>JAPDVU010000004.1:67526179-69926179 GCA_026230045.1 Corynorhinus townsendii
TTTAAAAAATAACAGAATTAAGTGCATTTTTAGTTAACTGTCAGGTTGATGGCTTTATGCAATTTAAATAGATTTACAGTCCTACAAATAGATCATGGCAATTGCCCCAAAATAAATTCACATGAAAGACTCAAGCAAGTCTACTCTTTAGCATAAACTGAAAACAAAATAGACTTTGTAATTGTACCTTAAAGACTATGCAATAAAAATAAGTGATTTGCTCATCCTACAATTGGCATTGAGATAAGATCTTCTTTAATGTCTGGATATGGAATTCAATGAAGAGAACCATAAAATGAAGACGACAAATCAGTGAGGAATTCAATGTGTAATGTATGTCTTTGTCACTGGCAAATTCTCCAGTCACCTTTAGAAATAAAATTAGGAATTAGGGAAAAATAAAATGGAATGAAAGTAGGATTTCTATTTTCTATCTAAAGATAGTATGACAAGCTCTTAGTGCCCAGCTCACTGTTGCAATCTGCTCTGCCTCTTAGACAAAGCCCATGCATGACCTGCTTCCTTCCTTCTGCAGTGGTAGTGCTATGGATAAAAAGACTCAGTCCACAAAAGCAGCCAGCTCGTTTAAAATATCCCCTTTTTCAAAAAGGACACATGCAAAGACTGTTTTATAGTTTCATATATTTTATAACAGCAAGATATTTAAACCTAAACCATTTTTCCTGATATAATAAATTGTCAGGAATAGCTAGACTAGTAGAGACCATTAATTTTATTACTTGTATAAAAATAAAATAACACTAATGAATTGGTCTTTTGCTTTCTTTTTGCATTTCAACAACTTCAGGAGTTCACCAGTTGGCAGTGTATTAGTTCTGTTACACAAAATTGAACATATAAAATACATATGAATTTACCTTTTTTTGAAGTCAGATTTATATTGGCCCCAAACTACAGAAGTTTTCTATTTCCTTAAAGGAGAAAAGGGAGAATTGTGACTATAGCAGGAAGAGCATTTAATTCAACTTCATAATACCTAAATTGAGAATCTTAACAATGGTGCTAACCAAACCCCATGTTTTGCCATTAAGGAAACTGAAAATCCAGAGAGATTAAATGTGAGAGATGGAGGTAGAAAGCTGCCTCTCAATTCAGTTCTTCTGTCCATGAAGAGCTCTATTTCCTGGACCAGTCTGTTACCTTCCTTAGATACCTCGTTGCAAATGGAGGTGTGGAGAGATTAGATTCAGATGCTACAAGGGACTAAGACACAGCAATTTCCACGTTGTGCAATATACAAAGCTATATAAGAAAATGAGGAGAAATGCCCAATTTAAAGGGAATTGAATTCAAATCAAAGCAATACCAATTCAACAATAAACCTATGTGTTGACATTCTTTCAAACTTGTCCCCTCTGCCAAGTGAGCATCCGCAGGTGCTGCTTCCTCCTGAAGCTGCAGTGCCTCAGCTACATATTCCAAGGCACCTTCAAGTCCTACACATATGGCTGATACAAAAAACCCGTTATGAAAAAATTCTAGTTATGAAAAATGTTACGATGATATTCTATAAAAACACCTCTCTCTGGTTTACATTGTCCCACATCATTCTTTCATGTTTCCTATCTCTTTCATTGGAAAGTAATAGATAAACAAAAGAGCAGACAACTCATCATTATGCTGTTAAAAGCGAAAACTAGGTAAACAAACCTTTCCTGACCTTTCCTCAATGGCAGATATTGTGCAAAACAGGTTTTGCACATATGGTCTCAATAAATTCTCACAACAGCTGTGTGCATTTGGCTCTTTATTTTGTTTAATAGATGAGAAACTAAATCTCAGAATGGTAGAGTGACTTCCTCAAATTCACCTACCTCAAAAATGAAAAGGTTCCATTCCAAACCCAGATCTTCTGTTTTTGGTTTTTAGCTCAATACTTTCCCACTAAATCATAATTAATTTTTTCTACTAAGAGCAGAACTCATTTCATACAATGAAGTGAATTGCCTACTTTTGTTTGCTTCCCTGGACATAATCTAAGACTTAAATGGAGAGATCTAAAGTACTGGTATTTGTATGTTTTTCATCATGCCTTGCTTAAAAATACAAGTTAGCATTTTATTACTTGGCAGAAGAATTACTCTTTTATAAGTGATTTTAGTAATTCTAGTTCCTTTCTAATTGTCTACATGAGGGATTCTGCCTAGGGAGTTTGGGAAGGCTTCACTCAGGGGGTGAAGTTTAAATTGGGATTTAAAGAATGTGCAATTGTTTGTGTTTTCAAATCTGTTACATTACATTTTCTGACCCCTTCTGCAGGTAAAGCTCTGTAAACCAGAATTTTACACATGCACACACTTAAAACAGTACTTTTAGTGGGATCAAATAATATGTTATTTGAAATATCAATATTTTAAATATTTCTTTCATATTTGAAAGAATTATTCTCATTTTCTGTCCTGAAAATATGAATCCTTGCATGTTTGCTCTTCTTAAGTGGGATATATCTGTATAATTGGAGACTGTGAATATAAATAGAACATTCACATAAGAAACAAGACACTGAGTTCTGTATCAAAACTATATACCAACTATGAAGGTGGCCTCCTTGTAATTACTTATTTTTTAAATTATTTACTGTTGACACCATCACAGATAAACCCCATTTCCCCTCCTTTGCCCTCATCCTAGCTTATTTTGCTTATTTATCTACTAGAGGCCCAGTGCACCAAATTTGTGCATGGGGGGTGGGGGAGTGGTTGTCCCTCAGCCCAGCCTGCACCCTCTCCAATCTGGACACCTCAAGGGATGTCCGACTGCCTGTAGGATCAGGCCTAAATGGGCAGTTGGACATCCCTCTCACAATCCAGGACTGCTGGCTCCCAACCGCTCGCCTGCCTGCCTTCCTGATTGCCCCTAACCACTTCTGCCTGCCAGCCTGATCACCCCCTAACCACTACCCTACCAGCCTGATTGGTGCCTAACTGCTCCCCTGCCAGCCTGATTGCCCCTAACTGCCCTCCCCTGCCAACCTGGTCACCCCTAACTGCCCTCCCCTGCAGGCCTGGTGCCCCCCAACTGCCCTTCCCTACCAACCCGGTCACCCCCAACTGCCCTACCATGCCAGCCTCATCGCCCCTAACTGCTCTCCCCTGCTGGTATGGTACCCACCCCCTCACAACTGCACACCCCTGCAGGCCTTGGTCCCCCAAACTGCCCTTCCCTGCAGGCCTGGTCGCCCCCAACTTCCCTCCTCTGCTGGCCTGGTCACCCCTAACTGCCCTCCCCTGCAGGCTTGATCGCCCCCAACTGCCCTCCCCTGCTGGCCATCTTGTGGTGGCCATCTTGTGTCCACATGGGGGCAGCCATCTTTGACCACATGGGGGCAGCCATCTTGTGTGTTGGAGTGACAGTCAATTTGCATATTACTCTTTTATTAAATAGGATTTCTGTGCTTATTTATTTTTGTCCTCAATTCATGGCTTAATTGGATCCTTAATAAAAAATGATCTGAGCACATGGATTGTAGCCTGCAATAATAATAATAATAATAATAATAATAATAATAATGAGCTAAAAGTAAACAGAGAAGACAATGTTAGATTCTACCAACTTTAAAGCCCCTAAGAGATCCTTTCCTAATGGTCATCTAATTCTCTGGCCCATCCTGTTTCAATAAGTGCTGAACCAAATTACCTCTGTCTCCCACTCTGATCTCAGGCTTATGTTCATTTTCTTTCTTTCACTCCCAGGTCTCCCTGTCTTGATGTTTCTGAACCCAGGCTTGCAGCAAACTAATTCTGATTCCTAGTTACATCCTTTGCATGACAATTTGATTTGAGGAATCTTAATCTTGGCCCATGCCTAAATTCATTACCTCAATTCCAGTAATTCATCAGAAAAGATATTTTCTTTCCCTGATTATTCCAATTCAGTTAACTATCATATTTCTAATCCTACAAGCAGTTAAGCTTTTCACATTTTCTTCATTGGCTGACATATGTATTTGGCTATGAATATGATATAAAGCATGATAGATATTTGATAAGAACTGGTTAGTATGGTTACTACTTGAGCACTCGATTAAAAAATTATCTACACATGTTTATTTAATAACTACTTGGGAGGCATTTTTAAAGTTTTTCATTAAACACCAAAGAGAAGGGCAGATACAGCTATAAAGTACATAGTACTGGAACTCTAACTTTAAAAAGTGTATACTTTGGTGATGGTAATAGTTGTGAAAACAAATCAATAACAATTCAAAATTAAATTAAAAAGGATAAAAGAAGTGGAATCTGGGTGTCATGAACAGGCAAATGAAAATGTAAATTTAAGGGTTTAAGAAATTTTTAATTAAGGAAGTGGCATTTGAGTTAAAACTTAAAGAATGAAAATCATTGAACAGCAAGTCATGAAGATGTTGAAATACAATGTGTATCAGATCTGGTGAGGAACCGTTGGGACTAGAGCAGAGGGCTTTGGGCACAGTAGCAAGAACTGTGTCAGAATTGAATGTCACCTCTGCACTGATTCTTGCGGACACAAAGCAACCAGAATGAATGGCTTGTTTCGTGGGGAATATAGCACACCAGGGAGTATCTGTTACATTGAACCAAGCTCTCTCCTTTTTCTAGCACACCATAAATTGCAAGCACTTGTAGATTGGGGTTGTAACCCAGGCGCTCCTTTGGGGCCACTTGCTTCCTTTTCAAAAGTGCAGGCTTTCCTAACCGACAAGGTAATCAGAAGTTTGTTCTCAGTTCTTGGGTTAGGATCTCTCTGGAACATTTTTGCCAGGGTGGTAGGTCCTCCTGTGCGTGCTGTCTCCTGTGGATACTCTCCAGCATGGCCTGTCAACCCCAATCTGGAGCAGTGGTGCACTTGCTAATGGAATGCCCAGCCCACCCCTTGAACAGAAGCAGCCTAGGAAGGAAGGGTCCCAAAGTACCCCCCTTATCACCATATCCATTTGGTCTCCATTAGATTAATACCCCAGCCTGCACAATCACATACAACTATCTTCACTGATGAAGTAGAGGAATTTTAAAAAAGAAATGTTAATATAAGGACAGGATAAGATAAAAGTTCTGCAAACTTTCCCTTCAATCTCAAATTCTAAACCATTCTGAATAAGGGCAAGCCAAATGAGAGGGTTTCAAGAGAACTCTTTGGAGAGCTTGGGAAATGTGTTTACAAAACGGGGAGAATGGTATCTTATTCTGCTGCTTAATGGCAACTTTTGTGTTTGATACCCAGAATGGCTTATCTCAGTAATAGTCAAAACATAAAATAATATTAACCAGAAAATAAATGCAGACTGTGAAAAAATTTATTGTGCTTCATATGCATAATCATGCCAGTAAAAAAATAAAATAAAATAAATGTTATAGCACAAAAAAGAAAAATATAATGAATTAGCAGATTTAATTACATTAATATATTAAAAAACATATATCTACATATTGGACTGTCACAGTAATAATTAACTTTTTACTACTTCACACATTTAAATAACATAAGGAGAAAAGCAATTAAAAAATAAATTTCAATTTTAAAGGTAAAATATTTCATGTGTGAACTAAAATGTGCACTTACCAAACAAAAATATTACCCTTTACAAATTGTACCTGCTTCCCTCTTTTACATTTTAAATACAAATAAAAATTCCAGTGGTCACATTGAAGGACAGAATTGAAGTAACTTACTCTGTTTCTTTGCCATTATGCCCGTGTGTCTATTTTGAATCTACTATTTAAATGTAGGAATACCACAAAAATTGGAGACACAAACCATCCTTGAAGTGAGATTAGACTTTTCCTAACTACTAAGAAATTACTCTCAAAATCCATCAATGTAGCTGAATCTATGTGGCAGAAGGCAGCTGTATAAATAGGAATTCACCAAATGAATGTCCTTGTAGACTATGTTTGTTAAAGGATAAGTAATAACTGTGTGTTAATTTGATGCCTATCTCTATTATTAATACTCAGAATGAACTGCAGCTATTATTTAGAACTTAGACCAACAAAATATTTTTTTATAAGGAAAATTTTATCACTGACATTGTTTAGAATTGTCAGAGCTACAGAAATATGAATGTTCTCCTGAGTAGAATGGAGCACAAGGAATACTGAAAGACCTTGAGACTTGTACCCAGGAATAATAAGGATGGATGGATAGATAGATAGATAGATAGATAGATAGATAGATAGATATATGATAGAAACTGGAGCCTGCTTTTCACGTGGGTGCATGGTTTTTCTGGGGTTCAAGTGGATGCCACAGTTATGTCATCTGAAATGACTTCACCCAGGAAAGCATTATATGGTGGGGAGAGGACCAAAAGGGAAAAAGTCAAGATGTGCTGCTGGAGGCAGGAGATCAGGCAATCTGTTAGAGAGACCATCACCTACACTGGAGAAGAATGCAGTGTTGATGTTCCCAGAAGGGATCTCTAGAGATGCGCTATGAAAGAGCCCATATTTATTTATCTGCCAGGACTGGCCAGCCCAAAAGAAAGAATCACAAACTGCATTGGCCCTCTACCCTCAAACTTGAAGAAGTCAGAGAAGCAGCGTAGTTCATGGGAGAGAAAGAAGTGAAGGATGAAGGGTGAAATCATCCCTGCTTCTTCATGGCACTTCCCCAATCCAAAGATCAAGCTTGGGCACTAAGGAGGGAATAATTTTAGAATAGATTTAAACTAAGCTGGATTTTTATTAAAAATTGGTCTCTATTTTCAGACCTGAAAAGAAAGTATCAGCCAAGTGCACAGAGATCCAATGGAACCGGCGTTAAAGCAATGATTGGGAAAAATGAAGAGTGCACTGTGGAGCTCAGCCTTTCAATAAACTGGTGAAGGCAAAATCCTGTCCCTACACTACACCAGTCTGTTGATGATACAGGAGGCTGGCAAGCCTTCTTTGCTAACCTGAGACCATTATACATCTTTGACTTTATTCCTAACACTTGTAGATAAGTGAGATCTATATCTTTTTTTGCTTCAAGCCCCTTGACCTGTGCTCCACCAACACAACCTCTTATCTCTTTATTTGATGCTTAACTTCCAGCCCTCATGCCATCAGATAAGCTCTGCAGTTTTCAAGCTCTATGATCCCCTCCTTAATGATTCAGAAAACCCCAGATCCCAGGCCTTTGCAGAGGGAAAGGGGGTTACAGTTCTTTTCTCTCTTCTTTCTCTTCCGCTGGCATCCTCTTTTCCCAATCCATCCTACTCATGGCTCCTTGTGGGGAAGACAGTCACTTCACGTTCCCTCTAAGACCAGTTCTCCCCAGGAGTCCACAGCTTCTTCTCTAGGGCCTCTGCTCAGTACCAGGCTCAGCGCCCCCAGGCGCTGCATCACTTTTTCCCCCCCCCAGCATTCAGCCCACTTTTCCCTCCCTGCTTACTAATGCTTTGCTTAATCTCTTTTCTGCCTTTGCAACACCTGGAGTGTTTTCAATTATCTCAAGGAGCATCATGTAAAGCTCAAAAAATTCTCTAGGCCAAATCAAATTTTAAATCACTTTAATTTAAATAACAAATCTATGCTTTACGACATCTTAAGGAAGGTAGTATACTGCCAAAACAGTTTGAGGGGTGTTATGACACAAGTGTGGATACTGACGCCCCTAATGACGCCCCCTCTCAGCTGGAAGTAGCTACTGAAGATGAAACTTCAGCCCCTGACCTTGCCCAGACTCTCAATTTTTTTTTAATATTTCCAGAAGCCTGGAATATAGATCCTCCCTTCCCCCAACTGATGGACAGAGAATGACGTAAACTCCACCTGCAGCCCGAACATTCCTGAACACCTAACCAGGCACCTTATATGGACTGTACATTGAACCACCAATCAGCACCTGCCGAATACCCTAAGCCCCCAATTCCTAAGTCCCTAATTATGTGCCTTATATGAAACCACCAATCAGTGTGTGCCGAGTACCCTAAGCCCCATCCCTTCCCTTTCCTCCCCTCAAAAGGCGCCTTCACCCCTGCACATGTGCTCTATCCCCATTTGAAAGGTAGCTTGGCAGGGGTCTTCTCCTCTAATAAAGCCTGTGTCCTGGTCTCTGGCCCCTCTGTCTCATCTTTCACTTTCGCGTACATTATTTTATTTAATATGTTTGACAGCCTTATGATGCTTCCACAATTATTATCCTTACTTTACAGATGAGGAAACAAGTGTATAATGCTCACCAAGAAACAGTTTTGAGGATGCAAACAATTCTGAATCCTTCTCCTTCATACTTAGAACTTACCCAGAAATCTTTCCATAATATGTCATTCTCTTTTTTTAGCAAAGTAAAAATATTTCTGGTGCATCTATTTTTCTTCATGGGGAGATTGTATAGTATAACCACCCTTTATTTAATACAACAAGTTGACCTATATAATTTCTAAGCATCTGAACTGCCCTGTGGTTAAGCAAAATTGTCCTGGAGTCAGCTCGTACCAGCTTGTGAGAGTCATTGTTAAATTTTCAGTACATTTTTGTTGAGCCAGTAATTTAATATTATTATTATTTAAACAAAATACCAGTATATAAAATTATTAAAAATAAATTGTAATATAAACAAAGGTGATACATATTTAAAACCTGTGAGTTCCTAATTACTTTAGTACATTTTACCATAAATTATACTCTTGAGGTTACTTATGGTTTTTGTGTCCATACAGTTGAAACACAGCAATGATGTGCTACTGTGCTTCTCTTCCCTGCTCCTCATTCCGTGACATCACATTGGTAGCCTCAGATTGGTCATGCTGGGAGTATTTACACGATGGAAATCAGCCAATGCTCCAAATCAGGCTTGATTCACTAGTTGTTGATTGTTTAGATGAAAGAGAGTGATGCCATTAGTGTAGATTAAATATAAAGGTGTTCAAATCTTCATAAAATAGGATATATTTCTTGCTTCTTGGTGTATGTTCAAACTGACTGGGCATTTTGGGCTGTTACATTTTTAAGGCCACAGCTCTGTCCCCTTTCTGCTGTTACAGGCTTCCTTTAACCTAATCTTCACTGAAGCAGCAACAGCAGGCCATTGACCGCAGCTACTACTTAGCAGTGACCAAACCTCAATTGCTATTCCAAAGTCTCTATATGACTTTCCTATTACTTCTCCCAGTATCAAAAGAAAGAGAACATTGAAAAAAATCACAGTCTGTGTGACCTGTTCTCAAACTGTGATGACCATTAAAAATAAGGATTCTGTAGATGTAAAAAACTCTCATTACAAATTGTATGTATGTAAAATATGGCATGCATATAAGAGTATGAAAATCTGTATGTATAGTTTCAAAAAGCAAGCACCTATGGACTTTATATCTTCTACTCATGGAAACCAGATTTGTACCACTAAAAAAAGGACAAAATATTTTTAAAAACTGGACAAGAAACTAGACATAGAATAATGACAGATTGGGATCCATAAGAGACAAAGGAACAAATGAGGTAAGCTTAAGCTTGTCCTATTTTACTATGTTGAGAGAGGCAGAAGGCAGGGTATCTCAGACTCTCTGGGATAGGGAGGGGCAGATGAATGTCTGGGAGAAAGGTGGCTAGGAATCAAAGAAGAGAGCGCCCGAGCATATTGCAGATAAACAAACAATCAAGACCCACAAACTTTTAAAAGTAATTCCATTTACAATGGAATTCAGAACATCAAATAACTAGGAATAAATCTAAAGAAAAATGTATACTTAATAATTCACTTTAAACTAATATGTGCTATTGATAAAATTTAAAGAAGATCCAGATAAATGAACAGATATGCTACATTAGCTAATTGGAAAGCTCAAAATAATTAAGATGTCGAGACCATTTCACTGTCACCAAAATGGCTGAAAAAGAAAAAAGAAAAATTGACACTTTCAAGTGTTGATGGAGCAAAGAAAACTCCATGCATCACTGGTGAGATATAAATTACTCAACAACTTTGGGAAAATGTTTGGCAATATCTGATAAAGCTGACCAGGTGATGACTATTTCCTAGCAATTACACTTTTAGATATTCATTGAACTAAAATGCATACATACGTTCACCAGAGATGTGTATTGAAATGTTCTGGGAACTGTTCGTTATTCATAAAACTCAAAACTACACAAATGCCTATCAACAGTAGAACATGCTAATAAATCAGAGTATACTTCCACAACAAAATGCTATACCGCTGCAAGAATGAATAATATAAAACTACATGCAAAAATCTAGATGAAACATATACACAAAAGTTTGAGAGACAGATGGATGACATAAGAGAAAATATAGTATATGATTTCACCTCTTTACATACCTATACATGAAATTAGTCTCAGTTACCTTGGGTGTAAGTGACTAATAAAAGGCTTCTGGGAGCTGGTGATGTTCTCTTTCTTTATCTGCGTGGCAGTTACCTGGGTGCTTTCAGTTTGTAAAAATTCATGGAGCTGAACACTTTCAATATACAGAGGTGGGGCAAAGTGGGTTTACAGTTGTGAGTACACGAAACAGTTTATTCTTATTTATTAACTAGTAGCCCTGCGCACAAATCTGTGCACCAGGAGGTCTCTGCAGGGCCTGGCTGCTCTGTACCCACTGCTCAGAGGCTCTCCGTGGCCCAGAGGCCCATCCACAGCCATGCACAGAACACTTGCCTCGTCTTCAGGGTGACGACGCAAGCGTGCCATGCCCTAGCCTGGCCAGAGACCCATCCGCAGGTGGGAAATGCAAATAACTTCCCTCCCTGGTCTCAGGAACTCCCATAAAGGGCTTCCTTCCTCTTTCTCGGCCTGCTTTCAACCCTGTGCTGCTGCCACCAGCCCCTCCTGTACACTATTCTCCACCCTCTCTACCCTCTGGCTGCCTGGACTTGACCTTGCCCGGGAGTCAGGGGCCACTCGACCCTGCTCAGCTCACCGGTTGCTTCTCTTCTTATGCAAGCATTCCACACCCCAGCCTAGCCAGAGGCCCATCAAAGGCTGGGCGCAGAATGCTTGCCTCATCGCCATGGTGTCAAAGCAAGCATTCTGCCAAACCACTCATGCTACCCGTTCTCATGGCCACCCCCAGGACTGGGGGACTCCAGTAGGGCTGAGAGGACTGGGTGCCGCCATCTTTGTGACCAAGCGATGTTTAATTTGCATATTACCCTTTTATTAGATGGGATTATAGTATGATCTTTCCTGCAAACAACTATACAACTAGTTTTGTCCCACCCTTTACACATGTCTCTGTCCTTATATTATGGTTTAATAAAAAGCTTAAAAAACACTTGGCATCCAAAGTATCAGCTTCATACCACTTTAGAAAGTGCTACATAACACTTAAAATTAGAAAGTGTTTCATAACCAGAGAACAAAAATAAAGCTAGCATAGTCTTCTATATAGCATATTTTAAATTATCTGCTATGATTGTTGATGCATTGACAAATACAATTTCACAAACCTACTTCAGTTTTTTGACAGCCTGTTTTCTTTTTTTAAAATTGCTCCTTTTCTAATTATAATCTAATAAAATACTGTAGAGAATTCAAAAAATGTAGAAAGGTAAATAAATAGAAGATTATAGACAAAACTATGCAAAATATAATATTTCAGCATACACTACATCCTTTTAAATATCTCTATATTAGAGGCCTGATGCAGGAAAATTCATGCAAGAGTAGGCCTTCCTTCCCCCGGCTGCTGGCACTGGCTTCCCTCCGGCACCTGGGACCCAGGCTGCTTCCCTCCTCTGGCTGCCCACAGGTACCCGGGACCTGGGCTGGCTTCCCTTGGCCCGCCCACAGGCACCCAGGATCCGGGCTGGCTTCCTCAGGAAGGACATCCAGAATGATGTCCGGAAGACATCCGGTCTAATTAGCATATTACCTTTTTATTATTATAGATAATTGTTAATGTTTATAAATATATATAGTGCTGGGTTTTTTCTTCCAATATTAGATGCATGGTTTATATTCCATTTTATGTGCTGCTCTTTTATGCTAATAATTATGGTGTGAATATTTAAATATAACTTAAACACTTTCCTAAACACAATTTTAATGGACATGTAGTAATCTATCATACAAATATACTAAATTTTAGTTCTCCATTTTATTATTTAGGAGCATTCATTCTCTTCCAAATGTTTTGTTATTAAATAAAGAACATTGTAGTGAACACCTCTGTACATACATCTTTTTAAATACAGTCTACTTAGAAAAAATCCATCAAAGACAAATTGTAAAGTTAAAATATGTGATTTTCCCAAGACTCTTCAATTAATATATATTGTAAAATTATTTCTGAGATTTTGGACCAGTACACTTTCTCTGTAACTGTGTATAAGAATGGCCACTTCCCTGAACCCTTGCCAAAAATGGGCATTTTTTTGTTTTTAATGCTTTTTATATTTGCAAAAACACTGTTTCCTAGCTCAAAGAGTAGCTTCTCTTAAGCACTGTATATTAATTAAGGTGGGCGAAAATTGCTGTCACAAGCAAAGTGGTTACCATGTGAAGGCTGAAATAAACAGAGGCCTTTTTGTCACCATTCCCATCAGGTGTGCAGTTGGCAGGTGGACAGCCCTAGAATGGTGGTTGAGAGTCCCAGGCTCTTTTACTCTCCTGGCTCTGCCACCTCCTAAAGCCTCACTGTTGAGGCTGGTCATGCCACACAGGCTTCAGCAGGCAGAGTGGGGAGGAGAATGCCAAACACAGAGCAGGCACACCCACTCTCTGAAAAACCCAGCCTGGAAGTGGCATATCATTCCTGCCCCAGGTCCACTGGCAAGAACTGAGATATGTAGCCCTGAGAGAGGCTGGGAGCAGGCTGGCTGTGAGCCAGACTACACTCTCACTATGGAAGAGAGGATGTGCTTTGTTAGACAGCTGGCTGTCTCTGCCATGATATGTCCTCTGAGATTTAGTGAGTTCCCCCACTCAACCTTTATATGGAACTATAAAAAAATCCGCTGCATGTGTTACAAACATGCCTTCAAATTTTAATAATAAACATTTTATTTTACTTTTTATAATAAAAACTAGAGGCCTGACACACGAAATTCGTGCAAGGGACTCAGCCCTCTCAGCCCCTCACAGCCTCAGCTGGCCCTCAGAACCCCCGCTTTGTACGTAAGATTGTCCAGACAGTTGTTCTGCTGTTCGGTCTAATTAGTATATTAGCTCTCTATTATGTAGGAATTATTTCCTTTGAGTGTTCTTGCATTGCTTTTACATGTAGAATTTAATTTTCCACCTCAAGATCAGTAAAATAACCTTCCCAAATGTCTTCCTTTTTTTTCCCCTAAGTTTCATTTCTTCCATTTAACTTTTTAATACCGCTGGAATTATTTTTGATGAAGAAGTACTGGTGAGGTGGAATCTTTTAACAATGTACATATTTTCCTAGTATAGCTTATTGAATAATTGAATAATCCTTCCAAGTCTTTCTTTATGAGGCTATATCATACACTAGAGTTCTATATGTGCCTGGTGTTTTCCGAAGTTAATAATTTTTCAGTCTTCATCTTACCCAATCATTTCCTTATTCTTAATAAGCAAGTGTGGATTCCCCCTCCCCCCTCTTTTTTTTATAAACCTTGTAAATCATGGTAGAGAAAATAAAAAGCAATATCTGAGAATAGTGTGAAGCACTGTAAAAAATAAATAAATAAATAAAAGGAAATACCAAAGCAGGAGAATCCAGAGCCTCTGGCTGCATTGCCCCACCCCCAGCTGAGAAGCCATTTCCGTTGCTCACCTGCACTGAAGCTGGCTCACAGGGAAACACTTGTACTGCTGCAGCTTCGCATCTAAAACCTGGGCAGAAAATACAAGATTAGGTAAAGTCTCAAGAAACTGAGTTGCCTCCTTTTTGAAATGTCCTCATCATGAGCTTTTTTTCAGAGAATGTATTCATGGACATTGGTTATTTCCATAAGTTGTCTCTAAAACGTTGCTTACAGCCTCAGGAAACTATTATTTAATTCAAAAAGGCTAGCCTCATTACAACCAGTGTTATTAAAATTAGCACCTCTGTAGCCAAAAATGAACAAAAATCTCCACATTTTAAAATAGGTGGTATTATTCACAGCTTTTATTTATAATTATTTTTCAAAAATTTTTTTTTACCTAAAATAGAAATCTCTTTAAAAAAACTCACATAATTGCCCAATTTCTTAGATTAATATTATAGTGACAAAAGGACGGATCCTGTGCCTTAATTGGTCTCTGATCCCAGCACCTTCTCTGGACCTGGAGCCCACTGAGCTCAGTAAACTGTAAGGGAAATCTCGTAAGCTCAGCTAGTCTCAGTCTCCCAGTGTAGAGATTTCCCTTACAGTTTGAAGTTAACTCTCAGTACCAGGGAATAAGGAAGCACTTTAAACTTCATGTGAGTGCTTTAAAATTTTTAACAGTCACACTAGAATTCTAGTCTAAATGATCATTTTTGGACTTTAGTATAATGCCTATATAATGTCACTCTAGTAACACCTGTATGATGACAAAAGTTCTGTAAATAATATATTCTCCAGAGTCTATGACATTAATATAGTCTCTCTAGCTTCTATCAGTACTAGCATTTCCTCCAGGGAAACGATGTAGATGTTTTCCTCCCTAAGAACATGCCAATGCATAATAATGATGATGTTAGTACTTGTGATACAGCCATAGCTCTAAAGGGATTAGCAACCAGGGAAAAGGGGGCTCTGAATGAGTTGTAATGAAGATCACAAACAATAAATTAAACTAAAGGAAAGCAAACAAACAAATATTGTCTATGATAATACCCAGAGGTGGGAAAGTGCAGTGAACAAACTTTAATCGATTTTTCTCATTAAATGTTTAGACTTGGAAGAGAGTAATCCAAAATGAAAAAATATATATAAGGAAATGAGATATAATGCAAGTTATATTTATACTACGCCTGCAGATTTCAGATCTGAGGCAGCATCTTAAGATGTGGAATAGCACGTGTCCTCAAAGCAGGTCTCAAGAATGGGGTATAAGCCTGGCCAGCGTGGCTCAGTGGTTGAGCATCGACCTATGAACCAGGAAGTCACGGTTCAATTCCTGGTCTGGGCATATGCCCGGGGTTGTGGCCTCGATCCCCAGTGTGGGTGGGGTGTGTAGGAGGCAGCCAATCAATGATTCTCTCTCATCCTTAATGTTTCTATTTCTTTCTCCCCCTCCCTTCCTCTCTGAAGTCAATACAAATACATATAAATGGGGGATAAGATGAAGTTCGTGAGGTTGCAGTAGCACAGCCTCTGTTCAGCCAGACTTCAGCACCTTCATCTTCACTTGCCTCACTCATTCCTAACTTCTGTCCTCTGCCACTCACAACATTTCATTTCCTCTTAGCCACTCACGTCCGATCCTAACTGCTTCCCTTTCAACAAGCCACTGCTTTGTTATGGAACCTATCTAACACTTGCCCACTCTTTATTTCTCTGCATGGCCCCTGAATGTTTCTGGATTTGTCCTGGCATGCCCCCTCGTCACCAGGGTGACACACAGGTGAACCGAGCAGGATGAAGACAATATTTAACGACTACAATATTTTGTATATAACCACATGGAAGAAATTTTAATCCTCTTTATTCCTTTTTAATGTCATTTTCTTTCCTTTGTATTTTAACAGGTTAATTTACATATCAAATGTCTGTAAATGAATTGTGTTATGTGCCAAGTGAGATTTTACCCTACTTGTCAGGTAACAAGTTAGCTTGCCACAGTTTTAGGGATACTGGCAAAAGACATGAGACTGCTGGGTCACAGAAGATGCTCACAGCAATAGCAGTAGCCAGAGTGTTAGTATTTATGCCAGTTTCCTGAGCCCCAGTTCCCACAGTAGGATATGGAAAAGACTGTGATGCTTGCCCATGTAGTGGGTTATGTTACAGAAGAGAACCCCAAGGTTAGGAAACTTCAAACTTTTTTTTTTTAATTCTCACCTGAGAATATGTTTTTTATTGATTCTAAAGAGAGAGGAAGGGAAAGGGAGAGAGAGAGAAAAAAACATTGACGTGAGAGAGAAACATCTATTGGCTGCCTCATACGTGGGCCCTGACCTAACCCAATACCTGGGTACGTGCCCTGACTGGGAATTGAACTGGAGACCCTTCAGTGCACAGGATGATGATCTAACCACTGGGCAACACCAGCCAGGGCAGAACTTCAAACTTTTGTGATTGAAAATAAGCCCTTTGCCCCTGGAGGAAGAAACTAATTTTAGTATACTGCCAGTAAACAAATCTGCCCTTGGATCTGAAGGAAGATGCTACCTGTATCCTCCAAGACTGTCCTCAATACAAACATTCTTGGGAGGATAGTCTACAGTGCCTCAGTTCACAAAACAATCAGAAAAAAAATTGTCTTCTAACAGTGGGGTGTCAAGAACAGGACAGATGGCAGAGGTCTGAAATCATTAAATAAAGGTAGCCAGCAAGTCTAAATAACATCAATGATAAAAAGTTTTTTCCTGAAACAAAACTTTTGTTGCCTTAATTTTACACTTGCTACAATTACAGTTGAATGTTGAGTTTTAATAATAAATGTGTAATATTTGAGTTAGCACATATTATTATTTATATTTACATATTGCATATACATCAAAGTTAATTTGGGGAACTCTGGTTAGATAGTCAATCTCCCACCACACAGGGACTCAGTCACATGAGGTTATTTAAAGACTAATTTGCAACATTTCATAATAATTCAAGCTCATTTTGGGTGTGGTTTGCATTTTCAACCCATTTCTGTTCATTTCAGTGTTTAAACAGTAACTAGCACAATGATGGGTAAAGATGAAGAAATAAAACTTGAATTACTTCAATTCTACCATTCAATTTGATTACTTGGATTTTTTAATTGTGTTTAGATTTTTTCTACTGCAGAGATAGTTGAAAACTGCTAGAATCAATCTTGGGAGGGGGGGAGATCTGAAGTTTCTGGAATATATTGTGAAATGAGATTTTATGAATCACTGTCAATGTGTGCTGATGTTTAAGACTTTTCCTAAGAGAGTATCTGATGCTTTATGAAAAAGAAGTTTTTTATAATTAAAATGAATAAAAAGTGTTCTTTAATAAACTAGAAGTAAAGAGTGATTGACAAATTTACCTGAGATGAAAATAAATATGAATTTTAAAAATTCAATTGTTACAAAGTCATTGACAGATTTGTAAAAGTCTTGAAACCAGAGCTATAATTTTGTTATTCACTACTATAATAGGCTATTATATATGTACAAATTTCCTCCATTAAAAATAATCATTATTGTAATTAAATAATATTAAAACATTAATTTTTTCTTGATTGTACTTTTACAGTTATTTTTAATTTAAAATTTTTATTGGCATGAGTATATTCATTAAGTTAAATTTTAAAATGTTACTGTCTGCATTTCTTTTCTGGACTTCCATATTATTTGTGTTATTTTATGATTATTACTGAACAGTTTTATTATATAGAGGAGAGAAATGGTTAAAATATATATATATCTTCTATGGATGTCAAATGACTTGTGGCTATCAATAATGAGCCAGAACAGATTATGACCAACCACTTCTCAAAATAAACAAAACTGAGCTTAAGTCTTAAAGAACAAAATCATAGAATTGGGTGGGTCTGCCGTTAGGAGAGCCACTCTGCAGAGGGAAAGTGGAATTTTCCTCCAGCACACAGATGGTTTTGGAATAATAAAACTGTTTTTCAACAAGTCAAAGCTCCTCATTATATCAGTTACATTATATCAGTTACATTTTATTTCCTGTTCCAGCTGTCATTTAGGAATCCTTGAAACAATTTTTTCCATAGCCTAAAATTCTATCAAGTACCAAGCCCTTATTGTGTTGTATAGAGCTTATTAGTACAAGCCTTATTTCATATAATTGTCACAACAATCTCAAGATGCAACTATTACACCCATTTTACAGTCCAAATCATTTCACCTAGCATCTTCCTCTTGAGTTGAGCCAGAAGTGAAACTGTTCTAAAAAGCCCCAGAAAGATGTACTATAGTTTCCAATTACACATTTAAAAAGAATTTGCTAAACTAATGACTAAATGCTGTAAAAAAAAATAAGTGGTATATAAACCTGGAATATTGTCTGCCTTCACTGGACCTACATCTGTTGCTAGAAAAATATATATTGTAGAGAAAGTGAAATTGTTCTTATTATACAAATAGATAAAATTTACTTATTGTTATGTTGTGTAGATTGATTTTTGGAACAAAAACAAGACCACACATAGACTAGATTTCTTCTCCAATCAATGTTTCTAAGTATGATGCTATTTCATGCAAGCTTTAGCTTATAGATATTTTTACTATTTCTTTTGTCTCAGACATATTCATGAAATGTTATATAACACCAATTACCAACTAAGTTTTCATTAAAATGGCAGACTTTAAATTCTAGTAAACAGATTTAGTAATTACTCTATATCAAATTTAATAAAAGCATTATAATTATCATTTCTTTATGGCAGCATGAAATTTAGTCCAATATGTTGGGACTGAGAAGGTGAGTTGATTTTTTTTTTTTTTTTTTGCCTCCTTCAATCCCTTTTTAATTAAAATAAAGATACAGGTATATTTCCTTAAGTGACCGAAAATTTTAAAGTGTAAAATACCTGCAAATATGAGAACATTAACAATTCAATATGTATTCCCAATGGACAGAAAACAAATAAATAAGGAAATAATGATTACGAGTATTATTCTACCAGATTTCCCTTATATTTTATTTTTCATTGCATCAGTTAAAATAGAAACAACAGTACAAATAGGCCAGGTTTTAGGGACTTAATATTTCAAGTGTTTTGAGCCAAATGTTCCTTTCCACGTCTCAGATTCCCAGCTCATTCCAATCAGGGTCTTGACTTTGGTGTAATAGAATTGTTGAAGTTGACAATACAACATCTTGTTGATCATTACTGCTCTTATAATTAAATTCTGGACCTGATCTCTCTAAGCCAGTGGTCAGCAAACCACAGCTCGTGAGTCACTTGCGGCTCTTTGGCCCCTTGAGTGTGGCTCTTCCACAAAATACCACGGCCTTGGCAAGTCTATTTTGAAGAAGTGGCATTAGAAGAAGTTTAAGTTTAAAAAATTTGGCTCTCAAAAGAAATTTCAATCGTTGTACTGTTGATATTTGGCTCTGTTGACTAATGAGTTTGCCAACCACTGCTCTAAGCTATTTTCTGCTTTCAGACTACAATTGATGAAAATCCTTGTATAGGCTGCCAAAGAGGCCCTTTGGCTTTCACACTTTACATTAAATCAATGATTAATCATACTTACTCTTTTACTGCTTTCTTCAATACATTCATTGACCACTAGCAATAGATATTTAATTCCATAGTCCTTATAATTGCTAGTTTTCCTTTATCTCTCAAACATTTGAGAGGTTGCCCCTGCCAATGCATTTCTTTCTACTAGTATCGTGTCTCAAAGAAATTTTTATCTGCATCCCAGGGGCCATTTATATGTCATCATGAGTGATGAGACCTTCATTGCCAGTCAGACTGCTAGTTATCCAACTCACAAATCTGCTTCCTAAGATAACTCCTGTTATGAACTGGTGTTCTTCAAGCCCCAAGGAGACTGACCCTGAAACTGAGATATTTATTCAGGAGGAGCTAATTGGGAGTGTTCTGTGGAGCTCTCTGTTTGGAAGGAGCAACTGAAACAGAATTGAGCAAGAAACGAATTTGGGCTGTGTTAAAGATACAAAACAGTCACCATTGATCCCACATGAAGCTTGAATATGGAACAACTATTGGCAGATGTCCCAATTAAGACAAGAGAGTTGAAACTTTGCACCCCTTTGCACCCCTGTATTTATCAGTCATTGGATATGGGGTTTCTGTAGGGAATAGATACAACTTTAGGTAAAGCTGCTTCAGCTGAGAGACATTTCTGAAGGACACAGCTGTGAGCTCTCCGCAGCTAACATTCCCAGCAGCTAGAATAATGAGTTTCTCGGTCCTTAAAAAAATCCAGGCAGCTAACACAGCATTCACAGTAGTGAATTTCTCATATTCACTATCATACCTCTAACAAGAATAAAGGCCATTATGGTAGAAAGACCCAAATAAAAGCTCCTAGAAATGTCCCTCTCCACCAGTATATTAAGCCAAAAATATTCACATCCCTGGGGAATGGTAGATTAGTACCATCATCAAAGACCTGGAAAATGCAAGAGTAGTGATGCCTGTCACATTTTCATTTTAACTCTCCTGATTTGCCCATGCAGAAGGTGGATGGCATTTGGAGAGTGACTGTGGATTATCATAATATTAATCAATTATCATAATATTAACCCAATTGCAGCTGGTGTTTCAGAGGTAATATCTTTCTCAGAGCAAATCTACACAGACTCTGGCATCTATTACGCAGATATGACCTAGAAAACATATTTTTCCCCTCTGCACAGATTTCCAAGGAAGACCAGAAGCAGTTTGCTTTTACCTGGCAAGGACAAAAATAAGCCTTCACAGTCTTTCATCAGGATGGACTCAGTCCACGTACTGTGACATAATATAATCTGAAGAAATCTTAACATTTCAATAGCTCCTTCCATAAGGAAACTGTGCCAAATAGACCCAAATAGCTGATGTCACACATATTTTAAATATCGTAGCATCACATATTTGAACTAGAGTGTTAGAGATAAACCATAAAAAAATTTAGGTGTGAATCACCTCAATGAAGCAGTCTAGAGCATTTTAAGACATCCTTTCTAATGTAAAAGACAAGTTGCAGCATCTTACATGATCTACCTCAAAAAGGAAGCACAATGCTTCATGTGCTTTTAGAATTTGGAAGTCAATGTATTCCATGTTCAAATGTGCCAACGGCCATCAGGTTAACCCATAAGTCTTCCAATTTGAAATGAAAAACAGAGCAAGAGAAACTGCCTAATAAGTCTAAATTGAAGTGCAAGAAGTGTACCTGGGTCTAAGAATGTAGCAGATGCAATGATATTCAAAATGTCTATGGCAAATAGGGTGCTTTATGGACTCTCAGGTAAGCAGCCAGAAGAGAATCAGACCTCTAGGATTTTGGATCAAATCATTGTTCTCTTCTGCATATAACCATTCTCTTTTTGAGAAACAGCTTCTACCTTACCATTTGGTTCTGGTAGAGATTGAATACCTCCTCATGTGTCATCAGTTAACCATCATACACTGAATATTACCTGACCCATCAAGCCTAATGTGGGCCATATACAGCTGCAATAGACCAACAAATGGAAACTATATATAAGTGATCAAGCTTGAGCAGGTCCAGAAAACACAAGTACTTTGCATAAACATAAGTCTCAGGATCTCTGGCACTGACTCCTGCTACATTGAGTCTCCTCCCCCAGTTCCCATTTATGTCCATTTGGGGGAGTTTCTTATGAGTATTTAATGGAGGAAGAAATATAATGGGCCTGGTTTCCAGGTGGTTCTGTTTGAAATGCTGGCATCAAATAAGAATGGATGTCTAGATCATTAAAACTCCACTTATAGATACCTGGGGAGAATAGTGAAGGGAAATTTCTCAGTGGGAAGATATTTGAGTGGTATATTTGGTTTTTCACTCTGTTTGGAAATAAGTGGTCAGAAGTGCATATCTGCATTGATTTATAGGTGGTAACTAATGATTTGGCTGGATGGTCAGGAATCTGGAAAGAATAGCATTGAAAGCACGGTGATGAAGTAATCTGGGAAAGAGGTATGCAGATGGATATCTCAAAATACTCACAGAATGTGAGGATTTTTATGTTCCATGTGCATACTCACCACAGGACATCTACAACAGAGAAAGCCTTCAACAATAAAATGGACAAATAGCATATCTTGTGTCAGTGCATTCTTCCTAACTATGCAATAGTTACATTTGCCCAAAGGGCTCATGTATTAAGTTGACCCTCACTAAGTCTGACCTGGCTACCATTGCTGCAGAGTGTCCTACCAATCAAGAGCAGAAATGAACACTGAGACCCTAATATGACATCATGTCCCATGGTACCAGGCCGCTGGCCACTTGATGGCAGGTTGATGACATTGGACCTCTTCCATCATGGAGGGGGACATGGTCCTCACTGAAATAGCTGTCCATTCTAGATATGGTCCTGCCTTCCCTATCCATCAGGAAGATTTCAGCACAGCAATCCTAGGTTTACTGAATGCCTTATTTACCCTTTTGGCATTCCATACGGTATTGCTTCTGGTCAAGAAAACAGTACAGCTGCCTGGTGCCCCTGCATCAAAGGTCTGGGTCTCAACTTCTAAAGGTCACTCCCTCAGCTCAGAGAGGCCAGCATCAGGCAAGCAGTCACTCCTGCTTACAGGTATAGGTTAGCTTTGTGTGACCTCTACACATTTCTAAGGTTTAGTTTTACTAATCTTTACCCTTGTTCCTTCAGTCCTAGAGGTGTTAGTTGCTCCCGGCAGTTGCAACTATCTTGGTACCTAAAATTCTGCTTTTTCCTTTTTTCAGGTACCTAGTTAATGAGTGGATACCTAGTTAATAATTCTTTCTATTAAATTCTCTCTAGTCACATAACTGATGTGACTTCTGTCTTCTCACTGGGCTCTGTTTGAATTTACACAGTCAATATTTGTTGAATAGGTCAGTAAAATGTATTCCTGCTGGGACTGCCACAAACCTTTCAGGAAAAATACTCACAGGATTCTAGGTTTGAAAATTCTTATCATCTAGAATATAAATTTCATCTTTTGATCTAGGTTAAGTGACCATAATTTTATAGTTCCATTTGCTCATTGATCATTTTTTATTGCCTCTATCTTGAATAAAAGTATTATGTTATCCCTTACTATAATTGCTAACCCCAATTAAATGGGAGTTTCTGTTCTATATGAAATCAGCTTACTGAATCTAGAACTAATAACATAAGTATATTTCTCATTCTTATTATACCATTGCTACATAGCTAAGCCACTTATAGTCTCAATAACAGTGTCCACAAATATAAAATACATTTTATTACTTAGTGATAATCAAATAGCCTGCTGATAAACAAATTAACTGAGAGAATTAGTGCTTAAGATGTTCAGAACCCTCAGCACACCTAAAGCATTAGTTCTCCATTTTATGTAATCCTCCATTAAGTGTGATGTTGAGAGTAATCTAAAACCAATTTTGAACATAGAAGTTAATATTATTCAACTGATTTCACTTGTGTTCAAGGAAAATAAAAAGCTTCCTAACAATTTGATAACATATTGTTGAATTAAATGTGGCATTTCCTGGGCATATTTACCAGATTTTAAGTCACAAAACAGAACAAACTAGGATTTAAGGCAACACAATACAAATTAAGAGAGAGCCCCATACCCTTCTGATTTTTAACCTGTAAAAATAAGTTAAATAGATGTTAGCATTTATGTAAAGCTTAATTGAACTTTTGTTTTCTAAATATCAAATGTAGTCTTTGATATGTAACATCTGAGGAGGATGAGTTAATCCAGTGCTTCTTAATCCAGTGCAAATTGTTCTCAAAGATAGTGAGGTAGAGAAGTCCTCTACAGATAAAAACACACACCTCCTTCTTTGGAGGTGCAGAATTTCTTCAAGATAAATGTACCCAGTCATCTTAAAGACCTAAGACATCTTCCTGTTTAATTTTTACATAAACAAATATTTTCCTTCATCTTATAATGTATTTGGCACCAATCTTGATTTCAGCACAAACTTCTCAATATCTTTGATATTTCTTTGATCTGGTCTAATAATCTATGTGAAATCGGAGAGGAAGCAAATAATTAATAGATGGTTTTAAACTGGGAACGAGCTCATAATACTATCATTCCCTCTGAGTGGTCCTTACTTTGTTCAATCTTCCATGCTCTAATCCCTGGTGATAAATCTTGCTGTATTTGTAAATGATGCTCAAGTGATATGAAGAAGGTGAACTATTTAAATGAGATAACTTCTCAGAAAAGAGGATGCTCATCTAGAAACAGACAAGACTTTGATTTCCATCTTATCAGACATTTATTTTCATGCCTTTTGATTCTCTTCTTGCCCATTCCTGGTTTTAACCCCTTCCTGTGGTTTTATACCACTATCTCAGTGGCTGTACATTTATGTTTTCTAACCTCAGCTCTGAAATTGAAGGACAATCTTCTCTCAGGACGTAACCTAGGTCATCTATTCACAGCCGCAATACCAATGCCAACCCACTGGTGGGCTCTAGTCTTAATATCTCTCAGCCCCAGGAGAATGGCAACATTATTTCTCTTGGCTTTTTAAAATTTCCTGTACAATAAGAGGGATGATATTGGTTAAACAGGTCACTCAAAGCATGTCTCTAGTGAAAAAGGATATATTTTTGCAGCCCCATTTCAAAGTTAATGATACACAAAGCAAGAAATGTGCAAAAATAACAGTGAAGTTTGGGTTCTGCTCAATAAAAACAAGCTAAATCTAAATTTAGGTTCTTGCCACGTCATTAGCCAAGCTCCAGTTGTTCCTAGGTACCGCAGCACATATGGTCTGTGAGATCACCCACAGTCTCCGGGCCCCCGATTAGATGACCAGATGGACTGACTGAAATCCTAGGGAGCAAGAAGGCTATGCAGACATTCCATTGCCTAACATTGCAAAAGCATCTTTGCTTTGTGATTTTACCAATGTGCATTTTCCCTAATTATAGTTTTTTTTTAACCTATAATTGGGTATATTATTTTGAGATATTTTAATTTCTAAAATACATTTAAATTCTTTCTCTGGACTATACCCATTGCCATTTCCTTGAATGGCAACAATAATGGCAATATATTATCAACTAACACTAAATTGTTTTATAATTTTAATAATATTAATTTTATTTTTAGGATGGATCAAATTTTACTGTTTCTCCTCATTTAGGTATTCAGTTAAGTCTTCTTTGGAAAAATTTCTTTTTAAATTATTTGTATATATTAAAATATTCAATGCAAAAATTACTCAAATATTTTATTTTTAGCCTTTATAGCTTTATAATATCAATGAAATTATATATATTTTATAAAGAACAGATGAATGTATGTATGCAGATGTCTGTGAATATATATAGATATATGTTGAACTTATAGAGAAACCCTATCTAATAAAAGAGTAATATGCAAATCGACCATACCTCATCTACACTCACAAGCCACACACACCAGCCAACCAGGAGTGAGCATTCAAATTAACCCAACCAAGATGGCTGCAGCCACAGAGAGAGCAGGAGGCTTGAGTTGCCCCCGGCAATGGAGGAAGCCAAGTTTCCACAGCCCTAGCCTGCCTTGGCCTCTGCTTAAGGCTACAAAGTTTCAATTATAGAAGATAAATAAATCCCAACAAAAATGGCTGGGGCCACTGAGAGAGCAGGAAGCTTGGCTCCACTCAAGGCTACAAAGTTTCAATTACAGAAGATAAATAAACCCCAGATCCCAGGGCCTCTGCTTGGGTTGCCAGGGGGGCATGGCCGGCCTGCAAACCACCACAGGCCCCTTGCCAAGGCCACCCCATGCCCCAAGGAAACCTCCACCCTGATCTGGGACACCATTAAGGCAAACCAGCTGGCCCCCACCCATGCACCAGGCCTCTATCCTATCTAATAAAAGAGTAATATACAGATTGACCATCACTCCAACACACAAGATGGCTGGCCCCATGTGGACACAAGAGGGCCGCCAGAAGATGGCCAGCAGGGGAGGGCAGTTGGGAGGGACCAGGCCTGCAAGGGAGGGCAGTTGGGGGCGATCAAGCCTGCAGGGGAGGGCAGTTAGGGGTGACCGGGCCAGCAGAAAAGAGGGAAGTTGGGGCAACCAGGCCTGCAGGGAAGGGCAGTTGGGGGGGACCCAGGCCTGCAGGGGAGAGCAGTTGGGGGGGGGGGGACCAGGCCTGCAGGGGAGGGCAGTTAGGGGTGACCAGGCCTATAGGAGAGGGCAGTTAGGAGTGACCAGGCCTATAGGGAAGAGCAGTTAGGGGCAAACAGGCTGGCAGGGGAGCAGTTAGGCATCAATCAGGCTGGCAGGGGAGTGGTTAGAGGGTGATCAGGCTGGCAGGCAGAAGCGGTTAGGGGCAATCAGGAAGGCAGGCAGGCGAGCAGTTGGGAGCCAGCAGTCTTGGATTGTGAGAGGGATGTCCGACTGCCCGTTTAGGCCCGATCCATGTAAGATCGGGCCTAAATGGGCAGTCGGACACCCTTGAGGTGTCCCAGATTGGAGAGGGTGCAGGCTGGGCTGAGGGACACACACACACACACACACACACACACACACACACACACACACATACACACACACACTTGTGAACGAATATCGTGCACCGGGCCTCTAGTAAATAAATAAAATGATTTAAGCATCTACTATGTGCCAGGCCTATGTTTTGCACTTTTAATATGTTATCTCATTTAAACCCTGCAAGACAGGTGAATTAAACATAGAACTATAAGGATTCAAAAGTTTAGCCTGTATTTCAATTTGCTAGGTTTTTATTTGCTCTTTCATCCTTCAAGTAATACATGAGGTTACGAATAATGTATGAGGCTCTATAGTAGATTATGAATTTCACAGTTGTCAAGTTGATCCTTAGAGACAATTATGAGGAAAGAGCTAAGATTGAAAATAAATAGCGGCCTTTAAGTCAGATCCAACCTGAGTTCTAATCTTGCTGTGTGATCTAGAACAAATTACTTAATCTTTTTCATCGATAAAATAAACATACTAATATGCATTTGATAGGATTGTCTTAAAAATTACTTCAAATCATTTTTTAAAAGCTCTTCACCCATGATAAGCAGTCACCCAATAAATATGGGTCTTTTCCTTGTATTAGTTATAATTGTTGGCACTTTACATGTCCTCTTGTAGAGTCATTTTCCCTCAAGATTGGAACAGTTAACTTCTACCCCCCAGAGAGATTGTGAGAATTTAAAAAGGTTATATGTGTAAATTCATCTTAATACACAATAAATTGTTATTTCTGCCTCATTTAACTCAGATCACATATAGGAAATAACATAAACAAATAAATAATATAAATCATATATAGGAAAAAATAGAATGAGAATTTCTAATCAGAAACCCATGTTTTTTTTATTAAAGTTTATTATTGTGGATATTCTAGAGTTATTACTTTCCTATCCTGATCCTCAAAATAAATGTTTTCAATTCTGTTTATACTGTGACCTGGAATGACAAATCTCAGAGGGTTTAAGCTAGGCAAGTCTCTCCTATCAGTAACATTTTTTGATTAAAGAATTCCAAGTGCACTGCTCCAAATGACTATTAAGAGAGACCATGCCCTGTACAAGTACTGCCTGATCACTGACAAGTTGAAACAAGATCATTCTGCCTCCAGATTCCAGCAAACAACTGCTGCTCTCATAGTCGGGTTTACCGAATTTAGTTACAATTTGGATGTGCACACAAAAAGCAACATTTTTATCCACATATGATTAGATATTTTTCAGAAGTGCTCACATATTGGTTGTCAAGTTTAATCATATAATCTCAGGGGATCATGTGTCATATTCAGCTGCTTGCTGCTTGTGCTCATTCATGGCTGGTAGAATTCGTGACCAGTAGAATGGCTTAGTCAGAGCTGAGAGGAACTGTCAGGTTGATCGGATCCCTTCTCAACCTACTGCATGAACACTGTTGACTCTGTACGCTTCCTCCATTTAGTGTCCTGGCCTGGTCTTTTACCTTCAGCCTCTGTTGCTTCAAAGGACCTGATGGCTGGCCCTGTACAACTCAATTCAGCATCCATGTCCCATGAGGCCTCTGGGTAACTTGGGAAGGCTAAAATGATATAGGCCTTTAATTGCCTTCAAGTCAATATTGCCAAGACCCAGGTTGTCTAAGGGAGGCTAAAGAAGTATCACTGTTCAGATCTGAGAGCACAAGCACGAGCCTCTCCCCACCCCACCACTTACCATCTTTTAGTGAGCAAAACCCACAGAAAGGAAAGCTGGGACATATAATACTGATTAGCTCCCTCCTCGTGCCTTTTCCACATGTGCCACAATCCCCAGGTAATGCGAAGAGCCTGAGTTTCCTTTGACTTCCCTATGTCAAATCTTTCTCTGGGCTCCAAAACCAACTTACACCCTCAATATGCTAAATGGGGAGTAGAATAAATTTGGAAAATCCTTTTCCAGAAAAAAAAAGCATGGCTCAAAATGATACTATTTTACTTTGAGAGTCCAAAACTGCATATTACCTATATTTTCTCTTTCTATTCATCTTGTCTTAGTTTCTCTCTTCCATCTCCTTCCTCCAAAAGATGGCTCTGGGCTAATTAGGGTGATGTTCCTACTCATGAAAGCAGAGTAAAAGAGACTTATTAATAATTTCTTTTAGATAAAATCCTTAGTAAACACGGTAGATCTTGACTTAATGAGAACACAGCCCGGAAGCCTTTTTCTTTCTTATTCGTTTTATCTGCCAAACCTAGCAAGCTAGGATTAATAGAAGAGACTAGCAGGAGTCCTCAAACTACGGCCAGCCGAGGACATTTATCCGGCCAGCCAGGTGCCGCTGCCTGTCCTGCTTAGCAGCCGACTTGTCCTGGGCCCGCAGTGCGCATAGCAATTTGTTCATAGTTGTTGTTTTTTTAAAACTATAGTCCGGCCCTCCAACGGTCTGAGGAACAGTGAACTGGCCCCCTGTTTAAAAAGTTTGAGGACCCCTGCAGAAATGTATTAACATGAAATATCAGTACATTTCCTATTAGAAAATAAAATTCATCATTTTCTCTATAAACACTCTTCAGTGTCTACTGTATTCCTGGCACTATGTTACCTGTTGGTAAAAGATACATGCAAGATCCTGCCCTCATAGTCCAAGATATTGCAGCCTAGTAGGGAGGAGAGGCAACACTATTGTATTAAATACAGGTGCTCTTGTAGAATTCTTATGTCAGTGCCCTGTGAGCCCTGTTCAGGAAGCATACAGTACATTGTATTCCTTAACTTCTGTAGCCTCTACTATACTGACTAAAGTGCTTTCAATTCAATGCTGTTAAATTCATTTGAATGCTCCCAAGTGTGACCAAGCCAAAAAGAGAATTTATTAGAGTTGAAGACCAGAGTACTAGTAACTTCTCTTACCATTTCCAAGAGCTTGACATTTTATCTAAGGAAATATGAACAATACTTCCTTGGGTTTTCTCTTTATTGAATCATATTAATGAAGTATCCCCTACTCTTCAAATAAATCACTTTCAAAAAGTAGATGATTCCTGAATAAGTTCATATCCACTTTCCTTTTGAAAAATTTGGGACTGTGATGATAGCTTATCTGTTACTGAACAAGCTTGAAGAAAAAGGGGGCTTTCAAGAAATATTTACCCAGCATGAAACTTTAACAGAATCAAATGGGTCTCAGGAAATAGATTCAGAGCAAGAAGAATCTACTTCTTAGCCAGCAAGTGGGAAACCTACTCTGGGATATCAATCACATGCACCTATTATGGAAACAAATAGAAACCTATTGCTCCCCAGCTGTTTTGCATTAGAAAAAGTTTAACAAAACGAAGTCACGTTCTTGCAAATTTTCAGCCTCAGAGTCACAAGAATATTCCCAAATAAGAAATTTGCTAGGGAATCCATTTGTTTTCACACTTTCCTAATTAAAAATCTGTCCATATACTGCAGCTACATTTAGATGAAAAACACTAATCAGGGGTGTTTTAAAGTTTTAATTATCAGCTTGAGGCTTTTGAACTTTGGCCTTGCTATAGCGGGCAGTGTTTTTTGGGGGAGGGGGAACTTTATAACATACAATTTTAGAACTCTTTTTTCTTATATCAGAAAAGATAAAAACAATAGGCAGCAGCAGGTTCGTGTGCAGTAGCGAGTTATTGTTGCAAATCTTTTTACTCAAAAATCTTCTGGTACAGAGATTTCATAAGGAATAAAAATGAAGCAAAATTGGCAGAACATAAAGTACATAATCATGGAGCCCAGGCAGCTCCAGAGGCACATGGCGTTTCATGAACAAATGTAATGAGAGTTTTGGTATTTCACACAGTTGCTCCTCTGAAAAGAAAAATTAATAAGCTCAAGGGAATCAATTTGAGCCGAAACCAGGTGACAAACCTTTACACCTGACGATACCTAGGTATAAACAAATATGCTCTTTTCTAAGTTATTAAGGAAATTTGGAACCTGATAACTGGCAGTTTAAAGCAAGAAAGAATAATTAACTTGTTACTGGACAAAAGTCGCTTTGCTAGGGTTTTTATCCCTGTACCATAGACTCTGTAGTAAATTTTAATAATTAAACTTCTCAAACCTCTAGTCTACCTCTTATATAGAAATATAAGAGTTAATATTAAATCCCTTTTAATATTTTATTGAATTGTTTTGTTTTGATCATTAAGTATGGTCTTAAGTGTGACTGAATTTGCCCACAATTCTTCTATAGAAATTTCTTTAAAGATTTCACTTTTTTGGAATTTTTAAATAAAGTCCTTTTAGCAACAAGTAAATATGGGATATTAAAAATAGGAAAGCCAGGCTGGTATTGCTCAATGGTTGCGCATCGACCCATGAACCAGGAGGTCATGATTTGATTCTTGGTTAGGGCACATGCCTGGGTTTTAGGCTCAATCCCCTGTAGGGGGGATGTACGAGGCAGCAAATCGATGATTCTCTCTCATCATTGATGTTTTTATCTCTCTCTCCTTCTCCCTTCCTCCCTGAAATCAATAAAAACATAATAAAAATAGGAAAGAAAGCTATGCCCCAAGAAGAGTCATATGTATGTACCTCTCTTAAAGGGACAGGATCAGTAAACTATTAACAAACCAACAAAGAAGGCAGAAAATGTTATTACTACATCTGGTTGATTAAATGTGGTAAGTTAATGAAATGATTGATTGAATCTCAAAATGATTTGATAAATCTAATTCCTCATGACACATTTACTTGTTAGCTCAGTATCTTTAAGGGACCTATTATTTCTTTTAGCAAGTCACTTTTGCATTCTCATTCTTTGAATTACAAACAACAATATTGAGGCAGACAGATGCAGCAATTTGTCTAATCATCTAAAAAGTGAGAAGGACATGACATGTTTGGAATTCAAAATAGTTGCCTCTTCAGGCCACTCTAGCACTCATAGTAGCTGTCACTTCCTTTCATAGGCTATGTACCTGAAAGAATCCCTCCTGTTCTCAGCTTGTCTCTGGAGATGCCACAGTTTCTCTCCCCGTCATCTCTGATGTCATCCCCAATGCCTCCAGGGTGTGAGAGAGGAATATGAGTCACCCAACAGGCTCCTGAATGGAAACCAAACTCACAAAACCACAAGGAGAGGGAGGCAGCAGAACTGTGGGAGTACAGGTTGAGAGACGTGTCAGGAGAAACATTCACAATTTTTGTCCAGAGATAGCTCATTTCTCTCATCTCCTGATCTGCATGATATTAACCCTATTGGGTGCTAGTACCATGGAAAGACTTAACCAACTTGCATTTGAGTCTCAGCTCTGGCACATATCAACTGATTGGACTTTGGCAAACCAACTGACCTTTCCCATTTTCTTTTTCTTTTTTCTTTTAGTGCATTGATAAAAATTACCATTTGCTTGACCTCACCAGGTTTGTGTCCAGATAAAGCGAATTTACGTGGAAGTTCAAGTACTTCACAAAGTCCTGGTCAAGGTCCTTAACTTGAAAACTGAAGCCCATTACTATGCAGGGCATTTTCCTCTATTAGGCAAGGCTGTTGAGAGGAACAAACTCAAGATCAGAGGATCACTAAATAAAATGGTGAAAAGGATAGTCACAAAGTGTCTGAGAAATGATCCATGTGACTTAGAATGGATGCTTTTATTAACCCAAGAATGAGTAATGGATTTCTGAAATCAGAGCATTCTCTTCCTAACCAAATTATTATTATTATTATTATTATTATTATTATTATTAATTTAATAAATCTTTATTGTTCAGATTATTACAATTGTCCCTCTTTTCCCCCCCCATAGCTCCCCTCCACCTGGTTCCCACCCCACCCTCTTCCCTTACCTCCCCCCCAATGTCCTCATCCATAGGTGTATGACCTTTGTCCAGTCTCTTCCCACATCCCCCAAACCCCTTTCCCCCTGAGAATTGTCAGTCCACTCCCTTTCTATGCCCCTGATTCTATTATATTCACCAGTTTATTCTGTTCATCAGATTTTTTATTCACTTGATTTTTAGATTCACTTGTTGATAGACATGTATTTGATGTTCATAATTTTTATCGTTACCTTTTTCTTCTTCTTCCTCTTCTTAAAGAGTACCTTTCAGCATTTCATATAATACTGGTTTAGTGGTGATGAACTCCTTTAGCTTTTTCTTATCTGTGAAGCTCTTTATCTGACCTTCAATTCTGAATGATAGCTTTGCTGGGTAGAGTAATCTTGGTTGTAGGTTCTTGCTATCCATCACTTTGAATATTTCTTGCCACTCCCGTCTGGCCTGCATAGTTTCTGTTGAGAAATCAGCTAACAATTAGATGGGTGCTCCCTTGTAGGTAAATAACTGTTTTTCTCTTGCTGCTTTTAAGATTCTCTCTTTGTCTTTTGCTCTTGGCATTTCAATTATGATGGCTCTTGGTGTGGTCCTCTTTGGATTCCTTTTGTTTGGGGTTCTCTGTGCTTCCTGGACTTGTAAGTCTATTTCTTTTACCAGGTGGGGGAAGTTTTTGGTCATTATTTCTTCAAATAGGTTTTCAGTATCTTGCTGTCTCTCTTCTTCTGGCACCCCCATAATTCTGATGTTGGTACGCTTGAAGTTGTCCCAGAGGCTCCCTACACTATCTTCAAATTTTTGGATTCTTTTTTCTTTTTGTCTTTCCGGTTTAGTGTTTTTTGCTTCTTTGTATTTCAAATCTTTGACTTGATTCTTGCAATCCTCTAGTCTGCTGTTAGGTCTCTGTATAATATTTTTTATTTCAGTCAGTATACGTTTAATTTCTAGTTGGTCCTTTTTCATATCCTCAAGGGTCTTGCTAAATTTATCGGCCTTTTCTAGGGAATTCTTGAAAAACCTTATAACTGTGATTTTGAACTCTATATCCAGTTGTTTGCTTTCCTCCATTTCTTTCATTTGTGATCTGTTTCTTTGTCTCCACATTTTCGCTGCTTCCCTGAGTTGGTAGAGTAGCTTTGTGTGCTAGGTGTCCTATCTGGCCCAGTGGCTCAGCCTCCCCAGTTACCTGAGGTGGACACTCTCGGTGCACCCCCTTGTGGACTATGTGTATACAGCTTTGTTGTAGTTAAGTCTTGATTGTTGTTGGTGTCACTGGGAGGAATTGACCTCAAGGCCAATTGTCTGTAAGGGCCAGCTGTGTCTATGCTGGGAGAACTTCTGTGCTGGAGACAGCCTTAGGAGATAAGACTTGCAAAATTGCAAAAGCCACTGTGCTCAGCTTGGAAGGGGCAGAGTCTCAGAGCTGAGCAGACAGCTTTGGCCTTTCATCAGCCCTGCCCTATGAGGCCCCTGGGTCTCAGTGTCCCTTGGTAATTGCTGCAAGCACCTCTGAGAGAAAGCTACCCTCGAGTTTCACCCCCTGCCAGACAGTCCAGTTTCTCCCCCAATGAATCTGTATTCCCAGATTCTCGCCTGGAACTGGAGTTCAGTGCAGTCGGGAGCTTTCATCTTCCTCCCGCTAGAGAAAACCAGTGTCACACTCAGCAGTCAGTCCTCTCTGCATGCAGTCGTGCCTCCAGACCTCTGCCTTTCACAGCTCCCCTGAGTTTCCGTGCACTCCTCTCTTTTCCCAACAGTCCAGACTCCCCCCATATGAATCTGGGACCACAGGGTCTCACCTGGAACTGGGGTTCAGTGCAGTTGGAACTGGGGTTCAATGCAATCAGGAGCTTCCATCCATCTCCTGCTAGAGAAAGCTAGCCAGGCACTCAGCCGCCCGTCTTCTCCACATGGGTGTCTTCGTACCTCAGCCTTTTGCAGCTCCTCTGAGTCTCCATGTGCCCCTCTCTTTCCTTCTAATTGTGGAATTTCTACTCAGCCAGCTTTCCTGTGGTTCTGGATGATGTCCATTCTGTCTTTTAGCTGTAGTTTTGAAATTGTTGTGCGAGGCAGCAGTTTAGGTGTTCACCTATGCCACCATCTTGGTTTCTCCATTATTATTATTATTATTATTATTATTATTATTATGGCCTTTCTCTTTTGTAGCCTCCACAAATATCACTAACTTTTTGGTAGCAAGTTACCAAGCAAATCTTCTGATTATTACCTACTTATCAGATACTTGATACACTAGTCATGTAGTCCAATAACAGTTTTATCCTATTTGTTCAAGTGAAACCCTCTACCTGAAAATATCTTCTATTTTGTTAAATGGAGACAAGGAAAAGGTCACTACCATCTAGTGCAGTGGTCAGGAAACTGCGGCTTGCAAGCCACATGTGGCTCTTTGGCCCCTTGAGTGTGGATCTTCCACAAAATACCACGGCCTGAGCGAGTCTATTTTGAAGAAGTGGCGTTAGAAAAAGTTTAAGTTTAAAAAATTTGGCACTCAAAAGAAATTTCAATAGTTGTACTGTTGATATTTGGCTCTGTTGACTAACGAGTTTGCCGACCACTGATCTAGTGGAATGAGTTCCTTCTGCAAAAGGGTAACCTAATTCACTACTACCTCCAATTTCAGTCACCTTTTTCTGACCTTGTCCCTACTTCATTGTGACCACGTGTACTGATTACTAAAAGGGAAAGTTCTTCTAACTTGAAATGTTAGAATGCTGAGAGTCGCATGATTTTGCCACTGCACAGGACAAAGAAATACATGACAGATGCTACTAATAAAGACCATGTGAATAAGACAAACCCTTATCTTTGACTGCAGAGAATGTAAAAGGCGTGAGGTGCACATTAATTAGAAAGCTTTCTGAATGTACTGGCAGTTACATCCTCTTATAGATGACAAGCCTGCGTGGCCACCTTAACAGCAGCACTCTATGCACTGCCATGCAATTGGCAAATTATCTCACAATTCCCACCTGGTAACCCCTCTCCTCCAAGTCTCATCATTAGGGAAACTTTCTGGAATGTGGGAAGGGGCAGAAAAGGAGAGGGAGGCCACTCAGGTCCAGTACAATTCCTTGAGGCTGTCCCATCCTCTGTAGATTCACCTGGAGCTGGAAATATGAGATGGTTATGCTGTACTTTTGAGCTCTTCTCTCCAGTTTTGATTGACTGTTTCTCCCTCAGCTCATGTGATCATTAAAGCCCATCTGAAGCCAAACTTTTCCTCTGAGCCTTTCCCTACATGCTCTATGTCACCCTAATTTGGCTCTTCCCTCAAATCCTGCAGGATATAGGAATATATCCTAATTTAGGCCATAATTTCACAAATTATCTATATGCATCCCATCTAGAACAAAACAAATAAATGCAACATAATGTAACCTGGGGTCTCTCAACTGTGATACTATTGACATTGTGGGCTGAACAATTCTTTGTTGTGGGGATACCCTGTGCATTGCAGGGTGTTGAGCAGCATTCTTGGCCTCTACCCACTGGACGCCAGCAGCATCCCCCAGTTGTGACATTCAAAATTGTCTCCAGACATTGCTAAATATCCCCTAGTGTGGGGAGATTGCCACTGATCTCTCTATCCTGATGTTGGAATACTTATTATAAATTTTAAATGTGACACCAATTTCATCAACTCTGTTTGCCATGCTGGAAGAGTAGAGCTGCTCTTTTTTACATATCTGCAGATGCCTATAGCCTTTGTTGTCCTACAGTCTCTGAGAAGAACAGAGGGTTGACTCTGGGTTCTGGGAAGTGTTCGAATTCTTCCTTCAGATCATCTCCTGGTCAGAAGACTCTAACAGTAAGGAAGGCCGTCCAGAGATGATAATTGCTTCCTGGAAATCCAGGCTGAGCAACTTGGCCAAAGCTGCTTTGGCTTAGAAGTCAGATGAAGCTTTGGTGCCACAAACTTCCCTTCGTGTTGCCACAGCTGGTCCCAGGGAACTGTGCTCCTGCCGTGCTTCTGCTGCTGTTGTGTAGCAGCTCCTCCCCCCACCCCTACTTCAGCGTACAACCTCGGGCTTGGTCACCAGTGATGCATAACCTGCTGGAACCTGTAGCATGGGGCAGGGTTGTCCTGGATCGGTGCTGCTGGCTGCAGGGCTCAGGTGGCTGAGCCCTCCAGTTATGCATTTTCCTAGAATTGAATCCCCATAAACCTCAATACTGACTTAAATGGTGTATCACTCACTGATGAGTTCATTAATGGCTGAGCCCAGGAAATCTGTTAGATCTTTTGTGGCGACCATAGGTCTCTGGTCGATCATTAAGGTCAGAGTCAGCTGGCTATTTGCTTTATCCCACTCAGGAGCTCAGAATTTCTTTCCAGATTCTATTCATAGTACCCTTCTGTCTGGATACTTAAAACTAAAGACATATCTGTTCTTTCCTATTCCTGAACACCCTAAAGAAAGTAGGTCGGCTTGCTGTGTTTTAATTGGAAGGCATCTTGTGAGTCTTTGGGAAAGAAGCTAAGTAAATGCTTGTTGTTGTCAGGGTAATTATTTCCTAAAGAATGCACACAGTTTGGCTTTGCCAACCAAATCACTCTACAAGGCATGTAATTTGAATCTTCATTTTATAATATTTGTTGAAATTAAGTAACAGGAAGAGAGTTTATTTTAAAGCAGGCTGGAAAAGGAAGCCCAGAGCTTTTACATACAATTCCCACAAGTGAAAGTTTGCTTTATAATTATATTCATTTCAAGTTATTGTTGTCATATTAAAATAGATGCATACATGAGTGTAGAATGCTGAGTGATAATATAGAGAGTACGCGTACTTCTTTTAAAGTGTTTCTCTCATTTATGTACTTTTTAATCATGCCATTGTCTTCTCATAATAGAAAAAAAAGACATAAAAACTAGACTCAAGGGAAAAATACTTCCTTGATTCTAGCTTACTCAGATTATTTCAACGGTCATTTCTATGTGATCATATACATCCAAGCCAGGAATCACATTGAGTGTTTCATTAGAATATCAGGTTTCCTCTCATGTGGCCTGTTTTAAGTGGAGTCCTTCTGGCAGCAATATATCAGGTGATATATTTCATGACATTAGGAGTCTGCATAAAGGAACAATGCAGGAGTGAGAAGGACAGAGAAAAGGAAGAATGTATTGACTAGCTCAACACAAATTATCTGGAGAAAGTTGTTGTCTGGACAGCAATCCACCAGCAGTTGGATTGTAATTGTAACCAGCAGTTGACAGCTTTTAATTATGTGGAAATCTTTGGTCTTTCAGACAGATGCGGTAAGAAAACGACCTTTAAAGTTAGCATCAATGTGGGTTTTTTTGTTGTTGTTGTTCTTTTTTTCCTTCTAGAAGTCTCTTAAGGCGCTGCATAGCCCAGACTATAACTGTTTCCCTGCGCTACGCCTCCTTCGCTTTCCTGACATTCAGCCACCCTGAGTGGCATCTGCTTCTTGCCAACAAAGTTGAAAGCAGTTCCTGTCAACACCCCACCCATTCTGATCCCATTGTGCTGGTAGGGAGTGATCCGATGTCATGGCTGGATTGAGAGGAAGCACTTTGGACACACTGGGACTCTCAGGTCCATGTCCACCCTAAGTCTACCCCAGCTAGCATTAAGGAATCTCAAGTGGAGGAGTTAAGACTGTCCTATAAGTCATCCAGGCTGAGAGGGCAAGCAAACATTCGAGGTCATTTCATAAATACCCTCCTATTTCATAGGCAAAAGAGAAGCAATTTGATCTTACTTAACCAGAAGGATTAAAAACTGACATTTGCGGTTTTCATTTTTAAGAGGCAAAGGACAAAGCTTTGTTTTTTTTCTGTTTAGTGAATAGGTATCAACAGATGTGATTACTTTTCACTCAATATCACTTCTTTTATAAAAATAAACTAGGATGTTCTATTATTTATAATGTTTATGTGCCATAATCTGTGCTAGGGGCTTTAAGTAAGAATAGGAAAACTAGGGTCTGTGCTAAAAGAGGTCCTCTGAGTCTTTGGGAAAAAAGCTAAGTAAATGCTTGCCAGCTGACATAGAGAATGGCCAGTTAAATTTGGATTTCAGATGCACAGTGGATACTTTTTACATAACTGTATACTAAATATTACATGAGACACACTTACACTAAAAAATACTTGGTTGTTCACTTGAAATTCAAATTTGACTGGGTTTTCAAGATATTTACTTGCAAAATCTGGCAATCCTAAATACAGAAACTTACAGGTTAAATTCACAATGTGATGGAATTGGGTCCAGCTTTCCAAGACAGACACCAGACTTCTTTTTTATTTTTATTTTATTTTTTTTAAATTTATTTCAGAGAGAAAGGGAAAGGGAGAGAGATAGAAACATCAATGATGAAAGAGAATCATTGATTGGCTGCCTTCCACACACTCCACACTGGGGATCGAGCCTGCAACCCAGGCATGTGCCCTTGACCAGAATCAAACCCGGGACCCTTCAGTATGCAGGCCACGCTCCATTCACTGAGCCAAAGCGGCTAGGGTAAGACACCAGACTTTCTAAGTACACAGATACTGGATCTATAGGCTAATCACATTGACCAAGTTCATAAAAGTCTATTTAATCACAGTAAAAAAGCAAATAACAGGTCACTGAATACCGTGTGAGCACATCAATGCCACACATGGGCAGGTCAATGCGTTTTTCAGGCACAAGATGCTCACTGGAATGTGTGAACGTTTTATGGGTGAAGACTAAAAAGGCTGAAGATTAATCCCCTAGTTGGGAGCTTGACATTGGGATCTTAGTATTTTATAAAATTGAATGGCTTACATTCCCTGTTTCCTGAAAGTGCCCAGATGGATTCTGTTGGTATTTGTCTCTGTGACTCCTTTTTCTAAACTCCCATGGGTTGTCTAACCCCCTACCTCAGAGTGACACATCCTTCCGTTCGCTGTATTAATAGCACCAGTCATATTACGTCAACTCCTGCTGCTAGAAGGAGAGATGGTTTTTATCCAGGATGTGATGATTGTGAAATTTAACTCTCAAAAGGCAATCATATTTCTTTTACTTCCAAATTCTTAAAGAAATTCTCACTATACCCCTCATACATTTACTTAACATAACAGACAGGTAGAATCACTATAATATTATTCTCTCTACCTAAGGTCCATGCTCATATTTTGTTTCAAGCTAAGTTTTGATTGGTATAATCTCATTTAATGTTCCCTACAGTCTTGGGAGAAAGATAGCACAGTTGTATAGAGGAGAACAAGTAGCTAAATCTAGGTGTGTCTGGTTGGAATCTATTATCCCTCTGGAGCACTAACTAGCATTCTGAAGTACAATGTTCCCTACCTATTAATACGTTATAATTTTTTCTTTAAGCTGGATGAATTCAGCTGCTCCTGTGCCTGAACTATCATAGGAGACTTCAGTAAATCTTGGCTGATGACCACACTGACCATGTAAAGAAATGAGCAGCCCAGCCCGGTTGAGGGTCTACCTATGTTCCAAGAGGTTCAATTCCTGGGCAGGGCACATGCCCAGGTTGTGGGCTTAATCCTTCATGTGGGGCCTGCAGGAGGCAGCCGATCAATGATTCTCTCTCATCATTGATGTTTCTATCTCTCTCTCCCTCACCCTTCCTCTCTGAAATCAATAAAAAATATATTAAAAAAAAAAAAAAAGAAAGAAGCAGAGGCTTTGGAGTAATGAAGACCTAAATTAGAACCACATCTCTACAATTGGGGCAGGAGTAAGAAACAAGAGACCAATTTAGACATTTTATGGGCTGACTTACATCCCCCAAATTTGTACATTGAAGCCCTAACCCTCAATACCTGAAAAATGGGACTACATTTGGAGATAAGGCTTTTAAAGAGGCAAATAAATTAAAATGAGGCCATTCAGTGGTCCTAATTCAACATGACTGATGTTCTCATATGAAGAGGAAATTAGAACACAGACATACACAAAAGGAAAACCATGTGAAGACACAGGGAGAAGACAGCCATTGGTAAGCCAACAAGAGAGGCCTTAGAAGAAACCAACCCTGCTGACACCTTAATCTCAGACTTGTAGCCCCTCGAACTATAGGAAAATAAATGTCTGTTGTTTAAGCCACCCAGCCTATAATTTTGTTATTATGACAGCCCCAGCAAATGAATTATAGAGATGTTTTTTAACAGCCTAGATTTTGATATTTTCACTTTTAAAAATGGCAAAATTCCCATGGGTTTGATGTAATTATTAAATAATTAAGTTCCTAGCATGATGCTTTGAAAAATAAAGAAGCTCAATAAATATAAGAACTATCTCTTTCACTTAGGTTCACAACATGAAATAGCATATTCATTAATTATCCTTGGCAAATTCATTAAGGATCTGTTAGGTGCAAATCAATACCACAGTCAAATGGTTTTTCTTCTGATTAAAAGGAGGAGGACAATGTTTGTTATCCCCAATTGTGCTTTAGACTCTGTATTTTGTTGTTAGTACAATGCCCATTTTAAAGTAAACTTTTAATTTTGCAATAGTTTTGTATTTCATAAAAATTACAAAGGTAGTGCAGAGAGTTCCCATATATATCCCACACACAGTTTTGCCTATTATAAACATTGTACATTAGTATGGTTAATTTGTTACAATTAATGAGCCACTATTAATTCATTATTATTGACTAAAGTCCATACCTTATTCAAATGTCCTTTTTACCATTTTTCTCTTCCAGGACTCCATATAACCTACCACATTGCACTTAGTCATCATGTCTCCTTAAGCTCTTTTTGGTTTGATGATTTCTCAGACTTTCCTTGTTTTCGATGACTCTGAGAGTCTTGAGGAGTACAGGTCAGGTTTATTCTAAGATGCCTTCTGTTGGGATTTGTGTGGTATTTTCCTCTTGAGTAGAATAGAGTTATGGGTTTTGGGAAGGAAGATGACAGTGGTACAGTGCCATTTTTATCACCTCATTTTAAGGGTACATACTATCAACATGATTTATATGTCGATGTTGATATTGACCTCCTGGTGAGATAGTATTATTCAGCTTTCTCTGCTACTAAAATATAATTGTTCCACCCCTTTCCATATAGCACCTTTCAGAAGGAAGTCAGCATGTGCAACCCACACTTAAGGAGTAGAATGTTATGTTCCATCCCTGTAAGGGTGGCATATCTACATAAATTACTTGGAATTTTCCTATGTGGAAGGTTTGTCTGCTCCCCCATTTATTTATTTATTTATTCTGTCCTTTGTATCAGTATAAACTCATAGAGTTTTATTTTATACTTTGGGCTCCACAATACTCCTTTACTTATTTTGTCACTTAATTTGTTCTAACTTTAGCCTCAGGGAGCTCCTCAGATGGCTCCCATGTCCCTTTGACAAATCAACATCGTTATGTGTGTTTTTTTCAGTACTGTACTTTGTTTATTCTATCATGCACATTCTTTTCATCTCTGAAATTGGTACAACTAATAACATTCTACAATTATTAGTGTTTTTTTCCTTCTTAGTCATACATAAAATAACAATTGTGTTTTTCAATCAATGGATCTTAACATTAAATGAAAGTCAAAAATTGCTAAGCTATAATGAACGTTTTTCCAGGATTTGGTTTTCAATTTTGAGCACCCTCGCCCAGTCAAGCTTTGAAATTTTACAGAGATCATTTCCTTCAGAGATTGTCATTGTTTTAATATTTCCTGTTTGTTTTAGATGTGCTCTCTCTGTTGGTCATTTGAATGCACATGCATTGTTCTGTCGAGACAAATAATTTGTATTTGGATATCTGAATATCAGCAGTAGTCATTTCCATATTCCTTCAGCTATTTTTATGATTTAAGTATTCAACTTCCTAATGTCAATTCTAAGGCCACTCTCTTCAAGAGGCAAAACTGTATGTGATTAAAACAATAATATATAGGACACATTTTATTTTGTTAATTTCTATTTCAGTAATAATTTCAATGTGGATAGGGGGATTTCAACTTGCTTATACTAGAATTTTATTATTTCATATCACTTGCAAACATTAAGATGTATTATTTAGCCTAGATTGATAACTGAACTCAGTTATTTTAAGTCCCTTTATTCATTTACTACTACATTTACTGAAGATTTCTATGTTTCTTGCCCTAGGCCCATAGGTGTCTGTGGTTGGCCCTTAAAAAGCTAACTAGAATTTAGAGATTGTCTAGAGAACATTTATTTAATTATATTTCATAATAAATACAAAATATTTTAAATATGTTGCCTCTGAAAATTATAGCAAATGACAGCTTGGTGAAAATTTGAACAGTCTATTTTAGTCTGTCTTAAATAACTTTCCAGAGGAAAGTTTGACATGATCAGGTAAACTGAATTTTGCAATACCAAATCACCTTTCCAGTACCTCTAAAATATAAATCTCCACATTATATAAGAAAGTGAGGATTAGAAGGGTGAAGTATAATTGACTGGCAGACCAGCAAGCAATAGGTCCAGCTCTGATATACTAGTAAAATCCTCATAAGCCAGCCCATATGCTGATGTCCTATATATTCACCAACAATGTAAGGTAACCTAGCACATGAGCAAATAAGTCACCCAGCATATCTGATATTTTAAAATGACAAAGATGATGTGTACATTTTCACAGTATTAATGTTTGCCATCAAATGTATATAAAACCCTTCTGATGGAATCTAGTAGTTACTGAAAGGTTATCCTTCAGATTCATGGCAAAAGTGTACTAAAATAAAAATCTTTATGATAAAAGACCTCACCAATATTCAATTATGTAGTGCCTTTGCAAACATACAATCCAATAAAGGAAAAGAAAATTTTAATCTAGTGCAACAATTAGATCTTTTTGTTGAGCACCAAAGGATTTCTTTTTAGTATTTAAGTAGCATATTAAATTTCCAAAGCACTTTATATTCATTAATTATTCCTCTAAAAACCCAACAAGAGCGGTGGTTTGAGCAAATTTCAATAATGTTAGTTTGCTCCAAATTTAGGGATAAGAAGCAAGGGTAAAGGTTATTTGACTAATACAAAATACACACCTGAGAAAAGAACAGACTGTAATCATTATTAATTTTTTTGCTAAAATAAAATCTCTTATATGGCATGCGCCAGAATAAGTTTCTATCAGAAATCCATTTTTCATGTTACATTTTTCAATTACCACACTATGCATGAATATTTCAGTCAACTCCCGCTCCCAATAATTAACTAATTATATTGCAGAAAATATATGGTATCAAATTGATTCCAATAATGGAGGTAGAAATCAATGTTACAAATAAAAGCAAATACAGGGCTTTAAGTCATTTTTTAAAAAAATGTTTTTAGCTTGCCTAATTGCATCTTTGTAAATAATATTGATTGAGATCAGTGATATCTTAGAATTTGAGATGTTTGTTATCATTTTATCTGGCCAATTGTATTGCATATGCAGTATTGACTAACAGCACCCCACAAAACAATGAGACAAATTTAAGTCTGTAAGAGATTTTGAACATCAAAGAATTCTATGAGTTTAGATTTGTATTGGTGTAGATCTCAAATCAGCTTTTATTCTGTTTGCTTATGGAAATCCTCAGAATTAAAAACATACCTGAGATAGTTTTTATAAATAATATATACTTCCAGAGAGAAATCTGGATTAATTATTTAACATAGTTATTTATATATAATCTTTTCACTCTGGATGTATGTAAAATAGTACATTTTAAAAATGCCCTAATAAGCATTTTGGCAATAAAGGACAAGTTATTATAAGATGTGAAGACATATTGTCTGTGAATATTTATATATCTGTCTTTGGAGAAACATTTTAAATTAGAGAAAAGCACAGATAATAGAATTCTGTACATGGATTATAACTTACTTGATATAGACAGTGAATGTTACCTTAGAGGAAAAAGAATCCCATTTCACCATTTATATTACCATTATTAACTGAGAACTTTGCTCTTTGTATGAGCCAATGGAGGCATTAGGCAAAAGTTGAAAACTATCCTGTACCAAAGACTCACCCAGGATGCTTGTTAAATTATTAGATTTAAGAGCACAATGGTGCAGCCACTTGGGAAACAAGTTTCTGGTAGAGTTAGCCATGCACTTTCCATATGACCCAGCAATCCCACTCTTAGAAATTTACCCTGTTAAAATGAAAATGTGTGTTCTCATAAAAACTTATGTACAAATGTATATAGCCGTTTTATTCATAACTGTCAAAACCTAGAAACAATCGAATTATCCTGTAATAGGTGAATGTATAAACCAACCCTAATACATCCACATGCTGGGATACTGCTCAGAGACAAGAAGGGAAGAACTATGAATACACTCAACGACTTGTTTGAACCTCAAAGGCATTATGAGGAAATAAAGGAGATGGCCTCAAAACATAGCATCCTATGTGTTTAATTTTATTTATCGTTTACAGTAATGGAGAGCAGACCAGTGATTGCAGGCATTAGGGGCAGTGATGTGAATATAAAGGTGCAGCATGTGGAAGACTGTGTGGAATTAAAGAACTCTTCTGAATCCTGATTATATTTAGGTTACATGAATCTATACATATATAAAAATTCATAGAACTGTACAACAACAAAATCAATGCAATTGCATTTTTAAGTGTTTTTATTTCACTTTGAAGTTTAGGTTGCTATGATTCTATAGTTAATAGAATTTTAGACGTGAAAAAAGTCTAAAGGATGATGACTTCTCATTTTATAGATAAGAATACAGGCATGAAGAGGTTTTATCTGATTACATTGGGAGTTCACTCATCCATGTCTAGTATTGATGGAACACCAATATGTGCAAAGCTGGGGGGAAAAAAACAATTCTTCACCCAGTGTTCTTTGTACATACTGCATGTGCTCTGCTATCTACTAAGGGGACCTCCTGTCTACTTTTGCATTTATTAATACTCTTTTGCTTTACTTCTTTGTGAGCTTTTTAAAAATAAATGTTATCTGATATTTTATAAAGCTGATCAAATTGGTCCCATATGACAAACAAATACAATTTACAGTGTTTATTGTCCTTAAACAGACAGAAATTTTTCCTGTCACATGAGCTTCTTTGTGAAATTGGATTATAGGACTTGTGGGTCTGTGATAGAGATATTTACTTCTTGATGAACATCCATGTAATCATCCTAATTTTCCAGTTCCCATGAAGTTAGGCAGACCATGTGACAGCTCTATAAGTAGACACGACAGGTGCCACTTTTAAACCAGAGCATCCTAGAAGCTGATGCACTGTAATAAGCCAGCTCACCCTTCTTTCATGTAGGCACACATGGAGGCCTCAAAATGAGATGTCAAGCCACACTTTGGAACAAATCTGGATTTTTGTCTTACTACACATAGGAACTTGATTAAAGAAGGTTGCAGACAGTGAATGAAAAATAAACTTTTGTTATGTTTAGACTGTGAATTTATTTACTACCATAGTGCAGCCTAGCCTACTCTTTCCTGACTAATAGTAAGGCTAAAACAAAGAAGATTAATTCAATATGATTAGAAGTAACCACATGTGTTGTTTAATTAAATGTTTTGAGCCTGATAACAATTCTAATTCCAAGTATAGCTTTTCTTTCTTGGAAAAGGAGGGAAATAAGATGATTCACACATCAAAATATTGTGCCTTTTATAATGGATGAGGTAAAGCAATAATCCCCACATAGTCTCAAAAATAAAGAAGAAATTAACTAAACACAAACAAGCTCATAAAAACACAGGTTGCATTTAAAACTCTTGCTTCACCTTTAATAGTATAAGAATTCTAAATTTTCTTTAACTGTACCAAATTCACAATAAGGATGATATATTTGTTAATCATATCAGGAACAACACAAAACAAGCAATAACAAAGCCAGCTAACTAGCATCAGGCTTTAACTGCTCATCACCTGAAAGAGGGACAATAAAACTTGTTCTTTTGTGAGAAGTATTAATGTTGTTTAACCAAATTACAAATTTGTCCCTGAAACAAGCAGAGAGCCAGCCATTGTTCATCGAATGAACATGTTTTTATTCATAAGGGAATTCTTAAGGTAGATGTCATCCCAATCTTTCCACTTGGTTACTGGGTATGTGATGAGGGAAGAGGTAGGAGTTGATGCTGAAGAAGGAGACAGGACCTACATGACTTTGGGAACCTGACTGAACACTGAAGATATGACTCTAAAAGCAAAGAAGAAACATTAAACCATAGCATTCAAAGATAACATACCTTTATAAACACCTTTTACAAGATGATAGCTGCAAGGGGATATATTTGGGTCTAGCAGATGAAAAAACTCTGTCGGCAAGAGTGGAATCAGAAAGACTATGACATTATTTAAGCATTCCTGAAGTCAGTGTGGAAATTAAACAGGATGAGAAGAGTGGCTGACATTAAACATACACATTTATCATGGAACAATAGGACTTGCATTATATTAAGGAGATAAAGTGAAATTTCTCCTCAAAAGAGAATTATCGAGGGTGCTTCTGGGACCTTTTACTCCAGTTTTTGGTGGTTGGTGGTGGCACTTACTCCATTAGATAAGAAAAAATAAGGGGAGTATGTTTTGGAGAGTGGTTGAAAAATAGGAATTCAAAATTCCAGTTGGACTTATTTTTGAGCTGCCTAATAGAACTGATATATCATGTTGCTGGTTCATAGAAGTTTTCTAAGTAGGAATTGAAATACCTCTCAAGTTTGTTTGCCTTCCTTTTTATGCCAGTAGCATCCTGGATATATCTCTGTCACTTATCACCTTGAATTGTAATTAATGCATCAATTATTCAGAACTTGTTCCACCACCTGGTGGCTCAGTTGGTTGGAGTGTATCCCATACATCAAGAGGGTTGCGGGTTCAATTTCTGGTCAGGGCCCATACCTTGGTTGCCGGTTCCATCCCCAGTAGGGGGTGTGCAGGAGGCAACTGATTCATGTTTCTCTCTCACATTGACCTCTCTCTTTCTCTCTCTCTCTCTCTCTCTCTCATCAATAAAGATATACTCATGTGAGGATTAAAAAAGAAGAAAAAAATGAAAAGAAAGAATATCTTTGTATCTTTAGGCAGGACTCAATGTCTAGCCAGAGTAGTAGCCCAAAATATGCTCTTTAAATAAGTGAATATATTGATGGTTTGCATTTTAGCTTATCATTTCAATATCTAATGATTCATTCTCTATTAGAAAAGTGTCTTTGCTGAAGATAATCATGGTCTTCTCAAAGGTCCCTAATAATTTATTGCTGATTGCTTTTTTCCTTTCATGTATATCCAATCAATGTTATCAGTGATTTTATAGACAAATCCAACATTCTAATCTGAATATAGAAAGGACACCTAGTTCTCTGTGGTCCAGAAAGGAGATATTGAGTAAAGTGCAGGGAGAAGGCCCAGAAATATAAATTTTCCACTTGACTAATGCAATTTTAGGGTGGAGGGGTAGGAATAGCCCTTATAATGAACAGTCTTAGAGAGATCTCCCATAATACATTCCTCTGAGTATTAATCAAGAAAAGGTTAGGCAGGAGAGAGGAATCCAAGATGGCGGCGTAGGTAAACACCTAAACTGCTGCCTCGTGCAACAATTTCAAAAATTCAACTAAAAGACAAAACGTCTAACACCCAGAACCACGGGAAAGCTGGCTGAGTGGAAGTTCTACAACTAGAAGGAAAGAGAAAGGAGCATCGAGACATGCACGAGCGCTGAAAAGCTGAGGTACAGAGGCGCGTGATCCGGGCTAGTGGCAGGCGTTGCTTTTTTCAACCTGAAGGGAGACAAGCCACAAATTACTCTGAAATCCAGTTTCTGGGGAGACACGGGGGACCCAAACTCCTACGGGGAGAAGCTGGACTGTCTGCCAGTGAGGGGGGCTTACTTGCAGAGCTGCGCGCAGGAATAAAATTAAAAATAATTGTTTACGGCACTGGGGCACGGGACTCCTGGACGCCCTTGGGGACACAGAGCTGGCTAACTAGCAGCCATTGCTGTTTGCCACGCCCTAGCCTAGTGACACCCTGAGACCCCACCCTGAACAACCTACAAACCCACCCAAGCTCCAAGCAGCAGCGTTAGCAGAAGAAAGCCCCGCCCTATTGCAGCTTAACCTAGCAAACTTGCAGCCTGGGTCAGACAGCTCCAAAACCTCCAAACCCCAAGCAAAGAGGAGAAAACTGTAGCTCTCACTGTAGCTCCTGCTGGATGGCCTCAGACAGTAGCTGACCTGCACCCCATTGGAGATCCAGAAGCCAGTATACCTAGTGGTCAGAGTGAGACACCAGATTTCAACTCCTCACATCCATAAGTGACACATTCAAAGGCAGACTCAGTGAGCACCAAAGCCCCACTGAAACAAGTCCTGCCCCTAAGTGTGTCTTCAGCGCAGCAGTTCTTCCATTATAGACACAGTGAGTGCTCACAGCTAATTGGCCTGGAGGTCAATTCCTCCCAGTATACCAATAGCAATTAAGGCTTTAACTGCACCAAGTCTTTGCACTCAGTCCACAAAGGGGTGTACCAAGAGTGTCCACATCAGGTGATTGGGGAGGCTGAGCTACTGCCCCCTATAGGTCACCTACCACACAAAGCCACTCCATCAACACAGGGAAGCAGCCAAAATGAGGAGACAAAGAAACATGTCACGAATGAAAGAAACGGAGGAAAGCAAACTACTGGATGACATAGAGTTCAGAACCACATTTATAAGGTTACTCAAGAATCTTCTTAAAACCGCTGAGAAACTTGATGAGACCTTCAAGGAGCTTAATGAGAATGCCCAAAAAATGGAAAAGGATCAGTCAGAAATGAAGCATACACTGTCTGAAATAAAGAATATACAGAAACTCAACTGTAGATCAACGTACCCCAAGAATCAAACCAAAGACCTGAAATATGTGGAAACAAAAAACATCCAACCAGAAAAACAAAAAGAAAAAAGAATCCAAAAATATGAAGATAGTGTAAGGAGCCTCTGGGACAACTTCAAGCGAACCAACATCCGAATTTTTGGGGTGCCAGAAGAAGGGAGAGAGCAAAATATTGAAAACCTATTAGAAGAAATAATGACAGAAAACTTTCCCTGCCTGGTGAAAGAAATAGATGTACAAGTCCAGGAAGCGCACAGAACCCCATACAAGAGGAATCCAAAGAGGACCACACCAAGACACATCATAATTAAAATGCCAAGGGCAAAAGACAAAGAGAGAATATTAAAAGCAGCAAGACAAAAACAGTTAATTACCTACAAGGGAGTACCCATACGACTGTCAGCTGATTTCTCAACAGAAACTATGCAGGCCAGAAGGGAGTGGCAAGAAATATTCAAAGTGATGAACAGCAAGAACCTACAACCAAGATTACTCTACCCAGCAAAGCTATCATTCAGAGTTGAAGGTCAGATAAAGAGCTTCACAGACAAGAAAAAGCTAAAGGAGTTCATCACCACCAAACCAGGATTACATGAAATGCTGAAGGGTATTCTTTAAGGAGAGGAAGAAGAAGAAAAAGGTAAAGATAAAAATTATGAACAACAAAATGACATCAAATACATACCTACCAACAAGTGAATCTAAAAATCAAGTGAATAAAAAATCTGAAGAACAGAATGGACTGGTGAATATAATAGAATCAGGGACATAGAAAGGGAGTGAACTGATGATTCTCAGGGGAAGCAGGTGTGAGGGGTGCAGGAAGAGCTTGGACAAAAATCTTACTCCTATGGATGAAGACAGTGGCGGGGGTAAGGGCATGGGGTGGGGTGGGGAATCAGGTGGAGGGGAGCTATGGGGGAAAAAATAGAGGAACACCTGTAATAATCTGAACAATAAAGATTTATTTAAAAAAAAAAAAAAAAAAAGGTTAGGCAGCTTGAAATAAGGGATTCATAGTAAAACCAGGGCAGAATATCTTACTTGCTTGCACAATCTTTTATGGAGATTCTGAAACATAGTAACATCCATCTTATATAAAAACTGCTGTTTGAAATTTTAACCCTGCTATTTTGGCTTCTGTAAATGCTTGCTTGCTTAAATAATATGGAAAAATAAGACTACTCCCATTCCAGAGAGGCCATAAACTATGTCCCAGACAGAGTTGTCAGTGCTGGCGCCAGGCCAGGCTTTGAGATGTGGTCTCGTGGCCCCTTCCCAGCACACAAGGCTTCTTTCTCAGAAGGTCCGGAAGTCTCATTCCAAATTTGGAAGACAAAGAGCTGGAAAAAGTATAAATAGGAAAGACTTCCTCTATGTGGGGCCCAGAATTTGAGAAGCAATATTTCCTCTGAGCCCACTAGAGCTAGCATAATAAAAGACTCCAAATTAATTTGTCTTATTGATTAAGGCATCTCCTGTCAGCTCGCTGATTTACAATATAACAATTCACAGTGCCTATTAAAGACTCTGGTAAGTCTCAGACTCCTATTTACCTCTGATTGACAATTGCCCAAATGTATTTAATCTCACAATACTTTTTATTCTTAATGACAATTTTAAAGTGGCTTCAAACAAGTGTTTTTGGAACATGAAGAACTGTCACAACAGTGTTAGTGAATGATGAGAAGACAGACCCAGGCCACGAACCCATACCCTTTAGCGTTAAATAAAGGTTATAATAGAGATTGCCACAGAAAAGGGCCACAATACCACTGACTTCACAGCCAAACAAAAGGCTCAGTGTCAATGATTCCATCTGATTGGAATGAAGATTGCCTTGAGGCCTGAGAAGAACCCTCCTCAAACTTTTTGCACACTGGCTCCCTGCCTGCCTGCTTCTCCAGTGACGTGCACGTAACTAGAAACATCTTCACACCAAACCTGAAGCATCAGTGCTCAGCTGTACATCTCTTCTGCCATGCCTGGGGCCTTCTGCAATCCAGCCACTGCCCTTAGATCAATATCTCGCAGTATTAACTCAGCAGGCTCATCTTTCTTTGTCATTGAAAGACATTTCTTATATCTTAGCCAGAGTAGAGCAAATGCTCCTCACTAAATCGTCAATAACCACTTGAATTGCTCAATGAGAAAATGGTATTGTTCTAATTAAACAAATCAAAGTAGTCCACTTTTCTGAATCAAGTGATAACCACTCCTTTTATCTGGGAATAACTGGGCTCACTTTCAGTTAATTCATTTGATGTATATAGTCTTCTCTAGCAACTATAATCTAGCATTATACCAATAGTCTCACCACAAATTATTGTTATATTTTTTAAATATTCATGAGTCTGATAATACATAAGATATATTTTAATTTTCATTTTTCTAATCATGAGGAAGACTGAGCATCTTTTCATGTGTTTAAGGACCACAGTGAAATATTTTCATTTTAAATTGTCTTTTTATACATAAGGAACTTACATAACCAGATAAATTATATCTCTAAATAAACCTATAGACATATCTAATTAATCAATAATTGTTTACATTATTCCATTTTAGCTTAAGAAAGAAAATAAAAAGATTGGGAGGGAAGAAACAAAACCATCATTATTCACAGTTATCTATGTAGAAATAGCAAAAAATATATATAGTTCATATATTAAAACTATTGAGATGGTTTAACAATATTTCTGGTTACAAAATCAAAGATAAATTAATTTCTGAACATCAAAAATATAATTTATAAAAACATACAATGTAAAACATTAAGTACCTAGAAAAAAATAACAAAAACATTGAAGGCATTTACATAGACAATTATAAATTTACTAGAGGCCCAGTGCATGAAATTCATTCACTGGGGGGTGGGGGTGTCCCTCAGCCTGGATTGCAAGAGGGAGCAGGCCAGGCTAAGGGTTTCCACCGGTGCATAATTGGGGCTGGGGAGGGACATGGGAGGTTGGCCAGCTGGGAAGGGGCCGCGGGAGGGCTCCAGGCCATGTCTGGCCTGTCTCTCTCAGTCCTGATCAGCCAGACCCCAACAGCAAGCTAACCTACCAGTTGGAGCATCTGCTCCCTAGTGGTCAGTGCATGTCATAGCGAGTGGTTGAGCAGCCCTAGCATATCATTAGCATATTACACTTTGATTGGTTGAAAGGACAACCAGATGACCAGACACTTAGCATATTAGGCTTTTATTATATAGGATATTCTTTTAAAAGATATTAAAGAAGATCTAATAAGCGGAGACATATTCATGGATAAAAAGTAACACTGTTATAAAATGCAACAGGTTGGGTTATAGATTTAGAATCATCCCATTCAAAATTCTAACAAGTCATTGCACTGGAACTGGACTAGCTGAGTCTAAAATTTATATAGAAGGGCAAAGCCATTCCTGAAGAATTAATAATGAAATTGGAGCACTTGACTGAGAAACACAAGCACTTTTTAGCAGAGGAAATCAGAATGGTTAATAAGCATAGGAAAAGATGCTCAACCTTGCCAATATTCAGAATATCATTTCACATTTATCTAGATAGCAAGCTTGGCAAAGGTGGACAAGTATTGCCAATAGGAAGCAAGTGAACATTATATACCCAGCTGGTAGGAATATAAAATTTAAAAATAATCCTAAAGCATTGGTTGTATCAAAAAAAGTTTAAAATGGACATATATTTTCACTGTAGAAATTCCATTTGAGACATATACCCTGAAGAAACCCTTCGATGTAAGTAAACCCAGAGATAAGTAAAACAGTTCTCATAGCAGCAACATTTATAAGACTAAATCATCAGTAAGAACCAAAATTCACACTCACTGGGAAATAAAATACCACCGCATTGTCAGACAGTAATAAACCCACACAGCAGAGAAAATTAATGACTTTCAGCAGCATGGGTCTTGAGGATAAATCTCAAGAACAATTCAGAGCAAAATTCAAGTCAGAAGAATATATATTCTATAAAGCTTGTAAATAGGTAAAGATAAGTAATGTATTGTTAAGGGATACATTGCAAGGAATATGTGGTAAAACTATATTTTAAAAGTAAATAAACACAAACTTTCAGATAGTGATTGCCTCAGATGTTGGTAGAGGGAGTGGGCTGAGATCAGACAAGTTCACATGAAGATTTTAAGGTAATGGTATGTTGTATTATTTAAAATGGACATATTCTTCATACTTTAGACATGCTTTTGTGAATACATAAAAACTGCAAAAGAGAAAATACATATGCATGCTTTTGTGAATATATAAAAATTGCAAAAAAAGAAAAGAGATATCAAGTAGAAGCACCAACATGACTGACTTTTTGGGGAAAATGTTTACTTATGTGCTTTTTAAGAAGAGTTCTAATAGTCCCTCTCTCCCTGCACCATTTAATGTACATCTGCACTTGTTCATTTCTAGCTGAAGATTTAGTGTGGAATATCATTCTCCACTTAAAAAAAAAATCAAGGCTCAGAGAGTATCTGATTCCATCTCTTGGAACAAGAAAAGTCCACATCATCTGTGATGTCTTATTAGCCAAAAGCAGGAAGCTTTCAGAGGGATGAAGGGACAGGTGGGTTAGAAATGATGTGTGAGAAATGATGAAGTGATGCACCAGCAGTGAATGCCATAGTTTCCTAATGCTGATCATTTGAGAATCTAAAGGGAAACAATGAATGTAGTTGATTCATTTGAATCCACTGAGTTTGGAAAAGGTCATAAGTCCATAACAATGCTAGATTAGTAATCATTTGAATAGCCTTGGGAAGGTCATTAATGTCTATGTGCATTTTCATCTATAAAAAGGGTAAACATAATCCTACTTATTTAATTAGGTTAAATGAAATAATATAATTAAGGTACTTAGAACAGTTATTGGATCAGAGTAAATGCTGTATAAGTGCCAACTGTTATTATGATTTTTATGAATACATTTATAGAGCCCTGTAGATGAAAGTACCAAAATGGAAATAAAGGGAAATTTCAGTGAGAAACCTAAGCTGCTTCCACCTGTTATTTCTAGTCATCAATTGAAATTACATCAGTTAGAAATATTTTCAGGAGAGAGAATCCAAGATGGCGGCGTAGGTAAACACCTAAACTGCTGCCTCGTGCAACAATTTCAAAAATTCAACTAAAAGACAAAACATCTATCACCCAGAACCACGGAAAAGCTGGCTGAGTGGAAGTTCTACAACTAGAAGGAAAGAGAAAAGAGCATCGAGACGTGCACGAGCGCTGAAAAGCTGAGGTACGGAGGCGCGTGATCCGGGCTGGCGGCGGGCGTTGCTTTTTTCAATCCAAAGGGAGACAAGCCCCCGATTACTCTGAAATCCAGTTTCTGGGGAGACGCGGGGGACCCAAACTCCTACGGGGAGAAGCTGGACTGTCTGCCAGTGAGGGGGGCTTACTTGCACAGCTGCGCGCAGGAATAATTGTTTACGGCACTGGGGCACGGGACTCCGGGACGCCCTTGGGGACACAGAGCCAGCTAACTAGCAGCCATTGCTGTTTGCCACGCCCTAGCCTAGAGACACCCTGAGACCCCGCCCTGCACAACCTACAAACCCACCCAAGCTCCAAGCAGCAGCGTTAGCAGAAGAAAGCCCCACCCTATCGCAGCTTAACCTAGCAAACTTGCAGCCTGGGTCAGACAGCTCCAAAACCTCCAAACCCCAAGCAAAGAGGAGAAAACTGTAGCTCTCACTGTAGCTCCTGCTGGATGGCCTCAGACAGTAGCTGACCTGCACCCCATTGGAGATCCAGAAGCCAGTGTACCTAGTGGTCAGAGTGAGACACCAGATTTCAACTCCTCACATCCATAAGTGACACATTCAAAGGCAGACTCAGTGAGCACCAAAGCCCCACTGAAACAAGTCCTGCCCCATAAGTGTGTCTTCAGCCCAGCAGTTCTTCCATTATAGACACAGTGAGTGCTCACAGCTAATTGGCCTGGAGGTCAATTCCTCCCAGTATACCAACAGCAATTAAGGCTTTAACTGCACCAAGTCTTTGCACTCAGCCCACAAAGGGGTGTACCAAGAGTGTCCACATCAGGTGATTGGGGAGGCTGAGCTACTGCCCCCTATAGGTCACCTACCACACAAAGCTACTCCATCAACACAGGGAAGCAGCCAAAATGAGGAGACAAAGAAACATGTCACGAATGAAAGAAACGGAGGAAAGCAAACTACTGGATGACATAGAGTTCAGAACCACATTTATAAGGTTACTCAAGAATCTTCTTAAAACCGCTGAGAAACTTGATGATACCTTCAAGGAGCTTAATGATAATGCCAAAAAAATGGAAAAGGATCAGTCAGAAATGAAGCATACACTGTCTGAAATAAAGAATATACAGAAACTCAACTGTAGATCAACGTACCCCAAGAATCAAACCAAAGATCTGAAATATGTGGAAACAAAAAACATCCAACCAGAAAAACAAAAAGAAAAAAGAATCCAAAAATATGAAGATAGTGTAAGGAGCCTCTGGGACAACTTTAAGCGAACCAACATCCGAATTTTTGGGGTGCCAGAAGAAGGGAGAGCGCAAAATATTGAAAACATATTAGAAGAAATAATGACAGAAAACTTTCCCTGCCTGGTGAAAGAAATAGATGTACAAGTCCAGGAAGCGCACAGAACCCCATACAAGAGGAATCCAAAGAGGACCACACCAAGACACATCATAATTAAAATGCCAAGGGCAAAAGACAAAGAGAGAATATTAAAAGCAGCAAGACAAAAACAGTTAATTACCTACAAGGGAGTACCCATACGACTGTCAGCTGATTTCTCAACAGAAACTATGCAGGCCAGAAGGGAGTGGCAAGAAATATTCAAAGTGATGAACAGCAAGAATCTACAGCCAAGATTACTCTACCCAGCAAAGCTATCATTCAGAGTTGAAGGTCAGATAAAGAGCTTCACAGACAAGAAAAAGCTAAAGGAGTTCATTGCCACCAAACCAGGATTACATGAAATGCTGAAGGGTATTCTTTAAGGAGAGGAAGAAGAAGAAAAAGGTAAAGATAAAAATTATGAACAACAAAATGACATCAAATACATACCTACCAACAAGTGAATCTAAAAATCAAGTGAATAAAAAATCTGAAGAACAGAATGGACTGGTGAATATAATAGAATCAGGGACATAGAAAGGGAGTGAACTGACGATTCTCAGGGGAAGCAGGTGTGAGGGGTGTAGGAAGAGATTGGACAAAAATCTTACTCCTATGGATGAAGACAGTGGCGGGGGTAAGGGCATGGGGTGGGGTGGGGAATCAGGTGGAGGGGAGCTATGGGGGAAAAAATAGAGGAACACCTGTAATAATCTGAACAATAAAGATTTATTAAAAAAAAAAAAAAAGAAATATTTTCAGCTGTAGGTAGCAGCATACCTGATTAACCATTGCTTGATAAATAAGTACATTTAATTATTTGATATATAAGAAGAAGACTAGTTGAAAGGGGCAACTGATTTGGTGCAGGAGCTCAAAATATTACCAAAGACCAAAGCTCTTTATGTGCCATCCTCAGCTTATTGATCACAAGATAGCTGCTATAGATACAAACATCAGATCCCCTGGCGAAGGAAAGTGGGGTTTTCATTGCCTGAGCTAAAAAACAGGTTACCAGTCTACACACAATTGTAATTCTGTTAAAAGGGAAGGAAGGGGATATGGCTCCTGGGCAGACAGCTAACAATGTCTAACCCAATCTTCATGATTTAGGAATGTTCTGAATTATAATTTCCAAGGCAATTGAAATCACTGCCTGTAGTAAGCTGAGAGTGTAGATAATATTTAGGTACACAGATCATGAGGTATCTAGGTGAAAGAAGACAAAAGAGCTGTCAGTGATTTGGGCAAGTTTTTCACAGTGAATTTTAAATGTAGTTGTGTGAATAAAAACACAGATTTATTTTCAGAAATGCAAATGAAACACCTGGAAATGCTAAAAATAATATAGCCATGTTTCTTATATTATCACTCCCCATTGTATGTATTATCTGAATTATCAAAAATGTTTTGAACTCATATTTAAACCTAGATTCTCCTCTAAAAAACTGCTTTCCTTTTGTTGCTCTTTTGTACAGCAAAACTCTGCAAAGAGTTGACTCTCTTGGTTCTTTGCACTCCTGCTAATGCTGCTCTCTCTTGAACATGCTCCAGTGAGTCTCTTATCACCTTTGCTTCATCGAATGTCCTCTTGTCAAGACCATCGATGACCTTCAGGTTGTCAAATGCAATGGTCACTCAATATCTGACAAAGGTTATCAGTTCTACCTTAAATACTTTCTTCAGCTCCTAGCATTCGCGATGTTCCTGCTAGTCCTTCTTACTAGACCTTCTAGTTTTCCCAACTTTTAAATGCTGGGGACCCCCCTTCATATCATGTAAAGATCCCTTTGGACCTCTTTCTTTCTTCAACCACATACATGGTCTAGATGGCACATCCAGTCCTGTGGCTTTAAACAACATCTCTAATGCCAAATCCCCCAAAAAGTACAACCCTCTTTGAAAGCTTTCATCTGAAATCTAGAGTCACATATGCCCAATGAGTATCTCAAATTTAGTCTCTCAAACTATAGTCCTGATTTCCCTCACCACTACCACTGCCAAAAATTGCTTCATATGGGAGTTTTCCCTAGATCAGTATTTGATCCAACATTTCACCCAATTGCTCAGGCTCTAAACTTTGAAGTCATCCTTAACACCTCTCTTTATTTACTATCCCTTAGCCAATCAGTTAGCAAATCCTGTAGGGTCTATGTTCAAAATATATTTTTACTATAACCACTTAGTATCACCTTTTTTAAAATTGTTGTTAATATGTTTTTATTGATTGTTTTTTTTTTTTTTTGAGAAAAAGAGAGAGAAAAGAGTGGGAGAGAGATATAGAAACATTGATGAGAATCAGCTGCCTCCTGCAACCCTGAGGATCAAGCCCACAACCCAGGCATGAGCCCCAACTGGGAATCGAACCCATGACCTCTGGGTGCATGGGACAACATTCAATCCACTGAGCCACAGCAGCCCAGACTTAGTATTACCTTTATCCTACCATCCTGTACCAAGTCACCATTATCGAGTTGTAGCTATAGCTAGTCTCCTTACTTTCACCTTTCCCCCTACAATCTGTTCTACACAGGAGAGTCAAAAGAATCTTTTTTTTCTTTCTGTTAATCCTCACATAAGGATATTTTTCCATTGATATTTTTAGAGAGAGTGGAAGAGAGGGGGAGAGACAGAGAAAGAAACATTCATGTGAGAGAAATACGTCAATTGGTTGTCTCCTGCACCTGCCCCAACCAGAGCCGGGGACGGAGCCTGCAGCCGAGGACATGCCCTCGACAGGGAATCAAACCTGGGATCCTTCAGTCCGCAGGCTGGCACTCTATCCACTGAGCCAAACTGGCTAGGGCCAAAAGAATCTTTTTTAAAAGATGAGTCAGATCATATCAATCCTCTGCTCAAAGCCCTTCAATAGCTCTGATCTCCATCTGAATAAATTCTAAGCCCTTACAGTTGCCTCTATGGGCTACATGATACAGTCCTCCAGGAACTCCCCAGTCTGCTTTCCCTCCACCTCACACTGTGCTCAGTGCATCCCAGTTATTCTGCCCCGTCACACTTCCTGAGTGTTCCAACATGCTCCTTTCCTTCTGGCCAGCATGTTCTCCCCCAGATAACCACAGGGCAGGTCTCTCTTTTCCTCCAGGTTTCTCTTCAAATACCTCCCATCAGAGAAGTCTTTTTGAACCGCTCATTTAAATTACTATTTTTCAGCTCCATATCTCTTCTTTATACCTAACCTCCCCCCTCTTCCCCCCCAGTCACTATAACCAAATGTTTGTTGTCTGTGTCCTCCCGCAGGAACATTTGCAAAGTAAGACCAGTGACTGAGTCTGTTGAGTTCCCTGCTGTGGCCATAATGTGGAAGGGTGCCTGGCTCCTAGTAGGAGGGTTCAGTCCCTAAGTGTTGAATCAAGGAACGGCTATTTGCTGAGTAATCACTCCATTAGATTTTATAACTATAAATCTCACATAGTTTTTGAGAGTGTTTTCACTCTTGAAAATTAATAGACTCCTTTCAAGCAGGTAATGAAAATAACTGTCATATGATGCACATACTTTAAAATATAAAACTTCACTTGTAAATTCCAACACCTTTTTTTAACATTATGTTGTATTTTTAACATTAGGTTTCATATATTAGTGTCTTCTATAAACTTTACTGTTGCTATAAATGCATTATTTACTTAAAAGGATCAGATTGAAATCACAATGCCATGAATTAGATTATCTTTGCTCTTCAGGGGCCAGTTTCCTATAGCCCAATATGTTAATAATCTAATGGGAAATTATCCCAGGATCAAATGCTGTGATTTTTCTGAATATACCAATTAACACCTTGAAAACACAAGGCACTTCTTATTTCTGTTAGGCCTGACACTATTACATAATTTGTTCCTGTATTATATAAAATATTTTGATGAAGTGTTTTAGCACATTCTCATTAATATTGTGGTCTTATACAAATACTAATAGTTTTAGGAACACACACATATACATGCACATGGTAATATCTAAATATATTCATTAAAAGATGTATTTAGAACATGATGGAAATATAATTGCACACAAAGTTTTTTTGTATCTGGATACTAGTATTTCCACACTCAAGATAATAAAAATTACTCAAATTCATTGATGGAAGAAAATTTTTAAACTTGTCTTGGAATGTTTTTCATATCCTCCTTCTCACCACCATCACCTACATTTTATAACTGCTTTCCAATGAGAACCTTCTTTTCTATCATAACTGGATGAATTAAAATAGCTCTACAAAATGTCACATTTCTAATTATGAAACATACTCTCCATATATTATTCATCTTTTTTTCACTCCTTACTCTGCCCCATTCCTCTTTCTTCTTTCTTTAATCCATCAGCTTCTGCATTCTTGCTATTACCCTGAATTTTGTGAGTCTGGTGTAAGTGCTCTCCTTGTTTTCCAAATGTTTTTCAGAAACTACTTATAAATTAAAGAATTTCTTTAAAATGGGATAATTTTTTATTATAAATTTGCTGTTGCATTCAAATGAAAACATAAAATTATGTAGAAGACCATAACTGCAAATACAACAGCATAAAGTCATAGGGGGAAAATTAGTCTTATTATAACACTACCAAGGTAGGTCAGGCTAAAATACAATTTTCAAATCTTATTGATGTATTTTTTCCCTTAGCTCTAAAATCTATGCTTTTCTTTCATCTTGTTAACTGAAACATGTTTCCATATACTTTATAGTTACCTGCTACCACTGGGTTTTTAAGGTTGTTCACTAATCCCTCTCGGTTGTATAGTGTTTAGAGTTTAAAAACCACATTTATACTCCTAAAAGTGTTGAGCTTCATAACAGCACTGGGAAATAAACATCGTTCTCCATATAGAAATGAATACATGAGGTCTCCAAAAGGTTAGCCTTCTTGTTTATGTCAAATACCTTAGAGAAGGCACTAGACCTAGAATGCAATTCTTCCAAACCCTGAACAATTGCTAGCTTTGATTATCCCACAGATTTCTCTGGAGTAGAACACTCATAAAAGTAAACATAAAAACATTGTCACAGTCATTTAGAGATTAGGCATGACAAATAAACACAATTCAAACAAAAACAAAAAACAAAAAAAAATTTGTTTTTCTCTCAATATATAAGTATATATTTGTATAGCTCCACTTTGCTTTGTGAGATGTGTAAGTTGGGCTTGCCCCCTTCCAGTGTATATATAGTAGCCATACTTTTATGTTTCTGGAGAGAGAGGGGGATGTAAGCAAATGGTTAGAGACCCCAGTGTTCTGATTGTAATTTTTATTTCAATCAGATAATCAGGTTAGATTCTATAAATTTAGCATAGAGAGAAAAACAATAAGCTGAAGTGACGGGCTTGTCTTTATCATACTGGACTTCAACTTCTTCATCTGATAAACTGGAGATAGACTCATTCTTAATAATAACTAGAGGCCCAGGGCACAAAATTCGTGCATGCGGGGGGAGGGAGCTGTCCTTCAGCCCAGCCTGCACCCTCTCCCATCTGGAACCCCTTGAGGGATGTCCGACTGACCATTTAGGCCCGAACCCAGGAGGGTCAGGCCTAAACGGGCAGTCGGACATCCCTCTCACAATCTAGGACTGCTGGCTCCCATCTGCGTGCCTGCCTGCCAGCCTGATCTCCCCCTAACCACTTCCCTGTCAGCCTAATTGATGCCTAACTGCTCCCCTGCCAGCCAATTGTCCCTAACTGCTCTCCCCTGCCAGCCTGGTCACCCATAACTGCCCTCCCCTGCCAGCCTCATCACCCCTAACTGCTCTCCCCTGCTGGTCTGGTCCCCCCTCCCCCAAACTGCCCTCCCCTGCAGGCCTGGGTCCCCCTAAACTGCCCTCCCCTGCAGGCCTGATCACCCCTAACTGCCCTCCCCTGCAGGCCTGGGTGCCCCCCAACTGCCCTTCCCTGCAGGCCTGGTTTCCCCCTACTTCCCTCCTCTGCTGGCCTGGTCACCCCTAACTGCCCTCCCCTGCAGGTTTGATCACCCCCAACTGCCCTCCCTTGCAGGCCTGGTTCCTCCCAACTGCCCTCTCCTGTTGGCCATCTTGTGTCCACATGGGGCAGCCACCTTTGACCACATGGGGGCAGCCATCTTGTGTGTTGGAGTGATAGTCAATTTGCATATTACTCTTTTATTAGATAGGATGAAACTCTAAAATGAATTGAGGGCTTACTTTGGGCCAAGCAGTATGCTAAATCTTTACATTCATTATTTCATTTAACATTCACAAAATTCCCTTGAGGAGGAGACTATTATTATCTCCATTTCACAGATGGTGAATCACAGTCTCAGAGTTAGCTTTCTAAAGTTAGCTCTACCACAGATGAATGACAGGGTGGGATTTGGACCTTGGTCTGCTCAATCCCAAAGTCTGTACTGAAACCCCAGGCAGTGAAGCCTCTCACTGTAATCCTACCCCCATGATTTCTAAGGTCCCCCATAACAATGATGTTTCATTATTATTTTCTATTAAACAAACATGGAATCATTTCCTATTTTCTCATTACCCATCGAAACATTTGAGACTTGTTTCCTTAATTGTAAATCAATATTTGTTGTTTAACTTAAACAAGGAGGCAAGGGACCGATAAATGGAAAGTCATTGGGAGTTCTTCCATTGATGTTGGATGTTGCTAAATTAAGAAATCTCATCATTCAAGGAGAACTTTGTTAATAAAATTTCAATTAAAGCAAAATTGCATAGTTCCTTTAACTGCAGCAATGAGAAATATACCCCCAACAGCTTCTTTCTCATTTAGAACATTACATTTGAATAACCTTTCAACTATAAATGTTTGTAATGCATACTAATTGCAAGTTTCTCTCTACAAATGTTTAAAACATACACATTTATTATTCTATTCAGTTAAAGAATATTAACATTATATTAAACATTTTAACCTTAAATATATCACAAATTAATAAATCACATCAAACCATTTTCAATATGATGTTTAAATTAAAATAAAATTTTGTTTTCAAAAGTATTTAGGATTGTTAATTTTCTTTCTGGAACTAATGCAGGGATAATAGTAAACAGAAGTAATACTTCATTAGTCCCCTGTTTCAAAATAACTAAAAATGAGAATCAGAGGGCCACTAATTCTGACTTTAACTCTGAAGTCATTTCTTATTCTGAATGTAATCTTTATTTTCATACACTTTGAAGTATTTACTGTTATAATTATGCTGTTAAGGAAAGAGATATATTAAAGGAAATAAATTGATCTGTCTTGATAAACCCATTAAAATTTTTGTTTTAAAATAAATTTTGTGCACATTTATGTTATGAAGACAAGGGAAAATCAAGAAATAAAAAAAAATCTAAGCTAATATATATCATAATTTAGGTTTGAGGATTATTTCTATTATTTTAAAGCAAAAATCAGGGAAGCAATCCACACTAGGAACTTAGAGTTTCAGTTAACGAATCAAAAAAGCATAAAATGTGAAAATATGAACCAAATATAACAGGTAATAACTTAGGGTTTAAATTTATTTTTCTTCACAATATGTTCTGAAGAACTTCAGTTGTATTGCTACCTAAGGATAATCTTCAACAGTAAATAGAAAAATATTTGTCCCACAAAATATGTATTGGTCTTAATATGTGTACCCATCTCATACCATCCTTTAGCATACTGCAAATTGCTGCTAACATCAGCAAGCCAAGAAAATGACATAATTGATTCTAGCAAATATCAATTACATTCAAGAGAAAGAGATAATTATCTTTCCAAATACCTAGTTGTTCCATAGCTTCCTATAGTGACCCAAACTCCATCCATTAAGTTTTGGAGTCATTGCACATCATTCATTGGCTCTAATCTTCATTTAGTTTCCTGCCTTTTGAAAAAGCTCACATATGACTCTCAACAATCTCTGGCTGTTTTAGTACACGGCTCAAACTAGACATGAATCTGAGAAGGACCCTTGCACTTCCCTCTGAGTTCTCCTTCAATTGCATTTTCTCCTTGTTAAAACCCCAAGTTCAGCGAACCCAAGCCCCATCTAGAGAAGTTCACTCCACACCCTGGGCCTTGATACCAGCCCTAAAAGAATGATTTTCAGGAAAAGATCCATGGCCGAAAAATGATGGGAAGGAAATGTGTGCTAACGTTAGAAGAAGGAAAGTTACCCAGGAAATGCAGAGACTCGATATTTGGACATTTTCATCAGCAGCAGCTGGTAGAAGAGAGTATTTGTCCATGTCCCCTGAGGGAGCAGCCCAGGAAAGCACCCATCACAGCTGCCTCAGAAACCTTTTGAGAACGATTTCTCAGGGGAGGAAATGTGAAAACAAGAAAAAATTCAAAGTGGGAAGTCAGAGTTGCAAAGTTCAGGACTATCACAGGATGAGATAGAACAAGAGGCAAAAGTGTTTGTCCCTGGTCAGGTAGTTCAGTTGGTTAGAGCGTTGTTCCAATACTCCAAGGTTGCAGGTTCGATCCCTGGTCCAGGCACATGGTAGAGTCAACCAATGAATGCATAAATAAGTGGAACAACAAATCGATGTTTCTCTCCCTCCCTTCCTCTCTTTCTCAAATAAATAAATACATAAATATTTTTTTAAATACCGGCAAAAGTGTCTCAGGGATAAGAACTTCAAACAGACTTTTTTGGTTGAAAAAGGAAAGGACTCAACAGAAATTATCAACTGGAGCAAAGACTTTGGCTTTTGCTGAAGGACTTTCTTAGTCTTCTCTTCTGTCTTTTCGACATAACTCCAATCTAGCTTCCACAAATTTAATTTTTAATAGAAAATAAATGTGGATTACAAATGAGGAAGTGTTTCTACATGGAAAAAGGTGAATTTTGTCCTTGAAATATTATGTTCTGCTTAGCCTGATCAAAGACTGAATAAAATCTTTTGAAAGGAAACAACAGTAGCAGTCTTTTTTCGTTCACAAAAGAGAATTTATTCCATCACTCTTGATTCATTAAAACAGATTGAAATTGTATCTGCATTGTCCCTATTGACCTTCATGGTTTGTTTGTTTTTTATTGTTGTAAAATTGGTATTTAGCATTATATGTTTCAGGTGTACAACATTACAATTTGATATTGATATATACTACAAAGAGATCACCACCAAAAGCTTATTTACCATCCATCACCATACAATCAATCCCTTTCACCAATATTGCCCGCTTCCCAACCCACTTCCTCTCTGGTAACCACTAATCTGTTCTCTTATCTATGAGTTTGTTTTGTTTGTTCACTTGTTTTGCTTTTTAGATTCCACAAAGTGAGGGACATAAAAGCAAAAGTAAACAAATGGGGCTACATCAAACTAAAATGCTTCTGAACAGCAAAGCAAACCATCATGAAAATGAAAAGACAACCTACTAAATGACCTTTACTTTTGAATGAGGCTTTGTAAGCTCTTATAATAAATTTTTCCTGCGATCTGGAGTATCAACAGCAATTTCCAGGAATTAATAAAAAAGGACACTTTGACAGAATCATAAACAGAAATTGAGGAAGCCTTATTTCCCCTTCTTTCAGGATATTATTGTACAATGGAATAAGTACTTGATGAGAGCCAGAATTTAGAATGAAGTCCCATGTCTGCAACGGTCTAGCTGTTCGACCCTAGGAAAGTCCATTAAGCTTCTGAGGCTTAGCTTCATCTTGGGAACATAGATAATGACAGTCAACAATTAAAAAAATAAACAACATTAAAAATGGTTAAAATGTTAAAACTAGTAGTCAAATAAATAAAATTAAAATATCTGCCTAATTAACAAGAGTCTCCCACACACCCAGTGCTGGTAAAGGCTGGTGAAACAGGTACTTTCACACTCTGCTGGAAACAAAATCCCAGGATGAATCAGGAAGCTTAGAAATGCTAGTGCATTTGACTCAGCAAATTTCTTTCTAGGAATCTATCTCACGGAAATCATTTGGAAAATACAGACTATATTTTATTCATGAAGATAATTATAAAAATTATAACAGTGGAAATTTTGAATCTTCCTAAATATTTGGAGGAAATCCAAAAATAAAACTGACCACTAGGTGTACATAACAATGAAACCTTTGAATATAATATTTGTATATTAATCAGTGCATGTGTGGGTTTGAAATCAGTTGTAATTGATTTTAGTAGAGTCATCAAGTTGCTGAATATGAATTGAGTTTATATATTTTTAATATTCCAACTTTGTAACTCCAGTTTCTGCTAGTGTGTTTGTCAAAAGTTCCCCCTGCCTACAGCATTCCTAGCAATGAGTTTTCAAGGTCACTAGCTCACACATAGTCCAGACAAGAGCTCCTCAGCTTTTTGGGCTCCCTACTCACAGCTGCAGATGGCCCTCCAACTATGGACTAGTGATCACCTCTGAAGACCCCTCTGGCCCTATGGAGGAAACTCTACCTCCTTGCACCTTCCAGTACAACTGGGAAGAACTGTGACATTCATTAAGTCTCTTTGAGAGCTTGGGAACAAACAAGGGAAGTATAGCCCAGGAGGTGGCTGGTTACTGCTGCTGGAAATGGCTAAGCTGAGTGTCCCAAATCCTTTAAGGACATACCCAGCCCACAACATGATTGCAAATGGCCTTTAATAACATTAATCTTCATGCCTAAAAAATGAGGAGCAACCCAAGCCCACCGCCCATGTGCTCATACCCCAAGAAAGAAGACACTATCCTTCATGCCCCAGACTTATTAAGGAAAATATCAATTGCATTTTTTGGTAATCTTATCCCTTCCTAATATGGACTGTCGCCTATGGCTAGGACCAGAACTCACAATCCGCTTCTCACAGTTTGGCTTATTCTAAATTCTAAATAATACCAACAATTCAGTCGACATGGTGTCATGTGAACTCATTTCTGTACGTCATTTGGCAAGCAAACAGAATATTAAGTTTGATTTTCCCTCCCACCATAGTCCAAATCCTGATTTCCAGCAAGCAAATTTTTATGCAAAAAGTTGGGTGAGGCAAGATCTAAGACAAGAGTTAACAAACTAGGCTCCATGGTCCAATCTGGCCATTAGTTTATTTTGTAGATAAAGTTTTACTGGGACATAGCCCTGCCCATCATTTATATATCACCTGTGGCTGCTTTTGTGCCACATTGACAGTGTCATGTAGTTGTGATAGAGACCATGTAACCTGGAAGCTTTAAAATCTTTCTATTCAGGCCTTTGCTGAAAGGGCTCCTCTTGTTCTTCTGCATGTTGGAGAATAAGAAACTTTGAGGCCATCTGAGGTCTGTGCTCCTGAACAAATCATTGAAACTGTTTCTTGGCACTTGCTACATTCCCAAGGAAATTGAGGGAGCCAACCAAGAAAGGGGGTCACAAGTTCCCTCTTCTCTCAGACTCTACTAACCGTGGAGGGACTCTGTCCCTAAACACACCCCTGAAGAGGAGGGGAACAAGGCCACTTCAGGAAGCCCCTTGGTATCTTAGAAGCTTTGGATTCCCTCCCAAGTGACCCTTCCCCTTAGTCAAAGGAACATTGTTTTGCCTCACAAATTTTGGGGCAGAAAGACTAGGACTAACTCATGTAGCTCCTCCTCTGTTGTTTTTTACTAATACATCTTTTCCCTAAAACAGAGTTTAGAATATCTTCTCATTTTGAATTGGGGATAGAGGACAAAAGATGAACAGGAAGTACCAGGGGATATTTTTAAAATTTGATTAATATTTCAAAAGCATAATCCTACTGAAACCAATTACTCAAATTCTTTTTCTCTTAGCACTGGCATATAGAGCATGGAGACACAAACCAATGGCTATTACTATCTGCTTATTATCCATCTACACTAATAAAAGAGAAATATGCAAATTGACCATATCTTTGTGATGCCCACCAGCCAATCAGGAGTGAGTATGCAAATTAACCCAACAAAGATTGTGGGTTAATTTGCATACACAGGCACCAAGTGGGCGTTCCGCACTGCCCCCAGCTGCTCTGGGCCTCTGGGCAGCGTGGAAAGGGGGAAAGGCGGCTCCAGGCCAGAGTAAAGGCAGAAAGGCAGCTCCAGGTTGGAGCAAAGGCGGGTACCGGCAGCCAGGGGAAGAAAGGCCCATTCTTGCATGAATCGTCGTGCATCGGGCCTCTAGTATATACATATAAATCTAGCCCCCTACACACATTCAAACAAACACACTTAAATTTCCAAGAGCATATGGGGTTTGTTTTTACAATACACATAAAATATCAAGTTCATATCTTTCTATCTGTCTAGAACAAGATACATATCAAAATTATATATATCAAGATTTGTTATAAATTAGTAAATAAACAGTAAAGAAGAACAGTAGCAAAGGACAGAGTAGTAATCTACAAAATAAAGAATACAGGTGGAATATATAACTGTATAACAAAATACATTAACAGCAAATAAAGATAAAGTCACCTAGGGATATTAATAGAAACACAGTTTTCTAGGCTCCACCCTGGTCTATTGACACAGAATTTTGAATCTGCATTTTCAATTAAGGACTCCCAGGTATTTCCAGAGCCTACTAAGTAGTCCCATTGGTAGTGAGAACATTATACTTTCTTAGTGATATGAGAGTTTGACTAAGCTAAAATGACCAATGGTCCTAATCAGAAAGCTAAACTTTACATTTTCTAAAGTAGGAATCAAAATAACAACAGAAAGTAAAAATCACCAATCCTAACAACAATAGCAACAATAACAAACATCAATCACAGGTGGAGATGGTACCTCCTGGGAAGACATCTCCTCATGAGGATTCCAGCATCTTTTTCTATAGTCAGAGTCCTCTAGTCTACTTATATCACAACTTTTCTTAAACTGTTTTTTTTTAATAAAAATATTCCTACTACTATTCAACTTCACGTATTTACATGCCTGTACGTCCTCCTTATGTAGGATAATTTGTTTTGCCTTAACTTGTAAAGGAGAGATACTCAGTTACTGTTTTCAGGCCTGTGGTTTGTACACACTACCTTGATTCCTTTACAGATGTCCACTGGTAGCACAGAAACTGCCTAAATGAGCATCTATCTCACATGAAAACCAACTATGTGCTCGGTGGTCCTGTTCCTGGGAGCTACCTAGATGCACTCAAAGTGGGTAACATAATGATGACATGCCAGACACAAATGTAGGTCAAGCAGCCTAAATAAAATCCTCTGGAAACAGACTTGTTTAAAGTGGCCTGCTCTGGGGTGACAATTACATTTGCATTTATTAACCAAATGTAAACATGATGTGCTATAAAGGATAGAAAAATGAGAAGCAGTTCTACCATTACAGAATGATTATATTTAGCACACTGCCATCATCTCTTGGCAGAACTATCTTGTTGGCTTCATTTTGGAGCAGATTGCTTTGATTTTTTTTTCCCCATTCCAAAATTTAAGTGCCAGGTTCTATAACTAGTACATTAATGCCAATGTTTGTTAACTGACCAGAAAACAAAAAAATTCACATTTTAGTAAACTATATCTGAGTTTTTGGAATCGTATTTGGAAAGCCTTTATAAAAGTCAGTAAGAAAATTCTAGTAAAGAAGATAATAGAATAACAAGGTATATTATTTAGCATGTTACCTGACCTGCTTTTCTTCAAATAATACTCCCATTTTCTATGCTTAAGTAGAAGTTTAAAAATTCCTCCATTATTGCACAGGTTGTGTTGTATCATAATCATCTGTTCAGATGTCTGTCTCAGCTCCTAAATCATGAGCAACTTGGGATATCCATCTCTGGCATCATCACCTCTAGCATGTACTAATTAATAAATTTTAGCAAAGTAACTAAGTAGTTTCATCACCAAAGAATAATAAAGCCATCCTCATGTACTTAAGACTAGCCAGGCTGTGTAAAAATGATGGAACAAACCATCTTTTTGATGTGTAAAATGGACAGTAGCAATAGTACTTGCTAATTATTATCAAATATAAAATTCAGTTCATATTTTAGTATAACATCCACACAGTGTGGGCACTTGTGAAACATCACCAGTGACTTGGTTTTCCATTTGTAGAAGGTACAGGAGTTCTGTGGAGTCTTTTAGAGTAACTCTGATGTGGCTAGCCGAGGGAAGCCTCTATTAAAGCCAACTTTAGTCCTTTATTCACCATAAAGAATCCTCTCATAAAAAGCAATAGCAAGAAACAGATTTTTCCTGAAAATTGTTTTTAGTAGGATTTACTGAAGATTTTGAGGGGAAATAGAGAGGGTTTAAATGCACACCCCATACCAGTCAGTTAATTAATGTTACGCTCCGTATTTCGGTTCTTCCCTAGATCACTGTTCTGCCGCACTATTATCTCGAATTTCTGTCACTTTTGCTGACCTTCCACCAGCGCAATGGCTGTGTCCTGGGCAAATCAGTCTGTTCCAGAAGCCTTGCACACAGACCTCCCCTGTCATATGCACAGCCATATGCCAGGCTTCACTCAGTCACCTTCTCTTTCATATGACCAGACCCCAGCAAACAGGCTGTCTTTCAAGTAAATAAATATGCAATCATCTTGTTATGTCTAAAATTTGCCATGAAGTAGCAATTAATTAAAACAAAGTTGATGATGGAAAGTAATTAATTTCTGGTACATAGAGATTCTAAACAAAATAGTTTGTATAAATTTAGCATAAACCTCAACAAGTTCTGAATATTCAAAAGGGGACTAATACCTGCTATTTAATAACTTTCTTAAAATTCTAATAATCCAGCTATTCCTGTGCCAGATTTATAGGATTCTTTAAGACCTCTTCTTTAATAGACTATACAAGAACTAGTATCACAGGAAGAGATATAATATGCTTGCCATTTAATTAACTTATTCAATTCCATTTCATTCTTGAGTGGAGCGGTAGGCACAAAAAATGCGATCCAATATTCTCTGATAGTAATCTTGACTGATGAGAATATGTGTGCCTGTCTTATTTTCCTTTGTGTTTTTCCTCCTTTGAAAATTTTCTTTCCAAAATTCCTTATTTTTTTAACCATTGTGGCGCCAGTCAAAGATCCCTTCCACCTACCCATTGTTTTCCTCTGTGACGTGCAGTAACTTCCTGCTCATTTATCCATTGACTCTTCTTTCCCTGACACTCTTTCGCAAATCCTCTCCTTCCTTTTCCTGCTCTCATGTGTGAGCAGAGCAGTTCTCCAGTCCAGTGCTTGGACAGTCTCTCTGAAGATAAATTTCAAGAAAAGTGGACCCAGGTGCCTGGGGAAATGAGCAGAGCTGGACTGCAAGAAATGAGCACTAGAAGCAGCTTAGTTATTTACCTATGGTTGATTCCCTAACATGTGTGTGCTTACCTGAAAAGATGCTCTTGTCAAAGCAGAAGAAAATTATTTGACACAAAATGGAAATGTCTGTGATCAAGAGTTATTAGAGCTTGATTCATTAAGAGGTAAGCATTATGAGCAGTAAGAATCAGAAAGCATGAAATGGCAACCTTTAGTGGGAAAACACTTGCTTATTATGAAAGTTATCACTCTTAAGTGTAACCTAAGTCTTGGATGTAAGTGATTCCAGAATCTCCAGACTCCCCAGAACTAACAGGGAATTAGTACTATCCCCCCACTCACCTGGACAGAAGGAAATCTGAGAAAGATGCTCTCTGACAGCAAATGGTACAAAGCCTATCAGCATATCCTAATTTAAATAGGAGACATGTAAGACGGAGAGTTTCCTAATATAATTTTGTAACTATGTTGAGGGAAATTATACCTCTTATTTCATTGAATCTGTCAAAACAAAAACAAAACAAAACTAAACTAAAATCACCAGACTAAGTTTAAAAAGCAAAGGAGCCCTGACCAGTGTTTCTAAATGGTTAGTCAGTCCACACACCAATGTGTCTTTCTCACATCGAAGTTTCTCTCCTTCCCTCCCTCCCACTCCCTTTAAAGAATCAATGGGAAAATATCCTCAGGTGAGGATTAACAAAAACAAAAAAAGCAAAGGAGATTTTATTCAAGACTATTGCAATAAATGAGAGAGACGAGAATTCAGTCTGAACTAAACTCTGCTGAAAAATAAAAAGCTGGAGAGTTTTTTAAGAACTGGTGGGGAAACTGTAAGCCACCTGTGTTTGCTAATTGTTCCTAACCAAAGAAAAGTAAATTTTCTCATATGTTTATGTCAGGAGGTAGTTTTACAATGTGGAGGAAAGCACACAAGGAAGTTAGCTCCTGCCCTCCCAGAATACTGAGAGATATCTCACATCTGATAGCCAGTGATACTGGCACTACTTCTTTGATGCTTACATTTCAAAGGGATGGCTCCTAGGCTCTTGAGAAAGACATTCTTGGGTTGTAATACCAGCAAGAGACATGGAAAAGATTTGCATGCATTTCAAAGGGTAGAGAAAAAAATTGCAATTACAAGTTTGCCAAAGTAAATGCTCTAAGGAAAGGAAGATGAGGGCCCTAGAGTTGAGCCTTTTTAGTCCCAATATTTGCAGGGTTTCTTTGACTCTCACTATTCAAAGAGGACAATTTCCACACTGTCTAACAGGGGGGTCATCAGAACAATGACAACCCTACAGCCATATGTCCTCTGAATAAAAGTTTTAAGATCATTTTACAATGATCTTAAATGCCATTTGGAATTTATTGTCTTCAAATTAATTGTAAAAGAACATGTCTGTTTTAAGAACTACTTAATCACCAGGAATATGCAAGTGCTGTACAATGGCATTTGTTATGATTTTGAATCATTCCTAGGGTGACAAGGTTGATTAGTGCTAAAAAGGATATAATTGTATTAAATCACTTTAAATAAACATAATTATTTTTATTTCAATATGTCTTTATTCAGTGGTTCAGGGTATTCCTAAGGTACCTGAAATAAACATTCAATTTGGATGGGTGAAAATTCCATTTCCTCCTTCTTCAGGCTATAGTTTTTTTTTAACAAATATTTTAAATTTCTTTTACAAACAAAGAGTAATGCTTCATGATTCAGTAGATTAAAAACAGAATAAACCTAATCTTTGCTCTTATACTCACACACTATTAAAGCAGATTATGCAAGGCACCAATTAGTTCTCATACAAGACATTTAAATTAGTGCCATAAAAGAATGTGAATTGCTGTGGCAATACAAAAGAAGAAAAAGAAAATTATATTAAGTCTCTTTTAGTTCACAAGTGTCTTGGTCAAGTATTAAAAGGCTGCATGTATCATAAACTGCCTCAATTTCTTTCAACAAAAAGATTAGCAAATACAAATTTATTTCAAGGAACCCAAGGCCCATCCACAAAAGCAAATGGATCCAGAAAATGGATCATAAAAACACCAAAATTCCTCTCTGTCTCTCTGAATTGGCATGGTCTCTTATTCCTGTTTCTCACCCCTTCATTTCTCTCATTTTTTCTGCACAATTGCTTTCTTTATTTTGGCATGCATAACAGCAAACTTGGCTGGCCCAGACTTTAATTTGAATCATGTTTCAGTTCAAGAGGTAATAAAGACTAACCCATGTCTTAGAGACCCAAATCCAAGTAGTATATAAGTGAGAGTTGGGCCAGGTGTCTACCCTGGCCAAAAAGATAGTTAAAGGTTAAAGATATTGAGATCCAATGAGACCCACCTAATGAGTGGAGTGAAGAAATTCCAGACAAGGAAAACATAAGTTGTGACATTAACTCAAAATATGTGTCAGACAACATGATAGGTGTTAGATCAGGAAGTAATTACCATCTTTCATCAATAAACATATTCTGTGGAGTTGCCTCTTAATACGGATTAGGTTCTAAAGTCAGAACACATTGCAAAACCACTTAGACAAAATTATCTTTGAAATATCTTAAATAGCCTTAAATCCTTTCATTCTTATGGTTTTATGTACATAGACCTTAGTATCTTATGGAATGTTTTGGTTACAAATAGTAGATAACCTTGACTTGAGTGGCTTAAACAATAAGGAGGTAAACTTATCTCACAAACAAATGGTCCAGGGTGTGTAAATTCAGTGGTTCAATGACATATGGTACCAAAGTTCTTTTCATCTGTTTGTTTGCCATCCTTGGCATATCTGACTATTTCAAGCTAGCACCTCTCATGCTCACAAATGGCCACAGCAGACCAGGGACCAGGAAGATGTACAATGTCTCTTCCTTGCTCAACAAATATAAGGAGTGATGCAAACACTTTCCCAAAGCCCCCTACTCCTGACCTCCCCCAAGTCGTAGTCAGAAGGGGCAGAACTCACTCTAAACAAACTCCTAGCTAGAAGAGTAGGATCACTGTAGTAGGGTTTATAACAATCAGAATTTACCCAGGAGCCGTCTGGGCAAAGCTGGACACCATTCAGTTTCAGGGCTCTTTCAACATGGAAGAAGCAGAAAATGAATAATTTGGAACTCACAAGACTCTTGGTTCCAGTCACATTTATTTTAGGTCAAAAAAAAAAAAAATGAAAGAAACTTCAGACTTTACCAATGTATTCCAATGAATTCCAAGACTAACAATTTTGGGTGTGCTGGCTATTGACAACCTATGTACTGGTGATTATGAATATTCTTTGGGAACCTGTTGTTTAGGCTGTGAAAGATGAGATTTTAAAGCCAAAATGATGATGAAAGTGAAGTATGGTAGTAGAAACTGCTGTTTGGGTTCTGTACTTATTTGCTTGATAAAACAATAGAAAGCTATTTTGATTTTCTGAACTTACGTATGCTATCCCAATACTCTATTGATGATGGTTGGAATATCCCAATGATTGTGATCTCACTGGTCATCGAAGCACATTCCTCTGGGACCCAGGACAGATAGTGATCCTAAGTTGTCTCAGTAGCTACAGATAACTGAGTTTCGGTTGACTCAGTGGTCCCAGAATCTGGACAGCACAATTATTTCAAATCGTCCAGGTGGTCCCAGATAATGCGTTTCTGTTGATTCAGTGATTCATAGATACTTTAGATAACTAAGTTGCTCGATTTCACTTCTGTAAAAATGCTTTTTCACGAAACAGGTTCCTCATTCCAGATCCAAAGATGTAATCAATACTTTTGTGATATTCTGCCATTATAAGCCTGATGTGGCGAGCTGTTCGGGGCTGCGAGGTCTGAAGCGCTTTTGTTCCCTCGTATGCCGCCGGCTTTTAATAAATGACTCCATAATTCGACCTTTTTTGAGGCGTCCTTTGTAAGATGGGGGTTACACTACAACATTTGGAGGCCCCAGCGAGATCTGCCACTAGGGGGCACTGGTCTGGACGCCAAGGGAGGCCAATCTCTCCTGGGCTGGTTGTGGAGACTGAGGGGTCTCTAGGGGGTGCGCAACTTGAGATGTCCCAGGGCCCCGGAGAACTTTCCTTTGAATCCAGAGAGCGGACAGGGAACATTGGCACATTCCTAAAAAATTTGTCTCGGAGTACTGGAAATCCTCCTGGAGGTGAGTCCTGGTTTACTGGTGGACTGGTCACCTGGGGATGGCGGGAAGGGCTGGATGCAGCTGGGACTTCCCCATCCTAGAAGTGCCCTGAGACGTCAGAGGTCACTCCTGGTTCCTGGATTGTTTTTTGTCTTTTTGTGTCATACTTGGGCCCTATGTGTATTATTTGTTGAGTTTTGATTTGTCAAGGTTTTGTCAGTTTGTTGAAATCCTCTTGGAGGACATTGAGTGGTTCTTCCTTTTCTGTTTAACCTTTGACTGTGTGACTGGATTACTGATTTTTTTATCAAGGTTCCTTGCAGGATTTTACCTCTCCTGAAATAACCCTCTATGTGTACCCTGCCCCTCCTCGACTAAGCACTCTTTTTCCCAGGTCAACGCCATAATGCAGGATGACTTTCCCCTCACAGTCCCTGGCAGACTCTGGGAGTGGTTTTAACCTTTTTTTCCTTCACACACACCGGTCCCACCCACTGGCCTGTGGCAGTGGCAGCAGAGCCAGAAGAAGCGGTGGCTGTGGTGGTGGTGTTTGCACTCCCTCCCCTCCCTCAGGGTGTTTGCTTCTTGAGCCCTCAGTCTCCCTGCACTGCCCCTCCCTCCTGGCCCCACCCTGATTATGGGAGATGGACCGAGTTCCCAAGAAACTCCCTAGGTTGTAGGATGGGGCATTTATCTGTTTGTTGCATCTATTAGTCTTATTTCCTTTGTCCAACATGAGTGCCATTTCTGTTTTGCTGAAACATGGGTCGAGAATCCTGTCCTGAATGTGGGAAAGGGAGGCCCCCATGTCTGTTCTTGTTAGGCCCCCATCAGAGGACTTGGGCAATGTTCCTGTTATCTGTTCAGATCCCAAGACTGTAAGAGTACTTGTTCACTGAAAGGGTGTAAGTACAGATGTTTGTTTGATATTTTGTTTGTCTGCCTGGGTATAGTTATTTGTTCATGTAAGTGTGGAAGTCTGTGAGAAAAAAGAAAGAAACATTTAATTTATTTAAGGCTGAGTGCTCTGACACATAGCAAACTGCTCTGAGTGGCCACTGGGCTTCCTTTTTCCCAGGAGTGCTTGCTCTCTGTCAGAGGGGAATTGGCCCACCTAACTAATAATATTTCTGTCTATGTTTATTAATTTGAAGGTATGAAGTTCTAACAATTGTGCTCTGAAGAGTTTTAAATCAGGGACCAAATTCTAAAGTTAACTATTTATAAGAAGGAAGCCAGAACTGGAAAAGTCACCAAGTCTGCCCAGAAAGCTCAAAAACTAAATGAATCTTATTTCTGACACCTGCCACCACCCATTCTTAATCAGTGGTGGAGGAACGTTCTCAGAACTGTTTGTCTCAATTGGCCATTTAAGTTTAATATGGTAAATGATTACAATACATTGTAAAACCTTTAGAAGAAAAGGAAAATATTTTGTGGGCCACTTGGTCCTTTTTTTTTAGTGTGGCAGCTCTTAAGTTATTAGTTTTTAAAATCAGTACTTTTTAATGGAAACACACTCAAGCAGAGGGGCTTTTCAGAGAGGTCAGGGAGTCTGATTGCAGTGTAAGGGTCACCGGTTTCCCCACGCCACCTTCGTTGGCAGGAGGCAAGTGCTTTTCCCAGTGGGAACAGAGAGAGGTCTGCCAGATGAAAATGCCTTCTCCTTGGTGGGAGCACCCCCATTCGCCACCTGGGATCCGCACCGTGCTCCCTGCCTCTGCAAACCGGGTGCCCATCCCCTCCAGGGGTTGTTTTGAGTAGCTGGAGGCGGCGGCGAGGAGGGAAATTCCCTTGTGACTCCCTGCGCCCCAATGAGACCCAAGAACCCCCAGTGACTCCTTGGACACTTTTCACTGTGTTCTGTTAGGGGACTTAAAGGCGGCAGCTAGAAATTCCCCCATTCCCCTTTTCAGGCTTATTGGAAACTGAGATCTTTATCTCTAGGAAAGAAAGAAAAGGCCAGCAGCAAATAGGAAGGAATTAGGATGCCTATTGCAGGAAGCAGGGGCACTGAAAGAGAATGTCCTGGCAGGTTAGCTAGGGAAGCAAAAGGGGAGACTCAAGACTCCAAGGATCTTTAACTCAGAGGAAGAGGACTGATGGGACCGGGGCTCCTTTCCATAAAGCCCCCAGAAGCCCAGCGTAACCTTACAAGTTGGGGCAAACCTGTTAGTTTCCTGGTGGACACTGGGGCAGCCTATTCAGTCTTGACAGAGCCCATGGGACCCGTAACCTCTAAGAAGACATCAGTCCAGGGAACCACTGGACAAATTACCTGTTTTCCTTGGACATCAAAAAGGACTGTGGACCTCAGAAGGTACATGGTAACGCATTCATTTCTGGTCATGCCAGAATGCCCATACCCCCTGCTTGGACGTGACCTCCTACAGAAGCTACAAGCTACCATATCCCTTGAGGGGGACAGAGCACACCTCACCGTGGATCCAAGGAACCCAGGTCCGGTTACATACTCCCCTGCCTGTACTCTTTTAACCTGTCCTCTCTCAGAGGAATATCTCTTGCAGGGAACAGAAAAAGCAGTGCCAGGGGAAGAGCATAAACCCTCCACCTACTTGGAGGAATTACAACGTCTCTATCCCATGGTCTGGGCAGAAAACAACTCCCCAGAGTTGGCAAGTCATCAAGCTCCTGTAGTAGTCCAATTGCAAGCCACCGCCTTTCCAGCTTGGCCGCTGAACTGGACCAAAGTGGAACAATGGGCCTTTGAGGAGCTAAAGAAGGCTCTTGTCTCAGCACCTGCCCTAACCTTGCCAGACGTCATGAAGTCCTTCCACCTCTACATGAGTGAGGTAAGGGGCATTGCCAAAGGGGTTCTTACTCAGACTCTAGGTCCCTGGAAGAGACCTGTAGCCTGTCTGTCTAAGACTGTGGTCGAGCCACATGTGGCTCTTTGGCCCCTTGAGTGTGGCTCTTCCACAAAATACCACGGCCTGGGTGAGTCTATTTTGAAGAAGTGGCATTAGAAGAAGTTTAAGTTTTAAAAAATTGGCTCTCAAAAGAAATTTCAATCGTTGTACTGTTGATATTTGGCTCTTTTGACTAATGAGTTTGCCGACCACTGATCTAAGAGACTAGATCCCGTCGCAGCAGGGTGGCCAGTGTGCCTCCGGGCAGTAGCCGCCACAGCGTTGCTGGTAAAGGAGGCAGATAAGCTGACTTTGGGCCAGGAACTAGCCCTGACAACACCCCATGCTGTGGAGGCCCTCCTTGGAGTTGCTCCAGAGAGATAGATGTCAAACACCAGGATCACCCAGTGCCAAGCTCTTCTCCTGGACCAGCCCCGCATCCGGTTCCAGAAGATACTGGCCATCAACCCTGCCAGCCTGCTTCCAGATCATGATCCGGAGGAACCCATTTATGACTGCATAGAGGTAACAGACGCAGTACAAATGGCTCGTCCAGACCTGACAGATGTCCCGCTATCATCACCAGACAAGGTACTGTTCACGGATGGAAGCAGTTATGTTCAGGATGGGATCCGATATGCAGGGGCAGCGGTAGTCAGCCTGGACCACACCATTTGGGTACAGTCCCTGAACAGGGGGACATCAGTACAAAAAGCTAAACTTTTGACCTTAATCCAGGCCCTTCGATGGGGTCACAGTGCCATCCACCGGGAAAGAGGGTTACCAACTTCAGCCAGAAAGGACATTGAAAATAAGGAAGAGATTTTAGCCTTATTAGAGGCCATCTGGCTCCCAAGGGCAGTTGCAATAGTGCACTGCAAAGAACATCAGAAAGGGGAGACAATTGAAGCCAGAGGAAATAGAGCCACAGACCAAACTGCCAAGGAAGCCACCCAAAAACCAGTGGGGCCTTTGACCCCAACCTAAGACAGACCCGCTCCTACACCAAACAAGAGGAGGAATTGGCAGAACAGAAGCAAGTCATCAAAGGACCAGATGGTCCACCCTACCAGATGACAGACTGTTGGTACCAGAGGCTCTAGGTCAGTCGTTAGTTGGCCAGTTACACCAGGCTACTCACCTAGGCGTCACCAAGACTTCTGAACTTCTGCAAGGCAGGTACTATATACCAAGCTTAGATAAGATAATTAAAAGCATAGTCACTAGAAGTACTGTCTGTGCACAGGTAAATGCTAAGCAAGGTAAGAAGGTCCCCCTGGGAATTCGGGCTGGGGGAAATTCCCTAGGAGAGCATTGGGAGGTGGATTTCACAGAGATTAAGCCACCAGTGTCAGGGTACAAGTACCTGCTAGTTCTTATAGACACCTTCTCGGGTTGGGTTGAAGCATACTCCACTAGGACAGAAACTGCCTCTATAGTAGTCAAGAAATTACTCCAGGAGATTATACCTAGATTCGGGTTGCCAGTAGTCATAGGATCAGATAACGGCCCTGCCTTTGTAGCCAAGGTATCTCAAAGTATAGCTCAAGCCTTAGGCATAAATTAGAAACTACATTGTGTATACCAGCCACAAAGTTCAGGACAGGCATGAGCAGGACTCTAAAAAAGGACTTTAAATTTGTCCTAGGAACCGGTGAAAACTGGACCAACCTCCTGCCCTTCACCCTCTTATGGGCCAGGTGTACCCCCTATGAGAGGGGTTCTCTCCTTTTTGAGATCATGTATAGTAGACCTCCCCCCATCCTTCCCAGGGTCAGGGAGAAACTGAAAGCTGAAATTCATAACCATTCCTTGCTCCAGTCCTTACAGGTTCTGCAGTATACCCAGAGAGCCACCCATAAGCTTGTTTGAAACGCACTGCCAGTGCCCACTGCGGACCCTGTACATCCCTTCCAGCCCAGGGACTCAAGGTGGGTAAAGAAGTTCACTGCCCAAGGACTCACCCCAACCTGAAAGGGATGCTACACTGTTATCCTGAGCATGCCCACGGCTGTTAAAGTAGACAGTGTCCAGACCTGGCTAAACCACTCCCAGCTCCCGCACCAGGAAACGGTCTGGATCCTGGCAACCAGCAGCCTCACCCATTAGAACCCTAGCCTGGGCTCCACGCAGGCCAGGAGGAGACTCGACACCTGCAGGAAGGGAACTGGACTTCAGTGAGGACAATACTAATGGGGACCATGGTACTAGGGGCCTTGGTAACTTTAAGAACATTTTTGCTAGCCAGTGAGCAAGTCCAGGGCCAAGTAGGACTAGATGTGCTAAGTTGGACAGGAGAGCAGGAACAGAACAGAGAATGCCCTTAAAGGAGGTGGGGTGAATAAATAGAAAACTAATTGTGCCAAGCAGGCAGTTTAGAAAAATTAATTCAGTCAAACTACTTGAAGTTAGGGGGCAGGACTATCCCCTAACTAATAAGGATGAGTCCATGATTTGACTCATGCACATAAAACCAGTGGGAATGAAGTATGGTAGTAGAAACTGCTGTTTGGGTTCTGTACTTATTTGCTTGATAAAACAATAGAAAGCTATTTTGATTTTCTGAACTTACGTATGCTATCCCAATACTCCATTGATGATGGTTGGAATATCCCATTGATTGTGATCTCACTGGTCATCGAAGCACATTCCTCTGGGACCCAGGACAGACAGTGATCCTAAGCTGTCTCAGCAGCTACAGATAACTGAGTTTCGGTTGACTCAGTGGTCCCGGAATCTGGACAGCACAATTATTCTAAATCGTCCAGGTGGTCCCAGATAATGCGTTTCTGTTGATTCAGTGATTCATAGATACTTTAGATAACTAAGTTGCTCGATTTCACTTCTGTAAAAATGCTTTTTCACAAAACAGGTTCCTCATTCCAGACCCAAAGATGTAATTAATACTTTTGTGATATTCTGCCATTATAAGCCTGATGTGGTGAGCTGTTCGGGGCTGCGAGGTCTGGAGCGCTTTTGCTCCCTCATATGCCGCCGGCTTTTAATAAATGACTCCATAATTCGACCTTTTATTGAGGCGTCCTTTGTAAAATGGGGGTTACACTACAACAAAAGAAGTGAAATAAAATTAGTTTGATTCCAAATGGAAGTGATATGAATAAACTTAGTTTGGGAAAATTTCATTTGGATAAGATGGTATAATTATCTTCACTGGCCCAGTGGCTTTGTTGTCTCAGAGAGGATCATGTTGCCCTTTGGCCCTATAGAAGACCTTCCAGCAAAAGCTGAGGGTTATATACCATGACTCTTCTATGGGACACCAGTAGGGTCACATTCTGGCCACTCTTTCCCAAAGGCCCCCTACTCTGGGTCTCCCCCAAGAGAGATATTTTTATGTCTAATTGCATTAAAGTTCCATTAAGTTCTGGAAAATACCACTATTCTGTAGAAATCTGCCTTCAGTAGCAAGAACAATTTTATCTTAAATTCTTGCTCACATGCTTTACTGAAGATTTACTTTTTTAAAAAAAAAATACTTCTTAAAAAAATACTTCTTTGTTGTGCTTAAATATAACCTCCCTGAGAGCAGGTCTTTGATACCCATAGCAGCAAGTTTGAAGCCAGAATTATACTGAGCAAGAAGTGACCAATGAATGAAAAAACATATTTTCTTTCTTTACCCAATTCTGCACTTTTATCCAAGCCACAATATTGTCAGTTGCCTTCTAGCTTCATAAATATCCTCAGTAACTAAACAGCACAACTCACCTATAAAAGTTGCACAGAAACAAATACATGTATCAAAGGCCTAATGTTAAAATTGAACAGAGAATATAGTTAGTCCTCATGGAGGTGGAGCAGGACTTCCCATTCCTTAAGTGGGGCTATGCACAATGACTTCCTTCCAAATAATGCATTATGGAAAGGGGAAAAGAGTAACTTCTCAGTGGAGAAACTTGACAATCACTGCCTCAGCCAGGTGATCAAGGCCAACATTAGCAGTGAAAAGACATGTTGATAGTATATTCCTTTACAAGTATACTATGGTTTGGTTCCAGAACACTGCAATAAAGCAAGTATCTCAGTAAGTTAAGTCATATTTTTTTTTGCTGGTAGAGGGTCTTGCCTTCAATTTGTAAAAAAAACAAAAAACAAAAAAAAACGCAACATTGTGAAGTGCAATGAAGTAAAGCACAATAAAATGTGGTATGTCTGAGTATGATGTGATAACAATGGCATGTTATTTCTGTGATCTTCCTCCCCAAAACACATAACTTCAACCTAATCATGAGAAAAGCCTCCAATAAATCCTAACTGAAAGACATTCTACAAAATGCCTGACCAATACTCCTCAAAACTGTCAAGGTCATAAAAAACAAGGAAAGTATGAGAAATTGTCAGAGCCAAAAGGAGCCTTGGAGACATGATGACTAAATGTAACATAGTATCCTGAATAGAATTATGGAACAGAAAGAGAACATTGTAAAAAGTAATGAAATCTGAATCAAGTATTGACTTTATTTAAAAATAATGTATCAATATTGGTTCACTAATTGTAATAAATGTACCATAGTAACGTAAGAAGTTAGTAATAGGGGAAACTGGATATAGGGTATGTGGGAACTCTCTATTATTCTAATTTTCTGTAAATATAAAACTGTTATTAAAATAAAGTTTATTTTAGGAAAATTGAACAGTCACATATCTTCTATTCATCAATAGGAATTAGATAATTTTTGTAAAGATATTGAGATGGGTCACTGGAGGAAATGTATGGATCTGTAGAGCAGATACACTTACCCAGGATCCATATCTCACATTAATCTGGAATTGAGAGGAAAGAAGAAAAACGAAACCCCCAAACAATGGCCTTACAATATATTATTGCCCCACCTAGCCTCAGTGGGGAAAAGAATCAATATATGTGATCCAATGGAGAGATAACTATTGCCTTCTTCACAGGGAAGAGTGAATAAAGGGTGCAGCTGGAGGCCAGGACTTATATCCTGGTACATGGATATAAGAAGAGTACTCCCTACCTCACTGCCTCTTGTCACATCATTGGTGAGGAAGGGAACAGTAGGAAGAACACCAGTACTGATTTACAGACCTGGCAGAATTCACCTGAAAGTCCCCTGAATGTTTACCTTATCCCAAAATTCTGTCTCCTCAGAACCAATAAAAATCACATTGAATGAAAAAAAAAGTATATTATAGTTCCATTCTTCCCAAATAATTAAAAAAATTTTTCAAACCAATTCTACTAAAAACAAGTAAACAAAAATAAATGAGATAAAGGATAAGCTTGCTCAGAGCTGACTCAACTACTTTGTGTGTGCTGGTTATAGAAAAAGAACATTCTAATTTTTTTTTTTTTTTACTTACAAATTTTGTAAACATTGAGGGGGAAAAGACTGGGAAACAGTACATGGTATTCCATTAGTAATAGCTGCATAGTACTAATCCAAATGCCTGGTTTTCTTGATTTGTTGAGGTATATTTTAAAGGTCTGGAGAAGTTGGATCATGCAAAAAGCTGTTCAACTTTGCTTAAGCCAGCCTTTTTCAAAGTTACTTAAAAGAGAATTCATTTATCTGATTATCTCACAGTGATTAGTGTCTATAGGACACACAGTTCTATGAAAATCACCTTAAGTCAAAGTTGAAAAAAAAAGTAAAGTTGGGCCATGACTATAAATCAATGAGCATATATATTTTATTCAGCAGACTATTCCCAGTAAATTAATAGGAATTGGGTCTTACTGACTGCTCCATATGTCCTTATTAAAAATTCCCAAACTTCATTTGCAACAACCAGAAGAGAAAGAGGATTCTTTTTCTCTATTAGTAGCTCTCCTCTTTATGAAGGGAAGATCTGCACAGTTGTGTGTGTGTGTGTGTGTGTGTTTTCAGCTCTAAAGATTTTGTTATTCCTTGTTCCTCTAAGTAACCCGCATCACTACTGCTTCCATCTATTCACCAATCATTTGTTTTTAACTGTCTGCCTGTGCCAGGCCATTCTGCTTCTTTTCAGCAGTGCTTTATGCTAGAGACCAGCAGACAAATGTAGCCCCACTCATGCCCTCTATAAGTTTTCAGGACTAACCGGGCAAGTTTCCTCCTTCATAACAGTTGTTATTATAAGAGAGTTCTAAAACTATAGGTCTTAAAGGGTCAATATATACTATCACATCATTTACTCACTTGAGAAATATTTCGTGAGGACCTACTATATGTCAAACTGTTCCAGATACTGGAGATACAGTAATACATAGAAGTGCAGCTTTTATTCTAGTATGAGAAATAGAAGTAAGCAAATAACGTCTCAGGAACATTAAATGCCATGAAAAATAATACAAAGCAAGGTAAAGAGATAAAGATTGGTAATGAAGGTGCTATTTTATATGGTGATGTCAAGGGAGACACATGAATAAATCGACAGTTGAACAGAGAACTGAAGGCCGTAAAGGAGCTGGCCATGAAAAACTGCAGGTAGAAAAGCTGTGTTCCAGTGGGAGGGAATACCAAGGCTAAGTCCCTGAGATTGGAGGGAGGTGCTTGGTATGTGCTATGAACAGCAGAAGCAACCAGTATCAGCTGAAGTCATGGAGTAAGGAAGTTTGTGGGGGATAGAGACAGAAAGCTTGTCAGTAGAACAGAGGAAAAGCATGTGAGCTTTTTCACCCATGGTGAGAACTTTGAATTTTACTTTGATTCAAAATGGAAAGCCATTTAAAAACTCCATATTGAAGTTATTATACTAGTGCTCAAATTTCTCTGATTTAACTATTCTTTTTTGCACAAAAAATACAAAAAACACAATAAATCTGCAGTTACAATGTTACAAATTTACAATTACATGTTGAAAATCTTTTTTAGTTTAATATTCTTTTATCTCAGCAACACCAAAATGTTGTCTTTATTTCACTTATTTAGGTTTTAACTAAAATAAAGATTACATTTTCCTACTTTCAGCAATGACTTTGAACTCAGCCACTTCTGACTAATCATATTTTACAATGAACTAGTCAGAAATGGTCTGTCCTTTCTCTTAGATTTTTATTTCAGAATAAAAATCCTCAATACTTGGATTTATATTGCCTGACCTGATCGTTTTTTATTTCCAAGAATTATGTTGCAGGATTCTTCTTTCTTTACAATAGTTCATCTTTTCACTAAGTTATCCTCATTCTTTAATTCTTCCTTGTCCTTTAAATTATGAAACAAATCCACAGCATTTCAGAGGAATATTTTCCTACCAGCCAAGGTTGCTTACCAGCCAAGAAACCCATGGGGCAACCAAGTTACCTACTAAGTCCTGAGGATTGGGAAGATTAGAATTTGCTTCCTTATGTTGGGTAGCAATAATATTGTGCATCCCAAATTCATTACTAATTATGGGAAATCAGATATTTTATTTTTCAATGTGTTACATATCAGTTTACAGGAAAAGAATTCCAAAGCCTGTCACCAAATTCCTTCTTTGTGTCTCTTGACAATAGGCACTAAAACTATTACAACACCTGAATATATCCCATCATTTAATATGTATTTTATGTAGAAACTTTTGAGAGTTTCAAAAGTTTAAAGGAGTTAAGTTAACCAATCTTTGAATAAGTTGATTCTATGTAAAAATCTATTATCATATACTAGAGGCCAAACTTCCGGTCAAGGGGACAATTTGCATATTAGGTTTTTATTATATAGGATATTACCAATATTTACATGTATTCTCATTGCAATGAGAATTGTTATGTTGCAAGAGTCTTCCTTTTCAACTCTACTTGGAAAACGCACTACATTAATTGAATAAGGATCTTTTCAGCTCTGTTGATCCCTTATCCAATTAATATAGTACATTTTTCCAAGTAGATATTCACTAATTTGCATTGAAATATAATGTATGCTAATGATTTCTAAAGGAATCTCAATGCACTGCTAACAGGGGAAACTAACTAAGGTTGCGATAAAAGAAAGGAGTTTAAAAGGGGATGATAAGCCCTAACCAGTTTGGCTCAGTGGATAGAGCGACGGCCTTCGGATTGAAGGGTCCCAAGTTCAATTCTGGTCAAGGGCATGTACCTTGGTTGCAGGCACATACCCAATAGGGAGTGTGTAGGAGGCAGCTGATCAATGTTTCTCTCTCATCGATGTTTCTAGCTCTCTATCCATTTCCCTTCTTCTCTGTAAAAAATCAATAAAATATATTTTTTTTAAAAAAGGGGGATGATAAGGAAAAAAATGTCAATACCATTCATTCATTTGTTGAGACACTTTAGTGTCTACTCTTTGCTGATGCTCTGCTAGACACATGGGGGATAGGAAACAATAATCCTGGAATTCAAATAGCTTATCAATGACTGAAGATATAAGGCGTATGAGGTGTAGGAAGTGAAAAATAATAATGAGCGACAACTGAAACATCTGGGATTTAAGGAAAAGTAAAGATCAGTTCCATTTGAGAATGTTCTAGAGCAAGCATGTCAAACTCGTGGCCCGCGTGCCACATGCAGCCTACAACAAATATTTTTGCAGCCCAGCCAATATAATCGTATGCAAGAAATATTTTAATAAAAGTTTCGTAACTTAATTTTTACAATATCCTGTTATACACAATCTATAAATATAAAGAGGTAATATGCTAATTGTCCATTACAGTGTCCCAGCAATGACCAATTTGCATATTGACAGACCAGCAGGAGTCCGCGTGTGTAGCACAGGCGGCTAGAGCCAAATTCTCAGGCATCTGAGGAGAGTGCCTGACAGGAGCCCAGACTGCAAGGAAGGAAGAGGAAGCGGCCACGGGGAGCTCTTCCAGTCCCCCTGCATGGACACCCTACCCCAGCCCCCGCATCCCGCACCTTCAACTACCCATCTCTTCCCCCGCCACCCCTGCCAGGGGTGCCCACAACAACAGCATGCCAGTGACCACCCGTCAGTGCCCCCCCTCCCCCGGGGCACTCGGGGCCCATGGCCCACCACTGCCAGGCCCCCTCAATGGGAGCCGAGCAAGCCTCTCCTCCCTACAACTCCAGACCCAGGTGGAGGCAGGCCTGAGTGGCCCCCCAGGGTCAAACCCTTCCCTCCCTCTCCCCCCACCCCACAGCAGCAGCACAGTTTAATATTCTTTTATTAAACTCACTGAATTTGTAAAAAAAAGTGAGCTTTTTTTTACAAATTCAGCACAAGCTCACTGAACCTTGCTGGGAGTGCAGCTAAACCAGCCCTCCTAGTCTGCCTGGCTCCGCCCTGGCCCAGCCCCCACCCCACTCCAGGAGATTGGAGCCCTGCCCTGAGCAGGTACAGCTGTGAAACGGCCACGTACAATTTAAAGAATGGTGCCAAGTGGGGTGGTTTGACAGTTACTCCCCCTTTGGCCTTGCTGCCCCACTAGAGCCCCCTTAATGCCCTGCCCCCTGCCAGCGCCTCCAGGGACGACCACTGCTACAGGGCTGCTGGCCACAGCCCACCTCTCCAAGGCCTGCAGAACCCTCTGCAAAGCTTCCATAGCTACAATCCCAGGAAACAATCATGTCCTCCTCCCCTAATCAGCATCTGCTACCTGCGAGGGTACCTGTGGGCTTAAAAATAACAATCCCCGTTTAGACATCACTTACTTGATGAAACATTTCTAGGTTCATTAGCTCAGAATCTCCTCATGACAACCCAGTGAGATAGGCGGAGAAGAGATTACAATTCCCATGGTATATGGGTATGTATTCCGAAATGAAGCTCAGAGAGGAAAAGTGTCAAGCCCAGTGGTTCCCAAAGGTGCAGCACACGCTCCACGGGGCGGGGGGTGGGGGGGGTGGGGGTGGTGGTGATGGTGGTGGTGGTGGTAATTTAATTTTATGTGGGGGTAATTTGCAGATGAGTTAACTGAATTTTTTGCATTTCTTATGGTTTTAGGGGGCCTCATCTACAGGGTATCCTATATAATAAAAGGTTAATATGCAAATGACCAAATGGTGGAATGACCGGTCACTATGCTACGTGCTAACCACCAAGGGGCAGACATTCAATGCAGGAGCTGCCCCCTGGTGGTCAGTGTGCTACCACAGGGGGAGTGCCACTCAGCCAGAAGCCAGGCTCATGGCTGGCAAGCACAGTGGTAGTGGTGGGAGCCTCTCCCACCTCCATGGCAATGCTAAGGATGTCCAACTAATGGCTTAGTGGGCCTAAGCCGTCAGTCAGACATCCCCCAAGGGCTCCTGGACTGTGAGAAGATGCAGGCCAGGCTGAGGGACACCCCCCTCCCAAGTGCATGAATTTCATGCACTGGGCCTCTAGTTATTAATAACGAACTACAATATTCATTAATGACTGATTACTATAATCAAATTGCATTCATTTCCCTTATACACCTTATGCGCAGGTGCACCATTTCTCTCCACTAATACTAGCAGGGAGTATTTTAGCAGTCGATTGCCATGTCATTAATCTTGGACTGATTTGTTTGGTGTGCACAACAGGAAATATTTTGCATTTGGAGAACAAGAAAAATAGGTTTATTTGTGTTACGCTTATTAATTTGTGCAGTTATTCAGTGTCTGGTAAGTTAATGTTCAAGAAAAAATATTAATTTTTATTAAAATGTTCTATTATTTTATGTTGATTACTCATTTACTTCAGCCCTTTGGATTCAGCATGTCTCTATTGAAAAAAAAACTACATTTCTATGAAAATTGAAGCTTTTGTTTTTTTGCAGCCCACATAAACTTAAACCTTGTTTATTTGGCCCATGTTAGCCTTTGAGTTTGACATGCTTGTTCTAGAGACTGCTTGTAAATAGAGTGATGATAATTAGCATAGCTAAATTAATAATTACCTAAATGAGTTAAAGGGGAAAAATAGAGTGACAGTAATCAAAACTGATTCTCTGGGTCCTGTCAAAGTCTTATCAAAATTATGACAGGAAGCCCATGACTAAAAGACACCTTGCTTATGTGGCTATGATTTGCAAATTAATCAATCTGACAATCTGATCAATGTAATTCCTAAGAGTTTTATATTAGCTTCATTTAGCAATTTTATGTTTATAGATTGACAATTTTTAATTTTTAAAAGAGTTATTTATCTCTAAACTATGCAGCCTTTGTGCCAAAATTTTTGAAGCAATCAGGTTGTTCAGTCACGGCTACAAAACATCTAGCATGAAATCTAAGGTCTACATTAATATATTCAGCTAGAAATTTAAAAGCCTAGTTAATATTTAACCCACAAACTTACATAATAAAAATAATGATAATGAATGTGACTTATGAGAACATTAGAGTTGTATAAAAATTAAATTAGTGGTGGTTTTAAAACATGAAATGATCATTTCAAGGGAAGAAAATTAGTTTGGTGTGACTAAATGCTATTAAATTCAAAATAGAGTTAAAGCTGATTTGAAAACACCAAGATAATACAGAGACTAAAAAATTCCTCTTGTTGTATTTGACTCAGTTATTAAACACTCAGAGATTCTCCACTGCCTAACGGTGATCTCTTCCCCACATTTCTCAGCATGGGTTACAAGCCTCCTACCCTCAACATCTTATTTCTGCCTGCTTAACCAGTGTCCAACTCACTCTTCCCCTGCTTTTGCAAGGTTACTTGCTCTTCTTAAAAACTACTGTGGGTCCTCACTTATCTTGACTTTTGATGCCGGAGTGTGGACCCTTTTCCACATCTCTGAATGGAGTAAGCCCATCGAGACCCAAGGAGCATACTACTTCTTTCATGAATTAAAGTAGTCTCAGCTATACCAGCCTTACACTAGACTAGATGTGCAAACATATTCTACTACTCGTGGGTGGAGGTCAGGGGAAGAATATATATCTTCTTTGAAGAAATGTCTATTTAAACCTCTCGTCCATTTTTAGCTGGGTTATTAATTTATTGTTGAATTGTAGTTCTTTATACATTCTGGAATACATAAAGAATATCAATTCCTTATCAGATATGTAATCTGAAAATATTTTCTGCCATTATGTGGGTTATCTTTTCAATTGCTTGATTGTGTCCTTTGAATTACAAAGGTTTAATTTTGATATATTCCAATATATCTATTTTTTTTCCTCAATGATGCTATTGGTGTTGTATCTATGAAACCACTGCCTAATCCAAGGTCACAACAATCTATTCTTATGCTTTCTTCAAATAGCTCATAGTTTTATTTCTTAAATTTAGGGCTATGATAAATTTTGAGTTAATTTTTGTATAAGATGTGAGGTAGGTATTCAAATTCATTCTTTTGCATATGCATATTCAGTTATCCCAGAACCATTCTTGAAAAGAATATGTCACCATTAAATTATCTTGATACTTTTGTTGAAAATCAAATGGCCATAAATGTAAGAGTTCGTTTCTGGACTCTAAATTGTATTGATCTATTTTTCTATATTTACACTAGTACCACACTGGTTTGATTACTGTAGCTTTGTTGTAAACTTTGAAATGGAAAATGTGAATCTTCCAACTTTGTTCTTTTTCAAGACTATTTTAACTATTATGGGTCCTTTGTATATCTACATGAATTTTGAAAGTTATGACCAAAATTTGGGAGCTTTTGGTACATTCTTTGATATTTCCCATGTACATAATCATGCCATTCCTGATTTGTACACATTTTATTTTATTTTATTGCCTTATTGCACTGTTTAAACTTTCCAGTATTATGATGAATGAATGAGATTACTTGAACATCTTGAGGTTTTTGTTTTTTTTTACTTTAGAAGTAAAGTATACAATCTTTTGTAATGTTAAGTATAATGTTAGTTATAGGCTTATGTAGATGTTCTTTATCAAGATGAAGAATTCTCCTCTATGTCTATTTTACTGAGAGTTTCATCATGAATGTGTGTTGAATTTTGTGAAATGTTTTTACTGTATTAGTTTATATGACCATGTGACATTTTCTTCTTTAATATAATATGATAGATTACATCCATTGGTCAATTCCTGAATATTGAATTATACTTGCATGCCTGGAATAAACCCCTCTTGTTTATGGTAAGCAATTCTTATTACATACTACATTATTAATATTATATATCATATCTGTATATGTAAAATAGAGAAATATGTTAATTAACTGGGGCGCTGTGATGAGTCGACTGGACAGGAGGAGGTTGCTTGCACAGCATTGGGGGCAGGGCAGCAGGGGCCTTCATGCACCTGCACTGGGGGAGGGCCTGATCAGCAGCAGCCGTGGCTGCTTCAAGGGCCAGAGAGGGAGGCAGGCCAGACCAGCAACTCAAGGGTGGGCGGTGCCACATAATTTCTAATCACTTGCTGGGTTCCTAGTATAATATATTAATGAATTCAATTTGTTAATATCTTAAGAATTTTCACCTCTCTATTCATGAAGGACATTGACCTGCAGAGTTTTTATTTTGTTTTGCTGTACTGTGTTTGTCTGGTGTTAATATCAGGGTAATACTGGCTTTATAACATGAATTGGATAGTGCCACGTTTTCTTCTGTTTTCTGAGACAGATTGCAGAATTAGTGTTAATTCTTCCTTAAACATTTTGTTTAATTGATCAGTAAAACCATGTAAGCTTGGAGATTTCTCTATTGGGAGTTTTTAAATTACTAACTCAATTTTCTTAATATTATAAAGATATTGTTTTAATATTTAATATTTTATTATTATTACATATATAGATTTTTTTTTACTTTAAAATAAGAAAGTTCCTTATCTGACATCTTTGCTGCATACTTCTTCTCTGGTTGATGTGGCAGTGTTCTTGACTCCTTTCCTACCTAGTTGTTCACTTCCCTTCCCTCTGAAAGTCCTGAGACTCTGGTTTCTACCTCTATTCTCTATGTGAATGCAGCCAAGTCCCTCCCATCGAACTTTTTGTTTTACCTCAAATCACCATCCCTCTACTAAAACATCTCTTTTTCTTAGAAAGGTACACTCTTATTCCAAAGAACACATGTTACTGTGTGTTGGCTCTATCTCTTTTGGCTGTCTTCATGTGTTTGGTCAAATATCTTCTTTATTTGTTTTGTAAAAATGAGATGGGGAGAAACCAACATGGCAGCATAAGTAAACACCTAAACTGCTGCCTCGCACAACAACTTCAAAACTACAACTAAAAGACAAAAAAGACATCATCCAGAACCACAGGAAGGCTGGCTGAGTGGAAATTCTACAACAGGAAGGAAAGAGGAAAGCACACTGAGACTCAGAGGAACTGCGGAAGCAAAGGCAGAGGTACGGAGGTGCGCATGTGGAGAGGGCTGGCAACTGAGTATTGGCTGGCTTTCTCAAGTGGGCGGGAGACAAAAGCTCCTGAATTCTCTGAACTCCAGTTCCGGGCGAGACTCTGGGGACCCAGACTCATACAGGGAGAAACTGGACTGTCTGATGGCGGGTGGAACTCGAGGGTGGCTTTCTCTCAGAGGTGCTTGCAGCGATTACCAAGGGACACTGAGAAACAATTACCAAGGTACACTGAGAACCAGGGGCCTCTTAGGGCAGGGCTGACAGAAAGCCATTGCTATTTGCTCCACTCTGAGACTCCACTCCACCCCAGCTGTGCACAGAGGCTTTTGCATATGAATGCCCTGGTACTTTGAAATCTAAACTTACCTAACAAACTGCAGCTGAGTCAGTGAGACCCAGAACATCCAAAAGAAGGCACAAGGTCCTGCAGCAGTTTGCATTGCTTCACAACTGGGCCTCATCTGGGCACCTCCAAAACCCAAACAAAGAAGAGGAATCTGCAGATCTCTCTGTAGCTCCTGCTGGGTGGCCTCAGGCAGAGACTAAATTAGCACCTCCTTGGAGATCCAAGAGCCAGTGTACCCAGGAGTCAGAGTAGGACCATCCAGATTACAACTCCTCAGATTCATAAGGGACACACTCAGGGGGCAGACTCAGTGAGCACCAAAGCCCCACTGAAGCAAGTCTTGCCTCATAAGGCTGTCTCCAGCACAGAAGTTACCCCATCATAGACACAGCTGATCATCACAGCCAATTGGCCTGGAGGTCAATTCTTCCCAGTGATACCAACAACAATCAAGGCTTAACTACAATAAGACTGTGCACAGCCCACAAAGGGGTGCACCAAGAGTGTCCACCTCAGGTAACTGGGGAGGCTGAGCCACTGGGCCCTATAGGACACCTAGCACACAAAGCTACTCTATCAACTCAGGGAAGCAGCCAAAATGCAGAGACAAAGAAGCAGATCACAAATGAAAGAAATGGAGGAAAACAAACAACTGGATAAAGAGTTCAAAACCACGGTTATAAGGTTTTTCAAGAATTTTCTAGAAAAGGCCGATAAATTTAGTGATACTCTTGAGGATATGAAAAAGGACCAACTAGAAATTAAGCATGCACTGACTGAAATAAAGAATAATATACAGAGATCCAACAGCAGACTAGAGGATTGCAAGAATCAAGTCAAAGATTTGAAATACAAAGAAGCAAAAAACACCCAACTGGAAAAGCAAAAAGAAAAAATATGAAGATAGTGTAAGGAGCCTCTGGGACAACTTAAAGAGTAACAACATCAGAATTATGGGGGTGCCAGAAGAAGAGAGAGAGCAAGATACTGAAAACCTATTCGAAGAAATAATGACCAAAAACTTCCCCCACCTGGTGAAAGAAATAGACTTACAAGTCCAGGAAGCACAGAGAACCCCAAACAAGAGGAATCCAAAGAGGACCACACCAAGACACTCATAATTAAAATGCCAAGAGCAAAAGACAAAGAGAGAACATTAAAAGCAGCAAGAGAAAAACAGTTATCTACAAGCAAGCACCCATACGACTGTCAGCAGATTTCTCAACAGAAACTATGCAGGCCAGAAGGGAGTGGCAAGAAATATTCCAAGTGATAAATAGCAAGAACCTACAACCAAGATTACTCTACCCAGCAAAGCTATCATTCAGAATTGAAGGTCAGATAAAGAGCTTCACAGATAAGAAAAAGCTAAAAGAGTTCATCAACACCAAACCAGTATTATATGAAAAGCTGAAAGGTATTCTTTAAGAAGAGGAAGAAGAAGAAAAAGGTAAAGATAAAAATTATGAACAACAAATACATATCCATCTACAAGTGAATCTAAAAATCAAGTGAATTAAAAATCTGATTAACAGAATAATCTGGTGAATATAATAGAATCAGGGCATAGAAAGGGAGTGGACTGACAAACCTCAGGGGAAAGGGGTGTAGGGGGTGAGGGAAGAGACTGGACAAAAATCGTACAGCTATGGATGAGGACAGTGGGGGGGGGGGGGGGTAAGGTCATGGGGTGGGGTGAGTACCAGGTGGAAGGAAGCCATGGGTGGAAAAAAAGAGGAACAAATGTAATAATCTGAACAATAAAGATTTAATTTAAAAAATGAGATGATCACTAACTATATAATATCTAAAGTGTTTTCTTACTTTAAAATTATGTTATTCCATGTTTCTAAACATGGAATAAATACAAAAGGACTGCCTTTATTTGGAGTCAACACCTCTTTCTATAATGAGCATAATAACTGAAGCAATAAATCTTTTAGTTGCTTGGTTATTTTTTCTCTCTTCATAAAATATGTCACCATCAACCATTACTTTCTAATCATCTTTTGAAGTGCTCACTGGTCTCCTGCCTTTTTAGACACATCCATTTAGTCCCTCCCAATATTTTATTCCCCCCCCCCTCTCTCTCTCTCTCTCTCTCGCTCTCTCTCTTTCTTTTTCCCTATCAGAATGCCCTGTCCCTTATTTCTGCTATCCAAAGCACATTCATATGAAATCCTATAGCATTGTCCTCTAGCACACAAGTGTACATATATTATATAAATACTAGAGGCCCGTTGCACAAAGAGATTCATGCAATAGGCCTTCCTTCCCTTGGCTTCTAGCACTGGTTTTCCTCCAGCACCCGGGACCCAGGCCTTTGCTTCGGCCGGAGTCTGCCATCTTCGTCTTTGCTCCAGACTCCAGAATCTGCAGTCTCGTCTTCGCTGTGGCACTGCACTCCTGTAGATCCTTTCGCCTCCCGCCCTCCCTCTCATGGCAGGCGTCCTGCCCAGCCTGGCCGTTCCGCGCCTGGAGCAGCTGGGCGGCCGCCATCTTTAGCCTTCTAATTTGCATACTCACTCTAATTGGCTGTGGGTGTAGTGGAGGTACAGTCAATTTACATGTTTGTCTATTATTAGGTAAGATACACTGAGTGGCCAGATTATTATTATCTCTGAATGCATAATAATCTGGCCACTCAGTGTATATCCTATATAATAAAAGGCTAATATACAAATTGCCCCCTCAACCAGGAGTTCAACCAGCAGGCAAGCCAGCCAACTGCCCATGTCCCCTCCCGCTGGCCAGGCTGGCCGGACCCCACCCATGCACGAATTCATGCACCAGGCCTCTAAATATATATATATTAAGGTCTTAATGCAACATGTTATTTTATATGTTGACTCCTATCTATATTTAGAGGCCCGGTGTAACCGGTGCATATATAGACACACACACACACATACATACACACTGAGTGGTCAGATTATTATGCATTCAGAGATCATAATAATCTGGCCACTCAGTGTATAGATACATTTTATGCAAATATTAAATATATATTAGAAAAATATACTAAAAATCCCCAATGTAGCTGCCCTTCAAATTTGGTAACTTAAAATATCATATTTTATTTTAAAGTAACTCTACATTGGTAATGCATTTTTTAAATGGCTCTCAGCTTGAGCATATACATACTTTTTATATTCTCAGAGTAAGAAATATGATTTTAAATATATATTTTTATTGATTTCAGAGAAGAAGGGAGAGGGAAAGAGAGAAACATCAATGATGAGAGAGAATCATTGATTGGCTGTCTCCTGCACTCCTCACACTGGTGATCAAGCCCACAATCCGGGCTTGTGCCCTTGACTAGAATTGAATCTGGGACCCTTCAGCCTGCAGGCTGACACTCTATCCACTAAGCCAAACCATCTAGGGCAAGATATACAATTTGAAAACAGTGAAATTCAAGCCAATCAATCTGATTCATAGTATATTCAGGTTGTTCTTTTTTTTAAGGGTATTAATAACAGACAACTATTCTTTTTTAAAAATATATAGTTGGCATACAATATATTTTTAGTCATAGGTATACAACATAGTAATTGAACACTTACATACCTTACAATGTGATTACTACAGTAGATCTAGTAACCATCTGTCACCACACATAATTATTACAACATTATCAACTATATTCTTAAGCAGTTTTGTAACTCACTCTGAAATCAAATCCAAATGAGAGCACTCCAGATTTGTTATGCTGTGGCAATATCCACAGACTTAAGAGATGGTCTGCCAGAGTAGCCCTTCAAATGACAATATTCTTTTAATGCATAAATTATACTTTATATTTTTAACACCCCAACATGCCACATACTATTCAAAAATTATTTTATATGTTGACTTCTCACAATCACAGGTTATAAACTCCCTGAGGACAGATTTTCTGCCTCACATGTTCCTATCTTTCACAATGCCTAATAGCTTTATTCCTGATGAGGTGGCCAGAGTAGGTTTGCAGACAAAAAGTCAGTACATGTGTCTAGTGCTGCAGTGTATAATTCAAGCATCAGAGAGATGGCCCTCATATTGAAATGTCTCTTATTTTATTATGAGATTTACATAATGATTTTGCATTGCAAAAGATAAAACTCCCCAAAAGACAAAGCCAAAAGCAATTTTGAAAAAAGAATGAAATAGTAGATTAAATTTGCAGAATTGCTTTGGGATACTGGAATATACATGAAATGAATTAATGGAAAATACTGAAGGGATAGGTTTAATATCATGGTCTCAGAGCTTTTATGATTCAAGTAAAAATAATCAATTTAGATTATTCAGTTTAGTTATTTTCACTTCAGGGTAATTCCTGAATCATTAAACTTATTAATTTCTATAGCTATTCTGAGTCTCTGATTGCATTGCTCACTTAATGAAACAGTAAACAGATAACCAAATTTAAAGCCCCAAAGGGGAAAAAAGGCTTAGGTATTCATCTTTTCAAATTTTAAATGTTTAATCAGGATTGTTAGCTATCTAAGGTAGGCTTAATAAAGTCTCATTATTTTAATTCAGTAAAGAGCATAAATTGTTTTATATTTTATTTTTAAAAACATTATAATGGATCTATTTTGTTCCACAGACATTGAAACATGCAACAGACTGTCATATTTCAAAGGGAAGGTGAGGGTGGGGAGGAGAGATTAACCATACTATAATGTTTAGTATACATAATGCATGGACAGACAATAATGTCGTGAAGGCCTGGGGAGGGGCTGGAGCAGGGTGGAGGAGGCCAATGGTGGGGGAAAAAAAGGAGACATCTGTAATACTTTCAATAATAAAGATAAATTTTAAAAATAAACACATTACAATGGACAGTTTTATGATATTTAGAAGTGGAGGTTTATATGGACACAGACAATATCTGATATAAGCATTTATAGAAACAAAGTATTAGTTCTTGAAGTTCAAGGAAAAAGCTGAAAGTATAACTGTACAATAAATAGGTGTTTTTTCAATCTTCCTATATCTATACCCTATTCCCTTTAAGCAAGTGGACTTGCATATCACCAGTTCTTACCTTAGGTGTCAGTCACTCCATAGAACCCTTTCTACAGATGGGGCTCCTCTTCCTCAGTAAACATTAGGACTGCATGATGAATCTGGGTAGCGGCTGACCCCATCAGGCATTTCTCATCTAACGCATATCTTTTGAAGTCTGGTGGTTGGTTAAGTGGAAGGTGAATTTCTGTGTATACAGAAGTTGACAGGTGATCTTCAAAGTAGTAGGATAAGTTTGCAAAAACAGGCCTAATAATACAGTGTTACAGTTGGAAAACAAAATAAGCTTAAAGGTCTTAATGCAAACTGCAGGAAGTTAAGCTTTATGAAACCTTTTGAGTCCAATGGAGCATTGATGTTAAAAAGGTTGAGAACATATATGCATAACCCATAGACACAGACAACAGTGAGATAATGGCCAGAGGGATGCGGGGGGTGGGGGGGGGGGGTAGAGGTGGGCAAATGAAAGGGGAAATAGAGACATCTGTAATAGTGTCAACAACAAAAATAAAGTTAAAAAAAAAAAAAAGCTGAGCGATGCAGGTTAAGCCATCCAGAAAGAAGTTCTTTAACTCTAGCAAAGGTTATCTATTCTTTGGCCATGCTGATCACTTCCATCTACTCTGCTTGTTTTTAAACAAGTGTGAAATATTTATTTGTACAAATAATCCATATATATTTGGTTTAGACTGTTAACATGTGAAAAATTTTCTTAAAATGAAAAACTGTATGTACAAAGCTCTTCACTGTTTTCTGCATTAAGAAGTCATGCTGCTTTATTTTAAAATAGGGATTGTTAAAGTATTCTTCTAAAGAAAAGAACATTGTGAATTAGGTGAATGGACTTTCCAGGAATGTGCAAGAAACATTGGCTTTGTTCATGCCTTTGTCTTTATGGGGAGATCTACACAGCATGCCAGCTGTGAACCCCAGAGTCCATGGCAGTGTATGCACCGAAAAGCCAGACTTCCTCTCAGAGTTGAATCCTGTGGTTCAACCACTTCTATTTGATATTAACGCATAAAATAATATAGTGGCACTTGTGCTCTTTAAATCACTTAAGCTAAACATATTATAGGAACAGGACATTTACCATAAAAATACATATTTTGAAATATGTACATGTTAATTTCAGGTTCATCAAGATTTTTTTCATTAAACCAATCTCATTCTTTACTCTTTATGTAACTCCACATAGTGAGAAAATCAATCGGGAGCCGGAAACCAGGATCACAGGCTTTATTAGGGGAAAGAGACCTGCCAGGCTGTCTCGCAAGGGGAGAACAGCAAACCGTGCAGAGGTGAACATGCCTTTTGAGGGCAGGAATGGGAAGGAATGGGGGCTTAGTGTACTCGGCATGCACTAATTGGTGGCTTAATGTATGTTCATAGAGGAACAACGGCTTAGGGTATTTGGCAGGTGTTGATTGGTGGTTCAATGTATAGTCCATATAAGGTGCCTGGTTAGGTACTCAGGTATTTCCGGGCTATAGGTTACGCCATACTCTGCCCACCAGTTGGGGGAAGGGAGGACCTATCACATAGTAAAAGATATTTAAAAATATGAACACATATGAAGCTAAATGGAACCATATTATTTTCAAATGTTTGTCTTCTATGCAGAAATATTTTAAGTAGATATTCGACTTTCATTATTTAACCCCTTGTACCTGGTATCACAGCCCAAATCAGTTAAGGACTGACTCAGGGCTTTAGTTTGTGCTGTAAATGATCAAAGTAACCTACAGGTTTTACATTATTTGAAGCAAATTCTTGTTCAAAATTTTAGCTGTAACCTAACTTATTTACACCCAATTTCTTAAACAGTATTTTTACTTACCCTGGAGAAACAGGACTCCAAAAGAACCTTGTAGTAGAAGTTCAACAAATACTCAAAGTGGAACTGATTCAAAGTTAATGATCTCTTTGCAGGAAAAGTGGTCATCCAGAAGATTTTTCCCTCTCTGAACCAAGGAAGATAGAATCTAGACATTACCAGAGAGAACCTAACCTACGCTTTGCCTGATTCTTTGTTTTCAGTATTTCTTATCTGCCCAATCTGTGCTATGGGACTCCCAAGGAGTCCACAGTCTATAGGAGATAATTCAAGTAAACCAAGTTATCTCTCAGCATGATGTGTGCTGAGAGTGGTCAATGCAGAATGCTAGAATAACAGAAAAAAGAACACAAAATTTGTCCTCGATGGAGAAATGAAATGATCGGCCAGAGAGAACTTTTGAGAGTTGGTAACTCGTAAGTTGGTGCATTTGGGAGGATAGAAATGGGAGTGAAGGATGAATCCAGTAAGGGAGGATATTCTGCCAGAAGCAACAGCTTGCACAGTGTCTAGAGACATGGGCAGGGAGCTCAGGATGGGGAGAATAAGACCGGACAGGGAAATAATTGGGGAGTCGTGAAAGGTAAGGTTTTAATTTGCCACTTTCAGGAGTTTGGAATGAATTCCTAAGGTGATGGAAATTTGTTAAAGGTTTGCAAGTGGAGGAGCGATAAGATCTGATTTGCACAGTCTGAAGAGGGCCTTAAATCCGTCCCAGTGTGATGAGAGAACAGAGAGGAGTTAAAGCTCCTGGCCAATGGGAAAATGGTGCAGTTTCTATCTTTACTGTGAAGTAGTAATGGTCACCTATAAGTATCAGGAACTTTTCTCAGGTTAAAATTTCTAGTTCAATTTAAATACCATATCTTTCCCAGCACTAACTGTCATCTTTCACAGCCTAAACTGTTGCTCACTGTGCATCCCTGTCCTGCTGATCACAAACGCTGGGTAGGATACACCCACTGCTCTCGCTGAGTCTGCATATGCAAGTTCTGGGGAAGTATTTCCTAGAAGCAAAGCCCACATTATGGCATCAGGCAGTCTTGAATCAAATCTTGGCTTTGCCAACTTTAGCTGCGAGGCCTTGGGAAATCCCTTAAACTCTCTGAGCCTCAGTTTTCTTCCCTTAAAAAAAAAAAATGAAACCAAAATAGCTGTCTAGCAGGATTGCGAGAACTGAAGATCATTTATCTAAGGCCTTCAGCATAAGCCCTCAAGGAACTGTCCATGTGTTCATCCCTAAAGAAGAAATGGTGTGAACAAATCTCCTACTTTCTAGTTGCTCTTTTACAGGCAAACACACATTGGCCGGAGCTCTCAGTTAGAGGACTGGGCCTGGAAGCCTCTTGTCACTCGGATTCCAGACCATTAATATTTACAGAGACTGAGCAGCTGAGCTTCTCGAGACGCCTATGCAAAGCAGGCTTGGTTTTAACTATGTAATCAACCTGACAGGGCTGCAGCTGAAATAAATGTGAGCTCTGTGGCCAGGTGGCCTTGGGGATTGTGGAGTGCAATTAACCTTCTCACTTCCATTCACAGAAACTCCACAGAGACACAGTGCCTTGTCACGGGCTGAATTGGGCCCTGCCTATTCATTTCAAACAGCATTTGTGCTCCCCAAGTGTGGTCCTGAACAGAGCCACTTCCAGAAAAGAGAAAACAAAATGGAGACATGAAGCACTGATTCTCCCAGCAAACCTTTCAGAATTTTCCAAGAATGCCAGCGAGAATGTGCTGTAGGAGAGGGGAGCTGGCACTTCTCTCCTATTTTCATGTGACTATAAGGAATGCAGTCCACAGTGTTTCTGAATGTCATGAGGACGTAATTCATAGGGTAAGCATAAAAAGCTGGTGAGAGAGCAAATGGGGGAATTTTACCCTAAGCAGTACAGCATGGGAGAATGAGGTAGAAGGTATAGAGCCAGAGAAGGAAAGACTTCTAAGTAACTGGCTTGCAATTTGAAGTCTTGTAATACTTTTTTTCCCTTCTGTCCCAAGAGGCAAGAAAATAAGAAAAATCTTTCCCTCTGTATCTACAGCTGGCATTTTGCGGTGATCATTAGTAAAACATGTTGGCAGTAGAAAACAGGTTTAGCTTTTCCAGAACTGGCTGTTATTTGTGCCCAAAGCAAATAGGAATAGAAACAGTAACACCAATATTATTATTCCCGAACCAGGAGTCAGCTAGCTCTTTGTGCCTACAGCTTTCACACGTGGAGCTGAGACCCCTTACCTGGCCAGACCTGCAGGACCACGATGTACATGGGATGGAGAGCAGAGGGGCAGGCCAGGCAGGAGATGCAAACTCACCGAGTGTGAACAGCTGGCTTAACTTAGCAGCCCAGGACTGTGTCTTCCCAAGGGGTTTACCTCTCCTAATTAAAGAAAAAGTTTGAAAATCAAGCCCATTCTAATTGGAGTATCAATTAGTAGAACATTTCCAGAAAGCAATTTAGAAAATTGGACTATATTCATCAATAGCCTTTTAAAAAATGTAAGTTTGATCCAGAATGTCTTTTCTAAGAAAATACCCTGAAGAAACCATTTAAAATACATACAAAGATTTTAAGTGCAAAAATGCATAGAAATATTTTGATATAGAAATTAAATACACATTTTTAATACACAACAAAAATTGATAATTAATTAATTAACTATATTAAATATAGTCAGCTAATAAAGGGATTTTGAGAAATTTAAATGAAAATACTCATTGCTTAAATTTTCTCCTTTTCTCACTTCAAATAAAAGGAGTTCTATTCAAGTTGTCTCAAGGTAGAGGTCTTTCCCTCCTTTACATATGACATCTATGAAGCGAAACTAGCATGGACTAAAACAGCCATCAGGAATTGGCTGATTTTGGAAGCTGCTGGTCTGTCCCCTCTCTCTATACATCCCTGCTTTTCTCCCCACAGCTATTCCATTAATCCTCTTTCTGCCAATAGGAATTCTGAAGCATGTTTCCACGTGTTTCTAGACAGGGCTGTTTATCATTGTCTTTAATCCAGAGTTAATTAGAGAGTCACTTCTCTTTGAAGGGCCCCTGGGAATGTAGGCTTGCTGAAGGCAATGTTAAAAAAAAAATAAAGCAGTATTCAAAACTACATTTGTACCATAATTTACTAACTCAATTTCTATGTGTTGAATACTCACCATGAAGTGGCAAAAGGGACACATGGTCTCTGCCATCACAGATCTATGGTTTAGGTGGTAATAAAGGCAATTGAAATCTATGCAAGCACGCTACAGTGCACATGTGCACATGCTAGGAGAGCATCCTGAAAGGAAGCCCCACCCAAACCTGGAGGAAAGTCAAGAAAGCACGTCCAACTAATGTATTCTCAAGAAAATCATTTAGAATGGCTAGAATTGGCATCTGTGTGTTTTTAAGATTGTATAAAGTGCAACAGCCTGAGGGATAAAAGAGTAAGAAGAGTTTTGCAAGCCATGCTAAGAACTTGGTAGACTTCTGAGTGTCAGTGGACAACAACAGTAAGTTTGAGAAGGGAGAGAAATAATCATATATGCAGTTATAAAAATCCATAACTGCAGGGTAGAGAAGGTATTGACTGGTGGGCAGTCTGGCTACAGTCAGGGAAACCAACCAGGAGACTGCATGAGTAATTTCAGAAGATATGAAGTGGCCTGTACTAGAGAGAGTAAAGTGGAGGGGGAGCAAACTAGATGAACTTGAAAGATGTTTAGAGTCAGGTGGACTCAGAAAATAATCATTTGTGTTCAATGAGGGAAGGAAAGGAATTAAGAATAAAGCTCAGATTTATAGCTTAGTGTTATTACCTGAGATTGAAAACAGAGAAGCAAGTGAGAAAATGATAATGAGTTCAATTTTAAACATGTGGAGTTTGAAGGGCCAATGGTATATATAAGGGTGATGCTCAGGAGGCAATTCAATATAGTATCATCTGAAATTCATGAAGGAGACCGAGCTGCTGGAGACAGGATTTTGTAAGTCGTGAGCATATAGACTATAATTCAAGTCATGAGTGTGCATGAAAGAATCTGGGAGTATTACAAAGAATTGGAAAACAAATAAAGCTTAGGCTAAAGCACAAACATACTTAAAGGACAAGCAAAGGAAGAGAAGCCCATGCAAGAAAGAGACTTAGGCCCTAACTGGTTTGGCTCAGTGGATAGAGTTAGCCTGTGGACTCAAGGGTCCCAGATTCGATTCCGACCAAGGGCATGTACCTTGGTTGCATGCACATCCCCAGTAGAAGGTGTGCAGGAGGTAGCTGATCGATGTTTCTCTCTCATCGATGTTTCTAACTCTCTATCCCTCTCCCTTCCTCTCTGTAAAAAATCAATAAAATATATTTTAAAAAAGAGGGACTTAGAAATAGCTATCAAAGTGGTAGGGGGGAAATCAGGTATAGTGTAGTATTGCAGAAATCAGGGAAAGAGAGCATTTCAGGAATAGAAAGAGTAACTTGATGTTAAATATATATATATATATTTACAAAATATATCATATTAATAAGTCAAAAGAGAAAATTGATATAATCATATGAACAGATTATATAAAAAGTTGATAGAGCAATGGATATTATTGAATAAAAATGCTTATAAAATGGTTAATGACAAGTGCTTCTTTAACATAATGCATATGTATAGAGTGTATTTATATATGTGTGTGTGTATGTGTGTGTGTGTTTGCATATGTGTGTGTTTGTGCATGTTTGAGCCTCCAAGACCATTCCAGTTTTCACTGAGTCACCAGAACAAGTAGATCTCATAGAACTCAGCATATCATTGTATGTACTCACAGCTATGATTTATTACATGAAAAGATATAAAGCAAAAGCAGCAAAGGAAAAATAAATGTGCATGGAGTAAAGTTCAGAAGAAAATAGGCACAAACTTCCAAGAGTCCTCTCTCAATGGAGTCCCACAGGATATGCTTAATTCCTCCAGAAATGAGATAAAACAACATGAGGGAAATGTCTACCAGGGATGTTCATTAGAAACTCAGTGTTTAGGGTTTTTATTGGGGACACAGGCACACTAATTTTTGCCTAGCATTTACTAAATGTTCAATATAAGCTATAAGGTTTGCACAAATAGTTTAGACACAATAAGCCAATCTTAACAAAGAATAATGGAAATCCTCTTTCCTCTCTATCAGTTTCTCTCATATATAAATCAGGATGCTGGTTAATAACACATTAGAATATCAAGAGAGATGACTGCTTTTTGTGCTATTATGGAGTAGTTTTGTTCTAGGAGAATTAACCAATGCAATTAAAATAAAGGAAGAAAGCAAGCAGAATACATATTGTAAAGTAGGCAACACAATTAGTCTTATTTAAGCGTAATGTAATTTTATATTTGAAAATTTCAGGAAATCAGTTATTGAAAGTAACAAAACAATAGGAGTGTTTTTGGGAAATTAAAAATAAAAAGACAACCCAAGACCAGGTGGATTCCTGCAGCAGAGAGGAATTGACAGGTGTGCTCCAACCATGAAGACAAGAGGAAAAAACAGTCCAGAGATGGAAGATGCTGACAACGCCTTGCCACGTGAGTAGTCAGCAGCTGTGCACCGCTGCAGGTTGCCTAGGGCCAAACCAGAGAGGGTCGGACCTGCATTGCCACCATGTGCCCACCATCCAGATATCATTGCTGACATGTACACATAAGGAACTGTTAGACATTGAAACGGGGACTCAGAACTGTTGAACATTGAAATTGGGACTCAAACATTTTTTTGTTTTGTTTTGTTTTGTTGTTATATGTTTATTTCTAGTCTGCAAAGGCAAAACTTTTTAGAGGAAAGAAATGGTGGGAAAAAGATACAGAGGCAAAGAAGCATTGAACAGACTGTCAAACTACATTGGGAAGACAGGGGACGTTGGGCAAGGGGGGCTGTAAGAGACCAACCGAAGGACTTGTACGCATGCATATAAGCACAACCAATGGATATAAGACACTGGGGGAGGGGGGGGGCGGGCAAGTGAAGGCATGTACTGGTGGGTAGGAGAGGTGAGGGGGAGGTCAATGGGGGAAAAAAAGGAGACATATGTACTACTATTTGTTATACTTAAAACAATAAAAAAATTAATTTTGTTGAAGTTTAAAAAAAAGAATCTATTAAAAATCAGAAAAGATAAACTATCAAAAAATAAACATTTGAGGATATTGATTTGGTGTGTGTGAATGTGGATCTGACCATACCTGAAGGGAGAGAGCAATGGAAGAAGTGAGAAGCCAGTGTGGCCATGGCTGAGAGTGATGAGGTTGAGAATGAAAAATGAGGCTGCAGAGTGAAAATGGGAGCACAATGGGCAGGGCTTTGTAAACTATGATTCAGCAATTAAAAAAATTTCTTAATAGTTTTATAAGTTAATATTTGCACTATAAAAGGATATTCTAGTTGCAAATGTGAAAGTCAACTTGAGGTGAGCCACATAGATAAAGGATAGTAAAATTTGGGTGGAGATATATAAGAATAGTGTCTACAATAATTAGAAATCCAGACAAGCTATTAGTAGAGTAGACTAGGGTGGTGGTAGACAAGAAAGGAAAAACCGGAATAGCCTAGTGCTGTTTAGGGATAATTGGAAGGGCTCTCATGAGTGGGATTTGGATATGAGTGTGAATGAGGTGCTCAGATGAACCTCAGTTTCTGAATTACATAATTGTATGGACAGGGACATCATTTATATGAGACAGAACTCAAATAGCATGAATTCAAAACTCAAAATCTTATTTTCTGAAATCTCAAGTCTCTTTTGAAAGTTAAAAAATTAGGGAATGCTTTTTAAATTATCCTCTTTCTTTTACTCTCTTAAGACCATGGCTAACATTGTGTGAAGGTGGATTTTATAAGGGCAGTAAAAGAATTACTATGAATTAAAAATACATTATAAGTATATTGAAAATTTCTGAATAGTTTTAAAAGGGGACCAAGATAAATGAGTCAAGTATAAAGCTTCTATTTTGTGAAATTACAAGCAGTAACAACTATGTCCACCTCTGGAAAAGTATACTGAGACTTGGTAAGGAAAGCAAATATTAGTGTTTTCTTAAGTATCATTTGAATGTTTTGGGTGAGTTTGTATTTCTGATATAGTAAAAAGAGGAGAAAAAAGATTAAAAAATCATCTTGGAAAAAATGGATACATTGCTTTTAATTTAAAATAGAAGAGGAAGAGGAGGAGGAAATGACAAATAGTAATCACATGCTGGTCAGAGATCAAGGGAAAGGCCAGAAAGTGCCCACTGCATTTAGAAATATGGAGGTCATCAGTGACCTTGTGGAGGTCAGGGTCAGGGTTGGATGGAGAGCACCAGGCAGCAGAAGCTTGTGAAATGTCACATGATGAAGAGGAGATGGAAACATTTCAATGAAACTGGCGAGTAGGTAAAGTAAGAGATAGGTGGCAGCTAAGGAAGATGTGAAGTCTAGGATTTGTTTTGGTTGTTTATTTTAGTAAAAGATGTAAACATGTTTAAGTTCAAAGGAGGAGGGCTATTAAAGATTGAATATTAGAATGAAAGTAAAATTATTAATTAAAAAATAATGTCATGAAATATAGCAAAATAAAAATACTTCTTATGCCTAGATTTTGGAATCTGGAACAATTTTAAATCTTTAAATAAAATTATAGGAATTAAAAAATTTTACTTTAGTGAACAAAGATTTATTTTATATTCAGAGACATAAGGACAGTGAGCCTCATCCTATATAATAATCTCAAATTCCATTATGAACTGATGGATAGACAAACATAACACATGTAGGCACATCATAATTGAACTGCTCAAAGAGAAAAAGAAAGAAAGAAAGAAAGAAAGAAAGAAAGAAAGAAAGAAAGAAAGAAAGAAAGAAAGAAAGAAAGAAAGAAAACCAAAGAAGGAAAGAAAGAAAACCAAAGAAGGAAAGAAACAAAGAAAGAAAAGAAAGGAGGGAGGGAAGGAGAGAGGGACCTTAAAGCAGCCAAAGAAAAATGACATGCTATCTTCAAATGAGCAAAGATAATACTGAATGAAAGCTAACTTTCTCATCAGAAATATAAACCAGCCCTGGCCAGTGCTCAGTGGTTAGAGTATTGGCCTGTGGACTGAAGGATTGCAGGTTTGATTCCTTATCAAGGGCACATACCTCAGTTGCAGGTTCAATCCCCAGCCCCAGTAGGAGTGAGAGTGAGAGGCAACCAATTCTCTCTCTCTCTCTTTCTCTCTCTCTATGGAAAAATATATTCTTGGGTGAGAATTAAAAACAAAAAAAAGAAAAAGAAATGATATAAACCAGAAGAATATTGAATAATATCTTTAAAAGAATAAAAATATAACTGTGTATAATTCTATATTCTACAAAAAGAGTTCTTAAAAAATGAAAGCAAAACTAAAAAAGAACTGAGAAAGTTTTTCTACAACAGAACTCTGAAAGATAAAAGCCAAATTTTCATGCAAAAGAAAAATGAACCCAAGTGAAAGCTTGGTTCAATGTAGGAGGGAATTAAATGTGTGAGTAAATCTAAATCAACATTTTTGTCTACATAACAATCTTAAAATCTGCATGATTTAAATTACACATAGAATGAAAACACATGACCAACAGCCCAAAATGTGAGAAAGGGTTAAAAAGAGTTAAAAATTATCTAAGATTTTTGCATTGTGTGGAAAGCAATAAAATGAAATTTTCTATGATACTCTGATAATTTTAAAGTATCTAGGTAACCACCAAAAGAAAATTTTAAAATATTTGACCTGGTAAGTTGGGAAAAATTAATGATAAAAATATTTGATTATAGAAGAAGAAGAAGAAAAGAAGGAGGAAAACAAGAACAAGAAGAAAGGAGATGAAAAAGAACGGAAAAGGTGACTTAAATAGAAAATATATAGTAAGAGAGTAGATTTGAATTCAGATATAAATGTAATTACATTTAAATTAAAATTGTGCCAGACTAATTTTTAAATGAGGAAAATACTGAAAGAAAAAGATGCAAACTCTAAGCAAAAATCCCTGGTGTCTATATTAATTTCAGGCAAAGTAGGCTTTAAGGCAAGAATCTTCAGTAGATATAAAGAAATATATTTCATGATGATAAAAGATTCAATATATAAGGAAGATGTCATAATTATAAATTTGTATGTATATTATAATCTGGCCTCAATATAAATAATGATGCAATGACTAAAGACTAAAAATTTAAAAATAGGCAAATCCAAATTAGTTGTCCCTGTGATGCCCCCAACTGCCCTCCCCTACCAGCCTGATTTAGTACATCTTTCTCAGTAACTGAGCAATATAAAAATGATAAAGATATAGAGAACTTAAACAACAAAATTAGGAAATTTGTCTTAATTGAGATATTTAGAATACTACCCTCAATACTTGTATTTTTCTCAAATACATGTGATATATTGACTACGAAATCGACTGTGAATTTGAATCATGGAAGAAGTTTCATAAAATGTCAAAGAATTGTCTGTTCTTGCCATTTTTTTAATAAAAATAATTGAGGTACTAGTCAGTGCCATAAAGTCATGAAATAAATTTTTAAACCCTAAGAATTTTTTAAAAATCATTATTATTTTCAATTTTGTACATTTAGAAAATTCAAACTACTATACAAGCTACTATAATCAACAAGTAAATTTTACCAACTTAGCCAGATACAAAATTATTTTTATCTCCATATAACAGCAAAATTTAGAAAATAAAAATGAACAAGATGATGTGAACATAGAAAATTGATAAAAGATAAAAGTAAAAATCTGATTAGAGATTGAGAAAAATGGGTAAATATAATCTGAAAACAACAGCAGCATGCACAGGAAAAAATTAAAAAACTACTTTAAATAAAATAAATTATCAGTGAAACTAAGAAAAATTAAATGATAGAAAAACAAAATATATTATCAGTGAAACTAAAAAAAATCAAATGATAGCAAAACTTAAGTTCCGCTAAGAACTAATACCATTTTCTTGCTTTTAATACTTTTTTATATTCTTTTAGCCTCTATTGTTTGCTTATTTTTTTCAACTTTAAGTTTTAGTTCACAGTACACTATTCTGTTTCCAACTCCTTTTTTCCTTAGTTTTAGCCTTTTCAACTCTCAATTTAAATTGTGTTTATTTAAATGTTTAAATTTTTGGTTTTGTCTTAAAATTTATATATGCTACTTTAGTCATTTTATCATTATTTTCGGTTTTGTCTTAAAATTTATTTATGCTACTTTAGTCATTTTATCATTATTTATATTGAGACCAGGTTATAATATACATACAAATTTATAATTATTACATCTTTCTTATATATTGAATCTTTTACCATCATGAAATATATTTCTTTATATCTACTAAAGACTCTTGCCTTAAAGCCTACTTTGTCTGAAATTAATATAGACACTAGGGATTTTTGCTTTTTATCCTATATTAGTGGTTGGCAAACTGCGACTCACGAGCCACAGCCGCGGTTTGCCACTCTGTTGACTAATGAGTTTGCCGACCACTAACCTAGACTCTCAAGTCCAATAATTACAGGCTGTTGTTGATCCAGTGGTCAGCAAACTCATTAGTCAACAGAGCAGCAAACCATGGCTCATAAGCCGCATATGGCTTGTGAGCCACAGTTTGCCGACCACTGTCCTATATTATAGTGTAGTTGTATTTGATTTTTATACAATACTAATGGCCCAGCACATGAAATTTCGTGCTTGGGGGTGTGGGTTCCCTCAGCGCAGCCTGCACCCTCTCCAGTCGGGGACCCTTTGGAGGATGTCTGACTACTGGTTTAGGCTCGATCGGGATTGGGCCTAAACCAGCAGTTGGACATACCTCTCGCAATCTGGGACTGCTGGCTCCTAACCGCTCACCTGCCTACCTGCCTGATCGCCCCTAACGGCCTCTGCCTACCTGCCTGCCTGCCTGATCACCCCTAACTGCCCTCCCCTGCCAGCCTGATCTCACCCCCAACTACACTCCCCTGCAGGCCTGGTTGCCCCCAACTGCCCTCCCCTGCCAACCTGATCTTGCCCCCAACTGCCTCTGCCTGCCTGATCATCCCTAACTGCCCTCCGCTGCTGGCCTGATCTCACCCCCAATGGCCCTCCCCTGCCAGCCTGATCACCCCTAACTGCCTCTGCCTCGGCCCCCACCACCATGGCTTTGTCTGGAAGGAAGTTGGACGTCCGGAAGATGGCCAGTCAACCCGATCTAATTAGCATATTACCCTTTTAGTAGTATAGATAGATTGTATAGAATAGAATTGCTTAAATTGGGAGTGGGGGAGCCTTTTTCAGCAGGAGGAGATGCTCTTGGCAGACAAAAATACATAACCCCTATATCTGGACTGATAGCCAGCCATATGCACTATACTGCCAAACCAGTCATTAAAAAATTGAACTGCTTTCTTACACCTTACACCAAACAGCTGTTGCCTTTAAAACCCTTCCTCAGCCCCCATCTTAGGTTCTTCCTTCGCAGTTCACCCAGATTAAGTTCTGATTGGTCGGTTTCTATGCCAGTCAGTGTCTCCGGACATATCTCCGGGTCTGATCAGAGAGGCAGCTGATCATCAGCCCCCACGGAGGCCTGGAGAAAAAGAGAGGCGAGGCTGCTGGCGAAGCCTGGAGAGAAAGAGAGAGGCAAGGGCTGATCAACAGCTGCCACAGAGGCTGTGGATCAGACCCTGCCTCTCTCTCCGGGCCTGACCCGCAGCCCCCTCAGCAGTCAGTGCTGGGTTGTGGTTCCCGCAGCAGGACTGACTTCCAGTGTTCAGTCGAGCCTTTGGTCATTACAGACCCTGGGTTTTTATATATTAGGATAGTGCAAAACATAAGTGTTTACTCTATAAATTGATGGATCAATAATTTAATTTATGTTTAACTTCCTCCTTCCAAAGTAGCATAGATTTCTCCCTAAAACCTCAACAGCCCAGGAGATAAGTGAAGTTCAGTTTGAAGAGTCTAGCCTTACATTACCCACTGTTTTGAAAGTTGGTTAGAAAATGTGTAAGCCAAAGAAGGATGGAGTTTTCTAAAACAAGTCTGATGACAACAGTCAGGTTTGAGGAACCCTTTACCCAAATACTTGTTCCAGAAAAGGGATGTGCCTGCAGGCTATTCCTGGACACAGTGAAGAATAGCAATTACCAAAGGTTACAGTGTTTCTTGGGACAGGGTGATATTGTTATATCAGATATGTTTATGGGCCTTATAAGAACAAATGACAGTGAGGACTCCAAGCTTTCACCTTCTTTAGCACTGGCTATTCCATGTTTCTTATTCCTTCAGTTGTCCCTGTGACTAAGTCTCCTAAACTCATCTGTTCTTTAATCCTAAACATTTCCTCCCTGTTTCTGACTCTCCACATTTTTCATAATACCGTGCCTCCATACTGTTAAAGCTGTTGTCCTGCTGATTGCATTATCAGAAGGCTTGAACTACTGCAAATTTAAATCCCCCTACTATAGCTCCAAGGAAATATGTGCATGACACCATAATTAGGACTGTTAAGTGAGTGGCAAATGGATAACAGGGAAGGCAGTGGGTGAACCAGTGTACTACAGAATACACTAAGGTGAAATGATCTTATTCCTTAGTTAGGAAAGAAAAAACTGCACATCACTCAGTGAGACTATGAGATTTACCACACTATTTAATGTAGATTGGTGTTACTTATTTGTACAATTAACCCCTTTATTAAATCTACCACCTCTGTGTAAGCTATACAGAGAAATACCAATATATGATTGCTGAACTCCTGTATATATTGGAGTAATTTATTAGTAAAACATATGAAAATAAAAATTCATTGTGATTAGGAAAAGTTTTATTTATTATTTTATGTTTTATTTTCTTACAAGATAACTAGAAGTCACTTAGGAAGACATTCTATTTTTTACAAGCTTTTCTCTGGAGTTATTGTACTGTGGTCTATTTTGTTTTATACAGGAAATGAAAGTTTTCATTGTGAAAGTAAGCTTCATGTTCTACAACCCACAGGCCATGACAGAGTGTTCTAAAGTGTGTCATTTCATTTTTAAGCTTTTCTGATAGTTCATCAATTTCCTCCAACTTATAAATATCCTACAAATGTAATCTTGTCCAAAGAATATACACTGAGGAACAGAAATTTATATAAAATTTATTGTCACACTGAAATATGGGCATCTTTAAAAATGAGTAAAAGAGATTTGGAATTCCTAACTTTGTCAATTTTTGAAATATTTATTTTTATTTATGTTTACTCATTATTTAGGGGACGAGCTCTGCAATACAAAAGAATAAATCCTAACAAAAAATTACTACACACTCAGTAACAGTCTTTTAAAAAAATGTATCTTTATTGTTGAAAGTATTACAGATGTTCCCCTTTATTTTCCATTGACCCTCTCTGTCCCACACCCACCCCTCCCAGGCCTTCACTGTTGTCTGTGTCCATGGGCTATACATATCCTATATAATAAAAGCCTAATATGCTAAGTGCCTGGTCATCTGGTCATCCATTCAACCAATCAAAGTGTAATATGCTAATTATATGCTAATGCCACTCAACTGCTTGCTATGATGTGCACTGATCACCAGGGGTCAGATGCTCCAACTGATAGGTTAGCTTGCTGCTGGGGTCTGGCCAATCAGGAATGAGTGAGAAGGGCTGGACACACCCTGGAGCCCTCCTCTGGTCCCTCCTCGACTGTTCAACCTCCCGCATCCCTCTCTGACCCCGATCATGCACCAGGGGGGCAGTGGGATCACTTGGCTTGGCCTGCACCCTCTCACAATCCAGGACCCCTCAGGGGATGTCGGAGAGCCAGTTTCAGCCCAATCCCACAGGCCAGGCTGAGGGACCCCACTGGTGCACAAATTCGTGCACTGGGCCTCTAATATGCATATATAAGTTCCCAGGTTAATCACTTCTCACCCCCCCCCCCACCTGCCTTCCCTCTGAAATTCATCAGACTATTCCATGTTTCTATGTCTCTGAACCTCTTTTGTTCATCAATTTATTTTGTTCATTAGATTTCACATATGAGTGAAATCATATGATATTTATCTTTCTCTTACTGGCTTATTTTGCTTAGCATAATACTCTCCATGTCCACCCATGCTGATGCAAATGATAAGACTTCCTCCTTCTTTACAGTCTCATAGTATTCCATTGAGTAAATGTACTGCAGCTTTTTATCCACTCATCTGCTGATGGGCACTTGGGCTGTTTCCAAATCAGTAACAGACTTTAATTCATCTCATTTTCTTTGCTAACTAGAAATTTTAAAAATATTTTAAAAGAAGAAAATTTATGAATCAATTTTTATGTAATTATTGTGGAACCTAAATTAAAAATACTAAATATACTTTAAGACAGTTCTTGAGTCAAAGAACTTTCCCTTTAAATAGAGAAATTTGACTATCATTAGTCAACTGTATTTGCTCCTAGAGTCCCAGAGTTTGTTGTGTTCAGAAGATAATAGAATCCACCTTTATCACAGAGGGCAGTCACAATCAAAAGACTTAATAATCTTTGACATTTCCTTCTCCTAATTCCCAAATGTCTGTGTCAATAAAAATGTCTTAAATTTTGTCTCTGCTTCCCATCCAAAGCTACACCTCCTCCCACTTCAGATCTAGTTTTCTACAAAGATCTCAGATAATAATCACTGCAAACATCCAAAATTACTATGACTATTTTTCTTCTTTGGAAAACTGAATCCTTAAATTTAATTAACAGAAACTGCCATGATTAATAAATCTTTGACTATACCAACTTGTACTGGTATTTTCTTCTCCTGAATTGCATCAATAAACGTTAAGACGCAAACATGAGCTAGTGGGGAGAAGGCAGGGGACAGTAACTACCAATTTTTAAAAACTTACCATAATTCACCTATGGAAAAAAAGTTTGCCTATTTACATTCCACAACATGGAAATTAACTTTGAGACACCCCCTAATATGTGATTAAGAAGTTTTGGGGTATAAAATATCCTCAAAAAGTTAAAAATGAAATTCCCATTTGACCCAGTAATCGCACTTCTAGGACTATATCCAAAGAAACCAGAAACACCAATCAGAAAAGATATATGCACCCCTATGTTCATAGCAGCACAATTTACAATAGCTAAGATTTGGAAACAACCTAAGTGCCCATCAGCAGATGAGTGTATTAAAAAACTGTGTTATATCTACACAATGGAATACTACACTGCTATAAAAAAGAAGGAACTTTTACCATTTGCAACATCATGGATGGAACTGGAGAGCATTATGCTAAGCAAAATAAACCAGTCAGAGAAAAATAAATATCACATGATCTCACTCATATGTAGGATATAATGATCAACATAATCTGATGAACAAGAATAGATTCAGAGACTAATGGTAGGGGAGAGGGGGTTAGAGAGCAACCAAAGGACTTGTATGCATGCATTTTAGTATAATCAATGGACACAGACACTGGAGCAGTGGGGGCTTGCCAAGGGTGGGAATGGCTGGGGTAGGGGGGGAAGGGTCAAGTGGAAAAAAAGGAGACATATGTAAAACTTTAGACAATAAATAAATAATTTTTTAAAAAAAAAGAAGTTTTGGGGTAAAATCCAAAAGGGATATTTATTCAATAAGCTCCTCAAGTGATTCTGATTTCAGCAAAGTTTAAAAACAGTCAAAGTAAAATGGCTGGACATAGCAGAATTTTAAAAACATCAGTTATAAGTGAATATATCTTTTTACTTAAAATCACAAACCTGCTCTTTCCTTTTAGCAGTATCTTCAAAGAAAAGTTGTTTGAAGCCTTTGACTCTATTAAGCAAGCAAAGAGAGAACTCCCTGGAAACTCCACTCTATCCTAAGAAATAATTCACCATAACTTTTCTTCCTTTGAACTATTTTCAAGAATATCACTTTTACAATAGAGTAACTATTATCATTCAGAAAGCTGTTGAATATTATCTGCAGAAGCTCAGTCTTAGCCCTTAAAGCTTGAGATTGATCACTCTCACTACTTGTCTGAGTCCCAGAAACACTGATCAATAGAAAACAATTTGCCATCCCAGTTATAGTAGTATAATTTCCTTTTAGGATTTTAAATCTAAGCTATATCTGCATTTATCATTTATGAATGAAAATGTAAGAAAAATAAACCTTTGTCCATAATAGCAACTGCTTATGATCCTCTGGTTTTAAAGCTGGAATCTTAATCTTCTATTGTTTGGAGCAGCTAGAGCTCTCTTTCATAAATAGAAATCTATCTGTTCAGATAAAAACCTACAATCATGTGGTCCAAATGTCCAGCTATTACATTAATTTAGTATGTCCCCATATGTTAACCTTTTCCACTTACTACCTTATATCATAGGCTCCCCACATCTTTTTTATGAATTCTCCTACTGGTTATTTTCAAAAACACCTTTTCTAAATCCTCTTTGCTATATGAGGCAGTCAATTGCTCTTTATAATGATTTTATTGTTGGATACTTTTTTTATCATTTGATGGCTTCCTCATCCTTACCCTGAGTAATTGAAATGCATGTCAAGAATCTAAAATCTCAAAATCTTCAGATGCTATTTCTATAAACAAACTATAAAACATGAGAAAATTGAATTGTGTTCTACTCCTGTGGAGTTTGTTGTTATTCATTTGTGTTGCAATTGCTTCATTCATGAATATATAAACTGACACATAACAAGAGGCAAGGGAGGGGTGCTGATTCATGCCAGAATGAACATCAATTATGGTCAGACAGTCTCTAAAGAGGGGGTTGCAGAAAGCAACCTCCATCTGGCCTAGGTCCAGATTGTGAGACAGACAGTGGTCACATTCTGGAACAGTCTCTCCTCCACGGGACCAATGCAGAGGTGATGTCACTGGTCTAGGAAAAGAGGCTGGTGTGGAGACTAGGGAGGTGGCAATCAGATTGGAGAAAATTGATGTATATACAGATTTAGGACATAGAATAAATAGTACTTAAAATTGATTAGATGAAGGATATGAGGAAGGGAGAAATAGGGCTTATGGCTCCAATGAGGCCAAGCTCAAGACACGGGCTCTTTCCATCTTGTAGCACCACAATCTGTGATAAATGGTCTCTGGGGTTAGAAGGGCAAGAGGGACTGAAGCTTGTGGGTGAGAGTTGCTTATGAAGCAAACACAGAAGTAGCTTTTACTCTTCCATACATAGTCAACTGGCCAAGTCAAAATGATCCTCCTAAACTGAAAAGAGCTCAGAAATAGTTCAGTGGGCACTTAGTAAGGAGAAGAGAAGCTTGAAAGTTGGTGAACATTAGCCTTTGTCTGCATGGCAGGTAATCAGCTTGGTGGGATGGGAGCAGAAAGGAGACAAGTAAGGGGATAATTTTAGGACGTTTTAAAAGGTGACATTCAACCTGAGTCTTTGAAGAAGAAGTCACTGAGAAATCAGGGGCAGCATTCCAGACCTCAAGAAGAAAATAGGTCAAGGGCATAGCTCAGTGATCATAAAGGAGATACGGGGAGAGGTTGCATGTAAGAAGTGTGAAAGTCAGGTGTGTTTCCCAAAATACGAAGGAAAGCTACTCTTCAAAATAGTTGTCAGTACATCATTTCAAAGGTATTTCCAAACAAGTTAACAATCCATCTCTAACATTTGCTTTAAGTGCAAACAATAAAAAAATAGGGGAAAAAAACCTTTATTTATCTCCTTTCACCAATGCTTATTATATTCTACTACATGTAATGAACTTAATGCATAATTTTATATCTAATACACAGAAATACTATTTATAGATGTTTAAAGTTTTGTTTACGAGCTGTTGGAAAGGTTGTGGAAAAAGAGAACCTTCATTCACTGCTGATGGGAATGTAGGCTGGTACAATCACTATGGGAAGCAGTCTGGCAATTCCTCAAAAATTAAGAATAGTGCTACCATTCCACTCAGCAATCCCCCTCCTGGGTATATACCTGAAAAACTCAAAATCATGTACTCACAAAGATATATGCACCCCTATGTTCATTGCAGCATTTTTCACAGTGCTCAAGACATGGACACAACCAAAGTGTCTTACACTAGAAGACTGGATAAAGAAGATGAGGTACATATACACAGTGGAATACTACTCAGCCATAAGGATGAAAAGCGCCATTTGCAACAATATGGATGGACCTTGAGAATATTATGCTAAGTGAAATAAGTCAGTCATGAAAAGCTAAGAACCATAGATTTCACTCATATGTGGGATATAAAACTGAAATTTGTGAACACAAACAGCAGTGTAGTGGTTGCCATAGGGAAGAGGGTAGGGGGAGAAGGGGATCTTAATATATGGTGGTGGGAGAAGATTAGACTTTGGGTGGTGGGCACATGGTGCAATATACTGATCTTATAAGAGAAACCCACAGCTGAAACCTATATGTTCATGTTGACCAATGTTTCCTCATTAAATGTAATTTTTAAAAAGTTTTGTTTACTTGCTTTTACCTTGTTGTTTATCGTTGCCTTCACCTAACCTTGTTTTTTTCTTTTCAATGAGGAGAATATTGATGTAATTTTTAAAAAGTTTTGTTTACTTGCTTTTACCTTGTTGTTTATCGTTGCCTTCACCTAACCTTGTTTTTTTCTTTTCAATGAGGAGAATATTGAAAAGGTCATCTGTGAGTCTTATGAAACTTTGCTGCCAATTTTAGAATTCCATAAAAAATATAGTTGTACTGAAATGTGAGTTTCTATTATAATTAATTTAAAAATATTTTTTCTAAAAAGTTTTTTTTAATTTAAGTAAGTAGAGAATCTGAAAAGGGCACATAAGGATAATGTTTCTTGTTTCATTAAGAAGCAACAACAAAATGTGTTCTATAGTACTAATAGGGATAACTGGAAGTATAATTATTCCAGAGAATTTTAGATTTTAATCATTATTTCACTGCACATGTTATTAAAATACCTGCCAATCTTTCTGCAAAGATGTCAAAATCAATAGCATAACTAATACCTGATGAGCTGATTTGAGAAGTTGTATATTTCAAAATTAAAATGAGACAGTATATGCTATAATTTTATTAATGGATTTTATATATTTCAACTATTTCCAGGACACATTGAATTCATTATAATTTAAAGTTATTATCTATATATTTTAAAAATCATTTTCTATGATATTTTTAATTGTATGGTTTTTGAGATTATAGAAACTTGGGTTTTAATATTCCTGGTGACAAAATGGAAGGTAAAACAAGTTTTAATTCTAACATACTCAATAGATGGATTTCAAACAAATGAAAAATATACAATTTTTTTACAACCATTCCCCAGGAGTAAAAAAAACTTTAAATAAAAAACTAAAATGAAAGAATCATACATAGAGACAAAAATTTACCAAGGCAAAAAATAAAAATAAAAACAATCCAGACTTCTACACATTAAGAATCTCAATTATTCTGTGTTTTCCATGTCACTTGAAAAATGCTCATTCCTAGAATTTCCGGAATTATACAGAGGCCAGGAAGGCTATATTGCCTCAGGTTGTATCCAAATATCTGGAGGAAACACAAAAATTCAATAATAATTCCAAATACTCAGCCACATATGAAGACTCTGCCAAAAAAGAAAGAGTGCCACCTAGTGAATTCCTTGAGGAATATTTTCTACCATTCATTCATTTGACACCCTTTTAAAAATGGGTCACCTAAAATGTGCTATGTGCCTACACACTTCTCTCAAACCTCTCATGCTAATATTATAGCACATTGAAAATTTTCCATGAGCCTTTCCACTGCACTGTGCCCTTTTACTCCATGTCCCATGTCTGGAATGTCCATGCCACATCTTCACACCTGCAAAAATTCTACTCACTCTTCAAGCGTTTGCATAAGGATCAGCCTGTCAGGACATGAAACCACTGGTTTTTATGCACAATAGTGAAAAGACTAAATGTTCCCCAAGTGAAGCTCACATAGCAGGACTGTTATTACAAAACCTAAACAAGTCACTTTGGTAAGTAACATGCCTGTGGAATAAATAACTATTGGAAAAATATTTCTGGGTTCATTAACTGAGCTAATAGAGCAGCATATCACAGCACCTTAGGAATCTATATCTATAAAAATATTGTAGTGGGCTAAATGGTGGCCCACTACAATGATCTAATGGGCACAAGCTGCAATATTACTTTATTTGGAAAAGGAATCTTTGTAGTTATAATTAAGTTAAGGATCTTGAGATGAGGAGGGCCCCAAATCCAATAACAAGTGTTCTTGTAAGAGACACAAAGAGGAGAAATCTGATACATAGAAAAGAAGGCAAAATGAAGACAGAGGCAGTGATGAAGCATGGCCCCCAGAACTGAGAGAATAAATATATGTTGTTTAAACACACCTAGTTTATGGTGCTTTGTTATGGCAAATCTTATGGCCATCTAGACCACTCTATACTTTAAACTTGAAGAAACAACAAATTCCAGCTATAGAGAAAACCCTGGACTTGTCCTCAGGCTAGATAGCTTCTTATACAGGTTCTACCCAGAATTAACTGTGACCTTGAGTAAGTCAATTTCGTTATGTGTAGTTGAACTAGATAATCTAAAAGTTTCCCTCCATCTCAAAAAATCTACATCTCTGGTAATAAGTGACAGTGTAGCAAACTGAATGAGGAGAAGCACAACTAGCACTGTGTAAACACAGAATTACACATACACACACACACACAACACACACACACATTCTTATAAGCCAACTTTTTGGGTTATAAGGAGAGAGGAAAGAAGAAACAAGATCAGCTATAATCGCTATTCTTTATCATGCCAAATGTTGTTTTATGTAATGCTATATAAAAGTCTACTATGCTAAGTGTCTGGTTGTCCAGTCATCGGTTCAACCAAATAAAGTGTTATATGCTAATGATATGCTAAGGCCGCTCCACTGCTCACTATGATATGCACCTACCACCAGGGAGCAGACAGTTGACTGGTGGACCAGTCACTATGACGTGCACTGACCACCAGGGGGCAGACACTCCGACCAGTAGGTTAGCCTGCTGCTAGAGTCCGGCCAATCAGGACTGAGCAAGATGGGCCAGACACGCCCTGGAGCCCTCCCGCAGTCCCTTCCCCCTTGCCAACCTCCTGTATCCCTCCCCGTCCCCAATCATGCACCAGTGGGGTCATTCAGCCTAGCCTGAGCCCTCTTGCAATCCAGGACCTCTTGGGGGATGTCAGAGAGCCAGTTTCAGCTTGATCCCACAGGCCAAGCCCAGGGACTCCACTGGTGCACGAATTCATGCACCGAGCCTCTAGTCCTTATATGAATTTACTGGTATAACAGCCTGGGTCCAATCAGGAGATAGAAACTGATACCATTTTAATTAGCTAATTATAAATAATAGGAGAGGAGCAAAGGGAAGGCCAAACATTATAGGCATGTTTCCTATTAAACATTGGAGGAAGGAGATAGGACACAGGGAAGATAGACATGCCCAGTAAAATTGAGGTGACAGGGAAGATACTTGCCCTTCAATCACACCTGGGGACAGAGGTGGTTGGCCAGAATGGGTGTGGCCACTGCAAGCCTGAGAAGATTTGGAATACTTGATTCCCTAAACAAAGAAGCTCACGCTCCCGTGTTCTTGTGCTCTTGTCTCACTTGAGACTTATGTGACTCTAGGCTTGTGAATCATTTTGCTCCTGCTTCTCTGCATTCTGAAACTAAGGGAAATGGGACTTTGGAAACCCAGGATCTAATGCCACACAAATAAAAAATACTTATTCTCCCCTGGGAGTCTCAGAAAATTCTTTTTCTCAGGATATCATAAGGAGTCCACCCACAGTAGTACCCAGTGGAGAAGATAACCCCTCCCTCCCTCACTCCATCTGATAACAAGACCACACAGTAGTTTAAGCAGGGGAAGTTAACATAAATAATAATTCAACTGAGCCCAGCCAGCGTAGCTCACTGGTTGAGCGTCAACCTATGAACCAGGAGGTCACGGTTTGATTCCTGGTCAAGGCACATGCCCGGTTTTGATCTCAATCCCCAGTGGGGGGCATACAGGAAGCACCCCATCAATGGTTCTCTCTCATCATTGATGTTTCTCTTTCTCTCCCTCTCCTTTTCTCCTGAAATTAATAAATATATATATTTTTTAAAGAATAATTAAATTGAGATAAAAGAATAACTACAAGATAAGAGAAATGCTGTATAGGATCCCAGTGCTGAGGGAAACTAGCTAAGGAAGGGGTCAGAACTCATTGGAGGGGGTATAGTTCAATCACAGGACAGCAGAGGAGTTTGCTGAGTTGGCCCAGCTGGAGCTGGTCTGGAGTTGTTGGGCCAACAGCAAGTCACCCACCAGAGTGCAGGCAGAGAGCAGGTGTTCAGCACCAGTGACCTGGGTGAGCGGTGGAGCCGGGTGCCTCAGGGGCAGAGGCCTTGGAGTGACAGGAGTGCAGCAGAGCTCACAGAAGGAACTATTCCCTGTCACAGGATGCTCTAACCATGGCGGCTGCATGCAGGCTGCACAGAGCTCTGGGTTCCAGGTTGAGAGGCCTGCAGAAAGGGTATTGTCAGGCAGGGCTGCAAAATCACAGAGGGACCTCATGCTGGGCCCGTGACAGGGCAGCTTCCTCCAGGTGTCCTCACACACACGCCGCCGCTGATCTCCTCAGCCCACGCCGGAAATCACAAAGAACCTCTTCCTCCCAGCACCCTTCCAGCATCTTTTATTCAGAAAACGTAACATTGTACCTAACGTAAATGAGAAACGCTTGAAGAAGTTCAATATCACAGAGCAGGTATTCAAGGATGCATTTGAAACTGAGAGGCAATAAACTGATAACAAAGACACTTGCATAGTAACTATTATTTATAATCACACAGGTGGACACCAATGCACAAAGGTGAATATAGCTACTAAATCACAGAGCTGGAGATTATGTCCAGAGCCATAAGTGGTCGATAATTCCTGAAACTAAGCTCCAACCACACTCTGAGAGCAGCCTGATGAAAAATTGCCCATTTAAAGTATTTTGTAGATGGATCTATATCGTGAGTCCATTATTATACTTTCATGATCATATGATAAAAATCTCATTTGATGAAAATTTTCTGCATCCTTTTTGTTAAGAAAAAGAAACAAATGAGAGACCACTCACTCCTGTGCTTTCTGCCCTTCCCTTCACCCTTAGGCTGGGTTAAATGACTCCTTCCTTTGCTGAAAGCCCCACTCCTTTTAGCAAAGTCACCGTGGACTTCTTCATAGCATTTTTCACAACCTAATATAACTATCTGCTACCTGAGTGTGTCTTACCCTAGAACTCCAACCTTCCTAACTGTGGAGACTGAGCCTGACTCATCTCTCTTTGCAGGTAGGCCAGGACCCTGGCTCATAAGAAATGTGTGAGAGTTGAACTAAACATTAAAAAAATAAAATAAAACAGATTTCCATCAGGTGTTTATTCAAACAAGTCATTTGTAGGATGTAACTCAGCGTCAAGACTGTCTGCTGATCAAGCGGTTAAAGGACATACACCAGTCAGTCCCACACGATCCTAGATGGCATATAAGATCTACCACATGCAAAAGATGGAAGAATTTCCAAAACGTATCCTAAAAGGAATCTCAATATATTTGGAAAGACTAGCCCAAAAAAGACAGTAATTAAGACAAGGTGGCAGATATCAAAAGAAATAAAAAACAAAACTGGGAGTATGTAGTGGGAGGATTTAAGTCTGAAACATAAGGAGAGCTAATATGGAAGAATGTTGTGAGCAGGTTAGAGCAGCAATCTACAACTGGTGTGCTGCAAGAATTCTTAAAACATGCATTTGGCCATTTAGTCGGAGCACTGACCTCCTTTCCCTTATATTGTCAAATTAAAAAATGACAACAGCCAAAACTACAATAACTGTCCAGTGTAAATGAATCAAAATTATACCTATTTTTTTGTCAGATAGGCAAAACATACTTTTTGGTGTGCCACAGAATTTTAGTAATTAGTTTATGTGTGCAATGAGATGAAGAAGGTTGAAAAGCACTGGGTTAGAGGAATTAATTCCAGTGTAACATATCTCTGACATCTTTTTAATACTCTCACAATGTATGCTTTGGAGTTACACTGAGCTGATTTAAAGGGTCTGGAAGGATACATCTCCAACAATGCAGCATTCAGCTGTGACTCACTGCCTCTCACACTGGTGTCAAAAGTTAGGTATGAGCCTGCTTAAAACTAAGTGAATCAACTCCACAGCAAGGTTCTGGGAGGAATAACATCCTCAGCCCTATAGCAAGTTCCTCTTTAACCAAGTAATTCCCTAATACTAGGAGGCATTTTCAGTTGTGTGTTTTTTTATTGAGATATAGTTAACATGTGAGTTTTAGGTATACAATAAAATAATTTGATATATGTGCATTTTGCTAAATGATCACAAAAGTCCAGTTAACATCCAGCATGATATATAGTCACGATTTTTTGTGTGTGATGAGAACCGGCAAGGTTTACTCTCTCAGCAATTTTCAAATGTACCATACAGTATTCTTAACTATAGTCACTATGCTGTACATACATCCCTGGGACTTACTTATTTTATAACTGGATGTTTGCACCTTTTGATCACCTTTACCCATTACACACACACACACACACACACACACACACACACACACACACACACACCATCTCTGTCAACTACCAATCTTTTCTCTGTATTAATGAGTTCAGTGGTTTTTGGTTGTTTTTGTTGCTGTTGTTTTAGATTTTACCTGTAAATTCAATGAGTATTTGTCTTTCTCTGTCTGACTTAATTTATTTAACATAATGCCCTCAAGGTCCATCCGATGTTGTTGCAAGTAGCATATTTCCTTCTCTTTTATGGCCAAATAACATTCCATTGTCTTTAAATGCCACATTTTCTTTATCCATTCATCTGTTAATGGACATTGAGGTTGTTTTCATGTCTTGGCTACTGTAAATAATGCTGCAATAAATATGGAGCCATATATCTTTTTTAGTTAGTGTTCTCATTTTCTTTGGACAAATATCCAGAAATGGAATTGCAGAATCATATTGTAGCTGTATTTTTAATTTTTTGAGGAACCTCCATGCTGTTTTCCTTAGTGACGCACCAATTTTCATTTTTACTAAAAATGCACAAGGGTTTCCTTTTCTCTACATTCTTGCCAACACTTGTTTTTTCTTGTCTTTTTTTATAATAGTCATTCTGACAAGTGTGAAGTGATATCTTACTGTGATTTTGATTTGCATTTATTTCCCTGATGACTAATAATGTTGAGCACCTTTTCATGTATCTATTGACGAGTTGTATGTCTTCTTTGGTAAAATTCCTGTTGAGATCCCCTGACAATTTTTTAATTGAATCATTTGGTTGTTCCTATTGAATTGTGTGATTTCCTTATATATTTTGGATATTAACTCCTTATTTTTTAATCTGGGTTCCCTCTTCTTATCTACCCGCCCCCCCTTGCCACCGCCCCAGTTTCTTGAAGAATAGGTCCTTGCCCATCCCTCCCTACTCCACCTTCTTCAGAGACTGAAGTTCTAATTTCTATGTCTACCTATGTTACTTACACCCAGATCTCCCAAAGACCACATTCTTCCTGTGCCTGGAACATTCCTCTATTTACTGCCAAGTCACCTCTCCACCTAAAAGCCACCTAGTGGAGTCTGTTGGGTTCTTACTCATCACCAGTGAGCCTTCACCTTCCTACTGGCTGTCCTGGAACGTCCCTGTGACTACATGCCAGCCTTCATCCAGGCACCCCACACCGGTGTCCAGTCTCCTAGATGCTGAATGTATTTTATCTCATCGATGTAGTAACAATTAAGACCAAGTTAAACCACACTGGCCACATGCATAGTAGTACAAAGTGATTATTGATGTTGAAGACTTTGACCAAGAAATACTACTAGAATCAGAGATGTATGAGAAATAATAAATTACAATGAATTTTCTCTACTTATCAGGTAAGCAAACAAGATATTAGAAAGATTTTCAACACAAGGTGTGAAATAAGATGTATCAAATTAATGTTCACTTTAGCAACAATGCAATTCATCATAACATCTATTACACCCAAACATTTTATCATCAGTTATCAGTTCTTACACCATTCCAAAAAAAAAGTGTACATATTTGTACATGTATGAATTTTCATATTGTGTTGGTCCCAAATGTAGTTAGTGATATGCAGAATGAATGGCAAGCTCGGACTCTCCTTGCAGGTTCTTGTCCTACAAAGTTTGAAGAATAAAATTCCTAGACTAAAAGATTTTAAGCAAAGTGTGAAAGTTTATTGCAAGTGTATACAAACTCCCCTTAGGGTCCCCAAATCGGAGAAACCTGCTATCTCTCTAAAATGGAAAAAAAGCAGTCCTTTGAGTCTCTTTGTATATCAGTTTATATATGCTGGTAGCTTCTTTGTCTGAACATGATACTTTCTAATTGGATCTTTCCTTAATTTATGTCCCCTGTGTTTTCCTAATTGGCCATTTCCCCCTATTCCCTGGTATCAGTTTCAAAGTTTTAAAGCTCATCAGGTGGCCCCTTCTTCTCCCCCTTATCTTGTAACATTCCTCCATCCTCTATGTATGTAAAATAAACAACCTGGCACCTTGGAGCTGTCTCCTTCCACCACATATGCATTCCTCTCCCATGGACCCCCCTTACCAAAAATTGCCTCTCCTGTCTCTAAAATCCTTTCATTAGTAGCCTTCCACACCTACTGGTCTTGAAATTATTTCTTTAGGTCATTTCTCCTCACTTAAATTTGATGTGTAGGACAACAGAATTTTGGAACGTTAGTTTTTGCTGTGATTAGACATTGCGAGGATTGGAAGAGATACCCGCTCAGCTACAGGGCTTACAGAACATCTAAAGGATTACAGATATTGTTTTGAGCACATGAAGTGTGCTCTCATAATTTATTGTAAGTACCAGAAGTTTTCAATTTTTTTATTTTTGGCATATTTAAAAAGTAAATACTAGCTTTCACTTCCAACCAAGAGAGGTAACCAAACCAAATTCACACTTCATCCTTCAACAAATAAAAAGCCAGTCTAAATAAGTGAAACAACAGCTCTTAGACAATGAACAACAGACACCATGAGAAACTGATCTCTGAGAAATGGGAAACAAACAAAATGAGCCCCAGGATTTCCCAGTTTACTGGCCATGTTTCCAGATCATAGTGTATATAGAAAGGCAAGTGGGGAGAGAGAGAGATAGAGAAGGAGAGAGAGGGTCGGGGGCGGGGGGAAGAGAACAAGAGAAGAGAGTGATAGGAAGAGACTGGACAGAGTTTTCAGCTGGATGCTGATGGGCACCTGTGCATGAGGAAACCACCTACAACACCAGAAAACAGCAGGCTGAACAATCTCCTGAGCCACACAGAGCTGCAAATAGTTCATATTCCCACCAGCCAGAAGATAATAAAATTCATAATACAAAAGGCATTAGGAAAAGTATGGCTTAGGCAGTGGGAATATTTAGCCCTATGCTTAATGGCTTCTCTGATCTCACTTCACTAAGCTTAAAAGAACACTTTAAAGGGTCAAACTCTTTCCAGATAACTGCAACCCAGAGTAAAGCTCAAGAATATTTGAAAGTGAATAATAATATTGGCACTTCACAACATAAAATGCATATCTGGAATTTAATAAAAAATTAAAGCTATGTAAAGAACTGGGAAAACATGGCCCATAATGAAGGCAAAATATCAGTCAATATAAACAGCCTCCCAAATGACATAGATGATAGAAATTTTAGAAAAAGAACATTAAAGCAATTATAACTACATTCCATATGATCCAAATCTGAATAACTTAATTACTCTTAGCAATAATACTGCTCATTGAAGTTTTAAGGTTTAGCTATATATACACCCAAAACATGCTTATTTTATTGTTGTCCATGTTACAGAAAATTTCAGAGGCTGTGGTATCTATATAGAAGGACTATATATGTCACTCTTTTTTTTTTTTTTAATAAGAATTTTTTTTCTGTATTGGATTGACCAGGAAGTTAGTAAGCCATTTCTGTCTGCTGCAGTCAGATGAAAAGTTTTATTGCTGCTTGAACTAATTTTTCTACTTATTTCATTGATTTATAGAACTACCAATGTCAAAGCACATTGGAATCTTGGAGACAAATTAAAAGCATGAATCATTCAAAATGACCATCCATGTAGTAGGATTGCATTAAGAGCCAAAGTGTATGTGGAAGAAACAATCAGAAAGTCAGATGTCAGACCATCCTGCCATAATTAGAGACAGAAAACGTTCACAATCATGGTGTGTGTTCATCAGAATGATGGCTTATCCTGAATTACAGCCAGGTCAAATGAGCCTTAAGGCGAGTATGATGCATGTTTAAGCAACAAATTATGCCCACTCCAGATATTGAGGGTATTATTCATGTGCTTTCCTGGCTCACAAAATCTCCAAGCTGGCCAAATGACCCAAACCCCGTAAAGTACCCCACAAATGGGGCTTAGTCTAGTTTGTCCAGCTAAATAAGGGGGAAAAGGGTAGTGTTGGTGTGAGGGCAGTCTATGCTGTTCAGTGTTTTACCATAGCCAAACCAGGTGTCAGTAGGAGAGCCCCCAAAACGCAGAGAGGTAAAGAAATGGTGGCATTATTGTTGACTTGTCCTCACTTTCATCCCCTTCTCCCCCTGGTTTCATGGGCTCATCTCAGACCATTCTGTGTTCTCCTGATACTCCTTAGATATCACTTCCATCACGTCACTCAGAGAGCTATAGGGGCCTTCTGTCACCTTATGGCAGCAAGTCAGAATTCATGTTTCTTATAGTCAAGACTGAAATACGTGGCTTGATTCTCTTATAGAACTAGCCAAGCTTTCTAGGTGCCAGTCCTGATAGCACTCCTCATTGGCGTGTAACCTGAAGCACTAAGCCTCAGCTTCCTCATCTGTAAAATGGGGATCAAAATAGAGACACCTACTTTACAAGTTTTTGGTTAAGAATAAAGTTAGTTAATTTATGTAGGACAATGAGCACTGTAAACATTTTTAAAATGATAGCTATTTTTACCTATTCAGATATATTACCTGTATTTCATCACTGCATCACTACCCATGCCAACAGGACTTCTTCTTATTATATAGATTGCTCCTCAACAATGAGCATGTGCACACGCACAACGCCCCCCCCCATCCCTTACCTATCTCTGCGTTTTCTCCTGTCACCACTTGATTAATCTATTTTAAGATGCATTACAAGTATCACCTGAATCATTAAATCTTAACTCCTCTAAGTCCTTGTTATAATTCATTTTTTGAAATCCATGAGAGATTTTATTCTCTAGCAGTGCAACTTTTATATGTTGATTTTTAAAAATAAAAATATATTTTATGTTTTTTATGCATTGTATTTGGCCTCTCCAACTAAGTTTTTTACAGGTAATTCTTTGTCCCATATTGGAGGTATTATACTCCTGATTTCAGGAAATCATTATTAACTTATTGATTACAAAGTATGACAAAATTTAAAAGGCAATAAATATTCAATGGGCTGTATCGCACAGACTCACATGATGATGTTGAAGAAGTCAAGATATTAATTTGGCCTGGGTAAGATACTAAAGAAGAATCAAGGGATGAAAATGTAATACAATTAGGTTTTCTCTTCTGCTTCTGAAGTTTGTAAAGAAAGTGTAATACCTTTCATAGAGTATTTTGGTTTAATTGTTCAGTTTTAAACCTAATACTCTCCTCTCACCAGAGATGCATTTTTAAGGGATTTATTCATTGCCTGGCCCTAGATGTACATTTAAAATCTGTAATTAGTAAGCAGTTAGCTACAAAAAAAAAGTTCTGAATTGAGAGATATGGTGGGGGAAAAAGACGATCTTTTGAAACCTAACAAAAATCAACAGATGATGGATATCAACATTGAAGTACTAACTTACATTGGAAAAGGTTTTACAATATTTTTGCAATAAATCAAGGAACCCCTCATATTCAATCAATAGGACCACAGTGTTTCTTTAATACACAATACAACATCTTTCTTAGGAAAGATGTTGCTAAATCAATCATATTGTAATGCAATAGTCTGAGATAAGGATGTTAAAGTAAGTCCATAATCTTGCATAGATTCTAAAATGAGGAAGCCATGAGTACTAAATTATCATATTTTCTTCAGCTGTCTCCAAATAGGCTTCTTCTCGCCTTCAAGGTATGGTACATGTCACTGAGGTGGCGATTTGAAGACTAAAGTAAAGAGTAGGGAACTCACTGATGCAGGCTGCTGGAAATGCCACCCAAGAATGTCTATGAACTTTGTTCACTTGTGATGCTGCCAATCAGCATTCTGGCCTCTAATTTGATTTCATAAATGGGGATTGGAGACACTGTGAGCATGCATTTGGTTAGCTGTTGTGCAAGACTTAAGAGTTGTGTGTATTCACAATATGGTATCTGGTTGAAAATCAGCTTCTTATGAATCCGGTTGTTATGTATCAAACCTGAGACTCCGCTCACCTGTGAGAAAAGTAATAAAGTTGTGTCTTGAACTTCAGAGCTTGGGTCCAGTCCCAGAACCCAGAGTGATCAATTAGGATATGGCGAACCTGCAGGATGGAGCCTCCACCCTGGCAACCACTGCACCTTCTTGCTTACTAGCTCTTTAAATATAACATTGCCCAATCTAAAGAGATCACTTGTACAAAATTATCAGAAAGGTAATGTTCCCCAAGTCTCAGAGCTCCTGCTTTCTCACTAGGCCCCACCAATGCTGAACACATGACTGACTTTGTTTCCTGAACCACCGTGTTGTTTCTCTCCCTCTGCCAGGAATGCCAGTCCCTCCCATGCCTTGATTGACTTGCACTTACTAACTCCAGTAGTTTTTCTTTGACCTACTTTCCAACCCCACAAACACTCCTGGGATAGGAATTTTATCTGCTATTCCGTAGAAATATTCTTGCTATTGCATCTGCACAGTGTTTTTAAATAATCCATTATTGGTCTGTAACTATAGTGATCCTTAAGTATAACTCAGGCCTTATTCATCTTTTTTTTTGGGGGGGTGGTTGGAGGGTCTAATACATCTTTAAATTCTAGTACCTTGCACTGTGCTTCACATACAGGAAGTTCTCAATACATTTTTTTATGAAAAATGCTTTGTTAATTTATAGGAATAGGATACAAGAGACTTTCCTATGCAAATACTTTTATAGACATTTGAATTAAATTTTCCACTAGACCAGTGATTCTCAACCTTTCCAATGCTGTGACCCTGCTAGCAGTTCTCAACCTGTGGGTCACGACCCACAGGTTGAGAACTGCTGCTGTAGAGCCTAAGACCATTGGAAAACACAGATATTTACATTACAATTCATTAACAGTAGCAAAATTACAGTTATGAAGTAGCAACGAAAATAATTTTATGGTTGAGGGTCACCACAACATGAGGAACTGTATTAAAGGGTCGCGGCATTAAAAAGATTGAGAACCACTGCACTAGACCAGAACTTTCACAACAATTGCATAAAATGATAGACCCAAACATGGGGTGATTCTTGGGTCAGCAAATGATTATATTTTCTAGTAAATATATTTTAAAATGTATATTTTATATGACATATATAGTACTTTATGTACAGCAGGAACTATTCTAAGTGCTTTATAAATGTTAACTTGAATTATCATCAAACCTATAAAAGAGGTGCTATCATTAACCCCACTTACTGCTGAGGAAATAGAAAAAAAAAAAAAACAGAGAAGTTATATAACTTGGTCAAGATTGCTCAGCCAGTAAGGGGAAGAAACAGGATTTGAATCCAGGCAACCTGGCTCAGAGCCCAAAGTCTTCCCTGCAGGCCTAATGGATTTAACAGGAAGTCTTCATTCACAAAATGAGAAGGAATGCTTCTCCGTAGTAGCCTTGATGTATAAGTCATTTCCTCCATTTTCCCCTTCTCCAGCCTTCTTGAAGAGATGTCTTTTAAACCTCACACTTTATACAAGAATTTTATTGAATTACAGTCTTCTAAGGCACCTGGCATATTTTACAAAAAGGAAAAATTAAAAACAAGAGCTCAACAATCCTCACAAAATCCAATGAGCAATGTATATGTTAAGAAAAGGAGCTATTTCTAAATTGATATTTATCTAGATTCTTACCCCCTTAAGATAAGACTGAATAATGATTTCATTCTGCCCTGAGAAGGAGGAAAATTTTTCTCTTGTAAGTTTTTGAAAGGAAGCCAAAGGATATAAGGGTTCTCTGTGAAAATCTTCTATTTCCATTTTTTTTTTTTTGAAGTTCAAATCTTGTGATGATTAGCTTCAACTGACCTTGACTCTCCACCCTACTTAGGGAGGCATATGTTATCATAGAGATCAGAAATAAAATAAATTAGGTTGTCTGTTCAGCTCAACACTTTGAACTGCAGCTGGAAAAAAAAATCTTTAAGTTCATCAGCCCCAGAAACCCTTATTCAGAGGCATCATTGCCGGAAGTAATGGAGATTCTTTGCTGGCATTGCAATCAAGTCATAAAGGAAAAAAGCAGTGAAAAAAATGCTTCCAGGACTAATTGAAAATGAATGTTATCACTTAAATTGTTATGTTTTTTAAAGGATCAATAAGGGTTTAAAGAAAAGATACTTTGCCACTGTTTAGAAAATTGATCAAGAAGACTCCTCAGGAGATTAACTTGAAAAATTGTGTCTTCAGTAAGCAAGTATATAAGGAGCAAATTTCATGCCCAAATAAGCCCTTATCCTGTGTATTGGGGTAGTTAGGAACTTTTTATTTTAAAATAAAATTGAGATGGACTTATGCTTTGAAAGTTGGGGTATTCAAGGACCAGATTTACTCTCTAATTTTTTTAAAAAGGCAAAATATACAAAATGCTTTTTTTAAAAAAAAACTAGACCTCAGGCAACCAAATACACTGACCATTGAGAGGCAGGAAATAAATGAGGTAAATTTTATGACTGCCCCAATTTACTGCCTTGAAAGAGAGTCCAGTTTATAGGGTGGGGTGGGAGGGACCAAATGGAGGCCAGTCATCTCTCTAAATTGGGGAATCAAGGCAGTTAGTTCCCAGGAGAGAGTACTGGAGAGCAGAGTTATACACAGGAGATAATTTTAGATATCTGCAAAGGGTCCTCTAAGTATTCAGTTGACTACTGTTCAGCACACGAAGGTCAGGAAATTAGGCTAGAGAAAAACATATCCAAAAAGATTAAAGGGAATAGTGCATGTGGCTCACATCATACCAAAAATTGTATTGTCTCATAGCAGCCAGACTGGAAGTTCTCATAATTCACGGGGCATTGCATAGAGTACTCACATGGGTTTTATTTCAGTAGTGGTGAATTGCTAGCTTTAGATTAATAACTAGCTCTTGTTCCACATAAAACTAAAAAGCAAGGTCTGAGATAAAATTGTGATAAAATGCACAATATCACAACCAATAAAAAATTACTAATCATAGAAAAAAGTAAGAAAATAAGATCCATAATGAGAAAAAGATCAGTCAAAACTGGTCCAGAACTGATATAGATGTTAAAATTGTAAGATGAGAACATTAAGTCATCATAACTGCATTCCATATATTTAAAAGTTAGAGAAGAAAACAATAATGTATAAGATAAATAATGCACTGGATGGGATTAATGATAGATTAAACACTGTAGAAGAAAAGATTATTGAACTTGAAGATATAGCAATATAAACAAACCAAAATGAAACACAGAAAAAATAATTTTTAAAAAAGATCAGAGTATCAGTAGTGTGGGGACAATTTCAGTCAAAACTGCTGAATGGGAGGAAAATAGGGGTGCTTTATATTTCCTTATTGCATTTTCTATAGCCCCCTGTAAAATGTTGATTAAATGTGGTGAGAGCAGATGTCCTTGTTTTGTTTTTAATCTAAGGAGGAAAGCACTTAGTCTTTCACCATTAAGTATGATGTTAGTCACAGGCTTTTCTTTTCTTTCTTTATTTTTTAGTCCTCAAGCTTTATTTTGTCATTTTATTATGTATAATATGGTGTCTTACTACTTTTTTTTAATTTTTTTATTTATTGTTTAAGGTATTACAAATAGTAGCACATATGTCTCCTCTTTTTTTCCCCATTGACCTTCCCCTGGCCTCTCCTACCACCTGTTACTTGCCCTCACCCCACCCCCCTGCCCCACAGTGTCTTGTGTCTATTGGTTGTGCTTATATGCATGCATACAAGTCGTCCTTCGGTTGATCTCTTACCCCCTCAATCTTTCCCTACCTTCCCTCTGTAGTTTGACAGTCTGTTTGATGCTTCTGTGTCTCTAAATAGAAAAGAAGAAGTAAAACTGTCATTATTCACAGATGACATGATATTGTATATAGAAAACCCCAAAGACTCCATCAAAAACTACTAGACTTAATAAATGAATTTGACAATGTAACAGGAAACAAAATTAATACCCAGAAGCCTATGGCTTTTCTATACACCAATAATGAAATCACAGAAAGAGAAATTAAAAATGCAATCTCATTTACCATTGCAACAAAAAAAATTAAGATACCTATGAACAAACTTAACCAAGGAGATAAAGGACCTGTACTCAGAAAATTTCAGGACACTAAAAAAAGAGATAGAGGAAGACATGAACAAATGGGAGAATATACCATGTTCATGGATTGGTAGACTCAACATCATTAAGATGTCCATACTACCCAAAGCAATCTATAAATTCAACGCAATCCCCATTGAAATACCAATGGTATACTTCAAAGACCTAGAACAAATTCTCCAAAAATTCTTCTGGAACAAAAAAAGATCCCGAATAGCTGCAGCAATCTTAGAAAGAAGAACAATGTTGGAGGGATCACAATACCAGATATCAAGCTATACTACAAAGCCACTGTTCTCAAAACTGTCTGGTACTAGCACAAGAACAGATATATAGACCAGTGGAACAGAGCAGAGAAGCCAGAAATTGACATAAGCCAGTATGCTCAATTAATATTTGACAAAGGAGGCAAGAGCATACAATGGAGACAAAAAATTAGCAAAGAAACATCAATCCTAAAAGACTCAATAGATCAGATGGACTTAATCGACATCTTTAGGAACATTTCACCCTAAAACTACAAAATATACATTCTTCTCAAGCACACATGGAACATTTTCAAAGATAGAACACATATTGGGACACAGGCAAATTCTCTCCAAATTCAAGAGGATTGAAATAATATCATGCTTTTTCTCTGATCACAATGGCATAAAATTAGAAATCAACTACAGTAAAAACAATCACAAAAATTCAAACATTTGGAGGCTGAATAGCATACTATTAAACAATGAGTGAGTTACCAAAGAGATCAAAGAAGAAATAAAAAAAAACATCCTGGAAACAAATGACAATGAAAACACAATAATCCAAAATCTTTGGGACACAATGAAGGCAGTCCTGAGAGGGAAGTTCATAGCATTACAAGCCGACCTCAAAAATAAGAAAAAAAGGATGGAGAAACCAAGATGGCAGCATAGGTAAACACCTAAACTGCTGCCTCACACAACAATTTCAAAACTACTACTAAAAGGCAAAACAGACATCATCCAGGATCACAGGAAGGCTGGCTAAGTGGAAATTCTACAACTAGAAGGGAAGAGAAAAGCACACTGAGACTCAGAGGAGCTGCAGGAGGCAGAGGTAATGAGACACGCGTGGAGAGGACTGGCAACTGAGTTTGTGGTTGGCTTTCTCAAGCGGAAGGGAGACAGAAGCTCCCAACTGCACTGAACTCCAGTTCTGGGCGAGACTCTGGGGACCCAGACTCATTTGGGGAGAAACTGGACTGTCTGGCAGTGGGCGGAATTCAAGGGCGGCTTTCTCTCAGAGGTGCTTGCAGCAATTATCACAGGACACTAAGACACAGGGGCCTATTAGGGCAGGGCTGATGGAAAACCAATGCTGTCTGCTCTGCCCTGAGACTCTGCCCCATCCAAGCTGAGCACAGAGGCTTTTGCAAGTCTTGTCTCATAAGGGTATCTCCAGCACAGAAGTTCTCCCAGCATAGACACAGCTGATCCTCACAGCCAATTGGCCTGGAGGTCAATTCTTCCCAGTGATACCAACAACAATCAAGGCTTAATTACAACAAGACTGTACACAGCCCACAAAGGGGTGCACCATGAGTGTCCACCTCAGGTAATTGGGGAGGCTGAGCCACAGGGCCCTATAGGACACCTAGCACACAAAGCTACTCTACCAACTCAGGGAAGCAGCGAAAATGCAGAGACAAAGAAACAGATCACAAATGAAAGAAATGGATAAAAGCAAAAGACTGGATATAGAGTTCAAAACCACAGTTATAAAGTTTTCAACAATTTTCTAGAAAAGGCAAATAAATTTAGTGAGACCCTTGAGGATATGAAAAAGGACCAACTAGAAATTAAGCAATACAAAGAAGCAAAAAACACTCAACCGGAGAAGCAAAAAAGACTCAACCGGAAAAGCAAAAAGAAAAATGAATCCAAAAAGTTGAAGATAGTGTAAGGAGCCTCTGGGACAACCTCAAGCGTACCAACATCCAAAATATTGGGGTGCCAGAAGACGAGAGAGAGCAAGATACTGAAAACCTATTTGAAGAAATAATGACCGAAAACTTCCCCCACCTGGTGAAAGAAATAGACTTACAAGTCCAGGAAGCCTACAGAACCCCAAATAAGAGGAATCCAAAGAGGACCACACCAAGACACATCAAAATTAAAATGCCAAGAGCAAAAGACAAAGAGAGAATATTAAAAGCAGCAAGAGAAAAACAGTTAGTTACCTACACGGGAGCACCCATATGACCGTCAGCTGATTTCTCAACAGAAACTATGCAGGCCATGTAGGTAAGAATCTACAACCAAGATTACTCTACCCAGCAAAGCTATCATTCAGAATTGAAGGGCAGATAAAGAGCTTCACAGGTCAGAAAAAGCCAGAGGAGTTCATCACCACCAAACTAGTATTATATGAAATGCTGAAAGATATTCTTTAAAAAGAGGAAGAAGAAAAAGGTAAAGATAAAAATTATGAACAACAAATACATATCTATCAACAAGTGAATCTAAAAATCAAGTGAATAAAAAATCTGATGAACAGAATAAACTGGTGAATATAATAGAATCAGGAGCATAGAAAGGGAGTGGACTGACAATTCTCGGGGGAAAGAGGTGTGGGGGTTGCGGGAAGAAACTGGACAAAAATCGTACACCTATGGATAAGGACAGTGTTGGGGGGGAGGGTAAAGGTAGAGGGTGGGGTGGGAACCAGGTGGAGGGGAGCTATGGGGGAAAAAAGAGGAACAATTGTAATAATCTGAACAATAAAGATTTATTAAATTTAAAAAAAGAAAGAAAAAATGGTAATAAACCATCTAAATCTGCAACTTGAAAAATTAGAAAGACAGTGACAAGAAAAGACCAGTGTGAGCAGAAGGAAGGAAATAATAAAGATCAGAGCAGAAATAAATGACATAGAAACCAAAAAAAAAAAAAAAAAAAAATACAAAACATCAATTAAACCAAGAGCCGGTTCTTTGAAAGGATAAACAAGATCAATGAACTTCTAGCCAGGCTCACCAAGAAGCAAAGAAAGAGTACCCAAATAAACAAATCAGAAATGAAAGAGGTGAAATAACAACAGACCCCACAGAAATATGAAGAATTGTAAAAAAATACTAAGAGCAACTCTACTCCAACAAACTAGTCAACCTAGAGGAAATGGACACATTCCTAGAAAAATACCAACTTCCAAAACTCAACCAGGAGGAATAAAAAAAAAATCTGAATAGGCCAATAACTATGGAGGAAATTGAAGCAGTAATCAAGAAACTTCAACAAACAAAAGCCCTGAACCAGACAACCTCACAAGGGAGTTTTATCAAACATTCAAAGAAGAAATAAAACCTATCTTCCTCAGACTATTCCAAAAAATTCAAGAGGAAGGAGCACTTCCAAGCTCTTTCTATGAAGCCAGCATTATTCTAATGCCAAATCCAAATAAAGAAAGAGAATAACAGGCCAATATACCTCATGAACATAGATGCCAAAATCCTCAACAAAATTCTAGCAAATCGAATCCAGCATTACATTAGAAAGATCATACATCATGACCAAGTGGGATTTATTCCAGGGATGCAAAGATGGTACAATATCCACAAATCAATAAATGTGATACACCACATAAACAAACTGAGAGATAAAAACCATATAATCATATTCATTGATGCAGAAAAAGCATTTGACAAAATCCGACACCCTTTCTTGATTAAAACTCTAAGTAAGGTGGGAATAGAAGGATCATACCTGAACATAATAAAAGACATATATGACAAACCTATAGCCAACATAATACTCAATGGGCAAAAAACTAAAACCCCTAAGAATAGGAACAAGATTAGGGATGCCCACTCTCACCACTGTTTGACATAGTACTGTAAGTACTAGCCATTGGGATCAGACAAGAAGAAGCCATAGGCTTTTCATTGATGTCCTTCTTCAGACTGAGTGAATTCCCTTCTACCCTTAATTTGCAGCGAGCTTTTATCAGGAGTGACTGTGGAATTTTGTCAAATGCCTTTTCTGTGCCTGTTGAGATGATCATTGTAGTGTTTGTTTGTTTGTTTGTTTTGTGGTGGTTGTTTTTTTTTTTTTGCTTTGTTAATATGTTAAATTATATTAATTGTTTTTTGTCTGTAAAACCAATTTACGGATTATGCTTTTTATATATTGTGAGATTCAGCTTGCTAAAATTTTGATAGAGCACTGTCTGGAATCTGGCAAAAGTGAGAAAATCTGTACCTAGTGAAAAGAAGATGCCCACACATTTGGAATTCTGCTTAAAATCAGTAGATTCCATGCAGTCTAAGAATTGACCTCTGGTCCACAAAACCCAGGTTAAGAACCTCTGTTTTAAAGTTTATGAAAATTCTTAATTTTCTTAACACTATAGGAGGCCACAGAATTATTTAAGCTCACCCTGCCTCAACACTTTTTGGTTGTTCAAACGTTTCTGTACATGTGCATATTTGCAGCTGTTATTCTGACTGTAATTTTGTATCCAGCAACAAGAAACACAAAATCATTTTTCAATATGAGACGGTATTAGTAAGCAGTAATGAGGTGAAAAATTAATTAAATGTGGCTGAAAATTATAAATTATTGAACATTAACTCAAAATTCTGTTAGTGAAGAGACACTGCTGGATGAGGTGTGGATGAGGAGCCTTTGGAAAGCCCTTTCCTTACCTTTTGCCAAAGTATGCCTGGAATTCAAAATAGTAACCACACAAACGTTTCGGGAACTTTGGTTAAAACCTTTCTCTCCTCTCTAGAAATTACTAATAGTGCTGGTTCCAAATAACCTCCACAATCCTATAACTCTTGTGATGTGTGTAGAGGGCTACCTGGGAAGGCACATGGGAATTTCTTTAAATTGTCTTCTGAGCCCGAGCCGCGTCTCGGTTACACCCTCCCCAAGAAGGTGGGGGTGTTATCAGTCCTGACTTTACCTTTGTCCAGGTGTCGGCCTAGCAGGCTTTGATATGTAAATCCAGGCAAGCACCAGGAATGCTAGGGATACTTCCTGGTATTTGGGGCTATAAAATAAACTTGCTGCGTGGGCTCGTCCTCGTCGTCGTCCCTGCCTCTCCATCAGAGAGGATGGCGTCCCACCTGGCTCCCAGCTTTGTTTCTATCTTCGTGTCTGGTCTCTTTCTTTCTTTTATTTCTCAATCCCTGGCTGCCTCCACTTAGAACCGGTTCATTCATCTCTCTTTCTGTGCTGGACGTGGAAAAGAGAGATCCCCGCCATGTCTGACCCCCGCCGCAGCTGGCCCCCGCAATGTGTTAAAAGGGAAATCTGATGAGTGAATTTATTAATGTATCTAAGGTCTCCAGCCCTCTTTGCCAGGTCTTGCCAGGAATTTTACTCTCTTCTATAATAGTGCTAATTAAAATCTTGCCTACAGACAACCCAATATGCACTGGATTATTTCCCATGAAAATAAAACCATAATTTGAACAGAAAGAGTGTTTTAATTCTCAACCATATCTATATAGATATCATCACCAGCATAACTGAGACCTCTCACTGGGTTAGTCTGCTAACTAACCTGTTTGTTTTTGCTTTTTATTTTAGAAAAAAATAAGGCATATGGAAAACAGGTTAAGTTTTTAATCTGAATCAATCTCTTTTATAGTTCTATTAGCTAAAATATTTTGGTTAACTATAGTGAGATTTTTGTTTTCATTTGGAATGAGCTTTTACACATGACCCACTAGGAAAATCCATTTTGAGCTTAAAATTGATATCTGCTTATGTTATAACAGATTGTGTGATCACTGGGTCTAAAACACTCAGCCGCCTGCTTGTGTTTAGGAAGCACGTATTCATATTCCACAGTCAGTCTCCTTGTCAGCTTTTTCTAGGGAATAGTTCTCATTTCCATCCTTCCTCATCCTTTTAAAAAAACAAAACAGATCTTCCCCCCAGAAATTAAATTTGTTGAAATATTTTTTTTCTCAGACACCCGCATGGCCAAAATATATTCTGTTTTAACCCTAAAACATTGGCTAATAACGCAAAAACCTATCACTATATGTTAGGAAGTTCTCTGCTTTCTGTCTTTAGAAATATCTTCAATTTTAGTAAAAATAAAGCAAAAAGTTGAACCAAGAATTTGGCAGCCAAAGAGACTTGACATCTAAATATTTTTTAAGCATTTTTAAGTTTGTAATAGAAACTTAATCTCTCCCATCTCCTCCATCACCACCCTACTCCTTGACGCCAAATAAACAATTCTGATACTATTTTTAAATTTCTCTAGAAAAAAAAAATTTAGCTTTAAGAGCAAGAAGCAGCCTTCTCCAGGCCACATACAGGACACTGAGCTTTGCCTCTCAGATGTATATGACACATGTCTGGGTACAATAGGGAAACTTCAGGAAAGTGGCAGAAGGAAAACGTCTCTGACACTCTGCCTTGAATTTAAGCAGCCAGTGTGAAAACCCAGCCAGGCCTAGAAAATGTTCAGAAAGGCTTTTTTTTTTTTCTTTTTTAGTTCTATTCTTTCACTCTTCTCATCTGGTGGGCCTTGCCATCTCTCCTTCAAGAATTCCCACTGCCATCACTACATAACCTGCATAACAAATGCAGATGAATTGAGTTTATCATGAGGCTTAGGTTAAAAGCTTATTAAGATCACAGAACCATAGTGAAACTGAAAACTGGAAGACACAGTGGCATGCACATAACTACAAGTTATCAAAGTTTTCTTTTTTTTTTACGCATGAGAGCTAGGATTAAAACCTAAGTCCTCTAAGTCTTTAAATTCCAGGCCCTTGCCACCAGCTGCCAGTGACTATTAATAATGAAAACATGCAATCTTGAGAATCAAGGTAAGAACTGCAACATATTAATAAAAAATGAAATGAAAGAAACCTGTATAAGAACAACTTCAATAATTTGAGTCTTTCTTGTTTTGTTTTTTTTAGTATTTTTATTGATTTCAGAGAGGAAGGAAGAGGGAGAGAGATAGAAACATCAGTGATGAGAGAGAATCATTGATCAGCTGCCTCCTGCACGTCCTATACTGGGGCTCAGGCCTGCAACCTGGGCATGTGCCCTGATGGGGAATCGAACCATGGCCTCCTGGTTTATAGGTTGAAGCTCAACCACTGAGCCATGCCGGCCAGGTGAGTCTTTCTTGTTTTTTCTCTCTTATTTTATTCTTTCTTTCCATTTTTTTTCTCCCTCTTAAGTTTTTCTATTACTATTAAAAAATATATCATTAAATAGTATTTTGGAAAGAAATAAAGAAAAAAGTTACGTATCCCACTGTATTAAAATAACTAACATTGATATTGTGAAATAATTCCTTTTACTCTTTTCCTTAGAATTAGGGTGCTTTTGTAAACACTATTATAATTATACTGTATACCCAATTACAAGTTTTTATTTTATTTCCATTTCAATCACCCATGTAAAGTAATATGCATAGAGTTATTATTAAAACTTTAGTCAACAATAAGGGAACAACCCAAACTAAAAGGTTACTAAACATACCAGATAAGCAATTTTAGTTGAACATTTCTTTAAGTATGTACCATAAACCACTAGATCCATGAACTATTCATTAAGAAAAAGGTTTAGTAGTAAAATAAGTTTAGGGAAAATTTTATATCCTCATACCATTCTGGAAATTTACAATGCACTTTACAAAAGTATGAGAGAAGCGGTGTTTAAGAAAAAGAAACTGTTCTTTAAATGATGTGTAGCACAAAATTTTCTCAATTTATTTGTACATAAAATTTTTAAAATATATTTATTCCTACTAGCATTGCCTGGAATAGACACAAACTTTGGGACACACTGCATTAGTTCCTTCCAGAGTTATTTCCAGTGCTGGGTTTTAAAGGATAACATCGTTAGACATGGCTACCCTTGCTGTATAGTGGCCAATAGGAAGGACAGCAGAAGACAAGGAGCTTCCATATCAGCTAAACAGAAGTGAAAGGGCAAGTGGGGACATCCAGGAACTCTGGGCACTTGGAAACTATGTCTAGGAATATAGCATTCAACATTCAGTCCTCCCAATTTTTTCAAAGTCTTGGTTTAACATATTTCAAGATTCTAAATTTTTCCTCTCAGAGGTGTCAGCCAATGAAAGAGGCCTGGACAAATCACCACTATAGTGGAAGGTGAACTATTAGCATTATTTGATGACTCTTCCTTTTTTCTTATATACGTCCTTCTTAGTCTTGAAGCTTTAAAAGACTGAAGCTTGGTTTGTTTTGCCCTATTCCTGTCTCCACATACAAGTATAAACAATCCTACAATAGGCCTATCTCTTATGTCCCTTTCTTTCTTCTCTACTCCCATCCTCTCACTCAATCGCTTAAGAATTCTTTTTTCAGATTGTCTACCTTGTTCTCTGTAGACATTCATCAGAGACATGGTATCTGCTCTGGAGAAGCCCACACCTACGCTGATTGATAAAACTCACCCATCAGCCTTCTCATGTCTTCCCAATACCACTGCACTGGGTCTTTCCTGTCTCCACTGCCTTTACTCCAGTTTATCTTCTAAACTTCTCATACTTACCCATTCAAAACCTAGATCTGATCATGTCACCCTAAAGTCAATGGTTGACCAGGGTATCTATATACGTTTATGTTGAACTACCTGAAATTGTCAAAATTCCTACAAATATGACAACTTCATGTGGTTGAATGTAATAAAGTTTCCATTTTTCTATTTGTTGGCTATTTTATAAAAATCTTAAGAAGGATTTTTTCCCAAATATGAAAGGCAAGTTAGATATAGTTAGGCTTAAAATATATACTAGGAGGCATGTATCAAATCCACTTATGAAACTCAAAACAAAAGCCATAGGACTCTCCAACTACTGTCAGTGACCAAAAATCTAGATGTTTCTCACACAGACATCTCTATGTGAGAAGCAGTATCAACTCCTGCTACAGGTACCTGTAACCCAATAAATTTCCTGCATATTCCAGTTTTTGTTTTGTTTACTTTTCATTGGGTTATTGATGAGAATGAAAAGACATAAAGATAAATAATCTATGTAAAGTAGATGACAAATTATATTTGCTGTTAGAATAGTTCTTGCAAATTCTTACTTTTTCTAAGAAACCTTCATTTAAAACCCTATAGGAAGTCATCTCCCTCTCTGCTATTCTCCTAGCATTTCCTTTGTACCTCTTATGAAGTACATATCAGGGTCTGTCTTGAGTTAGAATTATTTATGCATGTCTATTTTCTACCCAGGATTATGGACCCTTTCTGTGCAGGGATCATATTTTATTCATGTGTCTCACCCACATTGGGCAGGGGGCCGTGTGCTGTGAAAGCAATCTGCCGAGCATAAAGCACTATCAACAGGATGATGATTTGCATCCAGCATATTCTGAATTGTATTGCAAACTTTATTAGGGAGGGTCAATACCACTCCTCCCGTAGAGCAATTTTCATGGAGTAAGAAGTTAGGAAATTCTCCTTCCAATGAGAAGGCTTCCCTGGATGGCAAACATGTAGAGCTCAGAAGCACCTTTTTACTGTCCACACTGTAAACAGTAGAACAATTTTACTTTTCTAAAGATGCAATTGTCTTTATCCTCGGTCATAGTGTAAACACACACAAGTCAGCATTCCTAATGAGACATTTCTTCTTTTATGGTTGTGTAGACAAAGGCACAAATGCATGAAATTTTTGATTATCTAAGTAACTCTGGCAGTGAAGAGTTAAGGAAATATTCAAGAGAATGCATGGTCCATGACTTCTGTTTCAGTGTTTTGGGAATTGGAAGGTATGGAGAAGGACAAGCCATGGAAGGCTATTCCTGCGAATGACTTCTACACTCAGTCCAAGTCTTCCATTCACACTTAGAGAAAATAAAGGCCAGGAAAGTGAGCAAACATGCTCAAAAATTGTGTGGTGAGAGGAAACATTTTGTTTTGACAAGCGAGGGGTTAATTTGGGATGGTTTCAGAATCTTCTCATTTTAGGCATCATACGTTTTTGATTCCAAGGGTTATCATGCCCTTGCAGTCAAAAAGCTGACAGAAGGAAAAGCCAGGATAAACAGGGAAGTAAAGTAGTAGTTTTAAATGCTGCTCCATGAAATGCTGCGTTTGGTGGTTCCAGGAAGCAAGCCAGGAAGGCATTAAAACTAGAGAGATTGCTTTGGAGAGGGTCATGCTGAAACTCAAGTTTGAGAGCCTCTTGTGTTCTTTTAGGCCTTACAGAAGATAATGGTTATTGTCCTATGGAACTTGCAGCTAATCGGATCAATTGCAAGATGCCAGGAAACCTTGACTCACCTGATGTGGAGCTAGAGGAGCCACAGATAAGACAACATTCATTTTATCTCCTTCCTTTGCATCATACTTGTTATTCACTCACCACGTCAGCTGTGCAGGAATCGAACCTCTTTAATCACACTCCCTTCTCCATTCCGTTACTGCCCCATCCCAATCTCCTGCCCACCATCCCTTGTGCCACCCTCTTTCTAGTTTCCATGACCAGCCTTACTATTTTTGCCTGCAGAGATTAAGCTAAATCCAGATTGATTTCAACCATATTCTTGCTTGTTTCAAAATGCAGAAGGGCAAAGAAAAACACCTTGATCCCCTTTTCTAAATCACAAATGGCAGAAAATCACGTGTTAAAATTTAGTACAAATATACACGACACTTTGTAAAAGGCAGTAGAGTGTGTGGCTAAAAGGGAAGACTGGGGAGCCAGACTCTGGTACAAATCCTGGCTTCACTGCTCCATCACTTATCTGCTGTGTGCCTCAGTTTACTTAACTTTAAAGTAAATATGGAAGGAAGGAAGGAAGGAAGGAAGGAAGGAAGGAAGGAAGGAAGGAAGGAAGGAAGGAAGGAAGGAAGGAAGGGAGGGAGGGAGGGAGGGAGGGAGGGAGGGAGGGAGGGAGGGAGGGAGGAAGGGAGGGAGGGAGGGAGGGAGGAAAGAAAAATGGTGATGATTCCAACTGCATTAGTTAGAATAGTGGTTTGACTATATAATAATAAGAGCAAAAATAACAGCCACTTAAATAAAATAGAAATTTGCTTCTCTGTGATGGAGGAGGGCTGATGATATGGTTCCATGACCCTGTGGAACCATATCGTCTTTGCCTTTTCCTTCTGCTCTTCTCAAAATGTGGCTTCCATCCAATGGGCCAAGATGTCCACACTCTAGACAGCAGGAGAAGAGAATGAAAAGAGGAGTATGCCCCCATTTTCATAGAAAGTATAATCTAGAAGTTCCCTCAAATCAGTTCCACTCATATCTCATTGGCCCCTTAGTCAGAACACCTAGTTTCAAAAGATGCCATATGCCTGCTAAAACTTCTATTACTATATCAAAACAGGATAGAAATTGAAGGGAAACCCAGTAACCTCTGCCACATCAATGCTGTAGAATTGTGTAGATTAAACAAATTATATATGTTAAGCACTTAAAACAGTGCCTACAACAACAACAAAAATGTGATGATTGTTAGTTTTTAAAACAATATTAATAGTTACTATGCCTGTTTCTTCTCCCTGATTTTTACTTATTGACAGTGAGAATCATGTGGAATATTGAGACCATTTAAATCAAAATATAACTAATTGTTTATTAATATAAAATACATGATAATTTTTTAAATTTTTTAATAAGTGAAAGTAAAAAATACCAAGACTCTTTGTATTAGAGAAATTAGAAAATTGTGAAATTCAGAAAAACCGACGTTTGTTTTGCCATATATTTTAAACAAATTTAATTTCTGAACAAATGAAACTTAGAGTATTGACAGTTATAGATCTTTTTTATTTACAAAGACCAAAGGGTTTAATTTGTTGGCCAAAGAGTTCACTAACACCTATGGGAATAAAGGCAACCTTTGAATACAAATATGGAAACAGAAGTAAAGTAAATTAAGGCATTCTTTTAAATCAACAACTAACAAAACTTTGGCCAGACCAAGTATGCATAAAGTAAGAGCTATTCTCATACAAGAACTCCTTGGGTTCTTACGGTTATTGCTAATTCTTTAGGACAGTGCAGAAAGCTGATTTTTCTACTCAGTGGATGAATTTATACTTTTGTATTGTCTATTACCATGGAGTTTTATTAGATTTTTGGAGCCAGATCATCTGGGTTTAAATCCTAACTTTACTTACTGGCTGTATAACTGAGCAAGTTAACCTCTGCATGTATTAGATTTGTCATCTGAAAATAGAAACAATAAAAGCCCATACATAGAAACAGTACATACCCTATACAGTACTTATGATACTTAATTAAAATAATAATGCATACATTTTTTAGAGCAGAAGCATTCAGGAAGTGTTGGCTATATAGTTATTAATATTATTCAAGTCTTTTGAAAATGTTACAGCATTACAAATGTTAATCTCTTACTTTTACACAGCTTTACCAATCACAAAACTCTTCTATACTCTCTGTCTTATTTGTCACTACAGCTCTCAATTAGGGTCAATATTCTTATTTTAAAGACAGGAACACTGAGGCTCAAAGACAGAAAATAACTTACCTAAGGTCACTGACTATAGAGTCAGGGTTTAAGTCAATGACTTAGTACTCTTGTCAATCAGCTTTGCTCTGCTACAATCAGAGGACCTCTGGTAGTAATAATCCACAAGCTTTAAGGAATGTATGTAGGTGTTCACAATCCATGCCACGTGACCATTCCTTCCTCGACATCCTTGATTGGGCCAGAGAGAACACATGACTTGAGGACAGTACAAAAGCTCTACCTAAACAGAGATGGTTGTCACTCTCCATTCCAAACAGAAATAACTGTAGCTATTGCTAGTAGCACTGTAGCAGCTGTAGGAGCAGACTGAGTTTCTGAATGATGGTAAAGGCAAAGATCAACCAAATCTTACTTCCTAGGGGCAGAAAGCCAACCTAGTTCTACTTTTTATGTTAGTGTTGAATCCTGCCTGCTTGGGAACTCCTAACTCTCATTCAGGCTCAATGAGTGTTTCAAGTCAACTTGGTTGCATCTCTGTTTCTTGTAACCAAAAAGTGAGACAAGGAATGATCAATTAAGACCTCTATTAGGGTTTTGAAACAAAAGTACCGTATATTTTACATATGAGACTAATAAACAGAGGCAGACAGAGCTGATTTGCAATAAGCAAGTAGAATGAGGCAGAGGTACAGAGAGAACTAGGAAAAGATACAGAGGGTTGGAATCCCTCATTTCAGCTGTTCCTTTCCTTGAGTTTTCTGATACACAAATTCTACTTTTTTGGCCTAAGCTATCTCAAGTCAAATTACTGTGGTTTGCCACCAAAAATAGAGCTCATGCCTGTATTTCTCATCCCAAAATTCTGTGGGGAATTCAACTGGATTTACTCCGAGTGTGCAACTCAAATATGAACATATATTTATGGTCCCAGAGAGGTTATCTGAAAAGACTAGGAAAGCATTGGGTCACACTGAAAACCCAGAATGTAACCTTAACTGCCTGGTTTTGAAAAGATAGTCATGTACACCACTGATATTTAATTAGGACAGCTCAACTGTTGGTTGAAAGCATTCCATAGACATTGTAATGTTCCTGAGCAAAGAGCACTGTCTCTTGGGTTAAAGTATGGTTGAACAGATACCCTTAAGACAGAGCCCTCTGAGCACAGCCCTCCAAAGAGCTAGAGAGATTTGTTTGCATTCCAGGGTGGTGAAGGTAGTGAAGTACAGACCTTCCTCCTCCTCAGAGGATTGATTTATATTCCTGAACAAAAGCGCCTTCCTCTTTCTCTCTCAATCTCTCCACACACACTTACCCCAGAGAGGAGGAGGGGCAGACATGCCAGCCACCCTCCATAAGCTGTGTGTTTCACAATATGGTACTCTTGGTGTCTGTGTCAGTATCTCTGGTTCTCACAGAGTTTCCATGTGAGGAATGGGGACATGGGGAACTGACACAAAATGCTCTGTGAGAAAATAAGAGGTCTATTTCCTAATCTAGCCAAAGGTCTCACGTTTCTGTTAGTATGTGTGTATAATATATATTTAGTGGCAGGCTAACTTGTGAGCTTGCAAGGAGGTGCTGTCTCAAACTCTGCCCAGTTTCAGACTTAATATTACATCCAGATAGTCCACCATGATAATCCTAGTTTACACCAGTATACACAATGATTATTAATATGCCTAATTTCATTCTCAAAAATGTCCCTATTCAGAAGACAAATTATGCCGTCACCCAACAGACAATCCACATAATCTCAAGCAATGTCCTTAAAGTATAATCTTACCTGATTTTTTTGCAGAATGACCAAGTACAAAGCTACCAGAATTGCCATAAGGCTGTAACTTTAAATGAGAGCCCAGTAGGAGAGGGTCTCTGCTGAATACTTTCAGCAACAATTCTCAAATCTGGCTTCGTTTTACAATCACCTGGGGAGCTTTTCAAACCCACCAGTGACTGGCCCCCAATCTCAGTCCAATCGAATAGGAATCTCCTAGGAAGGGGTTCAGGTGCCAGTACATTTTTATACACTTTGCGGCTGATTTTAACGTGTACATAGGGTTAACCACCACTGGGTTTGATAGACGAAATATGTAGCCATGGCTTACCACTCCAACTGTAACCAGTTTTTGAAATAGGTTTTTCTTCTATTCTTTTGAGGCCCAGAGGGATGAAGCAAATTTACCAAATTCAACACAAGAATCAATGACTAAGTAGAAACTCTGTCTTGATCCTGACTCCCAGACCTGTCTTCTTTCCACTGCACCAAACTCCTAGAATATAAGGGCAGCATTGCTGTATAGTACAACCACATTATATATGAATTTTTAGAGTAATTTATAAGTGTTTAGTGGCATGATTCTATGTATATCTTATTAACCTATATTTTTGAATGCTCATCAAATGTAATTATTGAGGATAAGCAGTCTATAGTCCTGAATGAACTGGTTGCTTGAACATCATGCAATGTCTTTCAATAAGTTAGTAGTGGTATTGTTGTCATAGTTGTCATTAAAATTGGCAAAAAAAAAAAAAAAAAAGACAGAGCAAAGAATAGCAGAAAGCACCCACTAATTCTGATCTCTTTGCAAGATCCAAGTCATGTCTTGTACCAAGAGGATTCTGACAGAACCCAGGTGAGCAATATTTACAGCATCTATATAAGCAAATAGCTGGAATGGTAACACAGGTTCAGAATGAGTAGAAAAAAGCCATGTTCAATTCATTCCCTTATTTTACAGATAAAGCCAAACCATGAAGTGAGTTGGAATGCAGAGCTAGAATTAGATGTTGGGTAGTTTGGTCTTCACTGGATTGCCAACGCTATCATGATTCAGGGTAGAATGTCCCTTACAGTGTTCCTTATAAAGGAATGAAGAAGGGGTGATGGAGGAAGGAAGGGTAAAGAGAGAATAATCTATATTCACTGTAATTAATCCATTAAGGTTGTTTGGTCCTGATACCCAAATTCAAACTCAGGCAGTCTGGAAATGTTTTAACTCTTATGCAAAACTTCCTCCCCCAAAGTACTTAATAATACTAATAAATAATCTATATATTATTGCTTAATTTGCCAATTTGATGTAATTATATTATATTAGAGGCCCAGTGCACAGATTCGTGCACCATTGGGGTCCCTCAGCCTGGCCTGTGGGGATTGGGATGAAACTGGCTTTCCGACATTCCCTGGAGGGTCCTGGATTGCGAGAGGGCGCAGGCCAGGACAAGGGACTCCACCAGTGCACAATCAGGGCTGGGGAGGGACCACATGAAGGCTCCAAGGCGTGTCTGGCCCATCTTGCCCAGTCCCAATCAATGGACCCCAGCAGCAAGCTACTGGTTGGAGTGTCTGCCCCCTGGTGGAAGGTGTGCATCATAGCAACTGGTCAAATGGTCCCACACTTAGCATATTAGGCTTTTATTATATAGGATTATTTTGATACAATATAGAGCCATTGGCCCCCAGAATTGGGAATATAACACTTCCATGATATTGTTTAGGTCATTGAGACTATGGGATAGACTTATGTTAAGAGGGGTTTCTGGTAAGTTTCTTCCCCTTTTCCCAGAAGCTTATGGAGAATTACTCTGTGGGAATTACCCCTTGAAGGAGAGCTGTCATAACAATATAAATATATAATTCTTTTGGGCATAAATAAGGAACAGGAATTCTAGCTGCACTAGTAACTAATACTATTCTTGATTTTGAGGGTAAAGCCTGCACTCTAAGTGTTCTATGTCAGCTTTGGATTCTATAAAATACAACCCAAGTATAAAATGTTTCATTATAGCAACCTAGCAATCTTGTTTGTCATACCCCTAGTGGTGTGCAGAGGTTTTCTCTTGCTGTAAAACAGATACCATAACTAGTAAGCACCAACGTTATCAGGTCCCTGTTGTTATATTTAATTTACAGGGCAAGGGAGTGGGGGGGGGGGGCCAGAAATCCAAACTTTAGCCTTAAGCTAGCAATCTGTGGCTCAGCCACTGTGCTAACCAGACTAACATATTAAATATTTAGGCTCAGGGGATCTGTGATAGCTTAGACCCAGCTGTAATATTGGTTTAGCAATCAGGAAAAATATCTTGCCACCTCAGAAGCAAAATTAAAGTAACTATCATTAAACAAAGTGTAATTGACTGGGTGTTATAACTTTGAGCTATAATTTGAATAAAGGTGTGCATTCTTCCATTGTCTCAAACTGTCAATAATTGAAATAATTCTTCAGTGTAGTTTATCTAGCAACCATTAAATAACCCAAGAATGGGAAAGCCTAATAAATTACATAAATGTATTGAATTGATGCACAGTATTTTCCATAATTCTAGGTATACATATAAATATACCCCATTAACCTAGACTTCACTAATTTAGGGAGTGGATTGATACAGACACTGAATATTTCTGAAACTGCTCAGACATAAAATCTCTGTTCAGATTAATAATGCAACATTTAAATGAGTTGAGTCCTGAGAAGACAAGAAGAAATTCACTGTTTTAGGTTAGATTTTTATAACTGGGTTATTATTTTGAAATAGAAGTGTTAATTTTAGGGTATATTGACATTCACTGGATAAAAAGTATTTCCAAGGCAAAATGGTATGGCTATTAGACTGAACCTAATTGAGGGCTGACTCGTAGCTCTGCCATTTATCTAGCTGGCTAAGTTACGTTTAATGAAATGCTGCCTTAATGAACAAAAGGAGGAAAGCACTTGCAACTGAGTCAGCTCAAGAGAATCCTGATCACACGATTACCATGTACACATCCTTATCCAGACTCTGACTCAAGTAGACAATGATTCATTAAATCACAGAACCCAAAAGTATCCCTGACACTCAGGTACCGATTCCACAATAAGTCCCATCTCGGGCTCAAAGCTATCCTAAGCCAAGGCTGCCTGGGGACGTACATGGAAAGGCGGGCCCACAAAGGTCATGTGATTTTGGCAGTCACTGAACATCACTGCGCTTCATTGTCCTCCGTTGGAAAAATGAATATAATACCAATTCAAACAATTGTTGGAAGGATTCAATTAAATGAGATAATGCTTCAATAATTTTTAATGCAGGCAAGGCAATGATGTTAGTATATTAAAAACCAGCATTTGGTCTTGGTCTGGCTAAGAGAAACTGTTTTAACAGTAGTCATTTGAACATAATTAGGGTATTGAAATTGAGATCATTTTTTTTAAGCTGAAAGCAGCATCACCTGTTGACTTATTCTAGGACTGCTTAGCAGTTGCTAGGTAAGCTATATTACTCTGAATCTTTTCAGGTCAGATTCAAAATATAAATAAGTAAACCACATATCTAGGTAACACACCGTGAGTATTTGTCAGGGTTCTCCAAAGAAACAGAACCAATACAAGGTAAATACAAATATAAATATAAATCTGTACAGAGATTTATTATAAAGTGTTGGTTAGAGTGATTACAAAGGCTGAGATGTTTCCCGATCGGCCCTCTATAAGCTGGAGACCCAGGAGGCTGCTTATAGTTCAAAGGCCTAAGAGCCCCAAAGCCAATGTATACACTGAGTGGCCAGATTATTATGACCACCTGACATTTGTAGGCAAATTAGCCGTACACTGCATCGTATGGGATATAGAAGCCGAAGGCCTGTTCGAACACCTTTGCTCTCTGCAGTTACCAAGATAAAACGTCTCCAATTCGCACAGGAACACAATGATTGGACAGTCGATCATTGGGAAAAAGTCACATGGTCCGATGAATCACGTTTCCAGTTGCATTATGCAGATGGCAGATGAGAATTTCACAGAAACAGCATGAAAGCATGCACCCCACATGCATGAGTACAACCCTTCAAGCTGGTGGGGGCAGTGTTATTGTTGGGGCATGTTTTCCTGGCATGATTTGGGCCCTTTAATTCATGTGGAACAACATCTGAATAGCACAACATACCTAAGTATCAGTTCTGATCAAGTTCATCCTTTCATGTTGATGGCGTATCCCAATGGAGATGGCTTCTTCCAATAAGACAATGCGCCATGCCACGGTGCTTGTATTGTGCAGCAGTGGTTTCAAGAACATGAGAGAGACTTGACCTTGCTTAGGTGGCCTCACAATCACCACATCTCAATCCAGTTGAACATTTGTGGGATGAAGTTAAAATAGCCATCAGGCAGCTGGTTCCACAACCATCAACTCTTACAGAACTGGTCAGTGCTATTCATCAGGCATGGTGTCAGATTCCTCGCATCATCTTTCAACATCTCGTGGAGTCAATGCCAAGAAGAATCGCCACAGTATTGAAGGCAAAAGGTGACCCAACGAAGTACTGTGGGGTGGTCATAATAATCTGGCCACTCAGTGTAGATTCCAGTTCAAGTCTGAGGTCCTGAGAATCAGGAGCACCGAGGCAGGAGAAGTTAAAGTTCCAATCAGGCAATGAGTAAATTCAAATTTCCTCTGCCTTTTTTTTTCTGCTCAGGCCCCCTGGAGGTTACCCCACCCATGCTGGGGACTGCAATTGCTTTGCTCAGTCTACTGATTTGAATACTAATTTCTTTCGCGGGCGCGCGGGCGTGTACACACACACACACACACACACACACACACACACCTTGAGCCAGCTCTCTGGCCATCCTTGGCCCACTTAAGTTGACACATAAAACCAATAACCATCACATCGGGTGACTTGATACCTACTTAATGATTATTTGTTACCACGGTGGCTTTTACTTCTTCTCCTCTTTGTTCTCTTTTTTTTTTTTTCCCAGAAGCAGAATCATTTTTTCAAATAAAATTTTACTTGGGATTAGGGAGAAAATGGGAAGGGATCTTTTGCCTTCCACTGGCCCTCCCAGACCCCTCACCCTTGAGACAATTTTGAGGGATGCTAAGGTTCTGTGGGATACAGATTGAAAACCATTCTACTCCACAGTAAGGCATTATTTCTACAGCCTATTTGGGAAGGGAAATTAAAGAATTAAATATTCTTATTCACATTTGAAAGTAATAAATCTATTTGGGCATTATACTAAATTTAGCAAGGCTTTTCATAGTATAAATTATTGAAAGAATGTCATACACATGTATTAAACTTACTAAAATACTTTTTCTTCATGGAGCTTACATGATAAAATATGATGCAATGTGATTAAAATGTAACTAATTTAGAAGTGAGTATATTTTTTCTAGTGACTTTCCAGCACCTTTAATACCTTTTATGCCATATTTTATTTCTTCTAAAAAATGATGATTAAAACATTACAAGATGAAAATGTGTGTGTGTGTGTGTAACTTGATCTTACATATGTATAAGACAGCAAGCAAGACATAAAATGAGTTCCTAGCACAGTTACTGAGCCTTTCACATTTGTTTTCTCACTTGATTCTCATGTGACTTGAATGTACCTAGGTCTCAAATGCCCCTGGATAAGAATGAGGCTACTATATCAAACATTAACATTCACTTATTTGTGTTTGCTGTTTCTCACTTGCTCAGTTTCCCACTTTCATTGATGTTGAGCATATTTTTTTGGGCTTACGTGCCATCCTTATATTTTGTTTGCTAAAATTTGTTTTCATTTTGCCAATTTTTAAAAATTGGTAGATTTTTTTAATACTGAGTTTTCAGAGTTCTTTATGTAATCTAGATACAGGTCTTTTATCAGATTTGCAAATATTTTCTCATCTGTGGCTTTTCAATACCTTTGCAGTGTTTTTGAAAAGCACAACTCTTTAGTTTTGGAGAAGTCTAATTTATCATTATTTTGGTGTATTGTCTAAGAAATCTGTACCTAACTCAAGGTAACAAAGATTTTATCCTGTGCTTTCTTCTATAAGTTGCATAGTTTGGATTTCATATTTACTTGTAAAATCTATTTTGAGTAAATTTCTATATATGTTATGAGGTCTGAATGAAAGCTCACTTTTCAGAACATAGATGTACTTTTTTTTTTCAGGAACATTGGTGAAAAAATCCTTCTCCACTGAATTGCCTTTGCACCCTGGTCAAAAATTCTTTGTCCATATATGTGTGGAAGTACTTTGGGTTCTTTATTCTGTTGCATTTTTTCATTTGCCCATCTTTATGTCAATATCAAAATGTCTCAATTACTGTGGGTTTATAAGTCGTCTTGAAATCCAGTCATTTTAGTCCTTCAGCCTTGGTTCTTTTTCAAAATTGTTCAACCCTTTGCATAGGTATATAAATTTTGGAACTTGTTTTTCAATTTTCACCCTCCAAAAATCCCAACAAAACAAAAGAAAATGAAGCCGCTCCAGAATCTTGACTGGGATGGTGTATAGATCAATATGGACAGTTGACATCTTGCTAACCCTGAGTCTTTGGACCTTTGTTACATTTTTTTAATAATTTAGGTCTTTTTTAATTTCTCTCAGCTATGTCTAGTGATTTTCGGAGTACAGATCTTGGGCATCTATTGTCAGAAGTAGCCCCAGGTATTAAAAATGTTTGAAGCTACTAAAGTTGGTATTTTTAAATTTTAATTTGGTATTTTTTATTGATAGTATATAGAAATTTAATTGATTTTTAAAAATTGATCTTGTATCTGGCCACTTTGCTATAAGTACATATTCATCCTATAATTTTTGTCAATTTCATTTATCAGTTTTTGCTTCATATATTTTAAAGCTCTGTTATTTGGTGCACAGACATTTAAGAATATTATGTCCTTTGAATCAGTTGAGTATTATTATGAAATGACCTTCATCTGTGGTAATATCTGCTGCTCTGAAATCTAGTATTTCTGGTACTGATATAACTAATCCTAATTCTGCACTGTGACTTTAACAGTGACTCTCATTATTTTACTTAACAGTTTTAACTTTTCACCTTACACATCATAGTTTTCATTTCTAGAAATTCAATTTAGATATCTTTTATAGCTTTCATATATTCACTTAATATTTTGAACATATGAAATAGAACCATAATAACTGCTTAATGTCCTCCTCTGCTAATTCTATTTTGGCAGTGCTTGGTCCGTTTCAATTGATTAACTGTTCTCCTCACTATGGATTAAAATTTCCCGCTTCCTTGCACGCATTGTAATATATTAGTTGCAAAACATAGTGAGTTTTACCTTTTTGAGTGGATATTTTTGTGTTACTACACATATTCTTGGCTTTTGTTGTAGTGTACAATGCAGTGACTCTCAAGAAGTTTGACCATTTCAAGTCTTGCTTTTGAAATGTTTTAGACAGGACTGGAGCACTGTTACTTCAGAACATTTTAGGATGTCCTTTTCTGGGCCTCAACTAGTTTGTTCTCTTAAATACTAGTACACTTATTGGGACTCTACTGAATATCTAATAGGTGCCTTCTGCAGCTCGTCAGAGTTCTTTCTCTGTACAGACCTCTCCTGTCCAATATTCTGTCCAGCAAACTCTAGAAACCTTCTTCTCCTGGACTCTCAGCATTGTCTCCTCAATCCAGGGAGTTCACTGGGCTCTGCCTGGGTCCTCCTCCCTACACTGCCACCTGGATACATTCTCAACATCCTAATATAAAGAAAGCAATTATATGGATCACCCTATTAATGTACTCTCTCTCTCTCTCAGACATCACTGTGCCAATGTCCAATGCCTTGGTAACCATTGTTTCATGAATGTATATATTACATATATAAATATATATATATATATCACATTTTTTTTGTTTTAGGCCAGAGGCTAAATCCAGTCCTTGTTACTATATCTTGGTCAAGAGTGTAAATTCCTCCTGATTTTCTACAATTGTAAATATGGTTACCTTAAATATGTTTGAATAAAAAGAAAATTCTAATAGAAAGACAAACCTAAATAAGGTGCCACTTGGGAAAAATCCAAGAACAATATGAAGACACTGGGAGTAGGGGAGAATAGGAGTATATAGTACATTATGAGTTCTGAATCAACCAAACACAAGCTTTTCCATTATTATTATTTTAAATCACCAGTAGCATTACATAGTCACAATACCTAAGGCTGATCTGCCTTAAATGTATAAATCAACCTTTATTTAGATTTAATTTTTGATCTTTTGACATTTTATGAATCTTAGCTTTAAAATGTCAAAGGCTTCAAAACTTTAATCAAAATGATATCATTCCTTCTCATGGTCAAATTCTGCACTATGCCTTTTAATAGTGACTATGATTATAACACCTGTTTTAACTCTCATTAACTCTCTTATATTTCTTATAATGTATAAAGTGAGGATATTAAAAAGTCATTATGCATTGATTAATAAACTACAACATCACATCTAAACAAATATTGACTTGCAACACCTAAACCATCAATCAAAAGATTTTGGAATTAATCGCAGAAAAATATATATGGGCCCACAAGAAAATCAGTCCACTTTTTTACCTTTCTTTTCTGCCCACACACTTTGCTTCTACTCCGTTTTGTTCTAAACTTTTCCCTGTGCAGCCTGAGCAACAAAAGAACCTACAGAAGAGTCTTCTGGCATTCACTACTAAGGACTGTGCCAGTCAGGTGGAAGAGGAGATAGGGTCTCCGTGAACTGGGACACTGACGCCCATCAAGGATTAAAATGACTCAGAATAATGTGTGCTCTGATTGCCAAATGCAGTGACATCCGTTGGTGATTTGGGAATAAATTCCGGAGCACCAGGAGTCTGAATCATCAAACTTGAGTGGCAGAAAGTTAAGGAGGTACCATAACCACAGAAAGTAGAGAACCTAGAATACTGCAGAATAAATACCAGAGGCCTTACCCAGACCTTGCAGCTGAACAATCAAAAAGTTTTACACAAATATTACCTAAGGCAGAAATAGTATTTATTAAGGGTTTGTCGAGTATTTGGCACTGTATTCACGACCTGACACATATATACCCAATCCTCACAGCACGCGTGGAAATCATACTGCTGTCCACATTTCACAAATGAGAAAACGGAGGCACTAATTAACTGAGCCACTGTTTGAATCTAGGCCTAATTCCAAAGACTTTTCCTTCTTCCTTTTTTATTTGTTTATTTTTTGAACACAGAATAGATGTGCATGGTACTGAATTGAAAATGTATAAAATGTTGTAAAATGTTTCCCTGCTATCACTCCTCCCAGACACAGTTCCTCTCCAAAGTGACAACTACATTATTAGTTTGTGTATATTTATAGAGATGTTTTATCAGCTATGATAGTGGACTTGTCTATTTCTCTTTTCAGTTCTATTAGTTTTTACCTCATGTATTTTGACTTCGTTAGGTTTATAACAGTTAGGTTCATAACTATTGTTAGGTCATATCACCTTCAAGAATAGATGCATGTATTATTATTTAATGTTCCTCTTTATTGCTAACAATCTTCCCTGTTCTAAAAGCCATTTTAGATATTAATGTAGCTTTTCCAGGTCTCTTTTGATTAATATTAGTTTGTTTTACTTTCTTCCATCTCTCTTCACTTTTAACTTATCTGAGTCTCTATGTTTAAAATAGATTTCTTACCCTGCCACTTCTATTCTCTGACAAGTCCAAGAAAGCCATTCATGTTCAGTTGTCCAACCTTTTTTGATTGAGGTCAGGAACATTGACCTCCATGCTATTTACAGATCAAGGTGAAACCACAAGTTTGTTTCAGTCCAATTATTTTTAAAGATAATTTCTTCTCAGAGACAATGAACATGCATTTTAATAAAAATAAATTCTTATCTCTCTATTGACTAGAGCAGTAATATGTGCATTTAATTCACTTCATGAGTTAAATTCATTGTTTTGAAATTCAGTTAAAAATGAGAGTTAATAAGATTCAGCTATATATCATTTAAGGTTGGATTTAGTTTTATTATAAGATTGTTCTTACCAGGTATTTTGTTACTACCTTGGAGAAAGCATTAAAATCCAAGAAGCTTAAGTTAAACATCTGACCTGTCTTTTTTTTTAAAAGAAGATACATAAGATTAATTTGGAAAATGCTGCTAATAGTCTTACAGTGATCTTAACTATTTCCTTGACCATAACTTTGGATCTGTATCCTACTATTGGTTTGGTACCATAATATTTTTGTTCTTAAAAAAAGTCATTCAATAATTTATTAAAGAGAAACTATCCTTTTTTTTTACAGATATATTCATGAATATAGCCAGTCTTGATTATTACCCTTGGACCCCATCATGAGGGATCATACTAGTGACTACTGGGAGGGACAAAAAGGACCTAAACAATTGAGGTAGCAATAATGGATCTTCTGGTAGTTTTTCTTTCTCCATTTCAAGTAATAACTCAGATATCTTAAAGTAAGCAAAGACATCAAAAGGCAAGATCTCTGACATAGTTTAGGAGTGTTTTGTACAACTATGGCATTCCAGCTATAAATTAGATTTTGATACCTTTTGCTTAAGACATATAGTTGGAAATATATTCCTTAAGAGATTTTCGAGTGAACTATTTTTATTGACTATAGCATATTCTCTCAGTTCTATATTGCTGGTTAACAAATAATCCTAAAACTTAATGATTTAAATCATAAGTTTATTATTTTTAAGATCCTGTGGGTTGACTGATTCTTCTACTGGTCTGGTTTGATCTTACTTATGTGGGTACATTCCGCTGGTAGGAAACCTAAGGATGGGCTCAGTTGTGATCGGTGGAATTGCTGGACCAATATCTCCATGTGATATTCTATCCAGGGCTCCATCAAGAAAGCATTGGAAGAGGGCAAATTTCAATGGATAAGCTCTTATTGGACCTCTGCTAGCATTATGTTTGCTGACATCCCATTGGCCAAGCCTTCTGGGAGGGGAACAGGTGTCTGGATACTGGGAGGATTGATTTAACCAGACACTCACATTCCACAAAGAAAGGAACAGAAGCACATTGGCAGTCACTGGCCCATAACAATTATTCAGTCCTGCCAGGCACATGTTTGGTCAAGTTCCACAACTCTAAGATAAGGAACCGTTCCCTGATAAAGACCAGTCCTACGCTTATTAGCTCCAATCCTTTCTTTTCCTCATCTCCATCTTGGATTTTTAGTCATTTTAATATGACATGAATTTGCCTGAATATGACATGAATTTGGGAGTGCTTCCTTTGGAGCAATCACTGTTGTTCTGTCTATAGATATCCCTTCCACCTCATCCTCTCTCTTCACCCTTTCAATTATACAAACAGTAGATCTCTTCACGAAGTCTCACACGTCTCTTGCATTTTCATTTCCTTTTTAGGACTTGTGCATTCCACGGGAGCATTGCTAACAATAATAGAGCTGGAGCAAACACTCTCAGGTGAGCTGAGAAATAGCAGAATGTCCATCACTTGTCCCAGGTGAGTTTATAGGCTTCTTGGACCATTTGGTCTGAGGATAAAAGGGTGGATTTACTGTTGGGTAGCAGCTAATGACATTCTGTGGCTGAAGAGAGAGAAATTAGGTGGATATCAAACTAAAAGAAAGGTCCTTTACTGAGGAAAAAAAGGATGGAATTAAAAGAAGGGGGGCAGAGTCCATTTGTAGAGAGAGGCACAGTGCACCAAAAATGGGTTAAGAAAAATACTAACACTTCTCCTCTTTTTAACCCAGCATCCTTAGTCCACACAGTTTCTCCAGACATTCTTGTTTAGCACAGTATTTTATCATCCAGTTCTTATCACTACTCAACTAGATAAAGAAGAAAGAAACGATGATAAAGAAATAATGTATATGTGGCACTTATATTCTCTCTCACCTACTTTATGAGGACAGGAAAACTTAATTTAGGATAGGGAAACTTTCATAGGATTTCCTACTTCTGGGGTGCTGTAAACACCTGCCCCAAGAGCGTGCTGGATTTGCTGCGCAGTCTCTGGCCCCTACTCAGTGTAACGGAAATGAGGATTTTAGTTGGAGTGAAGTGTGCTATCAGCCAGCAATTGATACTTTCCAAATAGCCACTCTCTGCTCATGAAAAGATGATAAGGCAAATCACTATCTTGTAGGAGTCAGACCTGGAAGGAGAATAAATTGGTTCTCCCCTTCACTTGAACGGATATAAAGAAGTTCTCCTGCATTCACCCCAGAAATAAGACTTTCTTAGGAGAAAGAAGATATTCAAGGCAATGCTTTAAAACAAATAACATAGATTATGAGCATTAAACAAAAATCAAACAAACAAACAAAACAAAAAGTACCTTTGAAATCTGGTACAGCCAAAAAGGCACTATACTTAAGCCCAAAAATCTATCCCAGATATGTCTCTTACTATTTTTGTGACCTCTGGCAAAATATTTAAACACATTCAGCCTCAAACTGTACAACTTTAAAACAGTGGAGGAGATGCCTGCAAACTCTATCTCATTGCTATTTTGTTAGGATGATAAAATGAGATAATGCACATGAAGCACTTTGGAAAGCCTTGAGCACTGTGCTGATGTAAGACATTATTTTTGTACTGATACCTATTATGGGAAAACTAAAAGATTAATTCAAGACCATGCCGCATGGTTATGAAAAACTCTGTACTTTACAATACTCAGTTATTTTTAAAGATCCCCATTACCATAGGCATAAACATTTAATCAGCCACTGGGAGAAAAATAAAAACACATCCCCAAAGAGTTTTGCCTAAGAAAAGCTGATAAACAGAATCATGCCATGTTTGCTTCCTAATCTTCCTTCAGTATCTTCCCATCCTTCCTGCTGCATACTTTGCATAGAGTTCTAGGCCATTGAGAGTAGATATGTGTGTGGGGTTTCTTTGAATGGCAGTGATGCAACAGAAACAGATGCCGTTATCATGGCTGGTAAAAATGTAGCTCCAGGGGCAGTATCTGCAGTCAGATGTGTCGCTACCCAAGGAAAGCTTGGTTTGCTCTGGTACAGAGAAGCATGCTGAATCTGCATGTGAATAAATAACACTCTCTCCCTTAGGACTTTATCACTTCTGCTGATGCACCTCGCTGCTTTAATCATTCCAATAGAATCTTTAAAATGGGAGAAAATAGGAAATCATTGGTACAAGGATTGGTCAATCATTGGTATGTAAAGGCTACCATAAACAAGGCATAATTTTGTAGCTATTTCATATTATTGCTAATGTAGGCATGAAACAGAGACACACATTTTCCCGCTTACTTAGCAATGTCCTATTTTCTGTAGCTATTCTTAAAGACTGAATTAGGACACCTTTTTACAGCATTCTCCTTCTTGATTCTAAAAATAGTGAGCAAAAGTAATGTGATTGTGATAACATAAAAATAGCTACCATTTATTGAGCGTCTATTCTGGACCAGGCAGTTGATATACATTGTCTTATTACATTATCACTCTGTGGGGGCATTCCAGTTAGATTTCATAATTTTCACTTATAGGTAAGAAAATTATGAAGGGTTAAATAATTTGATCAGGTAACAAAACTAGTAAGTGGCAAAGTGGTCAAAAGTGATCCTATGGAATGATTCTCTCCATTTGTTAGTTGCCAGGGCATTTAGAAAATAGGAATACTGCTTGCTTTAATTTTCTTAATAATTGAAGAATAACCAGAAAATGTTTTGTTATCACTGAGAATATATTTTCATAATGTCCACTTTTCTGCCTTTTTATGTAGTGGATGCAGCCAGTTAAAAACCTTTCAAAATAAAAAACAGGCTGAGAGAAAGGGGAAGAAGGACAGGAAAGAGGGAAAGAAGAAAGGGAAAAAAGAAACCTAAACATAATTGATTTTCTTTTGTTATTCCAGAGCATCAAGTTATTATTTTATGAATGGATTTGAGCTGTAATTAAGTAAGATGCAGAACACTTAGGTGATCTTATTGTGAAACATTGTTTTACTAGTCAGGACTCTTTCAGTTGCAAGAGAAGTAAAACTCAAATAAAACCAGCTTGAAAAAAGAGAGAGAGAGGAAATTTATCTGTCTGGCTCCTGTAATTGGGATGTCTTTGGAAAAAGGCTAGTTTAAAATAATTTTATAATATATATATATATATATATATATATACATATATATATATATATATATCTCAAGATCTGAAAGTTCAAATGATATTTTCTTTCTCTTTGCCCCTTAGTTTTGCTTTCTTCAGTAATATCTTATTTCTCAGGCTTTCTCTTCCATGTATCAGAGAAGATGGCCACCTGTATCTCCAACCTTACATCCTTCTTATAAGTAGCATTCCAGAGAAAAGGCCACAGCCCTCATCCCACCATGTCCAGATCAGTCCAACAAGTTGATGCAATCTTTGCTTGAGTTATATAGCCACAATGGGACCAATCTCTCTGTCTAGGAGGAGAGGATACTTTAGTTAACCAGCTCATGTCATCTGTCTACACCTTGTGAGAAAATGACAGCATGGTTGACATTCTCATGCTCTTCTCCAAAAGAAGGTGGAAATGTCAAGAAAAAAAGAAATAGCAAATATCTACTGCAATTACCTAAGACTTAGGTCCTAAGTGCTTTCACTTTCTAATAGCTTTTCATGACATTTGCCTCTTTAATCCACAAAGCAGACAGTAGGAAAAGTAAAAACATATTGAAGAATAACTTCTGCTAGTTATGTTGAGATTAGCCAAAGCTCTGATGGCTCCTTCCCTTGCCAAGTTTCTGAGCAAACTGTGGGATCTTTGGTTCCATTAACATGGAGACCAAGTTTCTCCTCCTTGCTTGTCTTTGCTTCTTTGCTTGGATGAGCCACTAGCTGACTGACCAGTAGTTTTCTCATCTGTTTAAAATGTGCAAAGAAAAGAAATGAACCTGGAAACAAAGCAGTCATCAATATGCATAAAAACTATATTTACCATACTAAAAACTTGGACGAAAGATTTGACAAAGAAATGTAATGCTCTTTCTAGTTGTCAGGAAACTTTGTTTTTCAAATATAATTCTAGAAATTTAATGACTTATGGGCACTAAGATATTAGTATTTTATGGGGAGCCATGAAATGTGTCCCCTACTCAATCACTCTCAGCAGAAAACAGACATATACAAAATCACCTTAAAGATGGTAGATCTGAATATAACAGGATTGGCTATTATATATTAAAATATTATTCTCTATTTAAAAGAAGACTATGTCAGAAAGCAACTGATCAGCTATGGAAGCAACATTAGAAAAGAAAATTTGAGCATTATTCATCTAAAAAGCTCTGAGTAAGAGCCATTCTTGAACAAATAAGCTAACTTATTGGATTCTCAATTGTTAAGATAATATTCATATAGTAAAATAATCATCAGTTTCAGTCAGATAAACCATTCATTACACACATTTACTTAGCACCTACTGTGTGCCCAATATTTTTTAAAACACTTAGGATGTGTGTGTGAATAAAACACACAAAGATCCCTGCCCGATGTCACAAGTAGACAACAAGCATTAAACATAATTAAGTAAATCATATATATGTTAGAAATAAGATAAGTGCTATGAAAAGAAAAACATAAAAGAAGCTATAAGGATTGGGAGGGCTCTAGGGGAAAGGTAAAGTGTGGTTTTCATTTGAATGGCCCAGGAGTCCTTATTGAGAAGTGATATTTGAGCTATGACCTGAGGTGGTAAAGGAGCTTGCAAATGGATATCTAGCTGAGATCATTGCATGCAGAGGGAGCAGCTAGAGCAACTGCCCCAAAATAGAAACATTCCCGGCACGCTGATGAATTCCAAGGAAGCCGGGGTGGCAGGCGGTAAGTGAAGACAGGGAAAGTAAAAAGAGGTAAAGACAAATGGAGCAATTCAAGCATAAGATGAGGTGGCAGGGTCTGAGGAGATAGTAATGAAGGTAGTAAGAAGTCATATTTTGGATATATTTTGAAAACTTCTTGAAAGATTGGGTGTGGCGTGTGAGAAAGACAGCTGTCAAGATCCACTGCAAGACTTTTGGCCTGAACAACTGGATTCAAACCCTGGTTCCACCTATTCCTATCCATGTCACCTTTGGTCATTTACTTTACCTCTCAGTTTCTTCCTCTGTAAAATGGGCTCAAAAGGTACCAAGCATGCAGAATGGTTATGCACTATTAACTGAGCTACTGTTTGCAAAGCATCTGGTACAGTAAAACCTCTATATAACAGACTAATTCAGGCAAAGGGGCTTGTCAGTTAAAGCCAAAAGTCCATTATAAAATACAGTAGGTTTTCCGAATGCCTGTGTTAAAAAAAAAAAAGGACAAATTAGTTAGTTTACCTGTTTTTACTTATGTAGATGCATCTGTGTGATTAAAATTAAGTCTGTATGAAACATTTAATTTCACAGAAAAGATTTCTATATGTATTACTGTGATGTTAAATCTATACTGACTGAGTCTGGTAAATGCGTACATTCTCCCCCATCAAGAGTAAAGAAATGCACACGGCTGGGGTGTGGCTTGGTGCATGTTGGAACGTCAGCCAGCACATGTTAAAACTGCTGCAGGAAATCACGCCAAACAACAACTGAACCAATTACTGTATGCTATGTGGTGTGATCACATGCTAGTGTCATTTGGCAAACATTGTTTACGAGCGGTGATTCTTGGATTTAAATATGTGGGCTATGGTTGTAGATACGTAATATTTATTTCTGTTGGCAAAAGTACTACAGTATTTTTCCCAACATATGGCCTATTTGCTAAAATTTGTTAAAAATAACAGTGAATTAATAACAAAAAAATAACCCGTTAATTTAATCATAAACAAATCTTGGTTTAAAATTTTTTTGAATTAACAGGGTGTTCATTTTCACAAATGACATACTGACCAGAAATTTAGTCTGTTAAATCAAGGTCCACAAAATCAAGGGTTTACTATACATGGTAAAAAACAAACAAGTGGTCATTAGAAGCTACTTCACTTCTGTGATTCCTTGCTCATCAAGCCAACTTCAGGCTATGATTTAGTCTCCTATCATGCTTACTTCCAGAAGACTGCCTCAGCCAAAAGCACACTTGGCAGTTGTAGTTTTCACTATAAACACACTGTCACTTCAGTTTTGTGCTGGAGTCTCTCTGAGCCCTCATACTGTCAGTACAACCCTGAGAAAGCAGCAGTTCTTAGTGGTTTGAGGAACTGAGCCAGTGGGGCCCATGCTTGTTCTGTAGAGAGCATTATCCTAAAGTCTGCCACTTCTGAAGTCCACTGAGTGAATAGTCAGTCTCTCCTGAACACGTCTTGATTTTACCAATGTTTTTCCTTAAGCAAACTGCAGTAAACATCTAAACTTGGGACTCACCTAGCCATTTTGGGGAATTTAGCTACTATATTACTTTAATTCCGATACACCTGATTTAGAACACCGATCATGCTCTGCAGTGTAAACATCTGAGGAAATTATTTTTTTCAAGGACATTTATTATATCAAAAAAGAACACTCTGGATCATGATAGATTAAATCATAAGAACATCTATTTTTTTTTTTTAACAGCTACCAGGTAACAAGCATTGCATTAGACATTCTTCATTGAGTAATCTCATTCAGCCCTCAGCACAATCATTCAAGGCGCTGTTAGCTGAGCTGGGCAGGTGAGGAACCTAGAATCCTAAAGAGTCTAGACTCCAGTGTCTGCACATGGTTCATAAGCAGCAAAAACACTTAAGCCAGATTTCTCTCCTGCCTTAGCTTATGCTTTGTTACTGTTTCCATTTGGTTTTTGTTTTGTTTTGTTTTATTTTGTTTTGTTTTGTTGGAAAGGAGAGGAAGTTGTTTCAGTGTATTTTACTTTGGTTTGACCATTTTTCACCATCACGCAAATGATGAATCTTGTTTACTTTTAACTTTTTTTAAAAACTTTTTGTTTATTGATCCACTTTTCATCCTCAACCAGAATGCCAGGCACTGGTAATGGGAAGGACACCACAATTCCCAAAATATGGTCTGCAGAGCTACCCTGAAAATGGGATCCTGGCCAAGTAAAGTCTTAAAGAAAATATTTTAATTGTGTTTAATCCAGTAGACTCCAAAATTATTTCACCACACAAGCCTTTTATTGGAAAACTAGAGGCCTGGTGCACGGATTCATGCACCAGTGGGGTCCCTCAGCCTGGCCTGCACCCTCTTGCAATCCAGGACCCCTCGGGGGGATGTCAGACTGCCAGTTTTGGCCTGATCCCCATAGGCCACGCTAAGAGACCCCACCAGTACACAGATCCATGCACAGGGCTTCTAATATGCATATAAGATCTTTGGTTAATTTCTTCCTACTCTCCCTCCATCCCCTTCCTTCTGAGATTCATCAGTCTGTTCCATGTTTCCATGCCTCTGCTCCCTGGTGGTCATTGTGTGTCATAGCTACTGGTCAAATGGTCAAATGGTCGCTTAGGCATATATATATAAAATATATATATATATATATATATATATATATAAAACTATTAACATTCTGAGACTAGTTCTGAGGGACAAACTTTGGGAATGAGGCTGTGGAGATTAGGAACAAAAAAGTCATTTGCCTGCCTTCTCTTTAGAAGGCTCAGGAAAGAGAAGTTAAAGGTTTTCCCATGGAATCCAAGATGGCGGCGTAGGTAAACACCTAAACTGCTGCCTCCCACAACAATTTAAACTGCAACTAAAAGACAAAACGTCTATCACCCAGAACCACGGGAAAGCTGGCTGAGTGGAAGTTCTACAACTAGAAGGAAAGAGAAAAGAGCATTGAGACGTGCACGAGCGCTGAAAAGCTGAGGTATGGAGGAGCGTGATCCAGGCTGGCGGTGGGCGACTGGGTGCGTTGCTTTTTTCAACCGAATGGAGACAAGCCCCCGATTACTCTGAAATCCAGTCTCTGGGGAGACGCGGGTGACCCAAACTCCTACGGGGAGAAGCTGGACTGTCTGCCAGTGAGAGTGGCTTGCTTGCAGAGCTGCACGCAGGAATAATTGTTTACTGCACTGGGGCACGGGACTCCAGGACGGACGCCGTCGGGGACACAGAGCCAGCTAACTAGCAGCCATTGCTGTTTGCCACGCCCTAACCTAGTGACACCCTGAGATCCCGCCCCACACAACCTACAAACCCACCCAAGCTCCAAGCAGCCGAGTTAGCATAAGAAAAGCCTGCCCTAATGCAGCTTAACCTAGAAAACTTGCAGCCTGGGTCAGACAGCTCCAAAACCTCCAAACCCCAAGCAAAGAGGAGAAAACTGCAGCTCTCACTGTAGCTCCTGCTGAGTGGCCTCAGACAGTAGCTGACCTGCACCCCATTGGAGATCCAGAAGCCAGTGTACCTAGTGGTCAGTGTGAGACACCAGATTTCAACTCCTCACATCCACAAGTGACACATTCAAGAGGCAGATTCAGTGAGCACCAAAGCCCCACTGAAACAAGTCCTGCCCCATAAGTATGTCTTCAGAGCAGCAGTTCTTCCATTATAGACACAGGGAGTGCTCACAGCTAATTGGCCTGGAGGTCAATTCCTCCCAGCGTACTAACAGCAATTCAGGCTTAACTACACCAAGACTTTGCACTCAGCCCACAAAGGGGTGTACCAAGAGCATCCACATCAGGTGATTGGGGAGGCTGAGCTACTGCCCCCTATAGGTCACCTATCACACAAAGCCACTCCATCAACACAGGGAAGCAGCCAAAATGCAAAATGCAGAAACAAAGAAACATGTCACGAATGAAAGAAACGGAGGAAAGCAAACTACTGGATGACATAGAGTTCAGAACCACATTTATAAGGTTACTCAAGAGTCTTCTTAAAACCGCTGAGAAACTTGATGAGACCTTCAAGGAGCTTAATGAGAATGCCAAAAAAATGGAAAAGGATCAGTCAGAAATGAAGCATACACTGTCTGAAATAAAGAATATACAGAAACTCAACTGTAGATCAACATACCCCAAGAATCAAACCAAAGATCTGAAATATGTGGAAACAAAAAACATCCAACCAGAAAAACAAAAAGAAAAAAGAATCCAAAAATATGAAGATAGTGTAAGGAGCCTCTGGGACAACTTCAAGCGAACCAACATCCGAATTTTTGGGGTGCCAGAAGAAGGGAGAGAGCAAAATATTGAAAACCTATTAGAAGAAATAATGACAGAAAACTTTCCCTACCTGGTGAAAGAAATAGACTTACAAGTTCAGGAAGCGCACAGAACCCCATACAAGAGGAACCCAAAGAGGACCACACCAAGACACATCATAACTAAAATGCCAAGGGCAAAAGACAAAGAGAGAATATTAAAAGCAGCAAGAGAAAAACAGTTAATTACCTACAAGGGAGTACCCATACGACTGTCAGCTGATTTCTCAACAGAAACTATGCAGGCCAGAAGGGAGTGGCAAGAAATATTCAAAGTGATGAACAGCAAGAACCTACAACCAAGATTACTCTACCCAGCAAAGCTATCATTCAGAGTTGAAGGTCAGATAAAGAGCTTCACAGACAAGAAAAAGCTAAAGTAGTTCATCACCACCAAACCAGGATTACACGAAATGCTGAAGGGTATCTTTTAAGAAGAGGAAGAAGAAGAAAAAGGTAAATATAAAAATCATGAACAACAAAATGACATCAAATACATACCTACCAACAAGTGAATCTAAAAATCAAGTGAATGAAAAATCTGAAGAACAGAATGGACTGGTGAATATAATAGAATCAGGGACATAGAAAGGGAGTGGACTGACAATTCTCAGGGGAAGCAGGTGGGAGGGGTGCGGGAAGAGATTGGACAAAAATCTTACTCCTATGGATGAAGACAGTGGCAGGGGGTAAGGGCCTGGGGTGGGGTGGGGAATCAGGTGGAGGGGAGCTATGGGGAAAAATAAAAGAGGAACACCTGTAATAATCTGAACAATAAAGATTTATTTAAAAAAAAAAGGTTTTCCCATGAAAATAAGGTTATTGGAGTAGTAAAGAAACAGGAAGAATTCCCTCATTATTCTATTGGAGCCGCTGAAAATCTCTGCAATCCAAGGCAGAAAACAAATGATCTTGGGTATATCAGGATGACAAATCAAGCAGTAAATTTAGATTTCAATTGAAAAGCTGCTCACTCATACAGAATACAGAGCAGCTTCAAGAATGTGCCTTGAAATCCTGACACATCTCGCTCCCAGCAGGGTGACAGGGCCTGGAGGAAGCCTATAGCCTTTGCCTCCTGCCTCTCACCTCAGTCCAACCTACACACATTCCCCAGCCCCAGTAGAAGCACGTTTTCCATCCTGGAAATAAACTAATGCAGGAAAGGGTAGTGAGCCTCCCCTCCTGTTGAACATCTTCAGGAAAAGCTTGAAATGATTTTTAATAAAAAGGAAGCCAAAGTTCTGCAGCACTTCTCACCAATCCTGACCAAGGGCAGAAATCGTGACACGACACTGGGTGGAGGGTCACTGCCTGTGATCCCCCCTCAGATCCTCCCAGATCTAAGGTCTTGCCGCTAGCCAGCCACTGATGAAATTAAACCGTACTTTGCTGCTGGTAGTCTTTATTCCCTGTGTTGGAATTAAATTATTGAATTAAATTAATGATTTTATTAATTTAATATGATTACATTAGTTAATATCTGGGAGGATTTTTTTTTTTACTTTGAAAGGAACACCCATCATCATTTTTATTTTGTTGAATGCCCAACATATGAAACATATCTAATTACCCAAACTAGGACAATTAAATTTTCTAAACAGTTAAACATTAATTAAAGCCTTAACTAAAATCTTTTAAATGATTTAAACAATAATTTTAAATTTACTATGACTAATTCTTTTGGCTACTTTCATTTATTTTACATTTTTTAATTTTTTAAATTCTTTTAAATTACAGTTTATATTCAATAGTATTTTGTATTAGTTTCAGGTATACAGCATAGTGGTTAGACAGTCATATACTTTACAGAGTGTTCCCTCTGATATTTTCAGTACCCACCTAGCACCGTACATAGTTATTCCAATACTAGAGGCCCACTGCACAAAATCCGTGCACAGGGGAGGGGTGTCCCTCAGCCTAGCCTGCACCCTCTCCAAACTGGGACCCCTCAGGGGATGTCCCATTGCTGGTTTAGGCCCGATCCAGCAGTCGGACATCCACGACTGCTGGCTCCCAGCCACTCAGGACTGCTGGCTCCCAACTGCTTGCCTGCCTGCCTGCCTGCCTGATTGCCCCTAACTGCTTCTACCTGCCAGCTTGATCACCCCCTAACTGCTCCCCTGCCAGCCTGATTGCCCCTAACTGCCCTTCCCTGCAGGCCCGGTCACTCCCAACTTCCCTCCTCTGCCAGCCTGGTCACCCCTAACTGCCCTCCCCTGCAGGCCTGATCTTGCCTTCAACTGCCCTCCCCTGCTGGCCATCTTGTGGTGACCATCTTGTAGTGGCCATCTTTTGACGACATTGCAGTGGCTATCTTGTGATGACATGACACGACTCCACCTAGGCTTTTATTATATAGGATTATTGATCTATTTTTCATGCTGTACTTTACATTACTATTTTGTAATTACCAATCTGTCCTTCTGAATCCCTTAAGATTTTTCATCCAATCTTTTGACTGTTTTTAAATACAAATAACTCCAATTATATATTTAAATAATTTGTATTATTTAGAATAGCAGGAACAGGAATATGAATCCACAGGCAAGCCACTTAGTAACTGTATGTCCTAAAAGGCAGCAGCAGCTCATCTCCTCTGCGTAGTTCCTGAGGGAACTTCATTCCCTGAATGGAATATTTTTTCCTTCCATATTAAGAAGCACTTAGTCCTTTGGCAAATCTTAGCCATTTAGTATTTCCTTGCCTAAGTACTAGAATAAGCCTGTCTCCTTCTCTGAGGTGTCCTTTGTTGTTCAGTGCCATCCAAGTATCTCCTGGAGCAAATAACCTGGAAATATTAATATTGCTCATTATTATTGTCATTAGCTTATCAAGTATATATCACAAATTAAGCACTGTGGTTACACATCATCTCCTTTAATCCTAACAATAGTATCATTTTTATTTCATTTTCCAGATGAGAAAATACAAATGTAGGGAATTGAATTAACCCAGCTTGGAGGTAGCAGTTCAAGAATTAGAACTCTCAGTTCCACCCCCAAATCTGTATTCTTACCACTCACTCTGCTTCCTTGTTCCTTTTCATCTTTGCTCATATCTAATTTTACATTTATAGAACATGCCCCCAAAACAGATTTTATATTCCATTAGCTTAATCATTGTACAATTCAATTTAGATACCATCCTAGCAACCGCCACCATTCCTTACTTTTAAATTCTAATTGACAGTAACCTAGAAACTACTTGCTCTTTCCAAACTATGCCCATTAACTTTATATAACATCAAACACTCAACTTCTCCTATTGTTCACCTGCAGCTTCCCTTCAGGCCTCTTATCAGTCAAATCAATTACAGCTTCATGTTCTTGCCTTTCACATGTTGTCAAATCCTTTCTCAGACCACACGCTTAGGCTAATTGTGTGAATTCCATTCCTCTGAGTTACTGGGTTTGAAAGGTCGCTGAGCTCTGTCACCACCTGGCCACCAACACGCACATAATTTTCCTAAAATGATATCTTAACTTCATTTTGAATGAACCCTTTTGTGCTACTCTGGTTATTTCTTCTTCTCTCATCTCCAATTTTCCCTTTCACCAACAACTTCCTGTTAAGATGTAGCAACAATGCTGAATTGTCTAGAATATGTGAAATGAAAAATAGTGAAGTTGAAACTTATATAAATCAAAATCTTAGAATACAGAGGTATGTGTTATGCACAAAAGGTGGGATAGAAAAGCAAGCATACAGCAGAAAGCAATATGTATAATGTATAACTTGCATTCTCTTGGACCATGTTGCTAAACATTTTGAAATTATTTCTATATAGATGTTCAATGGACTTTCAGAATAGATATCATTAAGAGTCTTTCGTATCTTAACTCTGTTTCTCTCCATCTTATACCCTAATGTATACTTTAAATCTTCATATATAGCATCGGTATTGACTGCCATGATTATGAATATCAAAAAATAATGGAATATCAAAGAATGCCTCCTAAGTACATAATGGAATTCAAATGGTACTCTCAAGACATGCTCAGCACAGATCAGAGATTTCTAAATTGGGAAGAGACCTAGAAGTCTCTTCATTTTTCACCTTAAAAATGTAGGTTTATCAGAAAAAGTGAAATAGTTTTAGTTAATAAGGATGTATCCAGTTAATGATAGTAGTTCTGGAATCCCTGAGCTAATCTGCAACCAAATTTGAAACTCCTAGGGTGAGAGTGGAAACATGTGAAAATGCCAAGATCCATTGCATTTCTTACAATACTGGCTCCATCTGGTGGACAAAGTAATAATTTCTAGTTAATATAATTTGTGTTTATGATTGATCAACTATGCTTTCTTTTAAAAACTATATACTAGTATGTGTGTGTGTGTGTGTGTGTGTGTGTGTGTGTGTGGTGTGTACATATATATATATCTTTATTGTTGAAAGTATTACAGATATCCTCTTATTTCCCCCATTGACTCTCTGCACCCTGCTCCCACTCCTCACTACACTTGTCTGTGTCCAGGGGTTATGCATATATGCATATAAATTCTTTGGTTAATCTCTTCCCACCCCTCCTCTCTTCCCTCTAAGATTCATCAGTCTGCTGCATGCTTCCATGTCTCTGCATCTATTTTGTTCATCAGTTTATTTTGTTCGTTAGATTCCAGATATAAGTGAGATCATGAGATACTTGTCTTCCTCTGATAGGCTTATTTAGCTTAGCATAATACTTTCTCAGTTCCCCCACGCTGTCTCAAAGGGTAAGAGATCCTTCTTTCTTTACAGCTGCATGGTGTAAATGTACCACAGCTTTTTTAGGCACTCATCTACTGATGGGCATTTGGGCTGTTTCCAGATCTTAGCTATTATAAATAGCACTGCTATGAACACAAGGGTGCATACATTCTTTCTGATTGGTGTTTTGGGATTTTAAATTATATTCCTAGAAGTGGGATCATAGGGTCAAATGGAAGTTCCATTTTTAATTTTTTGAGGAAACTGTGCTGTTTTCCATAGTGGTTGCACTGGTCTGCATTCCCACCAACAGTGTACTAGGGTTCCCTTTCTTTCCACTTTCTTGCCAGCACTTGTCATTTGTTGATGATAGCCATGTTGGAGGTATGAGGTGACACCTCAACTATGTTTTCTTGAACTAGAAATATCAAACTGGATTCAAATATTTGAAGATTTTAAAATATAAATGTAGTCTCAAAAATGTAACCACTTCTACCTATTATTAGCCTCTTCCAAAGAAGATATGAATTTATTAATAAATTGTTCTTTAAATTGGCATTGAAAAAGAGGCACAAATTTAGTATGAAAAAGTAAGGTATTTCCTCAACTATCTTCTAAGAGAAATTTCTGTTCATCAAAAAAAAAAAAAAAATACTGATTTTTTTGTTTGTTTAGAAATAGCAACAAAATTACTTTTTTTTAAAAAAAAGGCACAGTTTATTATTTAAAATACATTGCCAATTGAAATGTAAAACAAATAAATTATATAATGATTGGTGGGTTTTTTCTATTCTTTGGATTAAGAAACTAAAGCATAATGCATGGAGTGTTGTATTTGCATCAGGTGAGAAAACCTATTTGGGGTTTATTTAGTTCAAGATTTCTTACCTTGGGTGTGTCAACTTTGAATTTTTAGGCTAAAAGTATTGTTTGTGCATATTTGAGAACAAGAAGCCTCAGCTTTCTTCGGATTCTCAAAGGAATTTCTGGCACCTCAATTGTTTATGAAACCCTAAGTACTAATTACACAAGTGGGTTCAGTTTACAAAAATTTCTCAAGTTGTGTGCTTAAGATATGTTTTTATATTTTACTTCTAAAACAAACTTTTTAGAATTATAAGAACCATTGTCTTTGTGTTTCCAAACTTAAATATATAAAACAATCCCTCCCCGTGTGTTATGGTAAATATATGGTAAAGGTTATCAAAACCTTTTACAGTAAATTTCTCTAATGGTAAAGCATGTATAATCTCCCTTGGGCTGTTAAGAAAATTATTATAAAATAAAAATTGTCTGAAATTTGATCCTTGCTTCTGAAATCCACCCAAGCTGTTGCTTCTCACAAATTCTTTCTCCACAGCTGGCCAAGTGATGTTAGGACTCATTGATGTACTGCCCAGGGAATACAATTACATATTCATTTTCATTACTCCACAATAAAAAAAAAAAGAAACTTGGAAAAATAAAAGATATGCATACTTTAGATAATATTATAGCACCAAAGTAAAAACATGGCTTGTAAGTTCTGTGTGCTGGCTGTCTATTTCTTACCTCTCAGCTCCAGATTCACCTTGTTTTCCTGCTCTATAAAAGCAAATCTAGGGCCCTTTAAATGTATTTTCTCTGCCAGTTGACTCGAAGCTTTGTGAGTAGACGATGCTAGATAGACATTTCAGGAGAAAACAATTTCGTTTCCTGGTTTCAAGGTGCTCATCTGGCAGGTTCTGACTTCCCCAGTCCCAGGCTCCTACAGTGTGGCAATACCCAGTGTCGGCAGCACCCAGTGGTCAGCAGCTTCCTCCAGCAGCCCTCCCCTCCCACTAACTGATTCTGTAGCCAAGGGCCTCAACTCCTTAGCACTTGTGACATCAACGTCCAGCTCCTGCAGTGAATGGTGGCCAGTGGCCAGTGGCACCCAGCAGCCAGCTTCTTCTTTCTGTGAGACAGCTCCCCATGCACAGTTCTCCCTGCTAGGCTCTCTAGCCCTGTGTTGCCAGCAAGTTCCATCCACATGACACTACAGGGAGTTCTTTGCTATCCATGAGCCAAGGCAGTGAACCCTCCCAACAAGGTCTGCTTCTGAGCCTGGGCCTCTTTTTTGGGTGCTCTACCTCAGTCGTAGGGGCACTGGCTGATCTTTACACTGCCATTCCTATATTCTTTAGATTCTTTCCAATTTTTGCTACCAATAGCTTTCACTCTATCCCCGTTAGAATTAATATTATAAATATAAAAGGCTAATATGCAAAGTCTCCCCTTGGGAGTTCAACCGGAGCCCGGGAGTTCGATCACTCACTCTGATGTGTGCTGACCACCAGGGGGTAGCACAGAATGAAGGAAGGTCACAGTTGGCAGCTGGCAGCCAGGGAAGGAAGGCCCCAGCCAGCAGCCAGAAGGCCCCAATTGGCTCTGATTGCCGGCCAGGCCTAGGGACCCTACCCATGTGTGAATTTCATGCATCAGGCCTCTAGTTTCTTTATATTAAACTTGCAAATATTCAACTTACTGTGGGTTGCTCTTCTCCTTGGACCCAGATTATTACAGCCTCTTACTCTTCAGTCGGGTAAGAAGTGTAAAGAAATCTATTAATACATGAAAAAAATAATAACTAGATTGCATTGATTCTATAGAACAGCTGACCTGGCTACATACAGTTTTGTGGCTTCCCAACTTTTCTTTTCAAGGATTTTAAATATATGAAGAGCAGAGAGTAACTTTTAATTGACAGGGTTTATGCAAACAGTACCAGTTTGTATATGTGCAATTCTCAGAAACTTGTAAATCAGATATTTGTTCAATGGGACTATTATTTAAAGGTGTAAAGACCACAACTATGGAACATCTTGAGAATTCTTATTTAACCAGTCAAATATGTGTGTGTGTTTTTTTCCCTTAAGGGTCTAGAGACATCTAAGCAATAAAGAGGATGGTATGGTTGGATTATTATCATAGGCATTTTCCATTGGTAAACCATTCCTCTCATCCTGTCCACCTGTTGCTTGTGTGAATTGGACCTAATCCTAAACTTCCATCCTTCCCCACTCCTTCCAAGGCCCACGCTGGGTGTGGGAATATGACACAGGCCTGGCTGACCAGCTCTTCCACCCTCTGACCACGAGGATTAGTTCCAAACAGGCAAGGAACTCAGTTGAGTGTAAGCCTGAGAACTTTACTGGAATTTTTTAGAAACAGAAGGTTTGCTGAACTGCTACAATGAAGGCCTGGATTTTTGTCACTGCCTGGGAGAAACCTATCTGATAAGGAGGAAAACACAGAAAAGCAGAACAAAAGATGCAAAAAGAGAGAATGCCCATAACATAATTTGAAGACCTGGACTGGCCTCTGGCCACAGATATGTGAAGTTTTCAGAAACACAAGATAGTAAATGTCCTAAGTCAGTGGAGTTCAACTCTGTCACTTGAGGTTAGAATAGTCCTGGCGGCTGCAGTTTTGAGAGTGATTTGTCTAACTGAAGCCCTTAGGTCATAGACAGGTAATTCATCACTCCTTAGGTCCAGGATCGAAATTTAGTCAGGTATGTATTAGGCACTTACTATGTACACAGCATTAGACTGATCAGGTCTGACAAGCCTTTCAGTGACGGTGATGCCATTACTACAGCAGATACTTCTACCTTTTGATGTAACAAAGCTTGCTCTGGGTCAGACAATCTTTCTTAGAATATTTGGAAAAAACACTTGGCAAAATGACCAAATACACCTTTTTTTATTTTGCAATGTTTTTTTTGTTTTGGTTTTTGGTTTTTTTTTTGCAACTTCTGACATTGTGTATCACTCTTTTAGCAGTTGATGCTGGTAGAAATAATAAGATAGAAATAAACTAAAGCCCTGGCTGGGTAGCTCAGGTGCCTAAAAGTGTTGTCTGATATAGCAGTGTTTCTGGTGCAATCCATTGTCATGGTATATTCAAGAAACAACCAATGAATGCATAAATAAGTGAAACAACAAATTGATGTTTCTCTATTTCTCTCTCTAAAATCAATCAATAAAATTTAAAAAAATGTTTAAAAATAAGTAAACTACAAAAATCCAGCTCTGATGTCAGATAAAAACATAAAAGTGTAGCTGATTACAGACTGAAGCCTTCTGCCCCTCTGTCTCCCCAACGGCAACATTAGCATGCTGCCCACACTGACATGACTCATGTCACCTAATATGATTGATTAAGGGATACAACTTAAAATTTCACCACTGCCTTTGTTTTTATTTTATTTTTTTCCTAGACTGCTTGTCACATGTCCCGGGTCCGTGAGAGGTTTGTATAAAATACAAAAGCAAATTTTAAAAGAACTACAATGTGTGACACAATGACAAAAGCCAGAAAATTGTGCATTCTGAGGGACTTGCCACTCTTCCCTCAGGTCTCTGCTTTGTTTTCCTCAGCTGGGAGAGTGACAGACTGAACGGCCTGGTGTTTGTCAGTGTATGTCACAACCGTGATATTTAAACATAGGCCTTTTTGTACTTATTTTCTTCCATCCAAAGTCTTTTTGGAAAGGTTCCAAATACACATTTACTCAAATAAAATACAAAAGGTCAAGTTTTCTCCCCTGCCTTCCCTTTTAAAGTAAAATATTTTTCTTTATTTTATTTATGGAAGGGTTAAGTTCATTATTTTTACATGCCATACTATGTTGCTTAGTTACAATCCATTACTGGTGTCAGTTTTTATAGTCTGTTTTCAGATGTTGAAACTTTCTTCTAGATGCCTATTTCTATTTGTCAAACTTAATTTTTTTCTCTTGTACTTAAAATTCAAAACCAAATTTAAAGGGGGAATAAATGGTGATAGAAGGGACTTGACTTAGGGTGGTGAACACAATACAATATACAGATGATGTATCAGAATTGTATACCTGAAACCTATACAATTTTATTAACTAATGTCTCCCCAATAAATTCTATTTAGAAAAAAGAAAAAAATCTCAATGGCAATCTTTTTCAAAACTGTATAATACTTTCTTTTTTGTTTTGCTATAATTGTTTTTTGAAAGGGAAATATACTTAGAGTAGTGGTTATAAGGCAGTCTTGGAATAAATTAAGACTATTTGTTATATATTCTCATCTAAATTTATCATTTTAAGGAAATTTATAAAAATATAGTAATATAAAATTATTTTAGAATACTACTAATTTGTGCTACAATGCACTGTATGTTAGCAGTAATCAGTTATAAGAAGTAAAGTTTCTAACTGATCTAATAATAAAACAACATATTTTGAGTTTTATTCATTGGCACTTTGTCTTAAAAGTTAACATTTTTCTTTTTCTTGAAAGAAACATTAATCATTACAAAACTAAAACATGTGTTTCAAATAATCTAAAATAAAATAACATAATACCAATCATTCAAAAGCAACCAAAATAAATCTAACCTGTTCTCACTTCCTTGTTTCATCAAAATAAAGACAGGTATGGCCACTTTTGTCAAAGACATCAGGATTTCTGTAATTCCTAAGGATATACTATTGATTCAATGACTTCTTCCCCCTAGAAGGCTATAAAAAGAGAATTCAAGCAATATTTTTCAACCGCTGAAAGTTTAAATGTTTATAAGTAGTTAAAAAGTAAATATCTAACAAAATTGAATATGTTTGTTCTACAGGTAGTTCACATTATTATTTAGACATGTTAAAAAATGGTTCTTTTAGGCCATTCAGATTCAACTTCAGGTAGTCTTTATGCAACATGTTTTTTCGACATCACTTAATTCTTAAGATAATTCATTATTATGTCTATTTTACTGACAAGAGGAAATTGAGATTTAAAAAGGCCTTTTATGAGTAGAGAAGAGGTCATGTTCCTGAAAGGCCAGGTAACTGGGATTTTGAAATCATCAAGGACTGTGATCTGGAGAGTGACAGTGATCAGGAACTACAGTCTTTAAGAAAGAAAGAGAGTGACCCAGAAGTTGGTAAATGATCGCAGCAATGAGTGGATAGTAAAATATGATGGGAAATTTGGTACTGAAGATTTCTAGGAAGAGAAAGGGCTAAGAATCTGAAAGCAGCAATGAGGAGCATGAAGGATATCTATTCTTCCTTACAGACCAAGGCCCTGAGGGATAAAACATCCTCAGGGGAGAACCAGGTGTCAGAACAAGATTACAGGAACATTCAGAAAATAGGGTGGGGACATGGATTTATATAGATGATGAGTGAGTGAAGAAGAGCTGCAGACGGGGTGGTGGAAGGGTTTTAGATACTGAGGAGAGGTAGGAGAAGTCAGACAAGAGAGGTGCAGAGTCATAGGAGTTTCTGGTGGTAATTGACATAAATAGGAATATGAGCCACAGTAAGATTTTTCTTGATGTGCCCATTTAAGCTGTGAGTATTGAGGAGTGGAAGACAAGGGTCTTTAAGGAAGGAGAAGGGCTGGAGAATTATGGATATTCACTGTCTCAACCCATCTCTCGTGCTCACAGAAGAGGACACAGACACTGTCTAAATTCAAGAGGACCAAGAAACAAAAGGGGGAAAACTGAGTATTTGTTAAACATGGCAACATCCACCATGGAGTTGTCATACTGAGCTGAAATTGGCCTCTCTGTGATGACCCCACAGCAATCCCTGATCTGCATCTTTGAGTAGCACATTGCCACTTCATTCCACTGTCCATAGGAAAAAAGTAAGTAATTCTCTCTAAATTCCTCTCACCATTTCTGGCATGAGAAAATTAGTAACACATTCATCAACCTGTCCTTCCTCCTCAAGACTCTGCAATTTGTCAATGACCATTTTAAAGCACCCAATGGGATCACAGTCCTTGGTGAAGCAGTGGCCCTAGATCTAAGTACAAATCCCTCAATGCAGTCGAATTTCTTTAAAATTTTGCCATATCATTCTGTGCTCTGACATTAAGTTCGCAGTCAGCCAAATCATGGGCTACTTTTTACACAGTCTGCAGGAAAGCAAAAAAAGTCTTTGTGTTTTATCAAGGATTAATCAATGTGTTATCTAAATAATGCATTTCTAATAATAAATTTTTTGTTTGTTCTTCTGTAAGAGAAGTTGAAAATAAGTATAGCAGAGCAATAGCTATATAAAGTAAGTTATAATTCGTAGTTCTTAAAGATACCAGTTACATAAGCATTGGCCTGTGTTTTTGGTGTTCATTTTGTTGTGTTTTGGTTTAAGTAAAATGCCTTCATGGAGCTACTGAGACTTTCCAAACACAATGGTTAATCAAGAAAGTGGAAATCAAGTCACTGGGGTTTCCAGTAGCTTTTATTCTCAAGACTGTGTCTCAGGTTTTGTCTTGATCTTAGTGACAGTTATGATTTTACTTCCTGTCCCTTTGTATACTCTTTTCCCACATCAAAATTTACTGTCTCATTTTCTAGATTAGAAAATACTTATGAGCAAGGCACTTTGTAACTATGAAATGTAAATTCTCCAGCCTTTCTCCTTCCTATTTTCCCTAGACAATAAAGTTTCTTACTTCTTTTTTGGACTTCAAAGACTTTGCATACATAGAGAGAGAAAGAAAGAGGGGGAGGAGGAGAATTAATAACTAAGACAAGCATCAAAAGAAAGACAAGCATCATCAGAGGCAACTAACAGAATCAGAATTTACATTGACTAGAATCACAGAAAAGAATATATGGAAGGAGAGAGCTTCAACTTTGCTGAAAAGTACATTACTTTGAAAACTATATTGATTGGGGCAAGGTATTCCATATTTTTCCACATTTGGAGTATGATATGAACAAGGATAAAGTTAGGTAATGAGAGGAAGTCTCCTAACTAAGGAAATAATGAGTAGAGAAATTTCTCTCAAAACCCAGAATTTATGCTAAGAGTAGCAACAGATTTATAAAGATGTTAGTCATGTTATGCTGGCAAGAGTTTGGACTTGGTGTTGAAAAGCCACTGAAGACTTCTGTGGAGATGAGTGACATGACAAAGGCATTTTTAAACAATATTTTTATTCATTTCAGAGAGGAAAGGAGAGGGAGAGAGCGATAGAAACATCAGTGATGAGAGAAAATGATTGCATGCCCCTCACTGGAGATAGAGCCTGAAACCCATGTGCCCTGACTGGGAATTGAAACCTGACCTCCTGGTTCATAGGTCAGTGCTCAACCACTGAGCCACACCGGCTGGGTGACAAAGGCATTTTTAATGACAAATATTATAACAATATTATCTAAGAATGGTCAGGGTAAAGACACAATGGCAATAGAGAGAAGAATTAGAAACCTAATTCTCTAATCCAGTGCAGTGTGACAAGAGCCTGGACTGAAGATTAGAAAATAGTGATGGGAGCAAAAAGAAATATCAGATATAAGAAAGACTATAAAAGGAGAAATAAAACTCAAGCTTTATTAGTTGACTGCAAGTGGGAGAAGAATAGAAAGGAGACTTCTAGTTACTATGGCAGAGTAAGATGCTGAATGAACTAGCCCCTCCCATTTTAACCCCGAAGAAATAGACCATAACCACAAAATGAAATCCATAGCTGAGCTCAACCAAAGGTCAGAGTATTATAGGGAGGTGAATCTGAAAGCTTAACAAAATAATTTGGATGAACATTAAAAGTTGCCCTACGAAGAACTTTGAATGCTGAAACTGAACCATAATGTACAGCCTAGAATATGGAAGAGATTCCCAGTTGGTAAAACTGATATGAGACAACCTGCATCCAGCAGGCCCTGGGAAGTATCTAACCAGCTTGTCAACTTCCCAGAGCCGAGGGTAGAAAACATGTATCTGTGAAAATTATTAAAAGCAGGCCCATGACACATACATGTGTAGTCTGAATTAAAACAATCCATGTGGAATAGAAACCCTTTTCTGAGACATTGGCTTAAAAACTGAGACCAGTGAAAATCCTTCAGTCCTCCGCCTACTAATAGAGCCTCAAAACACATGAAGCAAAAATTTATAAAATTAGACGAATAATAATTCCACCATTATAAAAGAAGAATTTTACACCTCTGTCTAAACAATTTATTGAAAAACTAGTCTGAAAAAATCAGCAAAGACATGAAAGATCTATCCCATTGATCTTATTGATATTTATGCATCATTTCCTTCAGAAAATATCCCCATGAGTGACACAGAACAGTATATATTCTATGACCTGTGTTTTTGGTGTTTATTTTGGTGTGTTTTATTTTACGTAAAATGCCTTATGGAGCTACTGAGACTTCCCAAGCACAATGGTTAAAATGGTCAATTTATAAAAAATGCAAACAAATCTGTAGGGACCAAAAAAAAAAAAAAAAAAATCAGTGGTTACCTGGGGCAGAAGTAGAAATGAAATGCAAAGGGCATGAGGAGTCTTTTGGAAGTGATAAATTTCTTTCTTTTTGGTGATGGTGGTTTTGTGAATGTAAACAACTGTCAAAACTCATCAAGCTATGCGCCTAATGAATGTATTTATTGTACATAAAATAATTCAATAAATTTGTTGGTTTTTTTGTGTGTTTTTTTAAATAAATCTTTATTGTTCAGATTATTACAGGTGCTCCTCTTTTTTTCCCCCCGATAGCTCCCCTCCACCTGATTCCCCACCCAACCCCATGCACTTAACCCCCACCACTGTCTTCATCCATAGGTATAAGATTTTTGTCCAATCTCTTCCCACACCCCTCACACCCCCTTCCCCCTGAGAATTGTCAGTCCACTCCCTTTCTATGTCCCTGATTCTATTATATTCATCAGTCCGTTCTGTTCATCAGATTTTTTATTCACTTGATTTTTAGATTCATTTGTTAGTAGGTATGTATTTGTTGTCATTTTGTTGTTCATAATTTTTATCTTTACCTTTTTCTTCTTCTTTCTCTTCTTAAAGAATACCCTTCACCATTTCATATAATCCTAGTTTGGTGGTGAGGAATCCCTTTAGCTTTTTCTTGTTTGTGAAGCTCTTTATCTGACCTTCAATTCTGAATGATAGCTTTGCTGGGTAGAGTAATCTTGGTTGTAGGTTCTTGCTGTTCATCACTTTGAATATTTCTTGCCACTCCCTTCTGGCCTGCATAGTTTCTGTTGAGAAATCAGCTGACAGTTGTATGGGTGCTCCCTTGTAGGTAACTAACTGTTTTTCTCTTGCTGCTTTCAAGATTCTCTCTTTGTCTTTTGCCCTTGGCATTTTAATTATGATGTGTCTTGGTGTGGTCTTCTTTGGATTCCTCTTGTTTGGGGTTCTCTGTGCTTCCTGAACTTTTAAGTCTATTTCTTTCACTAGGTAGGGAAAGTTTTCTGTCATTATTTCTTCAAATAGGTTTTCAATATTTTGCTCTCTCTCTTCTTCTGCACCCCAATAATTCAGATGTTGGTATGCTTCAAGTTGTCCCAGAGGCTCCTTACACTACCTTCATATTTTTGGATTCTTTTTTCTTTTTAGTTTTCTGGTTGGATGTTTTTTGTTTCCTCATATTTCAGATCTTTGGTTTGATTCTTGGGATCCTTTGATCTACAGTTGAATTTCTGTATATTCTTTATTTCAGGCAGCGTATGCTTAATTTCTGACTGGTCCTTTCCCATTTTTTTTTGGCATTCTCATTAAGGTCCTTGAAGGTGCCACTGAGTTCCTCGGAGGTCTCATCAAGTTTCTTGGCAGTTTTTAGAAGATTCTTGAGTAACCTTATAAATGTGCTTTTGAACTCTATGTCCAGTAGTTTGCTTTCCTCCATTTCTTTCATTCATGACATGTTTCTTTGTGTCTGCATTTTGCTGCTTCCCTGTGTTGATGGAGTGGTTTTCTGTGGTAGGTGACCTGTGATTCAGCCTATCACCTGAGGTGGACACTCTTGGTGCACCCCTTTGTGAGCTAAGTGCAAAGTCTTGGTATAGTTAAGCCTTGATTGCTGTAGGTACACTGGCAGGAATTGACCTCCAGACCAATTGGCTGTGAGGACCCGCTGTGTATATAATGGAAGAACTGCTGTGCTAGAGACATACTTATGGGGCAGGACTTGCTTCAGTGGGGCTTTGGTGCTCTCTGAGTCTGCCTCTTGAATGTGTCATGTATGGATGTGAGGAGTTGAAATCTGGTGTCTCACACTGACCACTAGGTACACTGGCTTCTGGATCTCCAATGGGGTGCAGGTCAGCTACTGTCTGAGGCCACCAGCAGGGGCTACAGCGAGAACTACAGTTTTCTTCTCCTTGCTTGGGGGTTTGGAGGTTTTGGAGCTGTCTGACCAGAACTGCAGTTTGTTAGGTTAAGCTGTGATAGGGCAGGCCATTTATATGCAAAAGCTGCTGCATGGAGCTTGGGTGGGTTTGTAGATTGTGCGGGGCGGGGTCTCAGGGAGTCACTAGGCTAGGGTGTGCCAAACAGCAATCATTGCCAGTCAGCCGTCTCTGTGTCTCAGTGTTTCCAAGTCCCCATGTCCTGCGCCCCAGTGCAGTAAACAATGATTGCTGCATGCAGCTCTGCAAGAAAGCCACCCTCACTTTCTGACCCAATGGCAGACAGTCCAGCTTCTCCCCATAGGAGTTTGGGTCCCCAGCATCTCCCCAGAAACTGGAGTTCAGAGTAATCGGGAGCTTGTCTCCCTTTGGGTTGAAAAAAGCAGCGCACCCAGTTGCCTGCTGCCAGCCCGATTCGCACGCCTCCTATACTTCAGCTTTTCAGTGCTTGTGCATGTTTCAATGCTCTTTTCTTTTTCCTTCTAGTTGTAGAACTTCCACTCAGCCAGCTTTCCCATGGTTCTGGGTGATAGACATTTTGTCTTTTAGTTGTAGTTTTGAAATTGGTGTGTGATGCAGCAGTTTAGGTGTTTACCTATGCCGCCAATTAAATAAATTGAATGTTTAACTTCAAAAGAACATGAATAGTATGATCCAAACTTTCTAACATTTTAAAAGTTATCTTTCTATTGTGTTATGTATGGGTAGAGTTCCACTATGACATCCTCACATTTTATGATGCTGATTCTAGTGAGGTGGAAGGTTGGGAGTGAGGGTTTTTTTGCTTTTGTTTTTGTTTTTACTATATTGTTTACATTTCTTTTTATGATAGTCATATATAATTTTCACAAAATCAATAAATTAATTTTGAAAGTGAATTGTTAATGAGGAAATGAAAACACCACAGTGAAACACTTCTTTTATAAGGTTGACAGCAAATAGAAGCAAAAAATTATTATATGATTGAGGAGCATGTTAAAAGAGGTGAAGATTTTTCATAAAAGGGAAGAATCTATAAATATGTAATACAGAGTTATGGAGGAACCCTGTGCTTTTTTCTCACAGATTCCTGAACTCTGTCTTCATGCATAGCAGCTAATCAATCTGTGAAATAAATTCATGTCAACATGCAAATAGGTACAAAGATTTTCCATTAGCCCATGTCAATTTCCTCTTAGCTGAAGCCAAGGAGATCCAATGCCTTCTTCCAAAGAAAGGGGTAGTAATATTGCAAGATAGATCATTTTTGCAGCATTATTAAACAAGGATGTAAAATATGGTATGGAATAGGTACTCAACAGATATAATTTTAATAGATCAGTAAATGAAGATGATAGCTTTCTAACCTCACTTAATTTATACTCCATCAGGAGTGGCATAATCCTCCACAGCATATGTCTGGCCCACCTTTCAAGCACTTTAAATTTGTGGTGATTAGTTACAAGATCAGTTTCTCAAATGACAGGTCCTATATAAAGCACCTCATTAGACTGCAGATGAGACTTTACATGTCAGTGCCTATCACGACACCTGTGTACACACTGAGGGATGATACAACTCTATAGTTGTTAAATTGGAAATCCTGCATAAGATTCTAGCCCTTCAGGGGCTCCTGAAACTGAATTATAATACCCAACAGTAATAACAAGGCTCCCATGAATACCTTATGCACCAAGAATAGTTTGCCTTTTGAGGTATCTCAATCATCCCCTCCTCGGTTTTTATTGTTTTATACATAAAACAAAAATATAAATCAGTGACAGAAAATTTAAAACCTGACATCCAAGAAATGATGAAAAGTTCAATGACAATTAAGAGATTATGTTTATAAATAATGCCATAAATATCATCCAGACATTTAAGTAAATGAGGTTTTTTTGACTGCATTTTTTTTGTGTGTTATCTAGGAATTGGTCATTCTTAATTAGCTCCTGTAGGTATGTATTTGGAGGGTTTCCAAAATAATCTTTTTATGATATTATATTTGGACAAAATTTGAAACAGTTGGTGCTGTTCTCATTAGCAACAACAACAAAATACATAATTCAAATGGTATCCATAAGGCAAATCTCACAAAATTTTGGGTCACCCTCATGACCCATGAATCCTCATTTAAGGTTCAAAGCTGTGAAGACCATAGCAATTTTAAACCATACCATGACTGGTATAAGGATCTAATAGTGAAATTTCATAGGACACATCTATCTCCAAAGAGGAAAAAAAAAGTATGGTTCTGAATTGTCATAATATCAAGAGATTCTTTTTGGTTGCACAATCAGAAGTTTAAAAAAAATGCCTGGGTCCACTCCCAGAGATTCTAATTTAATTGTATGAGATGTGCCCGAGCATTGAGATTTTTAAAGACTCTCAGATAATTCTAATGTGCAGCAGGAATGAGAACTCCCAAGGAAGAGGAAATTCTTCCAGCACACAGACTTCAGCTTGAACTGCAACATCACTCTCCGTTATGTCTTCCACCTGCCAGCCTACTCTGCAAACTTTGGACTTGCCAACCTCCACAATCACATTGAACCAAATTCTTAAAATAAATATTCTATATACATACATGCTATTGGTTTTGTGTCTCTAGAGAACTCTGACTAATGCAGTTCTGTGACACAATATTATTTTCCATGTAAGTTAGATATATACATTTCCTGTGTCACTTGTAGTTAATATGAGGTATCAGGCTTTTCTATTCCAGTCTTCTAGTGGGGTCATTTTTCAAATTTCAAGTGTAGTAGCCACTTCCTTCTGCTCCTTTTCTCACCATATTTGTCTTTGTCTTGACTTGGTCGACATTTAATTCAGAAGGTCTTCTTATGACACTGTCCATATTCAGAAAGATTGTGTACTTGGAAAGTTTCTTTCCACCAATCAAACATTATATTACTCTGAATTATCAAATAAATGGCATATGCAATCAATTTGCTAGAGTACATTTATGTTTCCCAATTTCCCAGTAATCCAATGGAAGTGTTTAAATAAAAACAGTACCTTGTGAAAGAAAAAACTACTTCCAATTATTTAAAGTGTCTGGTTGAAAGTGGTTCAAGAGGAACTTTTTACTGCAATATCATTATTTTCAGATTTAGGAAATATTTCCCAAAAGCATATTTTAAAAAGCACCTTCTGTAACATTTTTATATGGCTATATCTATGGGAATATGTAGAACAAAACCATTTCCTGATCCATGTAAAATATTTTTCCTTTTAATATGATACTTCCTTTAAAATATGGTTTGCAAAGAATAATGAACTTTCTATAAACAATCTCATGGTTGGAAAATGGGACACTTGCTATTCTTCCAACATCCACAGTAACCAAACCAGCCTTATTCACATTCTGCACTAGTAGCCAAATGCCCTTCATGAGACAAAATGATTGCTGATAGCAACAGAAATATTTTTAAACCTCCCTCTCCTTTTTATTCACATCTGTTTAGTGTTTGATTGAAATTTTATTTTGTTTTAGAAAATGTGCTTAACTGTATATTAAGTAGCTAGGATCTGTGTGTGAATGAGTGAGGGAACAGCTGACAGAGTATGTCATGAAACTGTAACATAATATGGTCTCAGTGACCCATGGTGGTCTTTGCCTTGGGGGATAAACTGCAATGGAACTTTTTATTAGTTTCCCAAGCATAGAAAGTACACATATTTGTGTGCCTTATCATTTTTGAATCATGATGTGCTATTCTTAGAAATACATGCTGGCATTAAAAATAGGTACTTAATTCTTAAGTACAACAGTGAAAACTGCCTTTTGACTTTTTATTATTTGTAAGAACCAAATTTTCTATATGGAAAGAATGAAACAATTGAGAAATAAGCTGCTTTTTACAGTTATCTTCATGAAACAGTAACTACAACTGATGTTCAGAAAATCTTAAAGTCTCCATAAAACACAAACATTTAAGAGAAAACCCCTCTATAATTGTAATCCCAAACATTTTTTCTCTCTAAAGGGAAAATGATTTATTTCTTTGAAAATTACTTCTCCTTTAAGGAACATGGCTTAATGTTGGACTTGGACTCCAAGTCTACTGACCTTAGAGACTATATACTTTGCATACAGCAGTTAATAAGGCTTTTTTCCTAGCAGGGAGTCCTTCCGAATCAGGAGTTCATCTCACCAGCCAGGTTTGTGCCAGTATTTGCTGCCTTTGTCAAGCAGAAATCTCTTACGAACTTGAGCTAAGTCATTAATCCTAAGAATCTCTGAAAGTTGCAGAGTGCTCAATACTTTTTAAAGAAATTTCCCATAGAGTGTGGCATTTCACAAAGAACGATTTTGTTACTATCTTTTCTTTTCTTTTTTTTCAGGTGAAAAAGAAAAAAATAAAGCCAAGAGTGTTTCTCAACTGCGAGTATCCCAGGTATGAGTTGTCTTTGATTCCACTTTCCCTCATCACACTCAAACCCAACCCAAATCTTGTTACCCCTATCTTCAAAATGTGTCCCAAGGCCAACTAGTTCATTCACTTCTGCCACTGCCACCCAAGTTCAAGAGGCAACTGTCCCTCTTCAGCACAACTGCAACAGCCTCTACTTGGTATTCCTGGGAGCATCCCACCCCACGTCTATCCAATGTCCACCCAACAGCCAGAGAGATCTTCCTAAAGTGTGAATCAGATCATGGATCTCTTCTGTGTACCAATCCTCATGGCCTCCCAGGACCTTCAAGGGTTTTGGTGATGTGGCCCTGCCTATACTTACTTCATCTTCCTCAACTTTTCCCTGATTCACTGCACTTCAGCCAAATTGGCTTTCTTTCTATCCTTTAAATATGCCAAGGTTTTTTGTTTTGTTTTATTTTGTTTTGTTTTTACTGACTCAAGGCTTTTGCAGCTACTGCTGCTTCTTTCTGGATTTCTTTTGCCCCAGATCTTGCCACAATTGCCTCTTTCTGAAGAGTGATGTCTTAACTCAAGTGTTACTTCCTCAGAGAGGCCCTTCCTCACCACCCAGCAAAGCAGCCTTTCCATCTTCCCTCTATCATATCATCCTACTTTATCTTCTTCATAGCACTGATACTTGAAACTAGTCTATTTGTTAATTTTTGTGTCTATCATTTCCTTTATATTAGCTATTATTGCTGCATAATAAATTACCCAAAACTTAGCAACTTAAAACAACTAACATTTATTATCTCACACAGTTTTTATGAGTTAGGAATTTGAGAATGGTGATGCTGGGTTTTTCTGACTCAGGGTCTCACATGAGGATACAGTTAGATATCAGCCTGGACTGTGTCACCTGAGGGCTTGACTGGGGTTGGAAAATCTGATTTCAAAACAATTAACACACAAGTTTGTCAGGTTTTTTGTTAGTTACCAGGCAGAGATTTCAGTTCCTATACATGAACTTCTCCATAAGGCTGCTGGAGTGTCCCTACAGTATGGAGGCTGAATTCTACAAGAGTAAGTGATCAAAGAGAGAGCAAGAAAGAAACTATAGTGTATTTATGACCTAGCATTAGAGGTACACATGGTGATCCGGCAATATCTTATTGATTACACAAGTCATTCCTGTTCCATGTGAGAACGGACTGGACAAGGACATGAAAACCAGGAGGCAAATCACTGGAGGTCCATTTTGGAGTCTGGGTACCACTCCTTGTATATCACAGATTCTGTCCTATTCAACAATATCACTTATGGCCAGAAAGTACCTGACACTCAATGAATGTTTGATTAATAGGAGACTAACTGGTAAGTGGCAGACTTGAGTCTCAGTTCCTGAGTTTGTGTTCATATATGTGTGTGGGTAAAAAAATCCAACTGGAAGTCAAGGATCTGGGTTCCTTTCTAGCTTTGTTCCTACTTAGTCATCTGATCTTGGATAAATCACTTAATCCCTGTCATCTTTAATAGCTTTATCTATAAAAGAGAAGTAATACTTGTCCTGACTCACTCACATATTTATTATACACAATGTAATAGAAACAATTCAACTGAGGTTCAAAACCAGACTCTAGATTCAAATCTTGTGGTTTTTAAAGTATGTTCTATTAGTCCCAACCTTTTATTTTCTCTTCGATAGAACAATTAGGTTAAATTACATAATCCATAATGTACTTCCAACCCTCGGATTCTGCAGTTTTTACGGCTAGAGCAACAATTACATATTAACTTGAAGGCATTTTAAGAAACAGTGATGTGCGGTTTAGCTAAGGAACATCATTATTATTGCCAAAAGAGTCAAAATACAACTCGTCTGCCATCACAGCAGCTGTAAGGTGTTCTGATTTAGGATCTGGGCCCAGCCAACATGGTAATGTCACACATTGTTAGGAAGGACCCAGTGGGCAGTTGGAGGTGGGACTGACAATTACTGGCAAACCTGACCTGAGCAATTATGCTGCTGCTATCCCTGTTTCAGCTAGCTAAGATCTTTTTGTTGGCCGTTGAGGTTTCTGACTTGAGGTCCCAGAGAATTCAAATAAGGGGAAAATTTTTCACCAGGGCCCCAGAGGGCACCCTTGCACCTTTCTCTAAATGAAGGGAAACAGCCCCAACTACAGGTCACCCTTGATATAGAGTATTGTGTGTACTATAAATACACACTTTTATCTTGGAATTCTAGTCAGCTGCCCTCAGTCCCTCCATATACTCCCAGATCTAAGCCAAGAAACCTTTTCCCCCTCGGAACTGTAAGAAGTTGTCCTTCAGCCACCAAAACATTAAATGCTAAGACTGCTATCTCAGTCTTCACTGCTTTTGTTTTAAAACTTGTTTAGTAAAGGTCAATAGACATTGAGACTATAACACCTACCATATTTTTTACTTCAGTCATGTCTGTTTCTTCAATATTATTTTCAAAACTAAGATTTGTAGGTTTTGTAAAAACAATGTGTTCATATGGCATATAGACAGTTTAACTTTTAGATCTCTCATTGACTGCTTTTCTTACTAAAAACAGCTTTAATTTTACAACTTGATCCTTACAGTAGACAAGATAACTAGCAGTCTATATGTATTATGAGGCTTTTCGGTTTGGGGTTTATATTGTGACAGAAATGGACATGTCTGAAAAAATTTTAATGTTTGTATGTCATAAGAATATTGTACCACATTTCCCAGGATTCTAAGACCTCAAAAATGACTTTCACTTGTGTTTAGAATAAAGTCTGGAATGTAAAATTTTGAACAATGATGTAACTGATATATTTGAACAACCATCTGTAGGGCAAGACAAAGTGTCATTGATTTGTTTGTGGAACTGGACCATTTAAAGTAAAGTCTGAAGATCTTAGTGGCTTATTTGTCAGCATTCTTACCAGTTTGTCAGTTTATAAGAAGCTTAATACATCCAAGCATATTAGCACAGCTCTGGGCCTGGGACACGAAAGAAAACATTAGAATTCAAAACAATACAGAACAATGCTACCAAATGCATTGCATTACATGATTTAAATTTTTGACGCTTAATCCTTCAAAGCCACCTCTAACCATGTGCTACAGCCACCAAGGGTGTTGAATGAAAAAATTTCAAGAGATTAAAGAGTCATTTCTACTCGAGAGAAACACATTTTCTCAACTGTTCAGGTTCCAATGAAGAGGGATCTTCCTTAAACCCTCCTGCCCTCTTTCCTTTATTTCCTTTTACCCAGGGAGGTAGACTAGTTTGTTGGATTGGGAATTCAATAATAAATTTGGCAAGCTTAGATCGGTTCTACCCTCCATCATCTTTAGGAGAGAGACCTTCTGCTTCTGGATCTGTAAATCCTACCTGGCAGCCCCCACAGCTTTGCAGATAGGGTAGTTAGGTCTCTCTCTTGGTCAGTTAGCAGGACTATTTACCTCTCATAACCTTGCCAATACGTTGGGTTTCCATCTGTCAATCTTTATCTTACTTCTCAAGGCCCCAACAGTTTTCACCAATGAATAACCTAATTAACAGAAAACTCCTGGCCAGTTTCTACACACCATGTCCCTGAATTGAGCCAATATTTGCAGCTATACACCAGCTTTGAAGAAATATACATACTAAAAAGGCAGTTAAGTTTAAGACAAGAAAATGCCCTTGATCCCATGTTAAATGGAAAGAGTAATATAAACATTTCTATATTTTAAACACTGAATTAAGCACCCAAGTAAGTCAAATTTTGTATTTTTACTGACTTTTATACAATATTTTCTCATGTTTTAAGTAGTTTTCTTCCTATAGAAATATGTTGTATCAGATTTTCAAAGCAGTAGGTGTCCTAAGCAAAGACTTACTGCTTTGCATACAACCACAGCGATTTTTCTATGTAATATATTGCTCCTCTCTATCATTACTTAAATTTAGACTATTAAATGGGAACTTAGAAATGAAGTAAAATTTATATTTAGCCCAAGAACCAATTCAGAGGGAAAAAGTATTTATAGACAACAAAATAGTTGTTTTATAATCAGCAAGTGCATTCTCACAATTATGCATTTACTTATTTTATCCAGTCACCATGGAGGGAATGAGGTAAGCTGCTAGTCCTTTTTCCTTATCTGTGTTTCTTTTACTTCTTCACCCCATACTTTGTCCTATGCTTTGAAATCACGGTCAAAAGTTCCACTTCCCTAGTGACAGCCACTGTTGGGGACTCCAACCTGCACTGGAAGAAGTTGGCTTGGGATTACGCAAGTCTTTGAGAGCTTCCTCAATTCAAGCATACAAGTGAGTCGGTCCATGAGCATACTATGGTTTGACTTTATTACTTTTGTTTTATATTCCTGTGATTAGATTGATATCTATATCATGAAATTAGGAGAATTGCATATATCTCATTGAGGGTGGACTACTCATGGTAGTGCATTAAAACGAACAGAAAACCCAAGTGTTCCTATTAAGGTTCTAAATTTATTAATAATTTCACATTTCTAGTGTATACTTTGTTCTCAGACTAGTTAGAAATGTTCAGTCTCTTCTAGTACCCATACATCTTGAAGCTGTGAAAAGAGGGGTGTGTGTGTGTGTGTGTGCGCGCGCGCGTGTGAATTGGGGATACTCTAATTCACACAATTTAAATACCTTTCCAGCTTCTGCAATCCACCTGAGTATCTAAATCTACATTCTCAGACTTAACTGGACAATCCTGAGAGACTCCTCATTTATTTGCTTTTAAGGCACTCCTGTCTTTTGAGTTCCTCGGATAACAACTTGATTCATTTCTTAACCACCACTGCAGCTCTCTTTTTCTTAACTTTTCAGGATATAAAAAGCAAAGGCAATAGATCTACACCGTTGTTTAATAGTCTTCCTCTGAAACTACTTAAGGATTTTGAAATTCCAATAGAGATCAAGAGGAAATCTTTAACATAATTTGCTGCAAGGGGAAATGAAGAGGATATGGCAGGACCCAGCATGAAATGGAATGAAAGGGGAAATGAACAAATGGAAGATGTTTTCTGGATTAAACAGTGAAAGTAGAAATGAGGTGACAAAGACCTTTCGTCAGGGAGTTAAATGATTTTTAATTTACTTGGACTCCAAGGAGAAACAGGAAAGCAGTTATCCATTTGCTTCACAGTGCCAAGGTTTTCATTTCTTTCATTTTATGATTATTATTTATTATAAAAGCAGTATTAAAGCTACATTAAAGGAATTCCTAAACATGAAAAACACTGTTTTCCATTATCCTAGCACAAGGCATTTGTGTCACTTCCCTGAACCATCCATCCTCTTCTATCCTCAAACAAGCTCAGGTGCCCATTTAAAGCTCCAGTGTTTATTTCACAAATTTGCTGAGCAGAGCTTAGATATTTTACTCTCCATTGTGTGCCCAGCATCAAGCATAGTGTGTGACACATAGTACATATTCAATACATATTTTTGATAAATAAATAAATATGTCTCTTAATTATTTACCTTTGAAACCTACATGTCTTCAGGTCTCCCACTTTGTAGGTACAAATGACAACATCTAAACCATTAGACTGATTTTTATTAGCTCTAAGTCCTCACCTGCTCATGCAGGAGTTCGTGGTTCCTAAAATGTCTCTCCTAAATATTTAAATTCCTAAAATTCTCCAGGGTCTCTGCTGCCCCAAAGGGCCTTTCTCCAATCAGCAGCTCCAAGACTCTGCCACCTGGAGGGAGAAAAACAGCTCCTTCTTTCCTCTCCTCCTCCCTCCCCTTTTTGCCCCACAGAAAGACCACTCAGCCCTGAAATATTACAAAGCTTAACAATGACTTCTTCCCCAGATAAACAGTTATTGGCAGGTGTGAGTCAATTGATGAGCCCATATAAGTTGAGACGGAAGGCAGTATCTTCTAGCCCACTTTCAGCTTTTACACTTGTAAGTTTAGGAAACCAGTTCACCCAACCATCTGGGCCTGACAGGGACACGTATGACCTGTTGGGGTTTTTTGTTTATTTTGTTTTGTTTTATTTTTTTATCACTGTATTTAAACAAAATCTTGGAATTTTCTTGTGTGATCCCTTGTTATCTCTGGAGATCCCACAGCTTTCTGGTCCCCTCCAGCTATTAGAACAGCATCATTCAATTCTCATTGTAAATTCTGCTCTCATGTTTCCCTTCCTCGCTGATCAGGCTTATTCTTTGGCCTGTGGGACCTGTAATTGCTAAGAGGTACAGTCTGCTCTTTTACCTGTCTCATTCCTGTTCTTGTAAGTATCATGTGGGAAGAAGAAATAGAAAAAGTGGCAGGGGTCTGACATAGCTGTTTGCCTGTTAATGGGAGAAGGTAACCCTAAAGTCTATTCATAGGAGCTTCAACCAATATGATGGTTACTGAATAGATATTGGCATGACTTTTTAGGGGCAATTTTCACCTTCCTCCTTTACTGAAGAAGCCTTCATAGAGGGCCAACTGCATCTCCTTATTGCCTACACCAGGGATCCAAACCCTTCTCTGAGAGGGAGCATCCTTCGCCTGGCCAGGAGATGCCAAAAAACTCATCTTCTGCCTCTTTCTCAAACTTTTATGTACCTTCTAATTGAGTCACAGGAACCCCTGAGGTCCTTGGGTGTGACCCCTGATGGATTGGGAAACTGTCCCCATTTTCTTCCCATATATCTAAAACCAGGGTTGATCAGCTACTCCGGTGAGGTCTCTGCCTGATGAAATCATCAGGTGATAATTAAGCACTACTCTTGTTCACATTTGACCCCTAACTGTAAAGAACACATATCAGCCATGGCCAGTGTGATTAAATGGTTAGCGCTTCACTAGAGCTCTGAAGGGTCAAGGGTTCAATTTCTTTCCTCAGCTTAGAGCCCTAATCATTTTTGTTATCACCATCCTCATAGCTAACCTCTATGTGCACAAAACTGTTCTGGTCATTTTATATATATTAGCTCATTTAATCCTCACAGCAACCACATTTTACAGATGAAGAAACAAAAGCACAGAGTTTATGGAATCTACTGAAGATTAAATACCAGGACGTGGGCAACCAGGAATCAAATGCAGTCCATCTTGCTCTAAAGCCCAAGTTTTTAATGACTGTAAAAGACAGTCCCCAATTTCAAAGTATTCTCACTGTTTCTAGAATTTTGAGAAAAGTCCTATTCAACATCTTCCTCTATGTACATTTTTATGTGTTTATATAACTCATGTTTCCCAAAACCATGTGTAGGGAATATACACACTAAAGATGTACTGGAGAGATGATTTTTTTCCCATTTAATCCAGGAGCCACAAGCTTTCTCCATTATCCTCTCCTTTGCTGTCCAATTCCATTCTCTTCTGGCCATAGCTTATGTCCCTGTGGTAGGTGTGATTCTGGACTCACTTCTTTACTAACCACTACTGCTTTGAATAGGAAAACTGGTTCTCCTCTTGACTTTATTAAAACTTCTTTTTAGAACACAGAACAGGGAGTTTTTACCTTCTTTATATTTACATCCCTGTGCGCACATGTACACACACACACACACACACACACACACACACACACACACACACACACTGTTCAACTCATTCCTTGACTTCCTTTTAGGTTTCAGCTTTACTCCAAACTTGGCACAAGTCCTTGGAAATGGGGGGAAAGGCCTATAAAAGAGGTCATGCTTGAAGAAAATACCAAGTGATAGTTGTTAAATAGTGTACTCAAAATTGAAAACAAAAATCCTATACTCATCCACTGCCCCTGCCCACCCACTCTCACCCCCTTCCCTAAGTTTTGTCAGTATCTTTATCATGATACTCTCTCATGTCTATTTGCTAAACTTTTCAATGGCAACATGCAACCCCTGTGCCCTCTTCATCCCACCTTCTCCATATTTATTGCAAGTTTCAGTGATTGGAACCAACCATGAACCCCTATGTTCAACCATTGCCTCTCTGAAAAAGCTGTTCAAGTTCCCATGGAAATAGAGTCCCCAGCAGCACCCCTTCCTTCTCAGTCCAACCAAAATATGAAGAATGTTTATTGAATATCCTGAATTCCAAACAGCAACACAGCTAAAGGCCATACTCAGAACTGTGGCTGGAATTTAACCTTAAAGAAAGCACTGTGCTCTGTTCTTGCCATCATTTCAGGCTAATCTTCCATGTATCAACATGTCTTTCTAGTTTTTATTTTAATAGTTGCATAAGATTACACTACACAGATTAAAAATAATTTATATAACTATTCTTTTATTGCTGAACATTAAATTGTTTTTGTCCAACTGAAGTTTATCTTCACTAAGGAAAAAGAATACTATCATCTTCAAGGTGAGAAATTACTGAAATATAATCAATTCTGGCTCTCTGGAAAAAGAATTGTCTCTATGAAGTAATAATTTTCTACAGGATCTCAGAGTATCTGCTAGTAACTTCCAGGCACTCTAACCAAGTCTGTAAAACTATGTGTGGTATGTTAAAAGTTAGCTACCTGTTAATAATAAACTTACAAACAAGAATTTTTCAAACTGTTCACTTGGGAATTCAGGACCAATAAAAAGCCTAATAACTTTGGAAATTGCTTAATAATCCAAGTATTCCTAGAATTTTCACAGTGTATTATGATGGTTTATTATAAATCTTAACTTTGGAAAAGAAGGTATGATGATGGCTTTCGCACTGTAATGCTGTTACCACCTGAGTATTGACCCTTCTCCCCAACTGCCCTGAGCTTTTGGTGTTGAATGACTAAGGAGTCCAAATAAACACAACAGGAAACTCAGCAATGAAAGGCTTCACTGAGCAAAAGGCACTTGGCCTCTGGGTCCAAGCCTGGAGTCTGGAGGCCTGAGGAAACTATGGAGAAAGGGGATGAAGCTGAATCTTCCATGGATCACATTTTGAGATCTGTATTCTAGGGATCTAAAAAGTATAGCTTGAAAAGCAAGGGTGAGGGCAAAATTCCATGCAAAAGGTGAGGGTGAAACTGGAAGAACATGCAATGGGGTCATAATTCAAAAGAATAAGTTAGAACCTGTGAGTTGCGCCTACTTTAAATCTACTTCTTATACCTGTTTTAAAATGGTCCCTAAAAATACTACATGTGTTGTTTTAGTTAGGTTGGGCTACATCACAATGACCACAAATTTACCCTCAAATCTCCTAAGTGTGACCTTTTCCTCACATCCCAGAATGATGCCCTCAGGAAGCTTCCTCATTCTTGGAGCGGCACCCTCTGAACCTCTGTGCCTCCCAGGCTCCTGCCACAGGGAAGAGGTGGTCATCTAGACAAACTGAATTGCAAGGAAAGCTGGGGACTCTAAGGAATGACAATGAATACTTTGAACACTGTCTCTGGCATGAAAGTAGTGGATCAAAAGGCTCCATTTATGTAGACAACAATCCTTCCGAAGACCATGCATGTTTTCATGGGAAACAACCAATGAAGAAGTCAACAGACTCTGGAATTGACAACTGTGTTTCAACATTTGCCCAAGAAAAATAAGTAGCATCTTTCTCCAACTTAGTAGTTTATAATGACATACTCCTCTGTAAAATATCAATTATGATTAATTTAAAACAATATCATTGGACATAACAATTGCTTTTAAAGTAGTATGGACAAAGTATTTAGAACTGTATAATAACTGCTATGCATGAGCTCTCTTTGAGATCAGAAACTTTAAACATTTAGACATGAAGCACACCAAATATGGGAGACATAAGACAAGGCTGCTGCATCCACGGGTCAGGGAGTATCATTTGTGTTTCCTGCATGTGAGTGGTGTGATGCAGGGTCATTCAAAATAAGAAAGGTGGACTTCTCCCCGGAGTTGTGCAATACAGCAGCCCCACGCAGAAAGCTAGGAAAATATTCATTTTAATCTTTATTGGAAAACATTTGCCTTAGGAACTGTCATTAAGAACTCTCAAGAAGAGAGCAAATGTGCAGATAAATTAGAGAGAATTTTTGTCTAAAGCCTCCTGTTGGAGATCAAGTAAAAAAAAAAAAAAACTAATAAGATAATTTAGCTGCTGGACTGAAAATGTGAGTAAGCATAGAAATAAATGAAAAAGGAAACACTGGCACCAGTGCTTTGGAACACAGCCAGGAAAGTGGAAATTCAAACAACAGAGAACTATTAGGACTTCTGAGGCTTCACCACAAGAAGTTGACCTGCTCCTAGATTGCTCCCACTACTTCTCATTATTCTGTCTTAAGTCTGCTTTAGTTAGGCTGGGTTACACTAATATTTTTTATACTCAAAGAATAAAAATTTTAATTAAGCATTGTAAGTTGTATTTCATAGCCTTCAACACACCACACTACAACCCATCTACCATTAGTCAAACAATCAAATTCGCCCACAGCCTCTAAAGGTGATGCTCTAACAGAAACAATATTTATTTGGGTGCATAAATTTTGATTTTTGTCAAAATTAGTGCCAATTTGACTGTTGTTTTCATTGCCCAAATATTTTCGGATGTTCCTCTTTTATTACCTTCAAAGTCAGCATCATGTTCTCTTGAATGGTGACAAATCAGTGTCCTAAAAGGAAGAATTTGATTTGAAGCCACCAAATGTCATTTGAAGTTAAGCTTATTTGCATAAGGCAACTTATTAATATCACTTTAAATTTAGAAATATATAAGGACATATAACTTTAATAGTGAATATAATTTTACTTCACACAGTTCTGATAGATACTTCGCTAAAATGTTTTGAGCAAAGACAGCTAGCAGTAATGTTTTTAGTAGGGAATACTTAATAGAAATCTCTCTGAAGTCTGCTATATTTGCTCAAGCAATTCAGACTCCCTCACCTATGTAGAAGGCTTACCTTAGTATCATTGAATGATGTTACATTTTTGTGTGTGTGCTTATGTGATGGGTGAAAATTCTCATCTAATTTTTGTATACTTTCCTTTCCCTGATTCACTAGTGAGGAAGAAAATGCTATGCATTTTCTTTTTTTGTTTATGACTTGGTGTGTGTTTTTAGTGGCCATCTATAATAATAAAAGCATAATATGCTAGTTAGATCAGAAGTCCTTCAGGATGAAGCCGGGATGTGAGTAATGGTAGCCTGGGTCCAGGATGCTGGAGGGAAGCAGTGCCAGCAGCCGGGGGAAGGAAGGCCTACTCTTGTATGAATTTTGTGCATCGGGCCTCTGGTTTGTATATAAAAAATAACTTAAGACGGGAAACCATAAAAATACTGGAGGAATCCATAGGCAGAGAAATCTCAGACATATGCCGAAGCAATTTCTTCGCCGATAACACTCCTAGGGCAATGGAAGCTAAAGAGAAAATAAATGGGACTACCTCAAAATAAAAAGCTTTTGCACAGCAAAAGAAACCATCAACAAAATAACAAGAAAGCCCACTGTATGGAAGAACATATTTGAAAATGTTATCAATGATAAAGGTTTAATCTCCAGCATCTACAGGCAACTTATACCACTTAATAAAAAGAAGATAAATGATCCAATAAAAAAATGGGCAATGGACCTAAATAGAATCTTTTCAAAAGAAGACAGAAGGAAGACCAAGAGACATATGAAAACATGCTCAAAGTCACTAATTATCCGAGAGATGCAAATCAAAACGACAATTCGATACCATCTCACACCTGTCAGAATGGCAACCATCAACAAATCAACAAATGGCAAGTGCTGGTGAGGATGCAGAGAAAAAGGAACCCTTGTGCACTGCTGGTGGGAATGCAGACTGGTGCAGCCACTGTGGAAAACAGTATGGAGTTTCCTCAAAAAACTAAAAATGGAGCTCCCATTTGACCCAGTAATCCCACTTCTAGGAATATATCCCAAGAAACTAGAAACACCAATCAGAAAGGATATATGCACCCCTATGTTCATAGCAGCACAATTCACCATAGCTAAGATTTGGAACCAGCCTAAATGCTCATCAGCAGATGAGTGGATTAAAAAACTGGTACATCTACACAATGGAATACTACACTGCTCTAAAAAAGAAGGAATTCTTACCATTTGCAGCAGCATGGATGGACCTGGAGAGCATTATGTTAAGTGAAATAAGCCAGGCAATGAAAGAAAAATACCACATGATCTCACTCATTTATGGAAAATAAAGAACATTATAACCTGATGAATAAAAAGATAGATACAGAGGCAGTAAAGCACCTAACAGACTGTCAAATTACAGCAGGAAGGTTGGGGAATGTTGGGGAGGGAGGGAAATAGATCAACCAAAGGATTTGTATGCATGCATATAAGCACACCAATGGACACAAGACACTGAGGGGATGGGATGAGGGCATGCGACAGGGAGTAGGGGAGGTTGGAGGAAGGTCAATGGGGGGAAAAAAGGAGATATATGTACTAATATATGTAATATTTTAAACAATAAAAATATTAAAAAAAAAAGAAATAACAACTTGTTATCTGTCTTCTGATGGTATCTAATTGCATATATTTTTTCCAAATTTATTGTTTTGTATAAGATATATATTAAATACATATATGTACATATATACATGCACACACACATATATTCTATATGTAGAGAAAAAGATAGGTCAAATATAACTGTTTTCTTTCTATGTTTCCAACTTCTACTTAAGGTCTTTCTTTCCCTTGACCAAAATTTTGCCAACATTCTTCTATATATTCATCTAATTTTATATTCAGTTTTTATATTTTTTACACAAAATTTTCATCTAAGGACAGTTTCAAAGGGGAACTTCTAGAAGTTAATCACCCTTTTAAGTTTCATTAATTTCTACCACATCTTTATGATACTCCTTTCTCCCAGATCATTCCTTTCTAATCAAAATATATCTCCTAAGTGTTTCCATTAATATATTTGGAAATATATAACCACTTTTATTTTATAATAGTCTATATAAATTTTCTTGGCTTTCCTCCAATTAATTAAATTGTTGTCCACAGTGTGTCAAGTATTGGGGAAACATTATCTGAGACACAAGAGTTTATGTGACCTAGTAATTTCCCTCAGGGAACTTCCAAACTTGTTAGATGAGATGTTACTCCTGAACCCAAAACTCTACAGAGTTTACAGAATTAAGATTTATATTAATGGGCCAAGTTTTCGTATGCTAATCATCATTTAAAATTTGGGTGCTGGAAAGGGAAGTGGAGAAAGATTGCTATGGGTGGGGGTTGTCTTTTTTGTCTTCTTGTGGGGAAAAAAATAAAACCTAATTTTGACTTCCTTTTTCCTTTTTTTCAGTTTGTCTGAGGTTAGAGGTAGGAAGTGTTCAGGGGAGAAATCAGTTTTCCAAAGTTTTTAGAACCAGCACACTTAGAGGATTGGATTTTTCTTTTGTTAAAATAACTGCAAACGGATATTTATATAAAGAGTTAGGTCAAACCTAACAACTTAAGAGTTTATTTTTAGCTTTCTGCTTGGCCAAGGGGGAAATATGGTAAATGAACCTTATGTTCTTAAATAGACATGCAGTTAAACTCAAAATATTTCAGAAATCTGACAGAAAGCGTTGAAGAACATCAGCTTTCCTAAGAATTATTAGAAATCCCCAAACAATGACAATATTACTACTGATTTTTTTCTTTTTTTAAAAAAACACTCACTTTCATTTTTAGTACTCAAGATCTCTACAGTTTGAAGATGCCAAACAAAAAGAATAAAGATTATGCAAACATAGAGATATAAATAGAAAGTCCAGTAACTTCAGCTGATCACGTAGCAGAGTTGTGCTCTCCAATGTGGAAGCTACCACCCATGTGTGGCTTCTGAGCCCTTTAAAGGGGACTAGTCCTAATTAAGAGTTAAATACATGCTTGATTTCAAACATGAAGTACTTAAAAGTATATTCTAATATCTCATTCAAATGTTTATATTGATTACATGTTGAAATGGTAATGTTTTAGACATTACCATTGGTCAAATAAAATACAGTATGTGATTAAAATTAATTGCACCTGTTTCTTTTTCCTTTTAAAATGTGACTACTAAACATTTTTGAATTGCAATTGTGACTGACAAAATCTTTCTACTGTACAGCACTGTCATAGAGCAGTGATATTAAGAAGTAATATCACTTTGAAGTAAACTGCCTGGATTTAAACCAGTAATATCACTTTGAAGTAAACTGCCTGGATTTAAACCAGACTATTGATGCACCAGCAATGCGACATTGGGCAAGTAATGTAGACAATCTGTGCTTCAAGTTTCCATGTACATATATGTATATATATTGTGAATGATAAAATGGTTCTTGTCTCATAGGGCTGTGTGAGGATTAGTGTGAGGAACCTGGTGCAAAGCAAGAGTTCACTAAGGGTTGTTCTCTTATTCTTACTTCAGAAACCAGAAGAGTGAGAGACATTTTTCTACACAAAAAATAAAAACTCTCAGAAGGAGTAGAAAAAATAAGTTAGAATCAGAAATTTGATAAAATAATGCATCATTTTCTCCCTTTCCAACCTACTGCAGTCAATTTATTACATTGAGGAAAAATAAAACTACCCCTCTAAAATGGAACATTTTCAAGATTTGGAGATTTCATATAGGTATTTTTTATTCTCCATAGCTGGGCCCAAATCTCTGAGAAGGCCAACGCAATCATAACAAAACTTCAGATGTTCCTTTGTATTTATACATCTCATAGAGAATAAATGGGTGTGCTATATGGATCTGACGTAAAGAAAAAAATTAAGATCATATGTCTGATGCCCCTGATGTCATGGGAGCTAGCTAAAAATAATAATTACTTTTATTGAGCTTTTGCTACTAATTGGGCATTACTCCTGTAAGCTTTACATTTGTCTCATTTAATTTGCACAACAGTCATCAAGAAATTATTATTTTTTTCATTTTATGGTGAAATGGTGTCTCAAAAGAATTAAGTAATTTCCCAAAGTCATATGGTCAGTGGTAGGCAAGGACTGATTCTAACCCATCTGTGAACATATATTGGTAGAGGGTCTTACAAGTTCTCAGACAAGTACCAATAGGTCTGCATAGCACAGATCACAGCCCTGTGGAGTAAAAAAGGAATGCTCTGATTCCATAGCAAGGATATCACACTAGTGAAAAAAGAAATTGTTACTAGGATCATCACATTGTTTCCACTTGAGCAAGTCTTCAGAAATTAACTCATTTTCATAATTTTTATAGTTAAGTCAGTGTGAAGTTTTTGAGGTAAATAAAAGTCCAGATTCATTTATCTCTGCTGTCACATAACATAATACAACACTGAGTACATGGTTAGTGCCTATTTAATGACTGTTGAATGAATAGTGTATGTGTACCACTAGCTTTTCTCAACCAGGGCTTGTCATCTGAACCACAGAACACAAAAATATTTTGAGTGCTTATTTACTTAATTCTCCCAAGTATCTACATAGTAAATACCACTCAAGACCCATAGGCAAGAAGTTGATTCATTACCTACAATGGATGCCTTAGGAGATTAAGGCTTAATTCTCTCTTGGAATCCCATAGAGAACCATACCTAGATTGACCCATGGTCTTTGAGTACTATCTTGACTTCAGTCAGGGGTGACAGTGTATAGCTTGGGACAAATGTGATTCATAACCTATTTTTATAAGGTCTCTGAACTAAGAATGCTTTTACATTTTCAAAGGTTTTTTAAAAATAGAATATGCAATAGACTACACATGGCCTGTAATGCCTAAAATATTTACTATATGACTCTTTGCAAAACAATTGTGACCTTTGCTTTAGTGGAGCAGGATGAACTTACCTGATAATATTTAAGAAGGCCTCTATGCTCTATGGTTCCTAAACTCTTCCCTACCAATCTGTCTTCAGATATGAAATTTTTATCTGTTTTCATTTGTACATGGGCATCAAAACAACAGTCTTGCTCCATTTATCCCCCATTAAAGGCTTCTTTAAAAAATGCACATGCCCTCCACAACATGTAATAGAAGGTGATGCCTTGGACTTAGAGTGACAAGAGTACCAATCTCAGCTTTTATTAGCTGTTGCTTATTAGATGAGGAAGGTGAGTATGTCAGAGTTCATTTCCTCCTTCACCAGCCATATGTACAGCAAACCTCTATTGATAATGTTTCTCAGTATACAACATCTGTATTGGTTATCTATTGCTATGTGGAAAATGACCCCAAAAATGTAGTGATTTCAACAAATAATACCTATTGTCTCATAATTTTGTGACTTAGACATCTAGGCATGGCTTAGCTGAAGTCTCCAGCTCAAGGTCTCTCACAATATATAATCAAGATGTCAGCTGAATGTACAGTTCAGCTGGGATAAGATCTGATTTCAAGTGCATTCACTTGTTGTTGGCAGGATTCAGGTTCTGGAAACTGTTGGTTAGTGGCTGTCATTAGTTCCCGGCCACAGGCCTTTCCCTGGAGCAGCTCACAATAGGCTGCTGGTTTCATCCAAATGAACAAGCAAGAGAGAGCTAGAGAATACCAGCAAGATAGAGGTCACAGTATTTGCTAACTAATTTCAGAAGTGCTATCCCATCACCTTGGTTGTATTCTATTAATTAGAAACAAATCATTAAGTCCAGTTCACACTCAAGGCTAAGAGGACATACACAAGGGCATGAATATGAGCTAGTAGTGATCCCTGAGAGCCATCTTAAAGGCTGCTTACTCCACCATGACTGTCATGGAGCAGGGAGTCCATGGGGTGAGAGATCAGAGTGGCATAGTAGGACTAGAGAAGAGGCAAAACCCCATGGAGCATGTCATTATCTCTAGGAGGGCACGTGATGAGCATCCTAGCTCTGGAATAAAATGGAAGTGAACAAACTCCCTTCTTCTGAGACTTAACGTCACTATCTTTGATCTTCTGCTTCTTCAACTGTAAATTGGAGATAATAATACCTATCTTGCCCTAACCGGTTTGGCTCAGTGGATAGAGCATCAGCCTGCAGACTGAAGGGTCCCAGGTTCGATTCCGGTCAAGGGCATGTACTGGATTGCAGGCACATCCCCAGTGGGGGGCGTGCAGGAGGCAGCTGATCGATATCTCTCTCATTGATGTTTCTAGCTTTCTATCCCTCTCTCTTCCTCTCTGTAAAAAAATCAATAAAGTATATTTAAAAAAAATAATAATAATACCTATCTTGCGGAGTAGATGTAAAGATAACCTATAGAAAGCACCCAGCACAACACTTGGCATTTGGTAGATGGTAAATAAAAATATTTATTATTTTCCTTCCTACCTACATACTAGTCTATCAACTAGCAGTCAATACTTTTCAAATCACAAAGCTCTGTGCAAAGAAAACGGCATCCAGAAATGATGTTTCAGAGAAAATAGTATAACAATAAAAATATATTTGTTTAACACTTTGCACTTAACCAAGTTTTTTCACATGCTTTATCTTACTTGACTCTCATAAGGCCTGTGAGGACAGTATTAAGGCATATCTAGACTCATGTTTGTAAAATGAGAAAACTAAGAAACAGAAAGTTAAATGCCTTTCCTGTGATTGCACATTAAATCAGTATATCAGTAAAGGAACTCTGAAAAGGTGTGGAAGGGGTCAGAGTGTATGATGGTGTCAGGCCCAACAATGTGCTGAAAGCAGAGGTACAGGTGAGGCAGGGGACCACATGGTCAAGAATCCAGAGGGTCCCATACTCCAAAGGATAGGGCAAACCAATGAGTCAGCAGCCAGGAAACCGGTGGCTGTCAGGGCTTGCCCAAACCAGAGCTCAGAGCAAATTTGTAACAGGAAAAAGATGGAGGCAGAAAATGTTTAAATGCAGATGAGCAAGGCAAGGGAAGGCCAGTAGGTAAGGTGGTCAGGGGCATAAAAGAAACAAAGGGGACTTCTAACAGACAGATCAAGTGAAACTTTGAGAGCCAAGAAATGGTTAGGAGGGAGCTGGAATGGAGCCTGAGCTCACATGGGGGCAGGCACTGGTGTGTAGAGAGGGGCTTTCAAAGTGTGATTGGTTCAGCAGGTTACAGCTTTCAGCCTGAGGAGCTAAGGAGCAAAGGAGCCGTAAACTTTCCTGATGGTTCCCTAGTTCCGGAGATGACTAATTTTCAGTAGGGGAATGATCTGATCATATTTGTATTTTAGCAACATCCCTTGGAGTGAGAAAAAAGAATAGAATAATCAGAGGAAGATTTCAAACAAAATAATTTATTCCCAGAGAAATTTCTGAGAAAAGACTGTACCTAATCAAAACAATCTAATTTATGCACATTTTCCCTCTGTATGCTTTATAACTTGCTCCATTTTTAAGCCATTGTAAGTGATTCTCATTAAAGACACATCTAGATTAGACTGGAAACTACTTTAATTGACACCCTGGATTATGAATTCCCTTCAGAATGTGAGATTCTGTGATTAACTTCACGTTACTCACTAATTTCTGAAAGACACACTGGGCTGGGTTTTGATGGCCACTGCATTTCTTGTGGTTTAGAGATGGGTTTACACCCCACCTCAAAAATGATAACTGAAAATTTGTTTGTTTTTAAAGAAATAATGAACAATAGAAAAAAATTTACCATTTGTTAGTGGCATCTGCCAGTTTGCTTGGCAGCGCATGACAATAAATATCTTTCTTGCTTTCAGAAAATGACTAATTTAAATGTGACTATTTTCACATTCATTTGGAGGGGAATGAGGTATATATCATGCACATTGAAAGTACAATAAAGCATAATATAGTTGCACCTGACTTTTTTACACAGCCTCTTCAGACTTCTTTAGTAGTAAGAATGGAAAAGGATGGAAATGACACTCAACAGCCAGCTGCCATTCTCAGAGTTGAGTATGTTATTCCATGGCTTTAGGGAAAGGTTTAGTTATTTTAGTGTGTGTGTAGGGAGGAAGAGTGACATGGTATTTAGAAAACAAAAATATTGCCATGGATCCATGACATATGCCACTGATGACCCCCAATATTTTTCCCCAAATATATTTTTAATTTTCAGAACTAAATATCAATGATTGAAGATTTATACTGTGTGGTAATCATTAGTGCTGTTCACCAAAAACTTCTGGTTCTCTTCCCAAGCACAGGAGAGGACAGTAGTTTCCTGTCCCCTAAAGTTAAAAGCACCCACTTTTAACTCACTTTGGTCAATTAACTATTAAAATGAAGTGATTTGTGTCATATATAAGGAGAGGTTTCAAGTAACAATGGATCTCTTATTTCTCTAGAAAAGCAAGTGGGAATGTTCAAGGTGGTGGGTGCTCTATCAGTCTGGGTCCCTGAGTCATGATCAGAGGCCCATTGTAGACTTGGTGGACATGTAGCATAAGCAAGAAATGAATGCGCATTTTTATTACAACAAAACTAGCCTATCTTGAATAATAACAAAATTGGTACTTACACATGGAGTGCTACCGTAGCAAATAAACCTAAAATATATGTCCATGGTTAAGTCCTGGCCAGTGGACAGTGAGCAAACTACCATTAGAGATTAGAATTCTTTCTAGTTGAAGAATTTGGGTCTAATGAAGCAATATTCCCACCAACCAGGGGCCATCATTTGTGCCTTGTAAGTTCTTATAGATTCTATGAATCAGTAATTATCTTTTTCTTCCCCTTTCTGATGGCTAGTCATAGACACTAGTTCTGGTCTGGTTCTTTGCATTTCTCCACCCAATTGAATTTAGATAGCAACATAACTTGCGGTGACTAATAAAATGTGAACAAGATGGCGTGTCACTTCTGAGTGAAATCCTGAAGAACTAGTATGTAATTCATTGCACTCTTTCTTTTCCTTTCCAAGTTCAAGATGGTGTCTCTGCCCTCTGATTTGGTCTCTGAGACCTTACAATAAGCAGAAATAATGAACGTGTGTCATGAGCAAGAAATAAATTTCAATCATTTTTAACTCACTGAGAGATTTAGGAATTGCCTGGTTTTACCCCACTCTAACACAGTCAACCCTGACTGATAGGTGTAGACAGTGAATTAACAGCTGCTATTTAGACTATGAAATATAGTAAGTGCTAAGGTGGAAACAGTAACTTTAGAATCCTTAATATCAATATTCCTATTGTCATTCTGTAGGGCCATGCTAATTGTGAAACAGATGGTATCTGATTATCTATATGCTTCATTACTCCCATACCCAATGAAAAATGGCTCTGTCCTAGGCTTTCTCAGAACTTCAGCTTAGTGGTTGCCTATAATCTGAATTGACTATATAATAATGGCTAATAACAAGTGTTTGCTTCTCCTTTCAACAGGATTCAGCAAGATCCTCCACTGTATCAGCACATTTCTAGGCCTCAGGTATATCCTTACAGTGACAGACAGATAAGGCTCCTGTTTTCATGAAAGAGGGAGGAAAGGTGGAAGGAAAGAAGAAGGAAGGAAGGAAGGAAGGAAGGAAGGAAGGAAGGAAGGAAGGAAGGAAGGAAGGAAGGAAGGAAGGAAGGAAAAGGGAACTGGCTGAGTTTTCTAACTTTGGCAATGAAAGGAGGATCTCTTCATGGCATAAGGTGACCTGACCTTGAAGCTTCAATCTTCCCACTAGCTCACCCCTCCCCTTGGTGACATCTTACCCTTTGACCCAAAGAATGAGAAGGTAGGGGAAATTCCTATTTTCCTTTAATGTTAAATCCAAACTGTTAAAAAATGATAATATAATACATTTAGGGCCCTGGCCGGTTTGGCTCAGTGAATAGAGTGTCAGCCTGCAGACTGAAGGGTCCCGGGTTCGATTCTGGTTAAGGGCATGTACCTCGATTGCAGGCACATCCCCAGTAGGGGGTATGCAGGAGGCAGCTGATCGATGTTTCTCTCTCATCAATGTTTCTAACTCTTTCCCTCCCCCTTCCTCTCTGTAAAAAAATCAATAGAATATTTTTTTAAAGAAATTTAGGTAAGAGGAGCAAACTTTGTTTAACATTTCCTAAAGTAGACAGTCTCCTTTCACAGAACTGCAAAATGGGGTGGAAGGCAGGAAGCTCTTATAGGAGAAAAAATAAAGAACAAGGAGGAAAAAAAATAGAAAATATCTAATTGTCTGGGACCGCATGTCAACCTTTTTTGGAGTGAGAAGCCCCAGAGTTTGATTGGCATTTGGGGGATTGGCTGACTGGATATACTGTGTTTCTGGTCAAGCAGAGTATTTACAGAGTCATGAAAGTTATCTAAGTTTTTAGTAGAAGCAATGACATCTTGGGCCTAGAAAGTTATCACCACAAACACCCTTCCCTTAGTATCCTGGGAACATCTCTTTGACAGAGTGAATGTTTAAACAAGACTTTACTAATGGGAATAGGTGGAGAGTATAGCATGAAACTCGATTTTCCAGTTTAACAAGATATAATTTCTCCTCCACAGCTTGTCCACCACAGGGATTCCTTTTAAATTCCTAGTCTGTCTCCAGGAGGCCAGGATGGTGGGATAGTGGGAGTCACTATTATCTTAGCACACCCGCTACCCAAATACCCACCCCAAGACCTCATCTACTCCATCTAATCTGGTACCCAAGTATCCTTCTTTTTCTTGTGTAAGGTCTTCTCCTTCCTATATATTGGTGCTGGGGAGGATGCCCTCCTAGTCAGAGGACTGTGTTATCTGACACTTTAAGTTTCAAAGAGTCATACACAGGCTATACTTATACATGTGTTCTGGCAGGAAGGGGTGGGGTCCTTTTCTACTTTAGCCTTTTGGCATCTCAATCAGTCTATGTTAAAGGCTTTCTCTCTATAAGCACTTACTCTAGTGGTTAAGAGCTCAGATTCTGGAATAAGACTTCTAGTTTTCAAATTTTAGCCCTGCTGCTTCCTAAATGATGCACTTAAACGTTTCCTTAACCTCTGAGTCTCTGTTCTTCATGTGAAAATCAAGGATAATAATGGTATCAGAGTCACAGTGCTGTTGTGAGGATTAACTGAGATAATATGTGTAAAATGCTTATCCTGGTGACTGGTACTTATTAAATTCTCAATATATACTAGCTATCTCTATTATTTTTGTTGTTGTTGTTATCATTATTATCATCCCACTTCTTTTTAAAAAACAAAGCATACCACCATGTTTACAATTTTGTTGTTGTTGTTGTTAATCCTCACCCGAGGATATTTTTTTCCATTGATTTTTATAAAGAGTGGAGGGTCGGAGCAGAGAGAGAGAAGGAGAAACATCCATGTGAGAGAGACCCTTTGATTGGTTGCCTCCCACATTTACCCAGACAGGGGTTCCAGGGTGAGGGGTGTGATGTGGCTTGAACCTGCAACCCAGGTACATGCCCTTGACCAGGAATTGAACCTGTGACCCTTTGGTGCACAGGTCGACACTCTAACCAGTGAGCCACGCTGGACAGGGCAGTGTTTACAATTTTTTTATAGCACCAACCCAAAAATAGAGTGCGTTAGAACATTACTGGGAATTATGCATACATGAAGTAAATAAGTGGCCTGTGATCTCCCAGCAAACAAATAAGCTAATAGGGCTTTGTTGTATTTTCTTATTGGCAATGGCTCTGAACTATCTCCTTTCTCTGTCAATCTAAAATATTTAGCTTTCTTTTTTTTTCTTTTTCAAATATATTTTTATTGATTTCAGAGAGGAAGGGTGAGGGAGAGAGAGATAGAAACATCAATGATGAGAGATAATCATTGACCAGCTGCCTCCTGCACGCCCCTTACTGGGGATTGAGCCTGCACCCCTGGCATGTGCCCTTGACTGGAATAGAATCTGGGACCTTTCAGTCCACAGGCAGACATTCTATCCACTAAGCCAAACCATCTAGGGCTTAGCTTTCTTATATACTAAAAATAAAAATCAAATCCATGACTTCTAAAACAATGCGTATTTTTTACTTTTTAAAAAATGAGACTTATTTGACATACAACATTGAGTATACTTAAGGTGTACAAATATTGCTTTGGTACATTTAGAGTGTTGGCATCATAGCATTAGCTCTACCATGTCACATAATTATTATTTCTTCCAGTGTTTGGGAACACTTAAGAGCTAGTCTCTTAGTAGGTGTTTATAATACAGTTTTGTTGTCTATAATCACTGGACTGTGTATTAAGTCACTAGGAGTTAGTTATCTACTAGTTGCAATGTGTACCCTTAAACAACAATTCTCCCATTCCCCACCCCTCTTAGCCCCTGGTAACCACCATTTTATTCTGTGAAGCATTTTACATATTTAAGGTACCACTGATATTAATTCTATTTTTATTGGTATAAAATTTCTCAAATGTTCAGCTAATGCTACACCTTCAGCTTTATTATAACTAAGAGTTGTCTTTTCATAGTTTTCACAATGTAATATTAAATGAGTGCTTTTTTGTTATAAGTTCATTATTGAGTAGGTGTTTGCAGATTACTATTAATAATAGAGCAGTTTAGTTCTGAACCTATGATTCATGAACAAGGCAGAAGATGAACCATAAATCCTGGTGCTGGGAGACAGAATATTCAATCAGATGGACCCCAGACTTCTGATATTGGTGACCTTCTGGGTTCTAATAATTATTTTCAGCAGTAGAGAGAATTAAACTTAGTTGGCTTTCTACAATGAATAAAGAGGTAGTTTACACAAGATCTTTCTATTTGGGTTAAAAAGAAATATACATAAGACAAAGAAACCACCAAATAGTTAAGATGTACTTGAGCAAAAATATCCACTTCTGAGTTCAGCTGTATTTGCAATAAGGCACCGTCATTCTAAAAGATCCCTTTATTTTATTATTTTTTCTTCTTAAAAGACAATATCCAAACCAAACCAAAACAAAAAAGAGGAGACAAGTTATATAATCTACAGACTAAAAAGACTAACCATTTTTATTTCTTATTGCAAATTGAAATGGAAAGGAACACTCCGTCCTAGAACAGGGTAATTCATCTACTGTTCCTTTGTCTGCAGCTACAAGTAGGAGATAGTTTAGAATCATTGCCAATCAGAAAACACAACAAAGCCCTACTAGCTTCTCATTTGTTTACTGGCAGATCACAGGCCACTTCCTGCGCATCTCAAACATCCTGTTAGCTCTCAGAGGCTCCATCCAGGCATACCTAGAGTACTTCACTAAAGAAAGGGCATCTGAAAAGGCTCCTCTTTTTGTCCTGTGAGCATGTCATAGTTGATTTGAGTTTTTTAAATATTTCCACCCTTGTTTGTTTCTTAATGCAGCACCAAGATGTAATTTTTCTGAAAGCCAAACTGGAGACATGCTGAATACGTGAATACTGAGGAAGTGGTTTCCTTAGCAATAACAGGCATGTGAAAGTCAAAACTTCCTTTCCTTCTCATGTGACCTTTTTTCAAAGCAATTCAGATAAAGGACAATGGAATTGAATTCCAAGCACCCACAGTGTTCATGAATTGCTAAGCAATGATTCACCAAGCACCCAAATTACTCTAGACTGCTTGAGCATTTCATTAATGAAATTGCTTTGTATTTAAATTTTCCTTCCTCACTTTGTACTTCAGTTTGCCTCATGCCTACAGGCCACTTTTCCACCACTCCAAGAAAATGTAGATATACAGAGCAGTCCTAAATAGTGAGTAACATAAGGACTTTAGAATGTCAGAATTAGAAGGTTACATATAATATTCATAACTATTTGCTTGGAATATACCCTTGGATACATTGGATACTAGAAACTTATAGAAAGATTTGTTTGATAATTGAAGTCTATTACTTACTCAGAATAGGAAATATAATTTAATTTTTGACAACTCCTTAGATATTTTAGAAACACTGAAGCTTTCATTTATTCCAGTTACCGATTTATCTTGATCCACTCACTCATTCTAAAAAAATAATAATAAGGTGTTATATTTGGCTTACAAATTGCATGTTCTGGTTAGTCCTCAAAGGTTAAATGGTAGTAACTTATTAAAAACAATATATTAGCAGGCTGGGACTTTAAGGTGCCATGTGTTTTGCCTTTAATTAAATTGCAGTGTTCTTGAGGATATAGACAAGGCCATCCTGGGAACTCTTTATTCCTCTTTATAGCCTCTGAATCGTGAATCTCAAAATAACTAACATTACTCAACGTCTTAGGATCATAATTCTGTGAAGTGACTACAGTGAATGTTGCCAGGCAGACCCAGGACCCAGGGATTTGGGTGACCTTTCCTCTGTGATCCTTGTGTGTCTCTCATACTGGCTTACTACTCATAAAGTGTGTAAAGAGAGGACCTAGCAGACTAAATGTTGCATAGTAGTTGCTCAATAAATATCAGTTTTGCTTCTTTCTCCTGCATGTCCTCTCCATTCTGATGTTGTATATTCAATTTAGTCTGATCTGCTCCTAGTTTAATGGGTCTCCTGGACTCAGAAGTGGTCTGAGATAGAACCTTCATGTTCAAATGGGCCCCAACCATTAGCTTTCTTGATAGTAAACAAGGGATGAGTGCTAATAAAGGTAAAAGGATCTCCAGTGATTTCACTGTCTCGCCACTTTCTAGAGTACTTTTGAAACTGTTTAACAAGCAATCTGAACTGCCGAAGCAAGCAGGGTAATTTTCCATATCCTCTGACAATGACGATGGAGACACAGTTTGTAATGTTCTTATTTGCCCAGCACACCATGCACTTTGGCAGTGGATGAGGTCAGGCTTCAGGAAGGTTATTTCTCAGCCTGGATGTGTGTCACACAGTGTGTGTGCACTGGGTACCCTCAATGAAAACTGGTTCTCATTCTTAGTGCCATCAATCCTGTAAGCATCCCATTTCTTTTCTAACCCAAGGCTGGTTCTGGACGGTCGCACTAGTCCGCACTGCTGATTAGACTAGTCCAGCCTGCCACTAGAACCAAAGGAAAGCACTTGGTTGCCTTTGGCATGCCTTTGAGAAATAACCTTCCTGGGGGCGGAGTGAGAGGGAATGGAACAACGTGATTAGTACTTGCTTGCCAGAATATTTTTAATGTGTTGTTTTTTTGTGGTTGACTCAGCTGGTCAGAGAAAAATGACCCCAGGAGTAAGGAGTGACCTTGGCCAAGTCACTTTATCTCTCTAGGCTTTGGGAACTTGGATTAAATCACAGGTTTCCAAACTATGTCCCAAAGTAGCCTTGGAATTCCTGGAAGCTGGGACAGTTGGTAAAAGAAACACTTAGCAAGTGGGATTCCGGGACTTGGGCTCAAAGAAGCTCTGCTTTTATCTGATTTTATAGATATTTAACTTGTTTTGAAAAAGTCCCTTAGCAAAAACAAGTAAATAAGGGTATAAGTTAGGTATTTTCTAGTTTCTGTTGGGCCTTGATGGTCTAGAATTGTATGAGTACAGATTTATATATTGGAGTGATGTTATAATAATGTAACCCCTCTAATGTATGAAATAATTATTGTGTGAAATATTTGCTGTATGGAAATCCCCAATACTCTGTAACTTCCAAAATTAATGAACACCCCACTATCTTGATGTAAAAGCTCTGAGCCCTTAAAGTGTAAACACACTGCTCCCAGCATAAGGCACACTGTCTGGCCCACACTGATAAGGATACAAGTTGCTTACCACGGGTCTATATAACTCTAAGAGGGCCTTCAGTTGAGGTCTCCTGCCCGATAAGAGGAGGACTCCACCTCGCTCAGAGAGAAAAGCCCCTGATTGCTCTGCTGTGTGAGCCTGAACCAAACTGCAGCCGCCTGCCTGTCTTTGTTTTCGTCATCCGTCCTTCATTGTGCACTGCCGGGTGGCCTTTGCTGGAGCCTAGGACCCACTAGGAATAGGTAAATAAACCCTGTGTGATTGCATACTAATTCTGTCTTGTGTGTCATGTGTTCTGGTTTGGCTCAGCTGTCTAGACATTGAAGTACCAGGGGATAGGCCGTTATTGCTGACTCCTGGTCACCTGCATTTGTCCCACTAAGTCTAGACAGATAATCAATTAATTGGGGCAAAATTGAGACAAGTGTACATAAGAACCAATTAGCAAATATAAATCAACCACAAAACCATGAACCACAAATCCTGTTTCATGATTAAAGACTATTCTAGTCTTAGTCAGAAATATCTATTTTGGTCCACATGGTATTGAGAAGGATGTGATAGATAATTCAAAGTAAATCAATGGCAATTAGTTGAAGGAAACAATTAAAAATGCAACATAAGATGAGGTTAACATGCTTGTAAATCATGCTTGTATGGTTCTCCCTATAACTCAGGGCAAAATAGTACCTTGAATCAGGGCTATCTCCCACCTATTTCACTAATTCTTTGTGACCTTTGAAAATGTCAAAGGCACCATTGGGTGTTCAAAGTGACAGTCTTAAAAGTAAGCATTTCATCTACATCATCAGGCAATATTAGGAAGAACCAGAGCCACAGAAGTGTGCTGGCAACCCTCTTTTTAGTCACATGGTGTTCTCCCAGCCACACAGTTGGGGTTACTCTGCACAGCCTTTTTTTTTTAAGAGGTCAATTGTTAGATACCTGCCCCCTGTTATCCAGTGTCTTCAGAAAAGGCTGGAAGTAAAGCAGTCAGTCTTTCTGGCATGGTTTTACCCCTATTAAGAGGGCTATTGTTGAACTGTTCAAATTGGGATGCTTTGATTGTTAGCACGTTCAGCCGGCTGTGATTACAGTAATTACAGACCTGTGAAGGTCAAATTGACAAAAACTGAATATAAACCAGGACAGCACTAGTTCTTTCTATCCTCTTTGGGATGTTATTGCTGTTACTGTTGTTGAAAGAGTTGCCAAGTGGTAAATCTATAGTAAGAAATAAAAATGAAAGTCATTGATTTCACAATTTGGCTTTGACCACTTAGCCACACTATGTGAGGTACTGCACTGAATGCTACATTGTGCTTTTGGGTCCAGGCATATTTTTGTCTCTATTACTTTTCCTGCCTAGTCATGGCCTTAAGTTTGTGTGATGCATCTAGGTACTTTTTAAAGTACATCAAGAGCAAAGACTTTCCCCTTTATTTTTCTCTTTGCAAGAGCATAATGCTGAATACAAAATGGACAGATACAATTTTTTATGTGTGTGCTGTATTGTGAGATATTTAGCAACAACAGCTCTCACAGGAAAAGAACCCACCAAATTATATGAAAATAAATGAAATGATCTTCCTATACTTGCCTAACCAAAGACCAGAATAAAATTGCTTCACAGATAAACTAAATACAAACATATATCATTTCCCTTTGTCCTTAACAATGGCCTCAAGAAATGGTTTAAGTAACAAGTAAAAACAGAATCTATTATCATGTGGAGGAGTGGAGAAAGGTAAAAAAAAAAAAAAAAAAGAATATAAATCCTTTCTACACAACAGATAGTTTGTGTAGGGCTAGGAAAAGATATGTGGTCAGAACAAAGATTTTGTCTGAATAAAGACAAAATAGTGGAGGTGGGTGGAAATTAATCAATTCACAGAATCCGGATGTTTTAGCTACTCAGAGCCGGATATCTAAATTTTGGCTGCCTGAAATTGTCATGTTTCCTCCAGATGTTTGCTTTCAGGTAGACATAGTTATAATATCACATGCTTGATTTCATTTTAATGTATCATGTTGTTCAAAACTTAAAGTGTCTTATAACAAGAATAAGGATAGGATAATATAAGCTGTTTTTCGTGGTTTAGTAAAAATGACATTGATAACAAATATTTTTGAAAGATGAAATTAAGTCTTTCATACAAATAGAAAATAAACACGCATTTAGATTTCATCAACTCTTTAATTAATGAGGAAAACAGCAAAATATTACAACTAGTTCAAAGGAGATTGCTAAGAACTTTAAATGGAAATACATATATTTACACACATATATATATGTATAAAGAAATTTTGAAGGGAAATTACAAATAGAGGAAAAGGGGGTATAACCACAGGGTAAGGGTCAATGATATTTTACCAGACACAACTATTTTTTATCTCTATGGACAAGCATCATTTGCATCAGTACCAATTTCCTGGAATATACCGAGTTGTAAAATAGCTCAAAGACCATGGAAGGCAGTGAAAAACCAGACGCGTGCACTATATATATGACACTTGCTAGTCTTTTCTATTCCAATTGTAAAATATTTATTGTAATTTTTAAACAAAAAGCTTTGTTTACTAAATGAACAGTACATATGTAAGCAAATATCTCTGAACCTCCATGGTACTTTTACTTAATATCACCAAATTTACCACTTTTTAAAAATATATTTCTTTACTGATTTCAGGAAGGAAGAGGGAGAGAGTGATAGAAACATCAGTGATAAGAGAGAATCATTCATTGGCTGCCTCCTGCACACCCCTCCACTGGGGATGGAGCCCGCAACCCAGGCATGTGCCCTTAGCCGGAATCGAACCTGGAACCCTTCAGTCTGCAGGCTGATGCTCTATACACTGAGCCAAACCCAGTGGAGCCAAATTTACCACTTTTATAGGCAGTCAATTACATTATTGAGTATTACAGATATCTTGCCTTGCCATAACTCCTAAATTTAATTGCCTCCTACTCACTATGTTGGTGAGGGAGAGATTCCTGCCCTAACCTAGGATTATGGAGATGGCCAGGCACACAATACCTGTCACTGGACAGATGGACTCAACAGCAGATCCTAAATCACATATATGCACATCCTAGGGGAGGAGGACACCATGCCATACAAGGCCACATAGGAGCTGCATTTGGGAACAGAGCAAACAGCCAGGGCTGTGAAAGCCAGACTTTCCAGTATCAAGAAGATGAGTCCCAAACCCCAGGCTGGTTCCTGCAGAAGGATATGATTGATTGGCTTTTTAAATAATTCTGCAGGTTTTCAAGGTACTGCAACCCACTCCTCACCTGGTCTGTTTGACATGGAGGATTGTTTGACTGGAGGTCCTTATCCACTGGAGCAGAGTGGGGTGGGAAACATGGGTAGGCCATTTTGAGTTCTCCCAATTTTACCAGATATCAAGACAGCACATAGTGAGCCTTAGTTTTAGGCTTTATACAATACTTCTTGAGAGCAGCAACTAAACTTATCCATTCAATAAACAATTTATTGAGCTCCTACTATGTGCCAAGGGCTGTTCCAGGCTCTGGGCATGCAACAGTGTCTTGGGGGGTGGGGGGAATCCCTATCTTACATTCTAGGTACAGTCAATATATAAAATGTAAAATACTAGTATGATGAAGAAATTGTAAGCAGGAGATGGAGGAAGTAGTGCAGAATGATGGGGGCGGGAGCACTGGCTTGAAATTTTCAATGTGGTGATGAGAGGCCTCACTAAGAAGATGACATCAGAGATAGAAACTAAAGGAATGAGCCACAAGGATATGTGGGGAAGGCGTTTAGAGATAGAGAAACCAGCAAGTGCCATAGACCTGTAGGAGAAGAATGTCCTCATGTTCAAGGACAGCAAGGCTCCAGTGTGGCTAAAGTGAGCTAGGGGAGGGGTGAAAAGAGAAGAGGTCCCACTGAAATATGGAGGCTGGAACATGAACTGTGCAGGGCCTTGATTTTTATTGAAAGAGGGGAATGCATTTAAGGGGTTTTGACAAAAGAACGAGCCATCGTTTAACTAGTTTTCCCTCTTTCATCTCTCAGAGGACTGTAGAAGTACTGAGATAGGAAGGCTAATCAATACATTATTGCTGGGTCATTGTAAAGGGGACAGCCCCTTCCTTCACTGCTTGCCACAATTTTCTACCATGGTCACAATTAAATTTTGGGGGGCTTCTCGCTTAAATATATGCTCACTGCAGAGAAATAGGCACCCAGAAAATTCAACTTATACATAGTTGAGTTTTTTGAGGCAAAACCTTTTCCTTCCCTGGTTGCATCCTCTAACATGTCTGGGTCTCCCTGTGGTAGAAAACATGGCAGGGATAGGAGAAACTAACACACTAATCTGCAGTGAGGGATACAGTCTTCCTCTGCCCATACAAATTCCATCATTTCCTACAGCTTTCTACCATAGGACAAGGCATGTTTGAACCTAAATACATTAGACATATTTCAACTAGTTTTTCTTCATAAATTTTGTTTACCTGATAGAAATATTTTTCAACTGTATAGCAGTTGTAAATTTATGCTAGGATGAACTCCTAAAATTCCCTTCTATGAACAAGTTCCCATATGAAAACAGCACATGTAATAAATTCTGAGATCAGCAACTTGACTATAGATTGTGCAGTTTGACGGACAGGACTCATAATTTAGTCCAGTCATGCCTTTCCTGAGTAAGTACAGATCGATCACTGACATAATTACCCTATCTTCATTTTCTCCCACCTGGGTCATGGATTTGAAGTTTTTACCAATAACATTTAGAGAGAATAGTGTGTAGAATACAAGAGTTGTCTGTGGGTATAGAAAACCAGAGGAATTACTTCATCTGCTGGGGAAATATGTCATTCTGAACCCTGAAGCTGATTTGTTTGGTTTTAGCGAGGTATCAACTCCTATATCTTATATTATTTTTGAAATAATCAATAGTTACAATAGAAAAGAGTCCTAGCAATGTGGTATGGACAGAAAGTTGTCTGATGCAATTAGGCAAGAGCTCACACACATCCTTCCTCAAACTCTTCGCTGCAAACACACCTGAAAATTCATCACCACTCCCAACTTTGTCTACCTGGAAAACGATACTCATCATTAAGATTCAACTCAAGCATGACCTTCTCAATGGAGAACTTTCATCTCTTCTCTCCTGATCTCTCCCAGATTGACCATAGATTCACTGTACCCTAAATATATTCCTGTTACTGCCAGTTAGGCACTATCTATATATATAAAAGGCTAAGTGACCAACCATCCATCCGCCCATCCGACCGTCCAGCGGGTACATATGACACACACTGGTAATTTAAAAGTAAATGTTGACTCACACATGCACGATACATATAAAGTTCTCACTGGCGCCAATCTAGACAGCATAGGAATATTCCTACCTGAACCCATTTTTGGACATGATCAGTTATATATTGCTTTCACTTGAGTTCAAAGAGTGTGTGACGTTAAAGTTAAAGTTGTAAATACTTCATCACAAGGGAAATTAGTCAAGCACTCTGAAAATGTTTTTACTCTTAATGTGGTATACAGGGAGATATTAGAATAAGTTTAATCAATTTATCAGTCATTGTATCAATGTTGTTTTTATATCATGTTTTTGTTGTTTCTATATCATGTTTTTGTATTTTTATCATGTTTTTATATCATACCTTTGTCATTGTTATACCATGTTGTAATTGTTTATTTATTATTAAATTTATGTATTATTTTCATATACATTTTACTAATTTTCTTTCATCTCTGACACTTCTATTATAGAGAAAGGGTGAATAGCAATATTAAAATATTTCTTCTAATTAATTTCCTTTCAATGTGCACAAATCCATGCACCAGGACACTAGTGTACTTATAAGTCTGTTTTTCCTATTACACTGGAAGCAGCTTAAGCTCAGGGACCAAAATTTTATCAGCATTTCATTCTGAACACCGAGCCCAATGCCTAGCACATAAAGGATTTAAGAAATATTGTTGACAGTTCGAACTTGGCATGTTCACTAAGCACAACATTATACTACGGGAGAATAAAACCTAGTCCAGCTTTATGATTTGGGAAAGGCCATTCTTCTTTCTTAAAGACAGCCTCATTACATAAAAGAGCCAACACTAGTAGCAGCAGAGTTAGTGTATAAAGAGAACTGGGATAACTAGCCTTTAAGTACGTCTCTGTTTCAGCATTATGTTACAAGATATTTATTTAACAGAAATTTTCTCATACTCTCACCAGCTGTATCATCAATGAAAAACCCACTTTCAGTGGCTCTAAGGGTCCAGCTGAAATTTGTCCTTGGTGAAAATTCTTGCTTTGTGTAAAAGAAACCACTCACTGAGCCTTTTTAAACCATGCACACTATTGGATTTACCTAACCACTGTTCCTGGGGAAGCCCTGACTAGAAAAACATCTAAATGACTATAGTTTGGAATAGGATTTACACACTCTATATTCTTTTTTTTTTCTTCAAAGTATTGATTGCCTTCTTGGAGGATAGCATAACACAGCTAGATTATTATGACATTCAATAATGTTATTTGCTTCCTTTTCTTTCAAAGGGTTGGGGGTTGGGACTCTGTTCTAGGAGGAAAGGGACTAAGAAATAACAATAGATCTGGATACCACATATGGTAGCCACCAGGGCAAGAAGAAAGAGATACCAAAGGGGTCCTTTGAAAGATAGTGCATAGATTCTCAAAGTGATCGCTTAAAAGGATTTCCCATTCTCTATTATAAATCCCTACTCGTAATCTACAGAACTTTGTTATTTCTGCCAAACACGATAGCTTTGAGTTTGGGGAATAGAGAGATAGTGGCAGTGGCCTGAAAAAGAATTATGATATAGTTGGTGGGGCTTGGCTTTGGAGCAGTGATGCCTGTAAGAAGTGCCAAGCAAAAGCCTGAATAGCTTTATGCAGCATTGAGACCCTCACCAGGGCCCCCAAGGAATGTCTGAGAACAGCCCTGGCTTCCTTCAGTAAGGCAGGCTGGGAGCTCGGCTAGTTGTCTGTGAAAAGAAAGAAGGACCCTTGAAATACTCAAGAAACTAGGGACACTGGATTACAAAAGTTTTGACTTTTCTCAAAAAAGTTTAAGGTAAGACTAAAATTGGTATATGTTCCAAATTATCCCCTGAGGAGCAAAGGGTTAGCAGCAGGGGTCCATAACCTTTCTGTCTTCACTCCTAGATGTAATAAAAGGCCTCCTGGACCAAAAGGAGCCTCAGAGGTTCCCAGATGCCTCAGAAAAACCAGACGTCTAGTCAGAAGAGGACAGCAGAACGGGGAGGAAACAGGAGAAAATGGAAGAGTTCCCCTGGATGGTGAGAGAATTCTTGACGGTGCCCTCAGCAGCTTGGATTGTGGTGACAGTGGCAGCGAGTAGGTAACATGGCACCAGTATTGACCAACGGGGACAGATGAACAGGAGAATGAACCAATCAGCATGGCCCAGGTGATGATGAGCAGGCAGGAGGCGAGGTGCAGGCTGGCTGAAAGTCAGCAGGAGTCCTGCAGACACCAGTGGTCTCTAGTCTCCCTACATATCGGCCCAGATGCCATCGCTCTAACCAGAGGGACTGTCTAATAATGAAAAGCATCCTGCCTGCAGTGAAGAACTTTTCTGAAGGTGGATTTGTGCATAGTTGGTAAGGAATTCAACCATTTGGCCAGTCTCCTTACCCCATATTCCTCCCCCCGCCCCCAACATCCCCCTCTTCTTTGTGAGGCTCAAGTCTAGGCTATTTTTCCTCCCCTCATACTTTTCCAGTGCGTTTTGCAGCATGCACTCAGCTCTTTGGAATTCTGTGGGTGGCAGGGGTTTCCTCCTCCATTTCATGTGCTCAGTGATGTGGAAAGGAAGAAGTATGAACTCTGACACTTCCTTTTTGTGAACATTTCGATGACAGAACGAGTGATAGTCACAAATCTTAAAGCAGGTGCCAGAGGAGATCCGGAAGACACCTTATTTATTACCAGCAACAGCTCCCCTCTCAGATCATCCCCAAATGCTGGCATGTGCCCAACAGTTCAATTTGGAGAGACTCCTGTTTTATTCAAGCCCCAAATGGAATAAGCTATGCAATGGTTCATTGCGCAAATACCCATTCTCTCTCTCCTCTAAGCCCCGGGTCTGTCCCTCTTGCACCCTAGTCATCTTTGCTATTCCTCTCTTTCATTAAAGTCCTTTGAAGTGCTGGATTATTTTTTCTGTCTTTGAAAATTCCTTCTGGCTAGTGGATTTCAGGGCTGCAAGTGCTTTAAACGTTTCCCTCCTCTTTTGAATTAATACTGTACTCCATCGTTTTTTCTCTATTTTTGGTGAGCGACCACTGTGTTGTTTTATATTACATTTTCATTTCAGCACTGTTTGAAAATGGCACTCATGCCATGCACGTGAATATTTTGCCTCCTCTTAGCTGATTTAATCAGCATGGATGCCATTATTCATTCAATTGCATGAATAATTTATTTCACTGTTGTAAAAGTTTAATAAAAGTTTTCTTGTCTTTATCAAATCCCCTTATTCTTTGTTCATTTTATAGCCACAACATAATCAAAATATAAAGCAGTTCATATCAAAAAGCAATGAATGTCATGGACTGCATTAAAACTCTAGAGTATATTTTATTGCCATTTTACCTATGATTAAATAAGATTTTATACAAAATATGGTAGCTCTATAGACCTAAGCATGACCAGCATCAAACTATCAGAGCCACTTATATATTAGAAGAAAATTGGAATCACAGAATTACTGGTACAAACAGAGATGCCCAGCCTTAATTTGTACTCTCCAATAGTTCTTGTCCATGCCCATGTGTGTATGTGGGGATCTCCTACCCACTGTGTAATACTATATTGGTGATGAATTCCTGATCTAGGATGATTGTTTCTTCTTACGTAAATAGAGGCACTAGAAACAAATACTTGTTCACAGTTAATTTTTCTGTTAAACTGACAACTTACCTTCACCCAATGAAATTAGTCTATAGATTAAAAGTATCTTAATTTTTACATATGTTTCTTTTTTCTTTTTTTAGTCTAACATTTTATTTTATTTTATTTTATTTTATTTTATTTTATTCATTGACTCATTTATTTAACAGGAACCATGTATCAAGCCCTTATTATGTAAAGAAACTCTACCAGTTCCCTCAGATACAAAGAAAGAAGACATCATTTCCGCCTTCCAAGAGTTTAATGGAGAAATCACACAAATAAACGGCAAATGAGAATATGTCTTAGTGATATTAGTGAAATATTGGCAAGTATTTGTACAAGGTCATTGTTTTGAGATTCTGGTTGACAAATTGCTTGAACTGATTTGAAACAAGTGCTGACACAGTGACAGAAATATTAGTGAGTACACCATGTGTACTTGAAGTTCCATTTAGAATTTAATACTGAATTTTATATTATTTGAATCAATCTTACAGCAAATACAGCTGTACATATGCTTCCTGATGCTACATGGCAGACCTTATAAACAAGAGCCTGCAACATTTATGTCTACTTGTTAATAAAGTCACATTATCAAACTGTGGATGCTGAAATTGCAAGCATGCTCTTTAAGTAATTATAATATTATTGACTATATTCCCTATGTTCTACTTTTTATCCCGATGACTATTTTTATAACTGGCAATCTGTACTCCTTAATCCCTTTTACCTTTGCATCCATTCTACCTCCTCCCATCTGGTGACCATCAATTTGTTCTCTGTATATATGCATTTGTTTCTGTTTTGTTTGTTCATTTATTTTGTTTTTTAGATTCCACATATAAGTGAAATCATATGGTATTTGTCTTTTTAAGTCTGACATTTCTCTTAACATAATACTTTCCAGGTCCATCTATTTTGCTCCAGATGGTGAGATTAGATTCTTTTTTATTTTTGAGTAATATTCCATTGTATTTATGTACCACAACTTTTTATTTTTTAATCCTCACTGGAGGATATTTTTCCATTGGTTTTTAGAGAGAGTTGGAGGAATGGAAGGGGAGAGAGATACACCGATGTGAGAGAGACTCATTGATCAGTTGCCTCCCACTAAGGCCCTGACTGTCCCAGGATCGAATCTGCAACCCAGGTACGTGCCCCTGACCAGGAATTGAACCCATGATCCTTTGGTGTGTGGGCCAACACTCTAACCACTGACCAATACCAGCCAGGGTTCTACCACAACTTCTTTATTCATTTGTCTATCGATTGCCACTTAGGTTATTTCCATCTCTTAGCAATTGCAAATAACGCTGAAATGAACATAGGGGTGCATATGTCTTTTCAAATTAGTGTTTTGGATCTCTTCAGATAAATACCCAGAAGTTGGATTGCTGAGTCATACAGTATTTCTACTTTTAATTTTTTGAGGAAGCTTCATACTGCTTTTCACAATGGCTGTCCCCATTTACAATCTCACTGGCAGTATATGAAGGTTCCCTTTTCTCCACATCCTTGCCTAAGTTAGAAAGTTAGAAATTAATTCAAGATGGCTATGAAGAATCCAAACAGGCATTTATCTGATAAAGGACAAAATGTGACATAACTATAGAGAAAAAAGGATTGGTCACAGTTCAGAAAATGTTCCTTTGCCAACAAAGGTCCACCATCTCTTATCTTAAACTCTTGGAGCTAGATGTGTTTGAAATCCAGAATTTGGAGAGGTAATCTAATACATATACCTATGTATCATGTAACAGCACCTTGCGGGCCTAAACAGTACCCTACAATGAAGTGCTTAATATTTCTTCAGCCAAGTTTATAAATGCCCATTCTGTGTGGGTTATTGACTATACTTACTTTTGTGCCCATTTAGATCAGGTTTTGTTGACAAATGAGTTTAGCTTAAGTCAGGTTTTCCTGAAAATTAGACACTAGCTTTTTGAGGTTGTGAATTTGTGCCCACATATCAATAAACATCTATGAACACCTGCATGGCTAGTGCTAGATGCTGTGCCTAAAATCAAACATGACAAACTTCTCCTCCCAAGGAGCATACAGTCTAGTTGATGAGACACTTAAGCACACCCAGATTTACATGTCAGCACTGGGTACTAAAGAGAAAAAGGAAAAGAGCATTCTAAAGGACACTGGGAAATCAGGGAAAGTTCTTAAAGAAGTTGCCATCTCTAATCTCATGAGAAAGATGTTCATGAATGAACATATACAAATATTTCAAACACTTTCAGAAGAATTATATTTCTAAACTTGCTTTTGGGAACCAAGCCACCAAATAGTATATAATTCTCAACCTCCCAAATCCCCTCTGGATAAAACTGAACTTTTACTAGATTATTTCACAGTAAGAAACAATGTCTAGATTTCAGTGGCTTCCAATAAAAACGGTTTATTTCTTGCGCATGTTACACATAGACTGTTCATGTGTCTTCTTTTTTCTGATACGGACTAAAGGAGCAGTCCTCACGTGGGACATTGTTGCCCTTGAAGTAGAAGGACGAGCATCATGGCAGAACCGTGCAACAGCTTTCAGTTTGTCTTTCCAGAACTGGCACATGACATTGCCAATCATATTTCATTAGCCAAAGCAAGATATGTGCTAAAACTTGATATCATGGAAGCATATCTTCACATACAAGGGACCCATAGTAGTGCCCAATAAGGAACAGGCAGCAAATTTTGGCATTAATAAAATCTGTCACACTTAGTTCCTGATCTGGTTCATGTCCTTCATTGACCAAGTGCCGGCTCCCGCTGAGTCAGTAGCACAGTCTCTCTATAAGGGACAAGTGACAAAACAATTCCCTCAACTAGTGAGAGGACCCTTCCTATCAAGTGATAAGTGTGTCTCATGTAGAGAAAACAGGATGTGGTAGAGGTTGATGAATACACTAAAAAGTACAAGAATTAGGAGTTTAAGAATATATATTGGTAAACAAAAAACAATAAGGCCCTTGGTAATGGGCAGAAAGGTATATCACCATTAGGTAGGTCAACAATAAAAACAAAACAAAAATGAAGAGACTATTCAGACATTTCAAAATCATATTTTCAACTATTTTTAATAATTTAACTTAAAAGTAAAACACTTCTGCATGTAGCTATTTCAAATACCTTATTTAAGAAATGCAATGCACTGTTGTATTGGATGAGTGCACTGGGATCATTTAGAAATGTTAAACCTGGAAAATTCATACACATATTTGATAGCCTAGAAACATTTGTTTCCAATCATAATAGACAGAGAACATAAAATAAAATATAAGGATGTCAGATAGAGGATTAAGTATCTAGTTACAAGATCAACTCATGATAATTTAAAGTAATGAGATTTTGTCTGGGGAATTTACAGTGATCCCTGAAAGAAACAGGAGCAGTTTTATAAAAGACTAGAGGCCTGGTACACGAAATTTGTGCATGGGAAGGAGTCATCCCTCAGCCTGGCCTGCACCCTCTCACAATCCGGAACATCCCTCTCGCAATCCTGGACCGCTGGCTCCTAACTGCTCGCCTACTGTCCTGCCTGATCACCCCTAACCACTTGCCTGCCTGCCTAGTTGCCCCTGTCTCTGCCTGCCTGCCTGATCACCCCTAACCACTCTGGCTGCCTGCCTTATCACCCCTAACCGCTCACCTGACTGCCTGCCTGATCACCCCTAACTGCTTACCTGGTTGACCCTAACTGCCTCTGCCTGCCTGCCTCTGCGGCTTCGTCCAGAATGACATCCAGAAGGTCATTCAGCTGTCTGGGCTAATTAGCATATTATGCTTTTATTATTATAGATAATGAAATTGATAAGTATATTGCATTTCCTCTCTTCTCCTGCATCCTCTTTCTCTCTCTTTTTGTTCCTTTCTCTTAAACACAGTATTTCATTTTGGTCTTCCTATGATCATAGAAATATAAGGAACAATAGAAGTCCCAGAAAACAGGCAGAAAAAATGATTAATGACTTCAAAATGTATGTGTACATAAAATATTACATATTATATATAAGGTACTCCCAAAAATGTATACATACACTTTGAGTAATTACAAAGGCAGTGTTTTTAAAAATACATTTCATTTTCAAAAATGAGCTATTAGCTGTTAAAGTGTGCATACATTTTTGGGGACACCCTGTATATATAGCAAATAAAAGTCTGGAGCTATATAAAAATATTATAGTCATGTGTTTCTGAAGAGGGCTACTTATAAGTTATAGTTTTAAAAATCTTGCTTTAGGACAGAATCAAAAGAAATGAAATTTAGTTGAATCAAAGATTTAAGATCTTGTAGCAGCATTATTCTTATTTATGTATATTTGGTTACTGTCAATTCCTATAATAATTTTTAAAGATTACCTAAAAGTAAATAATTTTATAATTCAATTTATGTGGCTGTGATTAAGTTACATGTTTCTGTTTATTAATACACAATGAATAATATCAATTCTTGTCCTTGTTTATAAACATCCAAAATAATTCTGACTGGTTAAAGCTGAAAAATAATTCGTTATAAGGATACATATGCTTCTGGTTAGGATGTCTGATTTTCCATTAGAGATCTGAAGATAAAAAGAAATATAAATAAGTTGAATTTCAGAAAGGGAAGAACCCTTCCTGAGAGAGAAGAAACCCAAATCCATGGGCACAGGAGGAGAAAAAACAAAGCCACTGCAGACATAGAGGTTGTGTATCCTTCTCTGGATTATGTCCCTGTATTGCTTATTGCTCTATAACTCTTGGCACTTATCATACACTATTTCATATGATGTACTTGAGTACATCTTGCCTCCAAAATTTAAGAACCAAGAGGGCAGAGGCTGGGAGACATGAGTCATATTTCTTTTTCATGGCCCAGCATGGTAGGTTATACATGCCAATGACTCTATAAATATCTGTTAGGAGACATAGATAAGCAATTTCAAGAGAGTGTAGTGCAAATTGTTTACATAAGTGTTGAAACTCCTTTATTTTATTGGTTCTAAAATAGTCTTTCTCAAGCTTCACTAGGCAAGCCCAGTTCTTGGTTAACTAGAATTTAGTACGCTATGTGGTGTATCCATCCCAACGATAGCTTTTAAAATCCTATTGACTTTATTAAAACCCCATTTCAGTTTATTAGACTCAGTTTAATTTTAAATAATTAAATAAGCAGCCATTTAATAGAAAAAGATCACCAAGACACCACTTAATAAATAAAATGTGTCTTATTTTGCTTTAATGGAAAATAAAAATAAAACCTCATTACCTAGTTATAGCTTGTCTTCAGTAGCAAAAACTCATGGGTTGGTTATGGAGAATTAAATTTCATGAATATAAGGCAAATTTGTCCTGCTTTCTTCTGAAATACATGAATTAGAGCTATATAAAATCATAATTTTTTAAGTTTAAAATACCTTTAATTTTTGGGGGGGAGGGGGGAGGAAATGCAAGGTTTTTGTTTCAATCCCTGGTCACGAAGCATAGGAAAGGAAACTGATCAATGTCTCTCTCTTTTTCTCTCTCTCCCTCCCCCTCCCCCTCTCCCTCTCCCTCCCTCTCTCTCTCTCTAAAATTAATAAACATATCCTTGGTGAGAATAAATTTTTTAAAAATTTGCTGGGAGAATGACTGTCCAATGGTAGCTTAATGACAGCCTTGCTACAGTAACAGATAAACCACCAAATCTTAGTGGTGCAACACAAGTTTATTTCTCTCTCATCTAGCAGCCTAAGGTGGATGTTTCTAGTGACCCAGGGACTCAGCCTCCTTACACCTAGTGGTCCTTCAACATATGATACTTGGGATTCATCAGGAAATCAAGGAGAGAACAAAAAGGATTATATAAGGCAATGAAATCAATCCTAAAAGAATGATCACTTCTCTTGTTTTCTTAGCTACTAAGCAAGAAACTAACAGCTGGACATTAATTATCAGAGCCCTAAAATTAAAGATTTTGGATGAAATGAAAAACTATTCATAGATATTACTGGCATCATAGTTATGAGTTACTCTTTGTCCATTTAATTGCTTTTGTGTCTGCCTTGATGAAAAACTTAAAACTGCTAAGTAACGAATTTTATTTTCCTTTTGTCATTTTCAAATGCAGAACTGACATTCTCTGTTGAAATCAATTTTATGTTGTGTTCTATGAAAGTAGCTCTTTTCTGCTGAATTAAAATTCTAATTTATTTTGGCAATTCCATTTAAAACTTTAAAATGTGATGTACCCCATGAGAAAAGTAACTTGAATTTATTTTGTCTTTTTTAAAATTTATTTTATTGATTTTTACAGAGAGGAAGGGAGAGAGATAGAGAGTTAGAAACATCAATGAGAGAGAAACATTGATCAGCTGCCTCCTGCACACCTCCCACTGGGGATGTGCCTGTAACCAAGGTATATGCCCTTGACCAGAATCGAATCTGGGACCCTTCAGTCCGAAGGCAGACACTCTATCCACCGAGCCAAACTTGCTAGTGCTTATTTTGTCTTATAATGACTCCATCACTGTTATTACTATAACACCTGAATAATAATGAATAATAAAGTCCTGTTATTTGTTTAAAGCAGGGGTCTGCAAATGTTTTTAAAATAAAATGCCAAGTAGTAAGTATTTTTTGGCTTTGCTGGTCTTACTGTCTCTTTTGTTTTGTTATATTCAACTCTGTTGTTATAGAGAGAAAGCAGCCATACACAATACAGAAATGAATGGGTGTGGCTGTGTTCCAATAAGACTTTATTTATAGAAATGAGAGCAAACCAGACATGGACCATGAACCATAGTTGCAGACTCCTAATTTAAAGAAACATAAAAGTTGTGAAATAACAGGCAGGAATGTAATAGGAACTAGTTGATATAAAAACGAAAATAATAATTAGAAATCTTGAAATAAAAACTATGGTCATTGATATAGAACAATGGTCAAAACAGAATTGATAAATTATTTGTTTGTTTTTTAAACATGACAAAAAATGTATAGTTAAAGACATTAAGCCTTTTGCTGAATTTCAGTAGGAGATAAAAATATTACATACATTTTAGGCTTTATCAGGAAAATAAGTAAAATTAAGTATGTTTAAGACATATTTAAGAATAACCATTAAAATAATAAATATATTTTATAACTTCCAACCCAACAGAGAGGGATAAATGGTGTAAAGTTAATAGGGCCACACACAAACATCCTATGATACATGATAGCTTTTCATTTCCCTACCTCTTTGAAATTAGATGTGACCAAATAATTTCTTTTGGTTGATGAAATGGAGGCAGAAGTGACCTGTGTCACTTGTAGATGGCAGCTTTAAGAGCCATATGGGTGTTTGGCATTTTCTCTTTCCTTTGTCTTCCTCATGGAAGCAGGTGTTGAGATGGAGCATGCATCAGTTTGGGTTTCTGAGTGACTGAATAAGCCAACCCACAATAATCAGGTAGAATGAGTGAGAAATACCTTGATTTGAAGCCACCAAGAGTTTGGGTGTGTTATTCCAGTATCTCAAGCTTTTCCTGACCGATAAGCTATAGCAGTCAAATTGAAACCATGAAAGGGGAAAATTAAAGATAAAGAAAAAGGCTGGCAAACAGAAAACAATGCAATAGTAAGATTAAAGATGTTATAAGTCATAATGAAGTTTAAGTTGATTAAACTCATTTGTTAAAAGATTTGGTGATTGCCCAGCTGGTGTGTAGTCCCAAGCACTTAAAGGTTGCCTGTTTGATTCCCTACCAAGGCACATACCTGGGTTGGGAATTCATTCCCCAGTTGGGTGGTAGCACATACAGAAAGCAACTAATGAATGTTTCTCTCTCTCTCTCTCTCTCTCTCTCTCTCTCTCTCTCTCTCTCTCTCTCTCTCTCTCTCTCTGTCTCTCTCCTCCTTCCATACTTCCCTCTCTCTAAGGCTTAGAGTCCAAGCATTTCCTTGGTGAGGACTTAAAAAAAAAGAAAGATTTGGTGGATTGAATTTATATGCTTCTTAAAACACACTAAAACCACACAAACACACAATGCATTACTTCACATTTTCCAAGAAGTAGACACTAAGACAAGATCAGATATATAGGACATATATTGGAGAAAACACCTGTGAAGACAAAAAGGAAAAGTAGGGTGGGAGCCTTCTGTCCATGACATAGGTCTGAAACCTGTAAAGGACAGGGGAAAGGAAGGACCAAGGAGGAAGATTCTTGGACTGCCATGCAGTTACAAGAAATTTGTTGACACTCTTATCAGCAGTCCTTGAGTCAAAGTCACCTGGGAGTGTCTGTGGCAAGTGTGGCCTCATTGTGAATCTGGTCCAGAGAGCAGCAGCTGGAGCACCCGGTCAATTATGCTTCCTGGTCAGGAGGTCTGAGCCAAGCATTTTCATGGCCACAGCAAACACAAGTTACATATAAAGAGATTGGAAATTTCTATCGAGCAAAACCTAAACAAAAGAAAGAAGATAAGAATATCAGACAAAATAGTTAAAGGCTAAATAGCATTTCAAAGAATAAAGAAAGAAACTAAATAACAATAAAAGGAACCCATGGGGGCTTTGCATTTTGTCAGTTTAGCTAATCGAAACTAGGCTTCCCAGAATTTCTTTCCCTGTCTGTTTCCAGATTAAGGTTGTCCTCAATAGGAATTTGCATGCAATTTGGAGCACAGAAGTTAAGTAATTTGTGCTCTTTGGCTCAGCAGTTGCAGCCCGTGGGGCAGCCCTTGGGCCCAGAGTAACTGTGTCTCCTCCTGACTCACCTCCAGAAGCTTTGCCATAGGCACAGTGTACACAGTTCTGTGGCAAAGGGGAGCAGCTTCTCCTGCAGGTCACCTGCATTATCAAAGGTCGAGGCTCGAAGGCAGTGAGATACAGACACAGGTTCCAGTTTGTTCTCTGGGTTTCAGCTTATACCATGGGTTCCAGTTTATCCTGCTCTGCCCACTTCACATCCATTCTCCTTCGTGGCCTTGACCCTGCTGTCCTCAAGCCCAACACCAGACAAGTAGCAGCACAGACAGTTTACCCAGAGTCCACAATTTCAGTCCATCAAACCCCTATACTAAATTCCTCCTTCAACATTATTCACACTGGTTCTGACTCACTAATCATGCCCTAACTGGTAGACAAGACTTCTCAAAGATAGTGGGACAATTAAGAAGACTAACAAGGAGAAACTCACCAAAAATCACAAGCATGGTAAGAGTTTAACACACTTCATTAGAAACTGAGGGATCAAGTAGACCCTCCAAAAGAGTAAATGTATAAAACATTTTAAAAACAATATTAACAATATTGATCTAAAGATATAACATAAATATATTCATGTTATATATGTATTAGATATAAATGCCAAAAAATAGAAAAATATTCAGTGCACAAGGAATAATATTGTCCACAAAGTTAGTTTCAATAAATCGTAAAAAAATTATATCATACAGAACATGTTTTTGGCTAATAATTAGACTAAGTTAGAAATTGCCCCTAAAATACAGTAAAATATTTATGTGTGAACAGAAACTAAATACTTCCAAATAACCTTTGAATCAAAGATGAAACAGCAATGAAAATTATAAAATATTTAGAGTAATTTTCCACATACTACACATAAAAATGTATGTGATAAACCTAAACTACATTTACAGTACATTTGTAGACTTGAGTGCATATATTGAAAACAAATAAAATAAAAAGAATTTTTAAATATGCATTGTGTTAAACTAAAAAATATAGTAAAGCAAACCTAAAGAAAGTTTGAAAAATAAAGGAAAAGCTAATACAATGGAAAGCTAATACATAATAGAGAAAATCAAGAAAGCCAGCTAGAACCTCCAGAAAAATTCTACTCAAGAAAGAGAGAGTTGATATGAAAACAACCCAAAACATTCGACATTAAAAGAGAACTAACTACAGATACCAGAAAGATTCTAAAAAGTAACAGGATGTACTAGAAAAAAATGGTTGCAAATAAAGTTTACAAATTTGATGAAATGATAATATTTAGAACAAATATAAGTCACTAAGAAAAACTCAAAATAAAATGAAAAACCACAATAAGGCAATGAACCTTTAAAAACTGGATTTCCGCCATGGCCAGTGTTGCTCAGTTGGTTGGCCATTATCCCGAGGAAAGGCTGCTGGTTCAATTCCTAGTCAGGGCACAAGCCTGAGTTGTGCAATCAATCCCTGGTAGAGGGCCTGCTGATCATTGTTTCTCTTTCACATTGATGCTTCTCTCTCTCTACTTCTCCCTTCTCTCTCTAAAAATCAATTTTAAAAGCTTTTTTAAAAATTGGATTATTATTAGATTATTGTTAGATCTAAAGCCCATATGACTTTCCAGGTAACCTGACACCAAGAAAAAAATATATTATTGTTTTATATAAATTGCTGCAGAAAACCACAAAAACAATAGCCACAAAATAGCAATCAAAACTAGGCAAGCATGTATAAGAAAAGTCAAGTATAGATCAAAGTCACTTATAAATATAGATGCAAAAACACTAAATAAAATGCAAGCAAAAAATGTCCTAGTTTTTCTAGTTTCTAACATTAACAAAGTTTTATTTCATGTATACTTTCTTAAAAACTTAAAATTTTATTCGTTTTATGTCAAAGATATTTGTCATTATCATTTCACTGTTGAAAACATTTTTATAGTGTTACCCAGAATAACTCCTGTCACCTCTGAAGAATTTGGTAAATGTAAATCAAATGTAATATAATGCTACAGGCTTAGCCCTTGTGTTAACAACAATGAGAAGTGTATCAGTGACAAGCTGGGGACTCTGTTCTGCGCCAGGGTTAAATACAAACAGAGAGAACTCTCCCAGGAGTCAGCATGTTGTGTAAACTCAGGCCTTGAGTGGTGTCCTTAGGCCCAGGCCCACATCATCATAAGTGCACCTTTCAGTTACATTTTCTCTCCTAACCTTGCTCCGTAATTACTTGGCAAAGACGATTTTTTCCAGGCCAGTTGTAAGGATTCTTTCTAAATTAGCTGGGGAATGGTGGTGTTGACAGCCCAGGGAGTCTAAATTACTAGCACTGTTGCAGTTCCCATTTCTAGTACCATATGGTTAAAATATGCTAAAGGGGAAAGCAACATATGGTTTATTTCTTTCCCTAGAAATTTAGATTTAGTAGTGGCATACTTGGTAGCAGTTTGCAAAAGAAAAGTCGTTTGAAGAAGCCTGAGAGCAGTTGTTCTATTAAATTCTATTGACACATACCAGTGGAAAAGGGGGCTCATCAAGTGTCCCCACCTTTGTCATCACAGGAATAAACACAGTGTCAGAGAAACTGAGGCATGAAATGAGGGAACCCTTTAGAATGGAGTGATTCCCAGCACCCAGTGACATTTACAAAGGAAGAGGTAAGTGAAAGGAACTATCAACCATAACATTTCTAAACTTCCGCTGTGCTTCAATTACAACTCGAGTCAATGGAGAGACCACTTTCAGTCAAGTGATAATAATAAGAAACCATGTTTTATCCAATTCAGAATATGCTTTTGCCGCATTTTTTACCTATATAATTATTATAGCACCTGTATGCTTTTGATGCTAATACAAGGTTTTGGATTAGGATAGAAATTTAATATTTATGGGGTGTGTGTGTGTGTGTGTTCCTTCATCTGACATTCATGTGGCTCTCTCTAGAGACAGGATTGCACAGTATAAACCAAGCAAATTTTGGAACCAATGAACGTAACTTGAATCCTGGTTCTTTCACTTTCATTCTTGACCTCAACAAGTTACTTAGTGAATCTCAGTATTCTCATCTGTAAAATAGAAATTATAATACCTACCAGGCAGTAGTTAAAAGAATTGCTTAAAGATGCATAGTATAAATAAATAATAATAACATAATATAATAAGAAATTGTTTTGCTACTTTGAAACTGATAATAAGCTGTCGTTTTTTTTCCAAATCTCTTACGGATCTTTTAAATCCTTTTGGAAATGTTATTATCAAAAAAATGAAAAAAGCCTATAATCAGATACTTAATCTCTTGAAATAAAATTCCTGAATATATAATAAACTATTTTGTTCTAATTATACTTAAAACTTATGTTCATCTTAATTAAATTTTATTGAATCTATAAAATTGGTTTAAATGCTATTTATATAAATTATTACCTAGATGTACCCACATCTATCACCAAGAACATACATTGCACTTCACAAGGGTCTTTTGAGTCTTGTGAAAATTCTGAATACATTCTTGATTGGAAATCTAGAATCCAGAAAATAATGGATTCTCAGTTTAACTTTCTGAAGACTTAAAGATTCACACATGATAAATTAGAATATAAGATCATCAACAGATTCAAAGCTTTTGTTTTAAATGAACCAATTTCTTTCATTCACTCAGTTATTTATTCATTTATTCAATTAAAGAATTACCAAAAGCCAACCAGATTTTAACTGCTCCTCTATTTGGTCACTAAAGAAACAAATATCTCACAAGCCAGGGGTCTTTCATCTCTATATCCTTCCATCACCCAATTGCCCTCCTCCAATTAAGCCTCTTCTGAACTATCCATTTCTCCAAGAAATCTAACTTCTGTACAAAACCAGCAAACTCTCCTTGTCACTCTTTCATAATCACACACAGTTTGGAATCCTTGAAGTCACTCCTTCATAGACATATGCTTTCTAGAACATATTAGTAAGATGTGTAATTACCAGAATAACTTTACCAATTAATTCAAAATTTTCTGGGTGTCTGGGTCATTTGCATTGCTATCAATTGCTTTTTTTTTAAAGAAAGATACTATCTATTAACTTTCTCATTGTAAGATAAAAAATGCTGCTATTTGAAAGTTATTTAGTTGCGTTTGTGATAATAAATACTAACTCCTCAACTATACTTCTTTTTCTGTGGAAGGAAATAATAATTGTAAGAAGGTAGAATGGCTATTGACTGGACATAGGGCTTGCTGTGCTGAAAGGTCCCTGAGACAGAAAGAATAGTCAGGGAAGGCAGAGTCCGGAGAGAAGGGAGAGTGCCTGTGAGCACTGGGAGGGGGGCGAGCAGGTGCTGAGTGGGGATAATGAAATGAAGTAGGAGGAAGAGGAGATAGGATGACACCTTCTCCAGTGCCATCATGCCACTTGAATTTATGGTAAGTAAAATTAAACTATTCAGAGGAAGTAAAGGTGATACAAATTTGAGATGGCCACAAAGGAGAGAAAGAAAACTCACCTAATGGGTCAGCTACAGGTTTTGCTGTAATTCAGCAGCCAAAACCTTGGAAATCTTTCTTTGGTTGGTTCTAACCACTAGCAGGTCTCCATCTGTATACTCCAAAGATGGTAATGATTATCTAAGCACCTTTCTAGTTGACATATTAATTTATGATCATTTACCAACTCGTTATTACAATAGGTTCTACTATTGTTCCATTATAATATCATTTTTAAAACTGTTGCAATGAATGCACCTGTGCAACCAGCACCCAGACTAAGAAACAGAACAGTGCCAGCACGCTAGAAGCCTTTCTGTACACAAGAGTAATCCTGACTTAGAACAACACAGATTAGTTTTGCCAGTTTTTGTACTTCATATAAATGCAGTCATGCAGTGTGTATTCTTTGGTGTATCTGGCTTTTTTCATTTAATATTATGCTTGTGAGAGTCATCCGTATTCTAGCAAGTTGTAGTAAGTCTTTTGTTTTCATTGCTCTGTGGCATGCTATTGTGTGATTATATTTTGTTTTTCCATTCTAATATTGGAGCAATTGAGTAGCTTTCAGTTTGGGGCTACTATGATAGTATTACCATGAACATTCCCGTGCCTATAAAATTACAATAAACCAACACATAAAGCAATGTTTCTTGGGAAATAATGTGTTCATATTTTCTGTTTAATAAGTGCTCATACGTTATTTGCTACATACTAGCCTGTATTCTCTGTACTTTATAAGTATTTATTTTTATAAGCCTATTGATCATCCTATGGAGTAGATACTATTATTGTTCCAAATTAACTTATTATGAAATGGAGGCACAGATAATACAGCGAGTGAATGGTAAAAAATCATGGCAGGTTAGAGCCGTGGCTCCAAGAGTATCCTCCTTGGGTGAAGCTTGAATATTTCTTAGTCATGAAAACCCTTTATTTTTCCTTCCTTGGGCCCTATATATTGGCCTAACAGTTTCTCTTTCCACAGATACTATCTGAGCTTCTGAGGAGATTCTCTCTGCTCCCTGCAGAGAGAAGCAGAACACAGTTTCACAATTTGTCCCCGCATTCCCATAGACTTTGGGAAATTCTGTGCCAACAGAATTAGGAGATATATACATGCTTTTCTCTCCAGCTAGCCCACCCACGACTGTTTTCCCTTCATGGCAAGATCAGAAACACACAACTGTATTTTCCCAGCAGTCTTCATTCTTTTATTCACACCACAAATTTGTGTAGAACTTACTATGAGCCAAGAAAGTGCTAGGCATTATGGTAAATATAAAATGGAATAAGAAAGAATCGTTAATTTTAAGAAGCATACAGTCTTCTGGAAGAAATGAATAGGATTTCATATTTTAAAGTATGGTATATGAAACATATGTGTATAAGGGATGATATTAAAAAGTTTGAAGAACCTATCAAGGTATAAACACTGACCAGTTGGAATGCGTGTTGTGTGCTGACAGTGTGTCGTGTGGCATGCCGTAGCGGTTGTGCAGCCCTTGACTGTCCTGTTCAAGGGGTGAGACTGCATAGAAGGCTGTAGCCAGAGCAGGGGACACCTCAAATGCCAAGTCACGTGCCTTGACTTTATTCTCTAAGCCCCACTGAACCACAGAGCCTCTGAGCATGGTCATGTCACAATAGGGCTATGTTTGAGACTTATTTCTCAGCCCTTTAGCCTACTGGAGACCCAACGTCACAGCATAAAGAGGATTGTTCTTTTCTATTCTTGTCACTTTATTTCTCAACAACCTATGACCCAAGCCCTGGCTTATAATTTTTTCCACTCACTAACGTTTGCTCCAAGTGCTTGAAGACCAGATCTGGGTAATTGCATTTGGACATTTGGATTATTGCAGAGTTGTCATCCTTCAAGAAGCGGGCAGCCAACTGAGCTTCTGACTTGTGTGTGCCAGAGAACAAATGAAATAAAAAGCTCGCAAGGGGATGCACAACACGACTGGAATTTCCCTCTGCAAGCTGGCGGCTCTGACACTTGTGCTTCTTTTCATAATGTTTCCAACTTTTGAGACTACTAAGTAAGGCAGGCAAGCAAAGGTTAAGCTGGGGGCTGGGCAAATCCCAGCGGAGTGGAACAAATAAAGGAATGCGGAGAGATGTCTCAAAGAGACACTTCTTTTGAATTAATCTCCATAAGCATGTGCCCTTTAGCACTATTATTTTTTTTCTTGAATTTGTCCTTTGGGGAAATGGTTTGCTAATTTCTCCCATATGAACTGAGCACTGCTTCATCCACCGAGGATTAGTTGGCTACATTTATCAACGTGGTTTATAAAACAGCTTGAAAAATCTCCTGCTGCATCCTTTGCAAGAAGGATGGCAGGGCTGGAAGAGTGTGAGCACTGGTCTGAGAGTGCTTGGGTATGAATTTTAGCTCCACAGTACATTTGCTGTAAGGTCTTGGGAGGGTTTCTTATTGTCATTTTTCTCATCTATAAAATGAAGATGATAATGTTAGCTACCTCATATGGTGTACTGAAGATGAGTTTTAATGTAAATAGAAAAGCACTTGATATGTAATAATAACACAGAAAATTTGAGTTGTTTCTATTATTATTAATACTACTAGAGGCCCAGTGGCTGAAATTCATGCACTAGCGGGGGGAGTGGAGGTCCCTCAGCCCAACCTGTTCCCTCTTGCAGTCCAGGACCCCTCGCTATTTAGCGTCCACCTGCTCTCTCCTTACCACACAGCTCACTGCTCCTTAGCACTGCCGTGGAGGTGGGAGATGCTCCCGCCACCGCCACTGCTCTCGCCAGCCATGAGCCCGGCTGCTGTCTGAGCAGTACTCCCCCTGTGGGAGCACACTGACCACCAGGGAGCAGCTCCTGCGTTGAGCATCTGCCCTCTGGTGGTCAGTGCTCATCATAGCAACGGGTTGTTCTACTCGTTCCACCATAATGGTCATTTAGGCTTTTATTATACTAAAAGTCCGGTGCACAAAATTCGTGCATGGGGCAGGGGGAGGGGTGTTCCTCAGCCTAGCCTGCACCCTCTCCAATCTGGGAACCCTCAGGGGATATATGACTACCGGTTTAGGCCCAGAGGGATTGGGCCTAAACTGGCAGTCGAACATCCCTCTTACAATCCGGGACCACTGGCTCCTAACCACTCGCCTGCCTGATTGCCCCTAACCACTCTGCCTGCCAGCCTCATAGCCCCCTAACTGCTCCCCTGGTGGCCTGATTAACACCTAACTGCTCCCCTACCAGCATGATCATCCCCAACTGCCCTCCCCTGTCAGCCTGATTGCCCCTAACTGCTTTCCTCAGCGGGGCTGAGTGTACTGGGGGACTCCGGCTGGATGAGGCAGAGCTGAGAGGACTGGGGGACTCTGGCTGGATGAGGCAGGGCTGAAGGGACTGGGGGACTGAAGATGGATTAGGCGGGGCTGAGGGGACTGGGGGACTCCGGCTGGATGAGGTGGGGCTGAGGGGACTGGGGGACTGAGGATGGATTAGGCAGGGTTGAGAGGACTGGAGGACTCTGGCTAGATGAGGCAGGGCTGAGGGGACTGGGGGACTGAGGATGGATTAGGCAGGGCTGAGGGACTGGGGGACTCTGGCTGGATGAGGTGGGGCTGAGGGGACTGGGGGACTCCGGCTGGATGAGGCGGGGCTGAGGGGACTGGGCACTGCCATCTTGTGGCTATGGGCACCGCCATCTTGTGAGGGCATGGCAGTCAATTAGCATATTCCCTCTTTATTGGCTGTGGACACCACCATCTTGTGAGGATGTGATGGTAAATTAGCATATTCCTTCTTTATTAGATAGGATAATAATAATTAATTTTTTACCCTGTGTTTTCCTATGTCTCTTTCTAGTACCTCTTTGTTAATGAAGCCTAAGTGTATGTGAGCCACAAACTACAAAAGATACATGTATCTCTCAAGAAGCATAAATCACCCCAAAAATACTAAAACTTAGAAATGTAATAGAAAGCCAGATAATTTTGCACATTTTTTCCCCCCTGAGATGACAGATCTCCATCAAGACCTCTAATTTTCTGGACAAGGCAGGTTGCTCTGAGTAATTCTCTAATCAAAGATATGTTAAGATTGCTGAAATACCTGCTAGCTTACTGAATGAAAATGTTTAATCAATATCACTGATTTATTCTTAAAACAGTAAATGTGAGGGTGTCACACTTACTGGACTAGTAAACCTTCCTCCTCACTGCTCCTCCGGTATACTTGCCAAGGTGTGTTTTGTAGAGAAAGCTGCTTTTCCAGAAAGAGCAGCAGTGGCCACGAATGCACTTCACATATTGTTTTAAATACCCATTGTAAAAGAAAAGGTTGAGCAGATGTGAAGGAATGGGAAAAACCATCTACCCAGAAACCATGTGACTTGAATTTCACTATTAGTTTTAGAATAATTATAACACTATTTGCTGGCTCTTGTTGGTCATCTATAGAATGGGAATTTTAAATTTTCCTTACAGAGACCCTGAGATATTTTTTTAAATTAAAAACAAAATAAAACTGGGAAGTGCTTTGAGTCCACAGAGCAACAAGGACTGATAGTAGAGTGCATCATGTACATCGACAGATGGCACTCTCTGTTAGTTTCAGTAAGACCAGCAGCTCATTGTTATGCTATTTTATAAGGAAGTAGGTCAGCAGGAAGCACCAAGCTGGGGGAAAAATGGGGGGAAAAAACAGCACTAATATATGTGTGATGATCAATTCTTTGAATTATTCATTCTCATCATTGATTGCTTAATTGAGTAAAATAGATACAAAAATCCAAAATGCCCTCCAGAACTCAAGATATTAAGATAACAAGCAAGTCTCTCTGGCTTGGAAGGATCTGTCTGTTTTAAAGAGCCTAGGATGAAGCTTTCCCAACTTCTTACCCAAATTTGTTTCAAATTAAAGGAAAAGATGAAAATGCAATGCAAGGAAACTAAGACTCTCAGGCAAACCTGTGCTAGAATCTGGGAGGGCTGTCCAGGGATGTCAAGCAACTGGGCTGAGAGAAGAGCAGCGCTAAGGACAGGGCATGCTGGAAATTTTAGTTTTTTATGTACTACAGCTTTCCAGATAGGCAGAAAGTCAGGAATTGAGATTTAGGAAGAAGACTCCATCATAAGCCAATACAATTGTCAACTAGAACATAAGGTAATAATTGCTCTAAAAGCCAAAGTAGAAGCCTAACAATGGAAAAATGGTGGTGATAAAATCTACTGACATACCATTTGCATCGAAAAAATGGTTACTTATCCTGTATAATCTTTATTATAATATGCTAATGAGTCCGGAGGACTGAACGACCTTCCGGAACGACCAGTAGGTGGGGCTGCGGGGCTGCAGGGGCTGCAGGGTCCCTCCCAGGGAGCCAGGAGGCAGCCAGAGCCAGGAGGACCGAGCCCCTTGCACAAATTTCGTGCGTTAGGCCTCTAGTTTAAATATAAGTAGAGACAGAAAAACACACCCCCAAAAAAACAAAAGCCATATAAACTGAAAATGGTGTAACTGAAGCAAAAGGGAAAAGGAACATAAATAACCTCTTAAAGTTAATTACTTTAGAATGATGTCTGTCATGTTTTATAAGATCCAAGAAAATATTTTTCTCTATGAAATAGGAACAGAAAGTTATAAGGAGTATAAGAAAAAAAAGTATGATAAAATTATGAGACATGAATGGTAAACAAGACATAGAATAAAACTAAAAATGCAATTGTAACTCAGAAATTCTACTCAATGGCATATACTTAACCCTAGGGAGATTCTTAATAGATGTAACAAAAGTTATATATATGAATGTTTATCATATAGTAATTTGTATAGCAAAAATATAACAACAACCTTAATGTCTATCAGTGAAATAATGGATAAGTATACACAGCAGGCATGGCTCAGTGGTTGAGCATTGACCTATGAACCAGGAGGTCAATGCCAATCAATGATTCTCTCTCATCATTGATGTTTATGATATATATATATATATATATATACACACACACACACACACACACACACACACACACACACACACACACATATTCATACTAGAGGCCCGGTGCACGAAATTTGTGCACAGGGGTGTGTGTCCCTCAGCCCAGCCTGCACCCTCTCCAATCTAGGACCCCTTGAGGGATGTCCGACTGCCCGTTTAGGCCCGATCCTACCAGGATTGGACCTAAACGGGCAGTCGGACATCCCTCTCACAATCTAAGACTGCTGGCTCCCAACTACTCGCCTGCCTGCCTTCCTGATTGCCCCTAATCACTTCTGCCTGCCAGCCTGATCACCCCCTAACCACTCCCCTACCAGCCTGATTGCCCCTAACTTCCCTCCCCTGCAGGCCTGGTCCCCCCCCCCCCAACTGCTCTCCCCTGCAGACCTGGGTCCCCCCCAACGGCCCTTCCCTGAAGGCCCAGTTGCCCCCAATTTCCTTCCTCGGCCGGCCTGGTCACCCTAACTGCCCTCCCCTGCAGACTTGATCACCCCCAACTGCCTTTCCTTGCAGGCCTGGTCCCTCCCAACTGCCTTCCCCTGCTGTCCTGATCACTCACACTGCCCCCCCTTGCAGGCCTGGTCCCTCCCAACTGCCCTCCCCTGCTGGCCATCTTGTGTCCACATGGGGGCAGCCATCTTTGACCACATGGGGGCAGCCATCTTTGATCACACGGGGGCAGCCCATGTGTTGGAGTGATGGTCAATTTGCATATTACAGTTTTATTAGATAGAATAGAGGCCTGGTGCATGGGTGGGGTCTGGCTGGTTTGCCCTGAAGGGTCTCCTGGATCAGGGTGGGGGTTCCCTTGGGGCATGGGGCGGCCTGGGCAAGGGGCCTGTGGTGGTTTGCAGGCTGGCCACGGCTCCTGGCAACCCAAGTGGAAGCCCTGGTATCTGGGATTTGTTTATCTTCTATAATTGAAACTTTGTAGCCTTGAGCAGAGGCCAGAGCATGCCAGGCAGGCAGGAAGCTTGGCTTCCTCCATTGCAGGGGGCAACCCAAGCCTCCTGCTCTCTCCAGCTCCATGGCTGCCACCATTTTTGTTGGGATTCATTTATCTTCTATAATTGAAACTTTGTAGTCTTGACTGGAGGCCAGGGCCAGCCAGGGCGGGTGGGAAGCTTGGCTTCCTCCACTGCCGGGGAAACCCAAGCCTCCTGCTTGCTCCATGGCTGCAGCCATCTTGGTTGGGTTAATTTGCATACTTACTCCTGATTGGCTGGTGGGCATGGCTTGTGGGTATAGCAGAGGTCTGGTCAATTTGCATGTTTCTCTTTTATTAGTGTAGATATCTCCCCTTCCCTTCCTCTCTGAAATCAATAAAAATATATTTTTAAAAGAAATAATGGGTAAGTAAATATATTTTTGAATATTTAAAATAGTCAATTGTTAAATAAAATCCACAGCAAAAGCAATAAACCCCCAGCATTTGCACTATGGGAAATCAAATCAGGGATCTTAAGGACAAACTTGAGTAGTTTTCCCAGAAAGCAGAGGAAAATTATGAAATGATAAAAATGCTAAGAAAGGAGATGGTAGTCATGGAAGACAGAAAACCAAAACTAAACCCAAAAGTTATAGGTAATCTCAAGAAGAAGAAAAAACATATGGAGTAGACATAATCATGAAAGATATCTCAAAAGGGATAAAATTCAAAATTTTATATGAATATCACCATTAAGACTTGAATATTAAGGTCAAAAGAATTCCCCATATTCAGGCAAATATTCACTAGAGAGAAAAAAAGAAATAGAACCACACTGAGTTATGTTCTGGGGAAAAAAATACCTTTAAATTCAAACATTAAGAATGTTTATATTAAGCATCCTGGAAGTAAAAAGTTAATGATTTCTAATAAAATTGAACCACATGCTATTTATAAGACATTTTCCACTAACAAAATTATGGAAATCAATACAGCAACATTTCAAGACTTGTGTTCACAGAGAATATAACTTTCAGGTCTGAAGGAAAAAGAAAGGTATTCTCAGGTGTGTAAGAACTTAAAAAAAAACTATCCATGTGTGATTCTTGGAAAGATTAAAGTTGACCTAGAGATGAATCCTACTAAAGACCTCAAGCAAAGGAAGTCACAGAATAATACATCAAACCAGTTCAACAGAAAGGTAATCTCAAAAACTATCACTAATATTGTTACAAAACAGAAGGTAAACATATTGAGTAAAAATTTAATTTAATGATAATTATCTGTTTCTAATAATGCAGGTAAGAGCAAGGAAAACACAAAAGTGAGGTAACAATAAACCTAAGGGAAACTAAGTTAAATATCTCATTTTTTATAAAGGGAGTCAAAATCTATCTTTTCTGTTATTGTCCTGATAATTAAAAACTATAAGTTAAAGTACAGTTTTGAAGGTAATCTGTATATAATTAATAAATACTAGGCAGTGTAAAAGCTTATGACTATGAATATTACTAAGAAAACACGAGAAAATTGCAGATCAAGATAAAAGAAATATAAGTAAAGTATAAGTTATAATAAGTATTTGAATAATTGAAAATTTCCTAATAGAAGGAAAAAATTCATATCCAGTTTAAAAACACGGAAGCTCATGCAACCTATAAGAGAGATTCTAAAACAAACTGATACAGACAAGATAAAAATAAAAGAATGACAAGTATTCATTGGACAGTTGCAAAAAAACAAAACAGGAAATACTAGTTTGAGAAAGGGCAAAAGATATTAATGGTGGCTAAAGAATCTTTACATACTAATAAAGATACAAATCACAGGAAAACAAGTCATTCAATTTATATGTCATAGAGAGAGAGAGAGAGCAGGGAAAGGTGAGGAAAAAGGAAAAACTATACATGAAAGAAAATATTAAATCACTTTATTTCAAATACTTTTGTTTTAAAGGCTATATTTTTCACATATCAAATTAATGAAACTTAATTCTAAAGCCCAGAATTGTTGGATGTGAGATTAGAAATTGGAACAACTTTTCTGGAAGGTAAATTTGATGACTGATATTAAGAATTAATGCCCTTAGATTGAATAACTCTACTTTTAGCCATTCATCTTATAGTCATAATTAGGAAATATTTGAGGGTAGAGACATTCATTATGGCATTACATCTCTATTAGCTAAATTTAGTGCTAATCACCTGAGATGTCACAAAATATCCAACACCAGTTGGGAGGGATGTCACAAGTAATTTGTTAGTATTAATAGTAAAAGTATCAAACTTTAAACATTGTTAATAAATTAGAGTACAGTCAAGGTTATCTCTGTAATGTTACTCTTATTCCTATAACAATACACAGTCGTAAGTGGGAAGGAAAGAAACAGAGCAGTGAGAAATGCCCAGGGAAATGTGCATAAGCCAGAGCCTTTGTCATCTGGTGAACATCAGAACTCATTGGTTTCTGAACAATTATACATCAATGTGTATTACACAGAAGAAAGAAATCCACACTTACAAGATTGAGTTAGGTGCAGCTATTTAAGATATATGATACAGACATTATAAATTGTCTTTTGGAAGAAGTTTGATGAGATAGGTAAATGGTCACTGCAGAAGGCAGGACTGGGCACACAGTGACCCCTGTTTTACAGAAGGACTGGGAGGAAGTGGACCTGTGTTGGAAGTGGTGGTCTCTAGGGGTATTTTTCTCTTTTTATGCCTTCCTGAATTTTCCAAATATTAAGTAGTATATTAGGACCAGAAAAATAAAGTTATTCACCAAAATATATTGTAAAATTATAAAGAATAACTGAATGTTTACAAAGTAATTCTGTAATCTTGTAATCCTCTTTCCTTCCTGATCACTATACCAATTAAAACACATAATAAATATTTACAGAGGGGATTTATGCTTTTCTGATTACAGTCATAGAATCTCTTCTATCATTAAAAAAAAAAAAAGGCTTTGACAGCATAAGTAACTTGATCCTCAGCATGTCTTCATCTAGGCTGCCAAACACAATTTGTGGCTCCTTAAGCATTACACATTTAATTAAAAATGAAAACAAAATATCATCATGACATCCCATTTCATCCCTCCTGAGAACGTGCCCTGTTCTTTGAGGAAAGGAGTAATAAAGACCAAATGGGTAGGCTTTAGTTAACAATCTTCATTCTTATTTACAGGGAACTAAGTTAATGCCCTCTCTAGGGAGAAAAAATAAAAAAGCATGTAGTGACCTTCATTGAACTGCATGCACTTACCAGCTGAAAGTGTATTTTAAAATGCCCTGAAAAAAAGCTTCAGGGTTGTGGGGTTAACACAATACAAAATGCTGCCAAACTTCCTGTGTTGTCATTGTGTTTTCTTAACCCAAGAATCTGCCTATGAGAACACGAGTTTCACAGTGGGGTGGTGGGGAGGAAAGGTTCTGCCCTGTACCCATGAACTGCCTTTCTAATAACCCATGATTCTGAAGGGCACACAAAACATTGTAATAAGTGCATTTTGTGTTTTCATTTATTTCTTGAGAGAACAGCAGTCTTTATTAATGCATGTTCTTGACATATCATTGGATTCACTTTCCCAACCATTTTGAATTACTACCTAAAATAGTCTTTGGGGAATGTTTAAAAAAAAAAAAAAGGCATTCTCAACCAACTTGCCAAAGCACATTTATTTTCCATGAGTTGTGCTATTCCAATTTGCTTTCTCAAACACCGTGAATATCTACCTTAATTTTTAAATATTATTTTATAACAAAAATGTGCTAGGAAATTTTCTACTTTTTACTTTTGGGGGAGGAAAATATCACTTCTATTTTCTATGGCTTGAAAAAACATCATAAATAAGAATTATTTTCCTTTTTGCAAGTTCTGAAGTTGATGACATCATTCTATTTATTTATAAATAAAAAGGCGTCTAAAGCCTATGCGCTATTGACATTTTAAGCTGAATAATTTCTTGCAGTGTGGGTCTGTTTGTACATTTTAGCATGTACAGCAGCACTCCTGGCCTCTACCCACTGGATGCTATTAGCACCCCTAATCCTTCAGTTGAGACAACCATAAATGTCTCCAGACATTGCCAAAGGCCCCTTGGGGAAGAGAAGGGCAAAATATCTTCTGGTTGAGACTCTGACCTAAATTATATCATTCGCAGAGAGCCATGTACTACCTATCTAATTTATCTACTATAATGTCTTCAAAAAGTGAAAATTACTATCTTTCAAATGTTGAGACTGCTTGCTACTCTATTATTTTGGTAATCTATAATAATAAAAGCGTAATATGCAAATCGACCGAAAGACTGAACAGCAGAACTACCTTCCGGACGACCACGCTACGTGGGCCAGGCCAGCCAAGGCAGGTGCAATGAAATTTGTTGGAGGCCCTGCAATCGCTCCACGATCGCCCCACAGAGGAAGGCTCAGCCCACCCTCTGCAGGGCAATGGGTGGGGGGGCTCTGCGATCAATCACCCCAAAGAGGGAGGCCCAGGCCACTGGCCAGAGGGGCAATAGATGGGGCATGGCGGGGGGAGGGGGAGGGAGGCTCCACAATCACCCCAAAGAGGGAGGACCAGGCCACCCTCTGGGCGGCGATAGATCACAGACTCCTGGCTGGGTGGGTGGGGCCACCCTCTGCTGGGCGATTGATCTGGGGACCCTGTGATCCATCACCCCACAGAGGGAGGCCCAGGCCACCGGCCAGCGGAGTTGTGGTGGGTGTGCAGGGCCAGCCAGTGATCGCCCTGCAGAGAGAAGCCCAGGCCAGCAAAGCGATCGCACCCCATGCCTGTAGCTAGCAGAGGGAGGCAACCAGTGGTGGGGGTGGGGAGGGGGCAGAGCTGCAGAGATGGCAAGCAGTGGCAGTGGCCGGGGCAGGTCCAGCTGCTGGCATCCTGGGGAAGGAAAGCCCTGATAGGCCCTGATTGCCAGCCAGGCCTAGGGACCCTACCCAAGGGATCCCAGATTGTGAGAGGGCGCAGGCCGAGCAGAGGGACACCCCCCATGCACGAATTTTGTTCACTGAAAAATATTAAATATTCTAGTCCTTAAATATTCTACCTAAAGTGAACAAATGAGCCACTAAGATTTTCCACATCCTTCAAAAAAAAACAGCCGACCAAAAAACTCAAGTTAAATGTTAGAGGTAACTGTCACACTGAAAATTTATTTCACTTCTTTTTTATATGATTTCCTTGTTTTTAGGTGGCCATGAAAATCATCTAAATTATTTTATTACAATGAATATTCAGACTTTTGGTTCAAAAGTCCAAGTAAAGAGATTTTCAATAAGAAACAATTTAATATAATTCATACATTGCACACACGTCTCTTTTTATTCAAAAACTTTGTAACTAATGCAGCAAAGAAGAAGTGAGTTTCTATCAGTTATTACCTTTAAAAGATTTTTGTAATTTTAATTGTAACATGTTTATTAGAAAATTTTCAGAAAATACAAAAAAGTATGTATATCATCATAATCCTACTGCACAGAGATAACCACATATAGGTATTGATCTTTCTAGATTTTATTCTATTCATAAATTGTGTTATATCCTTAACAGATCACAATTTATATTCTACTTTATGTGAATTAAACATAATGTTTGCTGGGCAATAAGGACAAAATTTAGCAATAATAAGAGAAGTGGGTACTCAAATAAGATTAAGGCTTGTCTTTACTTTTATTTCCATTCTATGCTATGTGTCATCTAGCTATAGATATCCAAAGTCCTACCAATTTTTCTGAGAATTCTGGGGGAAGGAAGAAAGGGTCTTACATTTTCATGGTCATCTCTGTTCCATATGGATCCATTGAAACAAAACAAGGCCATTTATGTGTTTAGAAGATGTCACTGAACATTTGCCCTTGAACCTTAGAAATTCCCTCTCCATGTCCATTCTATCCCCATATTCAGGATATCTTCACGAACTGTTTCATGTTTTGAAGTTTCCAACTCACACCATGTCCCTGGTTCTCTGTACCCATTTTTTTTTTCTCTCTCAGGAGCAAGGGAAATGCTCCTGTGTTCTACACAGAGCTCTTTATCCACCTTGTTGGTTGTCTTCATCCCCTTTAAGTTAACAGAAAGCCCTGAGAGAGTTGAAGAACCAAGTTCTTGATTATCATAGGGTTTCTAGTCAGAAAGGCCCTAGTAACCAATTAGTCAAGCTCTTCAATTCAAGAAAGAAATTGAGGAAACATCAGATTATTCTAATGTCATAGCTGATGCCCACAGTTCAAAGGATGCATCAGAGTAGTTAAAAGAACATGAATAATTAAGAGACCTGGGGCGTTAGGGCCATGACCAGAGCCTTATCTAAATGGGTAACAGAAAATGCATCTCAATCACTGTGTATCTTTTCCATTCTCTCAAATATGGGAATAGAACCTATGCTAATAAGCACATTGGTGACCCACATTATGGTCTGAAAATCACATTCTAACAAATTGGCCGCTTCCATCCTCAAAACAATATAGCAAGAGAGATAAAGCATCTAAAATTATTATCATCCTTATTTTAGGCCCAGAGGAATTGGTGACCTGGTTGAGTCCCACCAGAGTAGCAGAACTAAAAAATGTCTTTGAATCTGAATACTACCCCAGACTGCCTTCTCATAATCTGGAGAGAAAGTGATGAAGATTTGATGATAATACATATGTGAAGGTTCTTTCCAAATGAAGAAAAAAAAAAGGTGAATGAAAATTCAACACTTGTTGCTATATTTATTTCCAGACACGTTTGGAGAGATGGCATCTATATGAGAATGCTTTGGTTAGAGTTCAGGTAGTTTCCACAAATATTCTCTCCAAATGGCACCATCTATATATATAAAAGCCTAAGCAACCTGGACGACCAGATGACCAGAATGACCAGCCAGTAGCTATGACACACATTGACCACCAGGGGGCAGATGCTCAATGCAGGAGCTGCCCCCTCATGGTCTGTGAGCTCCCACAGCAGGAACGCTGCTCAGCTGACAGACCTGCGCCAGATGCAGGACTCAGGGCTGGTGAGAGCAGCTGCAGTGCAAGCCTCTCCTGTGGACACTCCCCCTGTGCGCCTGAGTGGCTGCGGCAGCAGGAGCAGCAGGGCCAGGATGAGCGGGTGTAGCATGGTGCCCAGCCGGGCTTGGGCTCCTCCCCGGCCACCTGCAGCTTTATGTATTACTTCGTGCTGTGTGGGATCTACGCGGACAGTGGGCTGGAGTCTGACAAGCTGGCAGGTAAGGTTGGGCAGTGGCACAGAGGTCCACTGATCCCCACAGGCCAGTCCAAGGGACCCCACCAGTGCACAAATCCATGCACCGGGCTTCTAGTACATTATAAAATAAAACTTTGCATAATGGGATTAAAACATTATACTCTGACAGTCATTTTTACTTTCACCATAATTCTTTAAGTTTTCTGGACTTTCTTTTTAGATTTATCCTGCTCCTTATCAACTGGCAGCTGATCCAAAGGTTTGGTGACTGAATAATTAATCCAGCCTAGTCCCTTACACACACACACACACACACACACACACACACACACACACTTTCTTCCTCCATGGATTCTGTTAATGATTTTTTCCCCTTGTCTTTGAATATTTACAATGCAGACTGCAAATCCAAGAGGTTGATTTCCCTCTTTTCCAAGATGAATTAACTCTAAAAGACCCCCTGGAGTATTTCACAGTGGCCCCAATATGCTTCCTCACTAGCACATAAAGTTATCTATGAGTTATATCTGAAAAATCTGGAACCCCCAAAGCTCAAAAATGTTAATTACTCAAATATTCTCTGTTCCAGATTTCTAAATTCTTTCGTAACTTTCCACAGAATCCTCTCTCCATAATTTTCATTCATTTCTCAAGATATAAAGCTCACAATTGAACACATTTTCTATTGAGTTTTCCTGTGTGCTGAGTCTCACAGTTTCAAATGAAATACAATTACTTCATCAAAAACAGGCATTTAACAAACACCCTCTAATCTGTAACTAGAATCTGTGGGATTCCAAGGCACAGTTGTTCTCAAGCACAAAAAAGATAATCTACTATATTGTGAATTGATTGTGAAGAAAATAAAATATTTGCACTATACATTCCGTTATAATTGCTTTCTTAAAACCACCATATATATTCCTGATTAATGTTTGCATTTTAGCACATTGAGGTCCCAAACCTCCTTTTATTCTACCCAAAATATTTACAATTATGCTTTCCCAGCATACCCTACATCTATATATTTTTTTAAACAAATTTTATGTTAAGACTTTTTGTAATATTGAAAAATTTCATCTAAACAATATTCATACTTGGTTTAAATATTTTAAATAAGACTACAAACCTTCTCACACCCAATTGAAACACCAGCCCCACCCAAAAGGAAACATCTTTCAATCATGTCTGCTTTTAGAAAGCTAAATAATAAAATTATTTGAAAAAAAATGAAGCTTAAATAATGAAATAACTAACATATGTATATATTTGTTTTTATCCATCTATCTCTATGTGCTAGACCCTGAGCTATGTAAAATGAGATTTTAGTTCCTTTCCTGTAGTTCTTTTCTCAACCCTCTGTAATTTGGATAATTATATTATTATTTTAAGTTTTGTTGGTTGTAATTGAGAAATATCTACTCATACTTCCGGTTCTTGTCCAACAAATTTGAGTTGGGTTCTTGACACCCCTCTAGGTGGAATAAGGCTATTAATGTCTCTACTAGCCTTCCACTTTCACTTCCTTCTCTCATCTTCCACCTTCTGTCAGCTTTTTAAACTTTTCTTACATTTAATTTTACTTTGTCAAGATTGTAAAGTGAACTGTTAATTATGTGAGCTGATAAAAATGTTTTTATATTTAAGTTGCGTTTTTGATATTTAACAGCAGAAATTCTTCTAACTTCATTGAGCACCTTCTACACGCTGACCTGCTGGACAAAAAAGAGATGCTACATTGTCTACTTTGTGTAAATGAGTCAATTTTAAATGAGATATGATTTTTTAAAGATACAGTTAATTAAAATAGATCTCATAAAACAAAATAAAATAAGATGATTCTGCAATGGTTTTTAAGACAGTATCTTATTCAAGATAAGCCTTTAAAAAATAAAACTATTGTAGAATATTATTTAAAAACAGAAGGGGGGGAATGTTTATTTTCTAAAAGAAACTACTAAAATTGAAGGAAATAGGTGTATAGTAATCTTAGTGAAAAGATATATTGCATTTGAAACATATTCTAACGGTTATTGTCTTAACTGTAAAGGCTACCCTTAACTATAAAGGATAACATGGGAAGTGACCATGATTTAAGGATAACTTATAATATGCATTTCAGTTTAAATTTAAAACAAATATTCTATTTTTGAGTGAAACTCCTGACTTTGCAGAAAACATTGATAAATGCATATTTCCTATAACTTTAATTTTACAGAATAAATGTAAATACATTTTCCCCATCTTGTATCTCTATGTTTTTCTGCCTCTTTGAAAAAGGTTTGAGATAACTGGTGAATCGAATTCCTCTTCCCCTGTGAAGAAAACCCATAGCAATCTCCTTCATGCTGTTCTCACTGCTCAGCTAATCATACCCAGGTTAATGTTTGACTCAAAATGTTATTCATGCATTTATACTTCACCTTATTTTAGAAAGTCTTTTAGACAGCTTAAATAAAATGCATACATGCAAATATGAGCTGGTAATGTATAGTAAAAATAATAAACCAAGATAAGGAAAATATATTTCTAAAAACATCACGATGAGACAGACCTAAATACGTTCCTAAATTGAGCTGTAAATTTAATTCAGAGCTGCCTAATAGTGGAAATAAAAAGGAGACACTACAAATATGACAATTTAGGGGAAACAAAATGTATTCTAATACTAATCACTAAAATAAATTTTCCTTGAGACTGTGGTCCAAGATAAAATAAAAAGGATGGTTAATTTTTTTTGAAATTTTCTCTCTGTTCCTTCACATACATATAAAAGACTCTTGCCATAAATATACCACAGTGAAGAAACTCCATGATCAGGTTTAAAAAAATCAGAAAAAATGTAAGTTTTATAAAAGGAGAGTTAAAAAACTCTGATGTTGTGGTTCAGAAAAGAAATTTTCCCACATCCATTTCAGAAATAGAAAGGAAAATGAGGGAACTGTTTTTCTGTTCTCTCTAACAGATACTATTTCACTATTCCTAATAACATCCTTTTCAAATGAGTGAATTGGATTCAGTAAATTGGAGAGAAGTCACATGGAAGTTTGATTTGTCCAAGACACACAGAAATTAAGAGGCATACCAATGATCAGAATCAGCAAGATGTGAATCCAGTTATCTACACTGATAAAAGAGAAAGATGCAAATTGACTTTACCTTCGAGATGCCCACCAGTCAATCAGGAGTGAGTATGCAAATTAACCCAACAAAGATGGCAGGTTAATTTGCATACACAGGCAGGCGTTTTGCACCGCCCCAGCCGCTCTGGGCCTCTGGGCAGTGTGGGAAGGCGGAAAGGTGGCTCCGGGCCGGAGCAAAGGCTGTGCTGGCAGCCAGAGTAAGGAAGGCCCATTCTGCATGAATCTTCATGCATCGGGCGTCTAGTTTATTATATTCACTGATAAGAAATGTTGAGATAAAAGTATATTAAATGTAAAATTCAGAAAAAATAATAATGTCATTAGTCAGATCATGTAATTCAACTTATAAAAAACCTTCTGTCTGCTCCTGGCTGGGTGGCTCAATTGGTTGGAGTGTCATCCCATACACTGGAAGATTTGGGGTTCAATTATCAGGGCACATACCTAGGTTGGGGTACATATGGAAGGCAGCCAATTGATGTTCCTCTCCCTCTCCCTCCCCCTCCCTCTCCCCCTCTCCCTCTCTCCTCCCTCTACCCCTACCCCCACCCCCTCTACCTCTCTCTCTAAAAATCAATAAAAACATATCTTTGGGTGAGGATTTTTAAAAAAACCTTATGCCTGTTGATTGAAAAATGATTCTGGCCCAGCTGGCATAGCTCAGTGGTTGAGCATCAACCTATGAAATAGGAGGTCACGGTTTGATTCCCAGTCAGGGTACATGCCTGGGTTGTGCGTTTGATCCCCAGTGTGGTGTGTAGGAGGCAATCAGTGATTCTCTCTCATCACTGATGTTTCTATCTCTCTCCTTTTCCCTTCTTCTCTCTCTAAAAATCAATAAAAATATTTTTAAAAATTTAAAAACTATCCTTACAAATGCTAAAACTATCCCCAAATTCAAGTTGTTTAGTAAACATTTAAATACATGTTAAAACTGATAGCTCTCTAAAAGAGGGACTGCTCTCATCTTCCTTGTTGAAAAGCTGATGAAGAAATCATCAATGATGATTCCAATGATGATTTCTTCATCAATGGAGTCACCCATATTGCACAAACAATTGATAAAATATTCACTCCCTGAAATAAATGAGTGTGGACTTATTAATTCCTAATACTGGTTTTGACTTAAATACACTTAGTAAGTGGTGCATATTGGATTCATAATAATCAATTCTTCCATAGTTTTCACTCAGTTAATTAGTTGAAAATAACATCTGCTAGTTCAATTAAATTTAGCAAATTCCACATTCTAGCATTACCATATGTACATTTGTTGGAAGTAATAATTAAACTTCTGTACTAGATTGTATATTTTCGAAGAAAGTAAACAAGTTATATTAAGATACATGGAAATGTCTTTAAAAACATATTTGCTTTTCTCTTTAAAAGTTAAGCACAAATATCTTAAGTGAATCCCTGATAAATGGCTGCAAAATTACTTTATGATGTGGGTATGAACCTGACTAAGCCACTAACAACTTCCATGTAAAACTATGAACATTGACAGCCATAGGCTATGTTAATTAAATGTCTCCCCTAATACCTTCTCCATTAAAAAATAAGAGAGGAAAACAGAGGAAGGAAGAAAGAGGGAGGGAGAGAGAGAGTAAAGCATTAAGAGGGAGGAGTCTCATTTACATCTAGTTTGAGGGAAAACTTTCAGATTGAGAAAAATATGCAGTCAGAGGAAATATTGATAGACTGCTAGTGGGCAAGTATCTTGACACTTGCTTGTAGAAAAGCAGAAATAGAGAATAACATGTTAAGACTGCTGTGAACTTGGTACACCGACTCACAGAAAACAAATTCTTTACAATCACTATCTTGGTTGCATCTCACAGCACCTGGATGAGGCAGGCAGAGTCTGGAATACTGTCCTTTCATAACAAGAGTTAGTCACTAAGAAATTTGCTCAAGGTCAATTCAGAATCTTTTGAGAAAACTTAGTCTTAGGACCCATGTTATCCCTTGAAGCTAATTTGATTAGGTGTGGTGAGTTTCAATTGCAAAAGCAAAATGGTAACACAAGCCATTTTTATTTTGTTTGATCTCTCTTCCTCTTCCTCCTCCTTCATTGTACAGATCATCTTAAAATAAATTTGGTCACCAAAATAATTTATGCAGAAGGAACATGTGGCAAGTGTACAAAAATGTTTAAATGCAAAGTTTATTGCCAGAAGAAATAAACTGAATGTGACAGCTATTTGAAATACAAATAAGTGTTATCTGTTCATAACATATGCAAATTATGTTAAAATTTTCACCAGTAACTGTTTTTATCAAAGTGTAGTCCACTTTCAGTAAAAATCTCAATAAATTTTACAAATCTTGTATGACCAAATCCTATTAGTATCATATAAACAACTATAGTGTCTATTATTTGCAAGGTACTGTGATTGAATGCTAGGTGGTTTAGTCAAGTCCCGCCCCCGCCCCCCTCAGCTATTTCATGCAATCTCTATTTAAGATAATATGTGACTTTATTGCAGAAATAAAGTTCACAATAAAATTGACTTGAATACAAAACTCCTATATTTTCATTCTTGAATGAAGTAAGAAAAGAGAAAAACGTTGTCAGTGTCATGACCGCCTGCCTTTTGAAGAAGGCTAGAAACCTGTTTCAGATACCTGGTGTACTGGCAAATTTATTAAGAATAAACATGTTCAGGACAGCAGATGTACCAAATTGAAAGTTGCCTAATTAAACACTTTAATGCGATGTCCTAAAAGGAAAGTCTTTAACTCGAATAGTTAATAGTGCTACTACTGTTTGTGCAGCTTTCCTTCATGTATGAACTTGCGCAGAAAAAGGAGTTAAAAGTTCAGGTAGCATTTAGATGACCTACGAAAGTAGTACGTCCAGTGTTCCCATTTTCGTCCACACCCCATATAACAGTAATGTAAGTACCGGACTTCCCTCCATAAACTCACTCTGTGACACAGCTTGGCGGGGCCAGACTCACCTAGCTCTGGGAGCCGGGAGCCGGTCCCGCCGCGGGCTCCCAGAGGTTTGCTCCCAGTGGATCAGGGCGGGGTGTGTTGCCGGAGTCGCCTTCTATTGGCTACCCTCTCGGGGACTGGCCGGGTTTTCCGACACTTGATTGGACGGAACTGCCCCCGTAGGCCGAGGCCATTGGAGGCTGCGGGAGCCAGGGGGCGGGGCGGGTCCCCCAGGAGTCCTGACAGAGCGCGCTGGGCGGCGAAGCTGGGCGCCGGGCGCCGGACCAGAGCTGGGCGGGCTGGTGGCCGCGGTGGGAGAGCGGGAGGGTCCCGGCGCGGAAAGGGGCTCGAAGGGGGAGTACGGTGCCGAGGTTGGTGCCTGGCCGCGTCTCCCGAGAGCAGTCCCGGTTTTGTCCCGGCGGGGGCCGCTCGGAGACAGCATCTGTCAACGCTTGCCCCTCCTCTCTCCTCCTCCGGCCGGGCCGGACTCCGCCGACAGGGGACGCGGAGCCGGCGTGGCGCGCCCATCAGCTGTCAGGCGAGTGGCGGAGCGGCCGGGGGCGGCGAGAGACACACAAAGAACGCGGTGAACGGCGCGGCGAAAAGGGGCGGCAATTTCGGGACGGCTACTCCCGGCCGCGCCCGCTTGTGCCGCCGCCGCCGCTGGTCCGAGGCCGCGGAGACAATACGGCCGAGCTCACATCCCAGCGCCCGCTCTCCCCCGGCCCCTACTGGACGGGGCCGGGCTCGCCCAGCCCCCTCCTGGCCCGCCGGCCCCCGCCCGGGAAAGGGGCGCCCCCTCGCTCTCGCGGCCGGTGAAGGAAGTCGGTCCGCGGCCGCCGAGCCCGGCAACTTACGAGCCGGGAAAAGTTTGCGGCGTCTTCGCGAGGCGGCGTGGCGCGGCCCCCGCCCCTGGCGTCCACGGTCCCGGCCGGTGACTTTCTGGGCTCGTCGTCCGCCCGGGCCGCTGCGCGGACAACGGGGACTGCGGGGAGGCCGGAGTCGGTCCGAGGGCTTTGCGCCCGGGCCTGCGGGTGAGTTGGCTTTGGCGCGGTGGATTTAAGTGGTGTGGGGCACCTGGGCTTGGGGAGAAGGCGTGGAGAGAGCCGTTAATACTTTTTAGAGCAGGCGGGGAGAACAAATAAAAAGTGCGAGGGCTTAAGAGGCGCTGACATGCCACGGACTCGTGAACCGTATCCGTGGGAACCCATCGGGAGCCGGGGCCACCGAGGGCCTGTGCGGGAGGGCGGGGGTGGGGTGGAAAAATTAGAAGGTCGCGCACCAGCCCTGCCTGCAACTGACTAGCTCTGCTTGACCTTGGGCAAGTGACTTAACCACTTAGATATCCTCCTGGGTGATACGGGAGGCTAGAGCTACAGGAGCTACATGTCTTCTCCTTTTAAAAACACATCTCGGTTTGAGATTTTCCCTGGGCCTCCGCTTGAAGCGATAGGCCAGGATATATCTACCTGCGCCTGGGTTCACCTTTCATTCTACTGAGAAGTAACTTTTAAGTCAGTTGTGTTCAAGCAGTCGTACTTCAAGGTTTTGTTTTGGTTTTAATGAAAAAATAAGTTACTCGTTACTTGTTTTATAAACGCTTCTCAAGACTGACTGTTTTGCTGCACCACTTAAAAAGTTTTAGGGGCCAAGGCTGGGAATAAGATAACCAGGCTTGAGGGTGAAGTGACAGGTACCCTCAGCGATCTACCCCTTCATCCCTTCAGTTTAGGGGAAGAACAAGGTTTTTATTATACATAGGAGAGCATAAACAGGGCAGGTGTTTCCCCCTTGTTTTTTCTGTATTCTTTCTATTGAAAACTTGTGGAGGGCATTGGGGGATGGGCCTCTAACTTCTGACAAAGAAGGAAAAGAAAATGTCACTTGTAACCAAAGAAACCTTAAACTAATGTAAATCTTCATAATGCAAGTACAGCTTGATCTAATTTTAATGAAGGATTGAAAATAGCTGCTGTGTTCAGTATCACTGACGCCAAGATGGCTCACTTACATAATCTTAGTTGGGATGTGTTAGTGGCATGTATAATTTTAATAAATTATTAATGTTAAAGCTTTGGTCTAGTAATGGTATTGAAATATTGTCATCACAGGTTGTGTTGCAATAAAGTGGAGTGTTAACTTTTGTTTATTATGGTAAACCTGCCCATAAAAAGTGAAGTCAAACATTTTTTTCCTAACCAAACTTTTCTCAGCTATTAAATATCTACTTATCAGTACTCAATACAAAAGAAGTTATTTTGTTCTCTCAGTGATGAGTTAGTTCCTCCAGTTTTCTCGTCATTCTTGAGAGTGCCTTCTAGATGCCAGGTGCTCCTGGGCATTTTATCTTCTCATGGAGCTGATAACAACAAAAGTGGATTTAAAAAAATATGTGTGCACAAATACACTCAACAAATATTTGCTGAAAAAATGCCTAGTGTTCAGATAATGATAATTTTAAAAAATTGCCCAACCTTAAAGAGAATTATTATCATGCATTACGGGAAAGAAGGAGAGTATTAAAGAAAAAAACTGGCAGAAAAAGTGAGTTTTTTCTAGTATCTAGCCTGAAAGTGTATAACTTAAAATAGGGATTCAGATTTAGAAAGAGACAAAGACAATTGATAGGGATTCTGGGAGAAAGATAGCAATATTGATTTAATGTAATAACGTTTATGACTTAACTTCCTTTGAAGAACACAAACCTTTTAAAAGGTATCTTGTATAATAAATAGCTGTTTCCATTGTGATTTAAGATCTAATTAAATGGCCTAATCATACCATAATATTTCATATGAGTGCTGTCTGACTTTTAAACTTGGTTTTAAAATAGCTTGAAATAAGCCTTTCAATGCAGTTACATGAAGGAAAATGTATATTTGAAATCAACTAAATCTCCAGTGAGAAAATTGTCTCAAATCTTATTCCAAATATAAAATAAGCACTGGAAATAGCATCTTGCCAAGAAGGTCTTCACTCTAGACAAGCATTGTGTCTGGAGATATCCTATGTGGACTGCATCATGAATGAGATATTTTATTTTTCATGAGGGACCTGTCTATTTGGTGATATCAGGAAAAGAAGTCCCCAACAGTTGTAAGCCTGGAAACTTCTGGAAAGTCTAGTAGCCTTATTTAAAAGTGACCACTCTGCATTGATATTTGAGGAAGCAAACTGTCTTTGTAGAATGTAATCATCCTAGCAGGTTTGCCAGTTAGACAGCCTTGTAGAGGAATAGTGTATCTGAGAGTTTTTGGTCCTTAGACCACCTGTATCAGAATCTTCTGTAGCACTTAGAAAACTTCAGACTGTTGGGCACCTTCCTATAAGCATCAGAATTTCTGTTAAGAGAACCTAGAATCTGTATTATTAACAAAACTCTCCCAAATCACATTACATTTAAAAAAATAGTGTTAGAGTTTTCTTGCCAGTATTTAATGGCAACTGTTGTTTTGTCTAGGACAGTGGTTCTCAACCTTTCTAATGCTGCGACCCTTTAATACAGTTCCTCATGTTGTGGTGACCCCTAACCATAAAATTATTTTCGTTGCTACTTCATAACTGTAATTTTGCTACTGTTAATGAATCGTAATGTAAATATCTCTGTTTTCCCATGGTCTTAGGCGACCCTGCTAGCGGTTCTCAACCTGTGGGTCACGAGAACCGCTGCTGTAGAGCCTAAGACCATCAGAAAACACAGATATTCGGCAAGCTAACCAAGACACCACCTGCAAGCAGAGTTAAGGTTGCTCTGGGGCACAAGATCCAAGAGACCTCTCCTACTGTGGGATACTCTCACTACCACCCCTAGCCTGTGTGTGATCTGTGGGAGTGGCAATCCCAGCCACTTCCTTCTCTTCAACTGGGGAGATAAGGTTTCAAGCAAATAATTGGGAATTGATCCCAAGGGACAGAAGGTCTGAGAGAGAGCAAGAATGCCGGATGGAAAGCTGTTCCCTCAACACAGTTAAACACTCACATTTGAAGATTTCGCTCTTAAATCTGATAATTTGGAAGAGAAATAATCTGGCTGAAACCAGGCCCCTTGCCCTCTGTTGTCAAAATTTCCAACTAAAATCCCATATAATGGGTCCTGTAACCTCTGTATCCATAAATTCTCTGACATATAAGTGAGTACTTTCATGTTTATTGAAATACAAAGGAAGAATTTAGGAGAGAGTTTCAAAGCTTAAACTGAGAGATCAAACACACTTGATTTAAATCCTGGCTTTACCTTTTACTACCTACATGACCTTGAACTGCATTCTCGACCCTCTGAGCTTTCAATCTTACTTGAAAAATGAGGATAACGGTACCTGCCTCATAGGAGTTATTTTGGAAATTATGTAAGATTATAAATTATGTGAGATACAAATTAGTGACAGATAATAACTGACACTCAGTATATACTCCATATATGTAGCTTTTGATTTATTGTAGTAACTTTTAAAAATTTATCTTTTAGCCCAGGAGAGTTGCTATAGAAGAGGGACCAGAGAGGAAGACAATGCTGGAGGAGGTAAATAGCTCTGGACACAGGGAAGGTCAGACCACTAAATAGTAATTGTTGAGCAGAGGGAAAGGGACAGGAGAAGGATGCAGACTGCAGTGCCAGCTAATAACCTGGGCTGCCTCAGCTGCTGTCTCCTCTCCCCTCCTCCCTTTTTGTACCACCTTATTTAACACTTTATATACTTTGTTGACTCACTCTAAGAAATACTATGTGTTCTGCTTCACATTTTTAATCCTGGTTTTGTATTTTAGTATTGATGATCCTCAAACTTGCAGGGGCTTAGTGTGGAAGCTGTCTTTTCTTTTTGGGATCTAAGTTTTAGAATTATTGAACAGAGGAGATTTCTCCTCTGACCCCAGAGTAGTACATCCAGAATTTAACTCCAAATTTGCCTTTTCAGAGAAATATATGCCATCAAGACGTGAGGACATGATCAGAGAGGCTCCTGCCCCCGACTTTTAAAAATACCTTTACTTTCTATAGTAAAAATACCTATACTTTTCAAAGTGCCTTTTCTCACATCAACTCACATTTTCCTTACAATAACCCTGTAAAAAGTATTAATATTAGTAGGCAGACCCCAAAATAGAATGGAGATGGGAAAAGAGAAACATTATGTTTCTCTTTTCCCATCTCCATTTTTTTTTGCAAACATATTGCAATGGTAGTCTTTGCTGTCTTCACCTCAGTTTTCTAAAATCAAAATCCTTTCATTATTTCCTGTTTACCCCCCAATCAAATTGAACCTCCTCTTCTTGGCTCATATAGTGGTCCTGAAACCATGGTCTTACATACTCTATAGTTCCTGGAACATGGCTGGCTCACTCACTATAGTGCTTTAGCCCATATTGCTTCCCTCATTAATGATGCTTCCTTTCAAACCAACCAGATTCTACCCCTTCTTCAATTTCCACCTTCTCCCTGGAGCCTTCCCAGATCATTAACATCTTAAAGGTTCTCTCCTCTGAATTCCAGTGGTAGCCACAGCTATTTGTTAAATTATAACTTGGTCTTAAAGTCCTAAGGGAGAGAAAGTATATGATAGATTTTATATAGAGAAGAATGCAGTGGACAAAGTACGTTTTAAAGAGTTGACATCTATTAAGGAGCTGTGGGAGATAAGCCAGGTTGCTCTACCCTTGTGGTTCTACATTTCTTGAGTTGTAAATGTGGAGAGGTTTTGTTGATGGTCCCTTCTCATTCTGAGGTTCTAGGACAACTTGGTCTTCCTTATGTGGGATGGGATATGGGCTCTTAATTGAGTTCAGGACTTGGTCTATCCCAAAGATTGCTAATGCTAAACTTGGCAGTTTTTGAATGCCATATACTTTTTTGGTAAGCTTTTTAAGCCTAAGCATTCAGGGAAGGTTAGTGGAGGAGATGCATTAGGTAGTAGAATGATGTATTAAGGACAGTAAAGGTTTGTCTTTGTGAATGACTTCTTATTATAGAGCTAGAGGCCCTATGCACGAAATCGTGCAAGAGTAGGCCTTCACAGCTGTGGCAGCTGCCTCCATCCCACGGCTGCAGCCCAGGCTTCGTCTAGAAGGACATTCGGAAGGTTGTTGGCTGTCCAGTCTAACTAGCATATTACACTTTTATTATTATAGATAAATAGGGTCAGCTATTGGATAAAGTTTAGTCTTGGCGTTTATAGTGTACTTTGCATTTCATCTTTATTGGATAATGCTATATAATAAATATTTAGTCAAAACTCTAAATGTTAGATGCCTTTCTATAGTAATCTGGTTGGTGACATATTATAAGTCTGTATATGTATGTACATGTATCACATGCATATTACCTTTGAATTAAGAAGGGAACCCCTAAATTATGAGTTGTTATTATACTCTGACCATTCATAAGAAGGATATCTTTTTAAAGTGTGTTGACATTTAATTGACCTTTGAAAGTTCATTCTGTTAATCATACTCAAAGTGCTAATGCTATGGTTGACTGCTCTGGTGTTTTTACATTCAGTCGTGCCTAGCATATAAATTCTTCAGCATAATTGCTACTTATTTAGCCAGAGTTTCCATTCTTTACTGAAAATGTGAGTTGTATTTTATTTTTGTATCTTTTAAAAAAAACACCACAACAACTTTGCTTCAGGCTGGATAGTGCTAGGGGTTTGAATTGAAATGTTTTCCTGTCATTAGTTGTATGGGGTGTGGCTTCTTAACATAAGAGTAATGGAAATTTTTTGCTAAGTGTATTTTTCTTCTGGCAGCAGTTAGAACTTTTCAAGATATAATGCTATAATATGGAGATGCTTAACAATTTGACACTACACATTTTTAACATAAACTTTTGAAAATCTTTCAATTCTTTTTGTATAAATTAAAACTATCATTCTATTACTTTTTATTAACAAATTCAAAGGATCTATTTTCATAGCAAACTCTTAATTCCTTGAATTGCTGTGAATGAAATTTTTTTACAAATGATGTATTTGTTTTTAAAAAGTCAAGTATATTTATTTTTCATAGCTTAACATTTTATTACTATTGCCTAGAGACCATTTGCTGAAATGTTTAAACATTTTTGAGTATTAAATTTATAGCATCAGTCTATGGAAATAATTTTTAATATGGATAGTTTAGCTCTCTTACAGGTTTCTAAGCTAATATTTCCAACACTTTTTGCTGATAGAAAATAAAAACTTATAATTACCAATTTTGGGTAATTTATCTTGAGACTCGCTTTTTAAAAATACTTTTGTCTTAAAAGCAATTTTTAAATAGGGAAGGCAAAGTTTAAATCGGAATTTTTATTTTCATGAGGTAATTTTATACTTTCAAATATATAGCTCTAGGCCTCTCCCTCAAAATCAATCAACAATATATAATGTTTGTGGTACATCTTGTTTCCTACTTATAAGTTTTAATGTCATTATATCATTTATTTATTCACATATTACAAGTATGGTAGATAGTCTCATTTCATGAGGCTGACTTTCTCATCATCATCTCTCCTTCTATATTGTCGTATCTTTTCTTTTGCCTTTTTCTGTTCCCAATTTTACAAATTACAGCTATCTTGTGGCCCCCCGCCAAAGGAAAATGAATCACTTTCCCTTAGTCCAAACATTTAACTTCAAACTCTATCCTTTTTAGAATAGATGATTAAGCTTTTAAGTAATATCTAAATAATACATTAATATTATTTGACTTCAATCCTGAATAGTCAGATGACTTCAATCCTGAATAGTCAGATGCAGGATATCCCAGACTAAGGGTGAACTCTCACATTACCATTTCTCATACTGTGGTTTCGACAGATAGATTTATTTCTTCCTCAGGAATTAAGTATCTTAGGACAAGGCTAGAACTGTTTAAATAGAGAATGTTAAGCTAAAGCCTGGTTCCTTGTGTAATCTCTCTTAATAACTCGACTGGACAGATGACACATGTTGACAAAATTAGTATATTTGCTCTTCTGTTTGAAGTATGTTTTGCCATAATAAATTACTTTCTGTCATTTGAATCTGGATATATTAATTTATTTTATTTTCATTTTATTTAACTAATTCTTGTACTCACTGTCCTAAACACTTGATAAGTATTAGTTTATTTAATGCAGTAATTACATTTATTATTATATAGTTACTAGAGGCCCGGTGCATGAAAATTCATGCAGTGGAGGGGGTTCCCTCAGCCCTACCTGCCCCCTCTCACAGTCCGGGAGCCCTCAGGTGCAGGAGGCGACACCCCCATCACACCTCTGCTGCTGCCACTGCCGGCAGTGCAAGCCTCGGCCAGCCCTGGTTCCCTGAGCCTTGGGCGGCCCTAGGCGGCTTGGCAGCCGCCATCTGAGGCTTGCCTGCACCTTGGGCCAGCCCTAGGCGGCTAGGCAGCTGCCATCCAAGGTTTGCCTGCAACTCGGAAGGCCCTGGGTGGCTGAGGGGCTGAGGGCGGGTCTGGCCTCACCATGCGCCTGCCATCCTTCCCCCCCCCCCTCCCCCCAGCTGGGCTAAAAGGACTGGGGGACTTCAGCCGGGCTGAGGGGACTGGGCGCCGCCATCTTGTGGCTATGGGTGCCTCCATCTTTGTCATGGTGTGACTGTCAATTTGCATATTCCCTCTTTATTAGATAGGATAGTTACTGTTTTACATTTGAGAAGACTAAGGCACAAAGTTATGTTTTAGGGTAGGGCTTTAAGTGGGGGGGAGTGATAAGTGCAGTCAGAGTGGATAACACAGTAGTGCTAAGAATCAACAAAAAGATTTTCAAGAGTTTGGAGAAAAATGAGTCTGTATGGAAAGGATCAGGGACCCAGCTTGGCCCAGTCTTAAAGAGCAACATGTCTTCCTTCCTCAATTTTAAGCCTTGGATCATAGAGGCAGAAGCCTGGTAAGTGATCATTGCCTTGGGTTTCATTTGCCTAGTCAGCCTGGTGAGGTGGGCCATGCTGGGCCTGTAATTCTCATAAGGCTGCAGGAACTTTTATGTCTTAACTCCTACCATTTCTCAGGATTCAAACTTCTTTCCCCCTAAAGGGTTTAGCTTCTCTCTCTGCTGGAAGTGGGCATTGCAAATACCAGTACAGAATGTTTTTGTCAGTCTTAACGTCAGCTCATTTCATCCTCTCTTCTTGCCCTACTTTGTGTATTACTTTGAAAGTACTATTCAGTAGTGTTTATGTTTGTGTGTTGTATGAAGTTTAGAGACTGGTGTTAAGCAATGAGATTAAAAGACAAATCATTTCTGTTGGAAGAATATGAGAGAACAGCTAAAAAGAGGAAGTGTGGAGAAAAGAGAGAGACATCATGGAAAAGAAGAGATTTAATGAGGGAAAAATAATGCTGAAAAAATGAAGAAAGAGAATTAGTGATTTCCTTCATACCCACACCTCCTCCCCAACTTCACAGTAACAGAGACAATTTCATTCTCTTCTCCTGACGAGGATCGCCAGAGAGTTCTGTACTGTAGGAGTGGAAAATTTCTCCCTTTTACATTTTGAGACTTGGGTGTGCTACTTTGAGATGCCACTGGTATCTAAGTAATACTTGTTTATACTGGATATTTTTCTCTGTAGCCTTTGTAGATGGGGTTTAGAATACAAACAATATTGTTAGCAGAACTGCAGGTACTCGATTGCTCTGTTTATTTTGCTTGTTGAAAAACTTCCAGAGCCTTAGGACTTCTGAGTACATTAAAAAATACAACAGGCAATTTTATTTTTTTAATTTAATAAATTTTTATTGTTCAGATTATTACAATTGTTCCTCTCCCCCACCCCCCCATAACTCCCCTCCACCCGGTTCCCACCCCACCCTCTGCCCTTACCTCCCCACAACTGTCCTCATCCATAGGTGTACGATTTTTGTCCAGTCTCTTCCTGCACCCCCCACACCCCTTTCCCCCTGAGAATTGTCAGTACGCTCCCTTTCTATGCCCGTGATTCTAATTATATTCACCAGTTTATTCTGTTCATCAGATTTTTTATTCACTTGATTTTTAGATTCACTTGTTGATAGATATGTATTTGTTGTTCATAATTTTTGTCTTTACCTTTTTCTTCTTCTTCCCCTTCTTAAAGAATACCTTTCAGCATTTCATGTAATACTGGTTTGGTATTGATGAACTCCTTTAGCTTTTTCTCTGTGAAGCTCTTTATCTGACCTTCAATTCTGAATGTTAGTTTTGCTGGGTAGAGTAATCTTGGTTTTAGGTTCTTGCTATTCATCACTTTGAATATTTCTTGCCACTCTCATCTGGTCTGCATAGTTTCTGTTGAGAAATCAGCTGACAATCATATGGGTGCTCCCTTGTAGGTAATTAACTGTTTTTCTCTTGCTGCTTTTAATATTCTGTCTTTGTCTTTCGCTCTTGGCATTTTTAATTATGATGTGTCTTGGTGTGGTCCTCTTTGGATTCCTTTTGTTTGGGGTTCTGTGTGCTTCCTGGACTTGTAAGTCTAACTCTTTCACCAGGTGGGGGAAGTTTTCGGTCATTATTTCTTCAAATAGGTTTTCAGTATCTTGCTCTCTCTCTCTTTCTGGCACCCCCATAATTCTGATGTTGGTACACTTGAAGTTGTCCCAGAGGCTCCCTACACTATCTTCAAATTTTTGGATTCTTTCTTCTTTTTGCTTTTCCGGTTGAGTGTTTTTTGCTTCTTTGTATTTCAAATTTTTGACTTGATTCTTGCAATCCTCTAGTCTGCTGTTAGGTCTCTGTGTAATATTTTTTATTTCAGTCAGTGTATGTTTAATTTCTAGTTGGTCTTTTTTCACATCCTTGAGGGTCTCGCTAAATTTATTGGCCTTTTCTAGAAAATTCTTGAAAAACCTTATAACCGTGGTTTTGAACTCTATATCCAGCTGTTTGCTTTCCTCCATTTCTTTCACTTGTGATGTGTTTCTTCGCATTTTTGCTGCTTCCCTGAGTTGATAGAGTAGCTTTGTGTGGTAGGTGTCCTATAGGGCCCAGTGGCTCAGCCTCCCCAGTTACCTGAGGTGGGCACTCTTGGTGCACCCCTTTGTGGACTGTGTGCACCACCTTGTTGTAGTTAAGCCTTGATTGTTGTTGGTATCACTGGGAGGAATTGACCTCCAGTCCAATTGGCTGAGAGGATCAGCTGTGTCTATGCTGGGAGAACTTGTGCTGGAGACACCCTTATGAGAAAAGACTTGCAAAGTTACAAAAGCCTCTGTGCTCAGCGTGGATGGGGCGGAGTCTCAGGGTGGAGCAGACAGCCATGGCTTCCCGTCAGCCCTGCTCTATGAGGCCTCTAGGTCTCAGTGTCCCTCAGTAATCGCTGCAAGCACCTCTGAGAGAAAGCCGCCCTCGAGTTTCACCCACTGCCAGACAGTCCAGTTTCTTCCAGAATGAGTGTGGGTTCCCAGAGTCTCGCCTGGAACTAGAGTTCAGCGCAGTCGGGAGCTTCCGTTTCCCTCCTGCTTGAGAAAGCCAGCCACGTACTCAGCCGCCAGTCCTCTCCGCGTGCGCTGTCTCCATACCTCAGCCTTTTGCAGCTCCTCTGAGTGTTTGTGTGCTTTTCTCTTTCCTTCGAGTTGTAGAACTTCCACTCAGCCAGCTTTCCTGTGGTTCTGGATGATCTCCATTTTGTCTTTTAGTTGTAGTTTTGAAATTGTTGTCCAAGGCAGCAGTTTAGGTGTTTACCTGTGCCGCCATCTTGGTTTCTCCCCCCACAACAGGCAATTTTAAACAGCCCTTTAGAAAGAAAGGAAGAATAAGAAGAAAAGTTAGGACTGTCAGGCTCTGGTATTCCAACCAATGTGGTAAGTTTTGTGTTTTTGGTTTTTTTAACTAGTGTTTTCAAAGACTAAATTAGGGTGGTTTTATCAATTATTTTTTAAATTTTTATTGAATTTATTGGGGTGACATTGGTTAATACAATTTATATAGGTTTCAGGTGTACAATTCTATAATACATCATCTGTATATTGTGTTATGTGCTCACCACCCAAAGTCAAGTCTCGTTCTATCACTATTTATGCATTTATCCCCCCTTTATCCTTTTCTACCGTCCCCCAACCCCTTTCCGTCTGTTAATCACCATACTGTTGTCTGTGTCTATGAGGTGTTTTTTTTTTTTCTTTAATTCCTTCACCTTTTTTACCCATCCCCCTCTGACAGCTGTCAGTCTGTTCTCTGTATCTATGAGTCTGTTTCTATTTTGTTTGTATGTTTATTTTGTTCATTAAATTCCACATATAAGTGAAATCATATGGCCTTTCTCTGACTGGCTTATTTCACTTAGCATAATACTCTCCAGGTCCATCCATGCATAAGGTAAGATTTCTTTCGTTTTTATGGCTGAGTAGTCTTCCATTATGTAAATTGCCACAGCTTTTTTATCCACTCATCTATTGATGGGCACTTAGGCTGCTTCTAAATCTTGGCTATTGTAAATAATGCTGCAATGAACAAAGGGGTGCATATATTCTTTCAAAATAGTATTTTGGGTTTCTTTGGATAAATTTCCAGAAGTAGAATTGCTGGGTCATAAGGCAATTCCATTTTTAAATTTTTGAGGTAACTCTATACGCTGTCCTCAGTGGCTGCACCAATCAGCATTCCCACCAACAGTACATGAGGGTTTCCTTTTTCTAAATCATTGCCCACATTTTTTTGTTTGTTGATTTACTAATGAAATAGCCATTCTGACAGGTGTGAGGTCATCACTTATTTTTTAAGATGGGTGTAAAGTACTCTTATTGTATATAAATTACCTTTTCTTGAAAGTTTAGTTGAAATAAAAGTGTGGCACTTTCATTCCACAGATTATAAGACTAAAGTTAATTCTTTAAGGAATTTAGGATTTCTTTTGGGATGCTGCTTAAATCATGCTTAATGACTTTTCTTGGTCAGATCACTAGTCTGAAAGTATTTCTTACTGATTTATGATTATACTAGAGGTCCAATGCACCGGCTTCCCTCTTGCACCCAGGACCCGGGCTTTCCTCATAGCCCCAGCTTCTTCCGGAAGGTTTTCTGGAAGGACGCCAGTCTAATTAGCATATTATGCTTTAATTATTATAGATTGGGATAGAATCATTGGAATGGTGATGCTTCCAGAACATCCAAAATAATATGGTCAATTTTACCTTTAAACTTTCTGCTAATTCATCGTAGTGCCCCCTGAAGTTTCTCTCTTTATCTGCTCTTTGAATCTCTGTAGAAAGGTATATTATTCAGTAGTATTTATGAAAAATATGTGCTTTAAAGAACAAAATGTTGAGCTAATTTAATGATAAAAGTATTGATTTGAAGAAATTAAATTATTTTTAAATAGCTATTCATTTTCCAGGTGGAGGGGCCTAGTCTTAACAAGTTTGATTAGATCCCCATCAGTAAAACAAAGAGTAATATGAAAATGTGTTTTCTTTATCATTGCATGGCAATATCATGCTGTTCTTCAGACATTTTAGGAATCACTAATAAATTTACCTGTAGGGAATAGAAAGAGGGAAAGGGCATTTTTCTTTCTCATTTGTTCTTTTTTAATTTATCCATTTTCCTCCCACTTCCCTATAGTCATGGAAATTTTTAGTTTCCTCCACTGTTCATCAGATGTTCCCCATTTGTACATCCTAGATTACCACCACACCAAGTTTTCTTAGGGAGAAACAGAATCTGCATCTTTAGAAACTAATGGAAATCATCCCATACTTTTCAGACCCTCTTTCTTCTTTATAGGACAGAGAAGCAAAACAGTAGTTGGTAGTTTGTCATTGTTGCTTCTGTGGCTGCCCTATTTGGTTGACCTAAACTTTTTTACCTCCATTCTTAATGCTTAAACCTACAAATAAAATTAGGGCCAGTCACACTATATTTCCATCATCAGTTATCCCTAGTGGTTCAAATTTAGCACAAACCTGCTGTTTGAGTACATATTAATTAGGTGAATATAATAGGATGAAATCGTGAGTTTTTTAATAACTATTCTTTGACTTGAAGTATAGTTGTTATCTTGTGAGTTTACAGTTATTTTGTTGAAAGTCTGAAAAAGTCCTCACATGAGCAACTAAGCTGCTGATTGCCCAAAATAGTGAGTCATACATTAACTTGTAATAAAGTGCTGCTGAAAGTGTTTGGTTTGGAGATGCCATGAGCTGTTTCAAGTTAGGTTGCCTTTCTCTATATGAAATAGGGTAGAGGTCTTGCAACCTGATTTCAAGGTTCAATCCTGAATACGAATTTTTTGGTCACTTTTTCTGTATGCTGTGTCATTGTTTGCCACAAGTATAAGGTATATGAACCTCTTTTGCTACTTATAACCCAACTAGAGGCCCTCTGCACGAAATATGTGCAAGGGGCTTGGCCCTCACAGTCTCGGCTGGCCCTTGCAGCCTCAGCTGGCCCTTGCAGCCCTGGCATCGTCTGGAAGGTCATCCAGAAGGACGTCTAGAAGGTTGTTCAGCCATCCTGTCTAATTAGCATATTACACTTTCCTTATATATACTAAAGGCCCAGTGCATGAAATTTGTGTATGGGGGGGGGGGTAGGTTGGGAAGGCAGTGTCCCTCAACCCAGCCTGCACCCTCTCCAATCTGGGACCCCTCAAGGGATGTCCGACTGCCCGTTTAGGCCCAATCCCAGTAGGATGGGGCCTAAAGGGGCAGTCAGATATCTCTCTCAGAATCCAGGACTGCTGGCTCCCAACTGCTCACCTGCCTGCCTTCCTGATTGCCCCTAACCGCTTCTGCCTGCCAGCCTGATCACCCCCTAACCACTCCCCTGCCAGCCTGATTGATGCCTAACTGTTCTTCTGCCAGCCTGTTTGCCCCTAACTTCCCTCCCCTGCAGGCCTGGTCACCCCTAACTGCTCTCCCCTGCAGGCCTGGTTGCCCCCCAACTGCCCTTCTCTGCAGGCCCGGTCGCCCCAACTTCCCTCCTCTGCCTGCCTGATCACCCCTAACTGCCCTCCCCTGCAGACTTGATCACCCCCAACTGCCCTTCCTTGCAGGCCTGGTCTCTCCCAACTGCCCTCCTTGCTGACCATCTTGTGGTGGCCATCTTGTGTCCACATGGGGGCAGCCATCTTTGACCACATGGGGGCAGCCATCTTGTATGTTGGAGTGATGGTCAATTTGCATATTACTCTTTTATTAGATAGGATTCCCATGCCAGACAGTATTGGAGATAATTAAGTTCTCTTGAAAGCTTCATAAGTCAGCTACTAACTACTGTGTCCATAAATATACTCTCAAACTGTCTTATAGTCCTGCTTTTTAAAAAAATGTGTGGGTGTGGGAAGTGATGGTGAGTGAAGTCTGGCTAAATTGTGCTTTTTTGTATTAAGAAAAATCGCACTAATAATGGAAGACTGTCCATGATTAGTGTATGTTTAATATTTAAAAAACTCTTCCAACCCTCTCCCACTCTAGTTCCCACCCCTACCTCATAAATTCAAGCAGTTGAAGGGATTAGAGTCAGAGGATTTTATAGCTGGAAGGATTTTAGAGAGAATCTGATTAACCTTCTTGTTACAGTTGAGAAAATTGATGTCCAGTGAGGTCAAATGAGACCATGTAGCAAGTTTAAAAGCCAAATGACATTATTAGTTTATTTCCCTTAGTAAAAATTCTTCTGATTAATCTGCCAAAACATGTTCATAATCAGAAGGTAATAATAAGGAAGAATAACTAATCTGTGCATGATGCTTTCCCATATCTTAGTCATTTCTCAGAAGAGGTCTGTGAGGTGTAGGTAAGGTAGTGTCCAATCACAGAGAAAATGGGCTCAGTGACAGTCAGAAACCTGCCTGTGCCAGTCATCTATCAAAAGGGCCCAGTGCTCCCTGTCTTTACACCTTGACAGAAGCATCAGCTGTTCTCAAGACAATTTCATAAACCACAGGCTGGGGAATCACATCTTCATACTATAGCTTTGGTTCTAAACATGAACCAATTAATTTTTGTCTACTTCATCACTTAAAGGGGTGGGGGGGACCCTATTTTTTAAGAGCTATGAACTCATAAATTTCAAAGGAAAGATGCTGCATAATTATAAATAAGGTGTGTTTTAAGACTCTCCTTATCAACGTTTTAAAAATTCAGCCCGCATACTTTGGGTGCCTACTACGTTAGGCACCTTATACTCTAGGACAGTGGTCGGCAAAGTCATTAGTCAACAGAGCCAAATATCAACAGTACAACAATTCAAATTTCTTTTGAGAGCCAAATTTTTTAAACTTAAATTTCTAACACCACTTCTTCGAAATAGACTCGCCCAGGCCATGGTATTTTGTGAAAGAGCCACACTCAAGGGGCCAAAGAGCCGCATGTGGCTTGCGAGCTGCAGTTTGCCGACCACGGCTCTAGGGGAAACAATAATGGCTGAGACAGAATCATGGCCTTCAGAGTTTATGTAATCTCTCTTTTCAAAGATTTATCGAGGTGGAGAACTGTTCCTGAGAAATGGCTGGTACTATCTACATATTACTCTTGAGATATGGGAGAAATTAATTCTTATATCTGGGATAATGGGTCAGTCATTTTTTTCTAAATGTTTATATTAAAATACTCAAAGAAAACTTATAAAATACAAAAACGTAGGAAGGAAAAACATGTATGCTCTAAATTTTTGACACAGTATTGTTTATATTATACCTATAGATTTTCTTGTCTTTTCTTGAATTTGATGGGATATCTAATGTTTATATCACTGCAGAGCTTTGTAACCTGTTTTACTGATTAAATAATTCCAGAAGGAGTAGGTTTCTGGGAATGTCAATAATCTGACTGTTTTTCTATGGCAATTATTGATGTTGTTTTATACAAAATGATTAAGAAAAGACTCTAACCTTGGCTAATTCTAAGAAATACTTATTAAAGTATTTTTTAAATGCACTAAGTGGCAAATTAGTTTCAAATCTTTAAGAGCATCAAAATCATTTAGCTTGGCTAAAATATCCATAGAAATATCAACTATGCACAGTTGCCATAAATTAGAAACAAATTGTGAAATGTATAAACAAAAAATATTTTAAAATGCAGTTTCTAATACTAAACATGTTGATTTTTTACTGTTTGGAATAATTTAATAGCTTTGATTTTAAAAAGCAAAAACAAGGATTGTTTGAATTTAGAATTCTTCCATGTGATGATTACGGTGAAATTAATCTTAAATTTCTAATGTTCCTTTAGAAATAAGACCTGGGTGAGAGTGCTCTTTGTGCCAAGTCTAATGGAGCAGGAATTTCTGAGTGGAGAGAGCTGAGCCAGCAGGTGGTTTGAGGGATGTTGCCTGGGAACTGCTAACAGTAATGCTGAAGGAAGAGATAGAGAAGAGATGGGAGGAGAGGGATGGAAAGTCCCTCATTAGCCTGAAGGCTGAGATGCCCTGACCCTCTGGAATCCCCCTCCCTAGTGAGAATGCCAGCCAAAATAGGAGAGGATGATGAGAAAGTCAGGTGATAATAACCACAAAACTCTGATAAGCTTGAATAGATCCTATCTTGATAGCCCTGGCCTCCATTGTAAATCAGTATTATCTTAAAGGAGATTTTGGCAAATTAATAAAATATATGAAGAATGAATGAATGATTGAATGAATTGTATCAGCAATGGATCTGGATTTTGTTTTTACTCAAAAGTTTTTTATTTATTGTTATGTCCAATTTATAGTGAAAACACATTTTTATTGAATTATCATTAACTATATCATATTTATTTAAACCTACACCCTCTCCAGCTCCACAGATGACTCAGAGGAGGTTAGAATAGCAAAGTAATAATAATAATAATAATAATAATCATAATATTGCAGTGAGAGATAGATGTGATTCCAACTCTCAAAGCCTGGTGTTTCCATTTGTGTGATGATGATACCATGGCAAGGATAAAATGAGATTGTGTGTAGACATTGCTTGACATACAACAAAAGTGTATTAGAGTTAAGGCTATAAACTTGAGTATACACAATTTAGCTTATTCTCAACTTATTTTGCACTATAATTTACTAAAGAGTGTTAATTGAACAAAATATATTAATTTCTGGTGTAGGAGAGATCTTATTCTTTATAACTCTGTAAGCTTTATACTATCTATCCAAGATAATGCTTTGCTTCCTAGAATCTGAGTTTCTTAATCTTTCAGGTGTGCACAATCCATGGGAAAATGTTCCCAGTAAATTTCTACAGCCTATGGCCAGTTTCAAGAAGCAAAGACCAGGTAGGTCTGTATTTTTATTAATTTTTTAAAGCAAGGGAAAGTTCATTACTGTCATTAGTAAAAAATATAATGAGAATTAGAAGTGGAGTAAGCTAAACACACTGTGGACTACTAAGTGTAAAGTATAAGTAGAAGATGAAGATTACTTTTAAAAGGCAGAATTTTGTTTGTTCATTTATTTTCCTTTCATTTCAGACCAGTTCTGTGTATGCTTTCTACAGAAGGAAGCAGAGACTACTTGTGTTTCTTGCCTTAAGGTGGGTTTTCTGAAGGAAGGGATAGGGGCCAAATGCTAGTACTATTGATATAGTTTTCCTGGAACCTTGGCCTCCAGAGAGATGGTGGATGGAAAGATGCAAAACAGAGCCTGGACACTGGGTTCTGTGCTGACATGAAACACTCCCATTCCTAGGATGTCAATGCAGCATTTAGAGACTAGAGGGGCCGGAGGTTAGATGAACATGCAGGAAAAGAGAGGTAGAACCATAAGACGAAGCATCATTCTCGAGTAGGTAAGATTACTTACGTGCACCTTTGCATTTTCATGGCCAAAGGACAGACCTATTATAAATAAATAAATCAACAAAGAAAGTAATGATAACTTCCTCCTGCTGCTGATGAGTGCCTAAAATCTCACCATTCAAGTATGAAATACTCTGATATCTTAAAATCTGGAGAATTTAGGTATACGAAAGGAGGGAGGTGGGGGAGCATGAGCACTGTAATAATTTAAGCTGATCTTAATTATGCAGAGTTTAGGAAAATAACCTGATTATAGAGTCAATAAGAGGGTTCAAGACTAAGTAGTTTAGAATAGCTAAGGAAATTTTTAAAACTTTATCGGGTCAGTCCTAAACTGTGCACTGCCAGAAGGAATTAATCCTTCAAACAGTTAAAACAAAATGATATGGGGAAGATTACAAAATCTGATTAGGGTATAGACATCCAGAGCTGCACTTTGGGTAGGGAGACTTTTATGGATATTTAGGGTTCTTTAAGACAAACCTGGGTCTGATGTATTAGACACAATTGATTCTTATACTGCCATATTTGTTTTTAATTCATGATTTTTAAAATAGATTTACTGGTCACATTTCTCAGGTAATGGCAAGATCTTAAGTAAATTTATTTAGTTCTGTCTTTCTAGATGAGTGGTTTTATGCCTAGAAGGTATAGCAAAATCACTTTATAGCTTTTGTGAAATGCACATACTCAGCTCTCTTCCTATATGAATAAGAATTGCAGAGTCCATAGGGCAAGAGGCAGTCCAGGTATGTGGAGCTAGAAAAAACTGTCCTGGGAATTGTTGCCACACTAATTTGGCGGGTTGCTATTCCAAATAGAACTGGTACTGGTTAATTACTCAAAAACAATCAAATAGCTTAAACTAAATAACATTGAGTCTCCAACTGGCAGAATTATTCCTCACCTAATTGGGATGAATCTGCTTTACCTTTCACATGGATTTCATCTAGCTGACTTGTTAAAAAGGAAGTCCATGTATATAGACAGTGAAGTACTATATTGATGCTTGTTAAATGCCCTTCTATTTACAAACTCTTGTAACTAAGATCTTATGGTCTTCCATACTTTGTTTGGAGAAGTTTTTACGTTTATTCATAGAGCTCTGAGCAAAAGGCTGGATTTTCAACATTGTGTTAAGGTTTAATATCTTTCACCTGTTCACAGAATTGTTCCTTGAGATTGTTTGCTTAGGATGTACTACTAGTCACTTAGGGTTTTTCATTTTTAATTTAAAGTTATTATTTAAAAGTGCTAAGATTCCAAAATAAGTAGGAGATCGGTCACTTTGAGGAAAATTTATGGGAGTGAAAATATTTTCTTTTTATAAACAGTTACTGCTATACAATGTCTTCACAGGGTGTAAGGATTGTTATTTATCTGTTTTAATTAAAGAGTACCCTGCCTGTCTATTTGCAACTAACTTAAAAGAAGTGTGTGTCTTGGTGAGAAGTTCACAAGGTTGGTTACTGTAGCTGGGTTTGGTGAACTGACTCAAGCTCTAGTCAGCAGTGGTATAGGAATGCCAAGTACTAAGAATTTCTGGAATGTAGAATTGCACAGCACTGATAAAGTTTGCTTTGTTCCCCTATGTGACTTGAACCATTGAGAAAGCGTGGTTCCCTAGGAAGTTTTAATAGTTCAAAGCCCTTAGTTAATAAAGAAAAAGGACACAACATAACTCAGCTTGTTTTCACCTGCTGCCTCAAAGATTAACTTTCTTACCCTTAATGGGATAGAATTACCCTTTGCTTTGAAATAGTAATTTATAGAGCTCTTCACATTTGTTAGTTTCAGTAAACATGACACTGTTTGTGTGGATTTGTTTATGTTTTAGGTTTGGTGTCACAAACTACTAAGACTTCTGCAACTTAAGAACCTTTTGGTAACTTCATCTGAAAACAAATCTCAGGGAAAGGCACACCCTCTTTTCTGTATCAACTTAATCTTTCACTGGACTAGGAAGGGTTTTGAATTACTTCAGGAAAGTAGTGACTGATAGAGCTTAACCTTCAGTTTTCCTCATTTATTTTCATAAAAGAATGGGAGTGGAATTCAAAACATTCAAATTTAGAGTTAATGTGCGTCACTGTTGCGAGTAATAGGTTCGGTGTTTTTCCAGTGGAAAACTGTGATCCACAAACTGATATATGCCTGTTGTAAACCTTGTTATTCCATTCTACTTTTCTCCTGATTGTTGCTTACTCTTTGAAAAACCAGCTGACTATACAAATTGTTTCTGGGAGCAGATTTCAGAGCAAAAGTGATACATAAAAGCAGCACGTAAGTCTTGTTTTTGTCAGAATTTATAATGTTTGAAATAAATCTTATTTTCATTGAGAGTCTAACTTCACTTAAATGTAGTATTTATGTTAAATGTGCACTTTATGTTGTTAACATGATTTAATTTCCATGTTTGGTCATTTTCACTTGAAGGATTTTAATTACATAATACATGCTGGAGTCATTTTAAGTAACTCTGCCTTTGCCTGTTTGTTCCTTGTAGCTACCAGTAATGGATAAAATCTGTTTGCATATGTCATCTTAGTACATCATAGACTTTTATAGGAACTTGATAAATGAATAATAGACATTCATGAAGCTTTTTGTTTTGAATGTGCGACATTTTTAAAAGAATGTTTCTATTTGAATGAGACTTCAGTGATGTACAGACTTGCTGCCTATACATCTTAGAAACACCTGCTGGGGAACCTTCTTCAGGTTAACAGAGGGAAAGCAGATCCCTGTTGACAGTGAGCAACTGTAAACATCCTCGACTGGAAGCTGTGAGGCCACAGATGGGCTTTCAGTCGGATGTTTGCAGCTGCCTACTGCCCCGGACTACAAGGAGCTGCTTTAGGGGGCTATTATCTTGTTAACTAGAACTGAATACCTTGCTTTCTCTTTGATACATTTTTGCAAAGCTTAGGTGAAAATGGTATAAATTAAATAACTTTAAAACCATTTCTGTACATTTTTAGAAGACTTCAGCAGGGCAGGAGAAGAAGTGTTCTGTGTCTGTATAGAATTTGCAAATAGGAGACATCTGTAATACTCTCAACAATAAAAATTAATTTTTAAAAACAGCAAAGTATTCCTGAAGGAGTAAAGAAATCTATTATAGTATTTTTGTTCTTATAAAAAGTGTACTAAGGCAATATTTCACAAATCACTCTAAAAAGTGATTTGTGTTCTGCTGTTTATCTGTAATTTCAAAATAAGTATTTTTAAAGAGCCATTCACTAACATTTCTATTAATGAAATTAAATTACTTGGAAAGAAAAAAAAGTAAAGGCCAGAGTGAAGAGTTAATTCACTTTGTTTGGATTAAATCTCTTTTATTTCTTCATAGGTTCAGTTTTTAAGTAATAAAGTAGTTTTCAGTTTAATAAGATACTTAAACTAATATTGACGCAACTGACTCTTATTTGAAAAATCTATTTGTTCTTGTTTTAGCTGATGAGAATATTTTAGGCATTTGTTGATACTGTCCCCATTCAATCGAACTGTTAACTTTGCTTTATAAAATAGGATATATCTCTTTTAAAATGCTATACTAAATATATGAAAACAAGCTAAATTTTTTACAAGAATCCCGTTTTGGGTCTCTGTGAAAGACCTAATTTCTAACTTATTTGTTTGTTTGTTTGGTAAATCTGTATTTGTCTTATGAAACATTTGTTTAATATCAAACACTTAAATAGTAGAAATGAAACACTTTAAAAGGAGATGAGGGCAGCATCCTTTATCCTAGTATCTTCCAAACACATGGTATTGGCATTAATGTAGAAATTATAGTTTCTGTTCCCCCATTAATACCTATTGATGATGTTGATAAGAGGTGATACTGAAACAGTGTGACCGTACCAAACTACAGTTGAACACTCAGCTGGTATGGAGATATATAGATATATATATGCCTTTAAATTTCCTTCATACATAAAGCCATCAAGTGAAAAAAACTCAGTCATACTGGGCCAAGAGAGGTTAGTAGATTGCCACTGAAACGGGTGGGAGGGGTGAGGGCTTTCCTTGTGCTAGGCCTGGGGTCTGGAATTAAGAATGTGGCCTGTTTTTTAATAGGTAAACTTAAAACAGAGTAAATAACTCAGTTGTGTCCCAGGGTAAATGACTATAAGTTTGGAGAAATGGATAAACTTTTCTTAGTTCTTTGGCCTTCATTTGCTTTAGGTTCTTCTGTGTTATTTCACATGCCCTTTCTTTCTTCACTGACCTCTAAATTTTCCATTTCTCATTGCTATTTGTTTATTTTCTTCATTTAAGTAATTGCTTATTAGAATATTTTAATTTATAAAAACTACAACATTCTTAAATATTTTTAAACCAATACAAATCTCCAGAAAACATTCTGGATAGTTTTTAAATTCTGTTATTTGTTATGCCCTGTGCCCCATATTTCCATAGTAACAATCTAAAGTGGTATTTTAAGAGAATAGCAAAAGTATGCAGTATGTATTTGGAATAAGATCTGAATACATTTCTTTATTTTACAAAAATATCCAACTTTTAACTTTACAGTATTACATTTTTACAACTATATTAGACAAAGTCATTGTGTACTTAAGTATAAGATACATTAATATTTAGCATAAATTACTTTTTAGTGCTAAATACTTTCATGTGGTTTTTCTTCTTTACATAACTTCGAAATTTCATGTTTGTATCAGCATCATGAAATATAACATATGATCTAGAACATAAAATTCTTGAAATGGACCCCAGTAGGTCAGTTACTGAGAATAAAACGGTAAAAAATGTGGGCTAGATAAATGTAACCTAAGTGTAGCTATAAAGTTTGTAACGTTAAAAAAATAGCACCACACTGAGTAATCATCAAAGCTTTTGTATGCTTGGTTTTTATTTATAATTTGCCAAAATAAAAATTGGTACATTCTTGGAAGGGAGATATTCAAAGGAAGTGCAAGAGGTTCTAAAAGTGGCATTGGTGACTCATTTAAATAATACTTATTTCCTGACCTTAAAACTCTGATTTGAACCTGCACTGTATTCTGTCATGATGCTATCTATAAAACCTGTCCTATACTAAAGAATACCTAAAACCAGGAGCAATGACTGGGGAGGCAAAGGTTACTGCATGAAGGCCTGCATGGGAATTAGGAGGATATACCTATGAAACCTGGCTCTGCCCAAACACATTGCTCTCAGAATTGCCTTGTTTTCTTTCACTAAAATTGTAGTTAGATATTACTATTGCAGGGGAGAAAAATCTTTCTTGAAGTGGTGTCAGTTTGTGGAGGCTTAAAAATAATGCAAAGATGCCAGTTGTTTTTCTATATTAGAAGAGTAACTAGAGGTTAATTATTTCTCTTAATTTTTGAAGTGACTTGCTGACATTTTACTGAAGTTCTTTGTTAACCAGCTTATTGGTCTCACTAAAATAGTGGAAAAGACATGCTTTGTATTGCACTATATCTGAATAAGTATCCTAAGTAGATATGGAAGATGTGTTTAATAGTGTACTGTAGCTGTTGTGTGCATGAGCTAAGCTATTAAATCATTTAAGAGATTGGGTTTCTTATGATTATTTTTTCCCCTTCATTTTATTTACTCTTCTTAATGGCAAAAAGCCAGTACAGAAAAAGAGGGGAGGGAACCTTATCCTGTGAATGTGCTTCTTATTAGAAACAATAGCCAATCAAATAAATATTCCTTAATAGGCTTCTTTAGATGTTATGCATGAACAAGTATATCTCGCTAATTAATACACACTTTTAAATCATCAGTGGGAATGTGGTGGGCAAGTTAATGTTGCCAAGTGATACTTAATCTGCTTTTCCTAATTTGTATATCTAATTATTATATAAACTTAATGATCCAGTACTTTGAGAGTAGAGGCTTTTAATGCAAATTAACACAAAGTAGATTGGGAATTCATTGAGCACAAAACACTCAATGTGAACTTACTGTCCCCAAAGGCTTCACTGCCCCACATGGTTAAACAAATTAATGAATGAGCTCCTTCAGGTATTGTAACAACACTGAGTAAAATCAGAATCTCTCCATAGCTCTCAATTCAAAAATGACACTATGATATTTCAGGATGTGAGATACCTTACTGGCAAAGTGTGTTGGAAAACATAAAATGTTATATACAGTAGGTTGATGTATTATAAGCCTATCATTCTCAATGTGCTTCCTTGCAGGGACTAAACTACCATTTCTGAATTTTGGATTTGGTCCTTTTAGCTAAAGGAGTTAAACTCTTGAACAAATGCTTATACCAATGAAGGGAAATGTATGTAAAAGCTAAAGAAATGCATGCAGTTAAAGATGTAAATAGATGTTCCAATGCCATAAAAAAGTGGCATAGTAAGATTCCCACAGTGGAAATAAATTTATTTACAGGATTTGTGATGTTAATGAATGGAAGCATTGTTGCCCTGTTTAAATGAAGATTTATTTGCACTGAGTGTGAGTATGCTGAAATGAGTCAGAAAATTGGTGAAAGTTGCAAATTCAGGTATTCAACTTGCAGTATTCATATTTTGCACATAATAGATTTTTCTAAGTACATATTAAGAAAGTGATTTTGTTAAATTCTTTAATATTTAATTATCATGTTACATTAAAATTATATTTGGAATTATAATCTTTCAACTATGGACTGTCCATCTGGAAAATTTAATTTTGAAACATTTATTCTTTTTCATATACTGTCAGTGGCTTTCTTGGCCATATCAGAAATATAGTTGTCTTTTTTCCAGTTCTCGTTATACTCCCTTACTCCAGTAAGTCTGTATTTTATTTAAAATAAGTTCTGACAGTCAGGTATTAAATAAAAACCTAGGAAATTTGTACACTGTTTATTCACAGAATAATCTTCAGTGGTATTTTGAACCAATCATCTAACCTTTCTGTATTTTAGCTTTAGTTTCTGGGCTGATTTTATTAATTTCTTATAACTTGTTCCTAAATTTCTAATTAAAAATAAGTAATTTTGAATTGTTAGAAATTCTAAAAATTTAAGGCTATTTTAATAGCATAAATTCAATTTGTCAAAATGCAATTTACTAAAATATAATGTATCTTTTTTCTCTAGAAAATAATATTCAGTTGTTGGTTCTTATTTAATTCTTAAAACTAGTATTAATTCAGTTTCCCACCCAAGATAACATGAGGATCAGTGCTGGGAGAAGTCAGGGTTATGTTTAGGAATGGAAAATAAGTCCCAGGGCCTGGTGAGCAGTGCTGTGCTCTAACTCTTGACATAATAGCTATCTTTTTCTGGAGGGAACAGAAGAGTCTTGGTAGTGACTAACTTTAACTACCAATTATTTTTAGGTTAAAGAAGAATAGGAGAATACCAATGAAGGCAGGATTTTTTCTTATTAAGAATGACTAGAGGCCCAGTGCATGAAATTCGTGCACGGGTGGAGTCTCTAGGCCTGGCTGGTGATCAGATCCAATCTGTGGGGTGACTGGCAGGGTGATCAGGGCCCGGCTCATACCCGCCTTGGCCTGGCGCCACCTGCTCGCCAGCCCCACCCCTGCCACCGCCGCCAGTTGCCTTCCTCTGTGGGCTGACTGGCAGGATGACCAGGGGCCCCTGCTTGCACCTGCCTTGGCTGTCCTGGCGCCTCCCACTCACTGGCTCCATCTCCCGGCTGCCACCGCTAGTCGGGGCCTGCGGGCTGGGGCAGCTCCTGTTTTGAGCGTCTTCCCCCTGGTGGTCACAGCATGTCATAGTGACCAGTCATTTCGCTGTTTGGTTGATTTGCATGTTAGCGTTTTATATAGATTATATCTTAGATTAAGATATTACTTAATGGCTACGTTACATAAATGCTGCACTGCCCCTCTGTGGGAACATCTTCTAAAGGGGCTATTCATTATTTGCTTCTGCCCTATCTTCTGCTCTGTCCCAGCTTTCTAAGCTCTAGCCACACCAACTTTCAATTCTCCGAATAACCTTGCCCTATTCTTTTGCATTCCAAAGCCTGTGTCTTAGCTCTACCCTCTGTATAAATTGAATACTCTTATTTTACCCACCTCTACTTCTAAACATAAATCCTCACAGACTCATACGTTAGGTCTCATACTTAATGTCATTTTTGTCATGGGAAGTCTTCCTTTATTCCCTTCTCTTCATGATATGGGCTCCTTTGTCCTGAGAAGCAGCCCATCAAAATTATGGGGTAGGAGGAAAGCAGTCCAGGCAGAGGGAACAGCAAGTGTAAATAAGCAGAAGTTGGATCAGGCAAAAATTATGAAGTGTTCTGGTTCAGGTGAGCAAGACAGGGTCAGGAAATACAGGGCCCTGTAGACCATAATGACAAGTTTGAATTTTATTGGTAAGTGCCAGATTAGTACTTTTTATCATAAAATATTCTTTGAATTTTGAGTTAAGTTAAATGAAATTTAAGGACCTCAAACATATTGACTGACCCTATCAGAATATGGGTAATAATTTTTTTAAATGATGTGTAACGAGTCATTTCAATAAATATTGAATGCCACTAGTATAAAGAATAATGAACGTTAGGGACTGAAGTATACAAAGTTGAAAAAGACTTGATCCCTGTGGTTGCTAATAAAGGTGGGATGAGACAATGGCATGTGGACCAGAGACCCAGAGTTACCTGAATCCCGCTGGAGACCAGCCATCCATTCATGAAAAGGTCTCACAGGAAATACATGCTAAGAAAAGAAAACATTATAACATCACTAAGTGGAACATCCCCTCCAATCCCCATATAGAATGCCAATGAACCAGGCTGAACCATTTCATACTCCTTTAGCCTAGAGCCCCATATTTATGAAAGATCTTGAGCAGGATAGAGTACCTGAGGAGATGAGCATATCATATTGCTTACTCTTGGGAGGAAGAACATCTACAAGAAAGTTTATCCAAATGGGATAAAAACTGTGCCCATGCCTTTCAGCTGAGCCCAGAAATGTCAGCAAACCTGCCCCACCAAAGAGCAACATTACTCCTCTTTGTGTATGTATCTGGGGTAGGAGCAGGGGAGTCAGGGAGGAAAGAGGGCAAAAGGTGCTGATATGCACCCATATTCCCCCTAGATTCCAGTACTGCCCTCAAACAATTTTTATTGAGGTGAAGTTGAAATACATGTAAAATAAGTGATACTGGCACATGATGTCCTGAATAATATTGGAAGTAATAATAAAATACTGGCTGGCATTTATTGAGTATGTGCCAGGCACTGTTGTAAGTACTTTGTATTAACTCACTTTAATCCTCACAATAGCCCTGGGAGTTAGGTGTTATCATAATTTTACAGATTAAGTAAGTGAAGCGAAAGGCTAAATGACTTGTTCAAGGTCACTCAGTAAGTGGAAGAGAACCTAAGTAAAGAATAAAAAGTGCTGATAATCACATAAGAAAGAACAACCAATCTAAGCCTGAAGAACAGTGAAAGGCATTTGAGTCATACTTTCCTCAGGTTGAGGATGTGAGGAAGCACAGGGTGTGTTGGGGAGTGTAGGGAGGGCACATGCCTAAAAAGGTGCCTGCTCCATGCTGCCTGGTTACCCCTCAGCAGGTCAGAGGGAACCTGGAAGCCATGTAGTCAGAAACTGTGCTGGAATGTTGTGGAGGCTCTACATATGTGGTGCAAAAATACCTATACTTTTAAATGGTGTTGAATTATAGGATACAATTATGCAGAAATGTTTTGTTTCCCTTGAAAGCTAGAAAACAAGGGTCAGTTCTGGCTGCCTCTGTAAATAGGCTGCTGTTTTTCTTTCTTTTTGTAGTTCTAAAGAATCATTCATGCCAGTGTAGTTAATGAGCTTCCGCAGCTGTTAAATGAAATTACATATTCTGTTCATCTAGGGCCCTCTATGCTGCCATTGTCTCCTGGCCGTCTTGGTGTCTTCTGAGCACCGGGATACTTCTAAGTCACAATGGCCCAGCTTGTTCTCAGTCCAGGAGGTTCTGCAGTCTGGGTCAGACAGGCCTTCAGAAGGAGAGGCTATTTTGGCAAAGGTAGCCATAATAGGATGTTATTTTTCCATATCACAGCTGCCCTCCTCAGCAAAGACTGTGAGGAATACTAGAGGGGAACTATTCACAATTTTCTGAAAAGGTTATTTTAAGCAAAATTATTATCCCTCAAATTACACAAAGACACTAACTTTCGGTTTTCCAAGTAGGGCACTTCACCAACTCCATAGACAGCTGTGGCTGAGGAGATCGACCCCGATTTGGCTCTTCTCTTCCTTCATGATGTTTCTTTCCACACCTGTCAGAATTGGAGCTTCCTGGTCATGGCTTTTAGTATAACTTTGAAGATTTTTCAGTCTCCCAATCTATTGTTGCTCTAAATTCAGACTTTCACATCTAGTCTTCTTCACTATCTCTCTGAGATAATCACATCCTCTGGTGCACTCCAGAAATTGCTAACTAGAAAGTCAGAAAGTGCCGCCAGAAAGTCACTCTTCATTCTGGCGCTACCAGGATCCACTTTGGAGCTCTGATATGCAGCTGCTGACCTCTTCTGGGCTGTGTTCAGTGGGGATCTGCTGCCTGCTCTGGTGCTAGGACTGGTTACAGCCAGATGCTTTTTGGTAAAAAGGAAGTAACCTCACACTGGGACTAACTGCACAAGTCTCTTTTTATTGCACAGGAGTTGTGAAACTCTATGCTTCTTCATAAATGTCCCCTCTTTGCAAACACCTAATTCTCTGTCCTCCATTGAAACAATATTTAGATTTCTTTCCACAAATACTTCCAGAAATATTTGCTAGGTAGTATTTGACTATGTACTGTATGAAAAACCAGATCTATGATTTCTGGGTTATTACCATAAATAACTAATAAAGAGTTAATCCTGATGAAGTCTTAACCAGTGAATACGTACAGTAAACAAAGACATATGTGCAGCTACATATTCTTATACTTCCCATGCCTTTGCCTTCCCAGTGCCCATATGGACCTTCCATAGGTGCCCATTTGTTTTGCTATTTCTAAATCTGAGCTGTTTGCATAATAGGTGTTAATTAACCTAGTTGTGTTATTCTGATCATTAATTACATCTATCTGCATTTGATGCCATAGCAATATATACATGTTGTCATAATCTCTTCACCCTTGCATCTCTTAACTTTTGAAGAGGAAGTTAATTTAAGTGAAAAGTGATGAGGAAAATATCCTTGAACAGTAAAAACATTGCTTCATAAAAAGAGAAAACCATGAGAGTTTTCCATCGCTTGTTCTCTATTTCTATTACTAAGGAAATGTTAAAAATATAGTCTGGAGACTATTTTCTGTCCTATAACTGGAGCACAACTATCTGCTGACACATAGGCCACTTAGGAAATATTGCTGAATAACGCATTTTCAAATAATCTGATGTCATCTCAGCCAAATTCATCTCTGAACTAACTCCTTTCTGGGCTTCACAGATCTGCTCAGAGATCTGTAATACTAGTAAATGGTAGATATTCAAGGCCTGCTGCAGTGATAGTATTTATGCAGCTTGGCTAGAAGCAGTCCCTCTCTTAACATGGTAAGATGAAGACTAACCCTGTCATTGTACAGCACAGTAGGAACATTGGCCTGCTGACTAAACAAATATGATTGCCAGAGTGAATTATTAAATTCCAACTGGCCTCACTTGCTAGAGAATTTCACTCCTTTTCCTCCCACACAGCTTCCTACTTTTTATTAGATGAACAGTATTCAGCTCTTGTAATTAATTGTTGTATTTTGTTAGTCATTACTACAGCAGTTTCCCCGTGTTTATATTTTTAAACTAGCACTTGGATGAGTCCTGTTGAAGCAGAACAAATATGTGTGTGCATCTGTGCAAATATTTGTCTAAAATTACATTATTAAAAGTCCCAGTGAACTTTCAGGCTAACCGCTGTGCTTTGTATCACTTCAGAGACTTCAGAGACAGTCACATCATCAGGCTACTGTTACTTTACTAAACATGGGTGACTTCATCCCAGCATTTCCTTTAGAGGACTATTTGGGAGACTCCCTTCCAATAGAGGAAGTGGGTTGATGAGGGCCAGTGTTCTCATTCCAGATCCTTCACATCTCTGAAAAGCTGCATCCTTTGTAGAAAATAGATCTGTGTGTGTGCCAAAGTGTAACCCTGATGTTCATCAGGGAGGGGAGGAGGTCACATATTCCTTGTCTGTTTCAGCAGCAATTCTCCCATTTGGCAGGAGCTGGAGAGGAAGTATTTAACAATGGGATTTTCTAAAATTCAATGTAGTAAAGAATGTTTTTATATTTGAATGGATCTAAGGAAGTTTTATTTTTCTCCCCCCTGATAAGTGGAGGGTATTTAAGGGTAATGGTATCTGTAGATTTGTTGGAAGGATTTGGCTCTTTTATTGGACTTTGTGAAATAATTATTTTTCCATTTTATCATTTTCATGAAAGGTAATCCTCAGAAGAAAAATCTGTAGTCTCTTAACTTCATACTGATCTTAAATATTTTCTTTAGGGGGAATTAGTGAGGAAGTAACAATCTCTCAGGAAGGTTTAAAGCTGTGATTTTATTCAACAATCAGAGCTCTTTTAATGTCTCCAACCATGCCAGAAATGATAAAGTTATTTTCTTTCATACTCTCACCATAAGGCCCAATATTTTTAAAAGCCTGAAACACAAATAGCTTTATGTTAAAAATAGCACAAAGTAGAGGAAAAGATGTTCTTGTCATCACTTCAACTACATGAGGTCTCCAAGGGAGCCACTGAAGACACAAGTTTCCTAGGTCCAGCACACCTATCAGGTCCAATGGTTGGTTAGCAACTACAATAGAAAGTTTGAGGCCATCTGCCGAGGAACAAAGATCCCTTTCCTTTAAGACCTGCTAGGTTTATACGTCTATGTTACAAGAATGGTTGAGGTCTTCATTAGCCAGTGGCTCATGCCACCATAACACATAGCAATAATTACCCAAAAGTGTTTCAATGACTGCTAAGAAAAAGAAGGACAAAATACCACCAGTGTACTTTTCAATCTGTAATACAGTCTGTTTAGACTTCGTTAATTTCTAGTCTTAAAAAAAGTAACTTTAAGGAAGATTTACTTGATACAGGATCATAACATCATAAATTCTTCCTCTTGGCAGGCCCATTAAGTAACTTGGTCCACATCTCTATCAAATGGCAACCCCACCAACTGGTCATTCAGACAATGTTTGGATGTCTCCCGAGTCAGGAACCTCATTACAAGCATCATATTTCGCACATATAAATTAATCCATTCACTTTAAAGATGTTTATTAAGCCCTTTCCACACAGAGATATGGCAAAGAACAATGCAGCCTCTTATTACAAGGAGTTAGCATTTTAACAGAAGATAAAAGCATGGAAACCAGTGATTACATGAGAGAACCTATGGTAGGGTCCTGTTGAGAGTTTCAGGAGAAGAGTGCATACAGAGTAGATCTATTTCACTTAGATCTATTTCAGGAAACAAATGTTGAGCATATTGAAGGACAAATAGACCCCGACAAGTGGAGCAGATATATCAGAGAGACCAAGGGCCTGCTTAGGAAGAGTGACTAGTGGATCATGCTGCCTTAGTCAATGTGAGAGGAGAACCATGGACAGATTCATGAAACATGACATTTAAAGGTGGGCAGAGGAAGATGCCTGAAAAGGAGCTAGGAGAGGAGGAGGAAAATGAGGCTAGAGGCATGAAGCTAATAGAGAATTCAAAGAGGGAGAACTCAAAAATATCACTAGCTTCAAAGAGATGAAAGAATTGGTCTTTAGCAGAAGGAGAGGCATCTTCCTATGAAGAAGAAAAGATGAGTGGACATCAGAACAGATTTGAGCTGAGATGCAGTAATGTGAAGAACAGAATGTACTTTATGAGATAGAAAGTGAGGTGGGTAGGTCATGTCTGAGAGGGATGTAGCTAGGGAAGAGGTGGTGGTTTGGAAAAGCTGCTGTGGGTATAGAGAGGAAAATTGTAGAAGCTATTCTACGCTTCACAGGACCAGCTGAGATTAGAGCCATAAATTTGGAGAAGTTTGTATCTACTCGCTAGTGTGACTTTTTCCAGCCTTAAATTAAAAATCCAAAGATAGGCACAAAGGAGGGAGAATGTGGTGCCCTGGAAACTCCACCTGAGAAGGAAATGTGACTGTTTTGGTGGGTAGTGCACTATCACTGTAAAGAGTAATGTGATGTAATATATGCAACCTTTGGGTATTTTGGTAAATTATACATTTGACTTATATAGAAGCAGCTGTTTCCCCTCTCTGCTATCAGGACTCCACAAACTTTGGTTGTGCCATGACCTCAATGTACTAATAGCTCTCAGATCTGGCTTGGCTCAGTAGAGAGTTTGGAATAGAATGTGTCATTTCTCTGACTTCTCATGCTTATGACTCTTTTCTCAAGTATTATGGATCAACCCGTATACTTCATTGCTTAACTCTACAGTAGTACCTGATTAATTAGACCCCATTCAGGAGTAAGCTGATGACCCTCATAAATTAATTTTCCAGATAAGTAAATGAGATTTTATGCTTGATACTTCTCTATCCCACACAGCACCTAGAACAATGCAGATAAAAGATCCATAAGTACTTGATTGATTTCTAAAGATAACACAAGTATCTTAAAATTGGCTAAAATCACATTATCTTTTTTGGGGGTGAGTCATCAGTGTTATTTAGATTGGACTTGATGTCAATTAAAACTTATTCCTTTTTCACATGAATTACTCTTTTGCCCCAATTGGTACTTGTTCGGCCCATTATCTCAATTTAACTAGATACTTACATTTATCCTGAAGACTTCATAAGAGCTGCAGTTATTTCACCTTTTCCTCCATAAGGAATTTCTTAGAAATGTTACCTAATTCTTTTTTTAAAAAATGTATTTGTTATTGATTTAAGAGAGAAAGGAAGAGGGAGAAAAAGAGAGAAACATCAACGATGAAGAGAGAATCACTGATCGGCTGCCTCCTGCATGCCCCCTACTGGGGATCGAGCCCACAACCCAGGCATGTGCCCTTGACCAAAATCGAACCTGGGACCCTTCAGTCCACAGGCTGACGCTTTATCCACTGAGCCAAACCAGCTAGGGCAACTGCCTAATTCTTAGGTTAGATTGTTCCCATTGCAGTAATCTATTAAAGTCCTTTTGGGTGCTGATTCAGTTATCCAACATAATTACTAACTTCTTGACTTTTTTGTCAAATTGAGAAAGCTTTTATTCACTAATTTAATTGAGGATATTGATAAAGATTAAAATAAAACTATTGCATGGAAAGGTCCAAGGAAGGACCAAGCCATAAGACCTGGCTCTCAACACTCTCCTCCAAGTTGATATCTGTCTGATCATCAGGGTTTTTTTTTGTTTTTTGGTACAATTGTTCAGCAGTTGTGAATCTTCCTAATTCTGTTGGGATCCAGTCTAATTTTCTGCACAAGAACTTGAGAGATTTGGTCAAGTATACTTTGCCTAACACATTTTCTGTCTGCCTGTCCATAATCCTATCAAAAAGGCAGAAATAAACATCAATAGCCATATTGTATAAATATGATTTTCCGCCTGTCTTCTCTTCCAGATCTTTATCAGAAAAGATCAACGATCATTGAAGCTCTAAGACAGAGGATCTCAGATATCCATTTATTCATTTATTAAATATTTCTTTAGCAGTTTCTCTGAACTGGACCCTGTGCTAAGAGTGTAGACTATAGCTGTGAACAAGCCAGCCATCATCCCTGCCCTCACCAGAAATGTCCGTTGTTGCCTGGCTGCTGTCAAAGGCTGAAGGGCAGGCTAGCGCATAAAGCAGCTGTTGTGATACAGCATAAGTGATAGACCAGAGCTGGGAAATAGCATGTGCAGAAGTGGAAGCTTTTCAAGTTACTAAGATTGTAACACAAAAATATGGTGTCAAGGTCTAGATAGATGGGGAAACTGGTTGAACTATATAACAAATAAACCCCAAGAAGCTTAAATTTGGCACAGCTTGTTTTCTAAAACATTTGGTATTAATAGACTTTCACTCCAGTAACTCAAGTGCGTATTAGCGATAGCATTTACACATGCTAGTTAGCATGCTATAAAATTGGCACTCTCATCTGAAGTAACTGTCTTTGAACTTAGAACTGCCATATGAGAATTTTGATTCTTTTGCCACAGAAAGAAAAAAAGGCCTAGCAGAACAATGAATCAATTTTTACTACATTTCTCAAGTCTAATGTTCTTTGGAGAATCGCATATGCAATATCCATGTCTCCCACTGTTTATTCAGAGGGCTGGTATTAATCATTTTCTGAAAGTACTTCTTTGTTTAGGTATGTGTATACCTGGACTGACGCTTACACAGACTTCCAGATTAACTATAGTTCATGCACAGATATCAAAACAACTGTATATAATTGGCCCAGTGACCCTATTTAACCCTAGCTTTGTTCCTTTTTTCTTTTTTCCCCTGAAGGTTATTCCTGAGAAAAGTTTAGTAGTCTCATTTGAAAAGACTGTGGGAAAGCGGTATTCGTTCTTCCTTTGGAGCTCGCTCCCTGCAGGAACCTACTTCTAGGTACCTTACAACCTGTAAGGACCTAGTAGGCCAGGGTGCTGGTACACAAACCCAGAAACTCCGTCCTAGACCTCTCCAGTTGAATAAAGAGAAATAAATGTTTCCTTTTCTCACTATTGCTGTTTTCTTCCCCCCTTCCTTTATATATTTTCCTGCTAGCCTCTTTACTTCCCAGGCTTCTTTCAAATCCCTGTTTATATGGTAGCTTCCTGTACAAATGTGTATTCCACTTAGATGGAAATCTTGCCTAAATGAAATTAGGCAGATATGTCATGCCAGATATACACATGACTCACTCTCTTGCTTCATTTAGTTTCCTGTCAAATGTCACTTTACTAAGAAAGGCCTTACCTGACCCCACCTCCATCTCAAAGAGCTTTCTCTCCCAAATGATCATTTAACATACTATACTTTCCCCTTGAAACATTCATCATACTTGTCAACTATGTGTTAATTTCTTAATTGATTTGATCCTTCACAAACACCATGAGATCAGGGCCTCACTGCTACATCTCTATAGTTAAGAACAATGTCTCGTACAGAGTAAACCCTAAAAAATTTTAAATAAAATAAATACGTATTAAATTATGTCAATTAAGAACCTTGAAGTTTATCTTTTAAAGCTTAGTACAGTATATTGAAGTTCAGAGCTTCCTCAAGGTCACACAACTGGTAAGTGGAACCAATATCCAAACTCAGATCTGCTGACAATTTATTCATATGACCCTATAAAATACCAAAAAAATAGAGAGAAATTAATTTTATAATTATATTTATTGGTATATCTTTATATTTAAAGCATAATGGGCAATGCATTAAACTTTATTATAAGCAACTGCTTATTAGAACATGTTAACTACTTATCAGAATGTACAAGACCAGAATATCAATTGTAATTAGTATGAAGGTTGCATATTAATCAAGTGCGCCAGTTTTTCTCTGCAAACTTTTAATATGGAATTTTAAGAAAAAGAAATAGCCAACTTTATTTTATTTTTCATTTATTTTGCCTAATTCTAAAGTGGCTGCTCGTTCCTCAAGATTTAAAACTCTTGTTGCTTTATTTTCCTCTCTTTTGGAAAGATGAGAAAGATGGTGGAGAAATACATCTTTCAAGTTTATAAATTATGCTCCTTGCAACCCCACAGATGTCTATTGCTTCCCTAGAGACACTTAGGCACTGATGGTTAAGCAACTAGATTTGAAGCCAGATTTTTGTTTAGGCATTCCAACTTTTTCTTTCTTCCCTTGCAAACTCCTCAGCCTTCAGATGAGTTGGAAAGAAAATGTATAGTTCTCAGATTAATTTTCACATACGAGCATTTTATCTTTTTTCAAAGGTTTTCTTGATGGGGAGGAGATAAAACGGACTTGGCTACAAGATTTTATTTTGCAAAGGTAACAAGACAACATATTCTTTTTTTTTTTTTTAATTTAAGCAGATTTATTTTTTTTAATTTATTTTTTTATTGTTTTAAGTATTACAAATAGTAGTACATATGTCTCCTTTTTCCCCCCCATTCTTTTATCATAAGATTTTTTTATTAATTTTTTCCAATGTGAAACATATTTTCAGTTTTAATATAATGGAAAAATAAAGATCTGTGATAAATTTATGTATATAAACATAATTAGAAAGAGATAAAGATTAAGTACTGTGACAGTCCCCAAATATTTTAATAATTTGCTTTAAAATTTTCAGCAAATTTTTTTCTCAGCTTCATTCTACTGGGTTCTGTTTTCCATCAAAAGAAAACATTCTGTCATGTTAATACATAATAGCAGCAAAAACTGCATAAAGATACCATCCTCAGTGCTGCTGAAAAGCATTTTCAAACATTTTCTTAAAATATAAGAAGTCACCTATGCAGGTTACAATGAATATAATTAGCCATCTGAGGACTTTTTATATTTTTGTGTGTTGAGCAAACATCTTTTATTTGAACTGCCTAAAAGAAGCATTACATCAATTATCTCAATTTCATCATTATGAAGCTAGATGCTCATGTGCTTCTTTATCTTAAAAATTGTTAAAACACTGAGAAAGTAGTAACTAAAATGTCCCCAAAGAAAAATGATTCTTAACCCTACTATTTAGACCCAAATATTTTAGTTTTTGCTTTTTACTTTGAGCGTCTGCCCATTTTTGTGCAGAGAGAATTATTTTATACATTAAAGTCATATTAAGCTTTTTTTTTAATTTATTTTTTTTATTGTTTTAAGTATTACAAATAGTAGTACATATGTCTCCTTTTTTCCCCCCCATTGACCTCCCCTACCCCCCAGTACATGCCTTCACCTGCCCGCCCTCCCCCTCCCCTCCCCCACCCCCCCCCCCACCCCCCGCCAGTGTCTTGTATCCATTGGTTGTGCTTATATGCATGCGTACAAGTCCTTTGGTTGGTCTCTTACAGCCCCCCTCGCCCAACCTCCCCTGTCTTCCCAATGTATTAAGCTTTTTTAAAATACATACTTTATATTAGTCACTCAAATGCCTACATTGTACCACATTACTGTTTAAATTGTCTTCTCTAATGACTAATATTCCCATATAACTTTTGGTTCTATCACTTTATTTTCTTATGATAAATTCCCTTAAGCAATATCACCAAATCAATGCAGGCTTTTTAGCTACACATGATTATAACATTTGCTGAAGCGATGCCTGTACTGTGTATACTGGGTTGGGTAAAAGTAGGTTTACAGTTGTTCGTATGGAAAGTAATACAATCATTAATAAATAATACAGGAATAAACTCTTGTTTCATGTACTCACAACTGCAAACCTACATTTGCCCCATCTGAATGTTTAAATGTTGCTAATTTAGTTGTTGTAAAGTGCTAACTCAAATTTATTTATTTGAATCTTTTCATTGTAAAATAACAGTGATCTCTATATTTTATGTGAGTTATGTGTTCATAGCTGTGGAAGCAGGCATTTCTTTACACCATTATTGCATATTGAAACATTGATAGGCAAGAAATGATAAAGACATTGCGTGATCCCCAGAGAATTAACTTGAAATTTTATATAGTTCCCCATGATGTTGTAAGACTATAAAGTATCCAGATACAGCTGAGCCTCTTTTGCTTTTCTAGTATTAATAGATATTAATATGAAGTTGTCAGAAACAGAATATTTCCACTCATTAATACTTTCTCTGTTTAGAGTATGTGAGTTTACATAGATGCTGAGAAAAGTCAACTGGAGTTCAGATCTTAACTCTTGCATAATTTTGAGCAACTTTAAGCATCAATTTCCTCATCTGTATGGGTTTTTTTTATGGCATTATGGTAATTAACGTTTAGTACAGGATTTGGAATATGAAAAGAATTCAAAATGTTAGCTATTATTATTAAGTCTGATCAGTTGTGTTAAACCAGAACTATTAAAACATATGGTCTATTCAGGTAAGTCGATGTAATTAATTTTAAAAATGCATTTTCTTTTTCTATTTGGAAAATTTATCATATTCAGTATAATATTATTGTTAACAGTAATTGATGGCATTACAACAGCAAATATGTTGTACCAGATGTATTTCCTAAAGCAAATCTAAGTGATAAAGCATGCTGCTATCACCATGAAATACACATAATGCCTGTCCACTGAAGGACTGTGCAGTAGGTAGTGTAATGTATTAAACATGAATGTTGACCATTATAACTTTATAACTTAGAAAGCAATACAGCAACAAAGAGACAGTTGCTCTATCTATGATAATTTGAAATGAATAAATTGCAATAGACTCCACTTAATAAGAGATAAACTATCATGCTGGAAAATAAGCTAAATAGATTAAATGAAAGGAAATATAGGAGCCATAGAGGACCACAGAGGTTGAACAGCAATCAATAATTCAAGCATCCTGCTATATAATAGGAGTGTGAACTATAGAGTCAGGCAAACCCACAAGTCTGAAGTTCATCACTTCTTTGCTCTGTGACTCACAATAACCTCATTGAATCTCAGAAGAAGAAGAAAAATATGTTTTATTAAAGAACACTGTTTATGCGCTAGCCAGGTTGGCTCAGTGGATAGACCATCAGCCTGCGGACCGAAAGGTCCCAGGTTCAGTTCCAGTCAAGGGCATATGTCCATGCTGTGGGCTCAATCCCCAGTAGAGGGGGCGTGCAGAAGGGAGCTGGTCAATGATTCTCTCTCATTGATGTTTCTTTCATTCCCTTTCCCTCCCTCTTTCTAAAATCAATAGAAATAAAAATATATTTTAAAATATCCAAAAGCAAAATTAAAATTTTGATTATACCCAAAACTGACCTTACACATTTTTATGAATTTGTTTGACCTAATTAACTTACACTGGTTATCTTCATATTATTAATAAATCTGCCTCAGTCAAATGACAAAGCACTGTAATCATGGATTTCAGTTTTGCCCCCAAAAAGCAAAATTTAAAATCTGAAATCCTCGATCTCCAAAGATCTACTTTACTGCACTTCAAATCATTTAGCATTCATTGTCACTATGTATAGGTTTTTTTAAAATTAAGGCTTGTGGTGATTCATTTATTTAGAATTCAATAACTATGGTAACTATGACAGTGTAAATTACTGGTGTGGGAAGCCTAATAATACAGTACTTGTTTGTACATTTCCAACTGAAGAGAAACAAGTAGCAATGTTTTAGGTTATAGTGACACCTGGTGGTACTGTTTTGTTAGAATATTTTCTTATTAGAGCTGTTTTGTCTCAAACTTTTTTTAAGTAATCGTTTTATCTGCTAGAATGTGCCTTGGGAGCCCTCTCTCTCCCTTCCTGGCCCCACATCCCTTTATGTGGCAGGAATACTTAGACAGAAAGCACTGCTGGAAAGAGCAGCCAATGTCCCTTACATTTCTGCCTTGGGTTTCAGAAAAAAATCCATGTCCTTGCCCAAGAGAAAACTAATTTAAGGCAAAAGGAATAAAGACACTGTTATATGCTAAAATTGGAAATATTAAGACTAGTAACACGTTATGAAGTGTTTCTGCAGATGTGTATTTATTGACTGTGCCTGGCATTCTCCAGGAAGTACATACTGTATTATTTTAGCATTTTATAGATGGAAAAGCTGAGGTTCAGAGAGGACTCTAAATAGTACCCAAGGTCACAGAGTTAACCAACTTTATTAAAGCTCCAGAAAAGCCAGAATTCCAGTTGAACCTTATCTCTAATTTTGAGAGAGAAAACTAACTATATTGATAGGGAGTAAAAAATATTTATTCGTGTTATAATTTTTTCTTCTGAGAACATTAATCGAAATAGTAAGTGTAAGCAAAAAAAGATTTAAAGGATTCAAGAGCCCAAAGAACTTCAAAGGAAAGCGTGATTGAATAGGTTACATCAGTGGTCAGCAAACTCATTAGTCAACAGAGTGGCAAACCGCGGCTCGCGAGCCACATGTGGCTCACGAGCCGCTGTTTGCCGACCACTGGGTTACATCATACTGGTCTCCTAACTCCCTTTGAATCTCCTCACAACATTCTACTCAAAGATAACCCAGACTTCTGGTTTTTTTTTCACACGAAAGATTTTACCAGGTTTTAGACTTAAAACATGTTGATTTGTGTTACAGTGAGAACTTGCAACAGAATCACTTTAGGCACAGATTTAAAGTATAGCACTTTGAGGTCAGGACACAGAGCTTTTTCCCAAGGATAGCCACGAGAAGTTTAATTAGAGAGGCAGTGGACTTCCTAAGAGCAAATTACTTGCAAATAAAACCATGGAATTTTTCAGCTGGGTAAAGCTCCATGAATTTTGTGAACATGTTCTGTTCTTATATCTATGTAAAGGTCACATTATTGTTGGTTATATATTGTAATAGTCATGAGGCATTCCACACTTGCAATTTTCCATTAGAATCTGGGGTAAATACAAACTAGAGTGAGAACCTTTAAAGTTACATTCTGTGTGTATTGTCACATTTTTATTGTGATTTTCTCATAGTCGTTCCTTGAAAATTACTATATAGTTTATGGTTCATTGACAATATGTTTGTCAAATTGTGAGAGTTTAAATGTTGTTTTCATCTAAGGGAGGGGCAAGGTAATGGTTCCCTATTAAATGTTCATAGCACACAGTGGGCAAAATGAAAGTGGAATGGCAAATGTATGGCCTAGGTGAGGGAAAAGGGCAGGTGGCAAAGTGGCTGGAGGAGATATGCCCCTAGAATAAGATGCAAGCAGGCATGTTCACCAGGAAGCTGCAACAATGGGAGGTGACCTGGAGCCTGACTAATAATTAGTAACACCCATGATTGGGCAAGGCTGAAAATTCTGAGTACACAAAATACATTAAGCTTTTAACAGGGGTTTTTCTCCAGTTAATCATTTATGGCTACTATAAAGCTGCTACATTTTTAACTTAAAAACTGAAATTTGAAGAAAGCTATTGCATATCTTAAAAGATTATGTGTACTACCATAGAATTTTTTAAAATAAGATAATAAATAAAAAGTTTTTGAATATAGAATGTACCGAATGTAATCAGATATAATATGCACTTGAAATAAGTATCTTTTCATTTAGCACCCAGAGTGAGCAGATTACTAGTTTATGTGATTCGTTTTATGTGACTAATAAATCAGAAGTCCTACTTAAACAAAAATAGTAGATGCCATGTTACAACATGAACTTCTCAGACTTGCTTTGAGTGGTGAAAGTGATCGTTTTATGTAACTAAAATTATTTTAATGACTATATTCAGTTATGGTGCAGTTCTTTCCAGTTAGAACATTTAAACTCTTAAATGATTATTCAATAGTCAGACCCAGCTATTAAAGCTATTTCCTTTCTTTCATGCTCCTTTATAAACTGTTTACATGCATTTCTCCTCTGCACTTAGTTTGTACTCTGGTTTTTCTTCATTTAAAATCCATCACCAAAGAAATTAAGTAAATAAAATCAATAAAACTGCCTTTGTGAAAAGTTAACTTTCCAAAAGGTTTTGCTCCATTTAAGGAAAGATTACTTGTGATGCAGTAATTTCTCTTTTTAGCCATGAGTGCCTTAAAAAAGCAAAACAGTTTAACTTTGAATTACTTGTTATTTAAAACCTGAATAATCATCTTTAAATTATTTAAAAATTGCCAGGTGGTAGATGACATGATACATTCATTCATCATTTCCTGGGAACCTGTGGTGCCAAACAAACCCTGGTTATGTGTGTGAAATTTTTTAGTGAAATGAAATATGGTATTTTTATAGAGAGACAGGTAAGCAAATAATTGTAATAATGTATAAGTGCTGTGAAAGAGAAATATGCCGAGTACCTTGATGGGGGGGGGGGGGAAGTGAACAGTTCCTTGCCAGGTTGGGGGAGAGGTGCGGGTTTTGGGTATGTGAACACCAGAGTAGGCTTCAGAAAAGAGAATACTGGATTTGGAGTTTGAAGAATGGGTGGGCATTTTCCAGATAGAGGGTGAGTGGAAGTGCAGAAACAGTGAAATAAAGAACGGCCTTGTATGATTTAGTCCTTCAAAATGTTTTCATCCCTTCAGTTATGAAAATTATATCCTTTAAACACAAGTTCACAGACTTTCCAGCCCAGATCCGTGAAAAGCTACATTGCTCCTCTTCAGAGCTCTTTCCTTCACCATCTCTCTCCAAATCCATTCCCTCCTGCATGGAGGGCCTCATTAACCCAAGCCAGACTGGAGATCTCACCATGACTTCTCCCTCCCCTCAACCAGGCCCTTCAAACTTCTTAGCCTGGTATATAAGGACCACCACCACTCCTACCAGTCTCCACCCCCCTCAACCCTCACCCCCCCGCCCACCCCACAGCCTCACCTCCCTTCACTCACATGCATCTTTGGCTCAAACTCTGCCAAATTCTTAAAGGTCTCAGCATGCATTGTCTTTCTCCAGTTGTGTGACTCTTCTGCCTGACACACTTCAAGCTACATTCTCCCCCTTCCCACCCCTTCCAAACCCCCTTTAGCCGAGTCTCCACCCTGCTAACTTTATTCAATCTTTAAGACTCAGCTCCACATAGCACTTCTCACACTTGTAGCCATGGTTTGTGTGCCTGTCTTGCAGGTTAGGCCATGTCTTTCTTGAGGGCAAGGATGATACTATTCATTTCTCCTCACTCAGAATTTAAAAACATTTCTGGCATATGACAGTCATAATAAATGTTTGTTGTATGAATTAATACACAATGTCCAGTAACAGTTTGAAATTATGTGCAACTTGGTTTAAACTGTGGTTCTCTTATCATGGAGGGTTTTTTGTGATGTGTAATATTGATGGCTTTCTTTTCAGCCAAGTGTTTTGTGCCCCATAGATAAACTTAGCAAATGAAGTAAAAAAAAAACATTTGAGTAAATCATTATGAGAAAATAACTTTAGGTATCAACCAACTCCATTCATGTATATGCTTCTAATTAAAGATTTACTTCCAAATATTAGATTTTTATGATTTCAGCATTATGTTAGCAACTTTCATTGCACCATCTTATGCATATCAATTATGTCCTGTCATATTTACTTTTTTGCTCATTTGATTGAATTAAACTGATGGATGGTCTTCTGTCTGCAAGCACAGCTGAGCCATAGTTCTCAGTTACATACAGGAGTAAGCTGGAACAAAGTTATATAGCTCATTATAGTAAATACTAGAGGCCCAGCACACAATTGAAATAGTGCGAGGGGGCACCCCGCCTCCCCCCTCCCTGCATGGCCACCCTCGCACACCTTGCTGCGCACATAGCCTCCTGCTGATCGGTCGTTACGGCATGACAGCGTGATGACCATTAGCATATTAGCTTTTTATTATATAGGATAATTAATCCACCGCATTCTTGTTTACAGTGGGCCACCAGAACCGGACAGATTCAAATCCTGCGGCAATCTGATTTCTAGCCTTAAACTCCTTGGCACTCATCCTGGAACCCCAGTGGGATCTGTGCATATATGGGGATCAAAGGAGCCCCCTGGACTCTCTACTCTTCCTAATCTGTCCATTGAAAAAGGCTTACAATATGCCAATGTGAAAGGGATAGCCAGTTGTATCAGAGCACAAGTTCACTGCATTTGCTGGGCAATGCCACAACACCACCAGACATCAGTACGGGGTAGCGACAGTGCAGCAAGATTGGCTTCTGAGGATACTCAGCCATTTATGCATCTGGATACATTTCTCATAAACTCTGAGCACTGTTTCCCCCTTGAGAGGCAGGAGGTATAGTTTATGTCAGAGGATGGGTCCAGATCGTTTTGGGGGTTCTTGCTCTTTACTCTGTTGGATGGGAATAAGAGGGCGAGAGTCTTACAGGAAGCGTTTCTCCAGGCAGTTTCCTCCTGGTACAAGGCAAGCACACATTCCATCCCATTACTGTCTGAGGTCCATCCAAATGGGAATGGGACCACTGGGCCCTCTAGCCTTCCTGCTGCACAAGCTTAACAGTCACTTTTAGTTAGGGCGCAGAGAGAATATTGACCCATTCCACCCAGGCATTCGTTCCCTTATCCACATTCACCTCTCTGATTAGGAGTTGCACTGATGGGATGTTACATCATCCCATGTATTATCCAAAGGCTAATTGAAACCGCATTGACCAAACAGCAAAATAGGCTTCTCTTAAACACTGTAGAGCATGAAAGTCAATGAATGTCAGTTGAGTTTGAAGGAAAGAGTTTAAATAAAGAAAAGGGGGGAATTGTGAGAATAAACAAGTCAACTTTTCTGTCAAAGAACAGTTTAGACAGTGGCCATTTTGGACTGCATGACTTGGCAGCCACCATTTTGGACTGCATGACCTGGCAGGCGCCATTTTGGACTATGTGACTTGGCAACCATCATTTTGGCTGCATGACTTGTAGCTCCTTGGGGGCCACCATCTTGAAACAGCAAAGGCCAACCCCTCCCTTTGAATTAGCCAATTATGAAAGACTGTGCGTCTGAGCTCCATACAAGAGTGAGGGACAGGTCACTCAGAATTAAAAAGCTGAGCAGACCACCTGTGCTCCCAGACCATGTGCGTGCTCATCTTTCTGTGCAGAAGTAAAGACCTTTGCCTTGCTAAAAAAAAAAGTTATATAGCTCAGAGTGTGTGAAGTTGGATTTCACATCAACTCACACAGAAAGGAAAGGTGTCCATTTAAGTGGTGGGTGGATCTTTTGAGACTATGTTGTGTAATCATAGAATATTGAAAATCCAACATTAACAGAATCCATAAGTGTGCAAGGCCAAAGCTAGAGACCTCAGGAAAATTCTAGGATGTGCAGAGTAGGAAGAGAACAAGAACTGAGAAAGTAGTGTCATGTGGCCTCCCTACCTCCACCCCAGCCAATACTGAAAGAGCCATAATCTAGTCCAAGTGTACTTCTCTGATCTTTCCTGTAACACTGTGGTATCTAAAGTGATGCTGGGTTTCCTGAGGTTTGTGTTGCTGACTCCAAACCCACCCTACAGAGCACTGAGCGACAGATACTGTAAACATCCTACACTCTCAGCTGTGGAAAGTAGAAAAGCTGGGAGAAGGCTGTTTACTCTCTCTGCCTTGGAAATCAACCAAAGAGACATGGATTTGGGGTGTTTTATATGTCTTATAATTGATCCTAACTAGTATTTTGTGAGGTCAGTTCTAATAGGGAAAAAAGTAAATTAACTGAGTCATGCTAACAAATATAAAATAATTTGTAAGATCACTTGTCTTTGAACTAACATCATTTTTTAAAAAAGATTGCCAAATACCCAACAGATGAAAGTTCTAGTAACTTGTATGAGGCTACATTTTATAAATTGTTGTAGCCTGGTCTATAAAAGCAAAAACCCATTGAATGTCTACACAGTATGCTGAGCAGTTCTCCATTAACCTGAATAGCATTTCCACACTGAGTTTAGCATTTTTTAAAGAAAAGTCTGGTGTCCTAGGGCTTGTTTTTGTCAGAAGATCAGATTCCATTTAAAGCCTCATGATTAAAGATTATAATGCTGAACAGTATGAATAAGGCTTGCTATATAAAGCCAGAATACACATCCTGAGAAAAGATAAGATTGTGGGGGAGGCAGGTATGATGCAGAACTAACTCCTAGATTTAGCCTTGACCAGAAAAATCATAGCACTTCATTTCTTCTTTTGTGTAAATAATTAAATTGAAGATTTATTTAATATTTGTCTAGAATTTGACTTATCCAAATATAGTCCCTCTGATTTTTTCTAATTAATATTAAAAAATTCTTTTCAGAGGGGATATTTGAGTATCTAATGTAGCAAGCCCTTAAAGGTTAAGATAATTAACTTAATGCCTGCTTTGAATATTAAACAAATCTGGACACAATGACTTGCCTCTATTATATTGGCATATCAACATATGCCAGTCATCTGAGCTAAAATACACTCCACTGTTTTAAAATTATTAGAGGAACTTTTAATTTCTCCTGCTTGCTAAAACAATAGGAACAATTGTTTCATGATTGTCTTGCCAAAAAAAAAGTGTATAAATATGATTACCTTAGCTTATGATTTCTAGGAAGTATTTGAACAACCTGGCCTTGCAGCAGTGCAACACTGCTGAAGTGCTTGCTGAGCAACTCCAGTTTGGGTGAGTCCTTAACCCTTTTAGATTCTGCCCACAGGCTTAAAGAAGACCTCTTTGATACAATGTTCTATAATCTTCCCAAAGAAATAGTTATTGTGGATAGAAATTTTGCTTTCTTCCAGGAGGTGCAGATTCTATGGGTAAATGCAAAAGCAGCTGAAAGTGGAAGGAGAGACATGACCCATGTGCCTTTCCATAGTTCTTTAGTTATTCTGCCTATGTGACAAGGAGAAACATTCAGCTATTTCTGATGTAAGATGATTTTTTACTCCCAGTCATGAATGTAGCTATTTCAAAGTTATTGAAATATATGCTGATATTCACTCCATCCTCCAAGAAATATTTATTGAGCACCTACTATGTGCCAGTTCTAGACACTGGAGATATAGCAGTGAACAGAAACAACATCCTTACTCTCACTAATCTACCAATAAATATATATAGTGTGTCAGGATAGAAACACCTTATTCATTTCAAGTATCCAAAATACCTCATTTTATTCAATGGTATTATTGCCTTTTTATATATTTGTAATATTTTAAAATGAATCTAAATATTATGGAATGCTTGTTTTATTGTCTATGAAATACCTCTAGATATAAACCTCTATAATATTGTTAGCCTTGTGTGTTGCATTATTCTAAATATGTTCTTATTGTTACTAGCCTGTTTTATGACTTGGGTAAGTGATATTAATAAACATGCTTGTGAGGTCACTGTTATGTATTTTATTTACTGAGAAGACATTGCTAAACATTTATATAACATAAAAGGTTAAGTGTATATGTATTTATATATGCTTATATATTACACTTATTATATATCTAAATTATCATTGTATATAGTATAAGTAAGTACTTTAACTACTGTTTTCAAGCTTAAAGTTCTCCAGATACTGATAAGGATGGTTAAGCTTTACATTATATTTGTCTATTTGTTGAATGCTATACAAATGTTATATTTTAAAAGAAAAAGCTATTTTAAAATGTAAACATCTATTTATATTTGAAATAACATAAACTTTAAACAGTAATTTTTACAAGCTTAATTATGTCATAAAAACTGAACAGAAATAAAAGTCTAATATACATATACTTTATCTATAAATATAAAAGCCTAAGCAACCGAACGATGAAATGACTGAACAACTGGTCACTATGATGCACACTGACCACCAGGGGGTAGACGCTCAACACAGGAGCTGCCCCCTGGTGGTTAGTGCGCTCCACAGCCAACCTCCTTCAGCTGGCCAACCTCCCGCAGTTCCTTCCCCTGGCCAGCTGGCCCTGATTGGCTCCGATCGTCAACCAGGCCAAGGGACCCACCCATGCACAAATTCGTGCACCAAGCCTCTAGTTCATTTATAAATTCATGGTTCCTTTGTCTCTTTTTGTTTAAATTAGTAAGTCATTATAATATAAATGTTTTTATGTCTAGTAGTGATCTATTTCTATAAAACAAAACAACTTGGCTTGGATTTCTCTGGATTTAAATATAGTTCCTCTCTGCTCTTCATTTTAAAACTTCAATCCACAACAGTGGTTCTTGGATATTAGTGTGTTTAACTCTGTCATTGAAAAGCTAAGTGAAATAAGTCAGAAGACAAATACCATGTAATTTCACTTTATATGTGAACTAGAGGCCCGGTGCACAAAATTCATGCACGGCGAGTGGGGCGGGGATGTCCCTCAGCCCAACCTGCACCCTCTCCAATTTGGGACCCCTCGAGGAATGTCCGACTGCCTGTTTAGGCTTGATCCCACAGGTGCGATCGGGCCTAAACTGGCAGTGGACATCCTTCTCACATTCCAGGACTGCTGGCTCCCAACCGCTCACCTGCCTGCTAGCCCGATTGCCCCTAACTGCCCTCCCCTGCCAGCCTGGTTGCCCCTAACTGTCCTACCCTGCTGGCCTGGTTGCCCCTAACTGTCCTCCCCTGCTGGCCCGGTCACCCTTAACTGCCCTCCACTGCAGGCGTGGTCACCCCCAACTGCCCTCCCCTGCAGGCCTGATTCCCCCCAACTGCCCTTCCCTACAGGCCTGGTTTCCCCCAACTGTCCTCCCCTGCAGGTCTGGTCACCCCCAACTTCCCTCCTCTGCTGGCCTGCTCACTCCTAACTGCCCCCTCCTGCAGGCCTGATCACCCCCAACTGCCCTCCCTTGCAGGCCTGGTCCCTCCCAACTGCCCTCCCCTGCTGGCCTGATCGCCTACAACTGCCCTTCCCTGCTAGCCATCTTGTGGCGGCCATCTGTGTGTTGGAGTGATGGTCAATTTGCATATTACTTCTTTATTATATAGGATTCTAAAAAACGAAGTAAATGAACAAACAAAACAGAAATGACCTCATGGATACAGAGAACAAGATGATGGTTTCCAGATGCGAGTGGGGTTTTGGGGATGAGTGAAAAAATGGAAGGCATTAGTGAAGTGCAAATTGGTTATTACAAAATAGTCATGGGATGTAAAGAACAGCATAGGGAATATAGTCAATAATATTGTAATAATTATGTATGGTGTTAGGTGGGTACTAGACTTATCAGGGATCACTTCTTAAGTTATATAAATGTCTAACCATTATGCTATATGCCTGAAAGTAATATACGAATGTCAACTATAATGAAAAATATTTCTTTCAAAAGAAAATGATATTGTAGTAACTATGTATAGTACCAGATGGGTTCTAGACTTATCGGGCTGATCACTTTGTAAGTTATATAAATGTCTAATCATTATGTTGCACACCTGAAACTAATATAATATTGTTTGTGAACTATAATTGAATTCTTTTTAATTATAAAAAAGAAAAGCTTATGTGAATAATATACAAAAATCAGTTGTATTTCTATATATCAGCAGTAAACAAGTAAAAATGAAATTAAAATACCATTTATAATGGTAATAGAAATTATCAAATACCCCAAGGAAAAATCTAACAAAAGTTGTATAAGACCTGTACACTGGAAATTAAATATTGAGAGAAATAGAAGATTTGAATGCAAAGGAGAGATATACCATGGTCAGGGAGAACAGGACTCAATAGTGTTAAGTGGCTAATTCTTTCCAAATCAATCAAGTAGATTCAGTATAATTCCTAAAGTTGATAAGCTAATTCTAAAATGTATGAGTCAAATGACAAAGAATAGCCAAAGCAATTTTGAAGAAAAGATGGAGAATGATCCTACCACATATCAAGATTTACCACATATTAAGATAGTATGATATTTGTTTAGCAACAATCAGATAGACAATAAGTGACAGAATAGAGACACTGTTATTAAAAAGATGACACCAAGGTCATTAGAGAAAAGATGGTCTTTTCAATTAGCAGTGCTGGGTTAATTTAATACTCATTGAAAACAATGAATTTTTGGTTTCTAGCTCACCACCATGCATATAAATATCAATTCCAGACAATTCTAGTTCTAAATATAAAAAGTAAAACAATTAGCTTCTAGGGGGGAAAAAATAAAGAACATCTTTATGACCTTGGAGTGGGGAAAAAAAAATTTTTTTTAAATCACAACACTAAGTAGAAAATTTTTAAATGACAATTTGGAAAAATAAGATCAGGAGCATCTATTCATCAAAAGACATCATTAAAAACTACATAGACAATTTGTAGAAGAGAAGCTATTTTCAACAAATATTAACAAACTTGTACCCAGAATATATAAATAATTTTACAAATTAATAAAACAGACAACTCAGTAGAAAAATTGGCCAAGACTTGAACAAAAAGAGGGTATGCAAATAACCAATTAACATGAAAAGTTGCTCAGCCTGAAAAGTTAAGTAAATGCAAATTGAAATCACAGCTCTATGCCAAGACTACTGGAATGGGTAAATTAAAAAGAAAACCATGTGGATCAACACTGCAGATGGAAGAATTAGTTGGGACAACCACTTTAGAAAACTTAGATGATATCTATTCAAGCTGAATATATCCATACTCTTGTTTTCTACTCCACATTAACTTCAGAATGTTCGCCAAAAGAAATGAATAATAGCATGCTTTGTAATTGCCCCAAGTTGAGAACTATCCAAATGCCCATAACAGGATTTATAAATTGTGGTGTAGTTTTACACTATAATACCATGCAGCACTAAGAATGAATGATTTACAACTTCACATGAAATTATAAGTGAATCTCAGGAGCATGAAGTTGAACACAATAAGCATACTATATGTTTGACATTTATGTTAATTTCAAACAGGCATATTTTATTAATGTCTATGAGATAGAAGTCAGGATATGGTTACCTTGGTGGATGGGGAACCAGTGATTGGAAATCAGCATGAGGTTCAGGTCTCTTGGGTGTTGGCAATGTGTTGATTCTGGGTCTCAGTACTGATTACACAGGTGCTTTATGAAGTCTTCAAGCTGAAACTTATTCAAACACTTTTCTGATGGTTATACTTAAAAAGTTTTAAAACATAAATATTTTAAAAAGCTATAAAACCTGATCTTTAATTAGGCACATAGAACTCTTATTCAAACAGTCACTAAGAAAAGTTCTTTCTCCCACATTTTTCTCTTGAAATACAGCAATAGTACAAATCTTGAGGAACCTTCTCTGTACTTGGCACAAACTGTTCCACCATTCATAAGTTCACATAGCAAACTGACTTTTAAATTAACATCCTCTTTTTTTAAGATACTATTCTATTTCGCACAACACTACTCCCCTCAAAAGATGTACCAATCAATCCTTGTTTTCCAACAAGTAACCAAATTTCTGAAAGATCAGAGACAAAAGGCTGATGTTGAAAGGCATTCAGTTATTGCCATGTTGTTACATTGCTTCACTTACATGTGTGCAAGAAGGAGGTTCATTGACTTACCCAGTTTACATAGGCATCAGTAGCCACATGAGGACTGAAGGAAACACTGATGCCTTCACTCTGTGATGTCTCAAAGTATATCTATAGCCCAGTAACCCAGGGTTAGGCTAGGAAAATATAGAACCTCTACTACTCAGAGTCAAGAATACAAATAGATTGTAAATTTAGCATTATTCTCTATTTTTAGGATAGTTATTATTATTTCATTTTTGTCTTTTTTTAATGAAAGAATGAATTGTAGTTTTTGGAATTGTCTTAAATTTTTTTTTTTTTTAAGAAAAGAAAAAGGCTTCAGCTTTAGGGTGCTTAAATATTTGACCCAAACTAAAAAGCCTCGACTCCTTCACACATCATGTCGCATGTGTTAACAAGCTTCATTCAGTGGGCCCTGTGAGGGTGTCGGAAGTGTGTACAGGCATTTCTTGTTTTCACAATAACTGAAAAGTCCTGTGACAGTCCCACACAACAACAAAAATAGTTTTGGCCAAAATAATACCAGCCCCATCCATAGATAAACTTACATTCTAAAGGTAATTTACTTTTTGGAAACTTGAACTATACACACTTCAGAGTCTTTAGTGTAACACATCTCTGTAGTACACTACCTAGGAGCCTACAAGTCTGACAGAGATAAATATGATAATCTGAGTGATCTTAACAGTCATAATTAAAGAGTAAAAATTACCTCACACTGACTAGAGAAATACTCTGTGATCTTAGAGTGACTGCCAAACACTTGTAATGAAGAGTTCATCAAAAGCTTTGTTACCAAAAAGCCACATGGGCCTTGAAGTGCTTCCTTTTTGGCTCAAAGAGAAAATCCATCCTATTTTAACCTCTATGTTTCAGAGGGTAAACAGTTGTTTCTGCATTTTGCTAATACCCATTAGTTGAGAACCTGACAACATCCAGGACTTCACCATATCACTTAGTTACTGGAAAGCCATGAATTCCTAGATGTGTTAAAAAGCTTCCAGCACCTGGGCTTAGACATCGGAAACAAAGATCCTTTAAAACCACCTTTGAATTTTAAGTGGGTTTGGTTTTAGTGTTGCTGCTAGCCCAGGCGTGTGAGAGTGCTGAAGAGGCCCGGTCTCCCCTTCCTGTGAGCGCTGATGAGACATTGTCAGTTACAGTATGGTCACTGCAGTAGTACTGGGCCTTCCCATCCCTCCCACTTCATACACACACACCCATCTCCGGAACAAGCCAGTGCTGCAATGGCAGTGGACAAGAGTGGCAAACAATGGATGTACCAGTATGTCCCCATCTTTAGGAAACTTCTAGTTTTGTGGGACTGTGCTTGCTATACTAACTACTAAACTTGTGCTTCAATGAACCTTTTAAAATTCTACCTAATCCACTCCAGCTCACTCAGTGGAATCTGACTAGATATTTACTGACTCCCCCTTCCCCCCAAAATATATTGAGTAAGTCAGTGCTGGGCAACAGCAAGCATAGCTTCTGTGCTGGCATAATCATCATCATGATAATCACTACTTGTCACCAAGGGGTCTCTGTGTTGCAGAAGCTATGTTAGGGGCCAAAAGCAAATACTTAATGCCCTTACTAGATGCCAAACATTATTCTAAACATTTTGCTTATATTAATTGATTTTATTTAATCTTTGCTTATATTAATTGTGATTTAATCCTCACAGATAATAGGCACCAATGTTAATTTTCAGATAAGAGAGAATATGAAAACTATCCAAGGTTACCCTAACAAGCCTTAGAATTGGGTCTCCAACCTAGACCATGTGGTGGCAGAGATCTGCTCCTAACCATTAGTGATATGGGGAAGCACCCTGTAAGTTAGGTGTCATTGCCCCAACTTTCCATGGGAGGAAACTGAAGTTGAAAGAGTTAATAAAATGTAGTAGTCACTGGAGTTCTTTACAAATATTCCAGTTCTCTTTGCTCTGGCAGATGAGAAAGCTGTACTTCTCCACATCTTCTGAGGCAGGCGTGGCGGTGGGACTTGCTACAGTCAATGAAATGGGAACAGGAGTGCCAGGGAAGCATTAAGAGCCCAAATACCATAGGCCATGTCCCTTCCCCCCTGTACTGGTGAAACACTTGTCAAAACGGAGCCTTTGTCACCCTGGATCATTGAGCGACTGTGATCATTGTATGTCCAGCACCCTCTACTAGACTGGTGCTGGACATACAAAGGATTTTTGTTTTGGTAAACGCCTACGTTTCAGGGTGAAGATGGAGAAGGAGAGAGTTTGTAACCAACCATAACATAATCTAGCCAAAACTTGAAAATTTTCCTAAATAACTTGCCCAAACTCATGGCTTGTTGGGGCCAGATGTGTGTCTCTAATCCAGGGCTCTCTGACCCAACAGTTCATGGTTTGATCATTTATTATTTCTCTTTTGGTATTGCATGACCTTCAGGAACCTAAACTTAGTTCTTTTCCTTGGCTTTTAATTTTATCATGTGTAGTATTGAAAGTGCTTAAAAAGAGCAAGCTGATAACTACAGTTAGTCCAAGATTAAGAGCATGTAAAGGAAAAGTGTCATTCTCTGCCTTACCTATTTGGTTTGAAACTTAATATTATGATCTACCTGTCTCTTGAGAATATTTTCTGCCTTTGTTAATTATGACATTTAATTTCTGACAACAGACTGCCAGTAAGCATATTAGCTATAGAATGCAAATTTGTCCGGAATGTTACTCAAATTTCTGACTGCACTTACTAGTACGTTTTTTTTTGTGGTGCAAGGTAGTACATGACTTCAGCCTTCTGTGGGTTAACTGCCACTCAAACTCTGTGACTCTGTAATGTAATACCACCTTCCATGGATGTATTGCTCTGTCTGTATATGGAAACCCCTAATGGTCCAGGTTCTCATTTTTAGACTCAGAGTTTGGGGATTTCCAAATCCACCAGCTGAATGCACTAAATTTAGCTAGGCAGCCCTGACCACCATGACAATAAACAGAGAACCACAGGCGATTCTAAACCTCTTCTCTGAGGATTCTCCTCCTGAAGCCTCAGTGGATAGAAGTCCCTGGGGCCCTGCCTTTTGCATAATTTGAGTTACTTCATGATTTATGGGGCAGTAGGTGTTCATGTAAGATGGGAAGGATAAGAAGGAAACTATATTCCCTAAATTAGTAGGGTTACCTGTTGGGAAACTTGGGGTTTTCTCTTTCTATTATCTGCTGAAAATAGACTGTTTGATTACTTTAACGCTGTAAAGTTACTTTATCCATGTAATCACCAAATTCCTAACCCTTGATTAAAAAGCTCTTTTGAGCTATTTTAAGTTGTTAACTTATTTATAATATTATCTTATTCCAGCAGTTAGAGGAAATTATTATGTATATGTTTAACCTAGGCAAATATCTGTTAAATGATACTGAGATAACTTGTGGAATAATCTATACAATGAATAGATTGTATAGTTGTTTTTTGTTTCACTTTTTATTTTAAAATAATTGTAGATTTTTAGGAAATTTCCAGAAACAGAGTGATCCTATATACCTTTCCCCCAGTCTCTTCTATTAGTTACATCTTACAAAGTTATAGTATCCCATCAAGACTAGAAAACTGACATTGGTAGTTCTATACCATTTTGTAACATGTATACATTCATGTAACCACTACTACAATTAGTATACAGACTATAAAACCATAAAGATCTCTCTCTTTATGGTCACACCCACCATTTCCCTCCACCATCCCTAATTCCTGGCAACCACTAATCTGTTCACCCTATAATTTTGTCATTTCAAAAACATTACATAAAGCATTATTTTTTTAACAAATGAAAATTTTAAAAGTTATTTTCATGTGTTAATTAAAGCATTAGAAATCTGATAGATCTCAAGCATACCAACATTATTATTCATATTAAACAGTGATGATTAATATACAATTTGTTTTGTGATACCATTTTCAGTTTTTTTCTATAATCTACATATATAATAAATATTTTTATATATTTTAGAGGATGAAGACTTTCTTTATGACCTGATCAGCATCAATGTTTTCTGTTGGTGATGGCAACTAACAAATAAACAATAGATGAAACATACTACACAAAGTACAGTTCTAATAGGCCCTGGGTTTGATATAAGACCTTAATCATAGCGAGCCTTCAGGTTGGGTTTATTTTATGGGAGTGAAATTTGATATAAATCCAAATATGACATTCTTTAAAAAATATCTTGACATTCTATTTAGAGCAACTATATTAAGCCTAAATGGATGTGTAGCATGTAGACAAATTGTACAGAGGATAAATTAATGTAAAATATACTCATTGCTATCTTAATTAGAAATAATCTTTCTATGCCCACCATATGTGATCATTTTTCCAGGTTCAGTGAATAAGCCTGTTATTAGGTCACAGTCTATTGTTAGGAACATATAGGCAGCCAACTGGCCAATGGAATATCATTCTGCCTAAAGAAGAGAAAAAAAAAAAACACCAAGGTAAAATGAAAATGCCAGTACATGCTGAAAAAGAGCTCATAGAAAGCATGTGACATTACCTAGACTGGTGACACTAAAAATAAATGAAACAATGGTACCTATTAAAAAGAACATGTGTGTATTTTATTCTTTGAAAAACAGGCTAGGCTTGGGGGTAGAAAGACAGGAAAAGAATGTTGATTTAGTCTATTGAAAACTAACTCATCTAAAATCAAAACTAAAAATTGTTGTACACAATCTTCAAATGTTTGGTTACTTTAGAGAGGTGTGCATTAATATTAAATGGTTGAAGAAGATAGGTTAGATTCTACTCATAACTTGTCTCATAACCTTAAAAATCATCAATTTAGAGTAGTGGTTCTCAACCTTTCTAATGCCGCAACCCTTTAATACAGTTCCTCATGTTGTGGTGACCCCCAACCATAAAATTATTTTCGTTGCTACTTCTTAACTGTAATTTTGCTACTGTTAATGAATCGTAATGTAAATATCTGTGTTTCCCGATGGTCTTAGGCTGGACAGCAGCAGTTCTCAACCTGCGGGTCGCAACCCACAGGTTAAGAACTGCTAGCAGGGTTGCCTAAGACCATCGGAAAACACAGATATTTACATTACGATTCATAACAGTAGCAAAATTACAGTTATGAAGTAGCAACGAAAATAATTTTATGGTTGGGGGTCACACAACATGAGGAACTGTATTAAAGGGTTGTGGCATTAGAAAGGTTGAGAACCACTGATTTAGAGGGAAGATGTACGTGGCAACAGTATTGTTTTCAGTCCTGCTACAACCACATCTTTATATTCACTAAGACAAAGACATTGTTGGATTTATGATTCATTTTTAAAGGGAGCAAGCACACAGGATGTTACAGCAGATGAATCAAGGCCCCAGTAAAATCTCCATATGCCAAAAGGATGGGCCAGGTTGGATACAATAACACTGAATTGGTAGAAATGTACGAGTCCACTCTTTGGGATCAGATAGCTAACTGCACAAGGACTGCAGGAGGACATGAGACTTGTCTTAGCAAATGCAGAAAAAGACTTAGGGCTTTTCTCAACCACTACCTTTGTGAGCCACAAAGTGACATGATGGCCAAAAATAAATGAGTAAATAAATCAATTAAAAAAATAAACAATGCTATAGATAGATAGATAGATAGATAGATAGATAGATAGATAGAGATAGAGATGATGTAATGTCCAGAATAGGAGAACAAATTGTCCTACTCTATTTCATGTTGGACAGATTTACCAAGTAGCTCTGTATTCATTTCTGTATCCATAAAGTAGGACATGTGTAAAACAATGTGGCTATTAGGTAAAGAAAACTCAAAAATGTATTGTGGAGGACTAGAATGCTTTTCTGACTTATGACAACAAAGGACTAGAGCGAAGATAGGGGTTTAGATTTGAACTTTGCCCCAACCACAAAGTCGGCATAACCTAGATGAAAGTCATAAATACACTGAAGCAGAATTCAACACAACATAAGAAAGAACTTTTTAGCCATATTTGCAGAATCCAAAGATGGACTCATTTGGAGGCAATGAGTCCCTTATCTCTGGAAAACTTAAAGCAGAAATTTCAGTAGCCACTGTGGATATGTTATAGCAGTGATCTAAGCAACAAAAACATAACAGACACTTTGATTCTGAGATTTTTTAAATGTGTATCAGCAATTCCCAGGTGTACCACTTACCAGCTTCTTAGGTATCACTTAACTTCTCTGGGCCTCAGTTCCTCCTATTCAAAGGACTTAGGGGTGATGGTAATTTATTAAGCTGTTAGAGAGATTGAATGAGGTTGAAGAACAATAGCAGTAGCCTGGTTCCAAATCTCCCCATCACAGTCCCAAAATAGCCACACGATCAACAAATAAAACTGCCCAGGACCTGTAACTTAAGCATTTCTAGGAAACAGAAAACACTACAACCTTCAAGTGACTTAGAAGAACAAAAGAAATAAGTTCTAACAACCTGCAAACCATCCCAGTGAACCTGTGGGTATGGAGAGTCAGAGTGAGGAGACCAGGAGTAAGTGAAATACACAAAAATATCAAATACAGGTTGGGATTTGGTAGCTCATAGCCCTGGCTACAGGGAAGAGGCTTGGAAGTGTACAGGGCCTGAGGTGGCAGCCTCAGAAATGCAGTGCTTCTTGGGGAGGAGTAAAGAGAGAGAAAAAAGATACTTCTTGGATATGAGGTGGTAGAGGGGAAAAAACAGAAAAGAAGAAAATGAAAGATCTTGCTGAATAAGATCAGTGAATTGTGTCAATGTCAATATTATGACTGTGATAATTGGACTATAGGTTTACAAAATGCTGCCATTATGGGAAGTTGCAAAAAGAGTACAAGGAATCTGTATTATTTTGTGCAACTTCATGTGAATATTCAATTGTCTAAAAATGTTTTATTTTAAATATTGATTCCATTTTAATAAAGGTAAAAAATAGGCAAACAAAACTATATTGTTTAGAAACATTTAGAAGTAAAACTAAAGAAAAGAAATTGGCTATCATGGAAATCAGTTCAATGGTTTCCTTTATAGTGGGAGGAAGAGGTTGTCACCATGAAAAAAGTGAGGTGGGGGTTTCTTACCTTCTCTATTGTTACATTCTTTGCTTTACAATAATTAAGATCTTCACTTATTTTTTTTTTAATTTTCAAGAAACGGCACTGACCTCCAGGCCATAGACTATAGAAAACAAACAGGAACAGGAAGGAGTAATAAATTATCTGTTTGCAGGTGACATTGCAGTATACATGGGAAATCCTAGAGAAGCAATGATAAAATTAGTTTAAACAAATAAAAGAAAATTAACATGTAAAATAAATAATAACCAGCTAGAAGATATAATGAATGCACAAACCAAACATTTAACAATGGTAACAAAAAATATAAAATATTTAGGGACAAACTTCACAAGAAGTGTTCAGAATCTATATGAAGATAAAACATTTCTGTAAGGCCAAAAATATACTTGAAAAAATGGAAAGACATCTCTTATTCATTAACACATATCAACATCATCAACATGTCAGTTTTTCCTAATTTAATTTACAAATATGATCCCAATAAAAATTCCACTGAGCTTTTTTATAGAGCTAGATAAGTTGATCTTAAATTTCATATGCAAAATAAACACACAGAGTTAGAGAAATGAGGAAAAAGAGGTCAGAGGGATTCAAAACTTCAGAATGGCTGACCTGTCTTTGAAGATGGAGAAAGAGGGCGGGGGTAGCTGAACTGGGAATGGAGGCAGATCTTAGAAACTGAACAACCACCTTCTGCCAGCAAGGAAATGAGGACAGTTCTACAACCACAGCCAACTAAATTCTACCAACAGAATGAATGACCTTGGCAACTGATTCATCCCCAGAGATTCCAAAAAAGGAAGCAGCCTGGATGACACCTGGATGTCAGCCCTGTGAAACCAGAGCAGAGACCCAGCCCGGCCACCAGATGCCTGACCTACAGAAGCATACAAGTATTACATGCAGACCACCATGAAGAAAACAACAAAGTCTGCTGAGGAACAGGAAATGAATAAATGTTGGTTGGTTAGGGCCAAAGATTATTAAATTACACTAAATTCATCTATTTTTAAAACATAGATGAGAATAGTCAAGATTTTGAAAGAAGTATAATGAGGGAGACTAGCCTTACCCAGCCAGATATTGAAAATTTTCTCAGAGCTCAATAATTAAAATGAACAGACAAATACATAAATAAAATAGAAAGTCTGCATACAAAATTATGTAATTTTAAGGTCATTATAAACCCATAAAATTTTAAATAATACTAGGACAATTGATTATCAGGGGGGAAATAAGTACCTCATAATGTATAGCAAAATAAATTGTAGCTGGATTAAAGAGTTAAAATGTTTTTTAAAAGCCAAATAGGTGACTATTTATGTGATCTGAAGATGAGATGAAACTATCTAAGCATTAAAGCAATTTTCAAAATCCACAATATAAAAAAAGATAATTAAAACATCACATATCAAAATGTGCAAACAAAATATAAGAAAATGTAATTTGGGAAAATATCTGTAAAACTTATAACTATTAACGTCATAATTTATGAGACACTCTTAAATAATTGAAACAGACTAATAGAAAAATGGGAAAGTATTAAATGATAATCACAAAAGAAGACATTAAAATGACTGGTAAAAATGCTTAAAAGTTTCAACATCAAGAATAATCACAAAGGCTCTAAAATGAAAGTTCTCAAACACTGAGGGCAATCTCTTCTCATTAAAAAGTTAAGACTTCATGAGATGGTCCATTGGCTTATCAGAACCACATAAAATCAAGTTGATGTGATATATCTTTTGAACTGCATTTTTAAAAGCTTTGAACTATGTCAATAGAGTGTAAAATTCTATTGATCATCTATAATATGAGGTTGACCTTGATATTACAAACTATTTTTAGAATTAATGGAAATAACCACTTTTTTTTTTTTAGAAAACCCATGTAAATAAAAATTTTTAAATGCTAATTTATGCCAGAAACAAGAGAAAATGTACCTGATTAAAAGCATAAGTTCTATAAGATCTGGATTTTTAAGACATAATGAAGTTTCATGGATCAATGCTGTCAGCAGAAATGATTTTTGAATTACAGATTTGAAGCAGCTGAAGTTGACCTTAGTTTTGCTTGTTGTGATTTAAACCAGTATGAATTACCGTGATGGAATCAGGAGTGGTTAATATTCTCTGGCCTTCTGCAGGAGCACTGTAGCATAGCCCCAATCCCAAAGCAGACACAGAGGACTGCAGTTGCCTTGAGGTCATTTTGTGGCCCATAAATACAAACAATACAGTTTTATTAGTCCAAACAGCAATTAATGAGATAAAAGGTTTGTTTTCAACTGCAAAACATTTTTTAAATTTCCCTTTATTTTGTACACAAAAGTTAGCATAAAATATACTCTTTTCCACTTTCATTTTTTCTTTCATCAATAATATCTCGGAAGTATTCCAATCAGTACAAAGAACACCTGATTCTGTTTTATAGCTGCACAGGTCTCCACTGTGTGTATGTACCATGGTTTACTCAGTCAGTGCCCTACACTTGACAAGGACATACTGTGATACTCTGAATAACTTTGTGCATGACATGGGGATGCCACTCGAACCAACTGAGTTACTCGGCCAGGGCCTAAAGGGAAATTTAAAAAAATACATATAATGGCTTATCATTACAAAAAGGAACACAGGAAGCACAAGCCAGAAAACAATGAAGTCGGTTACCTACAAGGATTTGGGAAAATTGGGTAGAAAGAATATAGGAAGCAGTGATGCATCTCTGAGTATACCTTTTATAGTCTGACTTTGAAAACATGCAGATATTTCACATATTCCAAAAATAAAATCAATAATAAGGAGGTACTAAAATTGAAAACAAACTGAAACACATGAATGTATTGTATTTCAAATGAAAATCATAGCCACACTAAAAAGAGCAAGGGCGGAAGGGAAGGCACAATGACCAATCTCTGTCATTTATAAATAATATTTCACCAAATACCCTCAGTCTTGGGGTGGAGAGGGAGGAAAAAATGCAAACAAATCCCAGTCTACCCTTCTTGGTAGATTGTTTATTGTAATGGCATGGGCCAAGCAGTTCTGAAACTTGTTTTAGATGTACTAAAGATTTGAACAAATAGTAAAAGTGTTGCTCTCGTGGAAGCCAGAGTTTTCATTATGGAAGAAGGAAATACAAATTTGGGATGCTGGAAGGCAAGAAAGAACACTTTGGGAATGGGAACTAGAAGTATTGGTGTGAAATCAAGATTTCTAAAATATACGTGTGTATATTTTACAAGTTTATGTGCACATACATATGCATGTGTGTGTGTGTATTGGTACTCAGGTGTGTATGCATATGTGTGTGTATATATATATTTCCTAGCTCTGTCTTTACTGAAAGGACCAAAAAGCAAAGACCAGAGTAGCAACAAGCAAACCTAGCACCCATACCTTGGTTCCCATTAAAAGAACCAAGGCTTCTAGGAGAAATAGCTGATTCCATGCCTGTGACAGGGTAGTTTAGTTCCTAAAGAGACAGGCTGCTTGTGGCATCCAGCACTTGCCCTCTTCTCTTCAAGTGCTATGAAGCCAGCCACAGTTTCTGCCGCCTAGTCTGTAATAATATGATTTTCAGTCAATATTCCTGGGCTGCCATCCTATATAATAAAAGCCTAATATGCTAAGTGTCTGGTCGGCTATTCAACCAATCAAAGCATAATATGCTAATGATATACTAAGGCTGCTCAACCGCTCGCTATGACGTGCACTGACCACCAGGGGGCAGATGCTCTGACTGGTAGGTTAATTGCTGCTGGGTTCCAGCCAACTGGAAATGAGCAAGATGGGCTGGACATGCCCTAGGGCCCTCCCACAATCCCTCCCTGGCTGGCCAACCTCCCATGTTCCTCCCCAGCCCCAATCGTGCACCGGTGGGATCCCTCGGCCTGGCCTGCACCCTCTCGCTATCCAGGACCCCTTGGGGGATGTTGGAGAGCTGGTTTTGGCCCTATCCCACAGACCAGGCTGACGGATCCCACTGGTGCATGAATTTGTACACCGGGCCTTTAATCAAGTTTATAATGATCCTCAGGATGTTAAAGAACTTCCAACCAGTCCCAAACCGTCTCTTATTTTTATCTTGTGTTTCTATAAACATTTTTCTAAAGGCCATATAAAACTCAGATTTTAATTTGTATCCTGGTAAACTTCCCTCATTTGCAGTTGGTTTCACATTTCTACTCCCATATGTTTTCTCTGACATTATAGGTCTAAAAGATTTGCCAGAACATAAATGTCAGAAAGATTGGCCACAGAAAATTAAACAGCATACATTGCAGAAGGCATCCAGTATCACAGGGTAAATATATAAATATACACACACATATACCGTATATGTTGAGAGGATTTGTAATGAGGGTATGCTCCAGGATCATTGGCTGACAATACAGCTGTCCTCAGAGCATAGGGTAAATACATCAGACAAATTGCATCATAATTCATTGGCCCTTTATCGTTTTCCAAGTATCCATCTGAACTTTCTATTACCAATTAGATTCTGTTGAAGACTACAGCTATGTCAGTAGGTGTGTTTTCACCTGAAAGTTGTAGTCTACCTAAGAGAAGGCAAGAAGGTCCTCTCACCCAAAACCGCTGCCATACAGACTGGCCCTTCAGCTTGAGGTGTTCTGAGCTCCAATCAGAATGTGCTGGATTTTGAGAAGAAAGGGCAAAGCAGTTACCCACCAAATAGAGCATGCCTTCCCTTGGAGAAGAGTTGGTGAGGAGGAGGAAAAGCAACTGAAAGCTATTCTTCCCAGGGCTTCAAAAAAGGCAAGCGTGCTTTATTGATAGGGCCCAGGAAAAATTGAGTTGTGTAATTTCGTTAAGTGCGAGCTCAGTAGTATCTTTTGGCAGCCCCTCTTACTTCTGCTCTACACTACGAAGCCATTTTCCCTTTTCCGTATGTGATTTTATGGCTTCTTCTGCTGATTAATTCTGGCTCAAATGACTGTGCTATATGTTTGAGGCTCATCCAATACTAATCTTAGTTACATGAACCATATTGTCCTGAGTTTTAATGTTTGCTTAAGTTGCTTTTTCTGGATGAAAAGAGAAGGGATACTTAAACAGTACAGAGAGAACATAGATTTTCTTCTTTTCTCTCTTGATTCCTGAATTGCCTAATATAGTATTTTCAAGTGGCTTATGGAAAGGATTAAAAGTGAAGGGTAAAAAGACAAGTAGAAGCTGTTTCTGTTGTCAGCCTCTGAAGTTCCATGAACAGACTGAAAGTTCAATTGAGGTCTGTGAAAATATTAGCAGCTGCCAAAGGCCAGCTGCCAGGATTTGTGTCTTCGTGCAAGAACTGACATTCTACCAACAGCTAGAAAATTTACAAAACCTTGGTAGTGATGGAACAGCCCCATACAAAAAAGAGTGAGAAACATTTCTGAAATGCTTATATATATGAACTTGTAAAAAAATATTCTCTACAGATTCCAGGCCTCTATGCACGTAGATAACTGGAATATTAAGGCTTGGAGATGACATTTACTTACTTATTTTAATGATGCAATTAGTAATGGTTTTAAATGGGTTGACCTAATTTAAAATCTTTTAGTAAAGGGAAATAATATGTATAATTATTAGTTAAAATTTAAGTTTTCAATAAGCAAATATTTACTAGTAAACTTTTAAGATGATTCTATTTTTAATTTATTCAAAATATTAACCACATGACATCTTAAGATGGAATTTTTTTCTCAGTAGCAAACTTAATTATTTACATTAACAAAATCATGATTGGCCTTTCTTAATTTATTCTTCTGAATATTTAAATGAGAAATGTATGTTTGATTCATCTTTTAAAAAGAGATATTAGTCAACATAGTAAAAAAAATAGGCTTTATAAAATGAATTGAATTCAATGCCAAAAGTTAAAAATATTCTTTATAAAATGAAATTTGCATTTTTAAGGTAAAACAGAAGTGACAAAAATAGGTTTAAGGCAAATATTTGAGATTTTATTTGCTAATCAAATTATAAAACATGTAAATGAATAGAAATGCTTAGTCAATGATAATTTCCTTTTTATAAATACAATCTATAGTTTTAATTTAGCTTAATCAGAAATTAGTTTATTGCTTTTATATTTATGTGGACAACCTTTCTACTAAGTACTATCTTAATAGTATTTTACTGTAATGCCATAAAAGAAACAGTAGAGGGCACTTTATAACAAAATAAAACCATCCTCAGACCTTTTGTAAATTGGTAAAACAGTGAGAAGATTTGATCTGGTAAAGGTTAAATAAAAATGTGAAGCAAGTGCCTCTGCTTCCCATTATCTAATAAAAGATATCTCAGGTAGATGGCAGTTATTTTCTTCAATCATTCCATTAATCAACTGGGTAACATGAAAAACAAAAGTGTTCTCACATCTGCAAATTTGTAGATCTATCATTTCAAGAGTACTTCACTTTTTGAACTCTCACATTTATTTGGAAATTGACCTCTTGAATTTACTTTAAATGAGTAAGTTCTCATTATCCAATATTTTAAAGAGGCAGACTGAGTCTCCTAAATATATAAGAAATAGCATTACACAACAGTGCATATTTCTTGTATCTTGGTTTGATACCTACTAACAATTAGCCTGTGACTTTAATCATGTTGCTTAATCACAGTTTTCTCCAACATTATTTTTATCATCATCGTCATCAGCATTTCAAGGACAGGTGCCTGCTTTTTAAGTAACTTCCCCTCTTTTCTAGTTGGAAATAAATAAGAATCATGTATGAAACTACAAACAATAGAGAAGACAATGCACAATTAAGTCTAAATTGTGTAATTCAGTGTGCACGGGTTCTCAGCAAATCATTATAATTCTCTGGGCCTCAGCTTTTACATTTGATGATGGGGTTCTGTTCTTGGTTATCTGACTAAAATGCTGTCATCCATTCTTTTTTATTTTTATTATTTTTTTTCTGTATATAGTTCGGTTAAATTTGGTTATTTAGTGCCCAAGCTCTCAAGGTATTAACTTTTGGAGTGCAAAGACCCATTTGAAGATTTGATAGACGATGTTAAAATCCCTCTGAAAAGTGCTCTAATTTATAGCTTACTCAAAATGAGTAAGATTCATTTCAAAGACCTTCAGAAATCAATCCATAGGCTCTCTAGTGAACTACAGAACTGTCAGAATCTCTGATAGAGGCATAAGTTATAGAGCTCCCACATAATTTGGGAATTATTCCTGGAAATTGTTTGTGGTGTTGGGTTAAGATGGATAGTGAGGAGAGGGAAGTTTGCCATACCAACCAATTTTGGACTTTTTCCCATAAGCAACAGGAAGTAAACTAAAGTGTTTAAACATACAAGTGAAAGCTATTCATTTTAATCAGAAAATATTTAAAAAGCAGGAGAAAAGATGGGAAGCAGGGAGATCATCAGTCTGTCTGCACAATAAACTGGATGAGGCATAGTAAGAACCTGTTTTAAAACCTTTCCCACCTTAAGCATGTTTCCTTGCCTAAGATAGGCCTCTTTGATTCTGTGAAATAATGAGTCAGGAATTTTGAAACACCAAGGGACATTCTGAAACTAGACAAGGGTGTTCTGAAGTTCCATTGATTTTCTACTCAGGGCAGCAGTGGATACTAGCAGCCATGCTTTTGCATTCTTCTGCCTCGGTGGAGCACATCAGCAGCCTAAGCAGTCTCAGACCCTCCAGGGAGGGTGGCGGACTCCAGTTCAGGCTGACCCGGAGGGCTCTGCTCAACATGCATATCCAGTTTCAGGAACAGGTGCTCTGTCCCTTTTCATTACTCCTTCAGGGCAGGAATGAGTGGCAGAAATCATGGGCCACTCATGATGTTATTTGAGGCTGAACAATGAGGAAGTACCTCTCCATTCTCTAATAGCCAAAAACAACTAGCAAGCAAAATTTCTAGATGGAGACATTTCTCAAAAAACTGTAGTGAAAATGTAATGATGGATGGATGGATGGATAGATAGATAGATAGATAGATAGATAGATAGATAGGTTTGTTCATAGATTTTGCTACTGGCACAAATTGCCAACTCCCATTTGTTTCCTATAAGAAAGGGGAAAGAATATTAATTAAATGGTGATGATTGTGTACAGAGACATTCTCATTCTTATAAAGGAAAATTTGGCCTAGAACCCCCAAGAATATGGCCAGGAATGTACCAATGGAATTAGAGAAAATAATTAGATTTAAGCATTAGTTTGTTGATTCCGCTCAAAACTTGTTTTTCAGTTAAATGTAGAAAATGAAACCAATAGTTCCAAACTATCTATAGAACAAAACCCACCTTCCAGGCTCCTGCCCTGCTACTGCTCACCTCAGTCCTTGTTTAATGACACCCAACTACTAAACACACCTCACACCTGTTGTCTCTGTAAGTCTGTGCACATTGTCACCTTGGCCCAGAATATCCTTCCCCATGAGTCTCCATTTGGTGAAATCCTATCCACCCCCAAATCCCAACCCCAAAGTCACCTTTTCTTTTTAAGCCCTTTTTAACTCCCTCTGCCCACTTCATGCAAATATATATAAAATCACTCCTCTCTCTGGGCCACTTAGAATTGTGTACACATGGGTAATGCTGACCAGAGTATCATTTACATCCTCCTTTCCCACTGCAGTGTGAGCTCCTCGAAGGAGTGTTGTCTAGTTCCTTTTCTCTCCCAAACTTCTAGCACAGTGTGGGCGTATAAGAAATATGTATTTCTTAAAGAAAGGGAGGTAGAAATTTCAGTTAAAAAATTATTATAATAATCTAGACAGAAAGTGTCATATAAGCCCAAATAGGAGTGGCATTGGGAATGGAAATTCAAAATTATGAAATTAGGATAGATTAGATGATTAAACAAAGGTAGTGAAAGGGAAGAAAGACTTGAAGATGATTCAAGAGATGGCCCAAGAGATTGAGAACATGGACAGAGGATAATGAAAACATAACAAGAGTGCGATGAAGGGAAGAGTAGTATGTGGAAGTGGAAACTATGGAGTGGTTGATATTGAAGAGAAGAGGACCAATGACTAAATTTGGGGGTTTTCCTCTATTTAAGAAACAAGAAAAAGAAGAGAAGGCAGTGACAGAATCTGTGGAGGAGCCAGATAAACCAATCCAAGAAAGCACAGTGTCTGAGGAGCCAAGAAAGGAGAATAACTCAAAGGAAACGGGAGCCAAGGGCACAGAATGTTGAGGATGAGGTACAGGACTACTGAAGCCATTGTCATGATAAACAGAAAAGTGGCAGCAGTATGTCCATGGAGCCAGTGTGGCGAGGGCGTGAGGAAGGGAGTGTGACCTGCTTTTTAAAATGTTAGTCATAACAGGGATGACAGGTGCTTCCCATACATTCTGTAAATTTTTTTCTGCATGTGACCTACATTGTCTTTTAATTGAATGTTGGCTTAATCAGGTTCATTAAACCTTCAACTGCCCACGGCTACAAGGATAATTTTTGCTTTTATAATTTATGAAGTTAAAAATAGAATCTATGTATAGTCCTGGAATTGAGGTGGCACAGTAATTTGATTATTCATTTACAATGTTTTAAAGTATATCATTTATTTCTAAGTATGAACCAATGGATTTTTTTTTCTAAAAAGATGAACCCAGAAGACCTGAAAGAGTCCCTTCCATGAGAGAGAAAGAAAGAAAGAAAGAAAGAAAGAAAGAAAGAAAGAAAGAAAGAAAGAAAGAAAGAAAGAAAAGAAAGAAAAGGCTCTATTTAAAAAAGGCTCTATTAAATCCAGCTGGGATTGTGTATGCTCAACTACTTCAGAGCTGGGTCCTGAAAGGGGGCCAGGGTTTAATTGCGAGTCCTATCCACTTGAAGTCATTATTTCTCACTTGGCTTTCTCCTCCTGTCACTCTGGATTGCAGGCTGTATTGTTTAATGTAGCAAAGGGAGAATGGGAAGGTCTGCCTTCCTCGCAGTTGAGTACTTTTTATTGTCCCATCCCCTATTTATTACTGAGGGGATCTGTGGGGTTTAAATCATAATCAATGAGACTTGGGCTGTCTTTATCCAGTGCCATGCACAGCTCAGTAGGTTGACTTTACTGAATTCAGAATTGAAGACCTGGTGTTTTAATTTGGTGTTAGCCAATTATAATTTAAATATATTTTCTGAACAGGTTTAAGAAATATAACTCTAGTTAAAAGGGAGGCCTTTCAGAGATCAAAGATATTAACTAAATAATACATTCAAGGTCATCTCACTCTTTTAGTGATTTCTTGGAAATTACCCTTGATGAATTTCTACAGAGGAAGTGGCTCCTTCCCAGGGGAAGAAATAAGAAGCCAAGTTGAAAGAACCTAAAAAGGGCTCTGAAAACAGAGGAGGGGCTGCTTCTGGTAACAGCAGAGGAGGCATTTCCTGCTGGAAACCAGTTTTAAGAAAAGCTCTACTTTCTATGTGATACATTTAATTAGATATAATTTATTTATGTATTTTGTTTATTGCTTTGTAAGTGTTAGTGTCTTTCCACTAGAATGTAAGTGATAAAGGGGTCAGCATTTTTTGTTCAGTGATATGTCCTAAGCACCTAGAATAGTTTCTTGCACACACTACCTGTCCCATGACCATGTGTTGCATGAGTGAATCAATTATGTAAGAACCCCTCAGTCCTGTGAGCATTTCACTTTGCTCCTCACAAGACCCCAGTCCTAAGTGTCTCTAGCCGGGGGTATTGACAAGTAGGCAGTAGCAGGACAGGAGACTGGAAGGTGAGTTGGGCCAGATCATGAAGTGTCTCCAAGGAGGTGTGTGGATTTTGTTCTATGGACAGTTTGGAATTATTCGTTTCACTTCCCATGTCTAATTAAAAACAAGCTTTGAATAGAATCAACAAACTAATGCTTAACTCTAATTATTTTCTCTGGTTCCTATTATCTCTTTCCCTCTCAGCTTTCCCCTACCCTCTCCCTTCCTCTGTCCCTCTCAGAAACCTCCCTTTCCTTCTACCTGGTGCACTTCGAATACATCTCACTCCCCTGGAGAACACCGTCCAGGGAGGGTTGTCCATCTTCTGCTCCGCTGGTTAGGGGGGAAATCCTCCACATGTCTTTTGTAGAAGTGAGGAAAGGGGACCTGTAGCCCACTGGTGCTAGTTGATAGGGGAAGGGACCTAAAAAAAAAAACACAAAAACTAAGTCACCAATTTTAGCACTACAAGCTGAGAAAGACCTTGGATATTAGCATGGCTTCTGTAGGATTCTGGTGAGCTTTTTGGGCTCTACACTTAAACAGCATGCTGCTGTTTTGATGATGTTGTTGTTTATTGCCCCAGGACAAAAGGTAAAGGTTGTGGTAAAAAGCCAATAGATTCCACCTCTGTGGATAATGTTCCCTCTACCCCATTCCCTATTGAACAATTAAATTGGTTACAGTATTGTTGGTATATGATATTATATTAGTTTCAGGCATAAAACATTGCTTGAATAAAAATAAACTAAACAAAACAAAAACAAATAAGACTACAGTATTGTATGAAGACGAGAAACTCTGTCACAAATTTACATATCCTATTACCTGTCCCTGTGTGATGCTTTGGCTGAGTCATACTGGCCAAAGGGTAGCAGTTATCAAAATGGAAGAAAATAGGAGAAAAAAGAACTTACACTTCTGTACCTACGAGGAACTCTTAATGCCTTTGTGGAGCCATGGAGACCGCTGGTTAGGTCCCCTTTTCAGAAAGGCTGCCTGGGAAGCCTGTTTGGCTGATAGCCTCCACCAGCTGCACCTTGAATCTGCCACAGCACTCATGCCTGGGCCGAGCTTCCTATGGGTTAATTTTCTGTTAATTTTTTAAAATCTCAGTAGTAGATGCTTCAACACTCAGCCCAATCAGTGCTGAAAGGTTTTCTGTTGGCAGATCTGGAAAAGCACCTCCTGCAGCTGTTCTCAAGGAGAAGGTTTATGTCAGCACCACTTACACAAACTCTGCTCAGAACATTGGTGTCAGCCGCATAAATGCTGGCATGTCAGCATCTCTATGTCATACCCCACCTCCGAAAATGTGTATAGTTTAATTAGACCAAAAATAGGAAGTGGTTTGTTGATAGCTGGACCTGGAAGTAATGGCTTCCTAAGGGGACATTCCTGCCCCCCCTGGAGAATAATATATGTGTCGATGAAAAGCCAAACCCTCCTGGCCTGTTCCCTGAAGCAAACTATTCTCAGAAAGTGCTAACGCTACCCTTGAATCGAATGGAGTATTTATGCTGAGTTGGGGTGAATAATTTGTCTAGACACCCCCAGCTGGTTGTGCTCTGCTACTACCAACTTCCACCAGGCACTCTGAATTCTTCCCTGTGCGTAATTATGTTGTTTCAATGATCAAGTTAAATATGGTAAAGAGGCTTCTGCAGAGAGAACCAGAACCAACAGATCTACAGAACAGCCCTGCAGCCCACCGTTAGTGAGTCTTTTGGGGGAGAGAGCAAGTTCCCCTGAAGGAAGAGGAGATCCGTGAGTAGCCAAGCCTCAGGACAGATACAGAACGTTCCCTCTGCCCTGAAATGTTCTTTGGCCCTTACCTTGGTACAAAAGATTGTGCTGTTTTTGTTTCCAGTAGTACTGAATGATAATTTTAGAAAGCAGTTTGTGTTCCTTCTTAGAAAACCAGAAGAGATAGATGGCTATCTTTTCAGTCATCAAGGGGAGAATTGAATCCCGTAAGTCTTAGAAAATATTTATCATTTGAAACCCATTCTATGAAGAGTCGGGTAGTGGGAATAAACGTCAGAGGAGAGTTTAAACACATCTGCTCAGATTTCTGAAGCAGAAACCAAAGATTCCTCTATGATGATAACAACCAGATACCATCTTCTGACAAAACAAAGCTGTTATCCAAAGCTAAGTTCCTTCCTGACCACTAGCTGAGTTCCTCACTTATATTTCTTCTTCTACTAGAACCTTCTTTTTATAAAAGGAGCACTCACTACATTCTGACCTAAAACATCTGTTCTGAAACATACACATACCGAGAGTACTGTTCTTCAATGTAGAAGTCTAGTGGGCTGGTCAGCAGATGTGAGGCTCTCATCACAATGATTGACCACATGAGGGCTCTTCTTTGGGGTTTTATATGCTTATTATGAAATATTTACATCAGGACCTTGACAGAGACCCAAAAAGGATTATAAATTCTCAGCTTGGGGCTACCAGTGTCGTCAATCAAAAGCAGTTAATGCTCCCCAAAATGCCCATGGGCATAAAATCCCACTGGCTCTAAATTTTTTAAAAAAGAAAAAGAATAAAAATCTTTTCTTCCAGTCCGACCAATGTCTATTGCACATTTTAAAAATGTACTTCAATAGACATAATTCTAGAAAAGCCAGAGTCGTGGACATGAGGATCAGAGTAAAATATATTAGGTGTCATATGTTACTTTGTTAACACAAAGTAATAATTTTTACTTGCACTGCATCTTTTTGAAGGATCACAAATTGCTTTACTGCTGTCACTACAGAGCCCACTATTCAATCTTTCTAAGGAATTATAAAGGGCACAAAAAAACCTCTGAAGATGAAAGAAGTGAAATGCTTTCCCTATCTAATAAAAAGGAAAAAGAAGTGCCACAGGAAATTATAGACTGTGGGACCTATATGAGTACAGAGTACTCATGATCAAACAAGCCATTATAATACTGCATAAGATATGTAGTAGTGAATATAACTTTTGTAAAGCAACATACTAACTAGGATTCTATAGGTGGTGGTGTTTTTAAAGGAATGACATGAACAAAGCCATTTTAATGGCAACATGTTTCCGAGTCCATTGCATTAAACAAGCTACATGACATGGTGCCATAGATGGGGAGAAAGAATGCATGGGTCTAGCTTTGTCTCTTCTATGGATTCCTCGTGAAACTGAGTAAATCACTGATCTTTTTATTTCTTGAATTCTCCTCCCATAAAATCAAACAATACTTCCTACATGTCAATATCTCCTGGCTAGAGACCTTGAGCAGCTTAAGACTAGGGTCCAAAATTCCAATATTTGTATCTTTCATTGATGCCACCTGGGGTGGCTACCTGGCTCAAAATATCACCACCCACTGGAATTAGTCCCTTTGATGCAGAAAGTTTGGGACAGAAAATGTTCATATCCTATTTTGTTTGCCTAGAACTGAATAGTACAGACATAGACACTTCATTCAAATGGAGCTGATCAAATTTTCTCTCTTAGGGCACCAAATGGGGAGACAGAAAGGCACACAGAGATTTGGAATTGTTTATCTAGAGCATCATAAGACATTTTTTAAATTATGAAAGAATAGAATAGAATTAGAATAGAATAGAATAGAATAGAATAGAATAGAATAGAATAGAATAGAATAGAATAGAATAGAATAGAATAGAATAATTCATGGAGCATCACTCTCAGCCCCTCCCCACACACATTGGAGTGGTTTCCTCAGAGTGCTGTGGACTAGCCAGGGCCTGCCATGCTACAGAGAGACTGCCCCCCAACCTCCTTCCCATTTCTCCCCTTTGGGATTCTTCCTTCTATAGTCCTACACCCCCAACCTAGGGTCAACCAGATGCTCCTGAAGAGTTATGAGACTCATGGAGTCATCCCAGAGCCTCAGGGCTGGACCCTGGTTCCTGTGGGTGGCCTGGTGTAGAAGGTACTCTGCTGGATGACACAGCATTTCCTTTGTGGAATTATATGAGACTGGGCTACCAAGATGGTGCTGACACACTGGTATTGGATGGAGCCTTACACATCCCATTGGTCCCTGTCAGAGAGCATTGTTAATGGTAAGAATAAAATTTGCGTTATGAGACTTTTGTTTCATATATATATTTACATAATCTTCATACAGATGTTTTTATAAATATAGTTTATATTATAAATGTATATTAATATGTATTGATATGTAATAAATTTCTTATTGTGGCTCAGTAAAAAATAATGACCTTGCTGAACTACCACCTTTACCTAAAAATAGATTAATATATATAAAACACCACTATTGGTAAATGGCAGTGGCAACACATAATACAAGGTAAAGTTTACCTCAATCAAAACAACTTAGAAAAGAAACAAAAGTATAAATAAACAGGGTGTTTATCATTTCATTCACACCATTCTATGACATTCAATGATCCATTCATGAGCCTAATAAACAGAATAGACATGTTCTCCCTCTTAAAACCGAGTAGAGCTAAAAACTCTAGGCTCAAAACAGAGAAGCTGTAAATGAAAACATATCACTTAAATTTTAGCTCACAACCACATCTCTTACACAAAGCCAGACGTTATCACCTCAGGGCCCATTTAGAGATCAGAATCTCATCATGAATGCAAAGATCTCAAAGTCTGACCTTCACATTTTGTTTCCTCTACCCCAGCTACCATCTTACACTGGCTTTCTAAATATGGTCATGTTATTGATCAATAACTGAAATATAAAATGCTATAATTTAATCATTTTAATTAGATCTTTTAATTCCATATGGACAATTAAATTAATTGAGATAAATAAGTAAAAAAAATCAGAATTTCAAACAATTTTATATTTGTATAACTCTTAGAAATGTCAAGTACATCTTAAAATCTTCCTTAATCCAGCCAATCGTGTTGGAAGTTAACATGTTAGCCCTGTCAGTGCCTGGTCAAGCCTGAAAGAATCAAACTCCGACTCAGGGCTAAAAGGAAAGTTTTAACGCATTAAAAACTGTCAACTACCTCATGGTTTCTTCCAGTTTGTGGGTGCTCATTATAGCAGTATTCGTCCGTTTTAAAAGTCCATCCATGACTTACTGTCAGATATACGTCCTTCAATTAAAGGTTATTCTCCCTGATAATGTTTCCAAAAGCATACTCCTTTTTTCTTTAAACGTGTGGATTCATTAACAAGCATGAGAAAATAGACTTGCTCATCACATTCTTTGACAGCTAGCATCACTCTGCTACTATTTTTTTTCTTTGAGAAACCACAACCTTTTCATGTTCGTGCTATCTGTGCATGTTTATGACATCCATCACCACGAGCCCTGCCTGCTAGGGTAAAGGTATGGTGCCCTAGGGAGAGACATCACCGGCCAAATCCTGTGTAGATTGTGTCAGAGTAAATGATGATGGTGGAAACTTGTAGAAGAACAGCAGAAACTCTGAGATTCTAGGGTGCGTTATCCAGATCAGAATTTTGTGCAGAACTCTGATGCTAAGTATTTTCTTGAACATTTTCATATTCAACCCAAGCCAAAATTTTGTCATTAAGGCCAGATCATTCCATGTTCCCAGTTATGCAGTTAAGGGTATTATTCAGTTTTTTGTTATCCAGAGTCATAGGTACACAATAATCGGTATTTAATTCTAAACCCATTCAATATTTTTAGGAGTGGGTCACAGTCTTATAAGAAAATGATGTAAAGAATGGGAAAGTGCACAAATTGCTTCTGACTACCAATAGCTTTTTTTTCAGAGAGGGGATCTGTTATGTCAGTGGTCAGCAAAGTGCGTCTCATGAGCCACATGCAGCTCACGAGCCATGGTTTGCTGCTCTGTTGACTAATGAGTTTGCCGACCACTGTCATATACTACCCTTTGCCTGTTTGCACACAATATGCCACAATTGCCTAATCCTCATAGCTTCCAACTACATGATAACATTTAGTCTAGTCCAGTGGAGCAGCAAACAGCGGCTCACGAGCTGCATGTGGCTTGCGAGCTGGACTTTGCCAACCACTGTGTTAGATTATCTGTTATATATATATATATATACACACACACACACACACACACACACACACACATACATACATACACACACACACACATACATACATATACATACACACACACTAGAGGCCTGTGCAGGAAGATTCCTGCAAGAATAGAGCTTCCTCGGGCCTATTCCTGCAAGAATAGGGCTTCCTGCTGCCAGAGCGAAGCAGAGAAGGGAGTGAAGCCCGCCGAAGCAGGCTCTGCTCCCTTCTCCACTGCCTCGCCCTCTCCCTTCCCCGCCACTTCACTCCCTTCTGCAGCACTTGGCTTCCTTTTACACTATCTTCAGTCTTTGCTCCTTGCCTGTGTATGCAAATCAACCACCATCTTTGTTGGGTTAATTTGCATACTTGCTCCTGATTGGTTGGTGGGCATAACGGAGGGATGGTCAATTTGTATGTTTCTCTTTTATTAGTGTAGATAACATTTTTATTGATTACAGAGAGGAAGGGAGAGGGAAAGAGAGATAGAAACATCAATGATGAGAGAGAATCATTGATCGGCTGCCTTCTGCACACCTCCTACTGGGGATTGAGCCTGCAACCTGGACGTATGCCCTTGACTGGAATCAAACCCAGGGCCCTTCAGTCCCCAGGCCGATGCTCTATCCACTGAGCCAAACTGGCTAGGGCAGTTATCTGTTACTTTTATTCCAAATTCTTAAGCATGGCTGCAAGGTCCTTCATGATTTGTTTCTTGTCTCCCATTATGCTTAGTTAATGTAGTTATTTAAAACATACTCTACACATCATCCATCCCCAACCACTGTCGGTTTGCAGTCATTTTAATATACCATACTCCAGGTGCATATGAGCGAGGGGATATGCATGAAGGAGAGCCAACTGGCTATGGTGCAACATGTTAACCACTTCAGAGTTAAGCTTTTGGCATTATCTCCAAATGACATTGTACATACAGTCACATGAATACACTGACAGGATACTCATTATTCAACTGTGTATCACAGTTTTAAACAGGCCTGTTGCTGGCCCCTATGGCCTAGATGGCTTACTGTGATTCCTTGTAAATATCATTTTGTGTGTGTGTGTGTGTGTGTTAGTAGTTTTAATTTATTAAATGTAAGCAACTGAAATATATCACAATTTTTATTAAAATGTTTGAGCATTTCTTCTGTTTTTATTCTAGGACCCTCAGCCATTGGAAGTGGTCACAAACTCTATTTTGTTCTTTCACAAATTCCTGCATTGGTATTTGCCTTGTGCTTTCTCCCTTTGCTGTTCTTAATGAAGCAACTCCAACTGACCTTGGGCAAAATTAGTAACTCCCTTCTCTTTGCTCTCCTCATATCGATCTTTATTATGACCCTCACACTCTACCTTACCTGATTTTATACATGCATGTGTGTCCCTCCATCCCCTGTGAGGACTCAGTGGCAGAAATGTTACCTTCACTAAGCTCATCACCACATCAACATATGTCCTTCAGTCCCTTCCTCAGAGCAGCTGGCAACCAGGATACACAAAACGCGGTGGCTCCTTGGTATCTCTCAGAACATGTGCATACTTCAGTGGCCCCTTTGGAGTAGTATACTCATCAAGAGTCAGCTCATTTATTCCTACACCTTTATGCCAGCTTTACTAGTTATTGTAAGTATGTAATTTCATTAAATACTAAACAACCATAAAATGAAAGTTTTAATTTTGTAAAATGTATCCGTAAATCTTTGGGAAAAGTAAAGGCCAATCTCACACACACACACACACACACACACACACAGCTGTCAAGAACATCATGAGAAATACCACTATAAACATTTGAGGGAAAAATATTAAACATCTAGAAGGATTCTATAATACCTTTAAATCTTTGGTCCATTTTAAAGAGATCACAGTTGAAAAGTACAATTCCTGAAGGTCTGGCTTGTTTGTTTATTTTTTCAGAACAGGATAGAGCTCCAACTAGTCCCAAACTAAAAAAGAAAAAGTCTTGGCTTTACATCAAAAGATTGGCAAATTAAGTTAAAATAAAATGTTTAACAAATAACCTTTTAAAGCTTTCTCTTCTTTAAACCTCTTTTATATGTGAACTAACAAATCCTTGATAAAAGATCTATTGAACCTTGCCCTGCCCCTATCCTTTGCCAGTAACAGTGGGTAAAAAAAATGGGAGCCAGATTGAAACTAAGGAAGGTGGTCACTCTCTGATGCTAAAATTGAAATGTGAACTGAGGTGCTGCCTTGAGTCACTTTGTGGAAGATGCTACAGACTTGAGTCATCTTGTGGAAAATGCTGGACAAATCAGGAATGAGAGATGGAGAAAGATGTTGATTTGGGTCACTGAGTATTACTCCTAAGACCAGACAGCTGCCCTCCATTTTGGGGTTGGTCACACAACAGCATCTTTTGTTTTAGCTTAAGTTCAATTAAGTTGGGTTTCTTTCATATGTAAACAAAGAGTCAGATAAAAAAATATAAAAGACACTACTATTTGATACCTGTATATTGTCATTACTATGAAAGTTGTATCAATGGACATCTCCTCTGTGCCAGACTCATATAAACAAACCAGACCAAAGGCCAGGCTTCATGGATCTTATAGATCAGTGCCCCAATGACTGGAATGGACTGCAAATATAAATTTTATATCTCTATTACACTAATATTAACAGCATGATTGTATTCATTATGCATTAATGGCTAATAAATCCAATGTAGACATTCAAGAAAGATTATTTTCAAGGAAGTAGCCATAACCCTGTAGATGAATGCCAGTCAGAATAACTAAGTCATTTCCTTGTGCTACTGTCAAATTCAGGATTTGGTGTTGCAAGATCTACAACTTGATAAGTACAACGATTTTTTATGTTAGTATGATACCAATATACAAAGAGGCCTCATTGACTTGATTATTGCTATACAGTGGTGTTTGTAGATTTTTATACCTACAAGGGGCCGATGAGTAAGAATAATTAAGCGATTCATTCACAGCCGGACTGTGAGTGCAGCAGATCCCAGCCATGTATTAAGATACAGAGTAGGTCATGAATGTTTGGAAGTGTCATAGTAGTTTGTTAACTACTAATAAAATAGTGATGTTTGGATAGCAGGAGAGAAAGGTGTCAGTCCAGTCCCTGCTAGTGAGCCAGGAATTGCACACGCCCTGCATATTCTCTGGGGAAGGAGTGTGCAAGTCAACATTATGAGTCAAGTGGTTCTTGACATTGGGGACATAACGACTGAAAATCATGTGAGCTCGTGGGAAATCTAGGACTGGAACCTAGCATCCTGAGGTTTTCTAGAGGGTTTTGTTTTTAAATCCATTTAAAGTAAAGGCTATGCAGACTCTCAGTCTTTAAACATCAAAAAAGGAGAAATTTTTAAATGTGGTTATTAGCAGCCCAAGGGAAATGAACCTGTATCAAACGAGCTCAGTCTGTGATATCTGCAGCCCCCTTTCTTCTTCTGTTCCTCAAAGAGCAGTCACACTGATCTGGAGGGAATTTAATTTTTATCCTTTCTAGCTTAACTGTAGCTTGTTGGAGAGGAAGTTAATACCTTGCCTAAACTTGGACTTTGTAATGTGGTATTACAACATGCCTTATTCATGTCTTATTCAAATACCTTGGATGAAACAAAGCATCATTGACTTGGACTTGCTCCTGTAAACCTCAATTTTCAAAAGCTTTTAGTGTCAATTACCTCTCACAACAAAGCAGTCCATGAGCCCTTGATAATGCTCAAGTGTCATATCATCAATCGCAGGCCTGCGATTCACAGTAAAATCTAATTTCTTGTAGTTACTGCTGAGAGTTAGGCTGCCATAATCAATTGAATTCCTAAAGAAAATGAGCATCTCAGAAGCAAACCCGAACTTATTAAAAGGAGCTTCCAATCAAAATTTCCAGCAGCAATGGTGCTTCCTAACTCAGTTCATTCAATACATGCGACTCAGCAGTTTTAAGGATGTATTTTCCAGAATATAGTGAGCTCTTTCCCCATTAAAGAAAAAAATTGAATAGAAAGCAATTCATACAATATTAATAACTTGCTCTACTTTACAGCTTAGTAATAAAGTTATTTATGCTGCCAGAGGCATTTCATGACATTCCAGTAGAAAGATAGCAGTAGACAGGAAGCCCAGGCCTGTGCCATTTACAAATGGCAGAACTACAGCACCTCCCTGCAAGGCTGCATAGCAGGTCTGTGGCCAAGGGGAATGACCCTGGGACAAAATCTTTATACAACACACAGAAGAAGTGATTAATCTGAGTCCCATCTTTTGGAACAAATGAATAGCAAACATCGTAATTTAGATCAACATAGCCTACACATAGATCATCTTGTTGCCGCACCACAAATTTATCTCTTTCCCAGATTAAATTACACCTCACACCTAGCTCCTTTTACATTAGCACAAGTTATATTCTCATCCATGTACCTCCATACACAGAGGCATGCTTTTTTTTTATTCACCGTTTTATTTTATATTATTTATTTTGCATTATGTTTCCTACATTTGATTCTAAGCACCTCGAAAGCAATAATCACATCCAGTGCCTCTCTATCTCCCCATAACACCTGCCACAGTAGTAAATAAAAGAGCAATGCTAAAGAAATATTTGTAAATAAAGAAATACAGTGCCAGAGTTTTGTCTGATGGATGGTTATAATAGAATCATTTTCCATGATCAGATCTTATATGTGCAAACAGAAGGAAGTGGTGGCATAAATAATTCAAAACAGCAGATAATTGGAAAGTCACTTATATTGTAACTTTGAAATGCATTAAGGCCAGCCACAAGTTTATAGCCCATTTATAGACTATCCAGGAAACAATGAGTGGTGTGCTGGGCTAAGAGAAAAGATGAACAGGCGTGGGAAACATTTCTGATATTTTCTCTGCCTGACATTCACCCCCCACTTTCTTACAGCTTCCTAATATCCATCTAAGTAATTATCTCCCACAGGGCTGTTGGGAAAGTGAGGCTAGGCATCACTGGAGGCTCCTTCAACTAACTTCCTTGTTATTGCCGGGCACAGCTAAGGGCGGCACATCACTAGCTCTGAGTCAATCTGATCCTTTCTTCAAGAGCTTTGCATTTCAGGTCATGTTGTGCAAAGGCAGAAAAAACACACCAACATTCCAGGGCTGGCACATACATGGATGTCTGTCAGAGCCTGCTTCTGACACTTTATAGAAGGACCTAGGTTCCCTAAATTCCAAACAGGTTTCTTGTCATCTACCCATAGTTTCTATGAATTGACTTTTAATAGAACTTAATAGAATTCGTTTCTTTTATTTGCAAGGAACACACTCTAACTAAACTATTGTTAGACCAACATTTTCCTAAGAAATGAGGAACTGGAAAACTAGAAGAGGGGCACAGTGTACTGTAAGGGTGGAGTTGGAAAGGATGCCATGCATTAGAATTGGGGTCAGAGAAGGCACAGAAAGTGAGGATAGGCTGCTTGTATGCACCAGTCAAAGAGAAGGAGGAGCAGAGCAGGCTGACTCACAGGGTAAGAAAAGGGATAGGAATCACAGAAAGAAGCAGTTATGCTTGGTACCCAATTCTGAAACCTCTGGGTTGGCATGGCTCCCAATGGTGATCCAATTCCCAACCCTATTTCCTAGGACAGTTTATACTTCTCTGGAATTTCATTACTTTTAGAAGCCCCCCTGTACTCTTCCAGAGCTTTCAAAATGAAAATACAGTGTTTGAGATGGGAGCTCTAGGATGGAATTTCCAATGTGAAAACCCCAGTTCCATCAATTGTTATTTAAATTTTATCCATAGATTAACTCTCATAATAGCTACCTCAGAGGGTGTTGATGAGGTTTCAATAAGATAATCCAAGCCTTGTGCTTCTAATAGTTCCATTCTTCTCCCCGTAAAATCCATTGCACACCATACCAAGTGATCTTTCATAGTATGAGTTGCATCCTGTTTAAAATCTCCAAAGGCACTTAGAGTACAAATGGAGCTAAATACCAACCCTTACAATTTCTCATGTCCTTGCTCTTGCCTGCCTTTCCTTTCCCCTCCATTAATCCTCATCACCAGTCGAACTCTAGCACATACACTGGCTTTATTTTCTGTCCTTCAGACACACCAAGTTTATTCCTGCCTCAGGATCTTCCTGCTTGCTCCTCCCTCTGCTGGAAGGCTCTTCCTCCAGATCTTTGCACGACTCTCCTTTTCGTACCATTCAGTCTTTTTAAATGCTGCCTTCTCAGACTTAGCCACCCTTTCCTTAGCAGACCCCATACCATCACTATTCCTTAATGCTGAGTTATTTTCTCAAATGACTTAATAGCTATCCATAACTCTCTGTTTTTTTTTGCCTGTTTGCCTCATTAGCATATAAGATGAAAGCAGAGACACTATCTAACTTGTTTACCACTCTTATGTCCAGAGTGGTAATTTATTTATTATGCTGAATAAATGAATGAATGAATTACCACATGCAGTGCTTAGCATAGTTTCATTTTCTCCAGCATTTCCTGCATTTTCTTCAGGAATCATGAATTACTGTTATAATAGGAAAAAAAGAAGGTACTTTTCTTTAACCAGGAAGTATTATTTCTTTTAAAAATTCATCTGTCATTCCCTAACCAGTTTGGCTTAGTGGACAGAGTGTCAGCCTGCGGACTGCAGGGTCCTGGGTTTGATTCCAGCAAGGGCATGTACCTTAGGTTGCAGAATCAATCCCTGGCCCTGGTCAGGGCATATGCACATGTGGTAGGCAACCAATGGATGTGTCTCTCTCACATAGATCTCTTTCTCTCTCTCTCTCTCTCTCTCTCTCTCTCTCTCTCTCTCTCTCTCTCTCTCCCCCTCCCTTCCACGCTTTCTAAAAATCAATGGAAAAAATATCCTCGGGGGAGGATTAACAACAAAAATTCGTCTGTCCTAACACTAAGTCCTTGGAAATTTTATTGCCCTTTGATGGCATTTTTGGATATCAAAATGAGACCTAGTTTCTAAAATATCATAATGTAGGCAGGACCAAGTTAGGTGTACCCAGAGTCTAGGCAGAGTAATGTGCAGACAGCATGGAAGGCCAGCTGGCGGGGACAGACAGCATTAGGGCAGGTGTCCAGACGGCTAAAGTCACAAAGACCATATGTCAGCAGACAAGGAGCTGGCTTCTGGGCTGAGAACTAAGAACAGTGGAAAGAGGCTCATGCTGACAATGCAAGTTAAGAGCTTTGTAAATGATGACAGTGCTCTTCAAACTTAAGATAAAGAAGGGCACTTGAGCCAGTAAGACAGGCTGGAGGCCAGTGCCTGGCGCAGCAAGCCTTCCTCTGTGCAAGGTAAGCAAGTCAGTTGCTTGCTAAAAACAAGGTATGGGGTGATTGAGCCCTTTTTTCAAAAGATAGTGTTTTATGGTCTTAGGTCCCCACATTTAGATCGTTGCTTTCTATTTTTTGAGTAGTACACACCTAAAGGCGACCCTGATCTGGGTGATTCTAGACCTTCTCAGTCATTCATTACTCAAGCCCTCATAGGCTCACTGGGAGTGCCCTGGAGAGGCTTTCAGGGTTAAGCCTCATTTGCAACAGTCCCTTAATCTGGGCCCAGGTCAGGAATGGAGGAAGAAAGTGAGCTGGCGATTGCCATGGGGCCAGATTCCCCTGGCAAGGGTTCTGTAAGAGAATGAGAGTAGTGGGAATCTGCATGAGCTCTCTAACTGTAATAACTCATTAACCTGAGTCCAAGTTATCAGGAAAAGTTCATGAAAATCCCAGAAGGACAGAGAGAAAATTAGTCATCTGCCAGGAAACTCTAAGCCTCCCTCCCAGACATCTTCCATGCAGCCCACAGCTAGCCAACTGCTGCAGGGAGTGCTGGTTCCAGCGCTACAGACTCGGGCATGGTCCCGATCGGGCCACAGTAATTAACTTATATCCAATAACCAAACTCAAAATTAAAACAAAGGCATTTCAAAATTTAAATTCTGTTAAAAAGTACACAGCTACTATTACTAAGTGGGTAAACTGCTTTGAAATTGGTGTTGAATTGGTACTCGGGTCATAATGGGACTTGATTATTTCCATGTGTTACTTACCAGGCACATAAAATTCCACTAATATGAAAAAATGTATTTTAAATGTTGGTTGACAGGGAAAAGAATACTTTTATATTACTAAAACATGCAAAAAGGACTTTTATGACAACTTAAGTATATTACCTCAGAATATTGATTTTAAAACCCTTCAAATAAGATAGAATAGCTTACAATGACTGATGTTAATAGGCATCCAGTTGATTAGAATAGAGCTTTTCTTGTTTGTAAGAAACTTACTTTAGACTTTTAAATAAACTGAATTATGTTTTAAACCTCCAGCAAAACATTTGCCATAGATTTCCAGGACTCTGGCCTACACATCATTTGCTGTCCAGATTGATCTGTAACATCCGGATCCTTCTCTCTTTGCACTATGCCTGGCCCATCTTGGTCTGTCTTGTTTGGACTTGGTGACATAAACATGAGCAAGTAACCATAACTCAGCATAGTTTGATTGCTAACATCTTAGACTCTGAAATCACACTATCTGGGTTCAGATCCTGGCTAGGTCTCTTATTAGCTGTGGTACATTGCACAAATTACTTAACCTCTTTGTGACTTTGTTTTCCCCTCTGTGAAATGCAATACTACCTATCTCAAAGGTTAAGAACAAAAAAAAAAAAAAAAGGAAGAAAGAATGATAAGGAAGGGAGGGAGGGAGGGAGGGAGGGAGGGAAAGGCAAGGAAAGGAAGGAGACTCCATCCACAGTTATTTAACTAAAAAAAAAAATCTTTGTCTAAGACTTGCATTGATATACAATATTGATACTACCAAGGTCTTCTTCCAAACCACTAAATCCTAGTAGTTTGTATGAACTTCTCTCCCTCCAACCAGTTCTATTTTGAACAATGCCTGGCATCAAATAAATGCTCAATAATTGTTGACTGACGTCAGCTACTCATCTGGATTCCTTAAAAGCAAATCCATTTAAACAGATCACACCTGGGACCTCAAGACACACCAGAATTAGAATCCAGTCCCTCAGGTACAGGTGAGCAACAGGCTATAGCAGACATGTCATCTTGATAAGCATATGCCTGTTTGCTTGAACCATATTGTTACAGCCATGAGAAATAAAGATAGCTTCACTCGTTGAGTGCTACCTTATGCCAGGCACTGTGCTTGTCATTTGTAACATGACCCCATGTCATCTTTGCTTTTATATTTGCATTTCTGTGAGAGAAACCAACAAAAAACATGTCTAACTCTGGTGTTGATATCTTTAAGAAGAGATCATTCCATTTCCCAAGTTCCTCGACTAATGACATTTTTCAGTTTTTTGTATCAGAGTTTGATGAATACATAATGATTCAGTATTCAATTCTGCTCCTACTCAATATTTATATGAGAGAATTACAGCCTTATTGTAAAAAAAGAAAAGCCAGTTACAAAGTGTGCCGAAATGTAATCTTATTTTTTGTTGTTTTACTTTGTATTGAAGTGTGAGAAACATACCCCAAAGTGCACACATAATAACTATATTGCTTGTTGTATTTTCAGAAACTGAATACATCTGTGTAACCAGCACCCAGATAAAGAACATTACCAATATTCCAGAAATCCCTTTGTACTTCCTGTCACCAACCCTTTCCCAATGGTAACCACCATTTCCACTTATGACTGGTATTACAATATCACTTCTCAATATTACAACACTCACACTGGTGTTGTTTTGCCTGTATTAGTACTCTGTACGTATAGAATCATAGCATGTAAACTCTTTTGTGCCTGACTTCATTCACTCAACTTGCCATCTGTAAGAATCTGCTCCACTGCTGAATATATATATATATATATATATATATATATATATATAAAACCCTAATATGCAAATAGACCGAATGGTGGAACAACCAAACAACTGGTCACTATGACATGTGCTGACCACCAGAGGAAGCGTGCACAGATGGCGGGTGGCAGCAGCTGGTGGCAGAGCACAGAACATGGTGGGCATCGGCCGTGGCAGGATAGTGGAGCAGGTGAGCAGGAGTGCCAGACCAAGGCAGGGTGGTGGTTACTGTTATTGTGGCAAGCCTCTGGTGGTTACTGAAAATTATTTGTTCCCATGTACTGTGGTTCTCCCAGTGCTTGCACCCACTGCTGGCACCCGGTGCCAGCCCTGATTGCCCCTGAGGGCTTCTCCACCTCCCCCTGCTCCTGAGGGTCAATTGGGGCAGCAGCTGCCACTCACACCCACTGCAGGCACCAGCCCCAATTGCTCTGTGCCATCAGTGGGTGTGAGCAGGGCCGGCACCATCAACGTGTGGGAGCAGTGGTGGTGGGAGCATGGCTGCCAGCAGACAGGGGACCAGGGGCTGCAGTGGGAGGGACCAGGCAGGGGCGCAGAGGATGGGCCAAGACCCACCCCTGTGCCCACTGCAGCCTTGCGGCCCACAGTTTCAAGGTGCACGAATTTGTGCACTGGGCCTCTAGTATAGTTATAAATGGTTCATGATCATTACTATATAGAATTCAATTCTTGAATATACTATGCATTTGTGAATTATAATGGCAGTTTGATGGGCAGTTTGAGGCTATTATGAATAGTACATGTTTTTTGGTGCACATATATATGCACTGCTGTTGAGGATCCACCTCTGGGGTTTCATTGCTAGGCCATAGGGTACACATATGTTCTTCCAAATAGTGCCCCATCGTGGTTATACTGATTTACATTCTACTGTCTTTGAAGGAGCATTCTAGTTCTTCCACATCCTAACCAAGGTTTGGCATTGTTCATTTTATAAATGTTAGCCATTCTCATAGGGTGTATTGGCTCATTCTTGACTTACTCTTATCCTTCTCCTCTGGGCCTACAAAGTACAGTTCACTCCCTGGTGTTGATGCAGAATAACCACATGCCCAACTACACTAGGCCACATGGAAGACAATCTCAGCACAGTGGAATGGCCTAAAAAATAAATCTTACCCCCCACAGCCTGGGAAAGCAATGAGGTCTTTACTTAGTCTCTTGAAGAGGAGATAGTGGGAGAATCCTATGTAATAAAGAGCTAATATGATAATTAGACCGGAAGGCAGAATGACCTGCCGGAACGACAGTGGGTGGGTGCCAGGGCCAGCAAGCCTACGTGCTTGGCCAGCTATGGCGGTCCCGGCACCACCCCTTCTGCAGAGGTGGCGGGAGAGGTGGCGGTATGGGCCCAGTCCCAGTCCCAGTGCCACACCTTCCGCAGAAGCGGCCGCAGGGGAGTGGTCCTAAGCCACAGTTGGACATCCCCCAAGGGCTGCCAGAGGGATGTCTAACTGGCAGCTTAGGCCTGATTCCCCAGGAAGCAGGCCTAAGCTGACAGGTGGATATCCCCCAAGGGGTTCTAGACTGCGAGAGAGTGCAGGCCAGGCTGAGGGACCCCCCCGAATGCACAAATTTTCATGCACCAGGCCTCTAGTTTTAACATCTAGACTAATAAAAGGGTGATATGCACATTGGTCAGGATGCCCTCACAGTAATGACCGAATAGCAGGCTGCATGAGGTGACAAGGACAACAGGGGGGTTAGTGAGGGATGACCAAACAACTGAACAGCAGGCTGCATGGGGTGACCTGGCTGGCAGGGGGAGCAGTGAGGGACAACCAAACGACTGAACAGCAGGCTGCGTGGGGCTACCTGGCCGGCAGAGGGGGGCAGTGAGGGGTGACCACGTTGGCAGGGGACACAGTTGGGGGTGATGAGGCCAGCAGTTGGGGGGGGGGCAGTTAGGAGCGATCAGGCCAGCGGGGAGGGGGGCAGTTAGGGGCGACCAGGCTGGCGGGGGGGGGCAGTTGGGGGCAACCAGGCCAGCGGGGGGGGGCAGTTGGGGGCAACCAGGCAGGCATGCAGGTGAGCGATTAGGAAACAGTGGTCCCTGATTGTGAGAGGGATGTTCGACTGCCGGTTTAGCCCCAATCCCCCAAGGACTCCCGGATTGGAGAGGGTGGGGTGCAGGCTGGGCTGAGGGGACCCCCTCCCCCACTGTGCTCGAATTTCGTGCACCAGGCCTCTTGTAATAACATAATACACAGCAGAACTTTCCAACGATACTCTAACAACAGCATGTCTCTAATATCCCACTATCATGTCAGCTGCCCACTCCTTCCACAGGACAACCTTTTCTGTTCTCCTCTCTGCTGGGGCTCCCTCTGCCCTAATCTCCCTTCCTTTCTTAATGCCCAGCTGCTGACTTCTGAGCTCTCTTTCCCTCAGTCATTATCCTGGAGAGCAGTCAAGTTCAAGACAGATGGTCCTTCCTCCTTAGAGGTGGGAGGAGTGGAAGATCATAAACATTATAACTTAATTCCCCTTAACATTTGAGTGGTGGGGGATTTTGAGACATTGGTGTGTGTGCTGCATTGTTAGCTGGCACCTTTCTCCTGTTCCAAGCTGGGCACCAGGCTCTGGTCATTTCTTCCCATGGATAGCTCGGCCAGAAAACCAAAGCACCTGTAGCCAAAGGCCTTTGCACTCTTGCAAAACCCTAAATCCTCAAAAGAAGTTTCATTGAGAGTCCTGGAAGAGAATGGCAGAGGAGTGCCTTTAAGAAGCCACATGCTGAGGGCAGAAATTCACTCCTCATGAGGACAAGAGATTGGACGACTCCACAAGGGGCAGCAACTCGTGCTGTGTTCTATGGCAATGCTGGAAGGAGGACAGGGCTGCAGCTAGTCTGTTCAGGAAAACTTTGTGCCACTGGAAAAGGGTCCCCTCTAGGCAGATGCAGGCCAAAAGGAATATGGCTTATGAACAGGTAGTGCTGGGTCCAGAGTAAAATGAATCCACCCTATACTTAGGCACAGGGCCTGGTAAGCAGGAGGCAGGCCGGCTCTGAGTCCCCTCACCCCCTCAATCTAGTCTTTTACCATAAAAGTGCACCACTGTGCACAGTGTCCCTGCTAAAAGGTAGCAAGACTACACAAGGATGGCTCCTTGGTGCCCCTAGAGAGGAGAGACCCTGGGAGTTGGCAGCCCCAGCCTCAGCAAAAATCCCTATTCCCCCACTTGCTATGGAACAGAAGGCCAGGAAACTTCAAGGAAGCACTGATTTTGAAGCTTACCAGTAACTCTGATATCAGCAAGGACCATGATGGCCCAGCAAGTAGAAGCCCTTTTCCTGATCCTAATTTTTGACCTCCCAGATGTTGAGATGATTCTACAGGAAGCAGGGACCCCAGTACTGACGGACAGTGTATTTCTTTTTAGTCTGATAAGGTTAAGTCAGAGCCTGTTTAATTTGATTTAAAGGAAATAAGAACCGGGATGTTTCTTGTACACTTGAGTTTATTTTCTACACTTGTCATACCTGAATTGGAGTTCCCTTTAAAAATAAACCTGTTTTTCATGTAATACTGGTTTGGTGGTGTTGAACTCCTTTAGCACCAAACCAGTATTATATGAAATGTTGAAATGTATTCTTTAAGAAGAGGAGGAAGAAGAAGAAAAAAAATGTAAAAAATATGAACAATAAAATGGCAATAAATACATATCTATCAACAATTGAATCTAAAAATCAAAATAAATGAGCAAGAATTCTAATTAACAAAATAAACTGCTGAATAAAATAGAACCAGAGGCATAGAAACATGAAACAGAGTCATAGAAACATGAAACAGGAATCTCAGAGGGAAGGGAGCTGGGGGTACTTGAGAAGAGATTAAATAAAGATCTTATATGCATATTTGCATTACCTATGGACACAGACAATAGGGTGGTGAAGGTGGTGGTGAAGGTGTGAAGGCAGGGCGGGAACTGGTTGAAGGGGCTAATGGGGTGGAGGAGCGGGGAAGGGAGGAACTCTAATACTCTCAACAATAAAATTTTAAGAAATAAACATTTTTGATAAATTAAACTATACAACTCAATTTGCAATGTGACAGTGAAATTACTCTTGCATAGGTATGCATAAATAGGGTATTTTTTTATTTAGTCCACATGAACATTAGAATATAATCTTAAATTTAAATGTAATCCTGTACAATTTTATATGATACTAGAGGCCCAGTGCATGAAATTCATGCATGGGTTGGGTCCCTAGGCCTGGCTGGCGATCAGGTTCCCCGCCCCCTTACCACCTCCTCCTGCCCTCACTGCCTGCACGCTACCACCTCCTTGTCTTCCCCCTTCCTCCCCCCCCCCCCCCCGCCTCCTCCTCCTCCTTCCCTTGCTCCCTCAGTGCCTCACCACTGCTGCTGGTAACCCGCCATGTTCCGCGCCACCCACTGGTGGTCAGTGCTCATCATAGTGAGTGATCAAACAACCAGTCTCCTGGCCAAACTCCCAAGGGGACACTTTGCATATTAGCCTTTTATATATATAGATGGTACCTAACTAGAGGCTGTAATGTTCATCATATAAAACATGGGGAATTCAAGATTACAGTGAGTAAAGATCTGACATTTCCAAGAATTCATGTGGGTATTTAGGCAAATTACTTGTCAATATGTTTTTGTCCTATTGCTTTTTAGATTTTCTTTTTACCTGAGAAGCAGAAATATTGGAAGTGTAACTGCTGTCATAATAACACATACTCTGAACTATTTGCAAGTGTCTGCAACTGAAATGTTTATTTTTCAACACACACAGTAGTGGTTTGTTTTCATGACACTAAAGAATGGTACTTGAATAATATATAACCTGATTTTGAGACAGCCAAATTAATGATGATTGAAACTGAAAATTAATTTTATAAGTTATTGTGAGGCACTACTATGGCAGTCAGAAACATCCAAAAACACATAAGAAAAATTAAGTTAATGTTCTCATTTAACCTAGAATAAGTATGATTTTCTGATAACTTTTCCATGTAAATAAAAGTCTAGAAGATAAACAGATATTTAAAACTTGCAATACCTTTTTCTTATGAATTTTAATAGAAACTACTATGAGAAGAATTATTTGATCATATTATAGTGAATAAAATCATTATAGATGGTAAGAATGACAAAAAGATGATACCTCAATTATTCTGTAGATTTTTAGGCACCTTTCCTTTGAAGAGTTCAAAATCTTTCAAAATGGATTATTTTAACATATTCCATTTTCTAGGATAAGAAGAAGGCAAATAAGACTACCCCCAAGCATAAACAAGGAAATGAGCACAAAATTTTAATCCTTCTTCAAGAACACAATCAGCCATTAAATTATTCATACACATGTATATTTTAATGCCTTCATACTTTTCTTTTAATCATAGGATTTTTTTTCTTATTTCTCTCCTTCAAAATGCTGCTTATACTATAAGAACAAACTGAAATATTACCTTTTCCATCAAGCCCTCCCTGGTCCTCAGGCAGAAAACACTGACCAAGCTGCCTGTTATTCACCAATTCCATTTGCTTTACTGAATATTATCCCTTGGATTTTGAAGAGTTTTCTTAAATTATGCCTAAATACAAATCAAACATAAATAGCAAATACACCAGAATTGTTAGCCATGGTTATGTGTGGGAGTTGTACTTTGCAAAACTTTTAACTTTATATTTTCAAGTTTTTCTGTAAAGGCCATGTTATTTATGATTCGGGGGGCGGGGGGAAACAAGACAAATTGGGGGAAAGGACATACATATTAATTTTTACCATCTATCACTTTAATTCACAGTGATGAAAAAGCGATGCTACAGGAGTAGGATATAGAAAGACACCTGAGGAAAGAGGCTTTTGGATGGAGGAGGGATGAGAAATAACCCCTGCTAAAATTCTACTTTCTTCACATATAATATCTAGATTCCTCTCTGCTCCCCAGGCAGCTCTGGAGATGTCAATATTGACCCTGGGAATACCTGTGTCAGTTTCAAGAAAATGTAAGACAATAGGCTGAATAGATAGATGGCCACTGAGAAAACTACTGTATCTTTCTTAAATGGATGGGGAGGAAAGAATAACTTAGAGCCTTCTTGGGAGAAGTAGGACAACTTGGGAGAAGTGGTGAGTTCACTTCTAACAGCTGGAGTCCAGCTGAAAGTTTCTGCTTTCAAATGTGAAGTTGCATTTGAGGAAGGACAACAATGTCTGCTCATGTGTCCTGGTTAGGGAAAAAACCCACTGCTAAACAAAGGCCCTGGGATACAGCAGCTTACAGAAAAGGAAGTTTACTTCCCTCTCATTAATAGTCCAGAGGTGCGTGGTCTGGTCTGGTGGGCAGCTCCATGCGCTCATTTAGGCACCTCTTTTTTCCCATAGAGTGTCTTTGCCATAGGAAAGGGAGGTTCAAAAGCTGCAGGCTTGTGAGCCCCATCTGGCCTACCACCTGTTTTTTTAAATAATATTCTATTGGAATACAGCATGCCCATTTGTTTATGTGTCATCTTCGGATGCTTTCACACTGTAAAGCCAAGACTGTATAGTCATGAAGCTGAAAATATTTACTATTTGGTTATTTACAGAGAAAGTTTGCCCACCTCTGCTCTGTATTGACCTTGCTGTGTGGTGGAAGCTGGATTGTGGGCATATTTAAGTTCCATCTGTGGAAGGAAAAGAGCACACACTCATATTTCAGAGCCCCTCCCATGTCACTTCTCTCACATTCTCCCATGAGGATTCAATAACAAGCCCTCACATAGTGGAGAAGAGGCTGGGAAATGAGTCTGTGGCTGAACAACCATGTGCCCAGATACAGCTTCATCCCAATGAAACAAAAGTAGAATGAATTTTGGAGGATAGCCGACAAACTCCACCACTTGGTGTGCTTGTTTTGTCCATCTCCTCCACTTTGGTCATTTAAAATAGCATAAATTCATATGTGTATCATGTCATAGTTGAATGCTCACATTTTTACCCATATAAGAAATGTATTCGTGCTACAACCAAGCCAATATACTTTATAGTACTGTGTGTCAGATAGACCGTTGAAGTACAATTGGATGAAAGGTCTAAGATCTTAGAGTGAGTGTCAAGCCAGCCTACAGAAGTATTGTTTTTATTAGAACAATCAATGATATGAGCAAGCTGGTCAAGATGGTATATGGCTCTTCTCAAACAGCACCATGGTGCTAAACAGTGGCCTAAGGAGTGTACCATAACAAATTCTGGTGGAAGCTAATGCCTTCAAAAAGTGCCATCCAAAACTCTGTTTTGTGAAAGACTTCCTCACACACAAAAAACTTTAAGACCCATTTATAAAATATTGACCATGTACAAAATAATCTGTAAGCCTCCAATCAGGTTCCAATTAAAAAGAAAAAACAATATATATGAAAAGATCTAATGAATAGTCACAGTTTCAATAGGGGTCTTCACAGTCCATTTGCTCTACTACTATATGAGATTAAAAGTAGAAAAGGCATCTAAGCTAATCTTTCTGCGAAGATGATTCCCTGCAGCAACTTTTACTAGCTTCCTGGATTCAATTTTAAATGTCTGGAGCAATTTGCTCTCCTTGTCTCTCTCCTGAAGGCAATTTAAAGTCCTATGGGAGATTTCCCCAACACCCATGGTGTAAAAAGTAATAGAGCAAGGGATAAGGAGATATAGGCTATGGTCCTCCCTCTTCTCTTCTCAATCATGTCAACTTGCATGAGTCATTCTACATATTCATTCAATTGTGTATTTTTCCTACTAGATTCAAAGCCACTGCTGTGGGAGAAATAAAGATGTCAGAGACCAAGCCCAGCCCTCTAAGAATTTATAACCAAATATAGAAGCAACTACAAGAGAAAAGATAAATGCTTAAGTAGGTGGGATCACATCAGTTGCGAGTGATGGTAGAGAAGGGGACATGCAAACTGGTTTGGAAGATTGGTGAGATTGAGATCTAGAAAGGCAAAGATGGAGTGAAAAGCATCCCAAGTGGAAAGAAGGCATAAGTAAAGAGTCGAGGTAGCAAAGGAGATAATGAAGGAATGACTGGTGGTCAGTTATAGCTAGAACATGTGTCATTCACAAGGGAATAGTGGGATATTTCTTAGGAAAGATAGGATATGACTGTCAAACTAATGAGTCTGATGTTATTCAGTCAGCAAAGTGAAGATTCTGAGAAGGGAGGTGATTTGATTAGGGAAAGATATTAAAAGGATTATTCACATGGTGGTTTTGTAGAATAATTGTGGGTAGGGAGACTAATTAGAAACTAGTTAGAAAGCCAGGATAAAAGTGCAGATGTGCAAGAGATTATTAATAAGGAACAAATTCAAGAAATTATTTCCCTGTGTTGAACATGATGCAATTGCTGAAAGATGCCACAATCTAAAAATGATGAAGCAAAAAATATAACACAGCAGTGTATCAGAGTTCTAGTTGTTCCACATCCTTTCCAACACTCAATATGTCAGTCTTCTTTAATTTTAACATTTTAGTACATTTGTAGCAGTATCTTGTTATGATTTTAATTTACACTTTCCTAATGATTAATGATCTGTTCATGTCCTTTTTTCATGTCTTCAGTGGCTATTGATGTGTTTTTTGTGAAGTGTCTGTTTAGTACTTTGGCCCACGTTTTTTCCTGTCACTTGTCTTATTTTTCAGTTGTGGAGTTCTTTATACATCCTGGCTGCAAGCTTTCCTAGATATATGTATTGCAGATATTGTCTTCTGATTTACAGCTTACTTTTTCAGTTTCTTGGTGGTGTCTTTGGAAGTGTAAACATTTTTATTTTAATGAAGTCTAATGTATCAATTTTTATGGATGGGGTTATGTTTTATCTACAAAGTCTTTGCCTATCCTCAAATCTTGAAAATTTTCTGTTTTCCTCTAGAAGTTTTATGTTTAAATTTTGCTCATATTTATCATCTGCTTTGAATTTATTTTTGTGTACAGTATGAGTTAGGGGTCAAGGCTAAGTTTTTCTCTCTTTGAATACTCAGGTATCTTAGCACTATCTATTGGCAATATTATCCTTTCCTGAACAGATTACCTTGGCACCTTGTGAAAAATCAATTGACTATATACATTGGTCTATTTCTGAACTCTGTTCCATTCTACTGACCTTTATGTTTATCCTTACACCAAGGTCACAATTTCGGTCATGTATTTTTCTTTTTTAAATAAATCTTTATTGTTCAGATTATTACAGGTGTTCCTCTTTCCCCCCCCCCCCCATAGCTCCCCTCCACCTGATTCCCCACCCCATGCCCTTACCCCCCGCCACTGTCTTCATCCATAGGAGTAAGATTTTTGTCCAATCTCTTCCCGCACCACTCACACCTGCTTCCCCTGAGAGTCGTCAGTCCACTCTCTTTCTATGTCCCTGATTCTATTATATTCACCAGTCCATTCTGTTCTTCAGATTTTTCATTCACTTGATTTTTAGATTCACTTGTTGGTAGGTATGTATTTGATGTCATTTTGTTGTTCATAATTTTTATCTTTACCTTTTTTTTCTTCTTCCTCTTCTTAAAGAATACCCTTCAGCATTTCATGTAATCCTGGTTTGGTGGCGATGAACTCCTTTAGCTTTTTCTTGTCTGTGAAGCTCTTTACCTGACCTTCAACTCTGAATGATAGCTTTGCTGGGTAGAGTAATCTTGGTTGTAGGTTCTTGCTGTTCATCACTTTGAATATTTCTTGCCACTCCCTTCTGGCCTGCATAGTTTCTGCTGAGAAATCAGCTGACAGTCGTATGGGTACTCCCTTGTAGGAAACTAACCGTTTTTCTCTTGCTGCTTTCAAGATTCTCTCTTTATCTTTTGCCCTTGGCATTTTAATTATGATGTATCTTGGTGTGGTCCTCTTTGGATTCCTTTTGTTTGGGGTTCTGTGTGCTTCCTGGACTTGTAAGTCTATTTCTTTCACCAGGTAGGGAAAGTTTTCTGTCATTATTTCTTCTAATAGGTTTTCAGTATTTTGCTCTCCCTCTTCTTCTGGCACCCCAAAAATTCGGATGTTGGTACGCTTGAAGTTGTCCCAGAGGCTCCTTACACTATCTTCATATTTTTGGATTCTTTTCTCTTTTTGTTTTTCTGGTTGGGTGTTTTTTGTTTCCTCATATTTCAGATCTTTGGTTTGATTCTTGGGATATGTTGATCTACAGTTGAGTTTCTGTATATTTTTTATTTTAGACAGTGTATGCTTCATTTCTGACTGGTCCTTTTCCATTTTTTTGGCATTCTCATTAAGGTCCTTGAAGGTCTCACTAAGCTCCTCAGAAGTGTCATCAAGTTTCTCGGCGGTTTTTAGAAGATTCTTGAGTAACCTTATACATGTGGTTCTGAACTCTATGTCGTCCAGTAGTTTGCTTTCCTCCGTTTCTTTCATTCGTGACATGTTTCTTTGTTTCCACATTTTGGCTGCTTCCCTGTGTTGATGGAGTGGCTTTGTGTGGTAGGTGACCTATAGGGGGCAGTAGCTCAGCCTCCCCAATCACCTGATGTGGACGCTCTTGGTACACCCCTCTGTGAGCTGAGTGCAAAGTCTTGGTGTAGTTAAGCCCTAATTGCTGTTGGTACTCTGGGAGGAATTGACCTCCAGGCCAATAGGCTGTGAGGACTGGCTGTGTCTATAAGAACTGCTGTGCTGGAGACACGCTTATGGTGCAGGACTTGTTTCAGTGGGGCTTTGGTGCTCGCTGAGTCTGCCTCTTGAATGTGTCACTTATGGATGTGAGGAGTTGAAATCTGGGTTCTCACACTGACCACTAGGTATACTGGCTTCTGGATCTCCAATGGGGTGCAGGTCAGCTATTGTCTGAGTCCACCCAGCAGGAGCTATAGTGAGAGCTACAGTTTTCTCCTCTTTGCTTGGGGTTTGGAGGTTTTGGAGCTGTCTGATCTGGGCTGCAAGTTTGTTAGGTTAAGCTGCGGAGCAGTCCTTTCATATGCAAAAGCAAGCGGCTGCTTGGAGCTTGGGTGGGTTTGTAGGTTGTGTGGGGCGGGGTCTCAGGGCATCACTAGGCTAGGGTATGGCAAATAGCAATGGCTGCTAGTTAGCCGGCTCTGTGTCTCCTACTGCGTCCCGTCCCATGCCCCAGCGCAGATAAACAATTATTCCTGTGCACAGCTCTGCAAGCAGGCTCCCCTCACTTTCCGACCCGGTAGCAGACAATCCAGCTTCTCCCCATAGGAGGTTAGGTCCCCCGCGTCTCCCCAGAAACTGTATTTCAGAGTAATCGGGGGCTTGTCTCCCCTTTGGGTTGAAAAAAGCAACGCCTGCTGCCAGCCCACATCCCGCACCTCCGTACCTCAGCTTTTCAGTGCTTGTGCACGTCTCAATGCTCTTTTCTCTTTCCTTCTAGTTGTAGAACTTCCACTCAGCCAGCTTTCCCGTGGTTCTGGGCGATAGACGTTTTGTCTTTTAGTTGCAGTTTAAATTGTTGTGCGAGGCAGCAGTTTAGGTGTTTACCTACGCCACCATCTTGGATCAAATTCCTGTATTTTTCAAGTAAGGTTTAAAATCAGGAAATAAGTCCTCCAAATTTATTTTTAATTTTAAAGGGTTATTTTTGAAATTCTAAAACTTTCACATTTCATATGCCTATTAGAATCTGTTTGTCAACTTCTACAAAGAAGTCCTGGGACTTCCATTGAGCTTCCATTGAATCTGCAGATCAATCTGGGGAGAATAAACATCATAGCAATATGAGTTATCTAATTTAAGAATATGGTATTGTTCCTTTTTATTTTTAAAATTTCTCTTAACAATATTTTCTAGTTTTCAATGTACATATTATGTTAAATTTATTCCTAAGTATTTCAGACAGACAGCCTGTCTTAGAAGTTGACTACTGCAGAAAGCACTCTCATCTATTATTTATTAGTGTTACTTGTTTAATTTCTAGAATAACAATTTATTCAAATTGGTAGTAGTGGAAGAGAGGTGATAATGGGGAAGGAATAATTCCCAAATCAAACCATTCTAGCTATAATTCCCCGCCATAGAATAAGAAAAAATCTGATGAAATGGTGCTGCACCCAACTTGCAGGAGTATCAATGCATACACATACTAGGGAGACTGTAGACATAGACAAGTCTCCCTGGTGTCAATAATGAAGTTACTTAGCAAGATAATTAGGTAAAGTTGAAAGCAGATTTTTTGTGATGGATTACCCAGTCTACAGATCTACATATAGTTCCCACCAAAAATTATCGGATTTATCCCATTAGTGGGCACTTTGAAAATTTTATCTAGGGCAGGATATTTCTTTTATTAGAATTCCCATACTTTAGTCTAAATCAGCAATAACATTTGTGTAATTACAGAGCACATGTAGGAGGCCTAAAAATTAAAAGCAGAGAGAAATGTTTATAAACAGACTTTTACCTAGATGGACAAAATTCTCTTAAAAACACTTTTGGGAAACCTAACTACCTTACTGATCATTTTGCTTTTCACATAAAAATATTGATGATAAAGAAGAAACTAAGCTTTTGAACCATTAAATATTACATTCATTCTCTCTCTAAAATCCCTGATGGGTAGTTTATAGATTTTCTTTATGTAATAAAGTAGATTATTTAAGATTCCCCAAATAACTATATTATAAATATAATAATAACATATTAACTTATACAGTGCTTCTTCTATTTGTGATACCATTTTTTTCTCATAACCATCAAGTTAGATAAAGAAGGATTAGGTGTTATTATTATCTAACCAGGAAACAAACTCTAAAAAAAAATCAAAGTACAATCTAAGATATATAGAGATCTGGCTCTGTGTCTTTTCTTTCTCCCCTTTCTTCCTCCTCTCTTGTAAATTTTGAGCTTTAAAAGGAACACTCAGAAACCACAAATATTAAAAAATACCAACAACAACAATAGTTATATTAACTACTCTATGTCAAGAATAAACATTGCAATTCTTTAACTTTCAGACTGCACATATTATGGTTCCCCTTTACAGACAAGTAAACTGGAGCTTATAGAGTGTAGGTAAGCTTTGCCAACACTCCATGATTCAATAGCGGAGATGGGGTTCAAATCACAGAACCCCAAGTTTTCTCTATCACACAGGTGCTTCCAAAACTACAATGTTTATTTAATTCAGATCAAAGGATTACTCTACAGGTAGGCTTTAGCATATAGTTCAACAGATCTTTTCACCTGCATCTTGTAGGAAACTACACAGATACCTGCTTAAAACATCATAGAAAGAGCAGGGAACTGGGGGCTGGGAGGTTAGATCTAGATTAGATCTAAATCTAAACAGCAAATTGACACAAAGTAGAAAAAATCTTTTTAAACATGTTTCTTGATGAGTTGAATGCAGATGTTGGACTTCATGATTTTCCAACTAGAGATTCTACCCCCCCCCCAAAAAAATTGTCTATTATTATAGGGGTAATATTGTTTTCTTTTTTAATATTCTATATAAGTGACCTTTTCAACTCAGATTAGGAATATCCTTAGTTGTATAAGGAAGCCAGGTATCACATTTCCCTGGATAACCAATGTGGGCTGAACCTGTTAGAAGGTAGATCAAAAAATGAGTATGCATCAGTATTTCTGGTTTCCCATATATATGAGGCCCAGGGGAGCCCACATTGGTGACCCTGCAGAGGCTTCGAGTCTAAATGATGTGGCTGTATTGGTAAGCACTTCGAGACTGGCTGTCAGTTCCATCATGGGCACCATCAGGTTTAAGTCAAATAGCAAGATGAGACCAGTTGAACTTTAGCAGTTGCCAATTCAGGAGCAGCCTAGCCCGGCCAATCCACAGTTGTGCCCAGAGAACATCCACTGCCACAAATGTTCTGTGAAGCCACCTCAATATGTCCATGAAATCACATTGGGCAAAAAAAAAGAGAGCAGAGGATAAAAGCTGAATGGCTAGTAATTTTCCAAAAGAAACAGGCTCGTTCCAAAGAGGCTGTTAGTCCAACCCTGATTCACATTTTGAATAGTCTAGATGTATAAACCAAAAGGGGAAATACAGACATGAAGTGATAGAAATAAATAGTTCCCATTGGCAACTCCAAGTTGTTGCTACCAATCAGCAAGGCGGAACTCATGAGGAAGATAAGATGAGCTGCATGGTGTCAGATGGGTACTAGTTTATTGGGGTGATCACTTAGTAAGTTATATAAATGTCTAATCACTGGATTGTACCCCTGAAACTAATACAATATTGTATGTCAACTATAATTTAAAAAAAGAAACCCAAGAAATTTTTCTTGATTTAAAAATTATCTTAAAATAGAGTCTTAAACCTGTTAAAAAAAAATGGTGCTATATTTTCTTTATACATCTGAGGTTAAAAAGAAAAGCTCACATCAAAGTAGTACAACCTGAAAATTAAACATCAAGGAAAAAAAGCTATTTCTTAAAGGGCAGCCTTTACTGTCAATCAGAATTTTGCTCTTACGTGTAAAACCAGAGGAAAAAGTAGCTCTCTATGAACTGCCAAGGGAACTACCTTTATTCTGCCAAATGCTCCAGGTGCTTCTCTTATAGAGACACTCTGTCCCATGCTTGCACCTGTTTATTTCCAAGCCCATAACTCAAGCAGGCATGGAAACAGGTACTTGGTTGATCCACTGACTATAGTTTAAAATTACTTCATCTTATTTAAATTTCAACCCAAGCAGGAAAAGTAGTCCATGAACTTTCTTCTTTATAACCTCAAAATTGAAACTTCTGTTAAATAGGTTTAAAACCCATTAATGGCATTTGTTGCTAAGTGGCCCAAGAAATCAGGAAGAAACTATGATCTGAGTTTGTCAATCAAAGCATTAAATACGTATGAATTGTCTCTATATAAATTTTTGTACTGTCATACAAAATAATTCATTATGAAGGCTATTTGTCTTGATGAAGATATCTTATTTCAGATACGTCCTTTTCAAGAAATTACTACTAAACATTTTTAAATTCAATTAGGGAAGAATTGACATCTTAACCATGCATTTTCTAATTCAGGAATATGGTATCTTTCATTTTGTTGTCTTCTAAAAATTCTTTTAACAACTTTTCGTAGTTTTCAATGTACAGATTTGCATATATTATGTTAAATTTATCCCTAAATATTGACTGGTTATTGTTTATTACATACTAGACCCAGTGTTAAGCACCCAAGATACAAAGATACACTATGGTGTCTTGTGAAGGCTACATTCTCTCTGAAGTAAGAGCGAATATAGGAGTATTTTGCAATAGATAAAGGTCTGTGGAGGCAATGGGGGTGCAAAAGAAGGGGCGGATTGTAGACAGATTTGAGTAGAATAAACAGAATTTGTTGTCAAACTGGATGTGTTGACAAATGAAAATTCAGAGATAGCTCCCTGGTTTCCAGTTTGGGGATCAAGTGATGCCATTGGTGAGATTAGAAATGTCCGAGTGAGAGCAATACAGCCAGCTCCACATTACTTCAGAAGGAGGTCTAAAAGGACTACTTGTGTACAGAAAAGTACAGTCAGCGATGGCCATATTCAAGTCCATTTTCAGAGCCTCAGTGGGTATTTTTTCGCAAATGTAAATGTTTAAACCTGCTTCTGAACCTGCTAAACATAAACACTAGCTGGTGGAAAACACATTAAATGGCGAGAAAGCCTCTTTCATGGAGAGGACTTTAGCCATGTATTAATATTTACAGCATAGGTAAGCTGATGCTTTGGAATTCATCTTAATTACTAAAGGGTGGTCATGAGTTAAAAGAGGCCACAGAGCAAACACACTGAATAGAGAGCCAGGGGGCATGGACTCCACCTCAAGCTCTTGCATCTGCAGCATTTGAGGGAGAAAAGTCATGTCACCTCTCTTCATTATCTACAAAATTAGGACCCACAATCACTGCCAACCCTTAAATTCTATAATTTCCCTTCCAATTTCTGGACATTAAAACAGATAAAATGAGGGGAAACTGGCTGAAATGAATGCTAGAGAAACTGAAAATGTTCAGCCTCTATTTGTCAATGAGAATTTATTTCATATCTTATATATGTGTCTGACGTTCTGAAAGGATAAATAGTTGAACAGGACAATAGCCCAAGACCTCTGACCCCATTTTAATTTAGTATGAACACACCTACAACTCAGAATTTTGAAAGATTTGAATATTTATTTAGCACAATATTATTCATCTTCCTAGTTATGAATTGCAAAAACAAACAAACAAAAACAATGGCAAGTGGGCAATCATGTTCATAGAATTAATTATATACACATTTTTAAATAGTGTTAACTGTTAAGTGGATCTCCACTAGGATGTGAAATAAATGTATAGTGGAAGGTTTGAAGTTAAAATTGCCTTTCAATAAGAATCAATACTGATGGTGTCCTAAAATAAACTGATCCTGATCCTGATCAAAAGGCTTCAGCTCTTTCTTGGCAAAGGGAAACCAGTTTAAAAAATTAAGGAAGTGATAAAGAGCTGTTTTGTACAGTCATCATATTCATAGCGAGGGAAATTTTCTGTCCTGTCAATATCAATATGTCTAATATAAAATCATCAATTCCATACATGATAGCTTTTTTTTTTTAGTAAGAACTATGTTAAAGTCATAAGTAAAACTTAAAATGTTTGTTTTGTCCTGTAAACCTGACATGCAGATTAGATTGAACTCCATTGAGATAAATGCAACACAGAGTTGTGCCCAAAGATCTTAATTTTGTCTAGAACACTAGCAGCCATTATACAGGAGTGCCTTCAATATGTCCCTGGCATTTTACCTACACTCTAATCCTTCCAAGAAACTCTCAGAGTAGATGTATTACCAACGAGAGACTAGAGACCCAGAGAATTTATGTGATTTGCCCACAGCCACATATCCAGCTATAAATGATGATGTTGCCATATGGACCCAAGTCTATCTGGTCTCCAAGCCAGCTCTCCCCATTTAACAAAGTGCCTCTGCCCTTACTTTTTACTACTTCAGGGCTTTTTCTTGAACTCCTCTCTCTGACAACCATTAAACCATTTATTCAAAGATCTCAGACAACCTCAGCACTCTAAGGTAAGCTGTCAGATCTCATTGGGTTCACATCATCTACCACTTCTTTGTTTATTCCTTCTTCCTCTAACCTCTTCCCTTTCTAAAGCTGAGAGTAGATAAAACAACCTAGTTCAATCACAGAAAAAAATGTTATTCATCATTTGAAAAGATTAGTGTATCCCTTGGTAGTGTTGGACAATACACTCAGGTTATAAAAATAGTAGAATGCGAACTATTATAACAAAATCTATAAACCCAGTCTTCCTGAGTATTTAAGTCAAATCCTTGCTGGTTCTCTAATCTCTCTCATTAGTAATCTATTTTAAATGCTCTTCCAATTAATCCTAGGTATTCATAGGGATAATGTCCAAGGCAGGATAATCCTTACATGTTCCCTGTATCAGTCTGACTCCTTATTCTCTGACAATCGCCAAAGCTTAAAATCACCCACCTGCCAACCTGCTCATCATTGCTTTCATCCAGGCTGGGATTTCCTTCCATTCCTGAAACACCAGCTTGCCTGCTTTGCATTCATTTGAGGCTTAGCATAAGGAACATGTTACAAATTTTTTCTCTAAACTCTTCCATATTAATTTTTTGCTTCCTTGAAGAAATGCAGACTCAGTCCTGAATTTTTCACTATACTGAGAATCTCCATTGTTTTAAGATTATACATTGCCCTCAGACATTCAACCTTTGGGAAAAACAAAACCTCTCTATATCCTATTACTGGAATATGTCCACTCTTCCCTTATGACAAGAAGTGCTTGTGCGAATTCCTCTACTAAACAATTCAACTCAAAGGCTGCAGTTAAAATCATGCTCACTCACCCATATGGCGCGCGCGGGCGCTCTCTCTCTCTCTCCCCCCCCTTCCCTCTTTCCCTCCCTCCCTCCCTTCATCCTTCCCTCCTTCCCTTCCTTCCTCATCCTTTCCTCCCTCTCTCTCTCAATTATACACAATGTGATTTCATTCTCTTACCACAGTTTAATCTTAGTTCTCTCATCCTCTCTTTCCTGCCAGCACAGATCAATACAACCAAGCTCAAATGTTGTTTTTCCTCATCTTCATCCACATTGTCCTTTGATATCAGAGTAACCGTCTCACTTTCACCTCATAACTGCATTTTTCTTAATCAAAAATTTGACTTTTTAAAAAGACTAGCCCAATTAAGTGAAAAATATTCCATCTCTGTTATTCATTTTCATTCATCTGTATTTAATATACTTTTAATATTTTGCAACAGCGAAAAGTAAAAAAGAGAGAACAATAAACATCCAAGTATTTACACATGTGATCTGCACTCCAAAATTTCACAACACAGACAACTTTATGTGTAAATAAGATTCCATCCTCCAAAATAAGGTATTTATTTTGAAGCATAAAAGGAAATAATGTTGATCTCATGTGATAATCACAAAACATACACATGTCTAATCATAAAAAAATAGCAAGTCACTTGTTCCAGACCTTTAAAAATATTTTAATCATGCAAAATCAACATAACATACTCTAACATAATGCTAAAATGTTAACTAAAATGAAGTTAAGCCTTTATTTGTTTTACAGTATTTGTATTTGGCAATAGTTATTAAAATAATTACTCTAAAGGAACTCTAAAATATTAGTTCAGAAACACTATTTCAAAACCCAGCAGGAAGCAACAGAAACTATTGCTCTGATACATTTTTTGACACTGCCATACAGTTACAGAATTATAAAAGAAGTGTTTCACGGTACCATACAGATCCAGAAATTGGTTACATTTCCTACCACATACACAGGGTATTGGTACTAACAGACATGCACAGCATTCTGTAATTCATACCACAACAGCACACAGACAACAGAGAAGGTCTGGCGGCTGCTGGAGAGTCAGAACCTATGTGGGAAGCAAGACACATCTTTTTAAGAATCATACCCATTTTCCTGAAATACTTCAAGTACAAAGGACACAATAGTTTCCAAATTAAAACAGTGACTAGATCCAATCAGCCAACTATCTTCTCAGGTAACACTGAATAAGAGCCAGTATCTTCCTTAGGAAATGGGTAAGTGCCCCTTTTGTAAAAAGGAAAATAAATATGCTGTTGAAGTAGCCAGCACTTGGTCTCATTTGCTTCTCTGAATTGCAATGCCACATGATTAGTATGCTGTCAACTCTTGATGGTACAGGAGATAGTTACTTCATTAATCAACAACTTATCCCTAAATCTTCACTTATCTGTAGCCAGTCCCTCAATTTAATTTTTTGTTGTAAAACCACCAACTATCAATTCACACCAGCAAAGGAATTAAACTTGGTATGTGATCATTTGATTAATTCTATCAGTATCCTGTGGAGTAGGTGGAATTCACGGTCCAAATGAGAGTATTAATGGGATTCTGTTTCCACACCAATCCATCATCTCCTCGGCACAAACAGAGCTGAGGCTGAAAGCACGTCCCCACCATAAAGCTCTTGTAGATCATTCCTCATCAGCTTTCAATCATCCCGGCACTTGGATGAACCTGTAATTAGTTATATATTTTTGCAGTGAGTTTCTTGTTACTGTTTCTAATCTTTTGTTTCAGTTTGTGTTTTTCTTTTCTTCACATGAAACAAAATTCATCAGCATTGGGAAAAATGCACATTCCACCAATGAGTGCTGCACTTGAACATTTCTTAGGATCAAAATTATTACTTAAACCACTCCAGTAATTCAAACTGCTCCACAAACTCCATTATAATTTAAAAATAAAAATATGATAAACTTTGTAGCTTATACTTTTATAAGGTTTCTGATAATTTTTTAAAAAGGTCTTTTGGCGCAGCAAGTGAGCATCCATGCCTTTTGCCTTTCACTTCATTTTTAAATACATGGAATAACTTTATGAAAAGATATATACACATATATATGTAATACATATATGAAAGAACAATCTAAAATAATTTCTAATTGAAAAACTGGGGAAATACCTATGTGGAATTGGTATTACAATGTTTCCCAAGATAGTAGATATAAGGATACAGCTATAATTTATATAGCACGTGTCCAATTGCTCACAATTTTCTAAACTATAAAATGGTGGCAAATAACGTATTTTATGAAAATGTATGATTATAGTGGTGTATGGAGTCCACAGTGGCCCACCTTCCTCAGAAGTCAGAGGTCATGAGGCCCCACCGCCTCACTGTGCAGAGTTGGCTCTAGGACCCGTCATGTCATTGGAGAGGCTGCAGGCAGTGCGGGCTCCACGTCTCCGAGATGCCCACTCCGGTTCTCAGTCACCTCTCCTCTCTGAACTCTACTTCCAGGCAGAGTGCGGACCATAAAACAAAACGATTAATTGTATCCTCTACATAGAAGCTTCAATTCAGGAAGACAAACTTATTAAGAAGTTCTTTCCCATAAATAACTAAAACAGTAAGTTTTTCAACAGATCAGGAAAACAGGAGATGACAAAAAAAATATTCTCTCTAATCTAGGAAAAAGGCAGGAACATTGCTTTGTAAACGTTTCTAATAAGACTATGGCATAAAAGTTTTAAAAATTAATTTCAGGTCCCTCCAACCACCTACTGAAAGTAAACTTTAAATAATTTCTCTAATAGAATGCAATGATCTGCATCCACCTGCATCTAAGAACAGGAAGTAAAACACAGAAATTACTTGTAGTAACTGAGAGATATTTAAAATGAAAAGTATAGTATGTGACAAAATTAAGCAAACCCATAAATAAATGAAATAATATAGTTCAGCCATTTTACTATAAACACTTTTTGTCAACTATAACATGTTGTTGAACATTGTGGCAAGTAGAGTTCCTTGTGAACTGAAGTTACTTTACAAATAGAAATTTCCCTAAAATGAAAAAGCACCGAAGTAGTCATTAAAATAGTTGATATTCGTGGAACGTTCCTTATGGCAAGATTTTACATTGGGGTAACAATTTAAACTTGTGAATGAAAATATTTGCGTTAGTTAAGGCACATCTGGGCATCTCCAGACATTCACCTGTATAACTATATTGACTTCATAATAAGAGGTTTCTAAAAACAGTCTGTCCCTGAACACAATCTGTTGGGTAGGCTGGAAAACTAGAACAGGGAAGGAAGCAGGGTAGTACTTGCTGTCACCCTAGCGATTACCCACACACATCTGTTCCTGTAATAAACACTACAGAATTCCAAGTTGAAAGAAGTCAATATATGTTCACTCCTAACTTTCTCAATCATACATTATCCCAGGCCATCATTCTCCACAACTACACCTACACTTGAAATAATTCTAGCATGTCTAACTCCTGCTTGCCTGGTATTTAACACATACACCCCAAAAGAGAAAGGGGGATTTTCTAAGTGGGAAACAAAGTAGAAATCTTCAAAACTATTCTTCTAACAAAAGATCCCTATTCACCCCCAAAAGACATGGAAGGCCCACTTATGCCAACCCCAATCCAGCAGGATCAAGGATGCCCCCTTTCTCAGGTTAGAAGAGCCTCAACTCTAAAAGACAAAAAACATTCTTGATTTGGTTACTCAGTAGATTATAAACTCATCCATAACTCTACTATAAGCTTCAGAAATTTAACTTTAAACAGTTAACCAAATATTCTCTATCCATCAGTCCAACCCACTTTTAACCACTTGATGTGGAAGTTTACTTACTAAAATGATGTTTGAAGAGTAACTCACATGTAACACTAGACTGTTTTTTCCTTTTTCACCAGATAATACTTTCTTTTTAAAAATATATATATTTTATTGATTTTTTGCAGAGAGGAAAGGAGAGGTATAGAGAGTTAGAAACATCGATGAGAGACAAACATCAATTCAGCTGCCTCTTGCACTCTCCCTACTGGGGATGTGCCCGCAACCAAGGTACATGCCCTTGAACCAGAATCGAACCTGGGACCCTTCAGTCCGCAGGCCGACACTTTATCCACTGAGCCAAACCAGCTAGGGCCCAGATAATACTTTCACCCAGATTAAAGTACAAAAGCTAAAAGCAAAGTTGGTTACTGTACCAGTATACCACAAAATAGGAAACATAATGACCGTGACAGGTGCTACATACGGCATTTTCATATTTAATACTAAGCAAAAAAAATCTTAGAACTTCTCTAATAACTCCTGAGTTGTAGGTTTTATTTTCTCCTTGAAGCTGCAAATAAGTAGTCTGAAAAACTAAATTTAAAATAAAACTATACAAAATATTTTTTGAACTGAGAACTAGACCTGATTTGGGTAAAGCAGACATAGTTTCACTTTTATTGTGATTATTTTGAATTCCTTATGAGATCAAGCATGAAAATATATAAGAGCACAATATTCTTAATGTTATAAACCTTTACTGTACTGACATATACCTTATAATTTTATCACTTTACAATATTTCAAAGTATGTTCACATATATCATCTCCTTAGAGATATAAAAGAACAAAATATTATAAATGCACTGAACTAATCAAGCAGTGTAACATCGATTTGCCATGAAATGCAAGTTAGTATTTTATCAATAGCCAATATTTAGTATCCTTACAGTCCAAGGTACAACAATAAAGTCTATATATTTGCAAAAATTCAATAATGTTTCTAGCTATTTTGCCATGCTTCATTGCATTTTTATAACAGCTTCTCAGTAAATTTCTGTAAGCACATGGTACTTTTTAAAGATACAAAACATCAGTCAAACCCAAAGGGTTGTTTCCTATGTGAGACACACATAAATACATTTCTATAGATCTTTTTAAAAAATTATAAAATGTAAAAGTATTAATAGAAAAAAGTCTAGACACTCATAATTTTTATCTGAAAAATAAATAATATCCTCTCTGTTACTCTCCACCGAATAACTCTTTTATAAATTACTCACAGATTAAATGTAGGAATCATACTGTTACATGTGAATATGCATTTAAAATAAAACATGGTGGGAAAGGGCCACTGTTTTCAATGGAAGCTAGGCAGTTTTTCCTTTGAGACAAGATGTTCTCAAATTAAATGGCACATCCTAAGTAAACTCCTAATTAGGAATAATATTCTGTAAGTTGAATTATTGAATAAAATGTTTTTATATCTAAGGGTTCTGACATACTACATACAGTTTCTAAGTAATTTAGATGATACCCATTTATTTTAGTATCTGTCCACTATTTACTATCTTAATATCTGGTCACAAGTTCTTAACATTATTCATTTAGAAAACAGTCTGAAGACTTTATTATGTGTGCCAAATTGATAAGGTATTTTTAATTCAATTAATTGTATTCCTATAATTCAGCCCAACATGACAAGCTATTCTCACCTGCTAACACTACAAAATTGATTACTGAACTCTATGGAGACATTGCTTCAACAAACACCACCTTTGAGGGTTCATATAAAAAAGAAATTGAAATATAAAAGCAGAATTGTCTCCCCAAATCCTAAAAATTACTTCTCAAAATCATAAGAAAACAAAAATTGGCATATTTTGGGAACCAAAAATCGTAACTGTCCTATATTTATTAGGATATGGTATACAACACGAGTGTTACCAACATTCATATAAACAAAGTCAAGATTGAGCAACTGTGATGTTTCATGTAAACTTCAAAGCAATAAAATCATATTTGTAAAGGCATACTGCTGGTGTGTTTATTTTCCAGAAATGGTCTGCTGAAAATCCTCTGATCAATAAATGGAACAGATGATATATGATGTGATTAAAAATGTGACATAGTAAACATTCTCTGGGGATTAAAGTGAATAGAACTTTTCTTAAAAGCCGAAGAGACACACAAAAGCCAATTCCTTTCTAAATAAAATACAATGAAATTTTTTTCTATTCATTGCTTTCACTATATCTGTATGCATATTTTGACCTCACCACAGTGTTTGTGATTTTTCCTGATATGTAATAATAATGTTAAAATATAAGAAATAACATTATTTTCTCTTAACCAATATTAACACATTAAGTGCTTACTAAAGCTGAGTATATGGGATTTCAAATCGGTTCTCAATTTCAAGGTTTGACAACTTAGAGATGCATCAAATTGTAATTCTTTTTAAAACGATACATGCCCGGCTAGAGTGGCTCAGTTGGCTGAGCATCTCCTGTGCTCCTAAAGGTTGTCCGTTCAATTCTCTGTCAGGGCACATACCTAGGGTTGTGAGTTCGATCTCCAGATGTTTTTCTCTCACATCAAAGGCCCGCGCTCTCTATCCCTCTCCTTGGATGAGGATTTAAATAAATAAATAAATATAAAGATACACTATAACTAAGCAATATTGTTAATTTCGTAATCCTCATAACACTGAGATATTCATGATTTTAGGGACTGCCTTGTTGCCAGTGCAAGAGGCATGCCTTTTAAAAATAATTTCCTTTCTTATTTTTAAATTCCTTTCTCATTTACATTCAGAAACAAAGCACCAAATTTATATGAAACAGTCACAGAAGGCAAAATTCTTTTCTTGGACTTTTGCATCAAAAAAAAAATGTTTAAGCACTTAATACAAAAAAACATTTTTATTATTTCAAGCAAAGCAAATTCTTGAAATCATACAGTTGAAAGTCCCACTCTGCTCCATTTAAGTTTCAGTATAGGAGTTTATCCAAATGTACACCAGAAACAGAGGTGCTGGCTGACAAGATGGTGGATGCAGGTGAGTGCAGAGAGGGGATGAGGGAAAGACAGCAAGACTGACAAATGGGTTGGCGGGGTAGGAGGTTACAGCTCCCCAAGAGCATCCATTTCATCTAAAATAAACATGTTGGGTATTGTAATGAAAACAATCCAAATTACTTTCTAATTAAAAATTCAAATTACTTCTAGATTCTTCCAGCTTAAAAAAACAAAGGAATCCATAAAACAGGCAAAGGTGTGGCAACATAATGAAATTATCCTCTTGGTTTTCTTCAGGTAGACTGTACCCTCTCAAAATAATTTATTTGATATCCCAAGTATTGCATCACTATTTGCAGATACATGAAAATAATTAAAAAATAATTATTGTACACAGAATTTGTAAACTCACATCCTAAAAGTGTTACCGAATACATTCATTTACAGGGTCTCGTCTTAAACATCTTATTTAGCTTAATATCATCCTGAATAAAAAACAATAAAATGCTTACAACATAAATCACAAACAGATGGCTAAAGTTTGAACTGTGACCTCTGTTCTTTCGGATAAACTGTACAGCAGTTTCCGCCTCCTCTCCCTAAACTGGTTTGTGGGTTTCTGATAATTCACGGAAACAGTACCTCATCCTGGGAAGCTGTATTTCCAGGACTTCCACAGTCTTTGTTACGATTTTCACCTTCTTCATCTTTCTCGGGAGGAGATGCACTCTCTTTTTTCTCTGTGGGATTACTCGTTGTTTCTTCTGGTTGAGAATTTGAATTTTCAGCATTCCCATCCTCTGTGTCCTCTGGCCTGGCGGCTTCGCTGCTGGGCTCTGCGCAGGGCCTGTCTGTGGCTTCCCCAGGCTCTTCAGGGGGCACTTTTTTTTCTTCAGCTGCTTTGCTATTTACAGGAGCAGCCGAGGAGGAAGTTTTGGAGTCCTTAGATTTTTTGTGCATAGAAGTTTGACTGTTAGGACCGGGGACAGGAGGGGCAGGCATTTTCTGGGCTTTGCTTCCTTCTGCGTCTTCTTTCCGAGGTGGTCCCCAGATAAAATTCTCTGAAGGCGTGTAATGTTTCTGGGCGAAACGTAGGAGCTTCCTCCTTTCCCTTCTGTCTCTAATGGTATAAACAAAATATTCCAGCGCGCTCTGTTTAATATTGGGAATGGTATTTTCCACAAGAGCTTCGTGAAGAATAAATTTTACAAGAGGAGATTTAAAACTTTCATATCCAAGCTCACCAAGGCTTTTAAGAATACGGGTGATTCTTAAATAGTTGTGCTGGGACCTAAAAGAGAGGATTGAATAAAATGAGGGGGTGAGGAAAGCAGGGAAATAAAAACTATTGGGAAAATGTTTTTTATGGAAATAAGCCTTGTAATGACTTGTAGAGACACCATTAAGAAAAACAGATTAGAAGGTATGAAACCTTTATACCTCAATGCGATGTCAATCATGTGAAACTCAAATATATAATATACATTTTCCTTATTTCTTAAGTTCCTCAAATTTGAAAAATATTTAGATTAAAATTTATTTCCACTGATGTTGAATTGTTGTTTCTTAAATACACTGAGGATAAGTGATCTATTAGAGTATTTATTGGTCACAGGTAACCAGTGCTGAACCTAAACACAATATTAGCTATTAGCTGAGTAGTATGATTTGCAGTATTAACTGGTCAGCAAAATCTACCATATTAGCCAACTCATAAGGAAAGATGCAAAAAAACACTCTATCCTGCTAGAACGATTCTAACAAAAGATGCAAACTGACTAATTTAGCAGAACACGTACAGCTACAAGAAATGATGATGGCTCGTATCCTCGTTTGCTGGACTTCACTGGACTCTTGGAACAACTAAATATGCAAGCCATGTAGAACTCAATAAATAGGTACTATTTAATAATAATATTGTTATTATTTAAACATCTGATATTAAGAACTACCATATTTGTACCTACCCCAACTTAGTGACTCAGTTCTCTTCCATGCTTGGCCTCTCTCTCCTCCTCTTTCCCTATCAAAGAATTTTAAATTTTCCTTCCAATGACATTGATTCCAAAGATGCCCTTTCCCCCGGATAGCACTATCATCCTTCTCCTGTCCCCATACTAAGGTCATTATCAGATGAAAGCTTCCCAATTCTATTTTGTCACAATTCATAATCTCCTCCCCCACTTCACTCAGCCCAAGTTGCCTTATTGCACATGCCTGGCTGCATCAAAAAGGAATCTTCAGCTACATACATTAATCATGTATTGTCACCAACAGCCCAGATATTTGTTTACACAATATTGCAACACAACCATACCATCGCTTACTTTTAACTTCCTGAAACCTATTTTATACATCAGAAACTTCTTGTTACAAGCATTGCATAAGCCTGTCCTGGCTTCCAAACATGCTTGGAGGATTTCACTTAGGAATAACTAGCAAACTATTTGGGAAGAATGGAGAAGGATGTTAATGAATTATTTGAGGGAAACAAGGGAGTGGTTCCCTGGTCTTATAGTTTAATAAGAAGAGTTTGTTTGGACAAAACAAAAGTCTTAAGGATTTGAGCTAACCAAACACTGGAAAAGATAAGTCCAGCAGTTTTTATTGTCACCATCCTTATGGTTGTTTACCAAAAAAAGTATTAACATTCAATTCTTTGAAGGCAAAAGGTAAAGCATGTTTCAGCCTTATGAATCCGTACTTTTTAATAGGAAGTAAGGGTATTTGGGGACAATATAAATTTGGGTGAAGTTAGGACAATGTCCCATTAGTGGCACAATTGACTTAGTTGTTAGGTTAATGTAGATTCTGTATAATCTAAAAACTTAGTGACAAAACTCTTGGGCAACATCTGCCTCATATGTCTACAATAAAGAGAAGTATGGGAAAGTGAAAGAATATTTTTTTTTAAATCCTAGTGAGTTATATGACACAATAAAATTTACTATATTTGCAAACAGCTTAATTTCATATATCCAGTCCAAGATGAATGGCCAAAATAAATTTCTGTATACATTTATATCTACACACTCTCCAATTGAAAATATTTATGTAACAGTAGAAAATGACAAAAACTTAGGTTGAAGAGAATAAAGATCAGGATGATGGAACAAAATTATACAAGAAAGAAATTAGGTGTTTCAATATAATTTGAAATAAATGTCACAAATAAAAGACAAAATGGAAGAAAGAAAAGTAGCTAAAATCCTCCTAATACTGTGAGGAGTCTTTGGGGTTATACAGCTGATAAATAAGAGAGGCTGGGCTTCTAGACAGAGGTAAGAGCTGCTTCAGGAAGACCAAGCAGGTAGAGAGAGAATATACAAAAGGCAAGAACTAGGAAACAGAAAATAGAAAATAGAAGTTAGAGGAGACTCCAGAGTCTAAAATATGACTCAGTCATCTAAGGTGATTACAAATAAAATTGGAAATACATCTTAGTGATTGGTTTATATATCTGTACTGTCATGTTTGAAAATATTTCACCTCTTCTAGCCATGGCCACTTGTTCACTGAACATTATTTCATTTCACTTTCATTCAATATTTTTGTCAGCTGGGCTCCTATAAATAAATATTGAGTTCCCTGTCTACTCTAAAAAAACTCAAGATGTCATATAGGTTAAAATGCAAATAAGTTATGACATTTAAGGATAAATCAGAAAAGAAACCAACTGAAGAAAAAAAGTGACATAGAACTCTTCCTAGAGTCCCCTGTAATTTGTTCAAATCTAGTCAATATAAATTTTTAGCAACTAAACCTCAAAGGAAAGTTGTTTTCTGGAAGATTTTAAGGCAATTCACTCACAGCTGGAAAAGCTCTATGCAATCACCAGGGAAAAGAAAAAGAGATAATGGGTGGTGGAAAGTAAGGAAGCTGCATGGGATGGGGGGGTGGAGGGGGGACATGGCAGCCAGTTCAGCCTCCCCTCCCCTGACTCACCCCAGGAAATCTTTTAACTAAAACCTTCAGAAGGGCTCTGTTTCCAGCTATCAACTAGAGGTCTGACAATATAACCCCAGGAGAATTTAAGCTGACAAACATATGTTGTTCATTATTTATTCACTCAACAAACATTTGCTAAGCAAGATTGCTATTCCAACCAAAAACAAATTGGAGGCAGAGATTCTCTAAAACGATAAACATGAATACATGAAAGATGAGATACTACCCGTCCTCTCCAAAGATTTACTTCTGCCATCCTTCACGTCAATAGGCTACTTGCATATGGCTTTCTTTGACAGTATGACATAAGAGCTTAGAAACTCTGTCTAGAGATAGCTACCAGCATTGCTTAGGCAGAGACTTACATACTTCGGCTTTAAGTGCCCTAAGTCAAATTTAACTTCAGTTATGAGTGAATGGATCTTCTAATCAGAATCATAAAGCTTTATGGCCTTTTCTTGAGTATTGTAGTACAAGTCACCATTTTAATATTGTTGATTATAACTAAAAAAAGTAAAAGAGCCCTGGTCGGGTAGTTCACTTGGTTAGAGTGTTGTCCCAATACTCCAAGATTGCAGATTCAATCCCCAGTCAGGACACATACAAGAATCAACTAATGAATGTATAAATAGTGAAACAATAAATCGATGTTTGTCTCTCTTCCTCTCTCCCTCTCTTCCTCTCTCTCTAAAATAAATAAATAAAGTAAAAGAAAGGCTTAAACATTAATACTTATTTTACTAAAGTGAGATGAACATTCTAGAAAGATACAACAATTTTAATTAATTGATGCACAAAATTCTGATTTGTTTTGGACAAAGAAAAATTTCTTAGGTAGTTTTAATAATTTTTTCTCTTAGTACCTGTCCAGATCAGTTAATTATAACATGCTAAACAAATGCTTTCAAGCTGTTGGTTTTATAATCTAGCACTCAGAAGCCACCCTATAATTAAAAAGGAAAAATAAGGCAGTTTGCATGTAAAGAAAATATTAAGAAAAATGAATTTGGAGTAAAAGTATTAATGAAAGTTACAAATATCTAAGCAAAAGAACATGGCAAATCAATTCCAAATTAACTGTTAAAATTTTCTTCAAAGGGTTTGAGGTTCATGAACCAAAAGTGGCCTTTGGTTTTTTTACCTAAACAAAAAAGATTCTAATTTCCCTCTGAATTTTTTTTTCAGGGGAGTGGGCAGTATATGAGACTAGCTCAACCTTATAAAATGATTTTTGTGTCATAGGCCTACTTCATGGATTTAATCCAAGAATGTGCTAAGCTTGAGGAATAGACTGTACCCCATGAAGCTTACAACCTCATAGAGGGGATTCAGAAAACTGTATACAAACAGTAGCCATAAATGACAAGAAAGAAGTTATAAAAAGGGAAGGAGGCCACTGGCTGTGGGCAGTGGAGCCATTTCAGGAATAAACAGCTCTGAAGCTGAACAGCCATATTTCTACTTGGAATTTTGTTGTTTTGTTTTGTTTTAGAATATAGAACAGGGAATAAAATGCATTTCAGACCAGCTTTTGAATTCAAATTCCTGGGTCCATCTGCTCGTTGTTCCTCTGGGAATTCTCGGGTTCCATGGAGAATTTCAACCAAGGGAAGGAAAGCAGCATGCTGGCCCTGATGTACAGCAGGGGCTTCACTTACTCATTCAGGTGCTGGAACCTTTCCTGCCAGTTAACAGCCCGAGCAACATTTCCAGTTTTATCAATCAGCTTTATTCCAAAAAATTCTAACATCATTTTATAAGCCAGGACAAATCTTCTAATGGCTTCTTTTGTTTTTTTGAATTCCTAATGAAAAGAAAAAGTCAGCTGAAATGATTCAGTAGTTACCAGGTCAATAAAGTAGCAATATTACTTGGACATCTCATATAAAATAAAATGAGCTTGCATTACCTCAATTTCATATGTAGTTAGTTCTTTAGCATAAAAGTTCAAGCCTTGTTCTCTCAGGGGGAAAAGCCTATTTTTCAGAAAAATAATATTTTATATTAATGTTGTCTGGAAAACATGCATGATTAAATAGGGCTTGGGTCAAGACAGAGGAGATGAAACTGACCATTGGATGTAAGTGTGGTTGTGCTCCAGCTTCTCATAATCTCCTTTCCACTTATTGAGAACCTCTTCAATGTACACACCTGAACAGTAAATATGCAGAAAGTGAACCAGACATTGAAAACATTGTTGAAGGTATTTTAAAGTTTAATCACTTAAGCTTGATATTAGACATTTTTAAATATTAATAACAGCCCACAAGAATATAGCTTTTAAAAAATGAATTCCCTATGCCATACACTGAGTTATATAATAGGCCTAATTTTTTAAAAAGTGATACCTCAAATTGCAGAAAGTTCTATTGAACAGCGTTACTCTACAGTAGAGCTGGCAAACTATGGTCTGACATCTGTTTTGTAAACAGTTTCATTGGAACACAGCCATGTACAAATGAATAACATTCATTTATGTATTTTACACCAGAACAATAGAGTTTAATAGTCGCAACAGAGACCATATGGCCCAAAAAGCTGAAAATATTTACTATCTGGCCCTGTACAGAAAATATTTACCAATCCCTGCCCTAAAGGGTCATATAGTTCTTTAAATACTAGATAAGAACAAATTGAGATGAATCCCAGGGAAAAAGAAAGAAAAGAAAGAGGACGAGAAAGAGATGGAGAGAAGCAAGGAAAAGTAGAAGTAAAAAAAGAAAGAAAGCCCTCGCTGGTGTGGCTACGTTGGTTGGATTTTGGGTTCACAGGTTCAATTTCGGGTCAGGGAAGATAGCCAGGTTTATGGGTGAAAACAATCAATCTTTCTCACATCAATGTTTCTCTCTTTCTCCCTCTCCCTTCTCTCTCTAAAATCAATAAAAACATATTGAAAGAAAGAGGAGTGGAGCTATGGCCAGTATGTCTAAGTGGTTAGAGTACTGGTCTGCCCTCCAGGTTGCAAGTTTGATCCCCAGCCCTGGGGGAGGTGCTTGCTGGAGCCAACCAATCCATCTCTCTCTCTCTCTCTCTCCTTCTCTCTCTCTCTCTCTCTCTCTCTCTCTCTCTCTCTCTCCCCTCCTTCCCTCCTTCCCTCTCACATACATACACACACACACTCTCTCCCTTCCTTCCCTCCCTTCCACCTTCTCTAAAAATAAATGGAAAAAAATTCCTTTGGTGAGGATTAACAAAAAAATTGAAAGATAAAAGAAAAAGGTGTTGAGTACCTACCATATGTTGGGCCCATATTGTATCTAGTATACATCATTTACCTTAATCTTTGCAAAACTCTCCCAAATCAGTGTTATTATCTCCATTTTACTAATGAGGAAAGTGTGTGATTTATTCAAAGTCACCCACTAATAAAAGAATAAATGTAGAAATAGAACACAGGTCTTCTTTTTTAATTTAATAAATATTGTTCAGATTATTACAATTGTTCCTCTTTTTTCCCCCATAGTTCCCCTCCACTCGGTTCCCACCCCTCTGTCCTCATCCATAGGTGTACGATTTTTTTCCCGCACATCCCGCACACCCCACACCTCTTTCCCCCTGAGAAGTGTCAGTCCACTCCCTTTCTATGCCCCTGATTCTATTATATTCACCAGTTTATTCTGTTCATCAGATTTTTTTTATTCACTTGATTTTTAGATTCACTTGTTGATAGATAAGTATTTGTTGTTCATAATTTTTATCTTTACCTTTTTCTTCTTCTTCCCCTTCTTAAAGAATACCTTTCAGCATTTTATATAATACTGGTTTGGTGGTGATGGAACTCCTTTAGCTTTTTCTTATATGTGAAGCTCTTTATCTGACCTTCAATTCTAAATGATAGCTTTGCTGGGTAGAGTAAATCTACCTGTTGAGAAATCCGCTGACAGTAGTATGGGTGCTCCCTTGTAGGTAACTAACTGTTTTTCTCTTGCTGCTTTTAAGATTCTCTCTTTGTGGAGAATCCAAGATGGCGGCGTAGGTAAACACCTAAACTGCTGCCTCTCACAACAATTTAAACTGCAACTAAAAGACAAAATGTCTATCACCCAGAACCACGGGAAAGCTGGCTGAGTGGAAGTTCTACAACTAGAAGGAAAGAGAAAAGAGCATTAGGACGTGCACGAGCACTGAAAAGCTGAGGTATGGAGGCGCGTGATCTGGGCTGGGTGCGTTGCTTTTTTCAACCCGAACGGAGACAAGCCCCGATTACTCTGAAATCCAGTCTCTGGGGAGACGCGGGGGACCCAAACTCCTACAGGGAGAAGCTGGACTGTCTGCCAGTGAGGGTGGCTTGCTTGCAGAGCTGCGCGCAGGAATAATTGTTTACTGCACTGGGGCACGGGACTCGCGGATGCCCTTGGGGACGCAAAGCCGGCTAACTAGCAGCCATTGCTGTTTGCCACACCCTAACCTAGTGACACCCTGAGGCCCCGCCCTGCACAACCTACAAACCCATCCAAGCTCCAAGCAGAGGAGTTAGCATAAGAAAGGCCTGGCCTATCGCAGCTTAACCTAGCAAACTTGCAGCCTGGGTCAGACAGCTCCAAAACCTCCAAACCCCAAGCAAAGAGGAGAAAACTGCAGCTCTCACTGTAGCTCCTGCTGAGTGGCCTCAGACAGTAGCTGACCTGCACCCCATTGGAGATCCAGAAGCCAGTGTACCTAGTGGTCAGTGTGAGACACCAGATTTCAATTCCTCACATCCATAAATGACACATTCAAGAGGCAGACTCTGTGAGCACCAAAGCCCCACTGAAACAAGTCCTGCCCCATAAGCGTGTCTTCAGCGCAGCAGTTCTTCCATTATAGACACAGGGAGTGCTCACAGCTAATTGGCCTGGAGGTCAATTCCTCCCAGTGTACCAACAGCAATTAAGGCTTAACTGCACCAAGACTTTGCACTCAGCCCACAAAGGGGTGTACCAAGAGCATCCACATCAGGTGATTGAGGAGGCTGAGCTACTGCCCCCTATAAGTCACCTACCACACAAAGCCACTCCATCAACACAGGGAAGCAGCCAAAATGCGGAAACAAAGAAACATGTCACGACTGAAAGAAACCGAGGAAAGCAAACTACTAGATGACATAGAGTTCAGAACCACATGTATAAGGTTACTCAAGAATCTTCTAAAAACTGCTGAGAAACTTGATGACACTTCTGAGGAGCTTAGTGAGACCTTCAAGGACCTTAATGAGAATGCCAAAAAAATGGAAAAGGACCAGTCAGAAATGAAGCATACACTGTCTAAAATAAAGAATATACAGAAACTCAATTGTAGATCAACATACCCCAAGAATCAAACGAAAGATCTGAAATATGTGGAAACAAAAAACATCCAACCAGAAAAACAAAAAGAAAAAAGAATCCAAAAATATGAAGATAGTGTAAGGAGCCTCTGGGACAACTTCAAGCGTACCAACATCCGAATTTTTGGGGTGCCAGAAGAAGGGAGAGAGCAAAATATTGAAAACCTATTAGAAGAAATAATGACAGAAAACTTTCCCTACCTGGTGAAAGAAATAGACTTACAAGTTCAGGAAGCACACAGAACCCCATACAAGAGGAATCCAAAGAGGACCACACCAAGACACATCATAATTAAAATGCCAAGGGCAAAAGACAAAGAGAGAATATTAAAAGCAGCAAGAGAAAAACAGTTAATTACCTACAAGGGAGTACCCATACGACTGTCAGCTGATTTCTCAGCAGAAACTATGCAGGCCAGAAGGGAGTGGCAAGAAATATTCAAAGTGATGAACAGCAAGAACCTACAACCAAGATTACTCTACCCAGCAAAGCTATCATTCAGAGTTGAAGGTCAGGTAAAGAGCTTCACAGACAAGAAAAAGCTAAAGGAGTTCATCGCCACCAAACCAGGATTACACGAAATGCTGAAGGGTATCCTTTAAGAATAGGAAGAAGAAGAAAAAGGTAAAGATAAAAATTATGAACAACAAAATGACATCAAATACATACCTACCAACAAGTGAATCTAAAAATCAAGTGAATGAAAAATCTGAAGAACAGAATGGACTGGTGAATATAATAGAATCAGGGACATAGAAAGGGAGTGGACTGACGATTCTCAGGGGAAGCAGGTGTGAGGGGTGCGGAAAGAGATTGGACAAAAATCTTACTCCTATGGATGAAGACAGTGGCGGGGGTAAGGGCATGGGGTGGGGTGGGGAATCAGGTGGAGGGGAGCTATGGGGAAAAATAAAAGAGGAACACCTGTAATAATCTGAACAATAAATATTTAAAAAAATAATAATAAAATAAATAAATAAATCCAAAAAAAAAAAAAGATTCTCTCTTTGTCTTTTGCTCTTGGCATTTTAATTATGATGTGTCTTGGTGTGGTCCTCTTTGGATTCATTTTGTTTGGGGTTCTGTGTGCTTCCTGGACTTATAAGTCTCTTTCTTTCACCAGGTGGGGGAAGTTTTCTGTCATTATTTCTTCAAATAGGTTTTCAGTATCTTGCTCTCTCTCTTCTTCTGGCACCCCCATAATTCTGATGTTGGTACGCTTGAAGTTGTCCCAGCGGCTCCTTACACTATCTTCAAATTTTTGGATTCTTTTTTCTTTTTGCTTTCCCAGTTGAGTGTTTTTTGCTTCCTCATATTTCAAATCTTTGACTTGATTCTTGTGATCCTCTAGTCTGCTGTTAGATCTCTGAATAATATTTTTTATTTCAGTCAGTGTATGTTTAATTTCTAGTTGGTCCGTTTTCATATCCTAGAGGGTCTCGCTAAATTTATTGGCTTTTTCTAGAAAATTCTTGAAAAACCTTATAACCGTGGTTTTGAACTCTATATCCAGTCGTTTGCTTTCCTCCATTTCTTTCATTTGTGATCTTTTTCTTTGTCTCCGCATTTTGGCTGCTTCCCTGTGTTGATAGAGTGGCTTTGTGTGCTAGGTGTCCTATAGGGCCCAGTGGCTCAGCCTCCCCAGTACCTGAGGTGGACACTCTTGATGCACCCCTTTGTGGGCTGTGTGCACAGTCTTGTTGCAGTTAAGCCTTGATTGTTGTTGGTATCACTGGGAGGAATTGACCTCCAGCCAATTGACTGTGAAGATCAGCTGTGTCTACGCTGGGAGAACTTCTGTGCTGGAGACACCCTTATGGGAGAAGACTTCCAAAAGCCTTTGTGCTCAGCTTGAATGGGGTGGAGTCTCAGGGCGGAGCAGACAGCATTGGTTTCCCATCAGCCCTGCCCTAATAGGCCCCTGTGTCTCAGTGTCCCGTGGTAATCACTGCAAGCACCTCTGAGAGAAAGCTGCCCTTGAGTTCTGCCCGCTGCCAGACAGTCCAGTTTCTTCCCAAATGAGTCTGGGTCCCCAGAGTCTTGCCTGGAACTGGAGTTCAGCGCAGTCGGGAGCTTTTGTCTCCCTCCCACTTGAGAAAGCCAGCTGCACACTCAATTGCCAATCCTTTCCGTGCGCATGCACGCATCTCAGTACCCCTGCCTCCTGCAGCTCCTCTGAGTCTCAGTGTTCTTTTCTCTTTCCTTCTAGTTGTAGATTTTCCACTCAGCCAGCCTTCTTGTGGTTCTGAAGGATGTCCATTCTGTCTTTTAGTTGCAGTTTTGAAATTGTTGTGTGAGGCAGTAGTTTAGGTGCTTACCTATGCCACCATCTTGGTTTGTCCAATACAGGTCTTTCTTGTTTCAAAAAGTAAGTCCTCTTTGTCACATTCTATAGTTCCCATGGGAACTTAAATAACAAATTATAACAAAATCCTCCTGATTAAATCTGTCAAGGTTCTTTCAGTAGACTAATTGGCCATTTAGTCAATTTTATAGAAAAGTGAACAATGTAATATTTCTCTAAACATAACTTATCTCATTTTTGTTTCCTCCAGAAATCATCAGTTTTTAGTAGAGGGCCACTCTCAAAAGGTGGTAAAAAGTTGCCTTTGAATCATACTGTTGGCTTCATCAGAGTGTTGAAACCATTTACCTCCATAGTTTCCCATTTGTTTTCCCTTCCAACTGCCCCTCCTCCTTTTTAATAAGTAAAATACATTCTTGCAGGCTTATGCTTACTGTCAAGAGTGTATGTAATCACTTTTCAATTATGTGTGTGTGTGTGTGTGTGTGTGTATACATACTAGAGAGGAAAGTGTATGAGTTGAGATAATTTATATAATAAAATAGAATAACATTTTATGTGACCTTAGCTAAAATTTCTGACATGGAACTATCTTATAAGATTTCAAAATAAATTTTTTGATAAAGATTACAAAAAATGAGTGCATTACTTATTGTTTTAAATTACTATTCCAAAATAAATCTATTAGAAATATCAAAATAATTCAGTTAAACACTGTCATATCTCTGTATTCAATATTTTTGTTTTGTTTTGTTTTGTTTAATCCTCACTCCAGGACATGCTTAAAGAGAGGAAGGGAGAAAAAGAGAGAGAGTATGAGAGGGAGAAACATCGATCAGTTGCATGTGCCCTGATGGGAACAAACCTGCAACCCAGATATGTATCCTGACTGGAAATGGAACCAGCAACCTTTCAGTGCATGGGCCGATGCTCAACCAACGGAGCCACTCCAGCCAGGCCTGTGTTCAATGTTTTTAATATTTAAAACATTGAACATAGGTAAATTTTATTAAACTCAAATCAGAGTCAAGTTAATAATTTGTCATTGCATTTCTTCAAAAAATTGTCTTGCCCCAACTCCTAAAATAATACTAATAGTTTTCCCATCCAGTGTCACCTATGAACCAGGAGGTCATAGTTCCATTCCTGGTCAGGGCACATGCCCAGGTTGCAGGGGGTGTGCAGGAGGCAGCCAATCAATGATTCTCTCTCATCACTGATGTTTCTGCCTTTCTCTCTCCCTCTCCCTTCCTCTCTGAAATCAATAAGAACATTTTTTTAAATACTAATAGTTTAATTAATATTATTTCAATTAGTAAGTAAAGCAGTGTGTTTTTATAATTAGTAAATACAACAGAGCATTTTTATCCAGATGTTTCCTTCCAAATCAGAGTAGACTTTTGAGACACCAGAAAATTAATTAAAGTGATTCTAGCCTTTCAGCAATTTTTAGTCCTAACACCCAACTGGTGTGTTTCTTAGTGCACAGTACAGGGAGTTCCTCTTCCAAACACTCCACCCAGGCTTAAGATAGCCTTCCTCCAGTTAGCTCACCAAAGAAGACAAGGCCCTACCACTGGGAAGTTTTACAATCCATGACCTTCATTCCTGACTCACATTGCTGTGGTTTTGGCTTAGTTTTCACTGGGAGCAAAGGGCAAGAGCCAGGGCCATTTGGTCTCCTCACAGAGATAAGGGCTCTAAGGAGAGAAGCCAGCTTTGCTGGTTTGAGCTGAAGAAAATTAGGAGCCCACCATGAATCATAGCATGGTGCCTCAGTGAAATATGCATATTACCATAGTGGCTGCATCCTCTTAGGACAATCGGTTTAGAAAAGACCCTATGAGGGCAACTATGGAGTTGTGAAGAAGGAGGCAAGTTTATTTGCAGAGCTGAGTAGAGACCTACTCTTCCCAGGCAGGATATTGGAACACTGAACTAGGACTGCTATGGCTCCCTGACTCCTGAATCTGGAAGTCTACAGGAAAGATCATCTATACTAATAAAAGGGTAATATGCTAATTAGACCAGGAGACCTTCCGGACATCCTTCTGGACAAAGCCATAGTGGTGGGGCCACGGCAGAGGCAGTTAGGGGCAATCATGCCAGGAGGGGAGGGCAGTTGGGGGTGATCAGGCCAGAGGGGAGGGGGCAGTTGAGGGCAAGCAGGCTGGCAGGGGGGCCAGTTGGGGGCAAGCAGGCTGGCAAGGGGGGACAGTTGGGGGCGAGAGGGCCGGTGGGAGGTGATGGGGGGCAGTTGGGGGCAAGCAGGCCGGCAGGCAGAGTGGTTAGGGGTGATCAGGCAGGCAGGTGAGCGGTTAGGAGCCAGCGGTCCCGGATTGCAAGAGGGATGTCCGATGCTGGTTTAGCCACTGTGAACAGGTGGTGGGAAAGTATTGATATTCCACAGTGATTCCTCTAGAATTTGCCAAGTGGATGCTCACAACTTGAGGGTCTAGGACTCTGGGGACACATTAGACTGCAAAGTGAACCCAGTCAATGAACACATGCATTGAGAATGTACTGACCATGGGAAAAACAAGAATAACTAGGTACACTTATTATTTAGACTTTGCTTCTTACCAAAGTAGCAGATTACTCACCATCTGGCTTAAATGGAATTTTATTCTTATAAAAGCGAAGATTGCTCAAGTCATTTTGATACCGGATATCTTTGAAGTTCTGCTAAAGGAAAATATAAATCAATCCCCAGCATATGCACATATTTTTAAAAAGCACAATGACCCTTCTTGAATGTTTGTTCACTGGCACCACAAAATAAGAAAAAACAGAAGGGAAATATTTTACATTCATTTTAGGAAAAAAAAATTTCTGTATCTTACTGGGTACTGGTGTCTGTATTTGTACAAATCCCTTGCAGCGTAAAAACTTCTCTTTGGTTTGGCAGTTGCTTCAGTGGAATCAGCTCCCTAAAATAAAAAGTGAAATTCTATTGAAGCAAGATAATTTCACTGAGAAATTTCCAGAACAAACTTGAAACAATGACCATCCATAAAGAAAGCCTAAAAAGTGTCAAGCTGTCCAGATTACTGAAAACATTATAAAAGTCCTTTTAATAATACAACATTTGCTGGCATTCTGTCTTCCTTATTTGAACATGATAACATTTGTCCTAAGGTGTTTTACTAAATTAAAAACTTTATTATTCACTAAAAGTATATAGAGGCTAAATGTTATGGATAAATATCCATCAGAATAGAATTCAAAATGAATTTAAGACATATACTTTACCATAGGTTATACAACTGATTCTATGATAAAAACTTATTTTAGAATACTTTACATAATACTGAAAAAAACATGTTAAGATAATAAATCAATTCTACATAGAAAATTGTCATTACTTTTGCAATATTTAGCTGCTTTTGGAAATCAAGTAATATTTATGTAAGAAAAAGAGGCCTTTAAAACAAACTAAATAGCTTTCTAAATTCCATCATTCATAGCACCATAATAAATACAGAAAGTCAAGAGTAATATCTTAATTCAGTGATAATATAATGCAATATAACTTAACAAATTTAAAATATATACACACAAAGAAATGAAAAGCTCTCAATGAACTTCAGACTGTAATGACTTATATATAGTAGTTAACTCATACTATTTATACTTTAAGGAAAATTCCCACCACCATTAAATAAGTTTTAAAATATAAGATGTAGGTCAATGTAATTTATTTACAACCCATGTGTAAACTAAATGTAGTACTATAATATGTAATAAAGTGCTTCATATCCAGTATCCCTCAGAAGAACAATGAGACTGATGAAAATTATGAAATAGAAGACAAAGTTTAAATCTCAACACTCATTAAGAGCTTTTCCCCTAAACCTTTTCTCATCATCTCCTACCCCCACCTGTGTTGATAGATTGGCTTTGCCTCAGCAATTTTTGCATGTTTTTGAAGTGGTATGATTCTCACTATAACTACAAGTACAGTGACACTTTTCCACCACTTTCTCTGATGTTTAACATTAGCGACTCTGCCATGTTACATAAGCAAGGAAAAGCTTAAATTCTGGCCCTTGCCACACGTTTCAAAAGAACTCTGTTTAGCAAGTTTCTGAATCTATTTAGCCTCAGTTACAACCATATGAATCATCATCCTACATTTGTATAGAAAGCACTTTTCCATTTACAAAGTACTTACATGTATTTTATTTTATCTGATTCTTCTAATGCACCTGGCTGGCAGTTATTAGTGTTTCCACCTTAGAAACAAGGTAACCCAGACTTAGAGAAGTTGAACAAGACCCAGAGTCTAATGACAGCAAAGGAACTAGATCCCATGCTCTGGGCTCCCAGTCCAACTAGTTTGGTACAAATCAATTTCAGCTCCACTAAAAGTGAAGGGTCATTACAGACACTTTGGTATAATGTCCACAGCCCAAGACTTGGAAGCAGGAGACTTGGGCTGAGTCTCAACTCTGCTACTTATTTGTTAGGCCTTAAGCCAATCACTTAACTGAATCTTAGTTTTATTATCTATGAAATGAAGGTAATGACTTATGCCCTACCTAATGCCCAGAATTATCATGAGCACCACTGCCCCTCCAACTTCTAAATGTACCAACCTGCCAGCATCCATCCCTGCTCCTCCAACTTCTGCTCCTTTTGCACTCTCTATCCCATCCCTTTTCACCTGCTCTGGCAAAGATTTTGTTCCTAGTTCCTATATCATCAAAATGTCCCTCTTTTCTGGCTCATTCCCCTCATCAAACATGCTGTAGCATCTCTAACCTTAAATATACACAACCTTCCTTGCCCCAAATCCCCTTTGATTACAACAGATCCATAGCTCTGCTCCCTTTGATAGTAAAGCATCATCACAGAGCTGCTCTTACTCCCTGCCTCCTTCTCTTCTCCCATGACCTACCCCAACCAGGCTTTCATCCTCAGCATTCCATCAAAACAACACCTGTGAATGTCACTAACAAATTCCCATCTTACCCAATGATTTCTCAGTGCTCAGTTCAGGGGACCTCCCAGCAGCATTGGGCCAGTTAGTGCCTCCCTCCTTCCTGAAACATTGTCAGGTACCGCACCTCCGGAGGAGGTTTTCTTCAGACCAAATTGTTTCCCTCTTTGGCTCCTTTCCATCTTCAAGCGCTCTAAACTGAGCAGTGAAGTGTCCAAGGCTTAGACCTCGTTCTGCATCACTCCTTGATGACCAGTATCTTCCCATGACTTTCAATACCACCAGTCTGATGTGCTGAGGACTCCAGGACTGGGGTTTCCTCCACCAATATAATTAACTACTCAACTTGGATTCCTCCCTAGACTTACCCATCTGAGTTAATGGCACCATCACTTGTCAAGTATTAACTTAGACTAGGAAGTGGCAAAAAGTAGTCAGTCTGAAATATACTTTAAAGGGAGCGCCAGTAGTACTTACAAATGAATTGACTATGTGGAGTAGGGAACAAATGAGGTTGATAGTCAAAAAGCAAAATTAAAAAGGAGATTTTTTTTTTTTAGAAGTTAGGTGGTGTTACCAACATGAAAAATCAACCATTAGAGGAAAAAAGGGAAAGCTGGTGTGGTCAACCATTAACTGGGGTTGCAATTAACTGATTGAAACATTAATTATTAAGTTGGTTTCTATAGATGGACCTGATTGTTGGATTGAATCTCTGCTGGTGTGTTTTGATAACCCAAACTTCTTTAGACGGTTACTTAATTGGCAGACAAATGGAAGGGGAAAATATAGAATACAGCATGTAGTACTTTCCTGGGGTTGAATTCACAATGCAAAATGACCCAGCAGCAGACCAGAACCAAGGGGCAGAGGGATATTTACAATTCCAACAGGATCAGATTCTGACATTGGCGATATATATATACTTGGGTATGCATTCTTCTCTCTCTGGATGATCCTCAGCAAGCTTCTTTCTAGGCCTGTCTTCTCTAAAATGAGAATTAAAACCAGCAACTCCCACCCCACCCCAAAATTGCAGTTGATTAAAATAATTTGTTTAGCATAGAGCTTGCACTAAGACTTTATGTTTCCTCCTGACCTAAACAGAGATCATCAACAAGCTGTAGTACTTAGGGGGCGATTACCTCTGCTTGAGCAAAGAACCTGTGGTTCTTTGGGCTCCATTTTTTCACGATCATTTCCCCCTCGCTGATACAGAGGAGGGCCCAATGCAGAGCAAACAGTAAATGCCTCTACGATGCACACTTCCTCAGAGATTTGGCTAGACAGTTCCTCCTTTTTCCAAGTTTTCTGAATTATTTTCTGTTGCATCAGAGGGTACAAGGGATATTTATCTCTTTGCTAACCTCTCCAAATAATACATGTATTAGGCAAATGATTTAAGCACAGTTGGATCAACAAGTCCTCTGCGTGAAATAAGATTTGTGAAGAGCGCCCTGAACGCCTCCGTGGAAAGGCCTTACTTGTGGGTAAAAACCGTAGCATTTTAACTTCGGGTGGGGACCTTCTACAATACTTTTACTGGCTGTAAACGCCCCTGGAGGGGAGAGCGCTCGCTGCCGATCAACTGCGGTCCCACCTTATTCTGGGTAATTTTCACCAATAACACGCACTAGACCGGCTTCCACCAACCTCTATTTTTAGACAGGGTCCTCCCACCCCACCTTCGCATCACCCAGCTGCGCTGCAGAGGCAACGAAAACACTCATTCAAGTTGGGTTCTGCCTTGAGGACTTCCTGGCCGTGCCTGCGATCAGGCCCGAGATCGGCAGCGATCGGCGCGGCGCGCCCGGCCACCGCAGGCCCCCGGGTCCACGGGGCGGCAGGGCGGCCGGCAGCACAGACGGGTCTGGCGGCCAAGGACGAGCAGCCGCCAGGTGCCCCTGCCCTCCGCGCGGGGACAGCTCGGCGGGCGCTCGCTCCTCTCGCCGGCGACGTCCTTCCTCCCGGCGCCCGGGGCAAGGGCGCCCCGGCCCAGCCCGAAGCCACCAGGGGCCGCGTACCTGCTCGGCGCCCGCCGCCTCGGCGTCCTCGTCCGGCGCGGGACCGGCGCGGGGCCGCCCGCAGGCTGGCTCCGGGGGCTGCGCGGGCTGCTCAGGCTCCTGCCCCGGGCCCTCGCCGCTGCCCGGCCCCGGCTCCTCGGGCTCCGACTCCGACTCCGTCTGCCAGGTGGAGTCGCAGTCCTCCACGGTGGTGGGCTCGCGGAAGCTGACCCCGCCGAGCAGGTTGCCCATTGAAGAGGCGGCGGCGAGCGCGGGCGCGGGGCTGCGGGGCGCGGGGCGCGGGCTGCGGGGCGCGGGGCGCGGGGCTGCGGGGCTGCGGGGCGCGGGCTGCGGCAGGCGCGCTAGGGCCGGGGCATGGCCGCGGCGAGGGCGCTGGGCGGCATCCTCGGCGGCGGGCGCCGCACTGCCTCGGCGCGGCCAGCGCAGACAGCCACACTCGCGGGGAGGAGCCGGCCGCCCCGGGACCGCCGCCGCCAACGCTTGAACCCGCCCATCTGGTTCCTTCTCCTCCCCTTGGGCGGGAGCTGGTGCCCACCCGGAGCCAGGGCAGCGAACAGCCCACTCCGGCCTGAGCGCCGCCGACCAGGGCTCCTGGAACGCACCTCACTTGCTACCCCCTCTCCCCCAGCCGCCCCAGCCCTGCCTTTGAGGACCCCAGGGGTGGATTGGGGTTGGCATCTTATCCATCCCCTTCCTCCCTGACCCTGCCTCTTCCTCTCCCACCCTCAGCCCCACTCCCACTCCCTGGCAGGGACCCCTGCCCTGGGGTTCTTTCCTGCTGAACGGGAGGAGTGATGGATCTCGCCCACCCCTGGGAAGGAAGGCTGGGGTGGACCTAGTGTCTAGGAGGTGTCACAGTCCTCAGCAAGCCCTGTCCACACCCCTTCCCCTTCTCCCTGCTGGTCCAGGAGGAAAGTACATTAGCTGCAGCAGAAAAAGACAAAAGCTAATGGTGAACAGGTACCATGTAAACGGAAATCCAAAGCTATGAAGGCTGTATTTAGGGCAGCCACCTGGAAAGTCAAAGCTATCTGTCACTTCGCCTAATGAGCAAAGGTCTCTCAAAAAAAATAAAAAAATAAAAGGAGCAATAACAACTGGACCTTCACATCAATCTGTGGACATTTTTACTAACACCCTCTCCAAATAGGCATTTGAAGTAGCAGAAAAACTCAAAATCCTTGGCCCCTTGGTCTGTTTTATATATGAAGGGGGGAGTGGGATCTAGAAGTACTCCAAGATAAAATAACATGACTGAATAAGTGGTCCAGAGGAAAGTGACTACTGTACACTTTGTATTATGACCTTTTAACTAGAAAGAAAGCCTTTCCAAGCAGCTGTATCTATGTGCAGAACTTGGTAAGCAATCAGTAAACATTTGTTGAATATGGTTAGATACAGGGTAGATATGCAAGATTAAATGGGTGCACTTGAAATAAATAGTTGCTTTTTTAATGTATCATGATAAAATAGGGTACTGAATCAAGGCTGGCTGGGCTGTTTCTAGGGGAAAGGTTGCTCATTCCACAGATAACTCAGGATTTCCTGTCTTCAGGCATGGCAGCAGGAGATCCCAGCTGTGGCTCTGTCCGTAATCAGCTTCTGACCTGGTACAGGTCACATAGCTACTTTAGACCTAAAATTCCTCATCTATAAAACAGGAGCAGATTTTTTTCTGGTGTCTCTTGCAGCTCTGACTTTGCATTATCCTTGACTTGGAAAAACTCTAAAATTAATAACAGACACCACACACACACACACACACACACACACACACACACACACACTTTTGGGTCATCATGGCTTATTGAAAAAGAAATGGGCAACAGTAGAATACCTGAATCTAACTGCTCATATCTGAAGAATTGAATTCATCTTCCTTTGGCAGAGGATCAGAACACGTTGCAGAAGTAAATGCTGTCCATCGCCATAAACATTCCAGACACAGCAAGTCTGGGGATCGTTGCTGTGCTGGGTGCCCCATCAGTTGGTTTAGATTTGTGTAATAGGCGGCCTTCTATTCTTTGCTCTTCTCCCATTGGGTGGAAGAGCTGAATTCCCCTCTCCTGGAATCAAGGATGCCCTCAGTGACTTGCTTTGGAAAATAGAATATGAGGATTTTCAAAAATAGAATATCTGGAATTTTCAAGGTTAAAGAATAAGGAACCTTGCATCTTCTACTGAGGTCTCTTGAAACATACTTTCTGTTAGCCCTGAGCTGCCATGTAAGAAGTTCAACTACCTTGAGACTGCCATGCCAGAAAGACTACTGTGCATGTCTTCTGGTGACTAGTCCCAGCTGAACCCTGCCTTCCAGCATCCCCGGCTGAATCCTGCTGGTTTTTATTGGATCCTCCAGCCCAGCCCACCCACCAGCTGAATACCACTCAGCGACCACATGGATGTCATGTGACAAAGGAATTACACAGCAGAGCCCTGCTCAAATTACTGACCCTCAGAATAGTGAAATATGATTAAACTAGAGGCCTGGTGCATGAAATCCATGCACGGGAAGGATCCCTAGGCCTGGCCGGCAATCAGAGTTGATCTGTGGGGCGACCAGCAGGGTGATGGGGGGGGGGGGGCCTGCTAGCACCCATCTTGGCTGGCCTAGGGCCTGGGGGCTGGAGGCAGCTCCTGCATTGAGCATCTGCCCCCTGGTGATCATTGCTCGTCACAGCGACCAGTTGTTCCACCATTCGGTCGATTTGCAAATTAGGCTTTTATTATGTAGGATGGCTGTTGTTTTAAGTCACTAAATTTTACAGTAGTTTCTTAACCAGCAATAGATAATGGAACAGTGAAAAATATCTGTGTAAGCCTGTATGTGTACATATGTGTAACCACTGCAATCTATATCCTTACCTTTCCACCACCTCTTGGCAAATGTATCAATTTTTCATGGGGCTATAGATTTTTGTGCCAAATTGTGCAACATATTTCCTAAAAAATATATTACATAATTTTACATAAAGTAAAATGTGACAACCTTAAGTAATAATTTTAAAAGTAAATTTACAGCAATAATTTATCACATTGTGTCTAATTTATATATTTAAGATAGTTAATTCTGGAGTCCTCTCATTTCTAGATTCTGTACACAGGAATTACCTTAAAGTTTTTCATTATCCTTACCTTTGAAAGTATTTAATATTCCTTCATTAACACTAAAGAAGTATATCTTTGCTTCATATAAAAAATTCAACACTTAGTGCCAGGCATGTATTAATTTATCAATACATGTTAGCTCTAATTATAACTTATTCAATATGTCTTCAAAGAACATTGAATTGCACAATAAAATACATTTACATGGAACGAGGAGGAACTATCACAATGGTCTGTTATAAAGTATAACTTCTGAGTCTCTACATCCAAAATCTACCCTATGCAATACAGATGTTATAACCATGTTTCAATGTAACTGTCATGTCTCAATCATGTCCTTGAAGGGTGAGGCCATTGTAAGAAGGAACTAAACTTTTTGGATGGAACCAAAGACACATATGGCATATCTTAAGTTGTGTTTTTTTATAGTGAATTGTGTTTTAGGGAAGTTCAGGGAGAAAGTTTATCGTTATATAATTTCCTTTGAGAGCCTTTCAAATAAAAGGAAAGGATAGATCAAAGGCCATTTTATTCAAGCACAGGTGTTATATTCTCAGTAGCTCCCAGGAACTCAAGACCTATGGAGGGAAAAAAAAAGGTTATAAAAAATATTGCCCTCTTTTATCAAAAGCAACCCCATTTTTATTATTTTGGGTAGTTATTTTTGTGGGTTTTTTTATAGTTAAATAAAAATGTACAGAGTAGATAATGATGTCATCAACAGACTTGAGAAGTTTAGAGCCGCCCTGATTGCTTATATTAGGTGCCTTCCACAGCCTTTTCTGGCCACTGAAGTATTGGCTAATACCCCAAAACAATAGTTTACTGTGTTGCATGAGAACTAAGAAGCATTTGAATCTAAACTACATCTTATTTTAGAGACATTAAAATTTTAAAAAATTCTACAATTCACATAATATTGTGGTTTGCTAAGAGAAAAGTTTAACATTTTTAAAGGACTAATAAATTTGTAAGAAGTAGTTTTCAATTCAAAGGCCAATTCTAGATTCATATCCAATGGAGTATTTTCACAGCTTAAAGCCCTTTATATCAATCACACTAAAGTTATGAAAGCAATAGTGAGTGTTCATAGAATGTATTAGTGTATAGTAAGATATCAGTGAAGCAAGTTAAAATTAATATGATAATAATTCAGTAATAAATCATCATTTGCATAACTAAGCAAATAAGTTCAGCCTCTAAAAGTGGAGCTATGTTTAAGTTTTTAAAATAATAACATTTGCTCAATAACAGTGTTTGGAGTCCTTATTTGGACAATGAGAAGTATTTAGACCCATATTTGGAGTTTTGTATTCAATTTAAGATGCTGAACGGTAAAGGTCCTTTTTAGCCACATTTCAATGAAACAAAAATTCACATTTTTAAAAGAAAATTAGTATAAACATGATGAAATACAGGAATTTTTACCTCAATCAAGAAAGAAAAAGAAGAAAATGTGCCTATCACTTGTAAAGTTATTGTTTATTTTCCACAAATAAAAATAGATATATATCCCCAAATTTCCTTTTACCAATTATTGCCATTAAGTATTTGTTATTATTTCATATCATTTTTGTACTTGGCCCTTTAAATTTATCTGATCACTTAAAAGCATTACCATAACTGAATAAGAAATGAATATGTAAACACATTCTGGATTTTTCCTCAACTCAGAGAGGTGCTTAAAATATCACTTTTCATATATTTCATAAGAAATATATGAAAAGTGATATTTTAAGCACCTTTAAATCTACAGCCAAGGAATATGTGATTCTTGTGGATTCCTCCAGGCTTCCTCGGAGTCTCTGCCCTTCTCTTTCACATCTACTCTTAATCTTGTGAAAAGACTCCCAGAGGCAGGCTATGGGAATGGATCTCCTCCAGACTACGCAGAGCAGGAGCTCCTAGGACACATCAGAACCAGCAGACATCTGTCACTGAGCCCAGGGACATACCAGAGGGGATGCAGAGAAACCCATGGCAAGCATTGGCTCTTTATCCCAGGACTCAATACACCAGAGGAACCAAGTCATGAAAGATAAGTGTAAGCTGCTTACGCCTGAACCAACCCCAGACTCTGATCTAGTCTTCTGTGAGATGGGTGTGCTGTTGGGGGGGGTGGAAGGAGGGTGGTTCCTCATATTGTCAGCAACTCCATCAGGAGAGAAGTGAGGCATGGGTGCCTGTGGCAAAGAGAGGAGCTATTTATCCAGATGGCCATCTTTTCAAAGAGAGGTACATCCTATTTGGTAACAACTGTTGCTTTCAGTCTTCATAGCTTACAACTACCTTAAGAAGAGTGCCTAGATAGTTCTTTGTCTCAGTTTTAAACTTTGTTTTCTAATGCCTAATCATTTATTCTACCCAGTTTCCAAGATAGCCATACTGTGCCTCACTTCCTGATATTTGCGGCCTTGAAAAGTCCCCTCCCACACTGAATGAGGGCAATGTGTAATTCCAGAGACATCTCTATCATGATCTAGGTTGCTAGAATGTTTTTCTATTAAAAACAACCATGAAAATAATACCAATGAATGGATTTAATAAGCAATATACTTACAGTAGTTAAAAATGTCATAGTATTCTATTTAAAGGATATTTTTTCTTGTAGATATATTAAGTGCCTTTGATATTAAACTAAGGGATGCAAAAAAGTTTTAAGTGTTTAATAAACACTTTTATAAGTAGTTAGAAACATATGAAAAGTGATATTTTAAATATTTATGAGTTAATAATAATTATGAGACAGAAACAATGTGCACAGTACTAGGTAATAAAATAGTAATTATGATTGTGATTAAATAACTCTAAATTAAAAATCAATTGTAGGTGAAATGACATTCATATTGTTAGTTTAAAATGCTATGTTAGGTGTTCAGTGAGGATAGAGATTGTAAAAAGAACCTGTACATTTTGAGGATATGCCCTTGTGGAGAAACACCAGGTGATATGGGTAGCAGAAGGTTCTATGAATTTGCTTATACAAGCCTTCCCAGCACAAAGACACACAGGAATGAAAATCAAAAACATCAACTTAAAAGACAGCTTTGAGCCCCAAACTGACAAGATATTGGGGTTTTCCATAAAATCTTAATATATACTTTATATCTTTAATATGCCTTACTCTCTGTGGGACATTCAATATGTATTATTGAATGCATTTGAATTAATCTACTGTAGCAAAAATCAAGGTAAGTAAACAATAAAAATCCAATTTTTGAAGAAAGAGAAAACCTCATAGGCAGGGAGATAGAATGTTAATATTGTGACTGACATTCTAGATGTCAAAGAAACTGCCACAATATTCCTGGATTGCATGTAAGACAGACACAAAAATGGCAAATTTTCAGGATAGTTCATTGAAAGTAAAACCGAACCCTTCTGCTCTAAACTAGACATCCAACGAACACAGACCAATTGTGAGTATACTCACCAACCCAGGGCAGCTCTCAGCTGAGTATGTAGAGTATGTGTGTATCATGTGTATGCAGCTGAAATTTTTTTAGTATATTTAAAATAAAAAAAATTGGCTCATTGATGTAGAAAGCTTTTTAAAATGTCCCTTATTCATCACTCATGAAAACATCAATTTTTTTAACCCTTCAGAGAGCTGAGGTCACAGGATAACCGTGAGCTCCAAATCTAAGGAGAGACAGGCCTCTGCAGGGAGAGGCACACTTGCATACCTGGCCACTTGCATACCTGGTGCAGCCCCGGTGAGACACTGGTTGTAGAAGAACTCAGGCAAAATAGTTAACAGATTGGTAAAGGCTGCATGTGCCTGGGAGCTGCAGATATGCGAGTGTTTGTACCCTCTTGCAAGCACTTCTGCATGAACCCCACCTAGAATGCACTAAGCGTGGAGACCTGAAAAGCCAAATAACAGCCTCCACTGAAAGGGTAAGAAACCCCACGAGGACCTTGCATCTAGCCTATGGAACCAAAGCCTGCAGCTATTTCGGAGAATAACAAACTCTATCACCCTCAGGACAGTAGTGAAAACATGTTGCAACTGAAGAAGGGAACAGCAAATAATCCTTCCACCCCTAATTCCAATTTGCCTGGAACAGACATGGGCCTTTCAGAGCGAAAACTGGCAAAGTCCCTGGCACACTGGGAGGAGATGGTCTAGAACCAACCCTGAGTGAGGTTCTAGAATACTTCTTGATGCACAACTGCAGGTTAGGGAGGAACAGTAGTACACAGAAGACCATACCCGCCAGTGTGCCCGCCTAAGACTGTAGAGAGACTTAATGACAATAGAGAGCGCCTTCTCCCCACACCAGGCTCACAAGCTGATTAACAAGTGACAGAGAGAGATTGCTAGGAGAGGGCCAAGACTGTGGAGACAGACCCTCGTTGATGTGCAGTGCAAAGGGAAGACCTAATGTTGAGGGTGAAGCCGACACTGAGAAAAACTACCAGCAAACCAGCCCCCAACAGCAACACAAGGAGTCACTAAAGGACTTTGATGTTGTGGTGCATTGAGGCTAAAACCACTGCAGCAGAGGAAGGGAATTGCAATCTCAGCCCAGGTCCTAACTCATTTTGCACTCTAAATATCCAGCAAAAAAAAAAAAACAAAACACAAAACACAAACAGGTGTATGTATTTCCAGGCCTAAAATCTATTTTCCGCAACTCTACTCTCCTACACAAGGTGTCTGACTTTCAACAAAAAATGATGAGACAGACGAAAAGGTGAGAACAACAACACATTGTCAAAAATAAAGCAGTCAACGGAACCAGATTCGGCATGACAGAGATGTCGGAGCTACCTGACAGGGAATTTAAAATAACTATGAGAGATGTGATGAAGCTCTCGGTCAGCAATTTTCAACCTTTCCCATCTCATGGCACACAAACTAATTACTAAAATTCTGCAGCACACCAAAACATATTATATTTTTTGCTGATCTGACCAAAAAAATTGATATAATTTTGTTTCATTCACACTGAACAGCTATTGTGTTGGCTGTTGTCATTCTTTTATTTGACAATGCAAGGGAAAAGAGGTCAGTACCCCTGACTAAATAGACAGGTATTGCATGTTTTAAAAATTCTTGCAGCAGACTGGTTAAAAATCACTGCTCTAGTGGAAAAGGAAAACAATGTGCAAGATCTGATGGGTAATTTCAGCAGGCCGTGGAAACTATTAGAAAGAACCAATTACATTGAAATGTAAGAAATGAAAACCACAGTAACAGAGGTGAAGAATGCCTTCAGTGGGTATCAGTAGACTTTACAAAGAATCAGTGATGTTGAAGGTTGGTCAATAAAAATGACCTAAACTGAAACACAAAAAGGAAAAACATTAAAAGTTACTGGGTATTTACCCAAGAGAATTGAAAACTTGTACTCACACAAAAATCTACAAATGAATGTTTATCATATAACTCTTCATAATCACCACAACTGGAAACAACCCAAATATTTTTCAGTCAGTGAACATATGAACAAAGCATGGCACATCCATGCAATGGAATACTACTCAGCAATAAAAAGGAATGAACTATTGATACTTGCTACAACACTAATGAATCACAAATATATTTTGCCAATTAATAGTAACCAGACTCAAAGACCATATATTCTACGATCCATTTATGTAACTTTCTGAAACTGGCCAAAATAGAGACAGAAAATAGATAAATAATTGTCAGGATTGGCATAAAGGAATTTTGGGGATAATAAAACTACTCTGTATCATGACTGTGGTTGTAGATACATGGATCTAAGCATTTGTCAATACCCATAGAATTTTACCCCAAAACGAGTGAATTTGACTCTAAGTAAACAAAAATATACTAGGGTGTAGGGGTATACCAAAATGGAACACAAACTCTAACAAATGTTACTAATTGAAACTGTGAATAACATTACCACACTAACACAGGTTGAGAAGGAAAGAACTAACCTAAGTAATTTTAGAATGCAGTATTTTGATCAAATACTATTAAGACTAAAGGCAAAAGTTATTATATAGATACACTATATTCTAGTTAGTAAATGAGACACGAGGGAGAAATTCTGAAGTTATTTGTATACACTAAAATTGAACAAAAATGTTAATATATTGTGAACTGTGAAAGCCAGTTTTTTTAGCTGTCAGAAAAACAATAATCCCTGTGGTATGAAACTATAAACTCATAGTTTTCATATACACACACACACACACACACACACACACACATATATATATATATATATTAATTAATAAAAGAGTAATAGGCAAATTGGCCAGGACGTCCTCACAGTAACGTCCAAACAGCAGGCTGCATGGGGCAACCAGGCCAGCAGGGGGGCACTGAGGGGTGACCAGGCTGGCAGAGGGGGGCAGTTAGGGGTGACCAGGCCAGCAGGGGGGGCAGTTGGGGGTGACCAGAATGGCAGGGGGGGCCAGTTGGGGACAACCAGGCTGACAGGGTCGGGGGGAGGGCAGTTAGGGGTGATCAGGCAGGCAGGTAGGTGAGTAGTTATGAGCCAGTGGTCCTGAATTGTGAGAGGGGTGTCTGATTGCTGGTTTAGGCCCAATCCCCAGGCCGTGTGGAGGGGCTGTGGGTGGTAGGCTGGCCAGCCCCACCCCCGAATGGTGTGGGGGGGTCAATTCAGGGCAGAGCAGGCTGGGGGGGAGGGGCCGCAGGCCGATTGGGGTGGTGGGGGCTTATCAGGGCTGGGGCAGACTGTGGGGAGGGGCTGTTGATGGTGGGTAGGCCAGCCCACCCCTGAATGGGATTAGGGCCAGCGGCCTGGGGGAGGGGCCATAGATGGTTGGCCAGCTGGACCTGCCCCTGACCAGAGTGGGGTGCCAACTGGGGACAGAACTGGCTGGGGTGAGGGGCTATGGGCCAATTGGGGTAGTGGGGGCCCATCTGGGGTGGGACCAGCCAGGGGGAGGAGCTACAGGAGGTTGGCCATCTGGCCCCAGCCCCTATTGGGGTAGGGGAGACGATCAGGGGCAGGGCCATCCTGGGGGAGGGGCTGTGGGCCAATTGGGGTGGGGTGGGCCAATCGGAGGCAGGGCCAGCTGAGGGAAAGAGCCATGGGGGCGTTGGCCGACTGCCCCGCCCTCGACCGAAGTGGGAGAGGCTGATCAGAGGAGGGCCAGTTTGGGGGAGGGTCCATGAGAGGTTGATGGGCTGGCCCCACCCCCTGATCTGGCCAGTTCGCTGGCCACAGTGGGCGTCATAGTGACCGGTCATTCTGGTGGTTACGGCATTCAGGTCACTGGCTTTTTATATATATAGACTAGAGGCCTGATGTATGAAATTCGTGCAAGGGCCTTGGCCCAGGCCCCCACCTGCCACTGCCACGCTGGGGGCCTCTGCCCCCTCTGCCACAGCCCCTGCCCGCTGTGGCTTTATCCAGAAGGAAGGATGTCTGGAAGGATGTCTGGTCTAATTAGCATATTATACTTTTATTATTTTATATATATGTGTGTGTGTATGTTTTTAATATACATGTATAGTTATATATAGCAATAAAGTTGTAGAATAAATATAAATATGTGAAGGCATGGTATTAATATAATATATATGTCACATATACCTATATGTATATATACATATTATTTTTTTTTTTATTGATTCAAATTCTTGCACCTCCTTTAGGACCAGCTCAATGCCACCTCCTTCATGAAGCTTTTCAGTTTTCCCTTTGTAGATTCCCATTTTGCTTTATAATTCTCTCAGAGCACTTATCAGACTTCCTGCTTTTGTACATATCTTAGATGTCCTCCCAGATAGCAAACTCTTAAAGGCCTTTTTTTTATTTTATCTTTCACAACACCCTCCATGAGCTCTTAAATCAGTGGTTCTCAACCTTTCTAATGCCACAGCCCTTTAATACAGTTCCTCATGTTGTGGTGACCACCAACCATAAAATTATTTTCATTGCTATTTCCTAACTGTAATTTTGCTACTGTTATGAATCGTAATGTAAATATCTGTGTTTTCTGGTGGTCTTAGGCTCTACAGCAGCAGTTCTCAACCCACAGGTTGAGACCATCGGAAAACACAGATACCTACATTACGATTCATTAACAGTAGCAAAATTACAGTTATGAAGTAGCAACGAAAATAATTTTATGGTTGGGGGTCACCACAACATGAGGAACTGTATTAAAGGGCCATGGCATTAGAAAGGTTGAGAACCACTGTCTTAAATGGTATAGGTGCTCATTAATTTATTGAATGGAATTTAATGTTACAAAAATATCTAGACACAAATCTGAATGCCTGGGAATCACCATGCCCTTGAGGTAATTAGTTCTCCTCAAACTAGATTCCACAGGGCCTTAGAGAAGGTCCAAAGATACTATGTAGGGTTCATTTCTGGGCCCTCAATTCTTTCCTTTCCATTCTCTTCAATATCATATATCTCAATGACTAAAAAACTAAATACTGATGATCCCTGAATGTATATACCAATCTTTAACATCTCCTCAGAGAAACTTGGGCATCTTCCTATTTCTCCCTCCCCATCCATCCCTCCCCATTTGCCTCCAATTCATCAGGGAGTGGTGTGCCAAATCTCTTCCAATTCTCCCCCAATTAGTCCACTCCTGCCATCATGGCCATAGTCTAAGCCAGCGGTCGGCAAACTCATTAGTCAACAGAGCAGCAAACCACGGCTCGCGAACCGCATGTGGCTCGCGAACCGCAGTTTGCCGACCACTGGTCTAAGCATCAGCACTCCCCAAAATTTCTGAAAGTTTCTCAGATGATGATCCTGTTTTACACTATTTCAGCTCACTGTTCATAAAGCAGTTAGAATGATTATCTTAAAAACCTAAATCATATCATGTGTCTGTTTAAGTTGATAAAACATGTTCAGTGGCTTCCCATTTACTTAAAATCATCCAATCACTTTATTATTTTGTTCCTCAAAGCTCTGCACACAACTACACTCCCAGTCATGAGCCTCCTGTCAGTTTCTCTAACTCAGACACCTCTTTCTTTCTTTTGAACATTTGATACTGCAGTTCACTTCTGCTGGATCAGATCTACCTCAAATTATCCATAAAGGATCAGATCTTTCCTTTTCTTCAATCTATCATAAAATCATTCTGTCTAAAGCAGAGTAAAAATCAATGACTGGAAAAAATTGTTAAAGAAATATGTTTTATTTTTAGATTTAACAGACATAAGGGTAGTCTATCAAATTATTGTACATATTTCAAATGCTTATGCTCAATTTCTACACAGATCTATCTCATTAGGGTTCAAGAACAGTTTGCTGAAGGGGAAGGTCCGTGGGCTGCTGAGTGGCCCTGTGTAAGAGTACTCTGTGTATGACTGATTCCATCTGCTAAGTTCTTGACTTAAATGTCACTTCTTCAAAGAAGTGACTATGCTATTTAATTAGGTCCATTCCCCTTTATAATATTTTCTATCACTTATTTTTTTCATTTATTACTCTTATCTAAATTACACACACACACACACACACACACACACTTCTCTGCCTACTTTATTCCCTGCCTGTTCCTCATAAAACCCAGGTGACAGGTATGTGACCTTTTTTGTTTTTTGTTTTTTACTAATGCATACCAATTGCAATGTCAAAAATGTCAAATCCAATTGAGACTAATGAATTTCTCAGAGCTTTAATAAAGTGTGAAACTCCAAACTCATGTGACCATTAGATCTTTCTTCAGGATGTATACTGTAGACTACATTGTGGGAAATACTGATCTAAAGAAATAAATGGAAATTTTGCATATGCTAAAACTACTTTCACCGGGTTATAGAGTTTAAGTTACATTGATACTTAAACTTAACCTGCTGTCGTTATGTCATGGGTGGAAAAAGTAGAGAATTGGAATTATACCAGAGATTTGGTGGGAGAGAGTGTGTGACACTCATTTGCCCATTTTTCTCTTAGTTTCTTTTCTACCTTTTCATATTCTGAGGCTAAAACACTGAAAATTAAATTTCCAGATTTCTCAGCTGGGTGATTTCTGGGTTGGTTCTTCCAAAAAGAGGCACTCACAGAAGATTGGAAAGCTGAAGGAAAATTTTAAAATATGTATTTTTTCTTTTTAAAAAAATTCTAACTGTTCCTGACAGCAGTGGTAGCCTGAGGCTTCAGTGTCGTTCTTGTCTTCTGGACTGTGGCTAGCAGCTGCAGCTCCAGAACTGTCCACGATTCCCGAAGCAAAAAAGCAGCCACAAAGCCAACTGGCTGTGGCCTCCATAATCTTTGGCAGCTGCAGCAGCGATGACAATGGATTTGGCAATGGCATGGCTTCCGGCCTCCAGCAGTGTCTGCTGTGAGCATTCAGCTGGGTCTGGCAACACTGCCTTCTCCCTTGTGTTCCTATAGCCAGGGCTGGTAGGGACTTTCCCTATAGTCACTGGTTCTTCATTACCCCACCTTCTGCCTTTTGCTCCATGAAGCCTTCCAATGCTGTATAAAATCCTCTCTGTTTAAAATACCTGCAGTAGTTTGCTTTCCTGACTGGACTCTGACTGATATGGGGGCAAGGTGGGAGAAGGTGCTTCTGTCTTCTAGACATGATGGTAGAAAATTATCTTCTCTGTCTGATGTCAATGAGTCAAGAATTAAACATTTAGAGAAACACCCAGAGCAAAAGAGCATGATGAATTCTGGGAACAAATCAAGAGTAGAAACAGGAGCCGAAGATCCTCATCCCGATCAATCACAGAACCTAGCAGTCCTCAATTCCTTCCTCCCTGATTGCTTCCAACCCCTAGGGGTGCACAAAGGCCTGTAACCTCCCCCCACACTCTCTTTTAAGCCACCCACAGCCATCCCCAAATAAGCATTCTAAGTGCCCCATGCTTGCTCTGCCAAGGCAGCTTCCAGACAAGTTTCCTAGTTGCCAACTCTGTCTTCAACTGAACATCACCCAAAACCCTATCTAATTAGAAAATCAGGAGTTGCCACTATTCAACAGTTATTTATTTAGCACTTCTCCTGTGAAGCACTGGGCAGGGGGAAAACAAGCTTACGTAACAGAACGATGCATACCAATAATAGGAAAGCTTTGAATGAAACAAGGGCTATCACAGAGATACAAATTAAGACATCAAGTACCGGGAGGAGGGAACAATTAATTCTGTGGGGACCCTTCCAAAGGCTTCACAGACAATCGTTGTGTGTAGTAGAGCATGATGGCACTGAGTGAAAAAAGCTGCGACCAGTGGAACCCAATTCAGTGGAACCTGCAGAGGCCAGACCTACATTATTTCCCTTATGGCACTTAGTATCCATATGAGGCTTTTAGACTAAACAGGTATGTGAAAATATTTGAAACTTGAAACATGTATATATAGAAAGTGGTTATGTAGGAATGATATTACCTGAGGAAGAAATATAAAAATGTTTTATGTCTGTTATACTTAGGGTATATATATGGTATCTACCAGTGTGATGCCCAAGACATAATAAGCAAAAAGAATTGTGTGTTTTTTTTAATCCTCACCCAAGGATATGTTTTTTATTGATTATAGAAAGAGAGGAAGGGAGAGAGAGAGAAAGAAACAACAATGTGAGAAATACCAATTTGTTGCCTCTTTTACCTGTCCTGAACAGGGATCAAACCCATAACCTGGGTATGTGCCCTGACTGGGAATTGAACCTTTGACACTTCGGCGCACAGGACAATACTCTAACTACTGAGCACACCAGCCAGGGCCAAAAAGAATTGTATTAATAAATTATGAAATAATAACAAAAATAGATCAACCAAAATGTTGTTGAACAGAAATAACAATGTTGAAAGGATTAAAATGCAAGAAAGAATTCAATATCTGTTTGAACAATTTAGAGTATTACTGACTTGGAAGGCCACTAAGAAATAACAATAATTTATGGATGTAAAGAAGCTGGAAATGTGATTCAATATTGCATAATAAGAAGCAAATTACAGAAATATATCCTGAACTCATTTAATTTCTGCATATTCCATGATAAGTGAAGAAACAGTAATGGCATTGAGATTTTTGAATGCCATTACATGGGAAATTGGTTATAAATTTTCAAAGTAAAATGGTGAAAATACCAATAAAGTCAGCACTATTCTGAGCTATGTATACATGAGGAACTCTAATCCAAGTGAGGACATTTTAAACCTCAAACCTCTCAAACAATTTTGCAATAAATTGTACCCATAATATCTCACTTTCCTTTGATTAGAACTATATCAAAAGGATGGAGAAAAACTGAATAGAGAAGTAAGAAAAGCAGCTTAGTATTGAGGAAATTGACTTATGAAAAATATTCTAGGAACAAAATATGTGCAACTTTGCAAAGAGATGACTAAGGACTTATGACATTCTATAAATATTTGAAAGGTATAAACATACAGTAGAGGAGGAATTACTTAGCATGATATGAAAAGCTGTAATTACAGTTTATGAAATGAAATGAGACAACCAAGATTTAAAGCACTCAAAACCACCTTATTTGGGAGGCTGAAGACCTATATTTGAAAAGACAAATTGTATGACCTTTGAAGCACCTTAATACTTTTGTTTGGTTTTTTAAATTTCTATCTTTAAAAATATATAACAATTTAATGAAGAGAGATAGGCATAATGAATCACTTCTTAAGTGTAAGTACAATAAATACTTGATTACAGTATTTTATTTATTTTGCATACTCCCTGGCTCTAACAAAATATCTCAGGTGGCTCACTCAATTATTTGACAAATAGAATAAAAAAGACAAACAAAATCCATAAATTCTTTCCCAATCAAGTGTTAATCTTTTTCACTAGACCTACATACTAGCAAGGAGCAAAACTCACTAATTGGAATTTTGTCTACGCATTAGTGAAGGATTGTATACCAGTGGTCAGCAAACTGCGGCTCGCGAGCTGCGGTTTGCTGCTCTGTTGACTAATGAGTTTGCCGACCACTGACCTAGACTCTCGATTCCAGTATTTACAGGCTGCTGTTGTTCCTTGTGATTAAGCCCCTATCCCAGTGGTTGGCAAACTCATTAGTCAACAGAGTGGCAAACCATGGCTCTCGAGCCGCATGTGGCTTGCAATCCGCAGTTTGCCAACCACTGATCTAGACTAATCATAGTTATATACCTAATTGAAGTAAAGACATATGTTGGCTGCTTTACATCGAAGAATCAAGATTTTATTTGCACTTGTTGCTAATTACTGCCTCTTTTTTTTGAAATTGTATAGTTAACTTTATTTTTATTTTATTTTTTTCTTTTATCTAATGTTTTACATATGTCTCCTTTTTCCTCCAATTAACCCCCTCCCCCATCCCTTCCCCACCCGGGCAAGCCCCCACCATCCCAGTGTCTATGTCCATTGGTTATGCTAATATGCATGCATATAAGTCCTTTGGTTGCTCTCTCACCCCCCCCCCCTTGCCGCTCCACTACCATTTGTCTCTAGACTGATCTATTCTTGTTCATCAAATTATGTTGATCATTATATCCCACATATGAGTGAGATCATGTGATATTTACCTTTCTCCAACTGGCTTATTTTGCTTAGCATAATGCTCTCCAGTTCCATCCATGCTGTTGCAAATGGTAAAAGTTATTGCCTCTTTCTTGTATTGTTTCTTTCCCTATGAAAACTCGAAATATTTGACCACATCCACTTTCCTATGCCCATGTTTCATATCTTACACTAGATGTCTTGCTGTTTCCTCAACTCAATAGACTCCAAATCAAATTCATTTGACAAACAAAATAAAACTTACTCCACACTTTCCATATGCCAGGCTCTGAGGTAGAGATCAAACCTTGATTTGAAAGAATAGCTATGGGTAGGAGCTCCTAGATGTTATCTTCCCACCTTTAACCATTTCCTAAGTTTAAACTACATAATTCTGTTAAAAACACTATCTATGACTGGGTTCCCAAGAAGTACAAGATTTATTGAGAACTGCTGTTCATGATTTATTGAGAGAGTACTCTCAGGATAAAAGGAGTAAGGTGAGCAAGACACAACAGAGGGAGGAGCTAAATACTAGTTAAGCCATGGTCACAGCTGGAGTCTAGTTTCAGTCAGATCTGTGGGGAGCTCTGGAGCATGAATGGTTCTACTGAGTTGATCCCACCTCGAGGCGAGTAGGATTGTCTTCTATATGTCCATGTCAATTAATGGGCTGCTATCTCCTGCAGAGAGCCCTACCTGTAATCTCTCAATGTTTATGCTCCCATTCAATGGATGGCAATTTTCTGGAGAAGGGAACAACTGTGAGTCAACTCTCAAAACACCCAGGAGATACATACACTTCTGGTAAAGGGCACCTGACTGGCTAACAACCATGCCTACTAGAAACATCATCACTTCCCTGGCCACTTAGGATCACAACTCCTATTCCTGTCAAGCCATGCTGGATTGGTCACTAAACCTTGAAAATTCTTCCTTTATACTTTCTTTCTTGTGTTCTTCCCTTCTTATTTTTTTTTCTAGTCACCACTTAGAGCAGTCCCAGTTCTTACTGATTCACACTTAATCAACAATCATATTTTCCTAAATATGATTTAGGAAAAATCATATTTAGTCTCAAGATTTCCAGAAGCAAAAAAGACATGACAGGTGATCAAACTATTGGGTGGGAACTCATACAACTTAACAAAAGGAAGATAAACCCAATAAAAAACAAACCCATTGACCATTGCACACAAAAAAATATTTAGATACCTAGGAATAAACTTAACTAAGGAGATAAAAGAGCTCTACTCAGAAAACTACAAGATGTTGGGGGAAAAAAAGATAGAGGAAGACATAAACAGATGGAAGAACATACCCTGTTCATGGATTGGTAGAGTCAACATCATTAAAATGTCCATACTACCCAAAGCAATCTATAGATTCAATGCAATCCCCATTAAAATACCAATGACATATTTCAAAGACCTAGAATGAACTCTCCAAAAATTCATCTGGAATAAAAAAAGACCCAGAATAGCTGCAGCAATCCTGAGAAAGAAGAACAAAGTAGGAGGGATCGCAATTCCAGATATCAAGCTGTATTACAAAGCCACTGTTCTCAAAACTGCCTGGTACTGGGTCAAGAACAGACAAATAGATCAAGGAAATAGAATAGAGAACCCAGAAATCAACCTAAACTACTATGCTCAATTAATATTTGACAAAGGAGGCAAGAGCATACATTGGAGTCAAGACTGTCTCTTCAATAAATGGTGTTGGGAAAATTGGACAGATACATGCAAAAAAAATGAAACTAGACCACCAACTTACACCATACACAAAAATAAACTCAAAATGGATAAAGGACATAAGTGTAAGACAGGAAACCATTAAAATATTAGAGGAACCCACAGGCAGCAAAGTCTCAGACATATGCTAAAGCAATATCTTCACCAATACAGCTCCTAGGGCAGTGGTCAGCAAACTGCGGCTCGCGAGCTGCGGTTTGCTGCTCTGTTGACTAATGAGTTTGCCGACCACTGACCTAGACTCTCGATTCCAGTATTTACAGGCTGCTGTTGTTCCTTGTGATTAAGCCCCTATCCCAGTGGTTGGCAAACTCATTAGTCAACAGAGTGGCAAACCATGGCTCTCGAGCCGCATGTGGCTTGCAATCCGCAGTTTGCCAACCACTGATCTAGACTAATCATAGTTATATACCTAATTGAAGTAAAGACATATGTTGGCTGCTTTACATCGAAGAATCAAGATTTTATTTGCACTTGTTGCTAATTACTGCCTCTTTTTTTTGAAATTGTATAGTTAACTTTATTTTTATTTTATTTTTTTCTTTTATCTAATGTTTTACATATGTCTCCTTTTTCCTCCAATTAACCCCCTCCCCCATCCCTTCCCCACCCGGGCAAGCCCCCACCATCCCAGTGTCTATGTCCATTGGTTATGCTAATATGCATGCATATAAGTCCTTTGGTTGCTCTCTCACCCCCCCCCCCTTGCCGCTCCACTACCATTTGTCTCTAGACTGATCTATTCTTGTTCATCAAATTATGTTGATCATTATATCCCACATATGAGTGAGATCATGTGATATTTACCTTTCTCCAACTGGCTTATTTTGCTTAGCATAATGCTCTCCAGTTCCATCCATGCTGTTGCAAATGGTAAAAGTTATTGCCTCTTTCTTGTATTGTTTCTTTCCCTATGAAAACTCGAAATATTTGACCACATCCACTTTCCTATGCCCATGTTTCATATCTTACACTAGATGTCTTGCTGTTTCCTCAACTCAATAGACTCCAAATCAAATTCATTTGACAAACAAAATAAAACTTACTCCACACTTTCCATATGCCAGGCTCTGAGGTAGAGATCAAACCTTGATTTGAAAGAATAGCTATGGGTAGGAGCTCCTAGATGTTATCTTCCCACCTTTAACCATTTCCTAAGTTTAAACTACATAATTCTGTTAAAAACACTATCTATGACTGGGTTCCCAAGAAGTACAAGATTTATTGAGAACTGCTGTTCATGATTTATTGAGAGAGTACTCTCAGGATAAAAGGAGTAAGGTGAGCAAGACACAACAGAGGGAGGAGCTAAATACTAGTTAAGCCATGGTCACAGCTGGAGTCTAGTTTCAGTCAGATCTGTGGGGAGCTCTGGAGCATGAATGGTTCTACTGAGTTGATCCCACCTCGAGGCGAGTAGGATTGTCTTCTATATGTCCATGTCAATTAATGGGCTGCTATCTCCTGCAGAGAGCCCTACCTGTAATCTCTCAATGTTTATGCTCCCATTCAATGGATGGCAATTTTCTGGAGAAGGGAACAACTGTGAGTCAACTCTCAAAACACCCAGGAGATACATACACTTCTGGTAAAGGGCACCTGACTGGCTAACAACCATGCCTACTAGAAACATCATCACTTCCCTGGCCACTTAGGATCACAACTCCTATTCCTGTCAAGCCATGCTGGATTGGTCACTAAACCTTGAAAATTCTTCCTTTATACTTTCTTTCTTGTGTTCTTCCCTTCTTATTTTTTTTTCTAGTCACCACTTAGAGCAGTCCCAGTTCTTACTGATTCACACTTAATCAACAATCATATTTTCCTAAATATGATTTAGGAAAAATCATATTTAGTCTCAAGATTTCCAGAAGCAAAAAAGACATGACAGGTGATCAAACTATTGGGTGGGAACTCATACAACTTAACAAAAGGAAGATAAACCCAATAAAAAACAAACCCATTGACCATTGCACACAAAAAAATATTTAGATACCTAGGAATAAACTTAACTAAGGAGATAAAAGAGCTCTACTCAGAAAACTACAAGATGTTGGGGAAAAAAAAGATAGAGGAAGACATAAACAGATGGAAGAACATACCCTGTTCATGGATTGGTAGAGTCAACATCATTAAAATGTCCATACTACCCAAAGCAATCTATAGATTCAATGCAATCCCCATTAAAATACCAATGACATATTTCAAAGACCTAGAATGAACTCTCCAAAAATTCATCTGGAATAAAAAAAGACCCAGAATAGCTGCAGCAATCCTGAGAAAGAAGAACAAAGTAGGAGGGATCGCAATTCCAGATATCAAGCTGTATTACAAAGCCACTGTTCTCAAAACTGCCTGGTACTGGGTCAAGAACAGACAAATAGATCAAGGAAATAGAATAGAGAACCCAGAAATCAACCTAAACTACTATGCTCAATTAATATTTGACAAAGGAGGCAAGAGCATACATTGGAGTCAAGACTGTCTCTTCAATAAATGGTGTTGGGAAAATTGGACAGATACATGCAAAAAAAATGAAACTAGACCACCAACTTACACCATACACAAAAATAAACTCAAAATGGATAAAGGACATAAGTGTAAGACAGGAAACCATTAAAATATTAGAGGAACCCACAGGCAGCAAAGTCTCAGACATATGCTAAAGCAATATCTTCACCAATACAGCTCCTAGGGCAGTGGTCAGCAAACTGCGGCTCACGAGCCACATGCAACTCACAAGCCACGGTTTGCCACTCTGTTAACTAATGAGTTTGCCAACCACTAACCTAGACTTTCTATTACAATAATTATAGGCTGTTGTTGTTCCTTGTGATTAAGTCCCTATCTAGGGCAATGGAAGCTAAAGAGAAAAAAAAAAAAAACAAATGGGACTACATAAAGATAAAAAGCTTCTGCACAGCAAAAGAAACCACCAACAAAACAACAAGAAAGCCCACTGCCTGGGAGAACATATTTGCCAATGTTATCTCCAATAAGAGTTTAATCTCCAACATTTACAGGGAACTCATACAACTTAACAAAAGGAAGATAAACAACCCAATCAAAAAATGGGCAATGACCTAAATAGACAGTTTTTGAAAGAGAACATAAGGAAGGCCAAGAGACACATGAAAACATGCTCAAAGTCACTAATCATCCCAGAGATGCAAATCAAAATGACAATGCAGTACCATCTCACACCCATCAGAATGGCTATCATCAACAAATCAACAAATGACAAGTGCTGGTGAGGATGCGGAGAAAAAGGAACCCTCCTGAACTGCTGGTGGGAATGCAGACTGGTGCAGCCACTGTGGAGAACAGTATGGAGTTTCCTCAAAAAACTAAAAATGGAACTCCCATTTGACCCAGTGATCCCACTTCTAGGAGTATATCCCAAGAAACTAGAAATACCAATTAGAAAGGATAAATGCACCCCTATGTTCATAGCAGCACAATTTACCATAGCTAAGATTTGAAAACAGCCTAAGTGCCCATCAGCAGATGAGTGGATTAGAAAACTGTGGTACATCTACACAATGGAATACTATGCTGTGGTAAAAAAGAAGGAGTTCCTACCATTTGCAACAGCATGGATGGAGATGGAGAGCATTATGTTAAGCGAAATAAGCCAGTCAGAGAAAGATAAATATCACATGTCTCACTCATTTGTGGAATATAATGAACAGCATAAACTGATGAACAAAAACAGATGCAGAGACGGAGAAGCAACGATCAGATCATCAAACCTCAGAGGGAAGGTAGGGGAGGGTGGGGTAAGGGGGAGAGATCAACCAAAGGACTTGTATGCATGCATATAAGCATAACCAATGGACACAGGCACCAGGGGGGTGAGGGAATGATTGGGGGAGGGCAATGGGGGGATAAGGACACATATGTAATATCTTAATAAAGAAAAAAAGAAAAAACTGTATTATCTAAGATAGAATAGAATAAAATAAAATAAAATAAAATGTGGATTAAAAAAAGTACTGGGGTGGAGGTGGGGGGGAAGGGTTCAGAAGAAAAAAATAGAGTCCTTGTGAATGTGGATCTGGTTTTTATTAGGTTTTCCATCTTTGGTTTCTAGCACAGTGCATGGCAAACAGAAATTCTAAATATATGTTCAAAAGAATAAAAAAAGAGCAAATGAAGGAATGCACATCTATGCATGTCCTTGAGAGTGCAAAGGAACCATGATACAATCCATAACGAAGCAATCATCCTATCATCCACCAAGCACAAAATTAAAGCTGCCACACTCTGTCCTCTGGGAGTTTTCTCAGGGTCACTCGGACACAGTCCCCACTTTCCTTCTCTCAGGACAAAAAGCATGTGTCAGTGTATTGCTAAATACTGCTCCTAAGCTTGCAGGCAACAGCAGCAAACAAACAGAAGAGGCTAGAATTGGTCTCTAATAATAGACTTTGGTCAGGTCTATTTTATGGGGTGTATGGCAACACTGGCCATCATTACACATTTAGTCTCCTTCAGAAGGCCCCTGCATCTCCCAACATACCCCAGTTGGGTAGCTCTTTGTCTTCATGCCATAGAATCCTAGCTGCCTTACCTTAGAGGACCCGGGTCAGGAGCAGCTCCTGGAGTCATTGCAAAATGACAATGACTTTGGACCAAAGTTCACCATCACCTGGCAGGACTCTCTCCCTGAGCCAGCATCATCTAAGTCCCACAGATGCCTGTGGAAAGATAGGATCTGCCAAGATGACAGTCCAGAAAAGCTAAGCAAAGCTGTGGTCAGGGAAGCACAATGCCCAGTTGGCTATTTGGTTGCCTCCACAAATCTCAAGACTTTTACCAGAATAAACCACATTCTTAAGGCCTCTTTCACATTGGGATGGAATAGTTCCATAGCAGTTGGCAATGAAATGTTTCCCCACCCTAACTGGCATCTAAACTTCAAGCTTCTTTACCAAGTGGGCCCATATGTTTGTAGTCTGGGCCTGTTTCTCTAGAATGTTTCTCTACTGTACGTACAGTAAGACTGCATTTAAATAAGAGAGAATGCCTACATTCTGGAATTCTTGATTGTCCCAGCTTTAGAAATTTTTTAAATTATTTGTGTAGCTTCCAACCCTCTTGTCACCTGCTTTGCATTTTTTAAAATTGCTTCATTACATAATCAAAATTATTTTCACAATTTACAGAATTAGCTTTTGACAAATGAGCCTTTTGCTACTTGGCCTACCTCTGCCTTCCTCCCCCTTGAGGAAATACCTATTCACCTTTTGCACTCACCTGGCAAAACCCCAATCTTGGATGGATCCACCTCTCCCCCTGCCTTAACTCTGCCTGGGATCACTGAGTACAAATGCTGGGGGGAAAATCACACAATGAACCGAGTCTTTGGCTGTTTGCTTGCTCTGTTTCAGCAGGCACAGGGCATGCCTCTTCCTTCAGAGAGGTATTAGAAACTGTCAGACAGGAAGTTCCTCAAATCCCTGCCCCCCTGCCCACACATCTAACTGTAATTACATCATCCGCCCCCTCCTTCCTCCTGCTTCAGAGACAGAAGTGCCTTTTTCTGTGGAATCCTTCCACTGTCTCTGGAGTCCATACCCTCCCATATCCTTCATTCTTCAACCTCTCCCTCTCCACTGCCACCATCCCAGAAGCATTTGAACATGTTCCTCTCACTGTATCCTTGACAGCCACAACATGGTCCTTTGATCCATTGTCACTGTTTGGTGGCTACCCTTGCTTTGCTTACCTTCAACCTCAAACTTTGGCATCACCTAAACCTGCTGCCACTGTTTCTCACCTTCCTTGCCAACACATTGTTCTCTGTCTACATTCCCCATCAATCTTCTCCATGTGGCCAAATCCAATGGACGTTCCCTGTCCGCATCCTGCTTGACCTTGGCAGCATTTGAGATAGTTGAGCTCACTCTCTCACCCTGACTTCCTTATCTCAACACCTTCTTCTTTTGTTCCCCTACCTCCCTTTTTGTGCCTTGCCTGTGTCCAGACTGCCCTGTCTCCTTTTAACTGTTGATATGCTTTGGAATTCTGTGCTAGGTATCCCTCTTCATTTTTCATTGCACTCGATCTCTAAGTAATTTAATTGATTCTCGGGGTTTAACTTGTCATCTGTATACTGATAGCTTTTAAAATAACTTTGCATTTATTTTTATAAAGGTGAGACATGTACATGAAATAAATCAAAGACTTCAGAAAGTTGATGAATAAAATTCTGTGCTCTCTTGTGCAACTCTTCCTCACCCAGAGCCTGAAGCATTCAGAAGCACTCTCTGGATTTATGTTTCTTATCTTCATGACTCTAAATAATGTGATTATCCTTCTATTTCACAATTTATTAAGTTTAGATGTCTACTGATTTCCTAACACTAAAGGTGAGAATAAGTTTCACTTAACACTCATCTCCTTCTTCTCCTAGACCTTTTAATATCTATCATTTTTAATCAGTTATCTTCGCAACTTTAAAATAAGAATTGAATCTGGTTTTGGTAACATCAACCTTCAACAGTATTTCTTAAACTCCCATTCCATAAGATAAGAATATAAACAGCCCTATCTTTCCTCCTTTCCCACTTGCCATCTTGCACTTTATCATTACATTTTAACCCTGCCACCATAACCAAATCTCTCGTTTCATGTATAGATACATGCTAAAAAGATGGAGACCAACAAACAGCATTATATTATTATTACTCTGTAAATATTGTTCACTGTTGAGCCAAATAGGAGACTGGTATTAACTGCTTTCTCCAATTTCATTGCCCTATGCCATTGATGGACAATTCCAAGCATCAAGGATAAATTTTTCTCACACTCCTCCAATTATTTAAAATTATGAAACGTTATAATTTCCTTCATTTTTAAATAATGACTTTCTTATATATTTTTGTCTCCAATTTCAAATTGCTTTCTTGATTTCTTGCATCATTTGCCTTGATCATCTTTCAGACTCCATCATAGTATAGTCCATGCAGGTCCCTTTCCCCCCAGACCTGCATCCTCCTGTTCCAACCTGGCCAGCTTTGTCTTGGGTCTTCTGCATACCTGTTTGTTATCCTAGAACTTCCGTTTCTTGCCCTTCCGTGTTGAAATCTCTGTCTTCCTTTTTCTTGGATATGCCTTTGTTTTCCTAGAATATACTCTCAGATGACTTCTTTTTAAAAGGTGTGTATGAGGTAAATTACCTGATTCTTTGCATGTCTAAATTTTTTGTTTTGTTTTGTTTTGCTTTGCTTTCACCCCTGAAAGGGAGTTTGCCTGATAGCATTGCTCCCCTGTCTTCTAACCTCTGGTGTTGCTCATGCCAGACTGATTTTTGTTCCTTTGTAAATGATACAGTATTTTCTCCAGTTGGAGCTCTTATACTCTTGTCTTTATTTGGTGCTTTGAAATTCACGCAGAGGCGTCTAAAGAATGGTCTTTTTCATTCATTTTCTGGGCACTTGCTGAACCCTTCCTAGAAGGCTCCTGGAAATCCATAGATTTGCAGCCCACTCATGTGCATGCGCAGATCACTCCTGGGTCTGGCCTCCCAAGTCCCTCCCTTGCACTGCCTTTGGGCCTGAGTCCATTCAGCACGTGGCCATGCCCTGGGGCAGGTGCCACTGCACTTTGATTTTGAGTGCAGGGGGCAGGGGGGAGGGGGGCGGGCAAAGCATCCATGAGCATTGGGGTTTGCCTGATAGGTGGTGTAAGCTAGACGCCTCACAGCTGACCTGTGAGAGGCCTCCGGCACCTGGATAACCCAGGTGTTTCTCATCCCAGGACTCCACTACCTGCCCATTAAGATCTCAAGAGATGCCATGAGATACCGCGAGACTAGCGTCCTCTGGCAAAGTGGCCGGCTCTCAGCACGGGATTGATCCGCCATTCAATGAAGACTGGTATCTTGGACTGGATTTCCTAGAAAACAGCACCCGAGGTAAACACAACTAGGAAGTGTAAGTGATACCAGAGAAGCAGGAGTGGGAGAAATGGGTGTGGGGCAAGGAAGGACACAGCTTCCGGAAAAGCTGGTTGCTAGGGCCTGCAGGTGTCTTCAGAAAGGAAATTTAAAGTTATGCCTCTTGGCACAGCCCTTCTGAAGGGAAGGGGTGTATCTGGCCAGTGCCATCTCCTTTTGGTCAAGGATTGGTCCGTGCATAACTCCTCCACAAATGCAGGTTGCATATTTATTGGCGCTAAGGAGTTCCTCCGCAACAAGGAACCCCCAGGGTAGGAGGGAGGGTGCTGTGAGCTTGTGTCCTCAGGTGCCCAGAGGGACAGAAGGCAGCATCACAACAGCCCCAGCAGCGACCCGACTCCAAAACCATGGAAACAGCGCCAATCGTTGCTAGGTTCAAACACTGCAGATCTGGGATGGTGCAGAAACTGAATCCCATGCAACTACTATTTTGGTCGCTCTGGGAAATTTTTTATGGTCCTTCTATTGTTTTGTTTTTCTCATTATTGTTTTACACCTTTAAGAGTTCTTCCTTAGTCTCCATTTATTCCTTCCTCACAGGATCATGTTCTTGTTTTGAGATTATAGTATCTTCTAAGTATCTATGAAAATATTAGTTATATTTTCAAGGTTTTCTGCTGTGGGAGGCAGTCTACATTGTGGTTAAGAGAATGGACTCTAGATCCTAACCATCTGGGTTTGAATCTCAGCTCTGTATGGCTTTGTGTCCTTGGGAAACTTGCTATGTTTGAGTTTCTTTTCATTCTTTTTATTTATTTTGTTTGCTTCGAACAAACACAAAATGCTTATTGTTAAAAAATGCAAGCATTGCCAAATTATCAACTTGTTAAACTTAGAAAAAGTATGAAGTTATTTTATAACTCAAAAAAGGAAACTACATTCTTGTTACTCAGCCTAACTTACCTTCAAATTCTTAAAGTTAGAGATTCTTTAATTTAAAAAGCGATTCTAAAAATTGTTCCAATCAGCCCAGCCAGCATGCTCAGTAGTTGAGCATCAGCTTATGAACCAGGAGATCATGGTTCAATTCCCGGTCAGGGCACATCACCAGGTTGTGGGCTTGATCCCCAGAGTGGGACATGCGGGACACAGTCAATCAATAATTCTCTCTCATTATTGATGCTTCTTTCTCTCTCTCCCTCTCCCTTCCTCTCTGAAATAAATAAACATATATATTTTTAAATTGTCCCAATTAATTACATGCCATAAAAAACAAAATGTCTTTTAAATGTCCCATACTTTAAATAAAGTAGACTTTGTAACATAAACTTGTTTAAATAGCTTTTATATTAGTAAAATATGCTACATTCTCATAAACTATATACCAATTTTATTATCTCATATTCTTCTTGACTCTCTTTACCTATAGCCCTATTGTGGAATATGATGGTCCTATATCTTCTGTCCATTCTTTCCAAACTTGGGTATGTTTGTAAAGCCTAAGATACTTCTACTAAAATGTTTTCACTCTATTCTTTTAATTTTTCTAGTATTAATTTGTTTTCTGCCTTTTCATTTTCCTTTGCCTATCTGTCTAGAATTTTCTATTCAAGTGTATGTAAATCTCTTTTTTAAAACCTGGAAATTTCAGCAGCACCACTTTCCTTTTTTTCTGCCTTTTCTGCTGTTTCCCTTCTTTTCAAGCTTCAAAAGTTCTTTCTGTTTTTTTTCTTCTCTTGGTTATAACTTTCTAGTAGAAATTTTACTTTAAGCTGGCATTGGTGCTCTTTCTGCTAAGTTTTCTCTTTCTCTTCCTTTAACTTCTTTTAAAGATAAAATACATTTCATTGACATTTATATACTTTACTGTTTTTTGTTTTGTTTTGTCTTTTTTTTTTCAAGCTTCAACAGGCAATTTCTGTTTTTTTCTTTGTTCCTCTTTTTACTTTTGATCATGTTATTTATTCTGAGGAAGCATAGGTATATCCTCTGCCTTTAACTTGAAAATTTCCTCCATTTTGGCTGCATTTAGTTTTTCCATTCTGAATATATTTTTCTCTTCCTTCCAGAGTCAGAAATTTTTATAGTTTGTCCCACTGTTGCACTTCATCCCATGTTCTTCCAGAACAGTATTCTAAAACTAGTCCCACATGTGTTGGCTTTTTTTTGTTTGTTTCTCACTTTTACAAAGTTCTGGTGATCATAATCATACAGTGTGCCCTTGTCTCCTCCTGTTGCTGAAATTTTTCAGAATCTAACACTTCCCCTGGAAAGTACATGATGATACTTTGTCTACAGAAACTTTGCTTGACCTAGCTCTGAAAGTTTTCTGTGTTTCCGTACCCAAAGCCCATGTGTCAATTTTCCTGAATATGACGCTCAGCTCAATGTTTTCTGTAATAAGCTTTCCTACTTATTATTTAAAGTGTTCCTTGGCCCTGGCCGGGTGGTTCATTTGGTTGGAGTGTCGTCCAGTACACCAAAAGTTTGCTGGTTCAATCCCATCCCCTCCAATTGGAGTGCATATGGGGGTCAACTAATTGATGTTTTTCTCTCAATCAAAGTTTCTCTCTCTCTCTCTCTCTCTCTCTCTCTCTCTCTCTCTCTCTCTCTCTCTATCAATTTTAAAAAATATATCCTTGAGTGAGGATTAAAAACATTTTTTAATATATTTTATTGATTTTTAACGAGAGGAAGGGAAAGGGATAGTTAGAAACATTGATGAGAGAGAAACATCAATCACCTGCCTCCTGCACACCCCCTACTGGGGATGTGCCTGCAACCAAGGTACATGCCCTTGACCGGAATCGAACCTGGGACCCTTCAGTCTGCAGGCCGATACTCTATTCACCAGTTAGGGCTAAAAAATAATTTTTAAAGTGTTCATTGCACTTTCAATTGTTTCCATTATTTCTCATAGCTTTTTAACAAAATCAGTTGTATCATTTCTTTTAACTGATGCTACAGTCTTTTTACATCATCATGTTTTGGCTAATTTCTGCTGCATTTTTGCTCTTTTTCCTGCTGATAATTTATTTTCTAATTCTTCTACCATACTGTGCTGAATTCTGAAGTCTTTTTTTTTTTTTAAGAAATGAATGGATTTATCCTTTTTCTGCTAATAATTTAAAATTTTTTTCTCCTGTGAGATCTTTGCTTTCTTAGTCTAATTAGCTTGCTGCTTCTGGTTTTGAAGCCAGAAAGGTTGAATTCTACCTGAAGTGCGAAAACAGCCATCATTCTGTGCCACAACTGTAGTAAGGGTGGTCATATTCTCTTGTAGAATCGCTGGGGCCACTCTGGACAAGTGGGCATAGGAGTTCACGCGGGGGGGGGGGGGGGGCACTAAAGAAACAGTCTGCACCAGAGGGAGAGGCAGGGTGGACTGTGCCTTAATTTATTCATCTATAAAATGGGGATAATATATTACATACCTCATAAGGCTGTTATAATGATTGAACTTATAAGCTTTAAATTATTCAAAATTTACACATATTATTATCTCTAGTCAATTTTTCTGTATGCTTATTTTTTTCTTTTTTCAAAGGACTGAATGGTGGTTTTATATGTGGCAAAATACTTCTCCTAGGGGAGTACAGATGAACAGAAAGACAGATAGGGGCACAGAATAACAGACAGGAGGGAGAAAGATTGGGGTTGGACAACAGTGGCACAGGAGATAGGAGATGGGCACGAGGTGCCCATCCCTGAGGCAGCAGCCGGGCAAGGCCTAGTCCTCATTGGCACAATCAGCTCTCTCTGGCCCGTCTGGGATGTTGGGTAGAGGCAGGCCTGCGAGCTAAGCATATTGACACTCCAGGTCAGGGCTCCCTGCAGGGGAGTAGAGTGGAAATGGATAAAGAACAAAAGAGGCAAATACAGAGCAGCAGCAGCAACCAAGCCCCTAGGGGAGATCTGTGGTCCTGAGGAAACCCCTGGGGTGGTGATCATTTCTTAGGCACCAAGGGCCTCTCTCCTGGGACTTCAGGGTGAGAGTGAATGAGCCGTTTTTGGTTTCAAAATGAGACAGACCAGCGTGTTCCATGGGCTCCACACCCAGGTGACACAGGGATTGGGGGCCCTGACGCCGAGGGTCCCTCTTCAGATGGCAGCAGGCAAGGGATCTTGTGAGCAAAGCTTATGCCTGGGGCAGCTGAAAGTGGAGGCATGGAGGTGGGGGGTGGGAAGCCAGGTCTTGGGTCGCCCATTTCTCAGGGTTAGTTCCTGGGTGGGCGGATGGAAGTACACCTGATGCCCATCCGTTTCTACCTAGACTCTTCTCCAGGGGGCTGCCATCCCAGAGCTTTCTCCTATCAGACAATGCTGCCAGGAAGCCGGGAGGGGGGCATGACGAGGGTCCGGAATCTGGAGTTTGGGAAGAGAGTCCTCATGGGATATCTGCTTATGTTTTCCTGTTTGCTTTTAAAAAAATGTTTTTATTGGTTTTAGAGAAGAAGGGTGAGGAATAGAGAGATAGAAACATCCATGAGAGAGAAGCACCAACATCGATTGGCTGCCTTCTGCACAGCCCCTTCTGGGGAATTGAGCCTGCAACCCGGGCTTGTGACCAGACCAGGAATTAAACGTGGTACATGGGTCGATGGTCAACCACTGAACGACACTGGCCTGGGGTACTTATTCTTTTAAATGTTACTGGTATTTCTCACATGCCTTGTTATTCTTGGATATCCAGTCATGCCTTAAAAAGGCCTGGGTCAGTAGGGTTTCTTCTGCTGCTGTAAAAATAGGATGATTTTCCTCTTCGGTCTTTCTGGTGAGAAGAGTTTGACAGAGAACTCCATGCACTTGGTGGATCAGACACACCCACTATAAGGCTTCACGTTAGGGACTGGTGAGCAGGAGCAGAATGTCGGTCAGGCTCTGGATCCCCAAATATGGTTGGCTTTCATACATATCATATCCTTTTTATTGGTTTTCAGTTAATATGGTATTAAAGGAGAGTGGTATTGATATCCTAGCATGGTAGAGATTGTGAAAAGAATGTACAGAATACACATAAACTCTTTAGGGATGTTCTACACTTGATGTGATATAAGAATCAATTGCTTAATTACAGGTGAAATGTTTTTAATAATTCAAAATAATATTCTAAGTGGTGGTTTTTTTAATGACATTAGTTGACACTCTATAATTGAGTTAATTATAGAATCATTTTGACTTTTTTGTAGAATTTTTATAAATATTTTTATAGAATTCTAGGATCACCTGTGATTTATTGGATATTCTAATTTTGTTGATTCAAAAATAGGACAGTAGCTTTTAAAACCCTTTTTCCTTTGAAATAATAGTGTGTGTCTGGGTCACCTGTAAACTCTGGGATGCAGAAGAGGAGAATGAGAAACGAAGAAGTAAATATTCTTTAGGAAACAAGCTCTGTGACCCAAAAATGGAGTAAGAACTTCTTGTCCAAGTCTTAGGAGGTGGTCAATAGCTCTACATATTTCTGCACTGAATTAGGTTTCATAACTTCCTGTGATGTCATTTGTCCCCTTCTCCCTGTCTCTACCCTCAACTTGAATTAGGACTTCCCTTCCAGAGTGCTGCCAAGCCAGTTTCCTTTAGAGTACTTTATAATCAAGTATTTCTACTAAGGTTTCATGAAACGAGTCCTGAATGAGAAGCCCGGATAAAGAGATTTCTAAGGCCAACTTTTCTTCTTATCGTTTGACCTTAAAAACCGATGTCATACCAAGCCCGCACTTCCTAAACAATTCACATTCTTGGAAGGTAGAAAAAGCTTCCATACAAATTAATGAGTTCCCTGTCACTGAGGTATTCCAAAAGACTCTTGAAAACCACTTCTAAGGACATAAAAATTGTAGGATTTTTATGTAAAATAAAGATTGGATTTAATGGTCCTAAAAAAAAAAAAAGATGTCTCTGATCCCTGAAACTCAATGATTTTCTGCTTTAGAAAGGAGCAGGGAGGAAGTGAGGAGGGAAAATCCAGCCTCACATAGATTTTGGCCTTGGCTGCTGGAGTTGCTCCAGGCTTCCTGAGATTGTCCATTCTGACTCCATACTTACATACTCACTTTCATGGTTCACTAGTTCATGGTTCACTAGTCCCCTCTTATCTGTGTTTTTGCTTTCTGTGATTTGTCACCTATAGTCACCTGTGGTCTGAAAAATATAAAAAGGAAAATTTCAGAAATAAACAATTAAGTTATAAATCTGAATAGCATAATGAAATTTTGCACTGTCTGCTCTGGCCCATCCAGGATGTAAATCATACCTTCGTCCAGCATACTCATGCTATATACACTACTGGGCAGTTAGTCATTTAGTAGCATTCTTGGTTATCAGATTGACTGTTGTGGTACCCAAGTGATTGTGTTTAAATAACCCTTATCCTATACAATAAAAGGGTAATATGCAAATTGATCCTAATGGCGGAGTGACCAGAATGACCACTGGACCAGTCTCTATGAGGCACACTGACCACCTCTTGGTCCCTTTCCCTGGCTGGCAGGCTCTGATCGCCTGATGGCCACCCACAGCAGTGGTGGGGTCGGCAAGCGGGCAGGAACAGTAGACCTCTCAGTCCCTTCTCCTGGCTGTCAGGCACTCATCACCCAATGGCGAATGGGGAACCAGGGGTGGATAGTGGAGGGGGGGAGGGGAGGGCTGGCTGTGGGCAGCTGAGGAAATGGCCCTGATCACAGGCCAGGCCTAGGGACCATACCTATGCATGAATTTTGTACGCCGGGCCTCTAGTTTTACTTAATAATGGCCTAAAGCCATTCATAGCATATTGTTAAGTTGGTTTTATTTTTTATTAGATACTAGAGGCCGTGTGCATGAAATTCATGCATGGGTGGTGTCCCTAGGCCTGTCCAGAGATCAGGGCCTATCAGGGCCATCTCACCCAGTCCCAGTTGGGGCCGGGCTGGCCGGGGCCTGCCGGCTGCTGGATGGGGCCAGCCTGCTGGACAGGGCCTGCCAGCCGGGGGGAGGGACCAGGCAGGTTGGCTGGCCATGGGAAGTTGGCGGTGGGAGCCCACTAACCACCAGGGGGCAGCTCCTGCGTTGAGTGTCTGCCCCCTGGTGGTTAGTGCGCGCCATAGTGACTGGTCAACCGGTCATTCCGGTCATTCTGTCATAATGGTCACTTAGGCTTTTAGATAGATAGATAGATAGATAGATAGATAGATAGATAGATAGATAGATTATAAATCTCTAATCTGAGCCTAATTTATAAGTTAAACTTTGTCATAGGTATATCTGTATAGAAAAAAACAGCACAGATGCTCCTTAACTTATGCTGGGGTTACAGCATGGTAAATCCATTGTTAGTAGGAACATTGTAAATTGAAATGCATGTAATACACCTAATCTATTAAACATCATAGCTTAGCCTAACCTGCCGTAAGCATTCTCTGAATACTTCCATTAGTCTAGAGTTGGGCAAAATCACCTAACAGTGCATACAATGTAGAGTATCAGTTGTTTACCCTCAGGACTGCATGGCTGACTGGGAGCTACAGCTCACTGGCTCTGCCCAGCATCACAAGAGAGCATTGCATGGCACATCACTAGCCTGGGAAAGATCAAAATTCGAAGTACAGCTTTTACTGGATGCATATCATTTCCACACCATTGTAAAGTTGAAAAATCGTAAGTCAGGAACCATCTGTATATCTAGGGTTTGGTATTATCGGAGTTTCAGGCATCCACTGAGAGTCTTGGAATGTATCCCCTGAGAATAAGAGGGGACTACTGTATTTTGCCCTTTTCCCCTCAGCATGTCTATATAAGTATCCTTCAGTCAAAGGCAGGGAGAAGTACACCATTAGTTACAGGAATGGCCAATCAATGCAACCATATGATTTCTTTGAATTCTTAGTCTCCATTTTTTAAAAATCTATGGGAATTTAAAATTATACTTAATCATATCTCTGTTTCTATCTTAATATCAAATAGTATTTTAAATTACCAGTCACTGGGGGCAGGGAAGTGAAGAACTTGACCCAATCTATCTGGGAAAATGTGTCTCTATTTCCTTCTTATGCCCAAGGCAAATGCACCCCTACTTAAGAAGCTCAGGTCAATACGTTGGATTGGCACTCGGGATCCAGGTTTATTATCCATCATCTTCCATAATCCTTGTGACCTCCTTCTGCAAGGCCCACCATCTCCAACACACCAAGTCCCCATTCCACGTGGAAGGGAATTCATACATTGGGAAAGGTTAATGTGTTATTTAAATAGCCTCCTCTTAGTTCATTCATGTTTCTCTTTTCACTTGACTATGAACTCTTTACAATGCCATAGCTAGTAGAATTATTTAAGAATCTGTCTTAACTCAATCTTAATGTGCCTCACTAAACTAATACAATCCTTGCCCCTGAAAAAGGGTGTATTATGTGTTACATTTTGCTATAATTCACTATGTGTCTTTGGGGAAGAATTGTGCATTTTATATAATATGTCAAGGACAATTTCAAAATGGGTAACATCATCAATCTCATTGACATCTCTAATGGCTTCACTCTGTAGTCAGAGTTTTGCCAAATGCAAGCTAAGATTCAGGCCATCACACACCTGCTCCCTACCTTTTGTTTCAGATGTATCATCTGTTGAAAAAGCAACCAAGTTTAGGAATAGAATTCATCCTTGAAACATTTCTTGTCTAATTAAGTCAACAGATGTTGTTTGAAGTCTATACCTGGGGAATTTATTACTTCAGTTTTAAATAGAAAGGAGAATTCACAGACCTGCCTTTATGATAATTATGGGGTTTTTTTGGATCAATGTAGCCAGCCTGGTAATGGCTGATAATAGTCAAGAATTTGTGATAGTTGTCATTTTCAACAGTTTGAATGGCATTTCCAAAAAGTGCTTTCACTTGAGTTATCATCTGGCCTTTACTCCTCCCTGGCTGGGTGTCTGATCTTGTGCTAGGGCTTAGACAGAGCTAGCCTGGCTCAAACAGGCTTGTGGGGCTGAGGCAGATGGCAGAAAGTGGCTCTCGTGGCCCCTGCCCTTGCTTGGAAGCAAAGAGAGAACAGTAAAGTCAAAGGTCAGTGTCAGGATGCACAGCTTAACCAATCACCAAGGTAAGAAGAGCCTGAGGCAGGCAACAGATAACTGGTACAGCCTGTGAGTAAAAGAGCCAGTGAAAATGAAAAGAAGGACCCACTACTAGAAAGATGGTCATCCTGGCCAGCAACCAAAAGATGAGCTTTTACTGCCCTCTGAAGTTTACGAAGTCAGGACTACAGGGACACTCAGTGCCTATGGAGGCTTCTGTTTCTTAATCTGTTTCTTCCTCTCCTGCCTAGCCTAATAAGGGTGTGGCAAAGATCACATTCAGTCTTGTAGGTGAAGTCTAATTATTATTGTTGTTGTTAAAAGTTGTTATATAGTTGAGAAATATATGGAAAGATAGATAACTATTAAAAAATCTCCGAAAAAATAACCCAGCTGCATGGTGAGAATATTTTCTTTATATGGCAGAACAAGATAGGACATCTTATTTTCTTTAAATTTAGTCTGCTCTTGTTAGTATTTAACAAAGTACTTAATTAGCATCACTGATTGCCAAACATTTGTGATAGTTATAATTTCTGAACAAATTATCTCTTGTGGCAAGTTCTGGTAAATTCATAGATCAACATTTAAATACAAGGCAAAATCCCAGCATGAAAGAATTTGATTTTTTAAAACACTGGGTCTCAAATTATCTACCTACCTTGACAGTTTTAGTGTCTTGATTAAATATTTTATGATGATATTACTTAAGATAAAATGTAAAAGCTAATTTATAGTGACATCTCTTTATGTAAAAGGTTTCCAAGCTGATTTATTACCAGGTTGAAGCATGTCAGTGAATACAACCATGTCTAAAGATACTTTACAGTTTTCTTCCACACTCCTAGTTAAACATCTTCTGCAAAACAATTTATATGAAAAGCAGTGTCTTTAATTATACAAGACTCTTCTTTCATATCTCCTTTAGTTTCATTCTTCAATTCAATTTAGTACCTGCTATGTTCTATACTAAGTAATAAATTTGGAACACTATGATCAATTATAATACTTTTTCTGCTAAATTTATTATGTTACATCATCCTGAAAGGACTTTGGGGAACACACACACACACACACACACACACACACAATTACTTAATCATATTTTTGGTTAGGGCAGAGGGGATTCAGGGAATACTTTTAATGCTTTATTTAAGTTATATAGAACTATTTACCAATAGAATTAATAAAATAAAGCACTATAATTGCAATCTAACCTACAAACTCAGAAAATTTAACTTATAAACTCAGAAAATCTTAATAGTGTGTTTTATATTGTTAAGAAGTCCTAGAAGTGTAGCAAAGAAGAGAAAATGATGCTATAAAGGACAAAGAAGAGACACCAAAGCTAGGCACAAGCTGAGCAAGCAACTGCTATGGCACACTGCAAGATCTGATGGGACAGTGTGTGATACAGGAGGTGGCAGCAACAGTAGTATAATGGGAAAGAAAAATGTCCTTGGTGACAGCATTTTGGTGGGAAGAAACAGGAGAAAATAGGGAAAAATTAAGGGCAGAGAGAGACCAGATGGTGATAGTATTGAGCCAAAGAAAAAAAAATGCCAAAATATGTCATAAACTCAAATCTTACCAGTAAAGACCCATTAAATTGAAAAAATGACACAAATAGAAAAATTAAAATTTATTTTCATCATGTTAAAGTACTTACATTTTATTTCATCCAGACAGTATTTGAGATGAATTATTCAAAAAGAGAAGAAGGAGATATTTGCAATAAGATTCATAAATAGAGCCTAAAGAGGTAAGGAGAAGCATATGCCAATCCTAAGAGCCAATAGAGTGGCTATGTTTGAGCATGAAACCTGGAGCTTCCTTGTTGCCATGATGAAGAAGGAAGCTTTACCAAATAAAATTATAAATATCATTATCTGAAATAATTATCAATAAATATTTGGGAGATAACATTTTCTTGGTTAGAAATATAATTCCTGTGTTGCAGTAGAGGGGATAACAATATATTTAGTAATAACCTTAGTGGCAGTTGAGAATTCAGAGAAGGAAATCAAAGTTGTTCCATGGAAAAAGTTGTTTGTAAATGGGCTAAGTAAGGTTCCTTCTGATGAAAGGAGTTGGAAAATCTGCAGCCCCACACTGCCAGGGGCAATGGCTTTGTAGAGCACTTTAAAAGTCGGAGGCCAAACATACCGTGCACCTGAGGAACTTGTGCCAAAGGCCCTTGGCCTGGGCCCTAACGTCATATCCCTGTGGAGACCTAGGGCAAGTGTTCTGCAATGTCACACGAGGTCTGGTTTGGAAGTTGAGAGAATGAAGCTTCAAAACCACTAGACAGAGAAGTGTGAAGAAAAAAAAGAGGAAAAAATCTCATTCAAAATGAGGCTGCAAAACAAAATTTTAAAACACATGGGAACTCTAATTCTGGAAGGTGATTCAGCCCCAAATCAACAATTGCAACATAATTTCATTCCAGGTGGGACTGTCTAGCCAAAACTTTCAAATAAGTATGCTTTGTATACTTCAAAAGAAAAATGAAAAAAAAAGAATTTTTAAAGAAAAATATTAACAACAGACAAAAGAAACAAGTCAGGTAAATTAAAAGCAGAATGACTAGACATCTTAGAAATTGAAAATATATTGATTAAAATAAAAAATTCTTAATTCCTTTCACCTTTTTCAGCCATCTCCCAACCTTCCTCTCCCTCTGGCAATTACAATTTATTCTCTGTATCTATGAGTTTGTTTTTGTTTTGTTTATTTTGTTTTTTAGATTCCATATATAAGTGAAATCATATGGTGTATGTCTTTGACATATTTCATTTAGCATAATACCCTCCAGGTCCATCCATGTTGCTGCAAATGGTAAGATTTCAGTTATAAAAATAGTCACCAGGATATAAAGTATAACATAGGGAATATTGTCAATAATATTGTGATAACTATGTAGAGTGTTAGATGGGTACTAGACTTATTGGGGTGATCACTTTGTAAGTATATAATACTTAATCACTATATTGTAAACCTGAAGCTAATATAATATTATATGTCAAGTTTAATTGAAACATAATTTTTTGAAGTAAGTACTAGGCAAAGTGTCCTCTAGCAAAAAAAAAAATAATAATAATAATAATAATGAGAACAACAGCAAAAATTGTTGGACTAAGTGAATAGACAAATTCTTTTTCTCACATGTAATAGATTATCTTAAGCATTTACATAAGCAATTGAATAATTTTGAGTCAAGTTTGCTTACAGTCATTTAAAAAAATCAAGGTGAAATTTTGGGAAACATGTCTGGCTGTGTTCTCAATGACATTGTGCTTTTAAAATGGCAAACATTTGCGAGTCCTTGCTAAAATAATGACTATTTGAGCAATCATCATTGTGAATAGTATGAGTAAATTATTCTTCTAAAAAAGAAATAAATTCAAAAGTTGTAGCAAACTTTGGAGCAGACAATAAGAGAGAAAATAATAAATTTGAAAATATTGCTATGGATTCACCTAGATCACAGCATATGGAATAAAATATAAAAGCATGTTAAGTAGAGAGATCATACACACCAGTATGCCTGGGAGAGTTTCAATTTACTTGTAATTATTAGTGGAACTTCCTTTAACTTAAATATGCCCCAGTTTAGACAATAAATTATATACTCCCAAGTATTAAGAAACTAGAGGCCTGGTGCATGAAATTCATGTGGGGGGGGCGGTTGTGGAGGTCCCCTCAGCCCAGCCTGCACCCTCTCCAATCCAAGATCCCTTGGGGGATGTCCGACTACCATTTAGGCCTGATCCCAGGGACCTCTCACAATCCAGGACCACTGGCTCCTAATTGCTCACCTGCCTGCCTGCCTAATCACCCCTAACTGCCCCCCCTGCCAGCCTGATCACCCCTCACTGCCCCTCCTGCTGGCCTGGTCACCCCCAACTGTCCCCCTTCTAGCCTGGTCATCCCCAACTGCCCCCCTGCCAGCCTGGTTGCCCCCAAATGCTCCCCTCCCTCCACTGGCCTGGTTGCCCCACACAGCCTGTTGTTTGGTCATTACTGTGATGGTGTCCTGGACAATTTGCATATTACTCAATTATTAGTATAGATATGTAGACTAGACTGAAAAACAAATAAGACTGCCAAAAGGAAAGAATACAGAAAGTCACAAAGAAATAATATTTGAAGAGAAAAGAGCTATGAATGTTCTAAATCTAAATAAAGACTTGTGCCCTCAATTGAAGTGAATTATAAGAACCAAGAAGGATATACAGCTACCCCTTGGTATCTGTGGAGGATTGGCACTGGCCCTGCTCATACATGCTGAAGGCGTGGAGTGATTGGGGCCAGCGCCTTCAGTGGGTGCAAGTGGCAGCTACTGCCCCGATTACCCCTCAGGAGCAGGGGGAAGTGGAGAAGCCCTCAGGGGCGATCAGGGCTGGCAGCCGCTGCTCACACCTGCTGGTGGCGCCGAATGATTGGGACTGGCACTGGGCACCGGCAGCGGGTGTGAGCAGGGCTGGCACTGGCAGTGGGTGTAAGTGGCACTTCTGGCACTGACAGTGGGTGTGAGCAGGGCTGTCGCCAGCAGCAGGTTTGAGTGGCGGCTGCCAGCCCTGATCTCCCCTCCGGAGCAGGGAGAGGTGGAGAAGCCCTGAGAAGCAATTGGGGCTGGCAGCCACTGCTTGCACCCGCTGATGGCACCAAGCGATTGGGGCTGGAGTTGGGCGCCGGCAGTGGGTGCAAATGGCAGCTTCAGTGTTGGCAGCAGGTGGGAGTGGGGCTGGCACCCGCAGCAGGTGCAAGCACCAGGCAAGACCGCAGTGCATGGGAGCAAAGAATTTTCAGTAACCACCAGAGGCTTGCCCCAATGGCAGCAGCTGGTGCCCCCCCCCTTGGTCTGGCACCCCCACTCATATGCTCCACCATCCCGCCACAACCGATGCCAACCATGTTCTGCACACGCCCCCTGGTGGTCAGTGCACGTCATAGCAACCAGTTGTTGCAGTTGTTCCACCGTTCGGTCTATTTGCATATAGCCTTTTATTATATAGGCTGGTGTAGTATTTGCACATAACCTATGCAATTCCTTTTATATATTTTAAATATACTCTAAATTGCTTATAATATCTAATACAATGTTAATGCTATGTAAATAGTTGCTATACTGTATTGTTTAGAGAATAATGATAAGAAAATAAAGTCAGTACATGTTCAGTGCAGACACAACTATCATAGTACATGTCAGCAACAACTTATTGAATATTTTTGATCCACAGTTGGTTGAATCTTTGGGTGCAGAACCTATGAATACAGAGGGCTGATAGTATAAAATATATTCACACCTCTACACTCATCATAGTTAGTCTGGAAAACATCAATAATTAAGATACACTCTTACCAACTTCCAGGAGAAAAGACAGATTACCAACAAAAATGGATAAACATTAAACCAAGCAGGTTCCTCACCAGCAACAACAAATGCCATAAAACAAGAGAGAAATATAGTCAGTGTAATAAGGAGGACTAACAATTTACTAGTAGAATATTATATGCAAATAACTAGGTAAAAAAAAAAAAAAGCAAGTTGCTAAAAAATCAATATTCAACCTATACTTGATATATGTTTTAAGTTTTTGGGGCGTCGGAGGAATATAAACATACTAGATCACTTTAGATATTTTTATAGAAATAAATTTTAGTTTACATCTTTTTTAAAAGAATGCAAAAGTTTTATTGATATGCTCTCAGAGTTTCTACTGTACTGTTTTTTATTAAGGTATAATTAAAATCAAATATTATATTAGTTTCAGATGTATAATAATGATTTGATATATGTATACATTGTGAAATGATCACCACAATAAGTCTAGTTAACATCCATTATCATCTATCTAATAAAAGAGTAATATGCAAATTGACCATCACTCCAACACACAAGATGGCCGCCCCCATGTGGTCAAAGATGGAAGCCCCCATGTGGAAACAAGATGGCCACCACAAGATGGCTGGCAGGGGAGGGCAGTTGGGGGGACCCAGGTCTGCAGGGGAGGGCAGTTGGGGGGACAAGGCCTGCAGAGGAGGGCAGTTGGGGGTGACCAGGCCTGCAAGGGAGGGCAGTTGGGGTGACCAGGCCTGCAGGGGAGGGCAGTTTGGGGGGCACCAGGCCTGCAGAGGAGGGCAGTTGGGTGTGATCAGGCCTGCAAGGGAGGCCAATTATGGGTGACCAGGCTGGCAGGGGAGGACAGTTAGGGGTGACAAGGCCAGCAGGGGAGGGCAGATAGGGGCAATCAGGCAGGCAGGGGATCAGTTAGGTGTCGATCAGGCTGGCAGGGGAGTGGTTAGGGGGTGATCAGGCTGGCAGGCAGAAGTGGTTAGGGGCAATCAGGCAGGCAGGTAGGCGAGCGGTTGGGAGCCAGCAGTCCTGGATCGGGCCTAAACTGGCATTCGGACATTCCTCAAGAGGTCCCAGATTGGAGAGGGTGCATGAATTTCATGTACTGGGCCTCTAGTACATAGTTATAATTTTTATTTTTTTCTTGCAATGAAGACTTTTAAGTTCTATTTTCTTAGCAACTTTCAAATATGTGATATAGTATTATTAACTATAGTCATCATGCTATACATTATATCCCCATGACTCATTTATTTTATGGCTACAAGTTTCTACCTTTTGACCCCCTTCACCCATTTCCCAATTACCCTTTCAACCACCAGTTTCTTTACTGTATCTAAAAGCTTAGTATTTTTTGTTTGTTTGGTAGAGTATCCCATTGTATAAATACACCACAATGTATTCATCCATTCTACTCTTGCTGGCCATTTAGATTGTTTATAGTGTTTGGTAATTATGATAAATGCTGTTTTGAACATTCTTGTTCCTTTCTTTCAATCACAGTTATGTTGGGTATATATGTAGGAGTGAAATACTGGAATTGCTGGTTTGGAGGCTATGCATATGTTTAGCTTCAGTAGTTACTGCCTAACAGTTTTCTGAAGATGTTGTACCAATTTATATTCCCATGTGTACTGCAGGAAAGCTCCACTTGATCCACATCCTCACCTCTATGTGGTTCTACTAGTTTCTTTAGATTTCACCTACTCTGATGAATGTGTATATACACAATTTTCAAATCCCTGATGAATAATTATGTTGAGTACTAGAGGCCCAATGCACAACATTTGTGCAATAGTAGGCCTTCCTTCCCCCAGCTTCCAGCACCAGCTTCCCTCTGGCACCCAGGACTCGGGCTTCCCTCCGGCTGCAGATAGGCACCCGGGACCTGGGCTTCCCTTGCAGCCCTGGCTTCATCCAGAAGGATGTATGGTCTAATCAGCATATTATGCTTTTATTATTATAAATTTCATTGCTTATCATCTATTTATTCTCTTTCATGAATTACTTGTTCAATGATCAAGGCCATTTTCTATTACTTCATAGGAACATTTTACATATTATGGAACATTTTACATATTTTACTGGGGTCTTTTAATAAACAGGGGTTCTTAATTATGTTCTCTTTATGTCTTATTTATCAGTATTTTAAAAAAATATTTGCCTATCCTAAGTCATGAAGATAATCTTTGTTATCTTTTACTTCACATATACATACAACTCCCACCTGGTCCAGAATTGTTTCTTGTGTGAAGTAGAATATTATGATTATTTTTCCCATATGTATATCCAGTTGACATACCATCATTATTAAAAGAAACATTTCTTTCCTTATTTATTAATATTTTATCATAAAACAAAGAACCACATTTCTGTTCTACTGACTATGTCTATTTGTCTATTCTTGTGCTAATACCAGACTGTCTTAACTATATAGCTTTGCAAAATATCTTGAAAACTCTTAGAGCAAGACCTCCAATTTTTTTGTTCTTGAAAATTGACTTATCTAACTTACCTAGTCTTAGTTCTTTATATCTCTATATATAGATAAATTAGATTTATGTGCTAATCTCAACAAAAATACTTTAAAGTTTTTAACATACAAGCCATAAATAAGTTTAATTAATCCATTATAGTTAAACTATAATACAGGCAGTAAACTCCTTGACATCAGTCTTGGTGATGAATTTTTGGATATGACTCCAAAAGCAAAGGCAACAAAAGTAAAAATAAACAGTGCAATTATATCAAATTAAAAAGCTTCTGCACAGCAAAGGAAATCATCAACAAAATGAAAAAGCAACCTACTGAATGGAAGAAAATATTTGCAAATCATATATCTGATAAGGGGCATCCAACCTCATAGATAGGTCTAGCAACATAGCATTGAGCAATAGGAGTCAGAAACAGAGTTAATATTTTATTGCTCTATTTAAACAAAGTTCAAAATAGGCAAAGTTAATCTATAGTAAGGAAGATGATAAGAAGGAAAGGGGAGAGACTAGGAAGAGGCATGAGTAGGAGGCCTTGGGTTACTGGTAATGTTCCACTCTTAGTCTAGATTGTTGTTACACAGGTGTACTACGTGTACTGGTTAATAATGCGGTTTATTTTTCAATAGATGGAGTTACAAATATGTTGATATATATGTGTGTGTGTGTGTGTGTGTGTGTGTGTGTGTGTGTGATTTGATATCTATGCTATTTTGTTGTATTGACAGCAAGCTTCAAAACTTCATAATTTGCTGAAGGTGTTAACATCATTGATATTTTTATGCTTAAAATATCAAATTTTGTGCAATATAAAAGAGCATTTGTGGGAAGTTTTAATTCATTACTTTATTTTGAAGAAAAATTTATCTTATACTTCGGGAAGCTTATGGTGAACATGCTCCATCTCAAGGTACTTGTGAACACTGGTTTAAATGCTTTAAATGTAATGATTTCGATGTGAAAGACAAAGAACATCCAGGTCAACCGAAAAAGCCTGAAGCCCAACAATTACAAGCATTATTGGATGAAGATGCGTGTCAAACTCAAAAACAACTTGCAGGACGATTAAACGTGTTTCAGCAAACAGTTTTCGATCGTTTACAAGCAATGGGAAAGATTTTAAAAGAAGGAAAATGGATGCTACATCAACTGAGCAAAAGACAAATGGAAACCAAAAAGTCATCAGTAAAATGTTGCTTCAGCAACATGAAAGAAATTTTTTGCATCAAATTGTGACTGGCGATGAAAAGTGGATTTATTTTAAGAATTCCAAATGCACAAAATCATGGGTTGATCCAGGTCAACCATCAACATCGACTGCAAGGCCAAATCGCTTAGGAAAGAAGACAATGCTCTGCGTTTGGTGGGATCAGGAAGGGGTGGCGTATTATGAGCTTCTAAAACCAGGTGAAACCATTAATACTGATCGCTACCGACAACAAATAATCAATTTGAACCACGCTTTGATCGTGAAACGACCAGAATGTGCAAGAAGACACAGCAAAGTAATTTTGCTTCATGATGATGCACCATCACACATTTCAAAACCAGCTAAAGACATGTTAAAAGATCTTTCCTGGGAAGTATTAACCCACCTGCTGTATTCACCAGACCTTGCTCCTTCAGATTACCACTTGTTCTGATCAACAGCACATGCACTTTCTGAGCAGCACTTCAAAACGTACGAAGAAGTGGAAAATTGGGTCTCTGAATGGTTTGCCTCAAAACAAGAAAAGTTCTATTGGGACGGTATCCACAAATTACCTGGAAGATGGGGGAAATGTGTAGCTAGCGATGGACATTACTTTGAATAAAGCACTTTTGATGTTTCTCTTAAAATTATCGTGTTTTCTGTGATCACAAAATCCACCATTATTAACCAGTACACCTAGTATTATGAAAATTCACTAAAGTGTACACTTATGCAAATGTTCGTTTCTCTGTGATGGCTATACATAAAAAGGAAAAAAAAACCCACAAACTTTAGGTAACCAATATAGAAATAACCTTAATATCTCCCAAATCAATAGATGAATGAAAAGGAGGAGATAGGGGATTTCAGGGATTTGGAGGAGGAAGAGAAAGAAGAGTGGGGAAGAAGAAAGTATGAAAAAGAAAAATACAGAACTCATTATCAATTCAACAGAAAGTAGGATTGCAGGGAGAGAGAAAAAAAAACAACAAAGAAATAAAATGGATGCTAAGAGAATGCACAAAAGAAATTGGCAAAAATAAGCCTACATGCATGATCAAAGTGAATGTGGATAGATAAACCTCACCCATTAAAAAACATAATCAGATGGAATAACATAAATGCATCTATATGCTAATTAGAAAAGGCACCTAACACCAAACCAAAAAGAAATTTTGAACATAAAGTTTTGAATAGCTAAGTAGATCTTATAGTAAGGTGTATTCCAAAAGATAGAGAATGACCCTCAAGACAATAAAACAATTTGCACTTAATAATACAACATTGTATTGGACAGAGCAAACTGACAGGGTTACAAAGTAAAATGGATAAATCCAGAACTATAGTAGATGTCCAAAACTCCAATGAGAAATATAGATCAAATAAAAAAAGCTAATAAGAACACAGAATATTTAAACAACTAGGCTATATCTAGTATCAGCTTAGCTCTGTGCCTATCCTACCCATCTCCCAAAATATGCACACCAAAACCCCCAGGCTGCTGCTAAGAGAGAATTCAATAACCTGCTATCATGCTGTATCTTCTAGGAAAGACCCTTGGATTCAGAGCATATGGAAAGGGACTTAAGGAGAATTCACCTATTCAATACCAGAATTCAAACAAAGTCTACATATAGGATTCATTGGAAATATGAACAAGATAAAAATATAATGACATGAAAACTATGCAAATGGAACAAAAGTAAGTATGAAAGAAACTCTAAAGCAACCAGAGTCTAAAGAACACATGACAACATCTCACCAGTGTTTCATACTATAGAAAAGTTTGTTAAGAATGTGAGTTGAATAAAGTAAGAACTTAAATCTAAGATGCTAACAGCACAGAATGAAATGAAAATGGTAATTGAAAATATAAGAAACAAATTGAAGCTAAAATAGCACCATTACAAAACTAATAAGTTGCATACCAAAAGGAAGCAAATGACATGGATGAAAAATAATTTTTTTACACAGAGGAAAGACTTGAGATAAGCCCAGTAAAATCAAAGGAAAATGATTAATGGAAAAAGAAGGTAGTAGCTATGGAAGTGTGACAAAGATGACATTATACAATTATCCCTAAGTTAAAGAACTCAATACATGAGTCAGAAAAAGTATTCCAATGGAAAAAATAATCCTGAAATGCAAGAATTAGAGACTCTATAACTCAAAAGCTCATATCATACTCTAAGACAAATATATCCAACAGTGTCCGTTCAAAATCATATTTTTCTTATTGAATTTTGAGAATTAGAAAAAAAATTTCAGGCATCCAGAGACAAATAGTAAGTCTCTTATAATTGAGAACAAAAGTAGGCTGGCCTCAGTCTTCTCCAGAGTAATATTCCAGGCTAGAGGATAATAGAGCAATGTCTAACAACCTCCAAAGGAAAAGAAATGTGACACAAAAATAGTATGTCCAGCCACGATCCCATTCACTTCATATATAAAGACCTCAAATAGATATTCTTAAATGTGAAAGAATAAAAGGATTGTAGGATGTATTAACTTTCTTGAGATGGGAAAATGACTCAGTGAAGGAATTTAGCCAATCAAGAAATGAATAATAACACCATGGTAAATGGTGATTCCTTCCATGTTGAATGCTAAATGACAGTCATGTCACAGCATTATTAGAAAGTGTGACCCAAGTGTTCTGTAATCAGCCAAGTAATTCTTCAGGTTGAAAGGAAGTAGACACACAGTCTTCTCTAGCATGAAAGAACTCAGGGAACATAGCACTTACAAAATATTTTTTATGAACTCTTTGAAATAAAGTCCATACAGCAAGAGGAGATCAAAACTTAGCACTTAGGAACAAAGACATAAAATAAACAGGTGATAAACATTAAGTCCATTGAAATATAGAACTAAAAATAACAGTGAGAAATATGGTTACAAAACGTAAGTGTCACAAAATTTTAAAATGTTTAACTTCAGTGTCTTTTCTTAATGTCAGGTAAGAAAATGAATTTAGTTTTTTTGTAAAAAACAATGTAGATTTTGTAGTGGTTCAAGATGACAGACTGAGTTCATGTGTTGGTCAACTCTCTCTCCCAAGACTGGATTAACAAGAGAGTAAAAATAAAAAAGGTCAAATAAACAAGGTAAGGCCAGTTGTTGACAAAAAGAGTTCAGCAAGTTTGTCCAAAAAGCAGATACAGGGGCAAAAGTGTATGAAGCATGAGGAAGCCAGGTGTAATAGGGCCAATAAAAATAACTAAAAATCTCTCTATATAAAACCCTAATATACAAATAGACCGAATGGCAGAACAATGGAACAACTGGTTGCTATGACATGTGCTGACCACCAGAGGGGCGCGCGCGGAACATGGCGGGCATCGGCAGCAAGCAGTAGAGTAAGGAACATGGCAGGCAGCGGCCACGGCGGGATGGTGGAGCAGGTGAGCGCCAGACCAAGGCGGGGCGCCGGTTGCTGTCATTGGGGTGAGCCTCTGGTGATTACTGAAACTTCTTTGCTCCCCGCCCGCTGTGGTCCCGCCCAGCACTCGTACCCACTGCCAGCGCCTGACACCCGGCCCAATCACTGGGCACCACCAGCAGATGTGAGCAGTGGCTGCTGGCCCTGAGGGCTTTTCCATCTCTCCTTGCTCCAGAGGGGCGATTGGGGCCAGCAGCCACCTCTCGCACCCACTGCCAGCGCCGGCCCAACTTGCAACCACAGCCGGCACTGGAGCCGCTGCTCACACCCACTGCTGACAACTGCCCTGCTCTTACCTGCTGCCAGCGCCAGAGCCGCTGCTTGCACCCACTGCCAGCACTGGCCCTGCTTGCACCCACTGCTGGCGCTGGCCCTGGCCCAACTTGCAACCATAGCTGGCACTGTAGCCACCACTCACACCCGCTGGTGGTGCCCGGCGCTGGTCCTGATTGCTTGGTGCCGTCAGCAGGTGTGAGCAGTGGCTGTCAGCCCAATCGCCCCTGAGGACTTCTCCACCTCCCCTTGCTCCTAAGGGGCAATCAGGGCAGCAGCCACTGCTCGCACCTGCTGCTGGTGCCGGCCCCAATCGCTCCACCCTGTCAGTGGGTAAGAGTGGGGCCTGCATTCCAGTATGTGGGAGTGGCAGTGGCAGGAGCAGGGCTACTGGCAGAGAGGGGATTGGGTGCCATAGCGGGAGAGGCTGGGCGGGGGTGTGGAGGATGGGCCGAGACCTGCCCCTGTGCCCACTGCAGCCTCACAGCCCACAGTTCCTGTCAAGGTGCATGAATTCATGCACTGGGCCTCTAGTGTAAATATAAAACAGTCACCCCTTATCCTTTATCTTCTCTTAGCCCAAAACCAAATCAAAACTAAACAAGACAGCTATTTTTTTTAAAAAAATTAATTCTAAGAGACCCAAAGTAAAGATGTTGATATTTTGCATAAAACATACTCTATCTTCTTATTTAAGGATTCTGCAGCTTAAAGGCCAGCTCACTACCCATTCACTTTAAGGAAACCACTTACACATTATTTCCAATACACTTTTTCATTATTCTAAAACAACGAACAACTATGGATTATCTTACTATTAAGGGAAAATAGTTAAAGAATGAGACCAAGATAAATGTGATAAAATATCCTAGATAAAGAAAGCTAATTTGAGAAATGGAAAACAACTTTTAAATATTCTAATTTTTATACTAGAGATAAACTAGAGGATTTTCCATGCATATAACAAGAATAAGATCTATAATAAAGAAACAGTAAAATAGCAAAAAAGAACACTTAGCAAATTAATATATAGCTACTAAAAACAAAGAATGTAGGGAGGAGAAAAATTTCAAAGAAATAGTGGACAGAAACATGCCAAAGCCAAGGGTATATATAGGTGCTTAGATTGAGTGGACCCAGGAAATATTCAGCATAAGTGAAGTAAACACCTATTTCTAAATACGATATTGGGAGATTTAAGAATACTAAAGTTAAAGAGAAATTTTCAGAGAAAAGATAGCAATACTGATTGCTAACATAGAAGGAGCATTCCCTTCAAAATTGATGAAAACTGATATTGAACTTAAAAGTCTTTACCTAGACAAATTATTAATCAAGTATGGTTATAGAATAAAATTATTATCAAATATCTAAGGACTCGGAAAATTTATCTCCCATGCATCCTTATTTATGAGGTTCCTTAAGATGGCTCAGGAAGAAAAACAAAAAGAAGTAACTAAGAATGAGAAAGGCATGGGATGTAAGAACAATCTAACCTGGGACAATAAGGAAGGGAAGACATAAGCTAACTGCTGTGCAGCAAAATCAGTCCTGAAGTAAGATCCGGAAATAAGCATGAAATAAATTTTTAAGAAGTATGTCTGTGAGGGTGGATATTCCATACACTGGATACTATCCTTGAAACCTACGGATTGGCTAAATAATAAAAAAGGCAGTTAGAAATTTTGAAGAGGAGGGGCACTGTACACAAGAAATATATGTAATTACCTCGGCATTGTTATGATAATGGAGAGCAATTATTGATTTTTCAACTTTTAAAATCTAAACAAAGGCAAAACTTGTAGAACACTGTGGTTATAGAACAGAAGGCAAATGTTTTCAGTCTTGCCAATATGAAAGTAAAAACAAAGCTTACAAGAGTAAGGGACTGAAAGGGACAAAGGATTGAGGACTTCACCTTAAACAATAGGGAGTCAAGATAGACTGTCTTTTATTACTGCAACAGAAATAAAGGAAAAATACAGAATGGGGAGAAAGTAGGTTTGCAATTGTTCATATGGAAAATAATTCAATATTTAATAAATAATAACACAAGAATAAACTGTGTTTCATGTACTCACAACTGTAAACCTACGTTTGCCCAACCCTATATATGTTATTGGGGATACAAAAGTGACCAAAATCGGAACTAAGAATAGTTAAATAATTACTGTGGCAGGAGAGGAGTTTAGAGAAGTATAGTGAGCTAATTCCTCATTCAGCATAGCAGGAAGTCAGTAGACAATGTTTAAAATAGATAATCCAAAAAAATCATGACTAATCAATTTAGAATTTAAAAAATCTAAAAATAGAAAAATATAATTACATGTCTCTTTAAAAATATAATTTCTGCTATTTTCCCACTTATCTAAATAAATTTTAAAGGTGTATTTATAGTGATACAAGAGGCCTGATGCACACAATTCATGCAAGAGTAGGCCTTCCTTCCCCCAGCACCCAAGACCCAGGTTCCCTCTGGCCACTGGCACCTGGGGCCTGGGCTTCCCTCGAAGAGGGCAATGGCCGGGCCCCCAACCAATCACATTGACCCACCTTGGCTGGCCTGGCTCCAGTGGGTGTCATAGCATGGTCCCTGATGGTCATCCAGATGGTCGTCCGTATGGTTGTTCGCTGCTTGGCCGTTTGGTAGATTTGCATATTATGCTTTTATTATATAGGATACATCTAATATTTCCAAATGATGAGATTTGAGAATTTTTACAACATTCTTTGTGCCTTTATGAACTTGAAAATTTTGTACCAGCATGAGCTTCTGAGTCCTTAGATATTTGATAATAATTTTATTCTCTATATTCATATAAATTTGGGATTTTTTAGCAAATAGGCTATGACAGCATTAGGCAAAAGGCTAAAATAATCTTAGGGCCATTAATACTCTCAAACTAGTTACTTTAGTTATTAGAGCAGTAACCTTCATCAATTTTCATTTTTCAGTGGCCCAAATTCTACTTTATCCATTTTCCAGAGTAAAAATGAATACTAATATTTGCTCAGACATACATGGACTCAGAATGTTGGAACTTAAATCTTAGATATTATACACCCTAATTCTTGTTAGACAGATAAGAAAACTGAGGTGCAGTTTGAGTAATTTTCCTAAAGTGAACGAACTACTTGGTGACAGAAGTAGAAATAAAATGTAAGTTTTGAGATTCTTGACCTCTGGTAATAAAGCACGCACGCACGCGCATACACACACACACACACACACACACACACACACACAAATATGCCTCCTGCATTAAAAAAATCAAAACGGGCTTTTTTATCAGATTCTACTAAAGTCAAGTGAAAGATTGACCTTTGTCAGTTTCTTTGGCTATAATAGAAGTTTATGCAGCATTGCATGTGTTCTACTTCAGAAGACGTGTGTAAAAAAATTTTTTTTAAATCACAGGTAAATAAGACAATTATATTGACTATGTTTTGAAAGATAATACTTTGTTGTCTGCATTACAAAATAATCCATCTCTTTTTTTTTGGCAGTTATTTCTTAGATACATAGTTTATTGCCTCCCCTAATTCTGACATCTTCCTAAATTTCTGTATAGAAAAATTTCCAAGGGGAAATTATTCCTCACTTGTATTTTTGTCATTTGATTAATTTTTTAAAATTAAGTCCAAATGATTCAACTTGTTTTTCACACTACAACAGACAGCCACCTGCCACCTCCCTCATAAAGGAAATATCCCATCAGATTTTCTACGTAAATAACTTCTTCCCTAGGAGGAAGGAAACTGCACAGAGTGGTATTTACCCTCGTTGTTACAAATACTTCTGTTGGATTTTGTATTATGCTAAAATGCCTTTGTGGTCATTATATTTAATCCCTCCCATTTTTCTTTGAGATTATAATTAGTCCCTTTCCTCTAATACATTTTCAGTTGAACACTAAACCTTTATTTTGAAAATGGTTTTGGAAATATTTTTCTGTACAATTAAGGGACACTCAAGTGATTCTATAATAAAAAGTTTCTGAACAATGTTTTATTTTTTCTTCCCATTTAAAAATTTTTTTTATTTTTTAATTTCTTTATTGATTAAGGTATTACATATGTGTCCTTATTCCCCCATTACCTCCCATCCCCCCACTCATGCCCCCACCCCGCTGTTGTCTGTGTCCATTGGTTAGGCTTATATGCATGCATATAAGTCCTTTGGTTGATCTCTCCCCCTTACCCCTACTCTCTCCTACCTTCCTTCTGAGGTTTGATGATCTGATCGATGCTTCTCTAGAAATAAGCCAGTCAGAGAAAGATAAATATCACATGATCTCACTCATTTGTAGAATATAATGAACAACATAAACTGATGAACAAAAACAGATCCAGAGACAGAGAAACATTGAACAATATTCTATTAGGACATATAACCACTACATTCTCAAAAAAGCTTGCTAATATTATTTACCCCTACCTCTGCATGTGAGCAAACTTAAAGAAACAGAGGAGTAAAAATATATTTTCCTATTACTCTTACTCAGAGGTGCATGGCATGGGATAGATGGAGAAGGCCGCAAAGCATGGTTTCTGTATTCCTGGGTTTTCAGCAGATTCTACTAAAAACTGGGGCAGTGGGGGCTTGTCTTGGGGGTTGGGAAGGGCAGTAGGGGGGGGGGGTCAATCAGGGAAAAAGGAGACACACGTAATACTTCAAATAATAAAATTAAAAATAAATAAAAATTTTAAAAAAGACTTGGGAAGAACAACTTTGCATTGTAGTAATGGCCAGAGATGGGTTCACCATGAAACTAATGAAGATTAATTCCTAGTAATGTATTCACATGATTTGCTTTAGAAAAATTTGCAAATGTAAGATATTTTTATTGCTATCAGTTAAGACTATTGATATTTCCTACTGCAACTTCTCCTGGCATTATACTTTCCCACCTGGCAGGAGGTCCTAGAGCAGCTGTGGAGTTTGGGTTTCAGGAAAATGTATTTATGTGGTTCACAGTCAATTCCATGGATAGTCATATTACTGTTAACTACCATGCATAGGATTGGCTGGACAATGGCAATTTATCTTAAGATACTATAAATGACACTATTATTTCTATTGGAATTATATAAGTTGTGCTATAAAAAAAGATTTTAGTAAACAAAAAAATGTATTAGGCAATCCTATATAATAAAAGGCCAGCGACCATAAGTGTAACGACCAGAACAACTGCTCGACCAGTTGCTATGAGGTGGGGTCCCAGCAAGGGGAACCGGCTGGCTGGCGGTGGCGGTAGGGCAGGACCCGGGGCCAGTGAGGTAAACCGGCTGGCTGGCAGCAGCTGCGGGGCAGGACTGGGGACTGGCGAGCAGGCGAAAGATGGGCCTGAGTGCAGGCTAGGCCTAGGGACCCTACCCATGCACGATTTCATGCACTGGGCCTCTAGTTGATTAATAAAAAATTTATATTTTCAGGATTTTTCTATTTGTGATATTAGCTCTTAAGAGTGGTACTTAGATATGACTTCTTTCTCATTCTAAGTTAAAATTCATATTTCTACTTGACTTGCTATTCATAACTTTTTACTGTTTTTCATAAAATGGATCACAAAAATCATGTTAAAATTTTTGGCAAATGACATAGGTATACTTCCCACTACTTTACATCAGGAAGTATAGAATGACCCATTATTGCTAAAGCTAACATTGATCACTTGGTTATGATGGTGTCCCCAGACCTCCACATTGTAAAGGAATCTTTTACACTTTGAAATTAATATATAATCTTTGGGAATACTTTGGAAGGTCTTTGTGAATATTCTATGCCCAATAACTTTTCACTCAATAGTTTTTCTATCCATTGATAATTTTTGCCTAAGTAAATTATTTGTGTTTGAAAAATGGCAACTTCTAATGCTGTTATTATTTCCACTTTCATTAGCTGGCATTCTTTTGTAAAGAAGTACTTTTCATTCCCTTTTGCCTTCTTTGGAGTATCAGTATGGATTTATGGGTTCATTTTACGTATGCTATGTTGTAATCTATTAACTATACTATTGTTTTGGATACTCAAACTATTCCCAAACATGGTATGTGGGATTCTGTTAAGACAATTCTTGGATTCTTTTTTCCCCAATAACAGTTGACATTCATTATTATTTTATATTAGAGGCCTGGTGCACAAAATTCACATACTGGAGGGGGTGTCCCTCAGCCTGGCCTGCACCTTCTCCAATCTGGGACCACTGGCTGCTAACCACTCACCTGCCTGCCTGCCTGATCACCCCCTAACCGATCCCCTGCTGACCTGATTGACACCTAACTGTTCCCCTGCTGGCCCGATCTCCCCCAACTGCCCTCCCCTGCAGGCCTGATTGCCCCCAACTGTCCTCCCTGCCAGCCTGATCACCCCCAACTGCCCTCTCCTGCAGGCCTGGTCCCCCCAACTGCTCTCCCCTGCCAGCCTGATTGCCCCCAACTGCCCTCCCCTGCCAGCCCAATCACCCCTAACTGCCCTCCCCTGCTGGCCTGTTCACCCACAACTGCCCTCCCCTGCCAGCCATCTTGTGGTAGCCATCTTGTGATGATGTTGTGGTGGCCATCTTGTGACAACGTTATGGCAGCTAACAATGTCACATGATGCCACCTAGGCTTTTATTATATAGGATCATTTTCAGCTGTACAGCGTAGTGGTTAGACATTTATATAATTTACAAAGTGATAAACCCACCTAGGGCCACACATAGTTATTACAATATTATTGACTATATTTCTTATGCTGTACTTTACATCCTCATGACTATTTTGTAACTACTAATTGTCTTTCTTTGACTTATTTCACTTAGCATGGTACTCTTCAGGTCTCTTCATGCTGTCTCAAAGGGTAAAAGATTCATTTTTTTTTTACTGCTGCATAGTATTTCATGGTATAAATATACCACAGCTTTTTATCCACTTACCTACTGATGGGCACTTGGGTTGTTTCCAGATCTTACCTGTTGTAAATTGTGCTGCTATGAACATAGTGGTGCATATATCCTTTCTGATTGGTATTTCAGGTTTCTTAGGATATATTCCTAGAAGTGGGATCCCTGGGCCAAATGGTAGTTCCATTTTTAATTTTTTGAGGAAACTCCATATTGCTTTCTATAATAGCTGCACCACTCTGCATTCCCACTAGCAGTGTACTAGGGTTCCCTTTTCTCCACATCCTCACTAGCACTTGTCATTTGTTGATTTGTTGATGGTAGCCATTCTGACAGGTGTGAGTTAATACCTCATTGTCATTTTAATTTGCATCTCTCTGATGATCAGTGACTTTGAACATTTTTTCATATGTCTCTTGGCCATCTGTATGTCCTCATTGGAAAAATGTCTAGTTAGGTCCTTTGCCCATGTCTTCCTTCTGTTAAGTTGTATGAGTTCCTTATGTATTTTGGATATTAACCCTTTATCAGATGTATTATTGCCAAATATATTCTCCCATACAGTGGGCTCACTTTTCGTTTTATTGATTGTTTATTTTGCTATGCAGAAGCTTTTTATTTTGATGTAATCCCATTTATTTTCTTCTTAGTTTTCTTTGCCCTAGGAGATGTATCTGTAAACATATTCTATGAAACTATTTGAGATTTTGCTGCCTATGGTTTCTTGTAGGTTTTTTATGGTTTCACAACTTACATTTAAGCCTTTACCCATTTTGAGTTTATTCTTGTGTATGGTATAAGTTGGTGGTCTAATTGCATGTTTTTGCATGTATCTGTCCAATTTTCCCAACACAATTTATTGAAGGGACTGTCTTGATTCCATTGTATGCTATTGCCTTCTTGGTCAAATATTAATTGAGCATAATGGCTTGGATCAATTTCTGGGGTTTCATTCTGTTTCATTAATCTACATGCTTATTCTTATGCTAGTACAAAGGCTGTTGGTTTATGGTGGCTTTGTAGTATAACTTGAATCTGGTATTGTGGTTCCTCCAACTTTGTTCTTCTTTCTTAAGGTTGCTGTGGCTATTCAGGGTCTCTTTTGGTTCCATATAAAATTTTGGAGTATTTGTTCTAGGTCTGTGAAATATGTCATGGGTATTTTAATAGGGATTGCATTGAATCTGTAGGTTGCCTTGGGTAGTATAGGAATTTTAATAATGTAGATTCTACCAATCCATGAACACGGTATATTCTTCCACTTGTTTATACCTTCTTCTGTTTCTTTTTTCAATGGCCTGTAGTTTTCCAAATATAGATCTTTTGCCTCCTTGGTTAAGTTTATTCCTAAGTATTTTAATTGTTTTTGTTGCAATGGTAAATGGGATTGTTTTCTTGGTTTCTTTTTCTGAGAGTTTATTATTGGTGTATAAAAAAAAAAAAAACATTGATTTTTAGGTGTTGATTTTGTATCCTGCTACATTGCCAAATTCATTTATTAAATCTAGAAGATTTTTGGTGGAGGTGTTAGAATTTTCTATGTACAATATCATGTCATCTGCAAATAATGAGAGTTTTACTTCCTCCTTTCCAATTTGGATGCCTTTTATTTCTTCTTCTTGTCTGATCACTGTGGCTAAGACTTCCAGTACTATCCTATATAATAAGAGGGTAATATGCAAATTGTTCCCTTGGGAGTTCAACTGGGAGTCTGACTACTCGCTGTCACGTGTGCTGACCACCAGGGGGTGGCGCAGAACAAGGCTGACGACCAGAAGCTGCAGCAGGGCACTGAGGGAGCAAGGGAAAGAGGAGGCGAGGAGGCTGGGAGGCAGGGAAACTGATGGGCCCTGATTGCCAGTCAGGCCTAGGGACCCTACCTGTGCATGAATTTGGTGCACTAGGCCTCTAGTGTTGAATAAGAGTAGTGAAAGAGGACATCCCTGGCTTGTTCTCCTGTTCTTAGGGGAAATGGTTTTAGCTTTTGCCCATTGAGTATGATGTTTGCTGTAGGTTTGTCATATAAGGCCTTTATCATGTTGAGATATGCTCCCTCTATTCCCACTTTGCTGAAAGTTTTTATCAAAAATGGGTGTTGGATTTTGTCAAATATTTTTTCTGCATCTATTGATATGATCATATTTTTGTCTCTCAATTTGTTTATGTGATCTATCACATTTATTGATTTGCAAATATTGTACCAGCCTTGCATCCCTGAAATAAATCCCACTTGGTCATGGTGTATGATCTTATTAATATATTGCTTGATTCAATTTGGTAATATTTTGTTGAGGATTTTAGCATCTATATTTATCATGAATATTGGCCTGTAATTCTGTTTCTTTGTAGTGTCTTTATCTGGTTTTGGAATTACTGTAATGCTGGCCTCATTAAAAAAAAAGAGCTTGGAAGTGTTCCTTCCTCTTGGATTTATTAAGATACTTTGAAGAGTATAGATGTTAGTTCTTCTTTGAATGTTTGCTAAAACTCCCCTGTGAAGCCATCTGGACCTGGGCTTTTGTTTGCCAGGAGTTGTTTTATTAATGCTTCAATTTCCTCAGTTGTTATTGGCCTATTCAGGATTTCTGATTCTTTCTGATTCAGTCTTGGGAGATTGTATTTTTTTAAGAATTTGTCCATTTTATCCACATTATCCAGCTTGTTGGCATATAGTTGTTCATAGTATTTTCTTGCAATTTTTGTATTTCTGTGGTGTCAGTGGTTACTTCTCTGCTTTTGTTTCTGATTTTATTTATTTGTGTCCTCTCTCTTTGTTGCTCGATGAGTCTAGCTAATGGTTCATCAATTTTGTTTATCTTTTCAAAAACCAGCTCTTGGTTTAATTAATTTTTTGTATTGTGTTTTTCACCTCTATGTTATTTATTTCTGCTCTAATCTTTATTATTTCCTTCCTTCTACTTACTCTGAGCTTTTCTTGTTATTCTCTTTCTAGGTCTTTAAGTTGTAGGGTTAAATAATTTATTGATTTTTGCCTGTTTTTTGAGGTAGGCCTGTAGTGCTATAAACTTCCCTCTCAGGACTGCTTTTTCTATGTCCCAGAGACTTGGGGTTGTTGTGTGTTCATTTTCATTTGTTTCCAGGAAGTTTTTTATTTCTTTCTTGATCTCATTGGTAACCCATTCATTGTTCAATAACGTGCTATTTAACCTCCATGTGTTTGAATGTTTTTGGGTGTTTTTACTGTAGTTGATTTCTAATTTCATTCCACTGTGATCTGAGAAGATGCTTGATATGATTTCAATCTTCTTGAACGTGTAGAGACTTGTTTTGTGTGCTAACATGTGGTCTATCTTTGTGAATGATGCATGTGCACTTGAGAAGAACGTATATTCTGCAGCTTTGGAGTGAAATGTTCTATAAATGTCAATTAAATCCATCAGATTCAGTGTGTCCTTTACCAGTAGAGTCACTGTTTCCATGTTAAGTTTTATCTGGATGATCTATCCAGTGAAGTTAGTGGGGTGTTAAAGTCCCCTACTAGACATCTCCAGAAGAAACCAAGATGGCAGCATAGGTAAACACCTGAACTTGCTGCCTCACACAACCACTTCAAAACTACAACTAAAAGACAAAACGGACATCATCCAGAACCACAGGAAGGCTGGCTGAGTGGAAATTCTACAAATAGAAGGGAAGAGAAAGCACACTGAGACTCAGAAGAGGTGCGGAAATAAAGTGCGGAGATACAGAGGAACACGCGCGGAAAGGGCTGGCAACTGAGGACATGGTTGCCTTTTTCAATCGGGAGGGAGACACAAGCTCCCGACTGCTCTGAACTCCAGTTCTGGGTGAGGCTCTGGGGACCCAGACTCATACGGGAGGAAACTGGACTGTCTGGTATCAGGCCAGAACATGAGGGCGGCTTTTTCTCAGAGGTGCTTGCAGCGATTACCATGGGACACTGAGACCCAGAGGCCTCTTAGGACAGGGCTGAAGGTCAGCCAGCCATTGCTGTTTGCTCTGCCCTATTGATTCCCTGAGACCCCCACCCCACCCAATTTACAACCTCACCTCAGTTCTGCTCAGAGGCTTTTGCATATGAAAGGCCTGGCCCTTTGCAGTCTAAAGTTACCTAACAAACTGCAACTGGGTCAGAGAGTCCCAGAACTTCCAAAAGAAGGCCCAAGGCTCCACAGAGGCTTGCATTGCTTCACAGCTGGGCCTCATCTGGGCACCTCCAAACCCCAAACAAAGAAGAGGAATCTGCAGATCTCTCTGTAGCTCCTACTGGATGGCCTCAGGCAGAGCTAAATTTGCATGTCCTTGGAGATCCAAGAGCCAGTGTACCCAGTGGTCAGAGTGGGACCATCCAGATTACAACTCTTCAGATCCATAAGGGACACACTCAGGGGGCAGACACAATGAGCACCAAAGCCCCACTGAAGCAAGTCCTGCCCCATAAGGGTGTCTCCAGCACAGAATTTCTCCCAGCGTAGACACAGCTGATCCTCACAGCCAATTGGCCTGGAGGTCAATTCCTTCCAGTGATACCAACAACAATCAAGACTTAACTACAACAAGACTGTGCACAAAGCCCACAAAGGGGTTCACCAAGAGTGTCCACCTCAGATAATTGGGGAGGCTGAGCCACTGGACCCTATAGGACACCTAACACACAAAGCCACTCTATTAACACATGGAAGCAGCCAAAATGCGGAGACAAAGAAACAGATCACAAATGACAGAAATGGAGGAAAGCAAACGACTGGATATAGAGTTCAAAACCATGTTTATAAGGTTTTTCAACAATTTTCTAGAAACCGCTGATAAATTTAGTGAGTCCCTAAAGAATATGAAACAGGAGCAAATAGAAATTAAGCATACACTGACTGAAATAAAGAATAATATACAGAGATCCAACAGCAGACTAGAGGATTACAAGAATCAAGTCAAAGATTTGAAATATGAAGAAGCAAAAAACACCCAACCAGAAGAGCAAAAAGAAAAAAGAATCCAAAAATATGAAGATAGTGTAAGGAGCCTTTGGGACAACTTCAAATGGGGGTGCCAGAAGGAGAGAGAGCGAGATACTGAAAACCTATTTGAAGAAATAATGTCTGAAAACTTCCCCTACCTGGTGAAAGAAATAGACTTACAAGTCCAGGAAGCACACAGAACCCCAAACAAGAGGAATCCAAAGAGGACCACACCAAGACACATCATAATTAAAATGCCAAGAGCAAAAGACAAAGAGAGAATCTTAAAAGCAGCAAGAGAAAAACAGTTAGTTACCTACGAGGGAGCACCCATACTACTGTCAGCGGATTTCTCAACAGAAACTATGCAGGCCAGACGGGAGTGGCAAGAAATATTCAAAGTGATAAATAGCAAGAACCTACAACCAAGATTACTCTACCCAGCAAAGCTATCATTCAGAATTGAAGGTCAGATAAAGAGCTTCACAGATAAGAAAAAACTAAAGGAGTTCATCACCACCAAACCAGTATTATATGAAATGCTGAAGGGTATTCTGTAAGAAGAGGAAGAAGAAAAAAAGGTACAGATAAAATTATGAACCACAAATACATATCTATCAACAAGTGAATCTAAAAATCAAGTGAATTAAAAATCTGATGAATAAACTGGTGAATATAATAGAATCAGGAGCATAGAAAGGGAGTGGACTGACAATTCTCAGGTGGAAAGGGGTGTGGGGGTGCGGGAAGAGACTGGGCAAAAGTCGTACACCTATGGATGAGGACAGTGGTGGGGGGGTTAAGGGCAGAGGGTGGGGTGTGAACCAGTGGAGGGGAGCTATGGGGGGAAAAAGAGGAACAACTGTAATAATTTGAACAATAAAGATTTATTTAAAAAATAAAAATAAATGATTTCTAAAATATCAAAAGAAAAAAGTCCCCTACTATGATTATATTGTTGTCAATCTCTCCCTTAAAGCTCTCTAGAAGTTTGTTGTTTTTTTCCCATCCCTTCACTCTCATTCTGTGTGTCTCTTTTGTCTGAGGTGGATCTCTTGTAGACAGGGGTGGGTTTTTTCCCCTAAATTAAGATGTATCCTGGAAATCACCTCATATTAATTTATAGGGTTCTTCTTCAATCTTTTTCAACTTGTTGAATTTTATTGGATCACATTTACTTTATATTATAGCTTGGGGAGAATTAAAACTCTTTTATGTTGAGTCATTTTTTTCTAAAAATGAAGGGTGTCTTTTCACTTATTTAAATCTGTTTTTTTGTGCCTTTCAAGTGTATTTTAAAGCTTTCCTCCTATAGATTTTACACATTTTTTAAGTTAATGTCAAAAGATTCTATTTTGTTGTTGTTATAAAGAAGTCTTTCTTCTGTTTTGTCTTCTAACTGGTTATTGTTTATTTATATGAGACTACTGGTTTTTATTTAATTAATTTATTTTTTGTTGAGGGTGTTATAGATAAAAATATGAAATGCTTCATGAATATGAATGTCATACTTGCACAGGGGCCATGCTAATCTTCTCTGCATCGTTCTAATTTTAGTATGTATACTGCAAAGCAAGCACGAGACTATTGGTTTTTACATATTAAAATGATATCCTGTTATACCACAGAATCTATATATGTGCTAATTTTATTATTGATTCACCCAGGTCTTCCAAGAATATTATCGCATCAATTGCAAATAAGAATAATTTTATTTCTTTATTTCTCCTAATTCTCATGTCTCTACTCATTTTGTTGTATGTGATGCATGTCCAACATTCCCAGTTCAATATGAAATAATAGTGGAGATAGTGGGCATCCTTCTTAGGGCAATTTTTGAGACACATAAATGTAGTGATGTTCCATTTTCCCCATTTTATTTCATACTAATACTAAGTGCAATCTGCTAGAGCTATAGGCAGTGTCCCCAGGCAGGAAACCTGCTTGATTTGTAATACTCCAAAAGATCTGTTTCTATGGAGTTAAATTTAAGATCCAATTTTCTTTTAAGGTAGAAATCAAGGGAACTTATGATACTACCTCAAAGAAGCTTTATAGAAATTCTTTTGAATTACATGTGCCAAATTGCTATCTTCTCTCTGTGTTGATGAAGTTGTCTAATAAAAGCCATAGAGGGCCTGGCAATAGGAATAGGATGTGCCTTTGTATCTAGTCTTTTTTTTTTAATTTTTATTGTTGAAAGTGTTACAGATGGCCTCTTTGCTTTTTTTTTCTATTGACCACCTCCAACTTGCACACACCCTTCCCAGGCCTTCACCACCCTATTGTGTGTGTCATGCTAAATGCATATAAATTCCCTGGTTAATCTCTCTACCCCACCACCCCCCTTACCCCCACCTTCCCTCTGAAATTCCTGAGCTTATTCCTTGCTTCTGTGTCTCTGGATCTATTTGTGAGAGCAAGTCTTAAGGCAAAGGGCAGATTCCAATTACTGATAGGACAATAGAAATTAAATTAATTTGTGTTTTAATGATTTTAAGGTATTAGATTTACTCTCTTTTTTAAAAAATGTTTCTTTAATTAATTTTAGAGAGAGAGGGGGCAAGGGGGGGGAGAGAGAGAGAGAGAGAGAAACATCAATGATGAGAGAGAAGCATTGATAAGCTCCCTCCTGCACACCTCCTACTGGGGAGTAAATCCGCAACCTGGGCATGTGCCATAACTGAGAATTAAACCAATGACCTTCTGGTGTACCGGACAACATTCAATCAATTGAGTCAAACCAGCATATGTGATTGGAGATTATTTTGGTGTAGTAAACCTTGAAAAAAAATTTAGTCACAGGCCAGCAGAGAACGTATCTCTTACATTATGTCTGCCCAAATGCATGTGAATACCAAGACTGTCATCTTAATTTTAGGTTGCTGTCACATACAAGTGAACATAAATTAATAACATATTGTGAATGTTTTAATCACAGGGACTCCAGTATAAGTACTTAATAGATTTTCTGAAATTTTTAATTAGTAAGACTTAAGCCTTGGGAGTAGTTTGACACAAGAGTTATATTATAGCAAGGTAGTATGCAAAGTAGTAATCACATTTATAGTAAAAATTCTTTAGCAGATATTGATACTTACACACTAAAACTCAAAGAGAAGTTTTTATGTTGTATCAACTCAAGGAAAACACTACCTTTAAAAAATACTAGTGTTTTTTCTTTCTGATGTAAAGAAAAATATTTTTCTAGGCAATTGGTCAATAATGAACAAAAATTGATGAATTAATTAATCAGATATTGAAAAAGATCTTGAATGGGAATATTCTTATCAAAATTTCCATTAAATTTATCTACTTATTTTGATAGCATATAAAGAAGTTCCATGCAGAGAAAAGTCAATATTTCAACAAATCTCCAAAAAGAGAATAGGATAAAATAAAATAGTCTGTGTTTTGTTATTAAAACTTAAAAAACCTTTAGTGGTTTATTGATATCATTGAATTTATATTTGCTATGTTAAAATAAATTTTTGCCCAATACTATTTTAATTTTTGAAGCAAAGAATTGTGTATATTGCTCTCACTTTAACCTTGTATAATCTACATAATTGCCTTATTACTTCACTTTTCACATGTCAACATAGCTTTTCAAGATTTATTATGTGCCACAATGATGAATAGATAGAAATAGCTCCTTTTTAAAAGGGCCACGGGGACTATTGGCAGGGACAGAAAGGTAAACTAGTAATTGCAATTCAGAGGTTAAAAAGGAGAGCATAGTGATTTGAGAGAGGAAGGCAGGATCAATACTACAGGAAGACATCAGGGAAACTTTATAGTCATGGAGACCTACAGAGTGGAAGATGGGTCAAGAGAAGAGCAGGCAAGGTCAAGAGAAAGCAGAAATTCATAAAGATTCATATGTTTGAGAATGGGAATTGTCTAGAATGCTGAAAACTATTTGTTTAGTGTTTATCTTCCCAGATAGATTTCAAGGTTTGTAATCTTTCTCATTCAACATAATATTTCTCTCTAGTACTAACATTGCCTGGCACTTTTATTAATTTTTTTAATTTAATAAATCTTTATTGTTCAGATTATTACAATTGTTCCTCTCCCCCCCCCCCATAGCTCACCTCCACCTGGTTCCTACCCCACCCTCTGCCCTTACCTCCCCCCACTGTCCTCATCCATAGGTGTACGATTTTTGTCCAGTCTCTTCCCGCACCCCCCACACCTCTTTCCCCCCTGAGAATTGTCAGTCCACTCCCTTTCTATGCTCCTGATTCTATTATATTAACCAGTTTATTCTGTTCATCAGATTTTTAATTCACTTGATTTTTAGATTCACTTGTTGATAGATATGTATTTGTGGTTCATAATTTTTATCTGTACCTTTTTCTTCTTCCTCCTCTTCTTACAGAATACCCTTCAGCATTTCATATAATACTGGCTTGGTGGTGATGAACTCCTTTTGTTTTTTCTTATCTGTGACGCTCTTTATCTGACCTTCAATTCTGAATGATAGCTTTGCTGGGTAGAGTAATCTTGGTTGTAGGTTCTTGCTATTCATCACTTTGAATATTTCTTGCCACTCCCATCTGGCCTACATAGTTTCTGTTGAGAAATCAGCTGACAGTCATATGGGTGCTCCCTTGTAGGTAACTAACTTTTCCTCTTGCTGCTTTTAAGATTCTCTCTTTGTCTTTTGCTCTTGGCACTTTAATTATGATGTGTCTTGGTGTGGTCCTCTTTGGATTCCTCTTGTTTGGGGTTCTGTGCGCTTCCTGGACTTTTAAGTCTATTTCTTTCACCAGGTAGGGGAAGTTTTCAGACATTATTTCTTCAAATGGGTTTTCAGTATCTTGCTCTCTCTCTTCTTCTGGCACCCCCATAATTCTGATGTTGGTATGCTTAAAGTTGTCCCAGAGGCTCCTTACACTATCTTCAAATTTTTAGATTCTTTTTGCTTTTCTGGTTGAGTGTTTTTTGCTTCTTTGTATTTCAAATCTTTGACTTGATTCTTGCATTTCTCTAGTTTGCTGTTAGGTCTCTGTATATTATTTTTTATTTAAGTCAGTGTATGCTTAATTTCTAGTTGGTCCTTTTTCATATCCTCAAGGGTCTCACTCAATTTATTGGCCTTTTTAGGAAATTCTTGAAAAACCTTATAACCATGGTTTTGAACTCCATATTCAGTCATTTGCTTTCCTCCATTTCTTTCGTTTGTGATCTGTTTCTTTGTCTCCACATTTTGGCTCCTTCCCTGAGTTGGTAGAGTAGCTTTGTATGTTGGGTGTCCTATATGGTCCAGTGGCTCAGTCTCCGCAGTTACCTGAGGTGGACATTCTTGGTGCACCCCTTTGTGGGCTTTGTGCACAGTCTTGTTGTAGTTAAGTCTTGATTGTTGTTGGTATCACTGGGAGGAATTGACCTCCAGGCCAATTGGCCGTGAGGATCAGCTGTGTCTACGCTGGGAGAACTTCTGTGCTGGAGACACCCTTATGAGACAAGACTTGCAAAATTGCAAAAGCCTCTGTGCTCAGCTTGGATGGGGCAGAGTCTCAGGGTAGAGCAAACAGCCTTGTCTTCCCATCAGCCCTGCCCTATGAGGCCCCTGGGTCTCAGTGTCCCTCGGTAATCGCTGTAAGCACCTCTGAGAGAAAGCTGCCCTCGAGTTTCACCCACTGCCAGACAGTCCAGTTTCTCCCTGAATGAGTCTGGGTTCCCAGAAATTCGCCCAGAACTGGAGTTCAGCGTAGTCGGGAGCTTCCATCGCCCTCCTGCTTTAGAAAGCCAACTGCACACTCAGCCGCCTGTGCACTCAGCTGCCCGTCCTCTCTGCGTGCGCGTGCCTCTAGACCTCTGCCTCCGCAGCTCCCCTGAGTCTCAGTGTGCTTTCTCTTTTCTTGACGGTCCAGTTTCTCCCCGAATGAATTTGGGTTCCCAGAAACTCGCCCAGAACTGGAGTTCAGCACAGTCAGGAGCTTCCATCTCCCTCCCACTTTGGAAAGCCAGCTGCATACTCAGCTGCCTGTCCTCTCCGTGCGCTTGCGTGTCTCCGTACCACAGCCTTTTGCAACTCCTCTGATTCTCAATATGCTTTCCTCTTTCCTTCTCTTTGTAGAATTTCCACTCAGCCAGCTTTCCTGTGGTTCTGGATGGTGACCATTTTGTCTTTTAGTTGTAGTTTTGCTATTGTTGTGCGAGGCAGCAGTTTAGGTGTTTACCTATGCTACCATCTTGGTTTCTCTCTGCCTAGCATTTTTGAGAAACCCAATGAGTGTATTTATTGTTTGACTAATTTTATTAAAGTAAATATTAATATACTTAATAATATTTTCTTAAGTTAATTTTGATAACTTCAAATTAATTTTTGATAGTTAAACAGTTATATCATGTAAAAGTCCTATAATATAATATAAAACCCACCACCTTAATTAAGAAACAAATTATTGCCAATCCAATAATAGCCTGTTATAAAAACGCTACTTCTCCCCACCCATAACTACTATTCTGAATTTTATATTTCACATTCCAGTGCATTTCTGTATAATTTTGTTACATATACTTATGAAAGTACTTAAACTTTATATAAATATTTTTATAATGTTTATTTGATCTGTAATTTGGTTTCTTTCCTCAACATTATATTTATAATATTCATCAATGTTGATATTTTTTTACTATAATTAATCTCTATTTTCTGATAGTCTGTTGTGTGATTATATACAACTTTTCTTTATCAATTTTTCTTATAATGGACATTTGTTTCTAATACTTTGTTCTTATGAATAATTATGCTATAAATGCTCTTGTATATGTGCCTTGTGTACATGTGAGAGAGTTTCTGTACGTAGGTATATACCTAGAAGTGGACTTTTTGGTTAATGCTGCTCAGCCTCCTCATTGACACCTGGAACTTCAGCCTTTTTAAATTTTTGTTAATCTGATATGTGTAAATGGTATCTCATTATTGTATGTTGAATTTGATGAATATTTTTTAGGTTCTTTTTTTATGTACTTACTGACCTTTTAGTTTCGTCTTCTGTGAGCTGCTGGTTCATTTGCCAATTTCATGTACATATAATTGATCTTTTTTAATTGATTGAGTTATATATTTTATTGATTGAATTATTAGTAATATGTATTATAAAGATAATCTCCTTTAACTTTGGTAAAAGATACAATTGTCAAATTTAATCAATCATTGTTTTTAGTTTGTGCTCTTTAAATCTTGTTAAAGAAATCCTTTCCTACCCAGAATTTATAATATATACTAGAGGCCCGGTGCATGAAAATTCATGCATTGGAAGGGGGGTAACTCAGCCCAGCCTGCCCCCTCTCACAGTCCAGGAGCCCTCTGGGGCAGGAGGTGACCCGGTGATCAGGGGAAGGTGATGCCCCCATCACACCTGTGCTGCTGCCACTGCCAGCAGCGCAAGTCTTGGCCAGCCCTGGTTACCTGAGCCTTGGGTGGCTGTGAGTGGCTGGGCAGCCACCATCCAAGGCTTGCCTGTGTCTCGGGCTGACCCTGGACAGCTGGGCAGCCACCATCCAAGGCTTGCCTGCGCTCAGGCGTCAACTGGGCAGTGGCCATCCGAGGCTTGCCTGTGCCTCAGACGTTGGCTGGGCAGCCACCATCCGAAGCTTGCCTGCACCTCGGGCTGGCCCTGAGCATCTGGGCAGCTGACATCCAAGGCTTGCCTGTGCCTCGGGCCAGCCCTGGGTGACTGGGCATCTGCCATCCAAGGCTTGCCTGCACCTCAGGCCAGCCCTGGACGGCTGGGAGGCTGAGGGGACTGGGAGACTCTGAAGGCAGGTGCATGGAGCAGCTGGACCCACCTGGCTGTGCCGTGCACCTGCCACCCCGGTGGGGCTGAGGGGACTGGGCACCACCATCTTGTGGCTGTGGGCGCCGCCATCTTTGAGGGCATGGCAGTCAATTAGCATATTTCCTCGTTATTGGCTGTGGGCACTACCATCTTTGTGAGGGTGTGACGGTCAATTAGCATATCCCCTCTTTATTAGATAAGATATTAAGTTAGATTATGCTATATTCCATTATATTATACTATATCCCTGAATCAAAGATTTCTTAAATAGGACAAAAGAAATATAGCCTTGAAAAGAAAAAACTGATAAAATTTTTTTTATCAAAAGTAAAAACATGTTTTCTTAGACAGTTGAGAGAAACAAAAAGGTAAGTCCAGTCTTGGAAAAAGTATTTTCAAAATACATCTGACAAAAACTTGTGTGCAAAATATAAAAATAACTCTTTCAACTCCATAATAAGATAAATAACCCATTAATAAGAAGACAAAAAGATTTGGACATTTCACACACAAAAAAAGGATAAAGAAACAGTGAATAAGTACATGAAAAGATTCTGAACATCACAAGACATCAGGAAAATGATATTAAAACAATTATGAGATAGCACTACACAGCACTAGAATAGCTTAAATTAAAGATACTGATAATACTAAGTGTTAATGATGACGTGGTGTGATGAAAATCCTATACATTGCTGGTGGAATGCAAAATGTCATAGCCACTTGGAAGTCGGTATAGCAGGATCTTACAAAGTTAAACATATGATCCATCAATTTTACTGTTAGGTGTTTATCTAAAAGAAATGAAAATGTGTGTTCACATGAAGACTTATACCAAATGCTCACAGTGGTATTATCCACAATTGCGAAAAATTGGAAATAACACAAATATTCTCCAATATGTGAATGGTTAAAAAATTGTGATATATCCCTGTAATGGAATACTGTTCAGCAATAAGAAGGAATGAAAAAGGAATACACACAACAAGATAGACATACCACTTGATTCCATCATATGAAATTCTAGAAAAGATAAAAAAGCATAGTGATAAAAAACATAGGTTGCCTGGGACATGAAGGTGGAGCCAGGGATCAACTGCAGAGGGATACAAGAAAAGTTTTTAGAGTGATGGAACTGTTCTATATCTTGAACACAGTTAGCAAAGTTCATCAAACTGCATAGTCACTACCATTCATCAAATGCACACTTTAAGTAGGTGACTTTATGGTATGTAAATTAAATCTCAGTAATGTTGAAAAATAATTAGCAACCACAGTAATTGTTTAGAACCAGACCATGTTAATGTTTAAGGGTAGATGAGTATTTTATTACTGCCTCTGTTTAGAGTTGCTCTTGCATGCCAGCAATGAAAGTAGATTGACTTTTAGTTATCCCCAGAGGAGAACAGGAATGAGATGTAGAAGTGAACACGGGAGTTAGCGAGTCTGTATGAGGAGTGGGTTGCACAATTCCTTTTCCCATACTGCTTCTAAAATACTAGCAGTCTTCATGTTCCCGGAGGCAATTAAAGGGTTCTTTTCTATCAAAATAAAATAACTCCAGAGAAAAATTCTTTAGATATGAACATGGGAGTTCACCCAATGAAATAGGCTCACATTCAGCACCCCCCCCCCCCAGAAAAGCTCTACAAAGTGCAATGCCACCCGTGCACGTAGCTTCATAATGTGTAACTCAGAAATACTGGGGCAGTCCAGAACCATCAGATGTCATGAGATCGTGCAATGTCAGTGAGAGGTCAAGAAAAACACACAGAGAACACAGAAATGATGTATGAAACAAGAGGAACTTCAGGATCAACTTCATTAATTTGTTCAACAAACATTTGGGAGACTGCAGTTTTATATCATGCTGGGCTTTACATTGTTAGTTAAATTAGTTAGAATTCAATTAAATTAGTGGGAAAATACTGAAGTAGACGTCACAAAATCATGTTTCATGTTCTTGCTAATAATTTGCTTTGGGGAAATCTTTTATCCAAGATGAATCTCAATTTGCTCCTTCCTCAACTGGGTATGGAAATATCTGACCATGTGGAATAGGGTGGGCCATGACTGGAAGGGGTGTAAAGTATCTTCTGGAGTTTGGGTAAAATTTTCTTTCTTTACTGGCCCAGATGTGTTTACTGTATACTATGACTTGTGTACTTTTCAGTATGTGTGTTATACATTAATGTAAAGGTCACCAAAAATATGAGTTTTAAGGCCTCATCCCAGCCTGAGAGAAATTCTATGATTCTATGACTGTTTCAATTAAAGTATTATGGTAGAGAAAAGAAATGGGGAAAAGACATTTTAAAACGTGATCCTAAACCCTTTTAACCAACTAGGTGTGATCTTCAACCAAACAACCTATCTCGAACTCCATTTTCTGATACATTCATTGAGAGGTGGAATCAATTTAGAATTTTTTTCTAATGTTCTCCATCCTCTCAAATTTTGATTATTGTTATAAAGAATTAACCCCAAGTAATGATTTACCAAAACACTGTTATGGAGGATTGTTTCTAGCCCTTTTGTTGTAAACAAACAAATAAAAGCATCAAGTGAAACATGTTTGGTTTGCAAACTGCTGTTAATGACAAGCATGGCTTATTCTCATAATTAAGTTCTGGATCCTCCCTAAAATCCTCTATGATATCAATTTGTTTAGGGAACCATTCTTTTAGTTATAAAAAAAAGTTGAGATAAAAATAGTTTTATCATACTCTGTAAATATATTTTAGTGGACATTCTTCAAAATATTTTTATTCTTCCTTGCTTGGCTTATATATTCTCTTTCTCTCTGCACTTTTTTTTTTCTTCAGAGAAAGAGCCTGACCGTCTAGCTTTATTCCTCTACTTGAAAAGCTCATAAAACTATTTAATTTAAAAATCATTACTTTTTGGATCTGTCTATGAATCTTTATTTGAAGTAGAGGAATAATGGGAGTTATTTTGAGTTTTCAACAAGGATTGTAAATTCTTTAATTCTTTCCTCTATAAACCATTTCATGTATAGGCCTAGTTCAGGAATTAATGGATCATCTAGCACAGTGGTTGCTACTCTGTTGACTAATGAGTTTGCCAACCACTGATCTAGCATGAGCTGTTTCTTGCATCTGGAGAAAAGTGGGGGGTTTTCCCCCAGAGTTTAATAGATGGAAGGTACTTCTTAAAGTCTGAATGCTATTAACACCATTAAGAAAGATGAGTTTTTCTGGAAAAGTGTTATAGGCATCTCTCTCTAAAGAAGCCTCTTTGGAGATTCCCTGAGGCTATTGTTTGTGTCAGTTATTTATATGTCTTCTTTGAACTCTGTTGCTACTTTGGTATTTTCTCTTGGAGAAAGGTGAATAATCTCTTTTTCAGTCCCCAAGAATTTGGATAATGGATGACTTCAATTTTGAAATTATCTGTCTTTCATAGATATTTGGCTCTTGGCTTTTCATCATTCCTACCCCCTTTAGAGATAGCATTTGGGGACCACATTTCTTGGAGTTAACACTTACAACAATTGATCTAATGGGGAACTATATGATGTGCTTAACAAATTAGTTACTAATGTGTTTTCATGACATCTTGCTTTCAGATTTCCATGTTTTCCCTCATTTCTTGGAATTCTCAGTACTAAAAACAAAAATGTCCTAAAAAAAACAACAACAATAACAAGAATTCACTGTAAAGATAGCTTGTCACATTATTCTTGAAGTGGATATATATTTCTATTTCCCCTCACAAAGCTGATAGATTCAACAAAGTAATTGAAGAGGCCTTTAAAAGAAATGCCCTTAAGTCATCTCAGAAAGGTAATTACCTCCCCTTTTTCTTAAAAAATATCCAGTGTACTCAGGTCTCTGCTGATAATGGGCTGTGTTCCCTCCAACCCTGAAGCAGACATAAAACTGTTCTGCTCTCTCTCTCTGCCGTCACATTTTTCTTTCCTTGAGAAAAATTACCTCTCCCCTCTTGCAAAACAATATCAATTTGTAAGTTAAGGTCCATTTTTCTCAGTCCTCTCCTTCCAAAGAAGACTGACCCAAAGAAAAACAAGCATTTGTTTCTGAGTGTTTCCAGAGATTTCTTCTCCTAAGGAGAGATGCTCAGATAGGAGAAATCTCATGTCTGGCCCTGTTTCCTCTGGACCCTTTCCTCAAGATCTGGAACACAAACCTTTAGGCCCCTAGATCAGAATTTGCAGATTCAATCTAAGGGAAAAGCAAGGCTTACCGCTCCTTCTTCCCCTCTCCCCTTCCCAAAGTGCCCTGCCCTCCTTCAAATCAGCAGGTAGGTCTCCAGTTAAATAATGGCAACCATCAGCACAACACACTCTGAACCCCACAGCCTGCTCTGTCCAGGCTGCCATGCCAGGCACTGGGAATACCACCAGGTCCAGAGGTGGCTATAGTCAACAACTTTATGTTTATTCAGTACTTTTAAGGCCATAAGGATCACAAATATTACCAACTATGATCTTTATAAAACGTTCTAAGGAAGGCAGGACAGGAAAATAGGTTCCTTCCCCCCTTTCTATTTTATGGAAGAAAGAAGCAAGAGACAATACCACCTTCTCAAGTTAGGGAGGTGAAGAGTTGGGACCCAAGTCTCCTTCTTCCACGTTTAGGTCATCACTCAACAACTTCCACTTGTCGCCTCCGATTTAAACCCTGGAATATCCTATAGTAGATTTCCTTGTTTGATTTACTTCTCTCCTATAACCCTTTCATCTCTGATGTGTTAGTGTCAGAGCACAAATGCCAAGTGTTTTTCAACTCAGAACCAAAGTAAGCTTTAAAAAACAACACATACACATTTCCATGTGTCAAGTTGTTAATAGTGTTAAATTACTTTCCCCAGGAAAATTGATGGGACAATATGGAACTTACTGATGACACTTGTGGCAACTTTCATTCTGTTACTAAGCAATAGTAGAGGTAAAGTTGGAAAATGTGATATTAGGGAAATTACCAGTTAAATGACCTGAACAATCTAGTGAGGGAAGAACCCTTTATTACAAGGGAAGCAGTATTCTGAAATATTGTGAAGTGAGTCTTTCAGTTTCCATCTGGCTTAGTCCCAGATGCGATCTCTTTTTTCCTGAGTTAATTGAAAAGCAGATTTTTAGCATGACCGCTGTTATTTCTCACCACTGCTGCAAATGAATCTAAGAATGTCATGAACAAGGAACATTATCCCAGGTCTGCTGCCACCTGCAGAATCCCTAGGATGGTTAATAAGTGTTTCTGTCTGTCTGGCATTTGTCCTTGCCAATGCACGATTGACAAGGGAAATATACTCCAGGGTGAGCAAATTCCTCAGAGTTTGTGGGATGATAGTGCTTGATTGTTAGAATAAATGAGATCATCATTCACACTAGCAATAAAAAATAAGCATTTATTGTGTATCTAGTATATGCAGGGCACTGGCCTAGGCTTGGGAGATACAAGATACAGGCATAGATTTTTTTATTTAAAGGAACTGATATTATATCTGGAAATGTAAGACATGGAAATTACAGTTGTAATATAGTATCTTTAAATGCAAAATAGGTAGTATGGAGAATAAGTATTGTGGGAGCTCATGTGACAGAATAATTTAGAGGGCTGAGGAGTTACTGGCTACAAAAGTTACTGGCTACCTTTAGTTTTAATTCAGTCCTCATCATGACCATACAAGACAAAATACTGTTTATTGCCTGTATTCTTCCCCCATTTTACAGATGAAGAAATTGAGGCTTAGGGTTTAATAACTTGCCTAAGTCACACACGTGGTATCCAGGTATTCTGAACCTTAACCATGATCCTAGAGGAGGAAATCCCCATCCTTCCCTGAACATGAAAGTAACTGGGAAAGGGAAGCATGCCAGGGAGAAAGACCAGAGTAACCAATGGAGTCTCATGGAGTTAATGATGAAACACTACAGAGGCCATTCAGGCTGGTAGTTGGTTTTACCAGTCAAACTTCAGGTGTCAGGCGTGACCCCACAGAGACACAGCACCAAAAGGTGGCAACACCAATAAATCAAGCAGGTAGCACCCTCCAGGACATGTGTTAGCGAGCAGGCTGCAGTTTACGGAGAGAGCCCTGGATCATGGGCAGGGCAAGGCAGACATCTTGACAGACACTGATGTGCCAAGACATCAAGGAAGTGACTCTCACCAGGGCAGCACATGGATCACAAAGATTTAACCAGAGCAGGACAGGGAGGGGTGGGAATCTGGAGTTGCTCAACCCAAGGTAAGGTAGGCACTGACGAGACCAGAGTCAGGGGCAGCTACCAAAAGGTCAGCCTGGCAAGCAGAACTTGGTATCCAGAAGTGTGGCATGACCTTTTCACAAAATTAAGATGCACCAAATGCACCACGCCGCCTCCTGGTGGGGAAGGGTGCCAAGTTCACCATCAGAATCAGACGCACTCGAAGGCCACAAGGAAGGAGGAAACCAGAGTCCTGAGATAAGGCCCAAGGACAGAACCTGAGTAGCAGCAAAATTAACTTGATGTCAAGTTATATAGTTTCCTGGCAAGAGCTCTGATGACTCTTCTGTCTAGGTAAGAATTGAGCAAAGAGGCTAAGGTGGGATTGAGTCCACAGATAAGGATCAAGGCCCCTAGATATACAAGACTTCAAAAGATGGGAACCAGGCAGCACCTATAATCATTTGAATTAATTTTTTAGCCAATCCTTATTCAGTGCCGACTGTGCTCTGGGCTGTGCTCCAAGGGGAGGACTGCAGCTCCCTGGAACTCAAGTTCCCGTGGGGGCATAACCACATTGATTAGGATGAGGAAGAAGAGTGTTCCAGGAACAGGAGTGACTCTGAAAAGGTGCAGAGACAGACAATATCATTGATCCTTTGGAAGAGACATGATTAATCTGGGGGCAGGAGAAGGCTTATGAAAGGAATCTCTGGAATTCAGTTACACCCTGTATCCAGATCACTGGAGTGCTGTGTGTTTGGGCTGGAAGAGCCTGTAGGCCACATGCCCCATCCGTCCCTCTAGTCTTCGGAGGAGCCCTCGTAGGCCCAGAGAAGCGCAGTGAGTGGAAGCTTGAAGCACACATGTGTCACGTCCTGTCACGGGTACTTTGACAAGAACTCTCCAAATCATCAGTGCACTAGATCTGGACTGGTTTAAAGACATGCAAATGGCCCAGGGCTCAGGGAAGCTGGGTCCAGGCCCTCCTATCTCACCCTTATTCTCGACATTGAGCAAGCCCCAGAGCTTGACAGGATTGAGGCCGATATCCTCAAAAGCCCCTTCTAATTCTGAAATCTTTTAATGCTTTCAAGTAGGGGTGGGAACCTTTTTTCTGCTAAGGGCCATTTGGATATTTATAACATTTGCAGGCCATACAAAATTACCAACTTAAAAATTACCCTGCTATAGTTGGTCAAACATTTAATTGACTCACCCCTAATGCCTTGGCAGGGCCAGACCAAATGATTTCATGGGCCTTATATGACCTGGTCTGTGGGCTGGACACTCCCGACCCCTGCTGTAAAGCATCCTCTCCTGGTTACCAGTAATGAGCATTCAGTGACATCAGAGGAGTGGGGAAGGTGGGGAAGCAGTGGGGAAGCAGGCAACAGGATCCAGACTCCCGTCCTGATTCTGCGCTCTGCTGTGTCCTTGAATAAGTTACATAACCCCTCAGTGTCCTCATCTATTCAAGTGTGGGGTTGCCAAGCCACTTCTAGGCTCTAGTATTCTTTGAGCCTAGAATCTCAGTTTGCTTTGACAGTGAAAAAAGACAAGCACACAGCTGATGTACTGTTTTTAAAGAGGATACAGCTCTCAGTGAAAACATCTTAAAACAAATAGCGTTAATTGCCTGCTTTACAGCTCATCTTCCCCAGCTTGTAATTTTGCAGTCACTGGTGTGAAGCTTAAGTTTCAATACTAGCGTTCAGTGATCATGCAGCATTGAAGTAAATGCGTTTTTTAAAGTAAAATGCAACAGAGTGAGTCTAGGAAGAAGACAAAATCAACAAATTACTAAATTTATTTTTCACAAATTAAACTTGCTGCAATGTATACACAGGAATCTAATGCAACCAGGATCCTTTGGCGATCCCCCACATGGCTCCGTACACGCCATCAGCACTCTCAGCAAGCTTTAGAGCGCGTAATGAATGTGCCAGTTCTAACAGTGCCATCAACTGTTTCTCAACCAAAGGCTCTTAGGATTTCCCTTTTCTTTTTCCTTTATTCTAGGTGGGGGAAAATGACATGAGGGGAGACTTGGAGTCAGAGGAAACAGTGACAATTTTTGGCTAATTTGCCTCCCTAAGGCCTCTAGGAAATTCTCGCCTGTTTGAACATTTTATTACCCCAGTTTTTCTAATCACAGCTAAAATCCTGGTGAGAATTCATGTTGAATATTGCAGCTATAAAATATATGTTGTTTATTTCAGGAAAAAGGTACCCGTGTACCAATAAAAGTTAAAATATATAATATATACATTTTATATACATTTGTGGCCAGCATTTCTTAGTATTGCACTTAAATTACTGCAATGCCACCTCTGGAGTGCATAAATGACAGTTGCTCATGTATTATTGAACGCTGACTTTGTGTCGGGCACTGTGCTAAGTGATTTGCATGAAGTATCCCATTCAATCCTCCCAACAACCACATTGGGAAACATTAAAATGGGCTGACCTCTCAAAGCCAGCCTCTGCCTTCTGGCTTTGCTGTCTTGGTAAGTGGTACCATCACTCCACCTGAGAACTCCATTCTTCCCAGATGTGTAGTCTCAAATCAAAAGAGATTCAGAGACAGCCCTCTTGGATAATGTCTCTCATATGTCTTTCCACTTCCCTTCCCCTGCTCACACAGTTCCCACCTTCTCCACTGACTTCCTCTTCTCTTTATCAAAATGCTTCTGGTTTGGAAAAGCTTAGCACAAAGGCCCCTTACATGGCTCTATACTCCATACATGTCCCCTCCCTACACACACCTGTTTTCTGGCTGACCTTGTTCTGAATCACCTTTAAAGCCCACTACCTCTCACCGTCGCAGCAAGCATTGACTTGGTTATACAGTTGTTATTTTGATGTACGCTCACTGTGGGCTCTCTATAGTCTTGTCTTTGCAAAAAAGTAAAATTCCTTGAAAGTAGGACCATCATTACTGCAGCCCCTCACCCAAAGCCCAAACAGGCAAATCAGGAACAACCAAATAAATTATGTATGTGGGATATAATAAACTCTTCAGCATTAATAATATTAACACTTACATAGTATTTATTAAAGGCTAGACACTTCAAGGCACTTTAGATGTATATATTAACACCGACCATAAGAATTAATTAATACTATATATCCACATTTTATTGGTAAGACAACTAAGGCACAGAGATTAGGTGACTTTCTTAAGGTCACAAAGATATAAACCCCACTACTTACCAAAGAGTCAGTTTGGTTGAGTATAAAATCCTCAGCTCACGGTTTCTTTCCATCATCGTCTTCAATATGTTGCTTTATTTTCCTCTGGAGTAAGGAGCTTCTTATTGAAAAGCCTAATGGGTATTTGTTCTGGTCAATTTTCCCAGGTATACAATGTGCTCTTTCTGTATATAATCTCAAAAATGTTTTACTTCAGCAAAGTTTTATTGAATTGTGAAATAATAATTAGGGACTTCTAACTTATTATGATTTCTAATTCATGTATTCCAGATATATTTATACGCACGTCAGATCTTCTCTGCTCTCTTCTGAGTTTATCACACTCTTGCTAACACTCTTCATCTCTTCATTTCTTATTTTCCCTTTTAATTTTATGTAGTTAGTAAAATACACTAACAGAAAATTTGCCATCTTGACCATTTTTAAGTGTACAGTTCAGTGGCATTGAATAGGTTCCCATTGTTATGCAATCATCACCACCATCCGTCTCCACAACTCTTTTCATCTTGCAAAACTGAAACTCTGTACTCACCAAACAACAGCAGCTCAGGGGACCCCTCTCCCCAAAGCCCCTGACATCTTCATTTCTTTTGTATCTTTAATTTTTTTCCTCCCTTTCATCTTCTATTTATTGAAAAGCATTACCTGTTGTGTCTGTTGTGTAATCTTCTAGTGAGTCTTAATTTCCAAAATGATTTTTTCTTTTATGTCTAATTTTTTCTTGAGTTCTATCACTTCATTATTGAGTTTTCTTTAGTATCATTTATCTTTCATATCTTGTCTTTTTAACCTCATTTTGAAATATTAAGTTATAGTTGTCATTTTTGTCAGAATATATTATCTATAGAGATTCTACTCCTTATGTATTCTTTTTCATCTTGTAGTAAATGTAAATGTGATTTAAACTCTATTCTTCTTTGTTGCTCATTTTTACATAGAATTAGATTCTCTGAACTTTTATAAAGGAGGCTTGACTTAGAATAGTTTTTCCAATTTAACGTTTCTAGGCCACCCTCTTCTGGTTGTTTTTGTAGAGTACTGAGCAATATGAATACTTAAATTCTAAGGTTTCTGGTTCTATTCTTTATTCTGGTTCTATTCTCCACTATGTTTCTTTGGTCTCTACTGTTGCCTGTTTAATTTAGATTCTTTTCTCAGCATTTGATTCTCAGATCGCCCCAGCTTTGCCCTGAGAGGGACCTTTATTTGGTTGCTTTGAGACTGAAAGGAGCTCAGACTATTCAAGTACCTTCATTCTTACCACAGACTGTGCCCCACCACAGACACTTTTGGTCCATGACACTTACTCCCAATTTCAGTTGCTGTCTTCAGCTTGGCTTGCTGGGTTTTACTGGTACATGCTTGTTTGTTATTTTGAAGTCATCAGGTTTGTCAGACATCCCATTGTTCCGCTCTGCTTCCTCTTGGACAGATGCTAATACCCAAGAGGTCCTGTTGGTATTGGTGATTTGTTATTATTTGCTTATAATTTGGAGTTTGTGGGAATATCCTGTCACATAGTTTAATGAAGATTGTATGTGGCCTGTCATTTTTCTATCCTAACTGTTCTGTGTGTCATATAGAGTATTTTGGGGAGATGCTACTGCCTTCTTCATAGGATCTTCAGCACATACATTTTTAATTTCCTAGCTCAGTATACCTGTACATTGAAAGGGTTTAATAACTATTTCAATAAACAAATGTAAAAGGTTGAGGTATCATTTCTTTCACACACTTTATAATGTTAGAGCAAGAGTGTCAAAATTGTAAAGAAGTGAAGTCTATTTTTGGTAACAACCCACCAACTTTCCTAATAGCTCCTCATTCTGCACTTCTGATGCTATTCTCTTCACTTTCCTGGTGTGATATATTTGGACTCATACATTATTTCAAACTGTGTTTCTTCAATTTCAAACATATAGGCTTTTTTTTCTTTGTTACTGAATTGTAATATAATCATAATGTGATCTCTATGATAAAAATTCTTTGAAAGTTGTGGTTCTTCAGTTTCAAATATATAGAATTTTTTTCTTTGTTACTGAATTCTAGCATAATCATAATCAGGTCTCTATGATAAAAATTCTTTGGAATTTATTTGATGGCCAAGTATGAAACAATTTGTGAAGTGTTCCATGGGTCTTTGAAAGGAGAAAAGTGTATTCTGCAGTTGTTGGTGTAATATTCTACTTATTTCTATTAGATCAAGCTTGTTAATTTTGTTGTTGAAATATATTATATCCTCATTGAGTTTTTCATTGCATAAAAATCACTCAATGCATATGCAAGAGACTAGTAACACTGGTTGCTTTGAGGAAAGGAACCAGGTAACCATGGAGGGATGCAAATGGGGCCCTCAGAGCTCCATACATTCCAGATAATGCGGTACTCCCAACTTGGGCCAGGACCCTGCCATTAAAAGAGACCCCCAGACCTCCTCCTGGGCCTGGAAAAAACTCAACCCCGACACTCAACACTATCAGCCTCATTGCAACAGTCTGCTCGAGTTACTAATAATCTTATGAAGGAGGCTAAAAGCCGAACTGATGCTACATTTTCTCCTAAAAGATCATCAGAAGTAACCCACCCATCCTCACATCCTTGCTTATCTCAGTCACCATGAGCAGTGCAAGGTGATAGGTTGTCCTCATGATTTGTATCTTTTTCATAGATTCAGCACACCCTTATCTGACCTAATCCCACATACTTACCCAGGATACTTTCACTGTGCCCTTGGAAACTCAGCTATATATCAGCAAAATTGCCTATATCCTCAACCCCCGCTCAGAATGCTCCTGCACCTTCTTGCTTTGACTGACACCTGCCACCCAGCTGTGTATTCATACCTCACAGGTGGTAACTATTGGTTCTCTTACACCCCCAAGTCCACATGGTCTGTAGTGGAGTAATTGCTTTCAGACTATTGCACTCCAAGTTTAGTCTGTTGGGAATACAGAATCTCACGTCCCACCTGAGAGCTACTTAATCAGAATCTGCATTTTAACAAGATCTTTCAGTGTCTCACATTCACATCATAACCCCATCTTCAAGCAAACTACTCATAATTAGGCTAAATTCTGAAGTCTACAAAGCTATGCCACACACTGCCTCCATTGCCTCTGAAGCCACCATTGTCTCTCCCACTTCTTTCCTTTGCTCCACTCAGGCTCTTCTGTCTCATCGTACCTTGATCATAGCGCCATGTTCTCTCTCAGGGTCTTTTTACTTCCTGTACCTACTGCCTGGGGCACTCTTCTATCAGATAACCTCACAGCTCATTTATATACCACATACAGGGCTCTATTCACACTCATTTCTCAGAGGGCCTTCCTTGGTCTCCCTGCATAAAGACAGAATTTCCTATCTCCCCATAACTATTGCCTGCTTTCCTCTCTTCAAAGAATTTTATATATTCTAGACTCTTGATTCCAATAGTTACAGGCTGTTGTTGTTCCTTGTGATTAGACCCCTATCCCAGTGGTCGGCAAACTCATTAGTCAACTGAGTGGCAAACCGCAGTTCGAGGCTCGCGAGCCACAGTTTGCCGACCACTGTCATATCCTGTACTATATTTCATATTATCCAACTGTTTGTTTTTTTGTTTATTGTCAATCTCATCTCTCACATACACACACACACACACACACACACAGAGAGAGAGAGAGAGAGAGAGAGAGAGAGAGAGAGAGAGAGAGAGAGCGCACACCATGTCAACAGGAACTTTTCCCATGTGTTCACTGATATGTCTCCAGCATAGCAAACAGTACCTGTATATTGTGGATGTTCAATAAAGTGTTTTCTAAGAAAGTAGCAAATGAGAAGTAGGGGTGAGGAGAACCTTTTTTAGCATGTAACCTTTTATACCTTTCACATTTTGAACCATGAGATAGTATTATCTACTCAAAATATAAAATACCTATATGATTTATAAAGTTTCTCTAATATCTCCTGCTTCCTTGTATTCAGTCTCAGAGGAAGACATGTCTCTCCTCTGGTTGAAATACAACTTAACAAAATAGAATATTTATGCCACTCCCTCCTAAATTTGCATGGACATGGTTTCAGCAATATTTCCTTTTTCCTTCATTTCTACTGACAACCACCATCAGCCTTAAATATGTTTTGGACTTTCCTTCCTGAAAACAAACTTCCTGAAGCAGCCTATCCATTCATACTTTTCAAAATCTATATATATATAAAAGCCTAAGTGACCGTTCAACCGTTAGACTGTTCAACTAGTAGCTATGACGTGCACTGACCACCAGGGGGCAGATGCTCAACATACAGGCATGGAAACATGGAACGGGCTGATGAATCTCAGAGGGAAGGGGGGAGGAGGAGGGCAGGAAGATGTTAACCAAAGATCTTATATGCATACTAGAGGCCTGGTGCACAGATTTGTGCACTGGTAGGATCCCTTGGCCTGGTTTGTGGGGATCGGGCCAAAACCAGCAGTCCGACATCCCAGAGGAGTCCGGATTGCAAGAGGGTGCAGGCCAGGCCAAGTGACCCCACCAGTGCATGAATCTGTATACTGGGCCTCTAGTTTCTTATGAGTTGATTATACTTAACTCCTATTATTCACTTTTCAATTTACTGCAATATGGCTCTTGTTCCAAACCACCTAAAGTTTTAAATTCACCCAGTATTATCTCCTAATGGTTAGATACAGTTTCTGGTTTTAATCTCATTGGACTTTTCTGATGGTCTTCACAGCTTCTACGACATAATGCTGTCCTATTGTCCTCCTACTCCTTGACCTTCTTGTCCTCTTTCAAGGACTCTCCTAAATGTCAGGATCCTCCAGGGCTCTCTCTTCAATCTACCCTCTTACAAACCCTCCTTGAGTGATCCCACTCATTTTACAATTTCTACCTGCATGTCTATGACTCCCAGATCTCTAATTCTGTTCTAGACCTCTCCCACATGTTTCTTATAAGCAAATAAAGACACAATAAAATCCTGGTTTCTTAGTTAGCATGGCATATGAGGTCCTCCTTGGAATAGGATATGAAACTTGCTACACAGCTCTTTCTGATCCTAGGAACTCCCAAACACACCATGCTGTTTCTGTGCCTTTGCTCCTGTTGGCTTGTATACTTGTAACACCCTCACCCATCCACTGCATCCTTTGCTTTGACTAAGCATTCCTGTTTCTCCAGGCGGCACTCTGTGCCTTCTCATATTTACTCTACTGTATGCACACATCTCTCAAAGCATTGACTGCATTGCATCAAAAATCGTATCCTTATGAAGCAGTTCTTGTCCTTCATCTGTGACGTTTCTGAGGAGAGATGTTGGGTCTCATTTGTCTTGGTATTCCCAGCACCAAGCACAGGATCTGCCATGTAAAATTCTCTCAACAGCCCTGGCTGGGTGGCTCAGTTGATTGGAGCATCATCCCATACACAGAAAGGTTGAGGGTTTGATTCCTGATCAAGGCACATAACCTAGGTTACAGGTCCGATCCCCAGTCAGGGCATATATGGGAGAAAATCAATTGATGTTTCTCTCTCACATTGATGTCTCCCCCCCCCCACTCTAAAATCAATAAAAACATATCCTCAAGTGAGAATTTTAAAAAATAAATAAATAGCCCTGGCCAGGGTGGGTCAGTTGGTTAGGCATTGTCCTGTGCATTGAGAGGTTGCTGGTTCTATTCTGGTCATGGCACATATCCGGGTGGGTGCTATCCCCAATAGGGGAACATGCAGGAGGCAGCCCGTTTATGCTTTGTTCTCACATCAATGTTTATCTCTTTCCCTCTCCATTCCTCTCTCTCTCAAAATCAATACAGATATTTAACATTAATTAATTAATTAAAAGCTCTCAACAAATAGTATTGAACTGATCTGGCAATTGCACTGATTATATTAGATCTGAGAAAAACTGGAGTGAAAAGACATGGTTTTTCCCTATTCTTTTGGAGGAACAAAACCACTGCAGTTAAAGTCCTTCCAGATATTTTCACATGTGAGTCCATCTGGCTTTCTAGTACCCTTTGGAAATTGTTTGCTTAAGATCAAATCAGGCTGTAAAAAGAGTGCTAGACCATGATCAGAGGTAGACAGACGTTTGGCCTTCCTTAGAGATAATGGACAATTCTGGTTATAGAGTCTGCTCGTAAGGAAGGGCACCATTGGTGCTGCATTATACAGCAACAAGAACATACTTGTATGAGAACTGAATGTTCAGTCTTTCCCCTCAGCATGAAAATAGCTTGTCCTTCAAGGAAAGATAGTCTGAGCTTATTAATGAAAGTGAAATTCTTCGGAAGAACCTAACACTGTTATTGAAACAGTTTCTATTTAAAATCACTAGGAAGAACCTACAATGACAGATAGATAAATTTCATCCAAATTGTCTTGGAGCCATTTCCTATGTATTTTGGATGATATGAAATAAATAAATAAATGCATGGCTTACTGTATTTTCTAAAAAATATTGAAGACACATTTTTTCACCATGATTTCCTACATCTCTTTTATTCATCAGTTACACAATTTAAAATTACTGTTCTGAGAAGTGGTTTCACATTTTCCCAATGAGAAATAAAAATGAGGCCTTAAACTAGAAATTAAACCTTCATAATGTCTTTAACTTTTTATACTGTCCCTATCAGCAACTTGCAGTTAGTAGATCACATGTTTAACATTAATACCCATGTTTAAAGAGATCCCTGGTGACCTAACACAGTGTCTTTATTTCTTTTAGCAACTTATTTAAATTCTTAAAATACTAGTTTCATGAAAAGCATCTCAAATATTTTTCAGTCTTTTTTTCTAGTTCAATTTTATAAACTTGAAAGCACAAAATACCTAATATATCTTCCATTCTTCTTGGGGTTGGAGTATTTTAATTCCCAGGAAGCAAATACACACACACACACACACACACACACACACACACACACCCTTAGTAATAATTGGTAACATTACCTAACTTCAAAGGCTATTGGTAGGAAGGGACATGTTATAATGTTTTCTTATTAAATAAAAATGGCATTTCATTCTAACTCCATAGCCTGTCATCATGACCACATCAAATATGAAAGAAACTTCACAATCTACAACTATTGTTTTCAATAACAGAATAAAACCTGTCGGAATCTCTCCTCATCCCATGAGAGTGTGCCTTTTGCCCACAGATGTTTCAGAACATGCATTACTATGTGTGCAGAGATTTTGAGGCAGCATTTATAATTCCTTGACTAGACTCTTTCCATGCTATTTATTTCTTAATAAGGGTCCATCAGTAAATTTCAGGAACTATTGTTGCTCAAAATTGTCAGCAAAAAAAATATGTACCTGCATTTTTCTGAGGAGAGGATTAGTAGCTTATATCATATTCTCACTAGGATTAATAAAAGGCTAAATTCCACTGAAATAAGTAGAGCCTGCTTATGGATATTCCTCTTTCTATCCCTTCTGTGTTTTTTTCTACTGTCTTTGAAACTTAAAACTTGTTGGAAACTCATTGGACTAGAAGTTGCAAAACCCAGGCTCTATTTCCAATCCTATTATTTGCTATAAACCATGTGGCTTTGGGCAAATAGCATCACTCTGAGATTTAATTCAAAATGGGGAGAGTATGACCTGAGTAATCCAAAGCCAAGCCACCATCTGATTTTCTTTCCCCAAGTGGAGAGACATATCAATAAATCAAAATAATAATCTGAATATAAAGAAGGAAATCGTTTTCAGGGTTAAGACATTTTTTAATTTCACTCATCAACTGTGTATTGAAAAAGATGTCAAACCACGGAAGAAAAAATGTGATTTATTTTGTCACTGCAGAGGAGAGACCGAGCCTGGTGCCAGCCATGCCTGCTCAGCTGACAGCAGTGGAAGTCTGCTTTCCCATAAAGTGCTTCCTGTCAGCATCCTTACTGACAGGCTTTATAAGACAGTTTGCTAGAATTGCTTTAAATGTAATTTATATTATAAATTACAGTGAGATTATTGTTTTAAAAATTATCTCTCCATCTGTATTCCAAATTACTCCATGTTTTGCTATTGATTATTGTGCTATCAGAACCATGCATAATATGTAGTGGTCTGTCAGTATGGGACACATCAGAGTAGCAGCCCTTTTGATGGTAAAGAATCTCAAATAAAATAATGTATGCATAAAATATCCCTAATGTTTTTAGTTTAAATAATTTTGCACAAAATTCAATACTTTCCAACAAAGTAGTGTTTTTCTCCCATTGTCTTCTTTCTCTTTCTCTCATTCATTCTCTCAACAAAAGACAACACTGAAAAATCAATCTGACAGCTAGGATCTAGTAGAACTTACTATCTGCCACTATTGCACTTAGTGCTAATAAATGTATTTATTACATTAATTAATATATTCATTTAGTCCTCGTTACAACCCTATGAAATGGGTACTAATGATACCTCATTTTAAAGATGAGGAAACTGTGGCACAGAGAGATTGTCACCCTTGACATAAATGTTAAGTGATGGAACCAGAATGTAAGCTGGCTTCTGAGCCTCAGCTATCAAACAAAATGTGAAAATAAAATAGGATGGGACACGAATGTTCACTCATCAACAAGTTTTTCTTGAGTGAGTAGAAAGTGCTGGATTCTGTCCTCTGGTACTGGAAATATAAAGTTAATAAGATTCATTCCCTGCTATCAAGAAGCTTACAGTCTTATTACTGTACTGTCTAATATGGTAGTCAAAATTCACTCTGTGGCTAAATTTAAATCTAAATAATTTTTTTAAAATATATTTGTATTGATTTCAGAGAGGAAGGGAAAGGGAGAGAGAGAAACATCAATGATGACAAAGAATCATTGATTAGCTGCTCTCTGGGAGTTGAGTCCACAACCCTGCTATTTACCCTAACCAGAAATTGAACTGTGACCTACTGGTTCATAGGTCGATGATCAACCACCAAGCCACACCACCTGGGCTAAATCTAAATAATTTTAATAAACAATTCAAATACTTAAAGTACTTTATTTATAATTTACATATAGAATGTATATATACTTTATCATCTAAATTTAAATAAATATGAATAATATTTAAATAAATGAAATAAATTTTAAAATTCAGTATCTCATTCACACTTGCCACATTTTGAGTGCTAAATAGCCACATGTGACTAGTGGTTACCATATTGGACAGTATAGATTAGGCCATTTCATCACTGCAAAAAGTTCTACTGGACAGTGCTAATTGTGTTTGGGTGGGAATTAGGGGTCAAATAAAAAAGGAAATTGTTTAAGTGCTCTATATAGTGACAGGGTGACCTAGAAGCACAGAAAGGGGGACCTGACTTAAACCACAGAGTCTAGAACTCCTTTGCATTGTCAATGACATTTAAGACAAGAACTAAAAGGTTAAGTGAGAATGAAGCAGGCAGAGAGAGAAAATGGGGTATCTGAGGCAGAGGTCAAATGATTTTTAGCTATTTTCTAGCATGATTCTTCCAGATCAAACATTTGGTACTGAAGTTCCATCCTCAAAGAACCTGGAATATTAAGCTGAAATAAGCTGGGAGCCTGGGTGGACATGGCTGTGTGATGAGGAGAAGACACGCCCATCCTCATCCTGATGCAGCACCCTGTACTGCACTGATGCTGAGCTACATCACACCATGCAAGGTCTACTCGGACTTTTATCCTGGAGCCCTGTTAATCAGAGATTTTTCACTATCATTTCAAATCACATCAATGTGAAACATTTCAGGCTCTGACTCAGTCCTTTTAGGCGAGGTCCTCTTTATTCCATTTTAGTTCTATTTCTTACATTGAAAAGACTGTCAGAAAACAGTGACAATTATGAGGATTTCAAAGGTTTCTTTGCCCATTAAGACAAGTTCCTAACAGCTTGCTGGAGAAGACTTGTATTATCCATCATTTTCATAAGAATATTGTAGCATGGTGCTTTTGCAAGAAAAATTATTGAATATTGAAATAATAATCTTGCCCTGGCTTGTGTGGCTTAGTTGGTTGGGCATCATCCTGTGTACCTACAGGTGCCGGTTTGATTCCCAGTCAGGGCATATGCCTGGGTTATGGACTCAAACCCCAGTAGGGGACATGTAAGAAGCAGCTGATTTATGTTTCTCTCTCACATGGATATTTCTCTCCCTCTCCCTTCCTCTCTCTCTAAAAATCAATTTTAAAAGATATTTGAAGAGGGGAGAAAGAGCATTTAAAAACAATAAATAATGATAATAATAATAATCTTGTAACTTTTTTCCACATTTCAAGGGCATAAGTTTAATGCTTTCATTAATATGGTAAATCATAGGCCGTAACAAGGATTTAATAAGCTATACACACAAAAAAGTCCATTCTTAAAGGAACCCACTTAGAAGAATATTATTCATGAATTCATTGGTGAAGGATTATATGAATTCACAAAGGAATGAGAACTGAATGACATATTAAACCAAGCAGGAGAATATACAGATTGTCACATCTAGGTCATCAGTTTTCTCTTTTTTTTTTTTCATTGAATAAGACTAAGAGATTTTGACTGAAAATAGACTGGCATATGACTAGGTCTTAACAAATTGGTCCATCTTTTCTTTAAACTTTATTTACCTGGAAAGCCTCATGACTAAATTTTTAAATTAGTGTCCTATGCTGTCCCTTCTTATATAAAAAGACAGCAGAAAAGAGAACGCAGAGACAAAGTTTGGGATAAAATATTTAAACTCTGTTATCTCCTGAAATTGTGTGTTTTTTCCTTTATAAATAGCTTCAGCTGTGTGCATCTGTGGTTATTGTTTCAACCTACTGTTCTGTAAACTGCAGGTAACCTCAATCACAAAACTCATTATTTGCCTTTCACAACACGTTCCATTTGTAAAACTTTTGCAATACCCAACACAATTTCCCATTTATTATCACCTTGAATCCACACAAGAGGCTTATAATGCAGGTGAAACATTTAGCCTCACTGCTGTGCTTGAGAGGGGAAACTGAGTCTCAGATAGGCTACACCCAAGCATTCAAAATTCCCATGTTCTTCCTGACCACAAGATATTCTCTCTACCTTTCTCTGTGTTCTTAACAAAGTGATCAACTTCTTTTCTATTGTTTTATTTTATTTTTATAGATAAGATTTTTTGTTTTAGAGGAATAATGATCTTAATGGTGCTGTGTCACTTGTTCGCTCAAAAACTCATGTCTTATCAGAATAAAATGCATACTCAAGGTAGTCTATAATCCAGCCTGTGATTACCTCTTTTGTATTTTTAATTCCCATTGCCTCACCTCTTCTTCTTTAACAATCATCAACTTGTTCCCTATATCTATGAATCTGTTTCTCTTTTGTTTTGTGTATTTATATATTTTTTATATTCCACATATAAATGAAATCATAGAGTATTTGGCTTTCTCTGTCTGACAATTTCACTTGCATAATATCCTCTAGGTCCATCCATGTTGTCACAAATTGCAAGATTTCATTTCTTTTTATTGTTGAATAATATTCCATTTTACATATATATATATGTAATATATATATATATATATATCTCACATGTTCTTTATCCATCATCTATTGATGGGTATCTAGGTTGCTTCATATCTTGGCTATTGCTGGCAATGCTGCATCATGCAATAAAAATTAATAAACTATTGATATATGCAAAGCCTGATGAATCCCCAGAGAATTTTAAAGTGAAAAAGTCAGTCCCAAAGGTTACATAACATTATTCCATTTACATAATATTTTTAATAATGACAAAATTACAGAAATTGAGAACAGACTAGTGGTTTTCAGACAACAAGGAAGGGATGAGGTGGAAAGAAAGTGGGTGTGGCTATAGAAGGGAAGCATGAGTGATCTTAGTCATGATGAAAATATTCTATATCTTGACAGTATCAATGTCAATAAACTGGTTGTGATATTCCACTATAGTTTTGCAATGTTATCATCAGAGGAAATTGAGGATCTCTCTGTTTTGTTTTTACTACTGCATGTGAATCTGTAATTTAAAAAAATTTTTCAATTTAAATAAATGAATAAACTAGACTAAACTAGAGACTATAAAAATGATCAAGACTTTAAAAATTAAATGTAACTTTTATAACTTAGATAACCTTTCTGGATAAAGACAAAGAATTTAACATAAGCACCTACTCTTGCTCCATCTTTAATCATCAAAATTCCTCCTCTAAGGAGTATGACATGGAAATTACTGCTCGAGCTTTGCCTGGAGGGGCAAGTAGAGCAGAGGAGCTCAGCTACCCCTTCATCCAAACACACAGAACCCGCTCTTCTCCCTCCAATTGTAGATTAAACATTTGCCACAAAGTTAACAAAAGATTTCTGCCAGGGTCTCAGCATTAATCTATTAAACTCAGTTCTTGATAAGTTATGTCCATTGGAATTGTATAAATAGCTTCTTGGGGTTGCTGGCAGCATGTGGGATTTCTTAAACCTCTCAGAGACTTAAGCCCCAAGAACAATTTGTGAGAACTCCTCCACACGCTCCGTAGGGCTAGGAGTCTGCAGAGGCCCAGACCTGCTAAGCCACAGCAGTGGTTAGTTTACCGGGAAGACCGGCTCAGACAACTGCAGCAGAGGCTTCCTTTGCAGGTCCTCCCCTCCTCCATTCCTCTTCACTTTAATACATTTCAAAATGTCCAGGGGGTCTCAGCAAGCAGCTGCTATCAGAATACTGGAAGAAAATACAGTTCTCACCATCATCTGGTCAACCCTCTCTCTGATCAGTTCCTTCAAGTACAGTAGTCACTCTCACTCTCACCTTACCCACTCCCTCACCTCTCTGTCCCATGCCTTTTCAAATAAAATCTCTAGAATTTTCTAAGTCTGAAGCTAACCAAACTTTCTATTACTTTAGGCCCAGAGATATTGTAAATAACATCTGTCAGATGCTAGACCCGACACCCACTCTTTTCTCTAGTGCAAAGGACAGGAATTTGATCACAAGTACAAGATAAGATGGAAATTGTGTAAGAGCACAAGAAACAGAAGTATTTTTGCCTAGTTGACACTGCAATGTAAAAAGGTAGGGACTGAATTACTTTAACTTCTTACTTATACTCACACTTTTTCCTGACATCACTTGACATGAATCTCAATATCTCTTATAGAGGAGTTTGAAATCTAAGACCATGAGGTAAAAATCTTATGATTTAGAAGATTTTGCTTTTGGAATAGACATATCTATCTATAAAGCAGATTCTTTTCTTTCTGAGGAAAAGAAACCATAAAAGTGGGAAGCATCTTCTTTTTTAAAAAAAAACAACACATTGGTAAACAACGTACGAGAGGTTTTTATTGTGTAAATAATAAGTCAGTATCAGTTGGACTCATAACCCCTTGAAAATGTTCTCATCATAAGTCTGAAGTTTCCCTTCAGGCATATTCTCCTGTGGAAAGTTTAATATTTATTCAAGGAGTCACCAAAGAGCATTAACAGGCTCAGGATTCATTAGCTCTGTTATATTAGCTGTGTGATTGCTTATTAGCTCCAAGACCTTGAGCAAATCACTTCTCTTTTCTCTGTTGGAATTTCCCCTGCCTACTTCCTAAGGATTATCATCAGGTCTCCATTTCACATCAATAACCCTGAATTTCTCATTTCGTCTCATTCTATCCCATACCACAATATGAGTTAATTGTTTTATGACCCAATTCAAAATATTATGAGAGAAAAATACATATTGCTTAAGACTAGTTTTTGATAAATTATGTCCACTTGAATAAAAATTATGGTAGTTAAAGTATCAATTATAAATATATTATTTAATTCTAAACAGATGGCAAGGAAATATGGTGTGTGGGCAGAATTGGCAGCAATAAATGACTAACAAAAATAAGTCATTTAGTGGTAGATTCCTAGGAACTTGGATTTGGAAAAGATGTTAAAGAACATTTATTCCAATCAAAGAATTGTCTCTCCAGCAGCTGAAACAGGTGATTTTCTAATGAGTTAGTGAACACTTCTTCCTTTGGGTGGCTCAAGACCACATTAGGCTGTTCTTTCATTCCTGGGCAGCTTGCTTGGAAATGTTTTCCTTGGGGTGAACCACTTCCCCTCCTTCCAACTGCCAAACGTTGGTTTTAATTTTGCCCTGTGCTGTACGATAGAAACACCTTCTCCCTTTCCTGTGGCAAGCCTTCCAGTATTTGCAGAGTCAGTCTGTCTCCCCTCGTCTTCTTTGCTGTAGCTTAAATAATCTCTGTATGAAAGCTCTGGCATATATAGTCTGTTACTAATAAAATCAATCTAACCACCATATGCTACTTTGAAAATAACCCACAGAGAATCAGGGCAAGATTTCAGGGAAAGCACATTACTGGGTTTCACACAATTTGGAATTGGGTCTTGGCTTCTGCTCTTTCTAAATGTGTGATCTTGAGAAAGTCCTCTAATTTCTAACTTTTTGTACTGCCCTTGTAATGTTTTGTTATCAAAACTTAGCTAATTTTATTAAGTAAGTCTACAATCTGGAAGAGTTTGTGGTAAAGAAAACCAAGTTCCTATCCTATAAGAGAGAATATCTTCTTTCAAGCCAACTTTTATACCAATATTAGCCAAGAATTATTCTTTAAACCTCTCTTCTAGTTGGAGTATTGTAAGTCTTATTAAACACAGGGAAAATACAAGGTAATTATATGGGGGTTTATCACCGTGTGTGTGTGTGTGTGTGTGTGTGTGTGTGTGTGTGTGTGTGTGTGTAAATGCAACAAAGAGTTTGTCATGACATAAAAATATAAACTAGGAATCCTAGCTGATTTGGCTCAGTGGATAGAGTGTCGGCCTGCAGACTGAAGGGTCCCAGGCTCTATTCTTGTCAAGGGCACATGCCTGGGTTGCAGGCTCGATCCCCAGTAGGGAACGTGCAGGAGGCAGCCAATCAATGATTCTCTCTCATCATTGATGTTTCTATCTTTCTCTCCCTTCCTTTCTGATATCAATAAAAATATAAAAAATAGAGAGAGACTAGGAAAAAATTTTAAATAATGAATTTAAAAATTAATAAAACATGCAACCATATGACCCAGCAATTGCACTCTTGGGCATTTATCCCAGAAAAATTAAAACTTATGTTCAAACAAAAACCTGTACATGAATACTCATACCAGTTTTACTTATAATAGCCTAAAACTGGAATCAGCCCTGATGTCAGCCAGTAGGTGAATGGTTAAATAAACTCTGATGTATCCATAAACAATAAAAAGGAACCACTGATATATATAACTAAGATAAATCTCCAGAAACTAACACTGAGGGGAAAAAGCCAAAGCCAATCCTGAAAGGTTACATAATGCATACTTCCATTTATATGACATTTTTGAAATGACAAAAATTTAGAAATGAAAGACAGGTTAGCAGTTGCAAGGGCTTAGGAGCAGGGTAAGGCTAGAGGAATGAAGTGAGGGTGGTTATAAAAGGGGAACAGGGCAGGTCTATATCTTGACTATGATCATGGGTACACATTTGAAAAACTTTCCTAGAACTAAATACACTCACAAAACACACACACACACACACACACACACACACACACACACACACGAGTACGCATAAAACTAGGGAAATCTGAATAGGATTGGTAGTTTGAATCAATGTCAATATTCTGGTTGTGATATGGGAGGATAGCTCTCTAAGATGAGACCAGTGGGAGAAAGCTAAATAAAGAGTATATGGGATCTCTCTGTATTATTGCTTACACCTAGATGTGAATACACAAATTTCTCAATGAAAATTCAATTTAAAAAGATCACACACCAGTTGTAGTCCTTTTCTCCACAACATACGCGCGCACGCACACACACACACACACACACACACACACACACACACCTCTTCGAGTCAGGGGTAAACCTGTCCCTAAACCTGTCTCAACTTAGGCAGTCCTAAAGTCCTGTCCCTCCTTAAACCACCACCCATCCCTTGTATACATGGTGGCTTGTTCTCTGCCCCTGCCCGCCTCGTGTAGAAATGGAGAAATATTCCATGTTTCTTTTTGCTCAATAGTTATTCATTAAAATAAGCAATCTGAAAAAAAATAAGGCAATTAGTGATAAGTGTTTATGGTTCATTTTGTTACATACAATCTGGAAATCTATGCAGCCAGGGGTAGTAGATAAAGCTTTCATTCTGACTAGGGACTGAGGAATTGCTTTCCAGCCAAGGGCAAGAACCCAGAGAAGGCAGGAATGTGTCTACGACAAGCTAAATGTTGTTGGGTGTTGTGGGATCTTGAGCTCTGAGGTGATGAGTAGGGATTTCACTTCAGAAAGCATTACTTTAGGGAGGTATCCAGGATGGCATAGGGCTGGGGCACAGGCAGCGGACTCTAGACTAGGACCTCAGGACACCTTGAGTATGGCCCACAGACCAGAGCCAGTCTGCCAGTGCTTGTTGCCAGTCGGTGAGGAAATGAGTACAGGAATAAAGAGTTCAGGGTTAGAAACGTGTCCTTGGCCACAGATTGTTTGAGAAGCTCTGCTCTACAAGGCTACCATGGATATCTGGAGGAGAGGGATGTGGGCTCGAAAGTGATTAATCTAAAAGAGAATAATGAAATCTGATGAAAGTTTGAACATCTGATTGAAAACAGTGCTAAAATTTGAAGTAGGATGTAACATCATAAGCTGTTATTGGAATACTGGAAGAAAAAAAGGATTAACTTTATCACTGGGAAAACATTTCCCCCAAAACTACTATAGAACTTTCTGAGAAGAAAACCACTAAGAATCCAGGTTTTTCCTCTATTCCAGACAGGGTTGTTATTATTTTTTTTCAAGAAAACATTAACTGAACAAGGAGTTTTTTTCAAATAAAAACTCCAAGAGGGAGGGAACAGGCATAACTGATTTTTTTCATTCTTTTAGATTTCAAAAAAGCCATTAAAAGATTTGGATGCTTGAGGTATTACATAAATTATCCCATTATTGTACCAATGAAAGGATTTCACACCCATCCATTTACTTCTGATTTGATTTGCCTCCATGAAATTTTTTTGTTTTGAAAAATATTTGTCATGCTGCAGTTATAATTCACATTAATCAAGAAGTATATTTAAAAGGTAAGATTTTAAGTGCCTTACTAGGAGAAAAAAAAACGTGGCCTCACATAGCTACTCAAAAATCCACTTCTTTTCACAGTATATTTGCCAGTCACCTAAAAGTAATTGTGCTGAGAAACTTATAATAGAAAGGTAATTTCACTGCACTGCTTACAATTTGTCTTTTCTACCAAATGGCCTATCTGATAAGTGACAAGGAGTGGATGGTTCCTTGTTGCTTGCAGACTCTGCAACTAGAGGAAGGGCCATCAGCCCAGTGTTCTGGAATAATTATTACAAAGTGAAATATTCCTAACTAAATCCCAGAATTGTACAGAGATGATACTCTGAGGTGTTATTCTTCTATTCGAAATTGCCCTCAGTACCCACTTCTTTCCCACCAACTCCCTGCCCTTCCCATTCAGGTCCTTGTTCAGTGCCTCAGGGAAGGGCATGAATGGGTTCTCCAGCAGAAACCCAGCTTTAGTTCCCAAAGTCTATGAGGAGAGCATTGAGCAAGCACAAATAAGAAGAAAGATAGATTTCATTAAGACCAGGAAAAGAGGAGAGAACCAAGAAGGCAGCATAGGTAAATACCTGTACTTGCTGCCTCCCACAACCACATCAAAATTACAACTAATATACATAACAATTATCATCCAGAACCACGGGAAATCTGGCTGAGTGGAAGTACTACAACTAGAGAGGTAAAGAAGAAGGCACATTGAGACAGATAGGAGGTGCAGAGGCATGAAACGGACTGGCACCCAGGTGTGCCGCTTTTTTAATTAGGAGGGAGATACAAGCTCTTGCTTGCTCTGAGCTGCAGAGAAAGGGCAAGACTCTGGGGGACCCAGACACATATGGGGAGAAACTGGACTGTCTGGCATTGGGGCAGGAATGTGTGGGCGGCTTTCTTCCAGATGGAGGTGCTCGCAAAGGTCGTTGTTCCTGTGCTAGGATCTCTCCGGTGTAAGGCTGACTAGCAGCCATTGCTGTTGGCTCCACCCTGGAGATTCCCTGAGACCCCACCCTACCCAATTTACAACCCCACCCAAGCTGTGAGCAGCAGCTTTTGCATATGAATGGCCTGTCCTTTCTCAGCCTAAAATCTGTCAAACAAGCTGCAGCTGGATCAGGGAGCCCCAAAGCTATCAAAAGAAGGCCCAATGCCAGCACCAGCAACAGCCTGCCTTGCTTCACAGCTGGGCCTCATCTGGGCACTTCCAAACTTGATACAAAGAGGAGAAATTTGCAGATCTCTCTGTAGCTCCTGCTTGGTGGCCCCAAGCAGTGGCTGACTTTGCACCTCCTTGGAGATCCAAGAGCCATAGTACCCAGTGGTCAGTGTGAGACCATACCAGATTACAACTCTTCACATCCATAAGTGACACATTCAAGGGGCAGACTCAATGAGCACCAAAGTCCCACTGAAGCAAGTCCTGCCCCATAAGGGTGTCTCCTGCACAGCAGCTCTTCCATTGTAGACATAGCTGGCCCTCACAGCCAATTGGCCTGGAGGTCAGTTCCTCCCAGTGATACCAACAGCAATCAAGGCTTAACTACAACAGGACTGTGCACACAGCCCACAAAGGGGTGCACCAAAAGTGTCCACCTCAGGTGATTGGAGAGGCTGAGCCACTGGGCTCTATAGGACACCTACTACACAAGGCCACTCTATCAATTCATGGAGACTTAGAAGCTACCCAATACATAGAAACAAATACAGGAAAGCAGCCAAAATGTGGAGACAAAGAAACACGTTACAAATGAAAGAAATGGAAGAAAGCAAACTACTGGATATAGAGTTCAAAACCATAGTTATAAGATTGCTCAAGAATCTTCTAGAAACCTCTGAGGAACTTAGTGAGACCTTCAAGGATCTTAGTGAGAATGCCAAAAAAATGGAAAAGGACCAGTCAGAAATTAAGCATGCACTGACTGAAATAAATAATAATATACAGAGATCCTGGTAGACTAGAGGATCCCAAGAATCAAGTCAAAAATTTGAAACACAAGCAAAAAACACCCAACCAGAAGAACAAAAAGAGAAAAGAATCCAAAAATATGAGATTGTGTAAGGAGTCTTTGGGACAACTTCAAACGTACCAACCTCTGAATTATGGGGGTGCCAGAAGAAGAGAGAGAGCAAGATACTGAAAACCTATTTGAGGAAATAATGTCTGAAAACTTCCCCTACCTGGTGAAAGAAATAGACTTACAAGTCCAGGAAGCACACAGAACCCCAAACAAGAGGAATCCAAAAAGGAGCACAAGACACATCATAATTAAAATGCCAAGAGCAAAAGACAAAGAGAGAATCTTAAAATTAGCAAGAGAAAAACAGTTAGTTACCTACGAGGGAGCACCCATACTACTGTCAGTGGATTTCTCAACAGAAATTATTCAGGCCAGAAGTGGCAAGAAATATTCAAAGTGATGAATAGCAAGAACCTACAACTAAGATTACTCTACCCAGCAAAGCTATCATTCAGAATTGAAGGGCAGATAAAGAGCTTCACAGACAAGAAAAAGCTAAGGAGTCTATCACAACCAAGCTGAAATGCTGAAGGGTGTTCTTTAAGAAGAGGAGGAAGAAGAAAAAGGTAAAGATAAAAAATTATGAACAACAAAGTGACAACAAATACATATCTATCAACAAGTGAATCTAAAAATTAAATGAATAAAAAATCTGATGAATATAATAAACTGGTGAATGTAACAGAATCAGGGTCATGGAAATTAAGCAGACTGATAATTCTCAAGGGGAAGGGGGTGTGTGGGGGGGGGTGGGAAGAGATTGGACAAAGATCTTATATGCATGTATGCAGTACCTATGGATGCGGACAGTGGGTGGCAAGAACCTGGGGTGGGGTGGGAACCAGGTGGAGGTGAGCTATGGGGAGGGGGGGGAAAGAGGGACATCTGTAATAATCTGAACAATAAAGATTTTTTTAAAAGACCAGGAAAAGAAAGAGATGGCCAGACCCCAGAGATATCAGCTGTGTTGTATGTCTAAGGAGACAGGACTATAGACAGGTCAGGGAAAGATTTCCAGGCCCTGAGAGTAATCCAAACTGCAGAAAGTCAGATCTAAATAAACCATGGGCACCAGGACTCTAGGCAATGTGGGGACCAGTGACCATTCTCTTTATGGTACCTCAATATCTTAAAACTGGGTAGGGCCCAGCCAGTGGGGCTTAGTTGTTTGAGCATCATCCCATGCACCAAGAGGTCTCTGGTTCAATTCCCAATCAGGGCACATGCCTGGTTGCAGGCTCAATCCCCAGTAGAGTATGCCGAAGGCAGCCGATCAATGCTTCTCTCTCATCAATGTTTCTCTCTCTCTGTCTCTCTCTCTCTCTTCTCTCTCTCTCCCCCCTCCCTTTCTCTGTCTCTAAAATCAGTAAAAGCATTTTAAAAAAAACACTGGGTAGGATTTTAGAATTAATGAACAACACCAGGGAGGACAGTGGGGACAAGGGGTAAGGGATAATGTCAGGACTCCAGGAAAAGCTAATGTCAAGAATTTTCTGCTCACTCACAGCTGCCCCAAAGCTTGAAAGGAAAAAATTAAGTTGAATTATAGAATGTAACGTTACATATATTGCTCAGCTGAATTAATGGAGTGAGATTCAGCCCATCATAGTAAATACATATGCCCATCATAGTAAATACATTACTTTTCTTTCCACCTTTCATTATATAAGTACAATATGCTATGTCATTAAAGAATTGCCATAGATTTCTAAATTCAAACTGTCTATACAATGATTTGTATTAAAGGCAAAGCAGCATATGCACATGCATGTATATAGAACAAGTTCCAGTAAGGGCTGGGGAAGGAGAGATGTCGGAGGAAGAAAGATTTGAGTCCCTTAATTTAGAATTTGAATGTACTCCAAACAAAAAGATGATTCTCTCCAATTCTTTATTATGGTGGCCTAGTAAATCCTGATTCACACAAAAATTGTTGAAGCTGGAACAGCTTGATTTGAACTCCAGATTTGCCTGTGTCTCTCAGGTTTGCCAATAGCAGGCTTTCTCTGCTATTACATTTTACTCCTGAATAAATGTATTTGCAAGATTGATCTAGGATGAGAGTAGCAAACTGTTTTTTCAGACTTCACATCTGCCCAAATATACCTGTAAAATGTTATCTTCCTCCACAACATTATGGAAGAAGACAATTCAAAGTATAAGTGACAACAAAACAAAAAGAAGAGAGAGGTCAATGTGGGAAAGAGGACTCATATGTGATACTTCAAACAATAAAAGATTTTAAAAAAAGAATATAGTGGCTCAATTTTGGTTAATAAGGAACTATGTCCATGATGAACATCTACAATGAGGCAGTGAATAACAGTGTTTCCTAAAATAAAATGCTGTATGAAATGAAAAAAAAAATTCCACTATGTGAAAAAGCCACACCACACACACACACACACACACACACACACACACACACACACACACACACGAAGAAGAAGAATGGAAAGCAACTGGAGACCTCGCCTGCTTTCCTTGAGTTCTAAATTCATTATCTGGGGAGTGGTCTTGATCCAAGAGACAAAACCATTGGACAAACAAAAACTTTAAGTAAAATCCCCAATTTTAAATGAAGCTATCAAGTCAAAACTACTTGGAATCTGCAAGCCCATTCAATTCTTATTAGCAAAATTGCAAAAAAGAAACTGGATCAATCAGTGCCCATGAAGTGAGAAACGGGAGCAAATTGAAAAGCACCTCTAGTGTAGATATAAAGCAACTAAGATCAAGAGACATACCTAAATCTATCTCAGGAAGCCTACAGCCTATTAGCTTGTTTCTAAAAACTTGAAAGCAAAGTCAAAAAAAAAGAATCCTCATTAAATTTTAAAATGCCATAATCAGGATGGGACAAATGGGCTTCATGATTTACCTGTTCCCCTACAACTCCAGCCCCAAAATCATGGTCCTTGCATGCCCTAGATGTTGCTGGTCAGACTTCAGCTCCTCTTCTTCTCCTTACCCTCCTATTTCCATTTGTGATTTGATCTTTTTGCTGATAGAAATATCCTGTGAAACATCTGAACTTCTGGGAGTCTCATGCAAATCTTACATATGAACAGAGCAGGTATTTGTCAGTAGTTGGGATTAAGGGATGCAGGAGATATCTCCACAGCCCATTGCCTCCAAAACACACACACATGCATGCATACACATGTGCACGCACACACACGCACACATGCACACACACGCGCACACACCCAGTAACAAGTGTACAACATCTTCCTTGTGACACCCTTTCTGTTACAATGGCTGAGCTAAGGTCAATAATTTTAATCCGCCCCCCAACCCCCCAAAGAAAAATCCTGACCAAAAAATTTTTTAATATATTTTATTGACTTTTTACAGAGAGGAAGGGAGAGGGATAGTTAGAAACATCAATGAGAGAGAAACATCCATCAGCTCCCTCCTGCACACTCCCTACCGGGCATGTGCCCACAACCAAGGTACATGCCCTTGACCAGAATCAAACCTGGGACCCTTCAGTCTGCAGGCTGATGCTCTATCCACTGAGCCAAACAGGTTAAGGGCCTGACCAAAAATTTAAAAAGCTTTCACAATATCTTAATTTCCTACAAGTTATCAAATGTGTGCAAAGCTAGTAAATTCTCTTACTCCATTGACGGTACTTGACATTTACAGTTGGGAATTACATATGTTTCATCCCATGCAGCCACAAGACCATTCTCTTGCTAGACCAGCTTCTCCTACAAGAGGACGTGTGGGAAAAATTTGGATGCTCAGACCCTGTGCTCAGGAGTGTTTATTTGTTATTTTACCTAAGAGGTTATATAATTTGAGAGGAACTACTAAAAGAAAAGGAACATAATCAAACATCAGTTGAGGAAAGGAGTCTTTGCCACATATTTATTTTTCTCTCTTTGATTAAGTTATTACATATGTGTCCCTACTCCCACCCACCCCCCACTCATGCCCTCACTCCCCTGGTGTCTGTGTCCATTGGTTAGGCTTATATGCATCCATACAAGTCCTTTGGTTGATCTCTCCTCCTTACTCCCACCCTCCCCTACCTTCCCTCTGAGGTTTGAGCATCTGATCAATGCTTCTCTATCTCTGGATCTGTTTTTGTTCATCAGTTTATGTTGTTCATAATATTCCACAAATGAGTGAGATCATGTGATATTTATCTTTCTCTGACTGACTTATTTGCTTAGCATAATGCTTTCGAATCAATGCTGTTGTAGATGGTAGGAGTTCCTTCCTTTTTACAGAAGCGTAGTATTCCATTGTGTAGATGTATCACAGTGTTTTAATCCACTCATCTACTGATGGGCACTTAGACTGTTTCCAAAGCCAACATTACCCTAATACCAAAACCAGATAGAGACAACACAATGAAAGAGAATTGCAGGCCAATATACCTCATGAACATAGATGCCAAAATCCTCAACAAAATTCTAGCAAATCGGATACAGCAGTACATCAGAAAGATCATACACCATGACCAAGTAGGATTTATCCCAGGGATGCAAGGATGGTACAATATCCACAAATCAATAAATATGATACATCACATAAACAAATTGAGAGATAAAAATCACATAGTTATATCAATTGATGCAAAAAAAATAATTTGACAAAATCCAACACCCCTTTTTTTCATAAAAAATACCTCAACATAATAAAAGCCTTATATGACAAACCCACAGCTAACATCATACTCAATGGGCAAAAACTGAAACCATTTCCCCTAAGAACAGGAACGAGACAGGGATGCCCACTCTCACCACTCCTGTTTGACATAGCACTGGAAGTGCTATCAATAGCAATTATACAAATTGGAATAGAAGACGTAAAACTGTCATTATTTGCAGATGACATGATACTGTACATAGAAACCCCTAAAGATTCTGCCACATATTTATTTGTGATGTCTGGAAACTGCTGTAGAGGAAGCCATTTCTTAGCAAAATGGTAGTTAACTATGGCCGCTACCAGGGGCCTGTGAGTTGGTTGGGCCTCTGCCCAGGAAGCTCCCCAGTGAAGGAGAAAGGACATGCTACTCAAAGACAAAGGACATGGAGCACGTACTGTGGTCCCTGTGCATTCCGTTGTCATTCTCAACAGATGGGGCTCAATAAGTACATTTAAGCTTCAGGAAAACAGGAAGGGGCTGAGATTCAGACCAGTGATTTGATGTGAGGAAAGCATCCTCCCAAATCCATTGCCCCTTTCCCAAGGTCACCTGCCTTCCCTTGGAAATGCTGATTCCAAGAGCAAAGAGAAACAAACTGGCTTTGGGACCAAGAGTATCAGGCAGAAAATGGGCAAGAGATGCCATCTTTGCTTATTTCTACTATCGCTCTCTACCTTTCCCTCTGAAAATCACTGAAAGGCTGTGTCTGAGAATGTATGTGTTTTTTATTTATAGTTATGCCTGCATACATATAACTAATGCTATTTTAGTGGCCACTGAAAGCTTGCTGTGAAAGTGCAGTTTCTATATGTAAAGGGAGAATAGGAAAACATTTCTACTACCACCCTGCAATTCTCAGCACTTTTTAAATTACCTGTCATATCTGGTATTAAAATTGCCAATCTGCGTTTATTTTGAATATGAAACACATATTAAACTTTCACTTCAACAAATATTAGAAATGAAACCATGGCAGCTCAAATCATTGCATTACTCGATTTTAATTCAAGTCAGGGAATATAACTATGCACAAAGTGTACATGGCAAGAGGTGCTACAAGAAGCCCAAAGAGGTAATCATACCAACGTCCCTGTCCTCTTTGAGGTCCTGCTCTGAAGGATTGGTCTGCTTTTCAACTCTGCTAACAACTGGTCTGGCCTGTCTTCCATGAGGGTATATCTAGATTAGGGAGAAATGTACCCATGTGCATACACGCAGAGGTAATTTGCAGTAAAGGTAGTAGGTGACAGGTTCCAAATGAATTCTGACAACTAAAAGTACTCTATAAATCCAAAGAAGAGATGACTGGGATCATTGTAGTCATGGAAGGGTTTTTGGAGGGCAATGGGACTTGGTTTTCGCTGTAAAGGACCAGTGGGACTTAAAGAGGGAGAGAGGAGGGAGGAACACATTCTACATGGGAGAAAGCCAAGCTTCAGTGGAGTAGGAGCTAGGCAAGTTTGGAGAGCAGCCAACCAGCCATGCTGAGGAGAGGAACCCAGACTCGGGAGACAGATTGGGTTTGAATGCTGGTTCTACCACTTAATAGCTGATGAGCTGGAGTAAGCCTTACCTGTGTGTGCCTCATAGACATTTCATGCGATTAAATGCATTAGTTTTTGTGACGTGCTCAGACCAGGTGGTTTGGAGTAGTGTAGTCCTATAGGTGAGGGTTTGGAGTAGAGTAGTCCTATAGGTGAGTTCTGGAAACAGGTTTGAAAGGTAGACTGGGGCCCACTCATGGACTTGCTTTGGGCTTGGTCTTAAAAAACACAGGAAGCCATTGAGGAGTGGCATAAAAGTCCAAGCAACACAGACTATCTTTCATGATGTGTCAGTGCAAGGGTTTCCTTCTGTATGCTTTCCTCTAAATTCACTCTTTTATATATCTCTTGGAAAATGCTCATTTTCCTCACCATATCTTTTCACCCCAGTTTTCACTCTTAATTTTTATGATTGTTTTACACAAATTTGTGAAGGTTTGCATTTACATTACTTCCATACTCCAGGATTACCAAGCTGAACTGCACTAGTAAGCCTGAAAATAAAGATGGACCATAAATAAGGACATTTTCCCCCAGCCTAATTGTTATTAAGAACAATATCTGTTTAAAGCAAGAAAGTATTCATGTATTGTATACCCATTATCAGCAAAATATTAGATTCATTGAGTTTATAATTTACAAATGTAAGAATAAGGTGCCCCAGGGGTGTATTCCAAGCTAGGCTAGATTCAGGAATACAGAATTAATCACCCTACCCAGTGTTAAAAATCAGATTTATGCTATTTAATTAAGTAACCCAATGTTAACTCCAGCTCTGATAAGTTGTCTTTATACCAAACATGGAATACAAATATTAGCAGTCAAGGAAAGTGCACAGTCTTCAAATGGGATCATTTTTCTTAAGAACGATTTCTGTCCTATTTGACCTGAATCCTTTTCTCAACTCAATGCTGGCAACGTGTTTGAACACTCTGGTACCTGGCCCCACAACCTCCTTGGCCTCTTCTGAATGCAGCCCCGGCCCCGGTGACAGTTCTCAGGGCTGGCTTCTCTCCCTCCAGCAGTCAGCCTGCGTCCTGCATGGGTGCCCGCTCAGCTGCACACATGCTCATAAGGATCCCGCAGGGCATTTAGCACCACATGGGCAACCTCAGCCAATGAAGGCTGATATGGACAACTGCTTCTCCCATTCTTCCCTGGAGCAGTAAACCTGGGAAACATCTTACAAGCTGTCCAAAAGGTCCCAGTGGCATTAAGCCTCAGCCACCCACAGCAGTGCTGACTCAGGGATGTATATTCACCTGGGTTTTCCTTCCTTTCCCATGTCACTTCCAAGCTCACTTCCCACATAAACTACCTGAACACAAGCCTTTTTCTCAGACTCGGCTTTCAGGGGCGCCCCGACTACAATAGCCTGAAAGCACAAATCCAAATACAGGGAAATAGAGTCTATTTTGGCATATTAAAGTGATGTCAAATATCTATAAAAATCCATAACTGTGGTCTATACTACAGAAGAGACATTTATTTTAATTTAGAAAATGAGTAGTGTTGTATAAATATCCCCAGAAGCAGTTAGACTTTATTTCATTCTTTTATTATTTTAAGGCTATTTTGGGAAGCTTTGAATATACAGCTGCCACCTACATTTCCCCAGATCCTAGTTGGCAATTACATATTAAATCTAAGATGTGGTAAATTGGTTGATAAGGCAGAAAGTTGAGTTTATACCAGATATAAAGACTGTTTTAGCCTGTGTTTTGTATTGACACATGTTAAAGATGACATTTTTTTATGCAGATTCTCTGATTATAAGCATTACCTTATTATCTTGGCAAACTGATTTCTATGCAGAATATCTTTGTTATTGAAGAGAATGTGTTTGACACAGCTTTGTGAAAAATTTTATAATCACAGGTAGAAATGATACAGAAAAGCATAGGAATGAGGTCTAAGATACAAGGACAAGGATCTTGGTGTTAGAAAAATATTGTTAGCCCTGGCCAGTGTGGCTCAGTTGGTTAGGTGGAGACCTAAGCACTGAAAGGTTGCCAGTTCGATTCCCAGTCAGAACACATGCCCAGGTGTCAGAGTTGATCCCCTGTGGGGGGTGTGCAGGAGGCAGCTGGTCAATCTTTTGCTGTCGCATCTAAGTTTCACTCTCTCTTTCTCCCTTCCTCTCTCTCTCTCTAAAAATCAATTTAAAAAATCTTTAAAAAAAAAAAGAATAAAGAAAAACAACATTAAATAGAACTGCATATAATCTTAAATATACAAAAAACACAAAATGCATCTTGAAGCTCAGAAATCTCTGTATACGAAAAATACAATGAAGCATTGAGACACTCTGAATCTAAGAGAGAGAAAGGAAGGAATTGTGTTCAATTCTGGGCTTACTAAGCAGTTCAATATTGAGGCAAAGTAGGGCATACAGGAATATAAAATGCTGTGCCCATAGCAATTTGGAGAACTGGGCACACCTCATTGCAGTACATACCACAGTTTCCCTCACACTGTAGATGAGGAAACAGGCTCCCGGTCACTTGCTCAAGCTCCTAAAGCTCCAAGTGGCAGATCTACTGCATTGTGGCTAATATACAAGGTTAGGCAAAAGTAGATTTACAGTTGTGAGTATGTGAAACAGAGTTTATTCTTTTATTTGTAATACGTTTTTATTGATTTCAGAGAGAAAAGGAGAGGGAGAAAAAGATAGAAACATCTTTTGATGAGATGAAACATCTCATCAAATGATGAGAGAGAACCATTAAATGGCTGCCTCCTGCACACCCCCCAACTGGGGATTGAGCCCTCAACCTGGGCATGTGGCTGACCAGGAAGTGAACTGTAACCTCTTGGTTCATAGGTCAATGCTCAAACACTGAGCCACGTGAGCTGAACAGTTTTATTCTTATATTATTATTTATTGACCAGAGTCCGTATGCATAAAATTTGTGCAAGGGGCTCAGCCCCTGCCCACTGCAGCTTCATCCAGGAGGAAGGATGTCCAGTCTAATTAGCATAGTATGCTTTTATTATTATAGATTATTATATCATTTTTCATACAAACAAATGTAAACCTACTTTTGCCTCGCCCCCTACTGTGTGTTATTTATTTTATTTTAATCACAGTTATCTCCAGAGTGCCTGGCACAGTACCTATCCTAAATCATAAAGAGGTAATATGCAAATTAACCATCACACCTCACAAGATGGATGCCTACAACCAGGCCAGCAGGGGGGTTAGTGAGGGACGACCAAATGACTGAACAGCAGGATGCGTGACGTGACCAGGCTGGTGAGGGGGAGGGGGGTTTGCCATGAGGAGTGACCAGGCTGGCAGGGGGGGCAATTGGGGGCAACCAGGCTGGCAGGGGGGCAGTTGGGGGCGACCAGGCTGGTGGGGGGGGGGGCGGCAGTAAGAAGTGACTAGGCCAGCGGGAAGTTGTAGTTGGGGGTGACCAGGCCAGCAAGAGGGGTATTTGGGGGCAATTAGACTGGCAGGGGGAGCAGTGAGGGGCGATCAGGTCGGCAGCAGGGGGCAGGCAGGCAAGTGAGTGACTAGGAGCCAGTGGACGAGGATTGTGAGAGGGATGTCCAACTGCTGGTTGTGGACATCCGGCAGTGGATATCCCCCAAGGAGTCCTGAATTGGAGAGGGTGCAGGCTGGGCTGAGGGGAGCACCCCCACCCCCCCACCCCCCGATGCACAAATTTTGTGCACCAGGCCTCTAGTTATATATAATGATCAATAAATATTTGTTTCCATGAATGTATAAATCAATGAATGAATGGTTAAGAAAAGGGCACCATTAGCACCTTTTCAGTCAGGGGCCACAAACACAAAAGCAGTTACATTGCCAGTAACTCATGTAGTACCACTGGAGGAAACCACTGGAGTGTGCACAGATGAAAAATACCTTACCGAAGCCTAAAATGCCTTTAATGTGAAAAAAGTTTTAATTCCAAGTTAGAGATTAAATGCTTATAAAGAAAATAACTAGTGAAGATCACCGTGCTATGAAGATCATTGCTACATCAATAAGTGATACATGGGTGTAAGTGACTGATACTATGTTTTCTCTTATTTCACTACTAGAGGCCCGGTGTACAAAATTTGTGCACGGGTTCAGTCCCTAGGCCTGGCCGACAATCGAAGCATGAGCATCTGGCATGGAAGGGCAGGTCTCAGCTGACCTCTGGGCCTTGGGCAGCATCTGGGCCCCCAGACCCTCACATGCCCCCTCTGCCTGGGTCACAGGCCCTATTCAGTTCCCTCAGCACCTGGGAGCCGGGTGGCAGTCCCACCCCCTGCCACCACTGCTGGTCACCTGCTATACCATCCCACCACTGTCCTGCTCTCATCGGGGCCCATTGAGGCCAGCAGTGCCTCCATTGTCACCTGCTGCCAGTGCCATGTCTCCAATGCCTGCCATGTTCCACGCTGCCCACTGAGGGTCAGCACACGTCATAGTGAGTGGTCGAACTCCCAGTCAAGGGGACAATTTGCATATTAGGCTTTTATTATATAGGATATTTTTGGAGTGCAGGCTGTCAGCTAGGCGGTGATCTCACACTGAACAGCCTTACTGCGAGGTAAAGGCAGTTACCAAACAGGGGGAAAAGGAACAGAGGGAAGATATGCAATTTGAAGAACTGCATAACTGTCTTCCACGGGATGAGTTTACAATTAAACCGGGCCACAGAAAAAAAGAGTCAGCTTGTGGAGGAATTTCTATCAAACATGGCTTTAAAGACCCATAGCTCTATTTGATGAATTTATGAAGAGTCTTCTGTTTTTTCTAACTTAACAGAGTCAATCTATTTATAAACAAGACTATTTTCTAAAAGTTTTATTACCTGAATACGTCATTCAGTTTTCAGCCAGGGAAAGAGACAGATTTCTGGTTATTTCAAATGGAGTGATTAGTAACAAAAATGTTAAAACACAATTGTAACAGAGAATTGGTTGCAAATGTATTGGAAGGACAGAAGAAATAAAAAGGGGTATAGGTGGAACCCAGGAGTCCTCACTGAATCAGCGCTGTCATCGAGCAGGGACCTAGTACTCGTCACCCTCTTATTGACTGGGTAGGTGGGGGAGCATGCAGTCCCACTGATTCTGCTGGAACCACCCCGGTGCTGTTTATATTGACCTCCCCACAGCACAGTAGAGGTCATCCTACTGTGACAGACACACAGTCTCAGCTGCTGTCACTGTCAGCTTGTGGGGGCTCCACAAAGGGGAAGCAGTCATACTTGGACCAGGTGATTGTAAACATTGGCAATTGTGGGGATACAGTAAAGAGGTACTTGTGAAAGAACAGCCAAAGGGTGACGATAGCCTATATTTTAGTTGACGGCATACTGACATAGTAAACTCTGTAACTACTTTTTCATTGTATTTATAGTGAATACTAACAACATATCTATTACAGTCACTACACTATAGTAAAAGAATCAAATTCTGTGTTCAAAAGCAGCTATTGGCACTCTCCATTTTCATCCCTGGAAAAGTATAGGCTGGGTAGGGAGCAGACTCTTCTGTGGGAGGGCTTAGTGTGTGTCCAGTTGAACACATTCTGGTTGTATCATGCAAGGCAGAATTATGATCCTGTTATGTCTTTATGTAGAGAGATTGGGCATAGACAGGTTAAGGGTATAAGTAGATTGAGATTGAGTACAGACAGATGCATATGAGTTCCAAGTTGACCACGAGTGGACTTGTGATGGCTACTTTTACCTGTCAACTAGATTGGGCCATGTGTGATTAAACATAATTCTGGGTATGTTTGTGAAGGTATTTCGTGAGAGATTAACATTGGAATCAAAGTCTGGGTAAAGAAGATTGCCCTCCCAATATAGGTGGGCCTTATGCAATGCTTTGAGGGCCTGATTAGAATAAGAAACTGAGTAAGAAAGAATTCTTTCTGTCTGCCTGACTATTCTCAAGCCATAACACCAGTATTCTCTTGCTTTCACACTTGGACTGGAACTTACTTATTGGCTTTCCTGGTAATCAAGCCTTCAGATCCAGCACTTGGGGGTCTCCAGTTTGCCAACTGCAGATTTTGGGGGTCTCCGGTTTGCCAACTGCAGATTTTGGACTTCTCTGTCTCCATAATCACATGAACCAATTCTTTATAATATAAAGAATATATATATGACATTCAGAAGGACAAAAAAAGTCCCTATGAGGAGCTAAATCTATGAAATGCAAAATCAAATTGAAGAAATACCTCAAAGGTCAAGTGAACATGTAAGGATATAAAAATAATAAGGGAAAAGATAAACCACTTGGAAAGTACATAGAGGAGATGTAAATATCACCAGACTAGAAGACAGGAACAGAACAGAAGGTGGAGAGGCAACATAATGATCAGCCCTACAGTGATTAACAGCCTTGGCAGAAAATGAGTGAAAACAGATGAATGGTTTTTGGAATCCTTAAAAGGAAACTGAGTTTCACATCTAAAGAGAAGATGGAGTTCATGGAACTCTGTCAAGGTGGTGATTAAAATGTCGAGGGGTATAACTGAACAAAGGCGTGCCAAAGACTGTTAGAAATTCCAAAAGGTATGGTGTGTGTGTGTGTGTGTGTGTGTGTGTGTGTGTGTGTGTGTGTGTGTTTCTGGACACTTCTATTCACAAATAAGTACAAATTTTGTGCTATGTTGGCATAGAAGTGCTTAGTAGAGTAAAAATTAAACTGGAATCAAGGCTATCTGGATTCTGGTCTTAGTTCTGTTACTAAACAACCCTAGGATGAGTCATTTAACTCAGTTTACTCTAAATTTGCTCATGATACACAACCCCAGTCTTTCTAGACCTCCTTTATGTAAAGATGTGAAACAAGATCCCTGGTCCCCAAATCATCATGGGAAATTGCCAGTTTCAAGCCTAGGACTCTAGTAGAAATGGAATGAGCTCTAATGTGGATTTTTTAAAAGTTCCTCTGGTAACTCTGAAACAGTTTTGGGAACCACTCATCTATATACTCTCTATGATTCCCGCCAGCTCTAAAACCTCAGAGTGATCTCCGAGTCACCAAGAACAAATGCCCATCCATCAAACTGGGTGTTTGCTTCACCTGAGCCACAGAAGTAGCAGGGGGATTTGGTTTTCAAATAGATTCACTACAAGGCACTGTTAGTTTTGTTTTATTATTTGGTTGTAAGAGGAGAATGAGCACTTGGCATAATACATGTGCCTTTATGTCACCAACACACCTGTAAACCAAACGATTAAAAGAATCAAAAGGGAAAATGGCGGCGGAATAGAAGGATGTGTCCTGAGCCTTCTCCTGGAGCAAATAGAGGAGGCAGCTGAGACGAGCGGAATCCAGCCCGAATTGGCGAAGGAGGCACAGCTGGTGAGACAGTTTGCAGCTGGGAAGAGCAGGGATCCCCCGGATAAAGGTAAAATCAAAGATCTAGGCAGTAGAATCTCCCGGACCTCTGTGCCCAGAAGGTCAGGGAGAAACTACACAGTGCCAAGCCGCGTCCCTTAGGACAGGCAAGGTCTGAAGGATTTTAGACCATAGAGTCTGGATTTGGGATCTGAGCTCAAAGGCAGCCTTTAAGAGCTGCCGGACCGCGGAGTGCCAGCAAGAGAGGAACTGGCAGAGACGCGGCCCTTCCTCGCGCTGGGGCCTGCGCTTTTCCCCACTGAACCTAGTTCGTGGGACCTTTTGGAGACAGGCGCTTACCTGTGACAGAAGTGCGGGAGAAGGGGTAGAGTGGTGGAGCCTGGGCAGAGTGGGCAACGGAAGGTCCAGGAGAAGTGGTAGCAAGTCTGGTGCTGAGTCATATCTAAGCCCACAGAATCCATTTTCTCCTGAGAGATAGCCCCTCCCCCCAGTCTCCAGGCAACCAATATAGCCACACCCAGATTCCACCCTGATTAACACCAAGGAATCTGAATACTCCCTGAGGCCATAGGATCTATTCTAAAGAGAAATCTTTAGAAGCTAAGCACCTCAATTACACTAGATAACCAAGCCCAGGAGAACAGATTTCACCAGTAGCACCATCACCAAAAGAACCTGGGTAGCAAAGCAATTGGATCTATAATTAAAACATTTCAGGAAAACATGGGGAGACAAAAAAGCAATACCCAAAGGAAAGAAAAAGAGGAATCACCAGAAAGGGAGTTAAATGAAATTGAGGCTAGCAGCTTAACAGAGAGAGAATTCAGAGTAATGGTTCTAAGGATGTTTAAACGGATGGATGACAAATACACACAACTCAATGACAAATACACACAACTCAATGAGAACTACAAGGAACTGAATGAAAATGTCACCAACGTGAAAAGAAACCAAGAGGAGATGAAGAATGACATAGCTGCAATAAAGAACACATTGGAAGGCTTAAACAGTAGACTAGAAGAGGCTGAGGACCGCATCAGTGAATTAGAAGACAAGGTAGGAAAACACACACAAACACAGCAGCAAATGGAAAGAAGACTTAAAAAGCAAGAGGAGAGCCTAAGGGAGCTTTGGGACAACACAAAACGAAACAATATTAGAATAATAGGGATACCAGAAGGTGAGGAAGAGAAGCAAGGAATAGAAAACCTGTTTGAAGAAATAATGACGGAGAACTTCCCTGATATTGGCAAGAAAAAAACTATGCAAGTCCAAGAAGTACATAGAGTCCCAAACAAGTTGAACCCCAAAAGACCAACACCAAGACACATCATAATTAAATTGGCGAATACCAATGACAAAGTAAGAATCTTAAAGGCTGCCAGAGAGAGACAGAAAGTTACCTACAAGGGATCTCCTATTAGAATATCAACTGATTTCTCAACAGAAACACACCAGGCCAGAAGGGAATGGAATGAAATATTCAAAGTGATGCAAAACAAGGGTCTGAATCCAAGAATACTATACCCAGCAAGGTTATCATTCAAAATTGAAGGGGGAATCAGGAGCTTCACAGACAAAAAAGGGCTAAGAGAGTTTATCACTACCAAGCCAGCAATGCAAGAAATGCTGAAGGGACTGCTGTAAAAAGAAGAAAGAGAAAGGCAAAAAGAAACACAAACACTAAGGGGGAAAATATGACAACAAACATGTACTTGTCAATAATAACATTAAATGTAAATGGATTAAATGCACCAATCAAAAGACATAGGGTAGCTGAATGGATAAGAAAACATGACCCATATATTTGCTGTCTACAAGAGACTCACCTCAGAGCAAAGGATTCACACAGACTGAGAGTGAAGGGATGGAAAAATATTTTTCAAGCAAATAGAAATGAGAAAAAAGCTGGGGTAACAATACTTATATCTGATAAAATAGACCTCAAAGTAAAGGCCATAACAAGAGATAAGGAAGGCCACTACATAATACTAAAGGGAGCAATTCAACAAGAAGATATAACTCTGGTAAACATATATGCACCCAACGCAGGAGCACCCAAATACATAAAAAAACTCCTGGAAGAGATCAAGGGAGAGATTGACAACAATACAATCATAGTAGGAGACTTTAATACACCACTGACATCACTGGATAAATCCTCCAGACAAAAAATCAGCAAAGAAATAGCAATTCTAAATGACACACTAGATCAGATGGACCTAATTGACATCTTCAGAGCATTTCACCCCAAAGCCTCGGAATATACATTCTTCTCAAGTGCCCATGGGACATTTACAAAAATAGACCACATATTGGGTCACAAACAAAGCCTCCCTAAATTCAAAAAGATTGAAATCCTATCAAGCATATTCTCAGACTACAATGGCATAATATTAGAAATAAACTATAATAAAAACATACCAAAAAATTCAAACAGGTGGAAACTGAATAGCATGCTATTAAACAATGATTGGGTGATCAACGAGATCAAAGAAGAAATTAAAAACATCCTGGAGAATAATGACAATAAAAACACAACAATGCAAATGCTATGGGACACAATGAAAGCAGTCTTGAGAGGGAAGTTTATAGCTCTACAGGCCTACCTCAAAAAACAAGAAAAAATGGTAATAAATCTTCTAACTCAACAACTCAAAGAATTAGAAAGAGAGCAACAAGAAAAGCCCACAGTGAGCAGAAGGAAGGACATAATAAAGATCAGAGCAGAAATGAATGACATAGAGACCAAAAAAACAATACACAGGATCAACAAAACCAAGAGCTGGTTCTTTGAAAGGATAAACAAGATTGATGAACCTCTAGCCAGGCTCACCAAGAAGCAAAGAGAGAGGACCCAAATAAACAAAATCAGAAATGAAAGAGGTGAAATAACAACAGACCCCACAGAAATACAAAGGATTGTTAAAAAATACTATGAACAACTCTATTCTAACAAACTACACAATCTGGAGGAAATGGACACATTCCTAGAAAAATACAACCTTCCAAAACTCACACAGGAAGATTCTAAGAATCTCAATAGGCTGATAACTATGGAAGAAATTGAAGCAGTCATCAAAAAGCTTCCAGCAAACAAAAGCCCAGGGCCTGATGGCTTCACAGGGGAGTTTTACCAAACATTCAAGGAAGAACTAAAACCTATCCTCCTCAGACTATTCCAGAAAATTCAAGAAGAAGGAACACTTCCAAACTCCTTCTATGAGGCCAGCATCACCCTAATACCAAAACCAGACAAAGACAACACAATGAAAGAGAATTACAGGCCAATATCCCTCATGAACATAGATGCCAAAATCCTCAACAAAATTCTAGCAAATCGAATCCAGCAGTACATCAGAAAGATTATACATCATGACCAAGTAGGATTTATCCCAGGGATGCAAGGATGGTACAATATTCGCAAATGAATAAACGTGATACATCACATAAACAAATTGAGAGATAAAAATCACATAGTCATATCAATTGATGCAGAAAAAGCATTTGATAAAATCCAACACCCTTTCTTGATAAAAACTCTCAGCAAGGTAGGAATAGAAGGATCATACCTGAACATAATAAAAGCCATATACGACAAACCCACAGCCAACATCATACTCAATGGGCAAAAACTAAAACCATTTCCCCTAAGAACAGGAACAAGACAGGGATGCCCACTCTCACCACTCCTATTTAATATAGTGCTGGAAGTACTAGCCATTGTGATCAGACAAGAAGAAGAAATAAAAGGCATTCAAATTGGAAAAGAAGAAGTAAAACTGTCCTTATTCGCAGATGACATGATACTGTACATAGAAAACCCTAAAGACTCCATAAAAAAATTATTAGACTTAATAACTGAATTCGGTAATGTAGCAGGATACAAAATTAATGCCAAGAAATCTATGGCATTTCTATACACCAATAATGAACTTACAGAAAGAGAGACTAAAAAAACAATCCCATTTACCATCGCACCAAAAAAATTAAGATACTTAGGAATAAACTTAACTAAAGAGGTAAAAGACCTATACGTAGAAAACTACACGACACTGAAAAAGGAGATAGAGGAAGACATAAACAGATGGAAGAACATACCATGTTCATGGATTGGTAGAATCAACATCATCAAAATGTCCATACTACCCAAAGCAATCTATAAATTCAATGCACTTCCCATTAAAATACCAACCACATATTTCACAGACCTAGAACGAAATTTCCAAAAATTTATCTGGAATAAAAAAAGAACCCGAATAGCTACAGCAATCCTGAGAAAGAAGAACAAAGTAGGTGGGATCTCAATACCAGATATCAAGTTGTATTACAAAGCTACTGTTCTCAAAACAGCCTGGTACTGGCACAAGAACAGACATATAGATCAATGGAATAGAATAGAGAACCCAGAAATTGACCCAAATCAATATGCTCAATTAATATTTGACAAAGGAGGCATGAACATTCAATGGAGTCAAGACAGTCTCTTTAACAAATGGTGTTGGGAAAATTGGACAGATACATGCAAAAGAATGAAGCTAGACCACCAACTTACACCATACACAAAAATAAATTCAAAATGGATAAAGGACTTAAACATAAGATGGGAATCCATGAAAATACTAGAGGAATCCACAGGCAGCAAAATCTCGGACATATGCCGAAAGAACTTCTTCACTGATACTACTCCTAGGGCAATGGAAGCTAAAGAGAAAATAAACAAATGGGACTACATCAAAATAAAAAGCTTTTGCACAGCAAAGAAAACCATCAATAAAACAACAAGAAAGCCCACTGCATGGGAGAACATATTTGCCAATGATATCAATGATAAGGGTTTAATCTCCAACATATACAGAGAACTCATACAACTTAACAAAAAGAAGATAAACAACCCAATCAAAAAATGGGCAACTGATCTAAGTAGACACTTTTCGAAAGAAGACAGAAGGCAGGCCAAGAGACATATGAAAACCTGCTCACAGTCACTAATCATCAGAGAGATGCAAATCAAAACAACAATGAGGTACCATCTCACACCTGTCAGAATGGCTTTTATCAACAAATCAACAAACAACAAGTGTTGGCAAGGATGCGGAGAAAAAGGAACTCTTTTGCACTGCTGGTGGGAATGCAGACTGGTGCAGCCACTGTGGAGAACAGTATGGAGTTTCCTCAAAAAAATAAAAATGGAACTCCCATTTGACCCAGTGATCCCACTTCTAGGAATATATCCCAAGAATCTAGAAACAGGCATCAGAAAGGAAATATGCACCCCTATGTTCATAGCAGCACAATTCACCATAGCCAAGATTTGGAAACAACCTAAATGCCCATCAGCAGATGAATGGATTAAAAAACTGTGGTATATCTATACAATGGAATACTACGCTGCGGTAAAAAAGAAGGAGTTCCTACCATTTGCAACAATATGGATGGAGATGGAGAATATTATGTTGAGTGAAATAAGCCAGGCAGAGAAAGATAAATATCACATGATCTCGCTCATTTGTGGAATATAATGAATGACATAGACTGATGAACAAGAATAGATCCAGAGGCTGAGAAACGTCAATCAGAAGATCATACCTCAGGTAAGGTAGGGGAGGGTGGGGGTAAGGTGGAGAGATCAACCAAGGGACTTGTATGCATGCATATGAACCTAATCAATGGACACAGTCAACAAGGGGGCAGGGCATTAAGAGAAATTGTTCCATATGACAAAAATTTTTAAGTGAAACTCTCTGTAGACTGAAAATTATTTTGGAAGGAAACAAAGAGAAGTTTCCTTCAAAAGTCATAAGGATTGTAATTGAAAGTCAATATATTTGGCCGCTTGAACTAAAGTAAGTAATTTGTGTTTTTGCCTCCCTGACAAAGTTTATATAAAGCTACAAAAAGAAATTGACAGCCAGTTTGAAATGGAATTGCCAGGGCCTAGGGCAAAGAATATCCTTACATGATATTATTCTACAATCTCATTATAATCTTAGATATTTTACAACAGCATACTTTACAATTATCCCAAACAAACTTACAAACTAATTCTTTGAATGGTGGGCAGCAATTTAAAAAAAAGGACATGAAAGGATTTAATCCCTTGCAGAAGGAATTAAGGCACTGGGTAGGCACTTGAGCATCCTATATTGGCCCCTCTTGCCCTTTGTGCCAAGAGGGACCCTCTTCTCACAATCCAATTGCCCTCAGCTGTTACCTGAGCTTTCTGTTCATGCTGAGCTTGAAGCCTCGTGGGGGCTGGTACCAGGGATCTGTCTCACATCCAATTGTGTGAGCTGGGCCCTCACTGGAGAAGAAACCCGAGTTCCCCGAGATATGTGATCAGCACCAGGACCCTGCCAGCAGGCCAGGGGTTCCCAAGGCAGGTGCTGGGTGTGGAGGCCACGGGGTCATAGGCTACCAAGGAGACAGAACTGAACCTCACAGCACCCTGCTTGGCCCCGGAGGATGGCTGGTTAGCCAGAGACGGGTAAGATTCCTCAAGGAAGGAACAACCTAAGACAGGCACAGTCGCAGAGGGGCCATCAGGAGAGAACTTGGGGGGGCAACAGAAGTGGGGCACAGACCCTCACTCCCCCAACATTGCAGGGGCTTGAACCCTCACCCCCTTCTAAAGGAGGTCTCCTACCCCCATGGCTGCTTCGCGCTTCCCACACCCAGCTCAGATTGGGACCCAGGCAACAGAAAGAGACTTGGCCCAGCTCACATCGAGATACAGGTGACAGACAGAGACTTGGCCCAGCTCAGATCGGGACCCAGGTAACAGACAAGAGACTTGGCCGATAGCAGTTGCCTTATATCTAAATTCAGCTGAGCATTTGGAATGCTCAGGGCCCACTCAAAAATGCAAATAATCCTTCCCACTAATATTTACAGGGTAAACTAAGATTGTTGGTAGAGTATTAAATTTGACAGTAAAATAGTAATCGAGTTTTCAGATTAATTTAAATAGGCTCATTGAAATAAGTGAATATTCAAGTACTGGACAAAAAGCTATTCTTAAAGTAATAACTAAAATTTTTATTGGTAGTTCATCTCATGGTAAAATTCCTGAATATGCAATGAACCTAAAGCAGTCATATGTGTGGGGGAAAAAAAAATTTTTTTAATTTAAAGTTATCAAGACTGCATTATAAAATTTACAAAAACCTCCATTAAAAAAAAAAGGGGGGGGGAGGATAGTAGGGCAATATCATGTAAGGAAAAATATCCTATAAGTAAATTACATCTAGAAAATTTTTACTTTACCAAATTAAGGTTCATTTGCAATGCTAACAGCAAGACGGCCATTAAAAACACACATGGTGTCTAAATAAGACAAAGGAAAATCGTTTGAACAAAAATAAAAAGGATCCCAAATCAATTATATAGAAAAGATTCCTTTATTAACTTGTGGTCGAGAATATATTTGTATATTTTCAGAAAACAACCCCAAGACCAGATGGATTCCTGCAACAGAGAGGAATTGACAGGAGTGCTCCAACCACGAAGACAAGAGGAAAAAACAGTCCGGAGATGGAAGACGCTGACAACGCCTTGCCATGGGAGCAGTCAGCAGCTGTGCACCGCTGCAGGTTACCTAGGACCAAACCAGAGAGGGTCGGACCTGCATTGCCACCATGTGCCCACCATCCAGATATCACTGCTGACATGTACACATAAGGAACTGTTGGACATTGAAATTGGGACTCAAACATTGTTTTGTTTTGTCTTGTTTTGTTATTATATGTTTATTTCCAGTCTGCAAAGGCAAAACTTTTTAAAGGAAAGAAATGGTGGGAAAAAGATACAGAGGCAAAGAAGCATTGAACAGACTGTCAAACTACATTGGGAAGACAGGGGAGGTTGGGCGAGGGGGGCTGTAAGAGACCAACCGAAGGACTTGTACGCATGCATATAAGCACAACCAATGGATATAAGACACTGGGGTGGGGGGGGAGGGTGGGCAGGTGAAGGCATGTCCTGGGGGGTAGGGGAGGTCGGGGGGAGATCAAAGGGGGAAAAAAAAAGGAGACATATGTACTACTATTTGTAATACTTAAAACAATAAAAATAAAATAAAATAAAATTAAAAAAAAAGAATCGAAAGGGAGGGGAGCGTAGATTAGTAAATAAACCTATCATGAGATCTAGAAAAAAAAAATGTATACTTTCCCAAGAAACTAAATAGAAGTCATTAGTACAGAGAGAACAAATGTTTTCATTTGATATTAACTTTCCTTTTCTGAAAACCCACTGAGGGCTGTGCAATGGTCTGGCACAGGCAATGTGGGAATCTGATTATACTGTATCCGATGGAAAAATTGCTCATTTAGGACAGTTCTCATTTTTCAGTTTTTTTAGTTACATTTACTAAGGGTTCAGTATTGCTCAGCTCACCTTTTTTAGGGGCTTCTTAATACCACAAACATGAGAACTTAATTTTGCACAAATATATATGTATTATGACTTATCTAGATCCAAAAATTCTTCTTGTACCTGGAAAACATTTTGTGGCTCCTTTAAAAATGTTTGAAACCTCTATTTGATTAAAAATTTTATATCGCATTTCCTTATTCAATATTAATTACACTGTATAATTCACTTTTTGGGTAATAATTCATTTTATCAAACCTCCCTGGGACATCCTCAGATGTTTATGAACTCGTCACTGTGGTGATTTGACTTTTATTTAGAAAAAGTGTATTACTACCTAGTCATCCCCATTTTCTAAGAAACCCTCTCCCTACTCCTAAATTAGAAACCAGGCCTGAATTTTAACCGTTTTGGTCTGCAATAAAAGTGTTTTAAAGCCTTCTTTGAATGAACAATATCATTATTTCAGTGCTTGGATTTATCTAACTTTGTAAGATGCCTAGGGCAATACAGTTTCTGTGAAACCCAGATTAACAATCTTGCTGCCATATATATTTGACAACTAATTAATGGCTCCCACATTCATATGGCTCCTTGGAAGCACTTCAGACACATCATAGTCATCCTAATCCAGGGATCTGGAATGACAAAGTATTTAGAGAAGGAGGGGATTGGAGAGCACATGAAATGCAACTTCCTCCTTATTTGCAAACTATATGTCTACCCTGAAAAATGGGTTCTCAGCTTCTGCATGCACTCCTGGGACAAGGAGAGAGCCAGACCAATGCTGAAACTCTGTTACTTGGAAAAACCATCATTTATAGAGCTGTTTACTTCTAACTTCACAGTTCTGACCTGAAAACTAATCTCCTTGCCCTCATAGCTCTCAAAATATTTCAAAACATCTCAAAGTTGTACATACTAGTACCTACTTCCTACTGCTCTCCCTCCCAAAACATGACACTTCTAATGAGAACTGTCCCTTTTACCCAAGACTTCTTTTTCTAGACCTACCATAATTCCAAAATAAAAATGTTTTTTCTATAGAGAGAAAATATTATTTTTGTAAAGGAGTTATTGATTTCTCTTTTAGAATTTAAAATTAAATGTTTATTATAGAAAACCTAAAGATTTTGTTTTGTTTTATAATGTATAAGTACTTACCAGGCACCACATGTTCTTTTAATGAACTCATTAGTCAATGGGTTACTTCTCCCAAGCAAAGGCAATATTATATTCATCTTTGAATCCTCAAAAGCTAACAGATTGCCAGCATGTGTTGAACATTCAATAAATGTTTGCCTTAGCTAATGAAATCTAAGACACTTCAATTGAATTTTTTCAAGAGGATATTAATGTGTTTATTGATTACACGTGATAATAGATGATACACTTGTTTCATTTCCATCTATAATTTTATCTGGTACCATAATTCAATTTAGCTATATTGCACAGGATGTGCCAACAATCATTAATAACCAAATAAACTCCATGACTCTACTTGGGTGACCCTATTAATGGTGAATTCCAGGTCACAACACAGCAACTACCAGTTCAACTACATCAAGGATCCTGAAGACAATGGCTTCTGTGCCCAACTAGGTTGTAAATAAATTTCAAATGGGATTACCCTGAAGGAATTCTAACTTCATACTGTTGGGGTAATTTACCAATATGACCTCAGAAAAGACTAACTTTACATAGCATATTTTTAAAAAACCATTTATTCAGTATCATGATCATACTATTACATTTAGCAGTCAACAGCATGGGTGAAAAAGTATATATATACATTAAAACCCTTTGTAGGAATGCTACACTTTCAACAGAACAGAAACTAAAATAACCTGTTATACAATTAGTCACATATACAGTTTTTGCCCAGTCACATGAGTATTGTCTAACACATGTCTTCTTGTAGCTGCCAAGCCTGTCACCACTGTGCCTGGCTTAGTTCACAATCTATTGTAACCTGTAGCTTCCCTGTCACTTCTCTGGCTCTCCTCTCCTGCTAAGCTTTGTTTCCTGGAAGTAATTAAAACCTTCTGCTACTGATATAGTTACTGCTACTGCTGGAACCGCCATAGCCACCTTGGTTTTGTGGTTTGGCAAAGTATTGGCCTCCACCACAATAGGGGCCCGAGCTTCTGCCTCCAGAGTTTCCTCTTTTCATAGGCCCCAAATTTGAAGACTGATTGTTGTAATTATCAAAATCATTGTAGCTTCCACCACCTCCCAAATTGCTTCCATCATTACCAAATCCATTATAGTCATCCCCGCTGCCACCATATCCATCACCTTCGTGGCTGCCACCAAAGCCACCTTGACCACCAAGATTTCCTCTATGAACAAAATTGTCCTTCCCACTAAAACCACCTCTACGACCACCTTCAAAGTTTCTAGAACCACTTCGATCGCTTTGGCTGGACGAAGCACTGGCCATCTCTTGCTTAGATAGGGCTTTCCTTCACAGTTGTGGCCATTCACAGCATGGTATTTCTGAGTGACAATCTTGTCTACAGAATCATGGTCATAAAATGTTACAAAAGCAAAACCTCTCTTCTTGCCACTGCCTCAGTGAATCCTGATTTCAATCATTTCCATTTGCCCATACTGTTCCAAATACTCTCTTAGCTGATATTTTCCATTGCCTTCTTTAACACCACAGACTAAAATATTTTTTCACAGTTTAGTGGGCACCAGGTCTTTGAGAATCTTCTCTTGAGACAGCCTGTCTGGTTCCACAATTCTTCCATCCGCCTCATGTGGCCTTGCGTTCATGGCTGCATCCACCTCCTCCGCTGATTCAAAGCCTCTGCAGCACTTGGTGTTTGGATCTCTCATCAACACACAGTCTGTGAGCATCCCCGTTGCTCCTCAGACTCTCATAGTTGTTTCAAAGCTCAAACCTCTGATGAAGAGCTTCTGCAGCTGTTCAGGCTCATTGGGAGACATTGAAATTACAACTGCAGAAGGGGAGACTTCAATGATGCTGGGTGGTGTTCACTAGTAGAAAGTCAATTGAATTTTTAAAAACCTGGTCATTTTTAATTAATTGCATAATAAACACCTCTATAGTCCAAGATCTGCAAATGAATGAAAGGCCAGCTATTTACACAGAACAAAGGGATCTCCTGGATGCAATATGGAGGTTTTGTGCTACTATTATTTCCCCAGCAATTTTTCTTTTTCATAAAATCTATTATTTTTCAGGATATATTATTTTCACTATTTTTCTGGTTATATATAAAGCCAAGGGTCTAATCCAGGTATTGTATTTCATCCCTCTTTTATAAAAATTATACTAGGTATATTTTCCTTTTATAGCCCATTTTCAAAATTCTTTCATTCATTAAAGATCTTAGCTATCAATAACAATAACAAAAATCTTGCAGCTGGACATCCTGTATCTTGGACACTTTTGAAAGCACTTGCAAAAGCTATTAAATTGTCATCATTCAATCCTTGTGAGATATGTATAATTCCCCAGTCTTTCTTCCTTTTACAAAAAGATGTCATATAATTGCCTTAAAAACATTCCTTGACCTAAGAAACATGTACTTAACACATAGTTGCCACACCTCAAACTCTCCAGGAGAGTTACTTCCCCTCAGGGAGCCCTGGAGCAAACTGTATTTCTGAGACCAAGACTATTTTGACCCAAAGATTTGGAAGTGTCTTTGCCATCCCCACAAGAACCCAAATAGTAATCTTCATTTCTGTAACCATTTTATTCAGGCCCCAGAGATCACCTCTATCTGCCCAACTTTAACAATGAAATTAGACTGTTAGGGTTTATGTAAACTTCGGATCTCTTCAAAGCTAGTCAAGCAAGTTCTCAAGGTAATAAGCCATGAAACAAAGCATCCGGCATGGGCAGCATGCTCTAACTCCTTCTGCTGATGATCTAGTCCTATCTGTTGAAAGGCTACCTACTACAAAGGCCTCAGGATAAAAGTGCTCAACCCTAGCCCCACTAGGGTGATTTGGCCAGTGTTGATGGAAACCTAGGAAACAAATAGCCACCAGAAGTCACTTAATTCCCTAAAATAAATCATTTCATTCAAGAAATATATATTGTGCTTTCCCGTGTAACAGACACAAATAATTTTTAAAATTTAATTTTGAGCAAATTAAGCTTCTTTGCATCTTTCTCCCTAGTGTGACATATTTCTGAGAACCAGGGGAGGATGAAGATGATTATCCCCGGGAAGTATCAAGCCTGCATATCAGGTTGAGGTACTCGTTTTCAAAATATCTTTTTGTTGTTTCTAGGCTTTTTTATATCTTCTTTCTCACATTATGTAATTATCTGGGTTAAATCCTTGGGCCCAAACCCCCCAAGTTATGATTTTTATCCATTGCAGTGGATGTTGTTTTCATCTGCCCAGCATGTTACAACCTGACAGTGTTCTTTTTTTTTTCATCACAACTCCCATATTTCTCTTCAAATGTAAGATTTTGAAACTCATTTGAAAACATTTCTTTTTCTCCGTAGAACTCTCTATTTGAATTGTACAGGTTCTTACTGATAGTGATGAAGAGACCATAATGACACAGTAAATCTAAGGTTTAAACCTAAATACTTTCAGGGATAGATATTGAATTAAGCTATGCTTCAATAGACAGATTTCTATAGATTAAACATCATAATTTTGTTGCTAGGTAAATGTCTCAAAGAAAATTATTTTGTAGGGTGAAATTGCTAAATACATAATTGTAAATAGCACCTACAGTGTTTCAGATGTTAAAAGAAAATTTTAAAAAGTTAAAATCAAATTAAAATAATGTACAATAGATTTTTTTCCTTTAGTTTCTGTTTCTGTGTTTATTAACCAAAAGCTTAGTAATTTAAAGGTGTTATTTGCATGAAATTATTGCATAGTTATCTTTAGAGAAAAATCAAACAATAGACTTTGAATACAGAGAAAACAAAGACACAATGCAGAAAGAGTCAAATTAATACATTAAAAAATAAACAACAGTTGACAGTCATTGCCCTTGCCAAATTGGTTCCCACAAAGGATCTCAAATCAACTATGAAGTTTATGGGGTAATAATCAATAATTTTGTATTCTAAAAGTTCCTGTATTTCTTATATTTGTGTCAGTTCTAGTGATTATCAGAAGTTGTCTCAATTATAAGTATTATTGCATGATATAGTGCAACCAATTTATAATTCTATAATATATTCATATGTTCTTTCAAAAAATATTTACTGTGTGCCTACTAAGAGCCAGGCACTAGGCTACGTGCTGGAAATACAACCAAAAGCAAAACAAACCACCATCTCTGTGCTCGTGGTCTAGAGGTGCATTAAACATTAATGTCATAAGTATATCATTGCAACTATGCTTAAGTGCCACAAGGCAAAGGTCCAGGGTGTTGTGAAAATGGGTACCCAGAGGAACTTGATCTGAACTGAGAAGGAGAACAAAGGTGGTTTATCTTCTAGGTTTCCAGGGAGACAGTGCGGTGGAATGCAAATATAGACTTAGTGGCTTTTCTGTTTTGTTTGTTTTTCAAAGGTCTAACATCCTGCTGAATTGAATTTGCTCAATTTAGGGTTATATTATGCTGCACCCCCTCCCAAAGAAAATTATTTTAAAAATCAGGTGCTTTCTTGCCCAGCTGGCATGGCTCAGTAGTTAAGCATCAACCTATGAACCAGGAGGTCATGCATATGCACAGGTTCCAGTCTTGATCCACAGTGTGGGGCATGCGGGAGACAGCTGATCAATGATACTCTGACATCTGTCATCATTGATGTTTCTGTCTCTCCTTCTCTGTTTCTTTCTAAAATCAATAGAGAGGTGCTCTCTTTACCTTTATGTAAGCTTAAGCCTTTAAGTAAAGATCATGGTATAGAATAGTAGAGATAAAATCTCTTTTTTGAGACTTCTTCAAATCTGTACTGTTTATATTTTTTAAATCACATTTAAAAAACATGCTTAAACATCATGCAAAGAATGAATACTAAAAAAATCACCTCTTGTTTTGTATAATAAAATATTCATTATGATAGGTAATCCTGGTTTTGACAAAGCATCAGAGAGAGGCATAACTTCTGGGAAGCTGAAACTAATACAAAATAATATTGAATGTAAACTGTAATTTTTTAAAAAGAGAGAAGCATAACTCATATATAATGGAATAAATTTACATATTGCAGAAACAGCATTATTGTCAACCGTCTAAAGCAGTGGTCGGCAAACTCATTAGTCAACAGAGCGGCAAACCGCGGCTCATGAGCCGCATGTGGCTCGAGAGCCGCAGTTTGCTGACCACTCGTCTAAAGGATGACATCTTTTTTAATTATAGATTTATATGCCAAATTACAAGTGTTCAAATATCCAAAACTTCCTAATTCTACTCAACACCATTTAGACGTTTAAAAATAAACTTAACTATGAAAATACATAAGGTTAATTCACCCTGAAATCTTCTGCATTTGTATGGATTTGAAAGTTTAAATATTTTAGAAATCTAAGATAAATAAGATGTTCTTAACTTCCTTCCCTTGTTTTTCCCCTTGTATTGATTACTAAGCAACATGGGGAGTCAGTACATAGCTACATGCACATTCAGAGAAGAGTTGCTTTTGCCTCGATAGTCTGAGTGGCTTAGCCTGGAAGCAATGTCAACATCTTCCTCCTGGTTACCTAGTTAGTCCCTCTCCCTTTTTTGTTTCAGGGTCTTTGCCACCTCTCACATCTTTTCACCTTCCTACTAATGAGCTCTGATAGTATGGACTTACCTTATGACTAAAACAGGTATAATTTGCCTTCATTTCTGAATATTAAAGCAAGGCATTAAAACAGATTTATTCTTTTAAAGGTCACAAAGCAAGAAATATAGAAAAACTAGAAAACTCTTAGCAATGTGGCAAACTATGCTAATACCCCCAAATTCTGGATAAAATAATAATATCAATGAATGAAATCAAAGAACTAAATAAATGGAACGATATCCTATGTTCATGAATAGGAATTCTCAATATTTTTAAGATATCAGTTCTTCTTAAATTGATCTGTTGAGTCAATACAACACTAATCAAAATCCCAGAAACTTATGTTATGGATATCAACAAACTAATTTTGAAGTTTATGTGGAGAGGCAAAAGACCCAGAACAGCAAACACAATATTGAAAGAGAAGAACAAACTTGGAGGACTGATGCTACCCAACTTCAAAATGTCCTATAAATTTGCCTTTACCAAGAGAGGATGGTATTGGTGAAAAACTATACAAGTAGAGCAATGGAACACAATAAAGATCCCATAATTAGAATCAACTGATCTTTGACAAAGGAACAAAGCCAATGCAATGGAACAAAAAATAGTCTCTTCAAAAAATGGTGCTGGAACAATTGGACAGCCACATGCAAAACAAAACAAAAACTCTTGACACAGATTTTACAGACTTCACAAAAAATTAACTCAAGATGGATCATAGACTTAAATGTAAAATGCACAACCATAAAAATCATAGACGATAACATAGGAGAAAACCTATATACAACAGTTAAGACTTGGTCTATGAAAGAAATGACTGATAAGCTGGACTTCATTAAAATTAAAAATTATTGCTCTGCAAATGATACTGTCAATAGAATAAAAAGACAAGCCACAGAATGGGAGAAAATATTTGCAAAAGACATCCATAATAATCTATAATAATAAAAGCATAATATAGTAATTAGACCAGACATCGTTCTGGACAACCTTCCGGATAAAGCCGGGGCTGCGAGGGAAGCCCAGGTCCCGGGTGCCGGAAGCCAGGGGAAGGAAGGCCTACTCTTGCACGAATTTCATGCATCGGGCCTCTAGTGTGTAATAAAGGGCTGTTCTCCAATATAGACAAAGAACTCTTAAAACTCAACACTAAGAAAACAAACAACTCAATTCAAAAATTAGCCAAAAACTTTAACAGACACCTGACTAAAGGAGTTATACTGACATCAAAAAATAGTCAAAGGTGCTCCACATCATAGGTTATCAGGGAAATGCAAATTAAAGCAACAGGGAGCTACCACTGTGTACATATTAGACTGGCCCCCATCTGGAACACTGGCAGCACCACGAGCTGGAGAGGATGTGGAGCAACAGGCATTCTCACACATTGCTGGTGGGAATGCAAAATGGTACAGCCACTTGGGAAAAAAGTTTGGCAGTTTCTTGAAAAACTAAACATACCCTTAGAATATGATTCAGCAGTCACGCTCATTGGTATTTACCCAAAGGAGTTGAAAACTTTGTCTATACAAAACCTGCACGAGGATGTTTATAGCAGCTTTATTCATAATTTTCAAAATTTGGAAGCAACCAGAAGATGTCCTTCAATATGTGAAGGGATAAATAAACTGTGATACATCCAGACAATAGAATATTTATCCAATGTTAAAAATAAATGCACTATCAAGCCATGATAAGACATGGAGGAACCTTAAATGCATATTACTTAGTGAAAGAAGTCAATCTGAAAAGGTTGCATACTCTATGATTCCAATTATATGACATCCTAGAAAAGGCAAAACTATAGAGACAACAAAAATATAAGTGCTTGCCAGGGATGCTGGAATGGGGGTCAGGGGCAGGCAGATGAATAAGCAGAGTGCAGAGGAATTTTAGGACAGTGAAACTATTCTGTCTGATATAATGATGGATATATGTCATCAGACATTTGTCCAAATTCATAGAATGTATAGCACCAAGAGTGATCCTTAAGGTAAACTCCGGACTTTCACAATGTGTCAGTGTAAGTTTATCTTTGGTAAAAAATGTCTCATTCTGGTGAGTGATGAGATAATGGGGAAGCTGTGCATGCATGTCTGGAGCAGGGGACATATGAGAAATCTCTGTAACTCCCTCTCAATTTTGTTGCAAACTTCAAACTATTCTAAAACAATAAAGTCTTTAAAAATAGTATGATAAATCATAGCGTAGGCAGAAAGACAGAAAAGGAATCCCCAAGTAATCAGAAACTATAAAAGAACTCAAAGCCAGGATAAACATGAGCTGATGATATTCAGGGACAGGGAGAATCAAGAGGAAATGAGTCATGGCTTTCCTTAATGTTTGTCTTTAATTTTACCTATTCTTATACTAGTCAGTATTTTCTATTCTTTCTATCATAAAAGCTATTTTATTTTATGTATCTAAATGATTTTATAAATATTTTTATTACTTTACATGAGAAATATAGTATTTTTTCCTCTTCTTAAATATTTTGTAGAAGTTAATCAGAAGAAAAATGATTCTCAAAAGTAAGATATCTTGTAAAATTTTTATGTCACTAATATCATTAACTGGTATGCTTAGAAGACAATCTTTAATGATCATTAGAAAGATATAAATATAAGTTAAAATCCACAGGCTCCAGTTTCCATTGACTTGACTGTAATCTTGAGAAATTCACTTGATATTTCTCTGTCTCAATTTATCCATTTGTAAAACCAATTTAATAATATTCTTAATTTACTCCTAATGGCAGTAGGAGACTTAATTAATGTTGGTAAACTAATTTTCTCTGGTTAAAAAGTCTAAATAATTATACACTACTTTAGTGTTCTTAATTTTGATATTATTTTAAGATGTTTAGATGATTAAATCTGAAAAGATTTTAATGAGCTTTATTTTAATTCAATTAATCACATTATATTTTAACTTTTAAAGCATATATATGGCTTTTCAAAATGATAAAATCTTTCATTCAATTAAATTACACCAAAATGTCCTCTCCTAAAACTATTTGTACCTCATTTCTTACATGTATCCATTGTTCTGTTACCACTTTTTATTTTATTCAATATATTTTAGCCAATATATTTAAAACTAAGAGAAGTTATTGTCAGTTGAAAATATATATCAGTAGATTTTAAATAACTTTAAATTGGCCTCATTCATCTTATTCCTTTGAACGGTGTGAAAATGTGTGAACATGTATAGGGTGTCCCCAAAAAATGTGTGCACACTCTTCGAATAATTATAAAGGCAGTATTTATTAAAAACATTTCATTTATTAAAAACATTTCTAATAGCGTCAGCTGTTAGAAATAAACTTCATTACAAAATGTAATTGATGTAATAGGTCAGGTAAAACAAAATAGGGTTTGAGTATTTAAGAATAGAATACATATTGACTTATATCTCTTCTTCAATAAGTTAACAGGAAAATCAATTTAAGAAAAGTGACTTTTGTCTGTGTTGTATTATAGTGCCATTTTTTTCTAATATCCTAGCCTTAGTTTTGCCTAATGCATTTTCCTCACTTCCTTTTATGTTCCCAAATGATCAGAGCTCCTGAGAGAAAAAAAAAAAAAGTAATGTGGTGAAAACGGCCTTAAAATTAGTTTTCCACAAGAGATGACATAAAATATCAGTGCAAAGAAGGAGATAATAGAGATTTAGGGTAAGCTTGTCAGGGTAGGTATTCTTGAGCATTTTCCTGTCTTTCCTAAAGAAAGGCAGAAATTGTTAGTCCACTAATCTTACTTTGTATAAGATTTTGGTATTCCAAGAACGAGGGACATTTGCAAAGTCTGCCTTCACTAACTGAAGCATTGCTTTTTCCAAGGACTTTATACATTCCATGGGCGAGGACAGCCTGTGTATCCAGCTCATTCCATTGAAGAGCATCTGTGCTCATTACAGGCCCTGCCCCTCTGTTCATTTCCTTAGCCATTAACTCAGCTACATGTCCTTTCTCATTAAATCTTTCATCAAAACATTTGTTGGTGCTTTGGGGGAAATACAAAATTTGGTCAGGCCTCAATTGTCCCCAGGGGCACTTGTGTTGTACATTTTTCCTTTCTTCCTCCTTCACTAAGTCAAGGTGTGAATGAGGAAGAGTTGTGACACAATGCTGGAACCCTTTCAATTTGTTGAAGTCAAATTATGAAAAGCCCCAAAGGTTGTACCAAGAAATTTTATACTTTACGAAATGTGGCAGTGAAGAGCTGTGGGCAGCATTTGAGCAGTGGAGTCTAATGTTCTAGGTGTACTTAGAGGAAATATATAAAAAATTAAATAATTTAATCTTGTTATTTTAAAATAAATAGTTTTAAAGGGTGGTGATTAAAGCAGAGAGAATGAATTAGGAGATTGGGGTGTGTTTTTTTTTTATAATCAGTAAGGCAGTGGTGAAGGCCTAAACTAAGATGATGCTATTGGAGATGGAGAGAAAAAGAGAGATAAGAGGGAGATTTCAGAAGTCGAGATTGGAAGAGTCAGAGAAGAGCCCAAGGCTTTGAAAAGGGAGACTAAGAGGATTGGGATGGCAATAGCACAGTGGTTCTCAACCTTTCTAATGCCATGACCCTTTAATACAGTTCCTCATGTTGTGGTGACCCCCAACCATAAAATTATTTTCGTTGCTACTTAGGCTCTACAGCAGCAGTTCTCAACTCACGACCCACAGGTTGAAAACCGCTAGCAGGGTCACCTAAGACCATCGGAAAACACAGATATTTACATTACGATTCATAACAGTAGCAAAATTACAGTTATGAAGTAATTTTATGGTTGGGGGTCACCACAACATGAGGAACTGTATTAAAGGGTTGCAGCATTAGAAAGGTTGAGAACCACTGCATAGCAGAAGGAAGACTTCAGGCATGCTGGGGTGTTGAAAAGCCAGTGGGTCAGTCAAATGAGACTAGAGCGGGAAAGAGATGAAGGCTGGAGGGAGAGAATCCAGTGTCGAGGATGTTAAGAGAAAGTGAAAGAGCCAAGGAAAAGGCATAGAGGAGAGCAGAGGGAGAAGGAGGGAACAGAAAGCTCACCAACAGAGGAGTTAAAATGAGTGTGGGGACAGCGAAGTCGAAGGCAGAAAGTTGAAGAAGGAAACGAGTTCAGCAGTCTCAAAGGTGTCTGAAAGATCAAGGATGAGCATGAAAAAGAGGCCGTCAGATTTGCCCCAGAGAGCGAGGCTTTGGTGCTGACCATCTGGACACATTATCCACTTTTCCATTTTCTTTGTCAGTGCTCCTCTCTCTGGCATAAAGAATCGAAAGTTGACTAAAGACACAGTCAGCACTGCTGCATATCAGCCTAGTCTCTTCCCTCTGTTTTATGGCCTATCGTCTTGTTTGTCTCTCGAACTTGGATTGTGAAACCAAAGTTTGAGACCCACATTGACTCTTAAGCTCTATAAAATTCTGGGTACCTATTGTCCAAATGACATGAAGTGGGCATTGCCAAATTAGGTATTTTTCTAAGGTGCAATGTTGGTTATTATAATTTCAGTCCAATAAAGGTGTGAATAAAATGTTTCTTTTCAGAACAGAACTTTAGTTTTCTGGGAAGCACTTTTTATCATAAATGTACAAGCACCTTTTTAGGAGTAAATGCCAAATGATGTGTCCAGAAGTGGCCATTTACTTCAAATCAGTGAATAGCCTCTTTTCATCTGTCTTACTTTACAATGAGTTTCATTATCCATCAGGCCATTGCTGTCTGCTTTCTTACCTATGTGGAAACATGCACCTAAAAACACAGAAGAGCACATAATTTAAAAGTCACCTGTCCTCCAGCGAAGATAATAGTCACCATTTGCCCAGCCCGTGTCATTGCCAGCTCCGTAGCTCTCCTCTGTGGCTGGCATAATGTTTTGTTCCAACTGGGTAGATTGCCAGATGTCCATGTGGTGTGTTTTACCATTAGAAGTAGATTTACTAAGAGGCTAATGAGGGTTAAGCTCACACAGGCCCTATCCATGTCACATGTTATAAAACTTGCAAAAAGTGAGATATTTTAACAACAATTAGCTCTGAGCTCTTTCTTTTTCCACCTTGACTTTCCACCCTCCCTGAAACTCCATCATATTTTCCCTCCTGTCCGTTGGTGTTGGGGCCCTGGGTATTTATGGAATCCAGGCAAGAGAAACAAGTTTGGGTATTATTTAGTTTGAGATGGCACTTCCATATTATTGGTAGCTGTTCTTGTGAAGGATGGCTTCGAGGAATCTCCCACCACCCACTTCTGTGCCAACCCCCCCAGGGTCATGACAGAGAGCAGGTTATACTGTGATGTGAACATGTCCTAGAGAGTCTGGCACCAGAAGTGTGCAGGTGGCACAAAGTCTATCGGTGGAAAACAAATCTCATAGCTCTTGTGGGAAAGAAACTTAGCAGTAATTTCCCCCAATTTGACAACAATCCTAAAATATGAACAGTAATGAGTTGTGATGCTGAAAGAAACTGTTCTAAGCTGACAATAATAATAAAAAAAGGCAAATTTCAATCAAACATGCCAACAGGAAGACATAATTATTTTTTATGTTTCTCTATTGAAAAAGATACTACAAAAATAGTTATTATATGAAGTGGCCATCAAAGAGTTTGCAGTGAAATAAACATGGGAAGAACATATCATAGAGGTGGGTCCATAATGAATAAAAATAGTGTATTATTTATATCATTTTTCTGTAATTTGTGATGCAGGTAGGATCAGCTTCATGTGTATATACTCTGTGCAGTCACATAGGGCCCTACATTCAGAAGGGCCCAGAGCTTGGTTTAATGCCTGCTGTTGTCATCTTGAAATTCTTAATTTTTTATGCAGGGACTGTCATAAAAAAAGTGGAGTGTCATTTTGCACTGGGTCCAGCAAATTATATAGCTGGTCCTCACAACAGCCTCTCTGCTGCTGGTGAGAGCAGACAAGAATTGGACAGAGAAATGATAAGCCCTAGATGCAAAATTATTTCTCAACTTTTAAAAATTTGTAATTCCTGTGATTTCTCATTCTCAATAAGCACTTTCATACTTATTATTGACTAGAGGCCCAGTGCACAAAATTCGTGCATGGGGGTGTGTGTCCCTCAGCCCAGCCTGCACCCTTTCCAATCTGGGACCCCTTAAGGGATGTCCGACTGCCCATTTAGGCCCGATCCAGGTGGACTAAACGGGCAGTCAGACATCCCTCTCAAATCCAGGACTGCTGGCTCCCAACTGCTTGCCTGCCTGCCTTCCTGATTGCCCCTAACTGCTTCTGCCTGCCAGCCTGATCACCCCCTAACAACTCCCCTGCCAGCCTTATTGATGCCTAACTGCTCTCCTGCCAGCTTGTATGCCCCTAACTGCCCTCCCCTGCAGGCCTGGTCACCCCTAACTGCCCTCCCCTGGAGGCCTGGTCACCCCTAACTGCCCTGCCCTGTAGGCCTGGGTTCCCCCCAACTGCCTTCTTGCAGGCCTGGTCGCCCCCACCTGCCCTCCCTTGCAGGCCTGGTCCCTCCCAACTTCCCTCCCCTGCTGGCCATCTTGTGGCAGTCATCTTGTGTCCACATGGGGGCAGTCATCTTTGACCAATTTGGGGCAGCCATCTTGTGTGTTGGAATGATGGTCAATTTGCATGTTATTCTTTTATTAGATAGGATTAGATAGCATAGAGGCCTGGTGCATGGGTGGGAGCTGGCTGGTTTGCCTTGAAGGGTGTTCTGAATCAGGGTGGGGATTCCTTTGGAGCATGGGGCAGCCTGGGCAAGGGGCCTGTGGTGGTTTGCAGGCCAGCCACGCCCCCTGGTGACCCAAGCAGAGGCCCTGGTATCTGGGATTTATTTATCTTCTATAATTGAAACTTTGTAGCCTTGAGCGGAGCCAAGCCTCCTGTTTGCTCCATGGCCACAGCCATTTTTGTTGGGATTTATTTATCTTCTATAATTGAAATTTTGTAGCCTTGAGTGGAGGCCTGGGCCCACCAGGGCAGGTGGAAAGCTTAGCTTCCTCCATTTCCAAGGAAACCCAAGCCTCCTGCTCTCTCCATGGCCACAGCCATCTTGGTTGGGTTAATTTGCATACTTGCTCCTGATTGGCTGGTGGGCATGGCTTGTGGGTGTAGTTACGGTCAATTTGCATATTACTCTTTTATTAGATAGGATTTCATAAGTGGGTTTCTTTTCCTTAAAGAACACCCCCTGCCCTGGGCAAGTTGTATACTAGTAAGTTTCAGACCCTCCAAGATCTCTACCGTGGTATGTGTCCTTCAGGTTTTTATTATCCAGACTGGATAACAGCTGGTAAATTATTCAGACTCAATTCCTGCCTTCTGTCCAACTTGTGATTATTTTTCAGCTTTTTTTATTTTACTTTCAGCAGAGGCTGGGAAGATGTGGCAGTAGAAAAAACACAAGCTGAGCGATTCTCATTTGTTAACAGCTCCAGAAATCAAATAGGAAGTGAAGAAGTTGAAAAGAAGGGGTTTCGATATTATTTGCCACTTTCTTTTTGAGGAGGCTGGCCCTATACCCTCATTTCGAAGCTCCATTGCTGAAGGGAGGTGTGTTTATTTGTCTAATAATAATCCTGATCTTGTCTTGCCTACAGAGCTCCTTTCAAGTTACAGGAGGACATTTCTAAGTTGTGAATTTCCCTTACTCTTTTCCTTCGCTCTGCTGTGAGCTTGTTATGGTTGGGAAGCTGGAGACCGTAGCCAGCTCATTAATTCAACTTTAGAAAGGGGTGTATGTGGATGAGCAGAGCCAAAGCTTTGATCTGTGTGACCTTTCTCATACACATCGTTCTCTCCGTCAACGGGAGTGACAGCCCCTAAATTCAATCTCACTTTGGTACAGTGCTCTCCTACCAGTCTATTTTAAGGGTGAATTCACACAAATTTTTCACTTTTATTAAAAGGCACAATTGTTGTCTTAAGCTGGTAAAATTTTAAAAGTACTCATTCCTTTGGATAATGTAATGAGTTGTTTCTTAATATGCACAGTGGATCTTCACCAGTATTTACCACGGTTAGTATATTCAAAATAAAAGAATGTGTGAAACAGTGATTAAACTCTAATTTTCTTTATCAAATTGACTACCCATGGATTCTAAAGAATTTGGGAGAAAGCTAGCTAATGGTATAGGGAGTTTCTTCCATATATTAATTATCATTTTTTAGATGATGTTTGAAATTAGATTCAGATTGCAAATTACAACTTTGTATGGGCTCCCCACTGCTAGCTGGTGAAATCTTCTGGCTTCTGGGGATGAAGCAATTAGGCTTCCGTAATAGGACTACAAAAACCTATTTCCCACTGGTAGAATAATAGGTCTGCAGCCTGTTATTCATGGAATCCAGCATTTGCTCTTTGACTGGGTCACCAGTAGGACACATTAAGTGCACAGAAAACAGGCCTGCAAAAGCAGCAATCTGCCTGTGCATTTCAAATTTATTCTAAAGCAAATTTATTCCTCAGATGTGGCTCACAAAATTGTATTTTCCTTTCTATAAGAAGAATTAACTTTCTGATGGTTTCGAAGCATGTGAAATATAGATATAGGGATAGGTATAAGTGTAACCAGACAACCAAGGGGTCCAGGCTGCCTGTCACTACTTCAGCCAATTAAGCAGAGACAGGGTTGAATCATATATGAGCGTTTATTCCAATAATGCCGGCAGTATGGGAGAGCAGCAGGTCATCTGCAAAAATCTGCTCTGCACCCCACTATAAGCCAACTGCTTATATCAGGTAGAAGGACAAAGATTACATGGGAAAGTAGACATTACAGGTATGGGAAAGTGAGCACTGGATAATCTTTACAGGTTGCAAGTCATGAAGGTTGGGGTGGGGGTGGGGTTACAGAGGGCTGGTGCCTCTGGCGGGGGCGGGGTGGGCGCAGGTGCCAAAGTACCAGATTACAGTTAATAAGGGCTGGGGGTTGTAAAGAGCAGGTGCCTCCAGGACTAGAATGTCTCAGCCATGAGGTTGTAAATCTTTTCATAATGATAGGCAGTTCTCAGGACAAGAGGATGGACTGCATTCCAATGTTAGCTCCCATATCCCAGGGCATACAACTCCCAGCCAAGTGAAAATGTGCTTTCTAATCAGAACAGAAGCATCATGGGTAACAGAACATGATTAATATCTATAATAATAAAAGCATAATATGCTAATTAGACCGGATGGCCGAACAGTGGAATGACCTTCCAGACATCCTTCCAGACAACCTTCCGGACAAAGCCGGTGCTGCGGGGGTTGTGAGGGCCGAGCCCCTTGCAAAAATTTCGTGTATCAGGCCTCTAGTTTCTTATAATTATTATTAGTTTCCAATATTCTGTTTCTGCCCCTAACAGATGTAGATGAAAATGTAGAAGTAGATGTAGATGTAGATGTAGATGTAGATGCAGATGAAGATGTAAATGCAAATGTAAATGTGAATATACACACACAGTGACACTTCTCAGACCTCAGCCACACAGAGGCTCCAGTGGATTCTTTTTCCAGGCTTAAAGTGAAGGTTTTGATGACAAAACATGGGATAATTAATTGCTATGCATGCACCTTATTTGACCTTTAGGCATAATGTTAAAGCTATGCCTAACAGGACACAGCTTCCACCTTTACAAGTTAAATATATATGGGTTGACTGCCTGACTTCACACTCAATTACCAACTTCTCTCTCCCTAGGGGATATTTCCCCAATGGAGACTGTTGATTTAAGTCATGGCATCTAGTTTTCAAATATACCTCCTTGCTCAGAGTTTCTTGGAACTTCCTACACAGTTTCAATTAATTTTACTGCTTCTTTTGGTTACTTTGAAGGGGGTGGGGGTGGGGACATGAGGGATGCAAAAAAGAGAATAGAATTTTGTAACGGCTTATCAAAATTATTTTGCCTCATGGGGTTTTCTGTTGCCCTTTCTGCTGTGTCTTTGAGTGTTTGGAAGCAATTTATGTTGCGCTAAGACTGTTTTTCTTTCCGAAATTCCTACATTTGAAATTCAAATCTCAACTGTCAGCAGGCTTTTTGCTCCAACTGTGCCTTTTCATAAGGCCCTTAGCAGGATCCCTTATGGCATATTCCTCAAACCAGAAGCTCCCATATTCCAAAAGCCCAGAAGGCTCCTATTCTAACTGGTAAGCAGAGAGGTTTAAAACAGTGGGCTAATCCTTCTTGCTTTCATTTGGCAGTTACCACTGAGAGTTCTTTGCCTCAAATTCAGGTCATATCTTCTGTGGCTTCACACACCTCTTATGGCTTCGTACTCTGCTCTGGTTTTGTCTTGTTCATTCCTGTGCCTCGGTTAACAGTGATAACTAGAATGAGGACTCAAGCCTAGTAACTACCCAGGAAATACTTCCTGTTTCTTTCTTTATCTGTTGACATAAGGTTGGCAATGCTTCTAAGAATAAAACAACATGAGATTTCTAAATCTTAAGTACTAGTAATCACAACTTAATCAAACTTACCAACCTATGTTATTATGTTTGTAATAGTCTCTTGAACTATTTAGCTTTAAGACTAGAATTTTCTTTTCTTACCTTTGCTCATCCAAATGGATGCTATTTTACTACATTCTTCAGGCAAGAAGGCCTGGGAAAGAAGCATCGGGCTGGCCATATGGCAGTGGGCACAAAGTGTGGAGGATTTTGTGCCACGTGTTGAGAAGAGGCAGTAAATAATCACAAATACAAAATGACCCAGCCCATGACATCATCAACCATCTCAGAAATGACAAAATGGGCCATAAATGGAGTGGAAGATGCATGTGGGCCCAATAGACTTTCAGTTACCAAAGTCATTCTAGTTATTGCTGCCTCTGAATGCCCAACCTGCTAGCAACAGAAGCCAATTTGAGCCCCTAATATGATTTATCCCTCAAAGAGTCCAACTGGCCACTTGGTGGCAAGTTGACTAGTTTGGAGCCCTTCCATCCTGGAAATGTCCGTGGTTTGCTCTCACAGGGATAAACACCTATTACATATATGGTTTTGCCTTTCCTGTCCTGAGAATCACAGGCTTGGGACCCACACAACATGGTATCCAATTATGGGCAAGCTTAAGGAAAGTGTTGCCACCATGAAGAAATAGTGAAACTGGAGTCTGATGGGAGCGGGAGCTATGAAAGCATATAGAGGGACACAGTCATGCATAATTTTTGTACCAACGCAGGAGATTCTGGCAGAAAAAAATGTCTTCTAAATGTTTTCTTCACTTTCCCTTCAATTTCATGCTGCTTCTCCCCACCCACCCCATTCCTACTGCCTGAATCCAAGCTGGTGATGTGATACCAAATGGTTAACTTCCTGTGACATAGATTAAGGCACAGAAAGCAGAAAATCATGAAGAATGGGTAAATGGAGACTATTGCACACTTACCTTCTTGACAATGAAATAGGGATGTATGCCCATCACCACTGACTATGGCACATACCAGGCCATCCAGAAGCAATCAGTCTCAAAGAGAACAAGAATGACATTTTAAGGACAAGGCTAAAGTGCCAGCTCAGAGGCAGCACTCTGAAAGTTGGGGTATCAGTCCTTCATGGTGCAGTAGATACATTAAATCAGAGGCCTCCATATGGCACTCTGTCCCCACAGGAAGAATACATGGGTCTGGGAACCAAATGAAGGGTGATTCTTCCTTGCACCATTATATTATGAATGCATTTGTGCTGTGATCCTGGTCCGAGAAAGGTATGATCACCAAGGGCTCAGCTCCCCCAGGAATGAAGGTTTGAATCACACCTTCCAGAGGTAAGCCACCAATTGGGACCTGCTGAGATGACAGCAGAGGATGATGGGAATTTAGAATGGATAGGAGTGGGGGATGAGTACCAGATGTGGCTCTGAGACCAATTGCAGTGACAGGGGCTTACTCTGGTCTGTCCTTAAAAGATAACCTGCCCCTCTGGGTAGAAAAGTAGATCTGCATGGTGCAAGGGGTAGACTGTGCTGGCCATGATATGGAGCTTCTCGGATATTTTGCTGCAGAGAGCATGCTTAATTGGCCATCCCAGATACTGCACACATTCTTGCCTAGGCCACCCTTGCTTTAGGCTGCTGCACGTGGCTAATTACTGAGCCCAGCTGCTGTACTACAGCAGCATCTGCCTGGGAGACTCAGAACTCCTTTAATGGGCACATCTTTACTGGAACCTCACCTCACTGTAAAATTCTTCCTACCCAATCTAACTTCCTGCCTCTTCTCTCTCATGGGGTCCAACCTGAATCAGTCTAAGAACATCACTCCCTAAGGCCTTTCCTAAATGCAATAGTTGTTTGTTTTGCTCAATAATTTGTGTTGGTTCAGGTCCTTTAAGAAGCAGGTGTGCCTTGGCCGGTATGGCACAGTGATTAGAGTGAGCCTGCAGACCAAAAGGTCATATGTTCAATTCTCAGTTAAGAGCATATACCTCAATTGCAGGTTCAATCCCTGGACCAATCAGGAGGCAACCAATCAATGTGTCTCTCTCATAGTGATGTCTCTCCACGCCCCCCCCCCCCATGCCTTCCTTCCTCCCCTCCACCCTCTCTTAAAAAAAAAAAAAAAGAAAAAATATCCTCAGGTTAGGATTAATAAATAAATAAATAAATAAATAAGCAGATGCTAAAATGAGATTAGACATGCATAGGTATATTAGGGGTACCACACATAGAGGATAAAGGGGAGGGACCCAAGGAAGGTGATTGAATGATGGCTTCACTGGTGGGCCCCAAAAGAATATGTGCATGTCTCAGAATCCTTATTTGAAATAAGGGTCTTTGTAGGTGTAATTAAGTTAAGGATCTTGAAATGACCCTACATTATCCAGGTTATCCCTAAATTCAATGACAGGTATCTTTATAAGAGAAAGACAAAGGGATTTGGGGGTGAGAGAAGGAGAAGGGCATGTGGAGACAAAGGCAAAGATTAGAATTATGTAGACGCCAAACCAGGGAACTTATGAAGCCATCAGAAGGTAACAGAAACAAGGGAATATTGTCCCCCTAGGGCCTTAGGAGAGGGCACAGCTCTGCTGACAACTTGATTTCAGACTTTCAGCCTCCAGAGCTGTAAGACAATAAATTTCTATTGTTTGAGGCAATCACCTTTGTGGTCATTTGTTACAGAAGCCCTAGGAAATGAATACCAGTGGGGAGAACCTTTGGACCACCATGCAGGTAAAACTGCATGAAGAAGACAGGCAGGAAGAATGGATAGAAGAATCACTGACTTCAGTGCAGTTCCAGGAAAGTTTTTGCTAAGCCAGTAGGGAGTCCTCACACTCACTGAAGTTGCCCCCCTTTCTCCTTCATGGGCAGCGGTTCCACCAGTGAACCAATACACACAATATTGAGCCAAACAGGCTAGGCTAGCCACAGAAGGAAGCATGCAATTGTATTTTTTTCATGTATAGCTCAAAATTCTCTGTTGTTTATGAATGTCCACGGAAGTGGTATAACCATAAAAAGAGCAAGATACCAATTATCACAGAAATGATGAAAGCAGTTACCTTGGGGGGAGGCTGCAATTAGGAGAGGTATAGGGAGCCTCCTTAGAACTGGGGGAGTTTGCTGCTTTAGCCTGTATTACCCAAAAATCAACCAAATTTTAAAATCTAACCCACAATTGTCCCAAAAACTTGATAAAAGAAGATCAACCTCGCTAGTAACTAAAGAAATATAAGTTAAACCAAGAAGTACCATTTTTTTTATCAGTTTGGAAAATATGTAAAGAATATACCCAGTTAAAGCTAATGATGTGGGGAAGTAGGTAAATTTATACATTTGGGAGTTGAATATGCACTGGTGGATTTTCTGGGCAAATTTTGAGCAATATATGTCAAAACGTGTATCTTTATGAGCAAAGACCACAACTATAAAGTTACTTTAAGATAATAATGTTATTTTAATTTTAAAATTATTTTAATAATTATTATTTTTACATTCTTTACAATTATTTTAAGACTAGATGCCCGATGCACAAAATTCATGCAAGAGTAGGCCTTCCTTCCCCCGGCTGCCTGCACCGGCTTCCCTCTGGCACCCAGGACCCAGGCTTCCCTCACAGCCCCAGTTTCATCCAGAAGGTTATCCGGAAGGACGTCTGGAAGGATGTCTGGTCTAATTAGCATATTATGCTTTTATTATTATAGATAATCAGACAAATATGCAGATATATATCAATTCATAAATATCTTTATAATAAACATATTATTAACAGTATATTATTATAAATACATTTATAATAATAAATATAATATTTTATATCCATATGATGGAATACTGTTTAATCATTACAAATTATGATGTACAAATAGGCTTATTTATTCACAAGGAAAGATGATCACAGTAGGTTAGGAAAAACAAAACAAGTGTGAAAACAATTTGTAAAGAAAGATGATTTTCTTTTAATTTTAGAGAGAGGAAGGGGAGAAAGAGAGAAAAAAAGAAACTCTGATTTGTTGTCCCACTTATTTATCCACTCATTGGTTGTTTCCTGTATATACCCTAACCAGGATTAAACCCAAAACCTTGGCATAATGGGACAACACTCTAACCAACTGAGCTACCCAGCCAGGGCCCAAGATGATATTTTTATTAAAAATATGTATAGCTTTGGCTGGGTGGCTTAGTTGGTTGGAGCATACAGTAGGGCTACTCAGAAGGTGCCTGAACTAGCCTTGTGGGCTTTGCCACTCTCCTTCCCTCCTAAGGGACTCCTAGCAAAACACTCAAATAATTTATCCTTCCTCAAAAATCAAGGAGGAGAATGTCTTTAAGCAACTTCTGATGTAGGCCTGCAAACAACGCTGATCTGTGAGAGTGGGACTAAGACAGAAATGAAGAAAATATAAAATGCAAGTGAATCTCATTCTTTCTGGTTCTTCATCAGCAGTGAATACTTAGAACATCAGAACCCAATAATTTATCCTGCCACGTGGCTTGAAAGGATATCCCTAGATGTAGTGCAGAGAGTAACAGATTTCACCACTTCTGGGCACTTGATATAGAAGTTATTGGATGCCTTGTAGTAGAGAAAGATACGTTCTCAATCTATTGACCAAGGAGCAAGTTCAGGGAAAGTAACAACTCCAGATTTGGAACAATCATCTATCTGTCTTGTTTTAGCCTACATGCAACACTACATGCTATGAAATGGATGTATTTTAACATATGCTTATTCATGAGTATTTCTCTAATTACTGAAAAATCCGAAGTGTAAATCTTCCTCCTGCCTGGGTGATTATACTTAAAAGCTCCCATGCTCATTACACAGTTTCTCACGTTGACATCAGTGGTTCATTAATATTAAAGAGACCTGCAAGACCATGAGTATTAGCTAATCATACCCAAGACTATCTTTGGAACCTGTCAAGCATAGACCTGGCTTCTATTTTTATAGCTTGATGTGCAGGATAGACTGATCTATTTTTAAAACTTATCTATCAATCCCACTTTGACTAGAAGAAAACCATCTGCTTTAACATGCACGCTTTAACCAAGGTAAATATCACCTGAGATTAATATGATTTGAATTACTATTTTGGGGAAATTTTTTAAATGGCAAATCCATATTCTTTTCAGTTCTCTAGGCTATCAGGCCAACTTTTATAAAGCAAAAGGAGGAAGTCCTCCGGAAGAGTTTGTGTCGTATAACCAGACAAGGAACCTCCCTCGGGCAACCCATGTAGCCACTCTGCTCTCCCTTTCTACTGGGCACAGGTGACATTCAAGCATGCAGAACATTTTTCTGCACACGGAGTTGTTTCCTGTGACCCCCCCACTTGGTCATGTCCGGGGGGTCTTCAGAGCTGGATAGACGCATGTCAGAGTCAGGCTGCAGAGAACTTCTTTGTGTTGTTGAACAGCTCGTTCTCTGACCACTATGCAGACATAGAAAGGACATTAAAGGTTTCTCGGTGAGTTTCAGTATTGACTATGTGAGTCATCTCCAGTAATAAATCAACCATTACCAGATGTCTGCTTTATAAAAGACACCCTGATGGACTTTGTGGGAAAATCACAAAAGGCTAAAAAACCTGCCCACAAGCCCCGACAACCTGGTTGGGAAGACAAGAGAGACACTGAAGAGAGCTGATAACCAATTAGTCAAAGGATGCACATGTAGGGTGACATTTGTAGACACTGGAGCAGGCTTTGTAAGAAAATCTGATAAAAGCCATTTATTTGATACTAGGCAAAAAGTCTACATTTTAGTGTTATTTTACACTGGTTAATTCTCCCTGAGCCTTAATTTCCTCACCTTTTCTGAAAGCAGTTTCTGCATTTTATACATTCAGTAAACTAAGCAGCCAGGAGTCAAATCCTCATTACAAATTCAGGATTCTTGCATTGTTTGAAAAACTAGGGATTTCAACAAGCCTGCTGCCTGCAGAAGTGAGTGCATTTGTTATCATTGTTTTAGAACAGGAGGGATTAGAATAGGATTTCATCCTTCATGAAAAGCCAAGGTGAAGCAGTGATTGATAACACATGAGGTTCAGCGAGAGCAAAATCTATGAAAAAGAAGGCACGTCTATAGTGTTTCTTTAAAAAATTTCCCTCAATGTATATATCTTATAGTTTACATTTAAGACTAATTCTTACCATTGCAGTAGTCTCCCCTCACCCCAGGCTTTGCTTTCCGCAGTTTCAGTTACCCACAGTCAACCTCAGTCTGAAAATATTAAATAGAGAAGAGGGGAAATAAATAACTCAAAATTTAAATTGCACACCGTTCTGAGTAGTGTGACGAAATCTCCTACTTCCCCACACCTTCCACCCTGGGATGTGAATCATCCTTTGTCCAGCATATCCACTGTGTATACGCTACCCACCTGTTAGTCACTTAGTAGCTGTCTCTGATATCAGATCCCCTGTTGTGGTAACATAGTGCTTGTGTTCAAGTAACTCTTATTTTACTTAATAGTGGACCCAAAGCACAACAGTAGTGATGCTGCAATTCGGATATGCCAAAGAGAAGCCGTCAAGTGCTTCTCTTAAGTGAAAAGGCATGTGTGTATAGGAAAGAAACATAGTATATACATAGGGTTCAATACTCTTTATGGGGCAGGCATCCACTGGGGGTCTTGGAAAATATCCCCCGCAGATAAGGGAGAACTATTGTACTGTAAGGCTTTGATTTAATTTAAATAAGCATTCATGGGTTTGGAAAGTTTGTCTCATATTTCATGATATTTAGGGAAAGCCTAATTAAATAGTGTCTCGTCCTGGTCTTCTAGAAAGCAGAGCCCAAGATGAGGATTAATTCACTAACAATTTTATTTCAAATATTCAAGCCTAGGGCAGTGAGTATAGAGGATAAAGAAGAAAAGAAAGGAAATGAGAACATGATGCAAAGTGTTACTGCCCTGGCTGTTGCTTCACAACTAGCTGTGGAGAAACACAGAAGTTGCTCAGCAGATGCGCTCACTCCACAAGCAGAACTGCTCCAGAAAGTTGTCAAGAAGAAACTGCTAAGAGTAGTCCACGTACCAGGCAAAGGAGAGGGGATTATCAGTCACTGCTTCCCATCTCCCTTTTTCCTTTATCAAGGTGTACCCCCACGGGAGGCTCATTCCCCTGAACTTTAGGTTTGCATTAGTAAATGCTCAGCTCCTATTCATGACTGTCAGACCCACTTCCTACAGTCCAAAAGTAGAGGGCCAGCCAGTGCAGGAGAGAGTGAAGAGGCATCATTAGGAAAACTGGAGAGGGTGTGCAAGATTTGTGTCCAATAGAGATGGTTTACACAACATAACTTTTATTTCTCCTAGCATTTCTCATAATCTTATCTAATAAAGGGGGACTATGCTAATTGACCATCACACCCTCACAAAGATGGCGGCACCCACAGCCAATAAGGAGGGAATACGCTAATTGACTGCCATGCCCTCAAAGATGGCAGTGCCCATAGCCACAAGATGGCAGCACCCAGTCCCCTCAGCCCCACCGGGGCGGCAGGCATGCGGCACAGCCGGGCCTGCCCCCAGATGGGTCCGGCCGCTCTGCGCGCCTGCCTCCGGAGTCCCCCAGGCCCCTCAGCCCCCCAGCTGCCCAGGGACAGCCCAAGGCGCAGGCAAGCCTCAGATGGCAGCTGTCCAGACGCCCAGGGCCGCCCGAGGCTCAGGTAACCAGGGCTGGCTGAGGCTTGCGCTGCTGGCAGTCGCAGTAGCAAAGTTGTGATGGGGGCGTTGCCTTCCCCTGATCACTGGGTCACCTCCCACCCCTGAGAGTTCACGGACTGTGAGAGGAGGCAGGCTGGGCTGAGGGACACCCCCCCCCAACTCCAGTGCATTAATTTTCATGCACTGGGCCTCTAGTGTTTAACATAATACCTTTTAATCAGTAAGTACACAAGAGCTATTAGTTCAGTGAGCTTAAAAGTCAGATAAGGCACCTCTAGGTCTACTGGTGGCAATCACAAAAATTTCAGGTAAAGTGGCTTTAGCAGCATAATAACGGCCCCCTGAGGATGTTCATGTCCTAATCACCAAGATCTGTGAATATATTACTTTACGTGTCAAAGAGACTTTGCAGATGTGACTCAGTTTGAGATGGGAGATTATCCTGGATTATCCAGGTGGGGTCAGTCTGGACACAGGTCCTTCAAAGTGTAAAAGGGCTGCAAAAAGCAGATGAGAGTGATGTGATGTGAGGACTCTACCTGCAGTTACTGCTTTGAAGATGGAGGAAGGGGCCTAGAGCCAAGGAATGGAGGCAGCCTCTACCCACTGGAAAAGGCAAGGACACAGAGCCTACATAAAGGAAGATCACCCTGTTGACATCTTGATTTTAGCCCAGCGAGGTCTATGACCTACAGAACTGTAAGACAACCAACTTGTGTTGTTTAAGCTGCTATGTGTGTGATAATTTGTAATTGCACCAATAAACACTATTATAGTGGAGGAAAACTAGACAGTTTATAACGAGGCTGTTCTGTCCCTCCTTCATAAACCTTAGTTAATTCTGGGCATACAATCACTTCTTTAAAAAATAATAACTTAAATGGATATGTTTTTATATGATTTTCATTTTATAAACCTTCTAATTAGTTATAAAATAACAAGTTATCCTATTTAATTATGCAAATTAAACCATGTTCACTAAAGAGGGAAGAGTAGCAGGTAGATTTTTTAAATGGTGAAGAAGCCCATTGCAAGAGCCAAGAGAAAAAGAAAACATGAAAATAGCAACATTGTGTATTAAATATTGAGGAAAGGATATTTAATGGTAAGGCAAGTAAGGAGGCAATTTGATACAGTACAGATATGATCCAGTATAAGGAAGGATTTTCTAAAAATTGAGCTGCACTTATGGGAACAAACTTGGGAATTGGTGATTGTTCAAACACAGCTGGTATAAACATTTGACAGATATTGTCAAGGAAATTCAAGCTTCCAATGGGTTATGAGCTGGATGACCTTTATCATCCCTCTAACCTTGAAATCCTGTGATTAATCTAGGAAATAACTTTGTTGACTTTATTTATATTAATGACAGAAAGAGGAGAAATACAGAAAAACAGAGTCTAGATGCCCGGAATATAACTACAGGCGAATTCAAAAGGGAAAAATAAAAAGAACAGTAAAGCTGAGATAAGAGAAAAAAAGGAAACTCCAAAATGAAACATCTATTATACTAGCCATTGCTAGAGGAATGTATTAAGATTGATTCCTGTGAGGTATCTCTCCAAAAGAAACACACAGAAAAAATGTGCTATATCCTTGATATTACAGAGACACAGTTAAAATAAGGAAATGGTAGCAGAGAGGATTCAAAATATCAAAGAGCTCTGTTTATAAGAAAGGCATAAACACCATAACGAGGAGAAAGGTGACATTAATGATGATGGAAGACATAATATTTTATAAGAGAAATGGTGGTATTAGAGTTCTGGCTGACAAAAGGAAATGGTTTTGGCAAATTTTGCAATATGGACAAAAATAGTAGAAAGATAATTCTTAGACATGATGACATGGTGAGAAGTACATTTTAGGATAGTTTTTTTCTGAAAATGATAAAAGCTGGAAATGACAAGACTATTGATCACAAGAGATTTTAATTGGCCAGAAATTGTTTAGAGACTATGCTATAAAAAAAATATTAAGTAAAACCTGTTTCCCAAATGTGCTGAAATGTGTTTACAACCTTACATAAATTATTGAACAATCAACACTCTGAAAGCACATTTACACTTTCGTCCTTGGAAATGAATCAAACGTGTAACAAGGAAGGCTGGAGCAAAGATGCGGTAAAATGATTTCAGGCTGTCTGCATTTACAGTCTAATGGGCTTAGTGGGATTAAGATGTGGCTTTAAGGTTGGCAACACTAACCTCTTTATGTCTCATCTTTCTCTTTGTGCAGTAAAGGATCTAACTATATGGGCTCTGTGTTTCTCACAGCTCCAGGGTTGAAGGTGATGGTTGTCAGTAATGGCCATGTAATATTCTGTTGATGCCAATCTAACTTCTTTAACTTAAGCCTCAGTGTGATAACTTATCACACTCATGTCTTTAGGCTTCAATTTATAATGATTTTAAACTTGACTCTTTTCAGCACATTCAGAAGTACTTATTCCTTGGCCTATACCTGCAAATCTCATATTTCACTGGTTGTTATTCGGGTCCTACCTAGTAACCATACTCTAATGAGCCTGAAATTGTTTTCCATCTCAGTTATTCACACCATCACTCACAGTGGTTACATTAGCTTTTGGGCCATATGTAAACTTTTGAACACATGTTAGCTCTCTATTGCTGCATAACAAGAGTGAGAGATGACTGAAATGGGGGGGTCCACTGAAAGTTGCTATAGGTAGTTTTAATTTTTAAGTGCACTCCAGATTCTCCAACCCAGTCCTCATCCTTTGTGCCTCATCCCCACTCCAGCACTAAGAGCACGGAGGGCACATTTTACCCCTATGGAAACAGAGGGCTCCTTTCTACAGAAATGGAATTAATCATCTGGGAAAGCTTATGGCTTCAGGTGTGGGTATTGGGACCTTCAGAGGAAAGCCATTCTTACTCTGGCATTTGGACAACCTGAAGTTTTCATCCTTCCTGCACAACTCTGTTGACGGGCACACCCTGCCCACACCCCAATGATCAGGGTGCACACAGTGTTTCCAGAGCAATGCCCACAGGTCAGAACACTCACCTGCTGTCACAAAGCAGGTGTGACACATAAGCGGTAAGAATTATCTGGCGTTAACATTCACATAAGAGAAAGACCAAGGTAAATTATATTTTTTTAAAAACTGACTCTGTAGGAAACATTTTTCAGGAAACAGAAGTGCACTTAAAAAATAAAACTACCAGCCCTAGCTGCTTTGGCTCAGTGGATAGAGCATCAGCCTGCAGACTGAAGGGTCCTAGATTGGATTCCAGTCAAGGGCACATGTCCGGGTTGTGGGCTTGATCCCCAGTAGGGAGTGTGAAGAAGGCAGTCAATCAATGATTCTCTCTCATCATTGATGTTTCTATCTCTCCCTCCCTCTCCCTTCCTCTCTGAAATCAATAAAAATATATTTTAAAAAATAAAGTAAAACTACCAAACACTGAGATGGTAATAGAGTGCTTTGGTATAAGGAAGGCAAAGCCTAATCTTTATAGTAGGGAATCAGCAAGTATTGTCTAAAGTCAAAAACAAAAAATCAAGAGAGCTTTATGCTGAATGTGTTGTTACAGGGATGATTACTAAAAAAGGAGATTAGTAAAGCCCAGCTGGTGTGGCTCAGTGGTTGAGCATTGACCTACAAACCAGAAGGCCATGGTTTGATTCCTGATCAGGGCACAAGCCAGGTTTGCAGGCTGGATCTCCAGTGTGGGATGTGCAGGAGGCAGCCAATCAATGATCTTCTCTCATCATTGATGTTTCTATCTTTCTCTTCCTCTCTGAAATATAAATAAAAACACATTTTTTTAAAAAAGGAAATTCGTGAAGAACATGGTTATTTCTATAAATCAGGATGTGGAATAAGGAAAGTGGGGCAAGAAACTTTCATCAGAATTTTTCCTGTGCAATTTAACTTATTACTGTGTCACTTAAGTAAAGGACATTATAAACTGATGAACAAAAATAGATCAGAGGCAGAGCAGCATTGAACAGATTGTCAAAATACAGCAAGAAGGCTGGGGAGGGTTGTGGGGGGGGGGGAGGGTAGGTAAGAGATCAACCAAAGGACTTGTATGCATGCATATAAACATAACCAATGGATGCAAGATACCCGGGGGGTAGAGGAGACTGGGGGAAGGTCAATGGGGAAAAAAAGAGTAGACATATGTAATACGTTAAGCAATAAAATAAAATTTTAAAAAATCCTTTAAGTTGAAAAGAAAATACTTTAAGCGGGGATATGCTCATGAGGTAGAGAGAAACTCCCAGTGTGGTGCAGAAAATCAAATGGCCCCCTATAGACAAGGTGAACATAAACCGTCACCTTCACCTGACCAGCAGAGATCCTCCCCTCCCCCCCCCCCCCCGCCCCCACCACACACACACACACCACCCAGGGGAAGTGTTTGGAGACAATCAAGCCAGCCCTTGGGACTTACTCTCATTTATTCTTTTTTAAAAAGACTTTCACTTCTTTGCATGGCTGAATAACATCGCATTGTATATATGCAATCCAAAGGTTTCTAGTACATTCACAGAATTGTGCAACTACCTCCATAATCAATTTTAGATTATTTTCACCAAAAAGAAAACCTGTACATTTTAGCACTCCCTCTCTCCCCCCACTTTCCACTTCTCCAGATCCAGGTGACCACTAATCTTCTGTCTCTATAGATTTGTCTATTATGGAAATGGAATAGAGATGGAATTATACAGACTTTTGTGTCTGGTTTCTTTCACTCACTATCATGTTTTCAGATACATCCATGTTGTAGCATGTATCAATAATTTATTTTTTTAATTCCTGAATAATATTCCATTACCACATAATACCATATTTTGATTATCCTGACTTTCATTGATGGGCATTTGTGTTGTTTTCACCTCTCGGCAGTTATAAATAGTGCAACTGCAAACATTTGCATATAAGTTTGTTTAAGGACCAATTTTCAATTCTTTTGGGTATATCTCCAGGAGTAGAATTGCTGGGTCATATAGTAATTCTTTTATTCTTTAGTGTTTTTATGAAATCTATTGGGGTGACACTGGTTAATAGGATCATATAGGTTTCAAGTGTGGATTTCTATGTTACAAGATCTGTATATTGCACTATGTGTGGGAACCCACTTTCAATCGAAGAACACCATCCACTTAAAAGTTCCTTGAGTTGAAGACCGAAGTTCCACAGAAGTCAACTGAGCTTACCGCCTCCTTAGTTTATTTAGGGGACAGCCAAGACTGAAGCTGTTTTAGAGGGCTGCTGGGCCCAGGGCCAGTGAGTGAATATTTATCAAGGCTCTATAATGAGCCAGGCATGCTACTAAAACACTACAAATAAAGCGGGAAACAAGACAGGAGCAGTCCTTGTCCTGTGTGGTCTAACCCTGGGCCAGGCTGTGTTCTGAGCTTCTACACATACTAACTCTATGAGGGAAGTACTCTTATCATCCCCATATTGCCTATGGGGAAACTGAGGAGTCAAGATTATAGTAAGTCACTTGACTAGTAAAACCACATGACTGGTAAAGTGCAGGGCTAGGATTTGAACAAAGGCAGGGAAAGGCAGCCATTAAACAATTACTCCAGAGTGTGGTAGGTGTTATGAAGAAGTACAAGTAAAACAGACGCAGTGGACAAGGGGACAACCCCGTGTGAAGAGCCAAGAGAAGCCAATTTGCAGCTTCTGTTTTTCCCTTTCAATTGTTCTTTTCAGTTTCCCCAGTCACTCTCAATCTCTGCTGTGACAGATTCGTTCAACTATAGCCAAAGGTCTTGTGGGGTCCAGGAAAATTCTTCATCCCTTACTTACTATATCTCACTCTGGAACTCAAATCTTTTCTCCCTGGTCGACACTTGATGAATTTCCTCCTCGCTAAACTACCATCTTCTCCTTTACTTGCTTTTAGTTACTTGATGCCTGTTTATTCAACTCAGCCCTACAACATTAGTAATGCTTGATGATACCAGTTTACATTTCATATTAGCTACTAATTGCCAGAAGGATGTGGCTTGCTAGGCACACTGAAGTCAGCCAAATGCAGGGAAGCAAGTCACACAAGATGATCACGGGAAGAGAGCCACCTTAGTCTGAGAATGTGAGTTTTCTTTCCCTCAGTCATGTTTTTCTTCCCCCAAGCTAATCCTTTGCATTGTTAAGGTTTATAGATCTTGACATACCTATAGTGAGTTTAACAGATTTTATGGCAATTGCAATTTATTTTCTTTTTCTCTTGATAATGAGGAAATAGCACATGAAATAAGGGATATCATGTAAACAGAATCTTTGGGGGAAAAAACAACTGGTTCAACATAAAGTGGCATTTCACCTGCAATGCAAATGAATAAATTAAATTTTTCTAAGAGCAGACCCTCCTGTTAATGTATATGAGGCTAAGAAAAATAAAAGATGATAGTAATACTTTTTGAAGAAAAAAAGAACTGTCTACACTAAAAAATATGCTTGCAGAGAAAATTTATGGAAAGATTGCAAGTAAAAATAATGTGTCCCTTAGTTAAATATACTGTTTTCAAAGTCAGAAACAAGCACAGAATCATAAAATAGACATATATATTGTAAAAACATCTCCAGCATAAGCGTTTTCAGCATGAGGAATATCATTTTCCATTAAGCTTTGAACAAATAAATGTGTTTTCTTTCTAACTGCTGCACAGAGATGGGAAACTGTATTCTACAGTGGAAGCATACGTGGCCTGGATCGAGCCACCATGTGAACCAGAAAATACTGAGTTAAGAGTCGGAGAAGAATGGGTTCTAATTGGGTCTCAGTCAGTAATTACCGAGCAACTTTAAACAAATCATTGAACATTTATGGGCCTCCGTCTCTTCGGCTGTAAAGTGAGACCATTTAATTACATGATCTGTGAAGCCAATTCCAGCTATGAATCTGGTAATTCTCTGACCTCATTTAACCCAATTACCTCTTTAGAGGCTCTGTCTCCAAATACAACCACACTGGGGTTTAGGGCTTCAACATATGAATCTGGAGCAACACAAACATTCAGTTCAGAACAGACAGGTAGGTAGGTAGGTAGGTAGGTAGGTAGATAGGTAGGTAGATAGATAGGAAGATAGATTCATCACTTTCCCTTTTATACCTGGCCAAGCCCTAATCTTCCTTCTAGCCTCAACTCAGCCTTCACTTATTAGTAAAGCCCTCCTTGGCCACCATATGGCTAAGCCCCTCCCCTATACCTCTCTATTTACTCATACTGTATTGTATATGGTATATTATTGGTTACTGGGTCCATCTTCCCTTCTAGAAAATGAGTTGTTTGATAGAAGAGATATTCACTCATAATTTAGCCATATCCCTGGTACAGGTTAGGTACATACTGAATATTTAATGATGAGATGAATGAAAGACATGGGTTTTAGAATTAGACTAATGTGAGCAGCATCCCTTTGCCACTATTTCTTAGCTGGGTGACCTTAAGCTAATTTTATTATTTAAATAATATAATCTCAGATTACAGGCTATAAAATGAAGGTAGTACTGTATAATCTTCAGGGTTGCTAAAAGGATTCTGTGAAGAGTATATGAGTTATATACCTGAAATTAATATAATATTATATGTCAACTGTGCCTCAATAAAATAAAATTTTAAGAGGATATGAAAGTGCATGGCACAGTGCCTGGTGTATTGTAGGAGCTCAATATATGCTATTTTCCCTTCCCCATAAATTTGAGATGGATATAATTGCCAAATAGGTATTGAATTGTAAAAAGTACAAAGCCTAGTTATTCAAATTTATGAAAGATTAGCTAAGGCTAATCTAATTTCATTTTTTATCTTTTCAAGAACTGTGCTAGTTCATTGCCTGAAGAAATAACAGCTTTATACACAACAAGGATGAGCTTTCTGGTAGTTAAAAGCACTCTAAAGAATCACTATAGTTAACCCAGACAACTGAAGCACATCCAAAAGGAGCCTTTTAATGGAGTGACTAAAGATTCCTAAGCAACATTTTTAAATGCTTGTAAGAATGACCATCCCAAAGGGATCGGTTTTTTAAACATTTACTAGTACGAGTGTATGAATGGTGCGTAGCACAAGATGAAGCAGCGATTTGGCAACCATCCAGCAGGAGCTGCTCTCCGCTGCTGAGGCAGCCCTGAAAGAGCAGCAAGCAGGGCCACCCATCTTTCCTGGACCTGTTGGAGTGGCAGCCGCCACATCCACTACAACCTCCCAGTGCGAATTAGACTTCCCTGTTACAAATATCAGAAACTCACCAGTTAACTCAGACAGCAAGTGGATACTTTGAAGAAATCTGAAGGAAGAACAGAGAAGCAGGATCAAGCAGGAACAAAGTGAGCAAAGGCATGGCCAAGACCCCACCATCAAAACCACCTCCTTAACCCTGGCTGGTGTGGCTCGGTTGGAGCATCATCCTGTACACCAAAAGGTGGCGGGTTCGATCCTGGTCTGAGCACATACCCAGGTTCTAGGGGAGTTCAATGACCCACATGGGAGGCAACCAATTGATGTCTATCTCTCTCTCTCTCTTTCTCTCTCTCTCTCTCTCTCTCTCTCTCCACTCCCTGACCCCATTTCAAACCAGCTCCTTAAGACAGTCACCACTAGACACTGGCCCTTTCCAAACTAATGTCTACCTCTTTAGGCCTCTCCCTCAAGAACTTGCTGTACTCTTGTGAAACAATCAGCAATTATTTTCTGCAAAATCCCTTTGCTGCCTGGGGTCTGGCTTCCATAAGATGAAGACAGGAAATATTTTTTATGGGGGAAGGAGACCATGTTTCTCACCTGTTTTAGGGATCCCTCAGAATTTAACGGATATTGGGTTGCTGTGGGGCCAAATGGCGACTGTCTATTACAGGACCTTTTATTCTCCTTGTTTCATAGTTGCAGAGACTTGCCAAGAGAATGCTTACAGTACTAGTAAGTGGTGCAAGTTCATTTCCTATCTTTGCATTACACTTTTCACTGTACTCCCTGACTAATCAAGTTTGAGTTTTTAAAGTTGAATTCATCAGCTTCCTGCCAAATCACTTTATTGTTCTATAAGGACATTGTCTAGGATTCATAATTATTCTAGTTCTTCTCGCCCCTTAACTGCTTTTCTCTTCCTTTAAATGTATTTTTCAGACAGTATAAATCTGAGAGTTTGCATCTTCTTTATACAAGAATAAATTTCAGGGACAATACCCTGAAGTTACATGAAAATACACAGCTGAAGTTCAACCAAAGGGCCCAGCTCACTCAGAGCCATTGTATGTGTGCCTCAGGATGCTTTATTATTCAGCTAAGTGAAGCCAAGTGTCTCACCCTGTCAAGTGAAAGGTCATTTAAATGGATACCTGCATGTGTGACTTTAATCACATAAACCTGGGATCAATTATGGAAGTTAGTCAATCCTAAAATTTTATTTACTACCTGATACAGATGTTTGCCTTCACTTTTAGATTTCATAGTCAGCTGGAAAATTTATTTAACTATCTCCCAAGATAACCATTGCCAGTTATAATTTTTTTATGCCAAGAGCTTGCAGCAGTTTGGAATCTGCTATAGATCTTGTCACCTCTAGGGATAACTAAAGTTATGAAAGAACCCTGCTGTGAAAAAAATAACAGGATGGATCACTCAAACCCATTTTTATTTTACTTTTATTCCTTTACTCTAAGTGCTAAAAATAAAAATTCACCCCCTGACTGTCTTTCTGACTAAAAAAAAAAATGTAAGGTAGCCCTTTGACACAGTTCAAGCCAAAGACTTCTATGTTTGTCCAAGAAAGTTTCTAATTCCCTGATGCTGGCACCACCCCTCTCTACTTCCTCTTTTCTTCTTGCCTGGATTATACATGTATTGACAGGAGCTGCAGCAACCACCTAGGGACCATAAGGGACCAATCTAAAATATTACTTTCAATTAAGGTCCTAGTCTCAATCAGCTGTAGATTTATTTTGAAAACCGATCTAAAGTCATCAAAACCTGCTAATCAAGCAAAATAATTTATTGTAAAATCGTTGTTCCTCATTTAAACACTCACTTTTTAATTCTGGAAAGGCCTTTGGCATATAAACTTCAATATTCTATATTGCTTTCTTTGACCCCTTTCTTGAACAAAATACTTCAATGGTTTCTTGGTTCATGGACTAAAATCCATTTCCTTGCCGTTGCCCAAAAGGCCTCGTGTGAACTAACCCTTCTATTCAGCCTTATTGAATGCTTTTTCCAACCCATGCTACCTTTCAGCAGTGTCACTCATTTCTGTTCCCAAGTCTCAGAGCCCCTACCCTCCTTGGAATGTTGCCTCCGCATTCTCTTCCCACTTTCTTCTAAGGGCAGGTTCTTTCCCATTCTTCAGGCCTTGGCATAAACATCCCCTCCTCAGAGCAGCCTTCCCTGACCACACAACTACCGCAGCCTCAACACACTGTTCATTACATTTATAGCACCTGCCCAATCCATCATTTTAGTCATTTCCTAATGTATTTATTTGTTTTTTCATTATCTCTCTCCATCCTATTAAAATATAAGACCATGTGAACAAAGATTTAGCCTATATCCTTGGAAACGTAGCCAATAGATCAGAAAATGAATTGCTTGATGGGTTATTTATTCTTCAGCCAGGTAATAACATCTTCAACTATCTGTTTGTAAGATCATGCATGAAATTAGCAAGAATAATAACAGCTAATGACAATGTAGCTCTTACTATGTGCTAGGCAATGTGATTGCTTTACATGTACTTACTTATCTTCACAATAATTCCGTGAGGTAGGGCCTATCATTGTAATTCCATTTTATAGACGAAAATGAGAAGGTTGCTAAGGTCACATAGCTGAGAAGTGGCAGAGTTGGGATTGACTTCTAGGCCATGTGACTGCACAGTCCTTCCTCACAAACATTCACCTTCTCTGACTGCCTTCCTGATTAAAAAAAAAAAAAAAGAGATAGCCCTGCTGCTGATTTGGTCTCCCAGCAATAACTCCCTTGCACTGCTGGTGCTTGGCTGATTATGAAATTCTTTCATATGTGTTATATTGGATGAATAAGATTAAAAATGTGCCAGTGATATAATTAATCATTCTTTGCAACATATGAGAAAACTAAGGTGCAGGAATATTAAGTGATTTACTCAAGATATAATAGCAATTGGTAGAGGTGTGGCCCAGGAGTTCTGATTCCTGGTTCAGTCTTCCTTCTTTAGCACCAGCCTGCCCATGGGCCTAACACGAATTCCACATGATGGGTAAAGTATCCATTTCCAGAGAATGCTTGATTTCTTTCATATATAGTGGTAATCAACAGTGTTCATTGGCTTAAAAGAATTTTTTAGAAGCAGTCATGTCACTACTTGTTTACGTGATCATATCTCCCCAAACATAATCACTTTCATAATAAATATGAAAGCAGTTGGAACCTGTAAGGCACTTTACAAGTGTGAGTATATTAGAAGCCACTGATTTTGCATCAGTAACCATTTTGATGTGTAGCTGTCCTCTGCTCCCATTTACAAGTTCTTAAAAGCAAGAACTGTGAATAATGCTTGGTTTTACTAAGAGGTCATGACATGTTTATTGGTGCTTATTTAGAAATGCAGAGAAGGCAATTTCCACTTCAGCAAGTTTTTTCTTCCTTTATGAATCAGAGTCAATAATCCTAAAAGTTTTCAATGATTTTAATTTCTCATACATTAATTCATTCTGTCAAACAACAAATAGTACCAGGTGCCTGCTGCAGTTCAGCCCCATGCTAGGCACCAAGGAATACATGGATTGGAAGATATAGGTCTTACCCCCTGGAAGCTAATTCTCAAGCTGTAGAGACAATGTTGATGCACTTGAAACAATCAGGGAGCAAACATAAGACAATATACAATTCATGGTGAATGCTGTGGTAGACGCAATGTAAGAATTTAGTAAAGGAAAAGGAAGAGACTTCATCAACACACAGGATACTTTTTGTAGATATACCTGTGAGATATACATAAAATTGGTATTTTCAGGCTTTCAATATACTTCTAGTTCTATCTAAGTCAATGACTCAAATGGAGTGAACAGTAAGCATTAATATATTCCTAAGAGATGAGTATGTATTTGGCTAGAGCAGTGGTCGGCAAACTCATTAGTCAACAGAGCCAAATATCAACAATACAATGATTGAAATTTCTTTTGAGAGCCAAATTTTTTAAACTTAAACTTCTTCTGACATCACTTCTTCAAAAGAGACTCGCCCAGGCTGTGGTATTTTGTGGAAGAGCCACATTCAAGGGACCAAAGAGCCACATGTGGCTCACGAGCTGCGGTTTGCCAACCATTGGGCTAGAGTATGTGGGCAGGCGGACAAGGGAAGTGTATTATCCTTTGGAGACTGAAGAGCAGCATTCTGAGATGTTTAGTATAATGTGAACAAGCCCATGTGTACAGCGCTCTCACAAAGTTCCGTCCTTAAAGTCTGGATACCTCCCAAGCCTCTTCTCATGTGTTTTATTAACTTCTTAGTCTCACAGTTAAACACATATTTGAGCTCAAATGTTTTTGAACTAACAAGCTATATGTGTACTTGAAGATAGAACCTATTGAATTACATACTGGTCAAATGAAGGAAATGGGAAGGAAAAAAGATGACTTCCTGGTCTGAACAGCTAAAAAGATAATGGGGGGCATTTCCTGAAATGGGGGATATAACTAGAGAAGTTGAAGGAAGTGATGAGTTTTGTTTTGAACATGTTGAGTTTGAAATGCAATAGGATATCTACTGGGATTATATAAGAAGTAAGAGGACATACTGCTCTGAAGTTTAGAAGAATAGATCTTATGGACATTAGCATATTGGTGGCAGCTTAAGTTATAAAAATGGCTCACCCATACAAAGTGTATAAGGTTGAGATTTTAAGGAATAAAGTATTTAAGGGACGGCATTGAAAGAGAGAGCTGAGACATGGTAACCAGCGAAGTAGTAGGCAATCAGAAATGAGCCTTTGAGAAATATAAAGCAAGAAATAGAGTTTTAGAAAGAAGGAGGCATCTATGGGATCAAACATACAAGATCTAGGAAGGTAAGGACTGAAAACTTCCCACTGTACACAAATGAGAGATATTAGTGACATTGGCAAGAACCGTTTCAGTAGAGGAAGATTAAAAAATAGATGGCAAAGTGAATGAGAGGACCAGGAAATTAGATGTATCATCCTAATGAACACAACTAGAAAATATACCAAAAGACTGCTTGAAGGTATCAAAAAACTAATAAAACAATGAAGAATCATGGGTCAGTATATGGAAGGACACAGACCTCAACAGTTGAGGTCAGTATGTGGGGCCACTTTTCTCCTAGGGACATTTGCTGCTTCCAGAGGGGTGAGCTGAGAACCAGAAAGCCCAAACAGAGCCGTACTCACCGTGAGAAGATAGGGGAATAAGGACTGGGGGAGAAGGGGCTAACTTTGAATAAGTATCAAAGGCCAGCACTATAGGAATAGGAGTGAACCAGTCATAGACAGGCCCTTCCTTACAAGGACTGAAACTCTGTTTAGAATCATCACTATCTCTTAGATTAAGATTCATATTGTTCTAGGCAGGAGCAAATGCACATTTTTCTCTAGAGAAAGATAACACCATCCTAAGTGTCATATTTTTCTACAGTTTTCCCTAGAACACCATCAAAAGTAACTAGGCAGTATATGTGTTCACCAAAATATATATACAAGGATATTCTGAGCCACACTGCTTGTTAAAGGTCCAAACTGAACACTATAAATAATAGAATGCTAAATAAATTGTGGCATAATCACACAAGGGAATACTAAATAGCAGTGGGACTGAACCAACCATAGCTACTACATGAAATAGTATGGATGAATCTCACAAACATAATGTTAAGTAAAGAAAAAAAAGCAAAACACCAAAAAACACATATTTTCTTTTTTGTTCATGTAAGTCTAAAAATCAGGCAAAATTCATCTGTGCCATGAGCTGACAGAATAGTAGTTATTCTTAGGTGGATGGAGGAGAGAAGGAAGAAGTACTTTCTAGAAAGGTTCAAAGGCGGCTTCTGGGGTATTGGTAATGATGTTTCTCAATCAAGGTGAAAGTTACTTGATCTAGTAAAGTTTAGTTTGCAGAAATTTTACATGCTATACACTTATATTGCACTTTTCTGTTTAAATATTATACTTCAATCATTTTATATAACAATTTCTACAAGGGGTTAAAGCAACACAATTAAATTCCTGCCAAAAGAAAAGCACAATGTTTTCACTCAAAGAGGCTTGAATTAAATATTTTTGTTATCATACACTTTCAAATAAGGTTTTCTCTTGAAAGAGATAGAAGATAAAACTGAGAATTTTTGAGCTCTGGAAGCTATACAAAGGAGAACAAAATGGAATTCTAGCCTGCAAAATATAAAAACCAAAATAAAAAATTCATGAGTGGATTTAGCAGAAGATTAACACATTTGAAGAAGGAATTAATGAACTAGGAAATAAGTAAGAAATTATTCAGAATGAACTATGGAAATTAAAAAATGATGAAAATATAGAAGAGAGGAAAGAGACATAAAAGATACAATAAGAAGTTCTAGCTTATGTGCAAATGGAGGAGAGACAACAAAGAGTGGGTTAAAAACAGTATTTAAAAAGTTGACAACTAAGTTGTTCTAAAATTGATTAAAAACATCAAGCCAAAAACTCAAGAAGTATGGCAAATCCCAAACAGAATAAACAAAAACTTTTCTTTCAACACATCATAGTAAAACTGTCAGAGGCAAAGAAAAAAAAATCCTAAAAACAGAGAGAAAAGACTGATTACTTACCCAAAAGTCACAATTAGACTGACAGTTTAGTTCTTATCATAAGAACTGGCAATAGAAACCAAAAGAAAATGAAACAAAATATTTGTGCTAAAAGAAAATGACTGCTAACCTATAATTCTATATACTATAAAAGTAACTTTCACAAATGAATGTCAAAGTTAAACATTTTCAGAGCAACAAGACCAGAGAATTTCTCATCAGCAGACCTCCATTAAATAAAATACTAAAAGATGTTTTTCAGGCACAATGGAAATGTTCCCAGTGAAAAATCAGAAATATAAGCAGCCAACAGCTCCAACAGAGTTCTATTGGGATAGGACTCATGTATTCTTCCTTACTTATCAGTCATGCCTCTGTCCTCATCAGTTGTGTAGGGCAGACAGTGATCAAGCTCACTTCCTCAGCCTCAGCTTATGCGACTGTGGACTCCCAGGAAAGCCTCCATTCTGACGAACATATGTCCAAAAACAATTTGAGTCTCTAAAATGGGTCTAGGCAATTCCAAGTCAAAGACTCCAAATAAGAGTGATTTCCTTAGGGAACAAGTCAATTCCTCTGAAATTTCAATCCCATTTTAATTGGACAACAAGGATGTGAGCAACAAAGTTGTCTGCCTCTAACAGTCTTACTCTCATTCCAACAGACTGGGTCACTGGGGAGGAGACTGCCTAAAGCTATGAATGATGCCCAAGAGGCCCTCCTGCCAGATGCCTAACACCTCACTCAGGTTGTTGGTTTTCTCAAGCATGTCTAGCTAGATCTGTGCTTAATGCAGCTGGTTTTATTCACTCTGAAGCCCAGTGTCCAGTTGCAGAGGTTGTGATTTAAGTTCCACATGTTCCTCTCTACTTTTCCTACTCACTCCTCACCTCCTTGACTTCCAAAAGGCATCTGTCACTCTGATACTCACCTTCCGTGACAAGGAGCTGGTGTCTGTCTAGTCACTCTAAAAGTCACTGCTCAATAATTATTTAAAATATATAAAAATAAAATAAAAATAAAAGTCACTGCTCACATAGTGGATTGCTCACATCTCTGACTTTCTAAGAAGACAGAAATCTCCCCAGCAACCTTCAGAGTGGAGCTGAAGATACCAGTGGTACATACCTCTCTGGTTACAGTGAAGGAGTTGAGAAGTTTTCAGACATCATTCCCCATCCCCATCCCCACCCCCATCCCCATCCCAGAGGAGTTCTCTGAGGCCCCACCCTGTAACATGTGACTTATCCTGAGTTAGAACCACCCCCCTCACCCCAGAGTAAGGGCCATCCTCCAGGGCCTCCTGTGGCTTCTCTGCCTGTGCTGCACTAAACAACACAGCTGGGAGCTGCTGACAGATGCTAAAATCAGGATCTTGAAGCCCACATCCAGTTTCAGTGGCTGGCTATAGTGCTGGTAAGTGCCCTGCTCTGAGGGAGTGTGAACAGAGACCTGGTCCCTGATGGCTCCTGCTTTCTTAGGGAGAAAGTGTCATCTGCTGGGCATAGGGTAGAGTGGGGGGATATGGCTGGGGAGAAACCCGAGGGAGTAAAGACTCCTGGCGTCCCTGCTGTGTTATTTCGGGACATCTTATTTATGGGTGCATCTCTTAGACTTGCGGTACTAAAGAGTGATTCACAGACCAGGGCTGGTTTGCAAACTGTAAGTACAGAAATTAAGGGCAACCTTTTAGAAACTTTTATAGCAAGTTGGCATTGCTGCATAGGCAAATTCATGAGCAGTGGCCTTGTCTCCTCAAATGGAATATAGATGCGTTCAAATGTTGTGGTAACGTGGCAAGAACATTGTCCATCCAAAAAATAATAGCAACCGGATATTAACCAGAGCATTTGGGATGCACTGATTAAGGAGAGAAGAAAGGAGTAAAGCCACACAGCCAATTCCCATGATGATCCCACATGACTTATAACATCTGAACGACACTCCATGAAAAAAGAAAATGTAACTTCCCTGGAATAGAAATAGAATAGTAAGAAGGTAGGAAAATTCCAGGACAAACGGAATAGGGAAACCAAGTCAGATAGTTAAGCAGCAGTTTGTAGCCACCTGGGAAATCCTATATTCTCTAAACCAGAAACATTTAAGAGTAAATGATTTGTACTTCTCCTCCCCAACCAGAGCTTAAATCACTCTACTCAGGGAGACAGATAACAGAAACCCAGTTGGTGCCATTTGCCAACCATACCCAAAGACAGACAAATGAAGAGAATAAATCTCATTTTGTTACATCAGCATAGATGAATATTCTGTTGATCTTCCCCAAAGACCTTCCCCAGATGCTCAGGCTTTAAAACCCCTGAAAATGAAGGTCCCCTCACTCTCTTCCTCCAGGAAGCATGCCTGTGCCAGTCCCAGAAATGTAACCCTAACCTCTAAGGGACCCCATGAGATTTGCAACCAGGGCAGCAATGAACAGTGGCAGCTTGTCCCAGGCTAACCCCTGAACCTGTCTCTCAGGCCCTCTTCTCTCTGACTTCCCAGTGAGGCAGAGCAGCCCAGTTTAGGCTCTCCTGTTGCTTCTTCTATGCCCTTCCTTGTTTCACTGTCCTAAGTATATTTTTGCTGTGGTCAATAAATTCTTGCTTGCTTTTCTATACTTTGTCTCTTGATTGAAATCTTTTCTTCAAGAAGATAAGAACTGAGGTCCTCATCTCCCGGTAACAGCTCTGCATGCTTTGGGGAGTGGTATAATCAAACACGTGTGATTCATGCAGAAGTCTTGCTGAGAAGTACTGCTGGCTGCCCTGTGAGCTGCACTACTGAAGCAGAGAGCCGTAAAGAAAAGTGCCTGGCCTCAGAATGAGAAAAACCTTGGTTCTAGTTTCAGCTCTGCTTCTGACAACCTCTGTAATCTTGAGAAAATCACTTAATTCCTTTAATACCTTTGAGCCTCAGTGTGCTCATCTGAACAACAACAACAAAAGTGTTTGTGAAGAGGAGGAAGAGGGGAGAAGGATGTTGCCCTAGATCAGTGGTCAGCAAACTGCGGCTCGAAAGCCACATGCAGCTCTTTGGCCCCTTGAGTGTGGCTCTTCCACAAAATACCACGGCCTGGGCGAGTCTATTTTGAAGAAGTGGCATTAGAAAAAGTTTAAGTTTAAAAAATGTGGCTCTTCAAAGAAATTTCAATCGTTGTACTGTTGATATTTGGCTCTGCTGATTAATGACCAATGCCCTAGATAATCCCTAAACCTTCCTCAAGCTTTCATTTCTATTACTCTCCACCGTATGATTCTGAGAAATTCTACCCATAAATGCTAAAGCACATTTAACCTGCATCTTCTCAAGCAAGTGTCATAGAAACACAAACTATAAATAGATATTATCTCAGGTGGGATTCCACTTAAATAGGGCACATATGTTTCTTACAAATGAGTTGAGGAAATAACAAAAAATTTTCCTAATATGTTTTGAATTCATAGTAAAGAGTACAGCATGCAAATTTTTAACTTCCATAGGAGATAGTGTGTTCCCGGTATATTTTGCTCATGAGGAGTCTTGTTTATATTTAAATATATTTTTAAACTTCTAAGAAAATCATGATTAGAAAAAAATAATTGCCCCTAAATTCCATGTCTAGCTACTGCTATATTAAGCCCTACTTGTCTCAGCACTTTAAAAACCAGAAGCTAAACATAATATTCACTTAATAAATACATGGTATAGTCACTTAAATATATAGCATTTTTGGCTTAATGATAGTGTGCAGGTTTTTCTGCCCCTGCTTCATCTGCTGCTCTGTGATTTGACAGTTTATTCTTTGTGTGTACTTTATGGGAACTGAAGGGCTCTGAGGAGCATACATTACCCTCATTACAAACAGTGGAAAATGAAGGACCAAACTTGGGTCAGAACCCAAACGTTTCTACTTTGGTGAAAACATTTTATCTTCTGGTTGGACTTAATAAAATGTTACTGTTTAAATGGTTCTGAGTGGTTCTTATGGACTAACCTGTGTACCTCCTATTTTACTTGATTCAGTTGAAAGACTGTCTCTAAGTAAATTATGATCATATTGATTTCTATAGAAAATAATAAGCCCTTAAGTGGAAATGCTTTCCTTTGTAATCCTATGTCTTGGCAGGTGTTACTAAAACTCTTTGATTTGCATTTAAATTAGGTGCTAATTTAATTCCTTTACATAATTTTATGAGAGAATAATGACCCTAGAATTTTCAAGATCATGTTCTAATCTGTGGTTTAGCATTTGCAGAAATGCTATTTTGCATCCAGCATCTGGTCAATACACACTGTTTATTTACAGATATGCTGTCAAGCAGTTTTAAATAATAAAAGGTAAATTATGCCCTGTTTAAAAAATAAAAATAAAATTCCACTATTCTTGCTCAGTAATCATCTTAGATGAGCTGAAATATAGTCCATGAATATAAATTAATCATTTTTGTCATTTATTTTTCTACAGATTAATGTTAATTAATTAAATTGAAATGTCTCTGCTGAGAATTTTTTTCCTGAAAACATATCTGAGATTTTTTTTTAATTTCTGGTTTTATTTGGATAATCAGAAGGTTAAAAAAACTACTAGACCTTTTAATATAATTATAATGATGATTCAGTGTATTTAATTTGAGATTTTGGTTTTACCAAGGCAAAGGAAACAAATCCAAGTTCCTTCCAAACCACTGAATCTATAACCCCCATTTTCAATTGCCTTTAGTTCCTTTTAAAAAGGTTAAAAGAAGTCTGGTCAGCATGGCTCAGTGGTTGAGCATCAACCTATGAACCAGAAGGTCAAGGTTCAATACCTGGTCAGGGCACATGCCTGGGTTGTGGGCTCGATCCCCAGTAGAGGGCATGCAGGAGGCAGCCAATCAATGATTCTCTCTCATCATTGATGTTTCTATCTCTTTCTCCCTCTTCCTTCCTCTCTGAAATCAATAAAAATATATATTTTTTAAAGATATAAAGGAAACCTTAAGGCCTGACAGCCTAGGAAAACTACTGAAAGGAAAAGTTGAGTACAGAGATCATCCTATATAATAAAAGCCTAATATGCTAAGTGTCCAGTTGCCCAGTCATTTGTTCAACCAACCAAAACATAATATGCTAATGATATGCTAAGGCTGCTCAACCGCTTGCTATTACGTGCACTGACCAACAGGGAGCAGACAGTCAACTAGTCGCTATGACGTGCACTGACCACCAGAAGGCAGATGCTCCAACCGGTAGGTTAGCTTGCTACTGGGGTCCAGACAATCAGGATTGAGCAAGACAGGCTAGGCATGCCCTGGAACCCTCCCACAGTCCCTCCCTGGCTGGCCAACCTCCCGCATCCCTCCCCGGCCCTGATTGTGCATCGGTGGGGTCCCTTGGCCTGGCCTGCACCCTCTTGCAATCCAGAACCCCTCAGGGGATGTCAGAGAGCTAGTTTTGGACTGATCCCACAGGCCAGGCCAACAGACCCCACTGGTGCACAAATTTGTGCACTGGGCCTCTTGTTTAAAAATAAAGAGGAAAAACTATATCATTCACCTATAATCTGAAAATCTAGTTCATTTATTTTTTAATTGATTTGAGAGAGGGGGGAGGGGAGAAAGAAGGAGGGCGGGAGAGAGAGAGAGAGAGAGAGAGAGAGAGAGACAGAGAGATTTGTTGTTCCACTTATTTATGCACTCATTGGTTGATTCTTGTATGTGTCCTGACTGGGGATTGAACCTGCGTGGGGGGTACATGCTAACCAACTGAGCTAGCCTAGTTCATTTCTAAAACTTTCTTATTTGATCTCAAATTTATGACCATAAAGTCATTTTGAACATTTTATGACTAAAATTCCAAATCTGCATCCTTTTATGTTAACTTGGAGCAGCACAGAGTTGAGCTCTGTTTGGGCTACTAAATTTGCCTTTTATATCACAGCTTTTCAGAATTTTGATGATTCATGATAGCCCAATTTTAAGGGGAAAAATTTGTAAACTAAAGAGCTCTTAGTATTGACCATTCCAACTTCTCATTTGCCCTCTGTGATAAGGAGGCAGGGATTTTACCAATTAGAGATGAAAAACCTCAAGTACCCAGAGACCAGTGTACTATTTTAGCAAAGGTCACACCATCTGTGACAACGCTAGGACCGGAAAACAAAGCTGGTTTCCCCACTCATGCATATTTTCTATTTTCTTCACACTCCCAGGTTTTGGCTTACAATCTTCTTTCAGATTTCAACACAATTTAGTGGACATTTAATGATGAGAAAAAACATATGCTATCTCGATAAACAAAAAGGCACCTGGCTATGCTCAGACAATCAAGTCATTGCAATGTTTGTGAATCTCCCTTTTCCTCTGCTCCCTGCAGAAAAGGGAGCTATTTAATACCAATTAAAGATGCATTTAATGCCTTTCACTGATGCTGAGCCATCTGTTACCATGTCTGTTCAACTTATACTCTAAAACAAATCTTTTGATACCTGAATTGTGTACTATTTCAAAGTTGATATTCATTCACTATCATTTTAAAAAATATAGAAAGCTTACATAATAGGAAATTATTTTATTTACCACATTTAGAACATTATCTAGGGGAAAAGACACCCAGTTTAAAAAGAGAGAGAGAGAGATGAGGGGAGATTTGGAAAAGATTGAAAAGCTGAGAATGGCACAAATATTAGTTTGTAGAATTAATTGAGCATATGATACAATGAAAACATATCCCTTCCCCCAATATCCTTCATATCCTTCTCTTTTCATAACTATATATTTTATTTAATCATTGGTGCTTACCTTTTTCACTTGCTTATTTGACTCTAACTTTAAGACCCTTTTGCATTGTTTCATCTCTTTGTTGCATCCTCATCTCTATGAAACATTTGCTCAGACCATCATTTAATAGCAATTAAAGATGACTTAGTAGAAAAGGAATGCTTTGATTAATCACTCATTGAAGGTTGATACTGCTGTCCAATCCCATCTCTAATGTGAAACCATCCCTAGCTCACAAGGAGATATGTGGATACACCCTTGAGGGGGCCTGAATGTAGGAAAAACATGTGAAACTAGGGGAGAAAGTTTCTTTCTAGTTGCACCAAAGAGGGGTGGGAAGGGAAGAGCCAGGGAGATGGTGGATGGTTGAGCACACCCTGATTCAAACCCCTCCTTGCAACCACAAAATTCTCAGAAAAGCTACTAAAATTTCTGCAATGTTTAAAATCAAAGGAGTTGTAAAAACAAAAACTGATGAAAGGACTGGGCTTTGCACCTAAACTAACGTGGCCAAGACTGAGGCAGCACCTGTAGACCTGTAGGTGAGGAGCCATAGAGAAAATGACAAAAAAACTAAGCTGAAATCCTGGGAAGGCTCTGAGCGAGACTCACAAAGTTGAAGAAGTGAGTTTGGACCAGGTGCAACCAGATTTCCAGTAGATGGAACTGGTGGCCAATGTGATCCCATCCCCAACATGACACAGCAGCCATTGTCAACTAACATAGCCCCATGCTTCTCCCCTCCCTGTCTCATAACTGTCTCGATCTCCTCTGTCTTTGAAGCACTTAGTTCAAATGCACTTAGTGGTGCTCTACCAATTCTCTGCCTTGGACTTGCAAACAATAATGTGAGAGGGTCCTTCCAATCATGGGCAAAGGGCAGGAAGAAATAAGTAAGAGAGAGACAACAGTAAAATCCAGAATACTTCATGGATGCCTGCCCTGCTTGTCTCTATGTACCTGTGGGCCTGATAATATTATTTATTTAACATTATTTTTAGTTAATGATTTAAGTACTTTAAGGATTTGCATGTGTCTTCAAAAGAGTACACACATATATACACACACACATATAGTAGGGAAATATATTTGCCAAGAAAATGCCCCTTGAGTTATCATTGATGAGTAAAGGATGAATGAAATATAGTAGAGAGACATCCCACAGTAGCCAGGCCTCAGAATGCTCTCCTATCTCCATGACCTTCTAATTGTTCCCACTCACTGGCCCTTGATGAGTGACCTACCTTGGCCACTTTGAACATAAAGAGGGCTGTGTTCTAAACATAGCCTTGAGGCCTTGGCCAGTATGTTTGGGTCACAAAGATACTTGGCAAAGGATAATTAGTGTATGTGTTCCAGCCACCTAGAAAGAAGACTGGTATGAAAGTTTTTCCTAAATAACAAAAGAAAAGAAATGGGGATTAAATGGACCTATTAGGGTCCCTCTTACAATAATGTGAATGCAGTAACTTGGAGAAAGTTGGCAGTTGTTAGGTGCGAGTGGAAGTCAGAGGACACAAGAACAGAAGGCAGTGTGCAGACTCCTGCTGTAAAGAAAAGACATCTGAAGAAAAGAAGGTCAAGTGTATGTACATAAGAAGGATGAATAAAATCCAATAGGTCAAAACTAAATGGCAGTGTGATCAGTGGGTCTTCTTCCTAAACTTGTCTTCAACTCTTCCCCATATATCATGAGGTGACATTCTGAGGTGACATTGATTCTACTTTTTAAGCTATATGTTTTAAGGGATTGGAGTGGTTATCTTACAGGGAAATGAGTGACTTTATTTGAACATTTCTGAATGTACCTACTCAGTTTTCTATGATTGTGCTCACATGCTATACTGTAAAAAGGATATATTCATCCAAGTTGAATTACTGTTCTAACATTCAAATTATTATCTTCATTGAGCGTCATTAAACTACTCCTACAGTATTATTAGTGGGCCAAGTGAACAGTGTTTTCTTGTACATATGTGGCTGCCTGCTTGTTTGTCCAACTGCCAATTCTTACACAGGGAATTGGATTTACTTAACAGATATTTATTGAGCACTCATGTGTAAGATGCTCTGCTCAGGGCAGTTTCCCAAACTTATCTGATGTTAGGAATCATCCATGCCACTTATTTCTTAAAAATTCTTGAGGCCCAATCCAAACTTACTGAATCAGAATTTCCCGGTAATGAATTCCTCACATTATCCTTATCTCTAGAGAAGTTGGGAAAAAAGATATATATGATAGGGGCTAGATGCATGCAGAAAGTGTGATATTTGCTTAGAAAATGGGGAAATATTGCAGCCTAATTGGACTGTAGGACACAAATTTAGCATAGAGTGGGAAAACAAACTTGTGGGGTACATTGCAGTGGGTATTGGATGCTAGGTGAAGAATATCTTTTTATGTAGAGTAATAATGTGATTAAACCTGTTACTATTAGACATAGTTACCTTCCAAAGGTAACTAGAACAGTTTGAAGTAATTCAAGACAGTAAACCAGACACACCAGCAGAATCTCATTTCAAAGGACCAGAGGACGGGGAGTGAAGGGTGGTGAGGATGGACTAGAAAGAACATCATTTCTGTGTGGTCACTGAGTGGCATTTGTACTTCATCTTCACTGTCCTATTTCTTTTTTTAATGCAAATGTATTCAATATTCACTCAACAAATGTATAAAAGCAAGCACTTACTATGTGCCAGACACCTTGTAAGTCCGTGTGTCTCCAGGCTTTGTCACATTTCTAATAGGCTAAGGTGGCAGACGGAGGAATAAATCAACCATCACTGTGCACTGAGGGGAGCTGGGGCAATGGTGAGGAGATTGAAAGCAATTTCTTTATAACATTCCCATTGTGAATTTACTGCAAGGGTATTTTCTACACTGTAACTTACAATAAGGAGAATGTCTTAACTCTTTTCACTGAACATATTAGTCTCAGTTCATTGAAGCTGAAAGTTAAGAGAGACAAGACTTACCAAACAGAATCTTGGAGAATGCTTGTATGGTTTGTGGTGTGCCCAGACCAGACTCTACTATCATAAGATACCAACATCTCTCTCTCTCTCTCTCTCTCTCTCTCTCTCTCTATATATATATATATATAGATATAGATATAGATATAGATATAGATATAGATATAGATATAGATATAGATATAGATATAAAAATATATATATTTATTTATATATATAAATATATATATTTATTTATATATATTTATATATAAATTTATATATTTATATATATTTATATATTTATATATGTCTATTATTTATATATATCTATTATTTATATATTTATATATATCTATTTATATATTTATATATATAAATAGATCTCTCTCTCTCTCTCTCTCTCTCTCTCTCTCTATATATATATATATATATATATATATATATATATATATATATATAAAAGGCTAATATGCTAAGTGTCCCTCCCACCATCTGACAGGTCTCTATGATGCACACTGACCACCAGGGGCAGATGCTCAATGCAGGATCTGCCGAGTTGCAGTGACTTGGCAGCGGTGGCTCTCAGGTGACACAACCTGAAACCAGAAAGGAGGGAGCCTGGTTCCTCATGGGGCCGCTTTATTCCATCTTCTGCCATGGGTTATGTTGTTGCAGGGGCACTGTCAGCCCTGAATCTGGTTTACTGCACTTGTGTTTGCGTTCCACACCTTGTACCACAGCAACTTTGCAGAGTGCCCTCTGGCACTCTGGGACCACTCAGGGGATGTCAGATAGCCGGTTTTGGCCCGATCCCCACAGGCCAGGCTGAGGGACCCCACCTGCCAGAGGGACGCCACTCACTCCACAGACACTGGGTAGGGACCATGGGAGGTTGGCTCCAGAGTGTGTCCAGCCCCTCTCACCCAGTCCCATCCTGCCAGCCAACTTCTAATTAGTTTCCTTTCAATGTGTACGAATCTGTGCACCAGGTAACTAGTAATATAAAAGGGCTTCTACTTACCTGGTCTGTCCACTTACATTAAGCACAACTGTGTTTAAATTTCTATGATCCAGACACCTTTGTGAACCACACATGAATGAGATTTTAATCTCATTCATAAAAACAATCAAACAGTCCTGACTGGTATGGCTCTGTTGGTTGGGTGTCGTCCCATGCAATGAAAGGTTGCCAATTTGATTTCTAGTCAGCATAGATGCCTGGGTTGCAGGCTCAATCCTCAGTAGAGGGTGTGCAGGAGGCAGCCAACCAATGTTTTGTGCTCACATTGATGTCTATCTATCTATCTACCTATCTATCTATCTATCTCCCTTCCTCCCTCCCTTTCTTACTCTTTAAAAATCATTTTTCAAATCTTTTTAAAAGAACAGCCAAGGAAAAAAAGTGATGAGTTGAGAAACTGCTGAACCCTACTTGTCATGGAAAATATTAACTGTATTAAAAGTCTGTATGTGTGGTCTAAATACAAATACACTCACACACTTTCAAACAGAGTAACTGCATTCACTATTCCAGCATATTTACATAGGGGGTAAGATGTAAATTACTAGTCACTCCACTCAGAACACTAGTAGAGCCTCTAGCTTGAGCTAACCCTTAGCTCAAAAAAAACAAGCTAAGGACGTAGCTTTGGTCAGTGTTCTCTGTCTTTTTGGAGAGTTCACCACTGATCCATTTCTCCATTCCACACCAGCTGGTCTGTGCTATTCCACACAGACTCGGATTTTCTTTTCTTAGGGCTGACAGGCTAACTGCACAGTGTTCTCAGTCTCTGCCTACAACTGTTCAATTCTTCACCCTTCCAGTTTTCACCCTTCCAGACTAAATCTCTGCAAGGGTGAATAGATTCTTCAGAAAGACCCCCTCAGGACATCTGCTACAAAATACTAAACTGTCATCTGTGTCCTTACCCTGCCATGGTTTGTGTCAGAAAGCAAGAACCTTCGGGTCCTGGAAGTCACCATTTAATAGTTGCCTCCTGTGTCTCACCATGAAGAAGCTCCTCTACTGCGGAGGCCAAAGTTCAAAGCAATTCAATAAGAAACCTTATTAGAGTGTGCTGCTTAGCCCTTTCTTGCTAGCTAGCATCTGGATTAGACCTGGAGTTAGGGGGAAGCAGGGGGAACAGAGTAATTAAAGAGTACCTGATAATTCTATCAGATGGAAGAAAATACCCCCAAATGTTTCTAATGGATTATTTAGATCTTAGAGGTTATTTCTCTTTCTACTTTTCTACTCAGTTAAAAATTTGAATAAGCTTTTAAATCTTTAAAATGAATATACATGTTTTTAAGAATCAGATTGTGTTAAGGGATATATAAAATTTTTATTACATTTGCTTGAAATTTATGGAAGAATACACAAGAAACCAATAATATGATCACCTGTGGAGAAGGAAACTGGGTAGATAGAACATAGTGGGAATGGGGGTTTACTGTATACTCTCTTGTGTCTTTTGGGTTTTCAACCATGTAAATGTATTAACTAGTCAAAAAATAAATTAAAAATCAATCAGATAAATAAGAGGATACTGGGGAGAGAATTCATTCTTTTGTATAGTATTCATTCATCAGACGTCATTGACTGTATACACCAGACACTGCACTAGATGCTAGGGACGCAAAGGTGAATAAAACAGTGGCTGTCCCCACAGCTCTAGGCTCAGGCTTCGACATAATGCTTTCATAGTGTCATCATTGTAATTAGCTCATTATTAATATTAATAATAGGAAGAAGGCAAAGGGAAGGCCAGACATTATAATAATGGTCATCTGGGCATTTTTACCAGGAAGCTGCAACTTCACACTCCCCAGGGAACTGCCGGCCCATTTCCTGCAGATCAATGGGAGAGGTCCAGCAAAGGGGGACATGGGCACATGTTCAGTAAAGTCGGGGTGATGTAGGGAAGGTGCCTGTCAGTCTAACCTGGAAACAAAGATCATTGGCCAGGGGGACAGAGCCATTGCAAGCACAAGACATCCTGAAGGTTTAGTTGGTTATGCTGCTAGTTAAAAGTCCCCCAGACAAAGAAATTCTCTCTCTCTTGCTCCTCTTGCTTTACTCCTGCTTCCTTGCACTTGCCCGTTATCCCTCCATAACCATGTGGCCCAAGAAGCCCCATGGCCCATGGTCATGCAGACCCCACATGCAATGGACTACAGCTGGGAACACAAGCTAAGCCAGCTAGACTGCTTCAGCATGGAACAGGGGCTCTGGGAGGTGGCTTTAATCCTAACTCTGCTAAAGACTAAATGAGACTTTTCCCTTGGCGGGACAGATGGAGATGGCACCTTAGGAACTCTGGGGTTTAATTCCACAGAAATAAAACTTTCCAGAATATTTCATCCTCCCGTGGGGGCCTCCAGAAATTCTTATTCCTGTGGCACTCCCAAGAGCTTCACTTCCACTGGCAACCAGTGGGGAAACAGAGCACCCCACCAGTAACAATAGCACTTTTTTTCATTACTGTTTGAAAACCAGTGAAGAAACTAACCTCAGGGATTTTTTGTACCATTGGTAGATACAGAAATAGTCACGTCTCCCCCCCTCCCCCCCCAAAAAAAAGCTGAATTACCTGGTTAAAGACAACTTGACCTTGCTAAATTAGACTAGCCTTTTTATGGATGAAGAGGCAACTAGGACTGTACTTAAAAGATCCTGGTCTTTGGAATCAGATGAGATTTGAGTCTGTCTTTCAACTTTGCCCCTCACTACTAGCCATGTAACCTTGGGTAAGTATTTAACATTTCTAAACCTCATCTTGTCTGCAGGATGGAGATTCTAATGGTACCTATCTCTTAAAGTTGTTGTGAGGATTACATTCTAAACATATGCAAAGCATCTTTTATCGTTACCATGATTATCATCTGGAGAGAAATCTTGGTTTTTCCAAAATAAGACTAGCCTACTTGAAACCTCTCACAAAGATTTTTGTTAAAGAAAATAGGATTCCATTTCTGTTGGCAAATTCCTCTATAAGCTGCCTTTTTCTTCTCCTGTTTTTTGTTCCCCAAAATGAACATTTGGCTGAAAGCTTAGCCAGAATGTAGAATGGCTTCCAGGGAGAGGGTAGCACTTTCCAAAATCCATGATAAATATCCCTTGGCTTCATAACTCCACAGGTTTAATATACTTTGTAGCCAGAGCCTGGGGCATTAACCTTCTTGGCAGTTTCAAGTCACACACTGCAGAAATCATTTTCTTTTGGGGGAAATATAATACATATTGAAGCAGGTTAAAATTCATGATTTTGTATCCACCTTCTGCACAGGTGTTTCTTTCATACTTTTAACCATACATTAAAAGGAGTTAATGGTGCCATGAAATAAAAGATTGATGTATTTTTACTAGATAGCCAAAAAAAAAAAAAAGCGCACATCTTCATAGCAAAAGAAAAAAATAAGGAGCAAAGTCAAGGCAAATAAATTGAGAAAAATATTTGCTACTAATATAACATACAAAGCTCAACTTGCTAACATAAAGATCAAGGGAAAACTCAATTCACTAGGAACTAAAAGGCAAGGAATCTGAACAGCCAGTTCACAGAAAAGGAAATGCAAATAGCTCTTAACATGAAAAGATGAGCAACCTAAATTGATATATCAGTTTTCATTAGAGATACTGGCAAAAATATAAAAGTTCATAATAGATGCTATTTGATGAGGCTGTGGAGAAATACGTAGTCACTCTCATCCATCACAAGTGGATATGTGAATTGGTAAAATCCCTATGGAGACCAATTTTGCTATCTATCAAAATTAAAAATACATATATCTTTGGTCCAGCAACTCCACTTTTGGGAACTTACCCTGAAGATATATTTGAACACCACTGAAATTATCTATGTATACGTTTTTTATTATTGTTTAAGACAAAGGATTAGAAAAAACCCAGATGTCTATTTTTTAGGAACTGGTTAAATAAAGAAATTATGGTAGATGTATATACACACAATAGAACACTGGGAAGCTGTATAAATGTATAGATAGACAGATATTATAATCTTAAGAAAGGAAGTTATTTGTGTACTAATATGGGAAGAGCTACTATAGATTTATTGTTGAGTGACAAAAGCAAATTTTAGTCTGTCTTCTCTGCTACCATTTATGTAAAAAATGGATATACAATAAGAAGCAATATTAATATTTGCTTGGATGTGCAAATAAAAGCTCTGCAAGACTATATATTGCAACTAATAGCAGCGATTAGGCCAGAGAGGATGGGAACTGAGCAAGTGGGGCAAGGATGTGAGGAGAGAAAAATGCATGTTTTTTTCATACTTGGTTTTTATGAGTTGACTTGAATTTTAAAAATTAAAATAAAAAATATAAATGCTGTAACCTTTTCCCTGGGAATATTCTTTCACTATATGTCACAAATTATGTTCAAATTGCATTCATGCCCACTGTGAGTGCCTGCTGGATGGATGACCATGGAAGTTTCACTCCTTGGGTCATGGCTGGTCACCTTAGTAGAGAAACAAACTCAAAAGAGCAAGGCAGAAAGAACCATCCTTTCTTCCACTGGAACCTCGAAGCCATTTCCCATTTCTTTATAAGAACTGATTCAGGATTAAAAGCTAGAGGTTTAAGATGAAGCATACCAAATGCTTAAATTCTGAGAGGCATCACATGACCATGGAGTGGCATCTGTAGACAGTGTGACTAGAAGCAAGGAGCGTGGCATTCCTTAGAAGATTCTGTAACATTCTGCACATTTTTAAATAACCCTACAATTTTAGTTTCAGAGTGGATTTGACATCAATTCTCCCTCACATTTAAAGCCTTTTTAAAAATCTTATGAGACTATCAGAGGTAATGTGGGCCTGCACAGTATGGTCAAGAATTAACAATCTAAACGCTGGCCCTTAGTCAGTTTGGCTCTGGATAGAGTGGTAGCCTGCTGACCAAAGGGTCCCAGGTTCAATTCCAGTCAAGGGCATGTACCTCAGTTGCAGGCTCCTCCCCAGCCTGGGCCCAGGTTGGGCCTCGTGCAGGAAGCAACCAATCGATGTGTTTTTCTCACATCAATATTTCTCTTTGTCTTTTCCTCTCTCTCTCTTTCACTCTCTCTAAAAATCAATGGAAAAAATATCCTCAGGTGAGGATTAAAAAAAGAAAAAGAATATGAACTCTGGAGCCAGACTGCTGGGTCAAAACTTGGCTTGAATTCTCACTGCTTATGTGACTTTTGGCGAGTTACATTGTTCCTATGTGCCTTGGTTTCCCATATGTACAGCAGGGATCACAATGGCACATATATCATAGGATGGATAGTGCACCCAGAGCACTCAGCAGAGAGCCTGCGCATCAGACGCGGCAGGAAGCTCGTCCTGTGCACAATAGAGCCAGAGCTGAAAGCTGGCATGAAAGGACAAAGGGAACTCAACACTGAAGAGATACACGCTTCTAATTAAGGCGACTGTGCACCCTCCTTGTTTCCAGAGCTATGAAAGCATTTGTTCACTTAACACTTAATGAAAAGATGCAATATGTGGTCATAACACCCAATTTAAAGTAAAACCATTTAATTTTTCTAAAGTAATATTGCTTCCTCCATTCCAGAGAGTTCATCACTGCTCATGTTGTTTTTAATGTGTTAAAAGGTAATTAGGACAATTCAGATCAAAATCTCAGTTGTTAGTTGATTATTAATTTATTTCTGCTGTGTTAGCATTGCATTTTATTCACAATTGCTAGAAACTGGTGAGGTGGGAGAATGGTTTCTGTGCCCATTAAAAAAAATTACCAGCTTTGTGTTTTATATGTAACAGAACAGCTCCCTTGCTGCGATCTATTGAAAGTCAGCCCTCAACACAAGGGATATATAGATATATATATATATATATATATATATATATATATATATATATATATATATACACACCAGCTTTGGAAACAGCATTGCTTGAGTAGCCTAATGACCACATTAATTCAGCCACTTGATATTTTTGAGCCTCACTTCATTATCTATAAAATGGAGATAGTGACAGGTAACTCCCACAGTTTTACTGGGAATTATACCAATGATAAACACTCAAGAAACTAGCATATGTATAGTTGTTGAGTACCTTGCAGTGAATATTCACCCAGTGGGTCCATATTGCTTAGTTGTCTTGGTTTCCAGGCTAGGCTTCTCTTGGAAATAGAAAATTCAAGAAAACTCTGAGGAGGAGTCTAGTAACAGATGGATTGAGATTGTGTGGCAGGAGACATTCTTCCCAACTTCAGCCCCTTAAGATATGAGATTGAAGAATAACCACAGTGGAGTCAAATTCTTTATATCAAATAGGTTTCAATATTTTATTATTGTGAAAACCCATCCTATCTAATAAAGAGGGAATATGCTAATTGGCCATCACACCCTCACAAAGATGGTGGCGCCCACAACCAATAAGGAGGGAATATGCTAATTGACTGCCACTCCCTCAAAGATGGCAGCGCCCACAGCCACAAGATAGCAGTGCCCAGTCCCCTCAGCCCCACTGGGATGGCAGGTGCATGGCATGGCCTGGCCCACCCCCAGGCGGGTCCGGCCGCTCCACATGCCTGCCTCTGAGTCCCCCAGTCCCCTCAGTCTCCCCAGCTGCCCAGAGCCAGCCCAAGGTGCAGGAAAGCCTCAGATGGTAGCTGCCCAGCTGAGGTGCAGGCAAGCCTTAGATGTCAGCTACCCAGCCGCCCAGGGCCACCTGAGGCTCTGGGTAACCACGGCCGGCCGAGGCTTGCGCTGCTGGCAGTGGCAGCAGCAGAGGTGGGATGGGGGCATTGCCTTCCCCTGATTGCTGGGTCACCTCCCACCTCTGAGGGCTTCTGGACTGTGAGAGGGGGCAGGCCAGGCTGAGGGACCCCCCCGTCCAGTGCATGAATTTTCATGCACTGGGCCTTTAGTAAATTATCCTAATATATAAAGAGCCAGGGTCTGTAACATCCAAAACAACCGAAGGGATGACCAAATGCCAGGCTGGGCACACAGCAGGCTCTGGTGGGCAGGGACTGGTGAGCAGGATGAACTGCTGACCTCTCAGTCACTCCTGGGTTGCGGGCACTGTGGCGACCCAGCACTGACTGCCGCTGCTAAGGCAGGTGCGATGCGATTGGCCAGGGTGCCCCACCATCGCCCCATGATTGCCCCAAAGAGGGAGGCCTAGGCTACCCAGCCAGTGGCAGTAGGTAGGGCCTCCCTCTGTGGGGCAATCAATCGCAGAGCTTCTGGACTTCAAGAGGGCGCAGGCTGGGCTTAAAGACCCCCCCGCCCAAGTGCACAAATTTCATGCACTGGGCCTCTAGTAAACTTATAAAGTCATGAAAACATTGGGGCCATATGACACTTCATGCCCTAGTTTATTCCTCATTTTCAGAGGAAGGCATTGAGAGCCTGTGAGGGTAAACATCTTCTTCCAAGTCAACGAACAAATAAGTGACAGAGTTGGGACTGGGGCCACTGCTCATTTTTGAAATGGAGAGTGTAAGTCCAAGAAGAGAGATGATTTAAGACAATAACTAATGCATCATCTTTTCATCCACTTGCCTCAATACACAAAGACTAAGTGGGGAAGCTAAAACAAGACCGAGGACAACTTCATATTTTGGACCCAGAGGGACTGAAAGGATCTAGTTGCCCAAGTAGGAGATACTTAAACTGCCCATCTCATCTGTGAGCACGTGCTCTGTGGTCTCTGTTCTTAGTGCTGTCAGTGTCTGGACTTGTTAGCACTGCATGTGCTAATATTCAGGTTGGGAATTGATATGGCTTTCTGACTGACTCTAGGGGGAAAAAAACACCATTTTTTTCTTGGGCCTTTCAAAATACACAAAATCCTGACATATCTTTCACTAATTTTAATTATTCTGAAATACAGTATCTACAATTTTTACTGTTATAATGTTCTATAAGTTATTCCATGCAAGTTCTACAAAGATCAGACCAAACTATTTAATTAAAATTACTATAGTGATACAATGAATAATGATGCATCCCTATGAATAGATCAAGTTACAAACGGAAGTGGCAAAAAAGTCTGACTACTGTGTGGAAGTGCACTCTGGCAACTGTGGCATCAAGATAGTCTTCAGAGAATAATGCCTCTGGATGAACCCTGGAACCTTACACGATGCTAATGACATCTAATGTAGAGTCACTTAAATGATTCCCCATCCTGTTATGTATTGAAATCAATAATAAGGGACTTAATGTGGGAAGCAAGTAAGTGGTTTTTAAATTATTGTGTAGGAAGATATTATTTAGATTTACTCTGTTTAGATTTTCTGATCAATTAACAGGTCACAACCAAGCAGAGTTTACATTATTCCAAGTGCTTCAATGAACCATTTCCCTCATTAATAACATGCAACAGTCCTAGGTTCATGCAACAGTCCTCAAGCAGCTGGTGCATTTATCATACTTATATTTACAAATGACTATAATGATCACATAATGCTGTTATTATCACTTTCTGGAAGTGATCCAGGGTTTGTTTTCCTAGAACTCCAGTGGGCCTTTCCATTTCAAATGTAAAATATATAAAATATTTAGTGTGTTTCAGTTAAGGAGTGGAAGTGCATTTTCCCAATTATTTAGGTATAATAAATATACAATAAGCCAGTCTTATGAAGTCTCATTTATCTTAATATAGTGTCATCTAAAAGATTAATATCTAAAGTAGGGGAAAATTGACTCACTATTATACTTTCTAACAGGAGTTGTCAATATTTTCAAGGAGTTTTAGGTAAGTCCAAACCTCACAAGTGAATTTATCTTTCATCATTATTCTTGAACCTAAGTGTGGTTTATTGTTCACCTTCACTTGCTCCCCACCCAGCAGTCACTTCTGTTTTCATCTTGTGGACTAGTCTGACTCAGATGGGTGTTTTTTTGTTATTATTACTAGAGGCCTGGTGCACAAAATTTGTGCATGGGGTTGGGGAGGTTGTGTGTCCCTCAGCCCTGCCTGCACCCTCTCCAATCTGGGACCCCTTGAGGGATGTCTGACTGCCCGTTTAGGCCCAATCCTGCTGGGATTGGGCCTAAACAGGCAGTCGGATATCCCTCTCATAATCCAGGACTGCTGGTTCCCAACCGCTTGCCTGCTTGCCTGCTTGCCTGCCTGCCCACCTGATTTCCCCTAACTGCTTCTGCCTGCCAGCCAGATCACCCCCTAACCACTCCCCTGCCTAAACGTGCAGTCGGATATCCCTCTCATAATCCAGGACTGCTGGCTCCCAACCGCTTGCCTGCTTGCCTGTCTGCCCACCTGATTTCCCCTAACTGCTTCTGCCTGCCAGCCAGATCACCCCCTAACCACTCCCCTGCCAGCCTGATCAATGCCTAACCACTCCCCTGCCAGCCTGATTGCCCCCAACTGCCCTCCCCTGCTGGCCTGGTAAACCCTAACTGCCCTCCCTTGCCAGCCTAGTCGCCCTTAACTGCCCTCCCTTGGTGGCCTGGTCACTCCAAACTGTCCTCCCCTGGTGGCCTGGTCACTCCTAACTGCCATCCCCTGCTGGCCTGGTTGCCCCCAACTGCCCTCCCTTGCAGGCCTGGTCCCCCGCGACTGCCCTCCCCTGCAGGCCTGGGTACCCCCAACTGTCCTCCCCTGCTGGCCTGATTGCCCACAACTGCCCTCCCCTGCCAGCCATCTTGTGGCAGCCATCTTATGTGTTGGAGTGACGGTCAATTTGCATATTACTCTTTTATTATATAGGATTGTTTAAAGTATTACAAATAGTAATACATATGTCTCCTTTTTTTTCCCCATTGACCTCCCTCCTCCCCCCCCCCCGGCCTCCTCTACCCCCTGGCACATGCCCTCACCCCCTCCCCAGTGTCTTGTGTCCATTGATTATGCTTATGTGCATGCATACAAGTCCTCCAGTTGATCTCTTACCCCACCCAACCCTCCCTTGCCTTCCCGCTGTAGTTTGATAGTCTGTTTGATACTTCTTTGTATCTATTTTCATTCATCAGTTTATAATGTTTTTTATATTCCACAAATGAGTGGCATCATGTGGTATTTATCTTTCACTGACTGGCTTATTTCACTTAGCATAATGCTCTCCAGTTCCATCCATGCTGTTGCAAATGGTAAGAATGCCTTCTTTTTTACAGTAGTGTAGTATTCCATTGTGTAGATATACCATAGTTTTCTAATCCACTCATCTGCTGATGGACATTTAGGCTGTTTCCAAATCTTAGCTATTGTAAATTGTGCTGCTATGAACATAGGGGTGCATATGTCCTTTCAGATTGGTGTTTCTGTTTTCTTGGGATATATTTCAAGAAGTGATATTATTGGGTCAAATAGCAGTTCCATTTTTAATTTTTTTTGAGGAAATGCCATACTGTTTTCCACAGTGGCTGTACCAGTCTTCATTCCCACTGGCAGTGAAAGAGACTAGACCACCAACTTACACCATACACAAAAATAAACTCAAAATGGATAAAGGACTTAAATGTAAGATGGGAAACCAACAAAAGAAGCCATAGGCACCAAAATAGCAGAAGAAGACATAGGCACCAAAATAGCAGACATTTGTCATAGCAATATCTTTACCGATACAGCTCCTAGGGCAATGGAAACTAAAGAGAAAATAAACAAACGGGAGTACATCAAAATAAAAAAGCTTCTGCACAGCAAAAGAAACCATCAACAAAACAACAAGAAAGCCCACTGCATGGGAGAGCATATTTGCCAAAGTTATCTCCAATAAGGGTTTAATATCCAACATTTACAGGGAACTCATACAACTTAACAAAAGGAAGATAAACAATCCAATCAAAATATGGGCAAAGAACCTGTAGACACTTTTCGAAAGAGGAAATACATAAAGCCAAGAGACATATGAAAACATGCTCAAAGTCACTAATCATCCCAGAGATGCAATTCAAAACAACAATGAGGTACCATCTCATACCTGCCAGAATGGCTATCATCAACAAATCAACAAAGGACAAGTGCTGGAGATGATGCGGAGAAAAAGGAACCCTCGTGCACTGACTCTGATGGTTTTAAGCATCCCTGAGAATCCCCAGGCCATCATAGTCAATTACAAATAGGAAGCTAGAAAGTTACTAGTGCACCGTGTGCACATCATCTTCACCTCACCCCCTGCATTACCATCTCTACAGCTTGAGACAGCATTTCCTCTTTAAAGCAAGACAAAGAAACTGTGAAGATAATGGAGCAATCAGCATTCAAAACCAACTTTCTAAGTCTTAAAATAACTATGTCTTACATAGTTTTATATTGTGTAAAAAAAAAAATAATAACTTTATCCTAGTAAATATACCAATTCAAAAAGAGAGGAAAGGAAGGTTAAAGTAATGTTTGTTTGGGCAAAACAGAGGAGAGTGAGCAAAGAATCACAGAATTCCTACTAGAATTAACAACATATTAATTCCTTCCAGGGTGTGGCTGTCTTTCTTCCCTGTTCTCTCTTCCTTTCAGCCCCACAACCACCAGCAGAGTAGAGGGCTCTCTCATATTCTTCCATCTGTTCAGACAGCTGTTCAAGACAGACAATTTTGGATTTATTGATTTCTTCATAAATTAATCACTCCACAACCAGAATATATCAGATTAAATTACCCTATCCTGTGATCAGGGAAAAAAAATACAGAGAGAAGCATCCTCCCTCTTCCCAAGGTTTTCTCCCCATAGTATATGAAATATTTACGATTGTGTGTCAGTGAAAACACTTTAATAATGAAAGTTCCTGAGCAATGGTACTCACAAAAGTATTTATGGTTTTTACTACAATGGTCTTGCTAAGGTGGTCTTTGACCCTTGTACATGTAGTGCATTATAAAAATCTCTGTTTCAAAACTCTCTAACTTCAAACACTAAATACTCAACAAAACAGTATCTTTGGGAGGTGGTCAGAGTATTATAGCTTTTCCAAAAAACAACTCATTAAAGCTTATTTTTGAAAGCCAGGTTATATATGTAATTTGTTTATTCATCATTTATTCACAGTAGGGATGTGATTTTAAGACGAGTAATTAAGCAGTTGCAGACTGGGCTCCTCAACAATATTTTGTTACTCAAATTTATTATTAGTCTTCTTGTTAGTGATAGGAAAATAAAGGCTACCAAACAAAGAAGCTGGTGCCAGCTTAGAGGAACCAGAGGCACTTGGGAAATAAACACCAGTATTTAAGCCAGTTTACAGAATGTTAACACAGTTGGTGTGAAAAAGATGGTATAAAAAGGAGTAGGTTGTTGTCACTATGCACTTCTATGGACACTAACATACATTGAAAGAGACACTAAGAGAAGTTATTTTGTGATCCCTTGAGGTACAAGGAGTGGGGGAAAGAATCCATCTAGGAGAAACAAATGTTGATTTGTTTCATTTTGTCTCAGGGCATAACCCAATGTGTGCAAAAATGAAAAATAGTGACAGTGCAATAATGGCATCACAGATCATTTGAGCACCAACTCTTACTTTGAGCATTGAAAACACATAGGTGTGTGCTTTTAATGGACTTTATTCAATTATTATTATAGTTACTATAAGTGTTAATCTGTTACCAATTCTATGTTCCTATTTACAATGAATAAGTTATAACATAAGACCCAGTTGAAACGCAGAAATGCAGAATTTTATAGCAGTGCTAGGAATGGTGACAGGTATTCATGGATGAAAGCTATGTATAGAAGCTGCAAACCTAGATCTCAAAATCATTTGTAAAGTTATTCTGCTGGCTCTCTATACCTACTTATTGTTCATTGATCCTTAAGGTATAATTAATGCTCTTGGCAGGAAATGCAATCCTGTCTAATAAAGAGGGAATATGCAAATTGACAGTCACACTGTAACAAAACTATGCACCCACAGTGGAGGCAAGGATCTCATAACATAAGATGGCTGTGCCCACAGTGGAGGCCAAGTTCCGGTAACAAGCCTTAACAAGTAATTAACAGGGACCTGAGGCTGCGTGGCACTGGGCTGGGGCAGGGGATCTGAGGCTGTGCCCCCCACCTGGTGGGGCTTGACAGGGGACCTGAGGCCATGCCCCATGCCCTGGTGCTGGGCTGTGGGACCTGAGGCCATGCTCTCCCACCCGGTGGGGCTTGACAAGAGACCTCAGACCATGCCCCCAACCCAGCGGGGCTTGACGGAGGACCTCAAGGTGCACCCCAGCCCAGTGGGGCTTGATGGAGAACCTCAGGCTGCACCTCCCACCCCAGTACCGGGCTGGGAGACCTTAGGCCACACCCCTCACCCCTCACCCTGGTGTCAGGCCAGAGAACCTGAGGCTGTGCCCCTGCTTGCGGAGCTTGACAGGGACCTCAAGGCGTGCCCCTACCCTGGCCCAGGCTGGGGGACCTTAGGCCATGCACCCTGCCTGGCAGGGCTTGACAGGGGACCTCAGGCCATGCCTCCTGGCCCAGGCCAGGAAATCTCAAGGTGCACCACCTGGCCTGGGGCCGCAACCCCCTGCCATGCGGGCCTTGACGAGGGACCTCAGGCCATGCCCCCCACCCCATGCCAGGCCGGGGGACCTGAGGTCGCACCCCCCCACCACCATGCAGGTCTTGACAGGGGACCTCAAGGCATGCCCCCCCCACCCAGTGGGGCATAATGGGGCTGGGGATGGCCAAGTCTAGATCTAGCCCAATGGGGGTGGGGCTGGCTGGGGCTGGGTCTCGCGCGATTTCTAGGTGCACATAGGTGGGCAGGGACTTGATTCTGGTTCCCATGGCGTACCCCAGACTCTGACAGGAAGAAGATTTTCATATATATTTTACTAATTTTCTTTCATCTCTGACACTTCTATTACAGAGAAAGGGAAAATAGCAATATTAAAATATTTCCTCTTATTAATTCCCTTTTAATGTGCATGAATTTCATGCACCAGGTCACTAGTATCCTATGTGATGCTCATGATACTTACACAAATTATTAAGGAAAGCCCCCTGCCTCTCTACACTCACCCCATCTCTGTAAGCATACAGGAGACTGTGGGGATATATGTAATATGTTCCCATATGTATAAACAGGAGCTTTGGGCAGGTTTGCAGATTGGTTGGATGGTTGGTTGGTTGATTGGTAGGTTGGTTGGTTTGGTGAGCTGATTGGTTAGATGGGTTTTAAATAGAATATTGTCCTTCCTTTATGGTAACTTATTAGCAAAAGTCTCCTCCCCGGCTGGCGTGGCTCAGTGGCTGAGCATAAACCTATGAACCAGGAGGTCATGGTTCAACTCCAAGTTAGGGCACATGCCTGGATTGCAGGCTCAATCCCCAGTGGAGGGCATGTAGGAGGCAGCCGACCAATGATTTGCTCTCATCATTGATTTTTCTCTCTCTCTCTTCCCTCTCCCTTCCTCACTGAAATCAATAAAAAAATATTTTTTAAAGTCTCCAAATAGGAAATGTTAATCATTACATGACAAAAAAAAAAAAGCCACCAATGTCCTCTCTGTGATCTCGAGCATGCCACCTAACCTCTTGGGGCCTTAAGTGAGGAGTTGGACTCTGTAAGCTTCCCTCCAGCTCTGTGATTCTACATCTGGATCTCTTACCACCTTAAATGTGTAGGTGGCCTACTCACTAGCACAAGGCCTAAAAGAAGGTCTGAATTCTCTTATAGCTCTGATTTCTCATTTCACACCCAGGTAGTATACTTTGTCTCCTCATTGCTATGACATAGGGGCTAGGTAGTGAGTACTGTAGGGAGCCACTTGGGCTCTGCAAATTACAACTAAGATCTGTTTTTTAGATGAGCAAAGGGAGCAAGTGAGGACTCCCTTTAATTATCTGAGACGGGGTAATTTCTAAGAAACTACATTCATCAGTGCGCATATTAGAAAGCAGAGCGTTCTGCTTTCCAGATGGCACAGAGGGTGACCGGGGGGTAATTCTAGAGAATAATGCAAGTTACACTCAAATGGAGCCCTTCCAAAGGAGGGGGCAAAGTAATATTTTTCCTCAACTATAGCTCTATGTGCCAATTTCCATACTTTACACACTGTGAGTATGCAAATGTTCCTTTCGGGAGAAATGTTATTAAGCATATTGGCAAGAAAGGATGACAAAGCTGGGATGTAGATTAGCTATTTTAATAATACAGAAGGCCAAATGATTATTCCTTGGAGAGTGGCTATAGCTAACAATTAAATTCCTACAGTGTCAATAAAACAAATGTTGATTACCCCCAACCTAAGAATCTGTAATAAAACAGATTCTTAAGAAACTTTTTTTCCTAGCATATATTTTCAAGCTTCTGGCTTTGGAATTATATATGCTTATTTTCTATTTTCAGAAGATAAGACTTTGTTTTCAATTATTAATGAGAAAAATTTAAATTCTGGTTTCAAAAGACTTGTCTTTAAAGATGGTGACGTTCCTCTGAAGCTATTATAATTTTGTTTTCTATCACCTAAGTCTGAATGTTCTCAAAGCGTGGCTAGGACTTTTATTTTAGCCAATGTTTTATTTTACCCAAATCACAATGTCTACACTTAGTGCCTGGATTAGGCACATAGGAAACTGTAATTTAGTTCACTGAGATCTAAGCATTCTGCAAATGTTTCATGGCTCAAAAATGAGTTAACATATAAAACTTCATATTTCATACTATTCCCTCCAAAAAAATTTTTTTAATGCACATCTGTATGACACTCCAAATTAGGCCTTAGAAATCTGGTGGGTAATTTTGGAAATGAAACTATGCTTTGTGAGACCAGTGATTGTAGGCAAAGGACAATTATTATAATCCTAACAAATCCTAAAAAGCCTGGAGCATGTTTCTATTAACTTACTGGCTGGTGTTGAAGAAAACATTGCCCAGCTAAATCTCCAAAGTCGGTGTCCAAAATATGGACTTATGAAGGAGAAGCTTTACATATCTCCTTGACAGCACTGAACACAGTGAATGCCCCATACAGGGACTCAAGAGAGTGTGAGCCTCCGCCTGCTGGAAGTTTGGAATAAGGCAAGGAAACGGTTTTGTTTGATCTGAGCCTTTATTAATGTCACTGCAGTCTCTCTGAGTGCTAGTGTTAGAGTCTGGGTATTATTTTTTAAGAATCTTTCACTGAGTTATACAAAAATGCGATAATACACAAATGGCTTTGCAGTTCTAATAGTGTTCAGTGCTTGGTTCGTACTTTGCAGTGTTGTAGGGAAGATTGTTCACAAAGACTTTTGTACGTATTATCTCTTCAGTTTCCAAACATTATGAGGTGAACGGGAAGGGTACTGTCACCTTTGTTTGACAGATGAGGATGCCAAGATAGAGGTTAAGAAGCCAGTTCCAAGTGACAGGGCTAGTAATGAGTAGACCAGCAGGTCTACCAGGTCTCCTGTCTCCATCCCCAGAGTGCTTTTCATCACCCTTCCCTGCTGCAGAATTTCTCAAAGGAGTCATTCTCATCTTCCCCAGCCAACAAAGGGCTCTAAAAGAATCAATGCATGGAGTGGGGGAACATCTCTAAGTTTCTGACTCCCTTTTACATTCAAGCTATTTGTCTAAGAAAGCAACTCGGTCTCTCTTTCCAGTGACCTGATTCGAAATAACATGAGAAGTAGTTCTCTTTCACAGCATCACGTTTTATACTTTTTCATTTTGAAAGCTCTTCTCCATGGTCAGGTGCAAGCCACACTATTAAATAATAGATATATTTGTCTGTGTCTTCTTAAAGGTGGACCCATTCAATGCATTTCCCAGTGGCTCATTACACGAAAGAGACAGGAAGGCTGGCAGCCTGTGTGACCTCATTTTCAGGATGCACTGCAGTCCTGCTAACCCATCAGCTATCTGAGCCATCTCACCGTCAGTCTAACTGGGGGCCTGGGGAGGGGCAAGCTGACTGGATGCGGCAGCTGCATCCTATGAGTACCTGTGCAGGTCAGGAAACCAATAGGTCAGTGCTTGGTGGACCTGAGTAGATGGCATCTTTGGCAGAGCTTGTGGCAAAAACCTGTAAAATGCCTAGTAATTGGTTCCAGCAGGATTTTCTGGGGTAGGTGGTTAAAGGTTGAAATAACCAAGGCCCTCATTTCTCTACCCTTTTCCAACAAGAGCTCACACTGTCGGAATCAAAGCTTGCTCTGTATGAAAAGGTGCCCTGTCTTTTAGTAACTTATTTTTATCACTTGCCATTAGTTTTCAAAGAGTGATTCCTTTTACTCTTACCCTTCACATTCCTCTTTTGCTCTTGAAACCTGTTATGCTTTCTACGTGAGGACAAAAGCAGCTGGAAATGAGTCATTTCCACTCTCCCACATCCCTCCTTTTCAGGCATAAAACATGGGGGGTTGGGGGCAGGGAGTGAGGCTCTAGGAGTGAATTGTTGCCACAGGAATTTGATGGTGATAATTCCCTTGATGATAATTAAAACAATATAAATAGGCATTGTAATGGCATGCGTGCATACACACACACATACCCCCACAAATACATGTTACCCTTAAGTAGATAACACATAAAATTATTGCCAGTAGATAACAGACAGCTTTTCAAGGAGAAGAAAAAAAGATATTTTTAAATGGAGCACTTTCAATAGCTCTTTCACATCTCTGAAGCAGACTTTGTCAAAAATGTCGAAGCATTCGTCAACAGAAAGTACCCCTTTACACACACACACACACACACACACACACACACACACACTCTCCAAAAAAAAGCCTTATTTGTTGTGTGGCTGTTTATTCTCTTGCATATTCATAAAAAGCATTGTTGTCCTACTTCAGGGAATTTTTCCCTGCTTTGTTAAATCCCTTACATCAGAGCTGAAAGAGAATAGACCAACCAGCTTGTTTTTCACACAAGGAAATTGCAGCCCAGAGGGGAAGTGACTTTGCCAAGGCCACGTGACATTGGCAACCAGGCCTTGGATCAGTCCAGTTCCCTTCCTACATCCAGTTCCCTTCCTTCCAGGCCAGCCTGCTGCTTGGAGAACAGAGTCTGAAATATTTAATTTTTCCACAGATGTTTATTGGCCCCTACCGTGTGTCTGGCCCTAGCAAGGCCATAGGGAAGACACAAGGTGACTAAGATAAAAACTAGTCCTTGATGGTTACTCAGTTCTTAATGTGTTTTGTTATTTAAAGACTGACACCATATAATAAATATTCTGTGTAAGATGAAAATGTTAGTTATATTTTATTCCTGTTAGTTGATGTTAGAGAAAACAAACATGTAATATCCATACAGATACAACCCACCATACAGATACTCTTGGAACAAAGCGAATGTCTTTGAGGGCCAGAAAAGAATAATTTGAGATCTTAGAGAGTTTTTAAAAGTTAAAAAACACACACATGCTTTTGTGCATATTTTATTTGGAAATTCAACACAAAATTCACTAAATATCATTCAAACATCTCATTCAAAATTTTATAACCAAATTTTATCTAGAAATACGTGGACATAAAATATTAATGGATGTAAATTTCCCATGTTGTTTCCCACTCCCAGTGTTGGGAAGGTAGAATGCATTGAGCCAACTAAATTTAGGGGAGAATCTATAGGTAACAAGTATTTTTTTCTTCCCTCTCCTTTTTGTTTCTAAAGTCCCTTATGAAGAGATAGACGTGCTCTCGTTGCTGGTGAGGGTGCCCACAGCCTTGCAACATGGAGCCATTGGCTCTCCTCAGCCAGGCAAACAGAAGGACCACCCACAGGGTTTGAAAGACACATCTTATGACTGACCTCCCTTTGCCTCTGTGCCTTTACTTTTAGATCATTTGTAGTTTCAACTTCACTTTGGGATGGCCTCAGGGTCATTGAGATAGGCAGAGCATTAAATTCAAAACAAGGACAGAATATGAATAGACCTTGGGTGATGGACACATAACCCGGGGATGCAATCTATTTCATTGCAAAAAAGATGAAGAAGAAGCCACTTCCTGTATCTCCAGGCTTTTGAAAGTTTTCTCATGAATAAAATCTGGCTGCTGAGTACCTGCAGTAGCTAGTGACCCACAGCAAAAGCTTAGATGCATTTTGCACTGTACAGGCCTTGCTTTTTTCTCCTTCTTGCAGTCATGGTCCTTTAATATCCCCAAAGCCTTTACTTTTTAATTAGAATAATAGTGATCATTTATTAAGTATTTGCTATGTGCGAGGGACTGTGCTAAAGACTACATTTCACAAAACTGCACACCGAGGATGCAAGGAAAATGTTTGCATCCCTATTTGGACAAGTGCTTAAGTAACTTAACTGATGTCCCATGGGTAACAAGGTGAAGGAGTCCAGATTCAATGTCCATGCACATAATCACTACACTCATTCAGTCGTGATAGCTAAAGCTTTTCTAGGTTTTTCACACCAACTTTCAATCCCAGGTCGGCTTTCAACTGTCACTGAGCCATGCTTTAAAGCTGCCTCATCCATCTAGTGGGTTCAGAGTAATGCTAACTGAACCTACGTAAAACCCAATTAACTTTTAGGGAAAATCCTAGAACACACTGCATTTGTTTTCTATTGCTGTGTAACAAATTACCACAAACTTAGCAACTTACCACACAAGTTGATTATCTCACCATGTTCAGGGGTCAGCAGTCTGGCACATTTTAGCTGGGTCCTCTGCTCAGGGTCTCATAAGGCTGAAATCAAGATGCCAGCTAGATATGTCCTGATCTATAGCCTCCAATAGGAATGATTTCTTCCAAGTGCCCTCAGGTTGTTGGCATAATTTAACTCCTGGTAGTTGTAGGACTGAGGCCTCCATTGTCCTGTTGACTGTCAATCAAGAAACACTTCTCAACTCCTAGAAGTTGCTCTCAGTCCTTGTCTCTTGGCCCCTCCATCCCAGCAACAGAGAGTAGCCCTCACAGAAATGCTACTTGCTGCAGCAATCACAACTTATTTCTTAATCTAGTCCGTTGTTCTCTTCCATTACTTGAAGAGCCAATAAATACTGAAGAATGAAATTCAACCACAATGGAAGTTTTCACCCATAGGTTGTAAAGAAAAGAGTTGATTTGAACCGAGGTGTCATGGTAGGAGAGCCCTTCCCTGCTGGCTCTGCAATCATAAGCCTTACTATCACCCGTATGATTCGATCTTCCCCCACCTACCTCTAGGTCCTCTATAGCGTCAGTCTCAGGTGAACCCAAACGTTCCTCTTGTGAGAGTCAATAAGAAAGTGTCTGTGTTGGGAACTCTATCAGTCCCCATGTAACTCGTAACTTGTCCATGTTTTATATCAATCCCAGGGCACACCCACTGAGAAAGTCCTTACCACTCCCATATACTGACAGAAGTGTCTTGCAGATGACCATGTTTATTTAAGTGCATGCTTTTAGAATAAAATAAATTATTATATCTGCATTTAGCTATTTTTTAACTCCAAGCTGAATTTTAAGGAAAGGGTTTTAGAGGGCTTTCCTATCAATTTACTTCATAGGTTCCAAAAATGGGACCGTTGATATAGCTAAAACCCCAATTATGCCTAGATTTATGTTAATATATCATCTTTCCTGTTTTCCAGTATTTAAATATTTCATTGTTTTTCTATATAGTATGAGACAGATTGGTAAGATGTCCCTAAATAAAGTTCTTTAAATAAGAAAGAACTGGAAAATGCTTTGTGATCTAAAGTCCCAAATTTGTTTGGTCTATGTTTATTCAGTTTGAGTCTACATTAGCAAAACCTCATTCAAAAATGGAAAGTCTACAGACTGGCAGTCAGGAAACCTAGATTTTAGCTCTGGTTCTTATTGGTTACCTCAGCTATAATCTAAAGGGGTTAATTTAGCCACCAGGGGCTAAATGCAAGTTATCTACTTGGATGTAGGTGCAGTGTGACCGGATGACCAGAGCCAGTCCCCAACATTCATTCTGCCTTCGTCTTCTCTGTCAGTGAGAATGGTCTTCAGACCCAATAAGGATGGAACAAATGTGTGGTTTTAAAGAGGGATTAGGAACTTGAACTAGATGTAGAGATTGTCAGATAGCATCTATCTGCTCCAGACAGGTTAAGTCTCGAGGCATCATTAATAACTTCCCGCCCAGCTGGCATGGCTCAATCGTTGAACGTTGTCCTATGAATCAGGAGGTCACAGTTCAATTCCAGGTCAGGGCACATGCCCGAGTTGTGGGCTCAGTCCCCAGAGTGGGACATGCAGGAGGCAACTTATCAATGATTCTCTCTCATCATTGATGTTTATATCTCCTTTTCCCTTTCTCTCTGAAGTCAGTAAAAATATATATATTTTTTTAAATAAAATAAAAATAACTTCCCAGAGCATGGAAAGAATCTACAGATGATGCCCCTGACCCACTGCCTGGCCTGGAGGCATGAAGATGGCAAATGTTGTTCTGATTTTTGCCAAAAGTAGAAATTCTATAAACTGTATACATTAATCCTATAAACTGAAGATTTAGTCTAAAATTAATTCTCAAAAGGGAAGGCTTAGAAAAGGAAGCCTGGATCTCTAGAATCAGTACAGACTCATAGTAAGAACAAGTATGGACTGGCTGACCATACTTGCTGTGAAGACTGGGTTATTAGACTGATAAGGCAATGAGATATTAGTGAAAATATTGTATCTGTGTAACAAGGGTCCCCATAGAATAGTGAAGTAAATCTGGATGGGATGGGGTGGGGGACAGGTAATGGACAAAGAAAAAGAAGCAGAGACTGAGAAAGACAAGAATAGGGAGGGGGCACAGGTAGACGTAGAGTAAGAAGAAGGCAAGAGGAGAGAAGCCTCAACCGTGGGGTAAAGGGGTGTAAGAACAGCACTCTCTGGAAAGGAAGAGACCATGTGATGTTTTCCAGCCCCAGAACCTGAGATGAGAGTAGGAAGACCCTACCATCTCGGCTGCAGGAAATGCAGGTGGAGTCTTTCTGAGTGGAGGTGTCAGTCCTGGCACCCTGGGCTTGGGGCACACTGGGCTCAGGAAGCAGCCACACTGCAGGGAGAGCAGAAGCACTGTTGGAGAGTTCCAAGAGTCCCCACACCCTGAGGAGCTGTGCAGCTGCCACCAAACTGCAGACAGCAGCCGGGCCGAGGTGCCTGGCCGCCCATGGAAAGCCCTTGGGGGGCAAAAGGAAAGAACGGAACACCTTTTCTCTGTCAATGTTATGAAGACTCACACATTCCTCTTCTACTCCCTATTCAGCAGAGTGAGCAAGGTTTCTGAAGTCCTTCTGCCTAGGATCAAAGCCTTGCTCTTCTACTTGCTAACTGACCTCGTACAAGTTATCAGGCCCCCTAAACTTCACAGTATCTCCATCCATAAGTTCCCTTCCTAATTGGGATGTTTGAAAGACCAAAGGACAAGTATCCACATACAGTGCTTAATAAACACTAGGTGTCATTAATGCATTAGCTCAAGTTGATAATGCCTGAGGAAACTAACAGTCTCTCATGACATATTTGTGGACAAGATGGAGAACCGAGGAATAGGCATAAAACAATTTTGTGACTTGTAACTTGAATCAGGAGATCACGGTTCAATTCCAGGTCAGGGCACATGCCCAAGTTGTAGGCTCGATCCCCAGTGTGGGACATGCAGGAGGCAGTTGATCAATGATTCTCTCTCAGACCCAACAAGGATGGAAGTGACAAAGCAAAAGACTCCAAATTAATTCAAAAATATCAGTCTGGAGAATTATTGTGAATTATGAAAGACCTCCTGTGAGTCTTTAGACTGCTCCCAAACCACAGGTCCTTGCTTTGATTCATAGAGACAAATAAATGGCAAGCAATTCCACACACCTTCCTTTGTATATACTCCAATAAGTTTTACAGTAACTTGCTAAATCAGTTGTTGAAGATTACTAAAATTTGATATATACAAACTAACTAAAATCAGTCCATGATTAAAATCACTGAGGGAGCTAATTCATCATTCTCTAGTAGGCCGAGCAACTACATAACACTGAGCTGTACGGAAGCGCATCTGTCACCTGGGCACAAGTGCAGATTTCAGAAATGTTGCATTCTTATCACTGCATCATCAGGCTTATTCTGACTTGGTTGTAGTTTTCAAGTGGTACTATCTGTTACATTAATTGATTTATCACATGACATGTTAACAAATACCCCTCTAGCTTTAGTACCATCATGAAGGTGTTCTTTACATCTGGTCCTCAAAGGTGCCAGGATTTATCAAGGATATAGTCCCCCCTACCCCAGCAGATCCCTTGAGTACAAGTTGCTCATTTCCCTACATCCCATGTACCTAAGGCTCAAAAGATATTTCCCCCACTGTAACCATTCTCTTACGGTATTAGTTTCATGTGGCTGCTGTAACAAATTACCATACACTTGGAGGCTTAGAACAAGTTAAATTTATTTTCGTATAATTCTGGAGGCAGATGTCTAAAATCAGGGCACCATCAAGGCCACACCCCCTCTAGACTCTGGGAAAGGATCTATTCAGTGATGCACTCAGTCTCTGGTGGCTCCAGGCCTTCCTTGACTTGTAGTTATAACGCTGCACTCCTTGCTTTCACCTTCACATTGCTTTCTGTGGTGGGTGTGTATCAGTGCTTCCTCTGCCAAAGACACATGTGATGGCACTTAGGGTGCTTCTCTTGTAAACCAGGATAAACATCTCCTTTCAAGACCCTTAGTTTAACCACATCTTTGCCATATGAGATAATAGCGACAGATTTCCGGGATTTGGAAGTGAATATATTTCTAGGAGCCTTTTTTTCCCCAGCCTACAACACTCACCAACATTCCTTTGCCTCTCTGGTTCTTCTCTGCTGTCAAGAAAAGCATCAGCCTTCTTCCCACCCATACCTGGGTCCCTGATTGCTCATAGGAAGATATGTCACAGGTTTACAGTCTCCAATCCAGGGAGTCAGATTTGTCATGTCCCTTCTGGATTAGGCTACAGCATAGAGTCAAGTCCAGGGTGGTAAATGGACAAGAATGAGGACTTGGATTCAGTTTAATTTATTCCAACAAGCAGTTCAAAAGATACAGATAATGTCCATTGGAAGCAGGCAGATACAGTCCCTACTTCCTTCCTTTGATGACATGGAGGTAGACCAGAAGTATGTGGTCTCAGCAGCTCATGTGGAAGGAGAAGTCCACAGGTTAGAGGACCAAAGAAAGATAGGCTCACTGCCCTTTCTATGCCCAGAGGGACCAACACCCAAAACAACTTACATGCATTACCATATAAAGCTGGAAAAGGAAACTCCCAGGAAGCCAGGTACCCAGGCCCAGTGACTGTGTCCTGAGTCTCATGATCCCTGCTGTGCCAACACTGGGGTCTGGGAGCTTTCCATTTCTGTTCCCCTGCAGGCCTTCCACGCCTGTTTGGGACAGAGTCTCCAGCGCTCTTCCAGTGTGCTGAGAATAAAACCCAAACCCCTTGGCATGCCTACAAGCCTCTTCCTTCATCTCTCAGTACTCCCCACCATTAATACTTAAATACTTGGAGCCCCCTACAGCTATTCATTTTTCTCTCTTGCCTCTGAGTCTTGGCACTTAGTAATTTCTCTGCCTGGAACACCATTCTCACCTCCTCCTCTCCCCTGCTTACTCCCATCAGGAGCCAGGCCCAGCTCCATGTCCTCCCAGAACCCCCCACACAGCCTCCAGGGCCTCCTCCAGTCCCACCATTATTACCACCACTACTATCCCTGGCTGGCTTAAGTACCCCTCTTCTGTCTTGCCCTTTTCATGCCATATCTAATTAGCCATATTTATGAAAGTCTATCCTATTATACTATAGAGTCCTTGTATATATGCCCAGCACCTAGCATAGCACCTGACACTTCATGAGTGCTCAATGAATATTGGATAAATAAATGAGTGTAACTTCATTAATATGAATCATCTGTAGGATTTAGAAGCTGAAGTTGTTCTTATTAACACAAAATGAAATACTGGGAATGAGGAAGATATTGGTCCCACTGTGGTCTGCATAGTCAGGCTGACCAGGATAGTCCAAGTGTGAGCACCACCATCGCGAAAGGAGCAATACCAGAGCTTGTCTGGTGAAGCCTAAACAGAAAAGTGAAGGGTTGGAAACCATGAAAGCTGAGGAACAGTTGGAGACACTAATGATATTTACCTTGGAGGGAGGTACCTACATGAAGACAATCTTCAGGTACCATGAGATGATGCCACGTGGCTGCAATGGAACTGAACTATGCTGCAGAACTTCCTGCCAGTCAAGAATGGAATGGGCTCTGTCCTCAGAACAGAGTGGGCTGCCCTGGGGGAGAGAGTTCCTGGGGCTGAGCGTGCGGGCATCACTTGGGGTTGTAGGAGAGTTGTGAGCCATCAGGCTAGAAGTTTTCTGCAGACTCTCTAAACCCTGGCATTCCAAGATTTAAATTGATTAGCATGTTGGGCACTTTGCTGCTTAGCAGTTCTGGAACACCCTCAGCTCTTGTGCTGTGTGGGAGTACAGCGTTGATGAACGCACTCCCAGCCAAGCCAATCTCTGCTGGTTTGAATGGAGACAGTTCTTGCCAAATCTTTCAGCATGATTGGATTCTTCTCCCTTCCAACTCTGTCAGTGATTACAAAATGGTATATTTTGTTTCATAAGACTGGGACAAACTGCCTTGAAAGTGATGCAAAAAAATAAAGAGCAACTGCTCATTTTCCTCAGAAGCCTTAAATCAGGACTCGGGCCCTTTCTCGGCGGATACCAAGCTTTCCTGTTTGTACGTCAAGTCATCATCATTTTCTAGCTGATGTGTTTGATTTATGGCCCTTAGTGTCTTTGAAGTAATGAAGTAATGCACTTGGTAATTGTGGTCACTCTATTGATTTTTATAAAATGACCTTTTTTTTTTTTTTTTTTTTACTACAAAGCTGCCTCTAAGCCAGGGAATCATGCACTCTGGTTCTCCAGCTGCCTGGGTATAATGTGAAGATTCACACAGGGCTTATTGCCAGCTTTGGACATTTACTCCGGGACTATCTTTAAATTCCCTAATGAATCTATCCATGAATAACCATGTATTGCTAACCAATTCAGTCAACCTTGCTTTAACCATCTCCAGTATTTTATATACATCAAAGGTAGCTAAATAAAAATGATCAAATGGAGCAAGAAAAGAATTAGCTTACTTTCAAAAAGAAAAACAAACCACATGCTTGTGTTAACTGTTATGAAAGGAAGGTAAAAACTATTAAGACAACAAAATTATAAACAGATACTGACATTTAATCTCTCTCTGATAGAAGCCATAGTCCTTGCCTGAGGTAAGTTTTCTTGATGGATTTCTAAGCTGCGAATTTTGAGCTCCTTTTATCCATGTGTATGTTTCCCTGTGAGGCCCATAACAGCTTTTGAAAGTGGTCATTTCATTCATGCCTAATGGGCCTGGTGTATTTGCTGCTGTCTGCCCTGTAATTTGCCTAGCTTGCCGTCATTAATATTCAAAACAAGCTTTAAGGACCGGGCAGGTCCTGGATGAGTACTGCTAAAAGGGGATGACCAGAATCCCACAGTTATGTTGCAGAAGCCCTGTCCAGGTTAGGCATTTTCCAGTCTCTGCAGCTTGGCTCAAAGCTTGCTGATTTGTTTTGCTGTGTAGTGCAATTGAAAGGATCCTGTGTTGTGAGTCAGAAGGATAGGGTTTGCTTCCAGGTCTGTCATTGACCGGGTAATAATGAATGGGCAAGCCAAAACTTCCCTAAACCTCTGACTTCTCTCTGTAAAACAAAGGTAGTATTTTTCTATCTATTTCACCAAAGCATTATGAAAATCAAGTAATGTCATTGATCAAAAATATGATCATAGTATTTATTGTCCCAAATGACAGTGGGGAAGTATTTCATACTATTCACAGTAAGTAAAGGAAATGATGTACATATACAGGGGAGAAAAAATTTCACATGTAAATACATATAGGTATGTGTTAAGTTCATAGGAATTTTATGTAATTTAGATCTGGGCCAGTCTAATATGAGGCCTTCATAAGCATAAATTTAGATATCTCCTCCAAATTGTGCTAATGACAATATGGGAATATTTATATAACTACATGCAAGCCAAAACATAGAAGGGTAGGATCAAGATGGGCATATTCTCCAGGTGAATACAACAGTCTTATCACGCTGTGTGGCCCTGGATTGTTTCGTGTCTGTTTCTCACACTTGTCTGTGACCTCCATGAGGGCAATGATTATGTCTGTCTTACTCATACCTAGTCCCCAGCAGGTATAGCTTCTCAGGCTATCTGTGAACACAGTCACCTCATTCTGTGTATATAACCCCAAACTACAATCTTAAAGGAAGGGCAGCCAAATGCAGTGAAGTCAGACAGGGGTAATAGGAGATGCTGTTGGCCACCTGGGCCCATTACTATGGCTGATACCCAGGCTCCTTCCTAAACCTCGGACTCCCTAGCCAGGGGCCTAAGAATCCACATTTTTAAAAGTTCCCTTGGTCATTTTTATGAACCCTGAAGTTTGAGAAGCTTGCTGGAGATTATGTTTTAGAGGCTATTATGGTCAATCTCCAAATAATTCAACAGCCAGTTTAATAAAGTGAGCACATTAAAAAGGAAAAGACTTGAGTTTGAGAACAGCTTCCACTTCTTACCAGTAATAGCACAATCTTGGGTGAGTCACTTAAGTCTCATTTATAAAATGGGAATGACAAAGCTCTCCTCATATGGTTGTTGGAAAGGGCAAAGAGAAAAATGTATCAGAATGTACTTCAAAAACTACTAGAATTTGCCAATAATGGATGCAGCTGCAGTTTTTCTCTTTGCCCTTTCCAACAACCGTGGAACTGGACCCTCCTCATGAATATTTCATTAAAAAGACAGGATTTAGCCCCATCCTATCATTACTATATTTTTACTCTGGACTACTTGCTAGACCCATTATCTGCTTTATTCCTCCAAAAAAACCTTGTGAGATAGTATTATTGGCATCTTTATCCCCTTTTTACAGAAGAAAGCAAGGCACAGAGAAATTAAGAACTTGTTCAAAAACATACTTTTTGGCCCAGCTGGCATGGTTCAGTGGTTGAGCTTCAACCTATGAACCAGGAGGTCACAGTTGGGGCTCAATCCGAGGTGGGGCGGCAGTCAATCAATGATTTTCACTCATCATTGATGTTTCTATCTCACTCTCCCTCTCCCTTCCTCTTTCAAATCAATAAAAATATTTTAAAAATCACATACACACACACTTTCTATAGGTGACAATGTCAGGATTTGAATCCAGTCTGATGATAGAGCATGTCCTCCTCAGCACTGCATTCTAACACTCATGCGTGTGAGAAAAATACCCTGTGCTCCTTCCTTCCCCATTGACCACTAAGACATGCAGACAACCAAGGCAAAGAAAGAAATATGGACTAGTCTTATCAGACTGGCCAGTGTCCTGCCCACAGCGCTAAGCAGCCACAGATGTGCAACTTTTCATTTATTTTTTTAAATTTAGACTGTGGTTAGTAACAATATGGTCTTGGTTGTCTTAGTCCTAGTTTAGGAAACCATGGATATGCATTCACATGAGAAAAAGACTAGAGAACCCATTCTGAGTGTTGCAGCTAGTATATGATGTCTTGAAGTCCAGGGACTTACTGGAGTGTGAGCCTCTAGATGAAGTGAGCAAGGGGTTGGAAACTGACTAGACATTTCTCAAGGATAAAGCTGCAAGCTCTCCTACTACTGGACATAAAAATACAGAGCTTTCAGATCCCAGAGGAATGTTTCAGTAATTTGTTAGGTTTCTCTAGAGTAACTAAAAGTACTGACACATTTACTTTTCTTTCAAAGGACAAGGTATTATCTGTCATCACTGATCAATGCCCAGAGGCATTCTTCATAACCCCAGCCAGAAGTCAGTGTCAGCAACACAGGTGGCAAGGGGCTGGGAATGCAATCTTTCCTGAGCCAGAACAAGGGAGACAAGCCTGGAAATGTGGTGGAGCAGGAGGTAGGCCAGGATGAGACCATTCTAATGACAAAGTAAGACACCCATTGTAAAAGTTTTACATGGCCGAGTCAAGGTTGCAGTTTTCCCTTCTTTTCTAAAATGTCCCCTAAAAGCACAATGAAGAAACACACAAATTCTATCTTCAGTGAAACAAAGAGGTGTCTATAACCCCAAACTACAGCATTAAAGGAAGAACAGTCAGATGCAGTGATGGTCAAGATGGGTGCTGAAAGAGGCTGGGAGTAAATTCTTATACCTACAGAGCTTAAGCTCAAGGGTAAAGCATAATTCTATAAAGTAAGAGGCACCATCTGAGAGGCAAAGTCAACAACCTTTTGGATGGAATAGCAGGAAAGGTGTGTATGGGAACTGGTCCTAAGAGCTATAAAGACTTATCATGACATTATAGCAATTAACATAGCAATTAACATAGTGTGGTATTGGGGCAGGTATAGACAAATTATCAAATAAAAGGGAACAGATAGCCCAGAGCAGACCCACACATATATGAATATGTGATTCATGATAGAAAGAGAATTGCAGATTCATGGGAAAAGGAGGAACTTATTCAATAAATTGCACAATAAAAAGTAATGAGGCAATTAGTTATCCATAAATATGAAGTGGGATTTCTACCTCTTGCCATATAAAAATTCAATTCCAAGCAAATTAAAGACTTCAATATGAAAGTTGGAACAATAAAACTTTTTAAAAGATAGTATAAGTATCTACCATTATTACATAGGGGAGGAAATAATTTTATAAATAAGCATAAAAGGCATAAATCATAAAGTTTAGGGTTGATATATTAAATAAATTTAAAATTAAGAACTTCTGTTCATGGAAAGATATCCGAGAGTAGAAAGACAAGCTACAAAGTTAGGAATAGTTTTTATAACACACATATTTCACAAATGACTAGTATCAGAACATTAAAAATAAGACAAGCCCAGCCAGCATGGTTCAGTGGGGAGTGTCAGCCTGTGAACCAGGAGGTCACAGTTCAATTCCTGGTCAGGGCATAAACCTGGATTGCGGGCTCTATCCCCAGTGTGGGGCATGCAGGAGACAGCCGATCATTGATTCTCTTTCATTATTGATGTTTCTATTTCTCTCTCCTTCTCCCTTCCTCTCTGAAATAAAATAAATAAATAAATAAATAAATAAATAAATAAATAAATAAATAAATAAAATATACATATATATATATATATATATATAGAGAGAGAGAGAGAGAGAGAGAGAGAGAGAGAGAGAGAGAGAGAGAGAGAGAGAACAACAACAAAAATCAGCACAAAAAAAAGACAACCCAATAGAAATTAGGCAAAAGACACAAGCTGGCATTTCATTGATGAAGAACCAAATATGGTCCATGAGCACATGAAAAAATTTTCAGCCTTACTGGTAATTAGAGAAATGCAAATTAAACCACAATGAAACATTATTTCCTCTCATCTATTGGAACCAGAAGTCTAAGTGTACTAAGTATTGGCAAGGATGTAGAAGTCTACCCCATAGACTGACATTACCTAGTAGATTCAAATGTATCTGCACTCCATGATCCTGCAGGTAAAGACCCTAGGAAATCTATTTTTCTCCTGTCAGAGTGACAGAAAGCAGTAAGTTCAAAGGCCCACTGTGTTGGTGAAGGAATGGAGTAAACAAACTTGCATGCCTTGTTGGTGGAAATATAAGTTGATAAACCTTATGAAGAGTAATTTGTCGATATATCTCTAAATTAAAATTTTATATTCTCTTAGATCCTGCAATTCCACACCTAAGAAATAGTCACAAATGTGTGAAATTATGTGCAAGAAAGAAATTTATTTTAGCATTCTTTTAAATATAAAAGTATTAGAAATAATTCACATGTCTTTCAAAGAGTACAATGAACTACAATGCATAAAAAGAATAATTTAACCCAATATGTACTGACATGGAAAACTCTTCAAGATATATTATTAACTGAGAAAAATAAGGTACATATGCTGTATTCATGGTTTTCAAAACAAATATATCTGTCTATTCATACACTATATTCATATGTATTTATATACATATTTGTCTGTGTATGTGTATAGACATATGTGTGTGTTTATTAACACACATGCACATGGGCATAGAATATCCCTGGAGTATGCATGAAAAACTAATCAGAGTATAAGTGACTTTAGGGATGAGCACAAGTGAGTTAGAGGCAAGATTTAGAGGGAGTTTTACTTTTAATCATATACTCTTGTATTTTTTAAATTTTTGTGCCATATGCATGTAGGGCCTATTCAAAAAGCAAAGAAATTTTTAAAAATAAAGCAGTCATTGGTTCTGGTAGACCCAGGAATCTGGAGTCAGAGGATCAGTCCAGAGTAGGTGCATATGCTGCTCCTCAAGGTCAGACCCAGGCAAACGGACAACACAGGAAGACCTCGAGAGCAAATGTCAGTGCAAGCAGCAATTTTACAACTTGGGGGGGGGGGGGAGGGGGCCTGCAAGGATTAGGAATTCATAATCCATTGGGGACAGAAGGCAGAAACCAGAAATCGGGTGGTCTGATCCTGGGCATCAGCATTCTTCAAAGTTCTTAATGCTGAGCCAGTACTTTGTCTTAATCGGGAAGCTTTTGTATGCTTCCAGGATCCTGGGGCAAATCACCAAGATAGCCAGAGATAAGGCAGTGGGCAAAACTAGGAATGGCCAATTGGAACAGAAAGTAAAGGAGCAGGAAATTGACCATTGCTAGCAGGCTAGGAGACCTGGCTCATCCAGGTAGGGCCAGCTACATAATTTGCAGGGCCTAGTGCAAAATGAAAATGCAGGTCCCCTCGTTCAAAGCGCAAGGAAATGTGCCATTAAAGGTACTAAAACATAAAGCTTTTTCCTCCTCCAGTCTTTCTTTTTATTTGTCATGGTATTTCATATTGTGATGTAATGTCATTGTAATTAAAGAAAAATTGAAAATTTTAATTATTAGAATACATTTTACAATTCATCTTTATATCATACTAGAGGCCCAGTGCACAAATTCGTGCATAGGTGGGGTCCCTTGGCCTGACCCCCTCCATGGCCGGCTGCGGGGAGGGACCATGAGAGGTTGGCTGGCTGCGGGAGGTTGGCTGCGGTAGTACACTGACCACCAGGGGGCAGCTCCTGTGTTGAGCAGCTTCCCCCTGGTGGTGGTCAGTGCATGTCATAGCAACAGGTTGACCAGTCGTTCGCTTAGGATTTCATACATATAGATAATGCCAGTTTAAATGCAAAATAACAGCAGAACCACTGAAATTATACAGCTCATATTTTGTAGTTCATACATGCATATGTATTTTGTTCTTACCAGAACAGTGGCAACGCCACACCGAATTAATTCAACTGTTTTATTTCACTTCTTAATATGCACACATTCTATCAATTACTCCTTACCTTCTGCTTATTGATGAGTAAGGGAGGGCTGAAAGGAAAGGAACTGTGGGTTGCCCAATCTTTCCCTTTCTTTTAAGTCATGAATTTCTCTATAAGGGGTTGGCTAATACAAGGAAGTGACATGAGTGAAAAAGCATCTGATTGGGTTCCTTGGCCATTCGTATGTCTTAGAATGCTGCTGCCTTCTTTCTATGCTTTTAGCAAGTTCTGGTTCTAATGGAAAATGTGGCCTCTGGGGGCTGCCAGCATTCCCACTTACTCAGTCATCCATGTAACCTATGACAGGGTCTCTCTTTTCCGCATCGAGCATGGAAAGAGAGATGATCTGGTTCTTTGAGTAGAGGGGCTGGGGATTGAGAAATAAAAGAAAGAGACAAGACACAGAGCTAGAAGGAAAAAAGCTGGGAACTGGGTGGGACCGCTGCCCTCTTCTGCTGGAGAGACAATGACCCAAAGCCAACCCAGCGAGTTTATTTTATATTGCAAATACCAGGAAGTTTCACCAAAAAGTCAAGACAAAAGGAGATTATTTGCATTCTTGAGTAGGCCCCGAGCATTCCTGGTGCAAGGCTGGATTTAGATATCAAAACCACTTCCCCACACCACAGGCTGAAATGAAGGTCAAGCTGACAACACCCTTGCCCTTTTGGCAAGGCATGTTCCCAGGGCGTGGCTTTGCCTAAGCCACTGGGTTCAGCTGACAATAATTAAGGAATGCCCATGTGCCTTCCCAGGTGCTGTCTACAGTAACCCACTTACCTTGTATTCCTTTGAGTCTCCTGAACTCCCACGTATGGTGGGTCCACTGGAACTCTATGCTCATGGGGCATCACAAGGACTGCGCACAGATGGGCGCCCAGGCACAGTAGACATACACACTGTACAAAGCTCTGCTCAGGGACCAGTTCCATTGTCCCCTCAGACTTAACTTACAAAAACAGGCTCAGAGGTAAAATTATAAGAATTCCATGATGATGACAGCAGACCTTTAAAGCAGGCTCAGGGCCCTTCTGAACACAAGGTCCCATGCAGCTTCCTGGGTTTCCTGGCCATGAAGCCAGCCCTACAGCCTGGAGTTTGCTGATAGAGGAGAAAATCTGGATAAATATAGCTGGTTCTCTCTCACCAAAATCTTTCTTTGTCTATTTAATCCAAATTTATATCATAATAAATGCTTAGGAGGCACATTATTAGAGCCATCACATTGAAACATGTCTGAATGACAAGTATTATGTTGTAAATTTTGGTTTTTCAAGGTTCTATTTATCAGTTCATTACCAACCTGTCTCCGTGTGAGAGAACAAAACAATCTTCTGAGGGCTTTTGGTGACATTGCTACTGAATTCTTTATGATTATTAATGCAGGCTATGGAAATTTTCCCTAAAGAATTAAGAATGAAATCTTAAGTCTAGAATTTTCTTCAGGGAATAAACTCAAACAGATAAACTCTGGGATTAGTATGCAGCAGAGAAACAAATGGGATTTGGAAGTGTGCATGCTTCTATTGTCAGTGCAAAACTTGTCAACAATGTATTGGGTTTCTCTGCATCTTTATTTTGCCATGTAATAGAGACCACACAATTGGAAAAAATGTTTCAATCATTGTGATGCCTATTCTATTAAGAGCTTTGCAAAATATTTTTGGCTTCCCATTGTCCCAGAAACAAAGTTGGATCTGTTATAGAAAGTGCCCAGACTCAGGACAAGGAGGAAAGTCTCTCCATTTTTTTCAGATGCATTAGATGCAAACATGTCTGAAGAAAATGTCCTTGTAAGTGACCTGAAGGAAGTCACTTTGTCAAGTGTAAAGGAGCTGATAACAATAGTATACAGCTTATGGGCTTTGTATGACTTAAATCAGATGAAAGACAGCATAATGCCTATGCACAGAACGGCTGGATAACTGCTAACTATTATTAGTAGCTATTGTTCCAGTTGCTTGGTAAACTGATATATGTTAGTCATGTTAGAGGTAGAGATAGTGGCAACAACCCGCACAGTCCTCTTCAGCCACCTGCTTCTTTCATCCAATGGAATCCTGAGGGATATACAGTGGAGTTCTTCTGGCAAGTCCTCAGATCTTCACCACCATGTGTTCTCCACCTTTAGACAACTGTTTCCTGGACTTGACAAAAGGCCCAGATGTTAGGCAAGTAGAGCAGCTTATTCTATAGCCCCTTTCCCTGGGCCCATAACCTGGCACTACCCAAGGAAGCTCATTCCTCTAGTGGGACCAATTTCAATGGTCCCTGGGGACTCCACTTTAAGACCCATATCAGAATTTCTTCCCCAGGGGGAAGGAAAGGAAAACCTAGAATGTGTATCATCATAGCTTTAAAAAAATGCTTGAGTACATGAAAAGATGCTCAACATCATTAATCACCAGGGAAAGGCGAATCTAACGCACAGTGAGAGATCACCTCACACCTGTTAGAATGGCTATTATAAAAAAGACTAGAGCCCCGGTGCACAAATTTGTACTGGAGGGAGGGGCTGGGGGTGGGGACCATGGGAGGTTGGCCAGCTGGCCCCGATCTAGTTGTGTAGATGTGCTGAGGTAGTGGCAAGCAAAGACCATGGACAGAGCACCCCCAAACAGCCTGATCACCAGCTACGCTCTGAGGTGGAAATACAGCTCTACTTTGCTGCCCGCACTCCAGCTGCCACACTCTCCCCGGGGCAGAGTTGCTGACAGACAGACAGGTTGTCTCTCCTACCTCAGCTGCACATTTTCTTGGGGCTCCACCCCCAAGCGTGATAGCTAGCTGACTTCGGCCAATGGTGGCACACCACCGTAGGAGCACTAGCCAATCAGCTGTTGGGAGCCTGGAAAGGCATGGGGCCAAGCTAGAAGTGGCTTATGGGGGCAGAAGGGTGAGCGGCGCTGCAGTGGCAGAGGTAACATGGTGGTGGTGCTTATTTTATATCTTTGCAGTTAGGCTACCACCTTGCCCCTTCTGCCCCCTCTGAGCTACTACTCTGTCTCAATCAGCATCAGGGTCACTCTCCTCCTACAGGCTTCCCGGACTCAGAGTCTCTGGTGCCCGGAGCCTTAGCCAGGGGGAGGGACCGGCTGGGGGGAGAGACCGTGGGAGGTGGGCCACTGGGGGGCGGGGGGGGGGGGGGGGGGGGGGGGGGGGGGGAAGGGCCATGGGAGTTTGGCTGTTTGAGCACACTGACCACCAGAGGGCAGCTCCTGTGTTGGGCATCTGCCCCCTGGTTGTTATAGTGACTGGTCTACCGGTCGTTCGGTCATAATTGTAGCTTAGGCTTTTATATATATAGATAAGAAATAACAAGTGTTGGCAAGGATTAGAGAAAAGGGAACCTTTATGCACTGTTAGTTGGAATGTAAATTGGTACAAACACTATGGAAAACAGTGTGGCAATTCCTCAAAAAAATTAAAAATAGAACTACCATATGATCCACCAGTTCTGCTTCTGAGTATTTATCCAAATAAATCCAAAACACTAATTCAAAAAAATATGTGCATCCTTATGTTCATTGAGCATTATTTGCAATAGCCAAGATATGGAAACAACTTAAATGTTCATCAACAGGTGAATGGATAAAAAAAAAAATGTGACACATATATAATGGAATATTATTCAGCCATAAAAAGTAGTGAAATCTTGCCATTTGCAACAATGTAGATTGAAGGCATTATGTTAAGTGAAATAAGAAAGACAAATAGTTTATCTCACTTATATGTGGAATCTTTTTTTAAAAAGCTCAGATACGCCAAAACTGGTTTGGCTCAGCCTGTGGACTGAAGAGTCCCAGGTTTGATTCCAGTCAAGGGCATATACCTTGGTTGCGGGCACATCCCCACTAGGGGGTGTGCAAGAGGCAGCTGATTGATGTTTCTCTCTCATTGATGTTTCTAGCTCTCTATCCCTCTTCCTTCCTCTCTGTAAAAAATCAATAAAATATAAAAAATAAAATAAAATAAAATAGAAATTAAAAAATTAAAAATAAAAAGCTCAGATACAGAGAATAGATGGGTAAAATGGGTAACGCAAATCAATTTCTTTCTTAATATACAACTTATATTAAATGGAAAAATCCCTTGAAAGATCCAAATTACCAAAGTTGACAAAATAAGAATTTTTTAAAAAAGAAAACATTAATAGCCCTATATATGTTAAAGAAATTGAATCTAAAATTAAAAACTTTCTTACAAAGAAAATGTCAGGCCCAAATAGCTACACTGGTGAAATAGCCAAAACAATTTTTAGAAACAATAATAGAGAATTTATACTACCTAATTTCAAGACTATAATGATCCAGACTCTGTGGTATTGATCCAAAAACAAAGAAGTCAATAAAATGAAATAGGAATTCAGAAATAGGCCCAAGCTTATATGGCCAATCAATATGTAACATATACCAAGCAGTTTAGTATAATAATTTATTTAGATTTAGTTACCTTTTGAGGTAGCTACTTGCTGTTAGTATCCCCATTTCTCCAGATGAGGAAACTGACACAGAGAGGTTCTACTACCAACCCAGTGTCACACAGCTAGCAAGTGGACAGAACAGTCTTGAAAATCACATGGTGTACACCAAGAATTATATAATCTCTCTCTCTCTCTTTTTTTAGTAACTATCACTGTACATAATTATTACAATATAAGAATTTATACTCAACCCACCATACTGTTCTCCTTCTATAATGTTCTGCTTCATTATTAATCAATGCTATAAAATTCTGAGAAATTTTATAATTAAGTGTATAAGGGGTGATATAAATCAAACCTATAGCATTAATATTTTGAGCTATGTTTAGGGGAAAATAGTGGCTATTTGGTATATTAATTATTTATACTATCTACTAGAGGCCTGGTGCACAGGATTTGTGCACTGGTGGAGAGCATGGCCTGTGAGGATCGGGAGTGCCGCTCATCCTGGTCAGCCAAGCGGCCGTGGACCTGCCCTCTGAGCAGCTGCTCCCTGATCCAGCATTTTCTGTGGAACGGGAGCATTTGCCTCTCCAGGGTACCCGGTCAGGGCCAGCCCCAGGGACAATAGCACTAAGAGGTGGCAGAGTACACCTCAGTACTGAGGCAGCCACAAACCCACCTCCTAGCTTCCAGGTTCAGCTCTGTGAGCCCAGTGGTGCTATGAAGCCTGCGGGCATCCAGAGGAGGTGGCAGAGAGCGAGGAGGAGGAGCCTGGGGCGAGGAGGCGATGATCACAGCCCAGGTTCCTGCCCATTGGCTCGGGGTTCGCAGTGGGTGCAGCTGCTCATCCTGGTCAGCCGAGCAGCACTCCCACTGTGGTAGCACACTGACCACCATGGGGGCAGCTCCTGCGTTTAGCATCTGCCCCTTGGTGGTCAGTTTGCATCATAGCAACTGGTCGACTGGTCATTCTGGTCATTCCGCCATTAGGTCGCTGGGCTTTTATTATATAGGATTGGCATATTAGAGTAATTAGTAGGTAAGCCTAGGGACTACTCAGATTTGTTATTGTTAGTTGAAAAGTAAAAGATAACTTGGAAGATTTCAAGAAGTTTGGGAACATTAAAGAGAATTTAAGATTGGGGTGGGTATACCAAGGGGCACAGAAGATAGAAGTGGTCCCTCCTGGCAGAGGGTTTGATCACAGTTATTGTTAGCATGTCAGCACAAAGTGATAATAAAAAGCAGGCTAATAAACATTTAATTGGTTTTACTATTGTTTTTAAATTCTCTACAGATAATGCACCTCTTTAGTGCCCAAAGCAGACCACATTTATCACTCCCATTGCTATGCCTCTGCTTACTAGTAAGACTCCCCATAAGTAATTTCAAACTTTTATGTTTATGAGAATTATTTAGGTACAGGCATTCCTCACTTTACTGCACTTCACAAATGTTGCTTTTTTTTAATTTTTTTTTTTTTTTTTTTTTTTTTTTTTTTTTTTTTTTTTTTACAAATTGAAGGCAAGACCTTCCACCAGCAAAAAAATTACAATTCATCTTATTTCAAAACTGGCTTTATTGTGCAGTGGTCTGAAACCAACCTGTAGGATCTCTGAGATATGCTTGTACTTGATTTGGTTTGTTTTATAGGCAAATGAATTTCTTAAAGAAAATAAAGAACACTGGATTTACAAATGTATTTTAAAATGTATTAAATAAATTAAGTTGTTGTAATACTGTGGTTTATAATTAGAAATATATATTTGGTCTTTGTTCAGTTACAGATGCAGAGCTAAAACCCTTAGAACTTCCTAAGTGCTGAGAATCAAAAAGGTATCTCTTGTTATGTTAATGAGAGGACTTTTGGATCACACCTAAGGATAGGGGCTGGTCCAGCAGAGGAATCAACCCTGAGATTAGGTAGTTGGAACTTTCAGTCCCACCCCCTACTGTCCTCTGGGGAGGGAAGAGGCTGGAGGCTGAGTCCAATTACCAAGGGTTAATGATCTAATCAACCATGCCTACAAAATGAGACCTCCATGAAAACTCAAAAGGAGAAGAATAGGAGGAGATTTGGAGAGAGTGATGCACCTGGAGAGGGCATGGTCATTCTCTGCCCTATCCCCATACCTTGTCCTCTGCGTCTCTTCCATCTGGCTGTTCCTGGGTTATGTCCTTTTATAATACACCAGTAATCTAGTAAGTACAGTGTCTTTCTGAGTTCTGTTAGCCTCTCTGGCAAATTAATTCCGCCTAAGGAGTGAGACTTTGGAGCCATTGATATAAAGCTGGTTGGTCAGAAGCACAGGTGACAACTTGACCTGGTAGCTGAAGTATGTGTGTTGAGTGGGCGAGTCGTGTAGAATATGGGACTCCCACTCGTACACACACATTCTAATTGGTAGTCAAAACCACCTTTAGTTGTAAATGCTACTTTACAAATGATTGTTAAAATCTGCTAGATGTATAAATATGAAGCCAAGACTTATGAGTTGAACCTAAAGGCTTAAGGAATGGCAAAACAAGCTTTTTTATATGCCAAACTTTTTCTAATTGCTTTTCACACATACACTCATTTATTCTTCACAACTATCCTATTAATATCCCTGTATACAAAAGTGGAAACTGAGCCTGGCTAGCATGGCTCAGTGGTTGAGCATCAACCTGTGAACCAGGAGGTCACAGTTCAATTCCCTGGTTGCAGGCTGGATCCCCAGAGTGGGGTGTGCAGGATGCAGCTGATCAATGATTCTCTCTCATCATTGATGTTTCTATCTCTCTCTTCCTCTTTGAAATCAATCAAAATATTTTTAAGTGGAAACTGAGACCCAGCCTCCACAGGGTTGTAGTGAAGATTAAATGAGTTGATGAGTAAGAATGAGGATAAGCCTTGGTCCAAAGTCATGAAGTTAAGAAATGGTTGAGCAGCAACCCAAACATGGCCTCCTGAGCCTAAGCTCTTAAATTTTTAAAAGAATCACTTTAAATTGAATATTAATTCCAAAGCCAAAATGGCCCCTGAAATAGTCTTTGGGCATAAAAGCCATCCCTCAAGGACACCAAAGAGAATATCGGTAAATAGTAACTCCATAAATAAAACATTATTGTTACGGAAGAGGAAACTTCATTAAGGTTGACTGACTAAGTAGGTGGTTAGTAAGTGACAGGGGCAATATTCTATCTCAAGTCTATCTAACTCGAAAGCCAGTATTTTCAACCAGTATGTCAGAAAGAGCCCTAAAATGGTGCTTCTTCTCCGTGTGGTCCACAGACCAGCAGCATTGTGGCATTACTCAAGAGCTTGCTAGAAATGCCAAATCTCGGGTCTAAAGCAAGAATCAGAATCTGTATTTTAACAAGATCCCCAGAGACTTGGGTGCACATTAGAACTGAGAAGCACTTCTCTCATTAACCTGACCTCCAGCTCCCATTTAGAATGTCCTCGGCCTTGAACAGAGCTGAGTTACATGTCAGTGATATTTTCTGCTGAGAACTTCTGCTAGCCAAAAGGCACAAATGAACAAGGAGGAGATACCTGATTGGTGAGTGTCAGAGGAAAGAAGCAGGAAAAGGCTTTGATGCTTTGATGCTTCTATTTCAACTGGGAATCTCACCCTTCTCTAAATCACTCATTTGATATGTGGTTAAAGTCTAATTTTGATATCATTTCAAGTGTCATAGTTTTATCTCCACATTCATATTTTAAGTAGAAATAGTGTGCGAGTAGCAGATTGAACATTTTTTTAAGTAGCCCCAATTATGGGAACTCCTGGTATCAATTGGATGTGTCGAAATAATAAGGAAAAGGAAATTGGGAGCCCATTATTTTATGGCTTAATATTTAAAGGACAAATATAAACTTCAACCAGTCACTAATCCATCAGTTCCATTCAGAATACAGGTTCTGCCTCTCTAGTTTTATTCTTTTTTTTTTTCCTTTTGGCAGTGCTTCAAATTTAATCTTTCCAAAATTGAATTAATCATTTTCCTTCAAATTGCTATTTACCTTATAGTATCTCAACTTACACCAAGACTTTGCACTCAGGCATCCCAGTATTACAATACAGGCCCATTCTCAGTTCCTTCTCCTTCACCTTTTGCATTAAATATTGTCCCTAATTACAATTGATTCTGCCTCCCAAATCTCTTTCTCATTTGCTGCCCCCTTTCCTCCCTCCTTTCATGGCCTCCTGAAGACCCTTCGTGTTTATTGCCTGAACCACTGGAGCAGCTTCCTAATTGCTTTTCCTGCCTCTGGTTCTCCATTTGTCACATGGCAGACAGCCTGCCTTCAGGAGACAAACCTGATCATGTCACTCTCCTGACACACCTCTGATGGTTCCCATTGCTTACAGGACCAAGTGCAGTCTCAGAACCCAACACCCAAGACCCTTCAGAACTATCCCATCCTGCAACTTGGGCCTCCTCCCCTGTCTACCCCAGGTGCCCCGTGCTCTAATGACCCTGAAGGGCTCACCAACCAATACCCAGGTGCGCCTTCCTACCCCATTCTCTGCCTAGAATGCTCATACCCCTGTCCGCATGTCAAACTCCTAACATTTATCCCGAGTCCCAGCAGAAACGTCACCTCCTCAGTAAAGCCTTCCCTAATTCTCCGCCTCTGAAACAGTGGTCCCCAGACAGACGGCATCAGCCTCACTATACTTGTTGGAAATGGAAATTCTCAGAACCCACTGCAGACCTGCTGAACCAGAACCTCTGGCCGTGGCAGCCAACAACCTGGAGTGTAGCAAGTCCTCCAGGCGATTCTGATACACCTTCAAGTGTGAGAACTACTCCTCTAAAGCTCCTGTTCCTACCACCAGCTCTCCTCGCACTACACTGCAATCACCTGTGGTTCTTTGTTCCCAGTGCTTGACAAGGAGTGCCTACCATTTAGGGAAATTGTCAAACTCATTCTTATATCCTCCATGTCTAAAACACAGAAGTCTACCAACCACTTCTTCAAATCAAATAAGAAATAAGTTCTTGCCCTAGCCAGTTTGGTTTAGCGGATGGAGCATCAGCCCAAGGACCAAAGGGTCCAAGGCTTGATTCGGGTCAATGGAAAGTATCTCAGTTGCAGGCTTAATCCCTGCCCATGCGGGAGGCATCCAATCCATGTGTCTCTCTCACATTAATGTTTCTCTCTGTGTGTTCCCCCCTTTCTCTCTCCCCCTCTCCGTCGACCTCCTCCCCTCCCCAGCTTCTACTCTCTCTAAATATCAATGGGAAAATATCCTCAGGGAGGATTAACAAAACAAAATATAAAGAAATAAGTATCCATATTCCTGGCTTTTTACAGTTATCCATAATATTAAAGAAAAAAACCACTGTAATTGTTCCTCGTGCCATTCTTCAGCCCTCCCTAAATTGCTAGATCCTCCATAGATGTCAGGTCCATGGTTGGTTGGACAACTGCTCTGTTCCCAAAGAACAGAACGTGGAATCCCACTTAGGGAGCCAGCCAGGCAGCCCCCAACACCAATTCCTTTCTTTGGCAATGGACCCCATGGAACAAGCTTTTTCCAGGGGCCTGAGGACTTTGCAATTCTATATCTGCAACTGCTTTCAGGCTGGTTTTAGAGACAATTGTTGAAGGCCCAAACATTTAAGTTCTCAGTAAGGATAACCTTATTAAAGAATGAGGTAGGAGCCCGGCCGGGTGGCTCAGTGGTTGAGCATCAGTCTATGTTCAATTCCCGGTCAGGGCACATGCTTGAGTTGCAGGCTGGATCCCCAGTGTGGGGTGTGCAGGAGGCATCCTATCAATGACTCTCTCTCATCATTGATGTTTCTATCTCTCTCTCCCTCTCCTCCTTGAAATCAATAAAAATATATTTTTTAAAAAAAGAATGACATGGGAGAAAAAAGTAACAGCTAAACCAAATGTATTTGGTTATTGTTTCTCTTTTGAGAAACGCATCTCCTACCATAATGGAATTTTAATCTAACTCTGACATATACTTGTATAAAATGAAAGAAGCTTTGGTTTCCATTGTGGCAGCACATGGTGTCTATGACAGAGTCAACACAGAGTATTAACTGCTATGGTAAAGAGCAGGGATGTTAATATCTAGTCCCCTTAGAGGAATACCTGCTACAATGTAGGCACTTTATAAATATTTGTTGATTCTTAATATTTTTCTTGGTCCTCTTAATTTCATTTTTAGTTAAGCAAAAGAGCCCACATGCTACAAATATGCATGTTCATATTCTTTTTATGTAAAGAGAATTAATGACTAGCTCCATTTTGAACTACAGAATGCAAATTAGATTTGTGTTTTGTTTTAGGCTCAGTCTCATTCAGCCATCGCTCTGGGGAGTTCGGGATCCCATCTTTGAATGATCTGATTACTAAAAGCCAGGGGCATAGCTGCTGGTGGGTTACTTCCCACACATTGGTTGTTAATAGTAAGATCTGATACACTGCTTTCTGGCTGGTACTGTGCTGGGAAATCAATAGTTCTTTGTTGATTAATAACTGATTTCTCCACTGATGAAAATGCACAGATCAATACACTGCTCCATTTGGTGCCAGACTCCCCACCCTTCCCTACAGCCAAACTGTGGAGGCATTCCCTGCCATCCTACTTGTTTCATTCTTCTCCAAAAATGGCCGAGATACTCAATGAACAGTAGGTTGGGCCAAACCCAAATTGGGTTTTCAAATGTTACTGCCAGTTATCTGTGCAATACCCCCCCTTCCTGTCCACTAGATGGTGCTGCAAAGCCATGTTTGTAACAGTTCACTGGGCTTGGAAAAAGAGGATTGAAAGATACAGGCAGGTGAAATGCTGAAAGTTAATCCTTTAAACATTCTGGTCTGTGCCTGTGTCTTGGCAGGCACTTGAATAAAAGGTCCATCCAAATGAATGCAATTATACAGCATGCCCATTTATTTACTACACCTGGCAGCCTGAGCATACACATTTTCAGGACAAGTACCTCCTGGCACCTCTGTGTATAAAATAAAGCAGCTGTTTACTCAGTGCATAACAATTAATGCACTCCCTAAAGAATATAATTTATGATACTGAATATGTAAGAGAATGTTTTGTGATCTCCCGAGACACTGCTCAGTAAAATCAACGAGTTATCATCTCTCAGGTTCATTAATTGCTCTAGTATCCTAAAACCCAGGAGAATATTCATTGGAATTTAATCGGTGGTGAGCCTCTGTACTTCAGTACTCACCTTTTCCTTAGGACTGAAGGTCAAATTCATGTTATTCAAGGAAATCTTGGCATTTCTTTTGACGGTGATTATTGCTACTCAAATTTTGCTGCAGGGGGACAAAGGTTAGCTAATAAATGTAGCTCATTTGGAGAGCCATCAGAATCCTCTTGTAAAAATGTGAATTTTGTTGTCCTGGTGTGTCCTTTCCCTCTGTGGCACTGAGAACCTCTCTCGGTGATAACATAAATCAAGCAGATATGGCTTGGAGGCAGCTATCAACTTCCTCTCCATGCAAAATAAGGTAAACCTCATTTGCAAGTGGCCACCCCTTTTTCACTGATTTTGAATTGTTTGGGAAGGAGTACTTTGGGAAGGAGTATCAATAATTCAGCATTAGTTGGTTTGGCATGTCACCCTGACAGACGGAAACAGCAATAGGGCAATGGAGTCATTTACTCCGGAGGGGAGGGGAGGTAATTGTGAAATTCCCTGCCCATTCCATCCCTGGTCTATTAGACAGTTAGAGAAAAGAAAATAGTCCCAGTAGTCACTAAGGCCTGTCCAAGACCTCCTGTGACAGCCAAATATACAAATTGGCTAAGATGTTTTCCGTTTAGGGAGAAAAAGAGGAATAAAGAAGCTAACACAAAAGATAAAAACGCACCTGAGAAGAGAGGAAGAAGTGGCCTAGGAAAAGCTCTGAGCCAGGGACCAGCTTCCTGGTTCTGATGCAGCCCTCCTCTGGAAGCCTGAGCACTGAATGGAAGAAAGGAGTGTGGTGTGTGTGTGTGTGTGTGTGTGTGTGTGTGTGTGTGTGTGTGTGTACCACATTTGTTGTGGGCTTTTTGGCTTCTGGTTTCCCTACTCCCCTGATTTTCCAGCTGCTGCCACTATGCTGTGCTTAGGAAGATGAGGACCTGTAAGCAGCTAGCTAGCAGCTGGCAGCCTTAGTCAAGGGGTGGCAGCACATATGTCTATAGTTGAAATAAACTTATTCCCGTGTTTTGCTTTTATGTTTCAGCTGTCTTGAATATGTACAAATTAACAACTCCATAAAGACTTTGATTATACTGCCTAACTTTTTAATTCTTCATCCTTCCCCCCCCCACCACCACCACCACCAAATAGTGTCTTTGAAGGTGATTAAAACATATGAGGGTGTGTTTTTTAAACACACACACACACACACACACACACACACACACACACACACGCACGCACGCGCGCGCTATTGTTTGACCAAGATGTTGTCCCTCCTGGGAGCTGGGAAACCCTTACCTTTGGTTGGCTCATCCTGTCCCCTCTGAATTCATGTCCCCCAGATGCCTTGACTGCAGAGCACGTCTCTGTGTCTGTCACTGCCAGGTTGACCCCAGCATCCTGTCAATGAGCATCATCATGCGCATCATCGTGGTGACGGTCCAGCCTTGACTTCCAGGTGCCCCTCCCCACCACACAGTGACAGCCTGCTCCTCCCTCCACAGCCCCTGTCTGCATGGTGGCTCAGCACGTGCACCAGCTCTCTCTGTGGGTTTGGGCAGCACTTCTTTCTGATGCCTTTTCCCTTGGTGAACTTTACAGGTGACATTGCCAATAAGGACACCAGTGCTTCCATGTCTTGTCAGTGAGAACAAGAGGGTACAATGAGTGTTTAGCCATCTCAGCTGGAAACACCTCCTGGCCTCCCAAATGACATGGTCAATCTTATGATTTCCTCTGACAGACAGACCCACGAAACAGTCTTTGGATAATACTGATAGCCTGTGTTTACAGAGAGTTTTAAAATTTGCAAAAACTCCTTGGTTGATATTATCTCATGTAATCACAAAACCCTTTGATAACACATTAATTTTAAAAATTATGAAAACTGCTTGGAATTGGGGATTTGGCTAAAGTTTCATGGCTGATAAATGACAGGGCCAGGTCACTTGAGTCTATAGCCCATATTCTTTTACCTGCCTCTGTCTTCAGAGCAGAATTCACTGCCTTTATATAGCTAAGTTAATTACCTGACTATATTGGAATAATATTGGAAATAAAGTCCAAAAAAATGTTGTATACTGTACTCTTTACTCACAAATCTATGGAGGTTCAACAGGAACAAAGTGGGGTCATAACAGACTGGAAATAGCATGAAATTTAAGGTGTGACAGATCTAACCCTCACTACCTATGTGCAAAGTACTTAGCAACCCTGGGCCTCAGTTTTTTCATATAGAAAATAGAGATGATGCCTGGCTGGTGTGGCTCAGTGGTTGAGCATCGATCTATGAACCAGGAGATCAGGGTTCGGTTCCTGATCAGGGCACATGCCTGGGTTGCTGGCTTGTAAGGGGTGTGCAGGAGGCAGCTGATTGGTGATTCTCTCTCATCATTGATGTCTCTATCTTTCCTTGAATACACTTGTGAGGATTGGAAATTTTAACAAATACAGAAGAATATCAGTTCTATATATGGCTCCCTAGTAAATATTAGCTTTATTATTGTTTTTATTCATTTCAGCATCATTATTATTGAAAAAATAGGGGTTTAATACAATTCCAGGCTAACCGGTGAGCTTGGGATAATGACTTTGGAAGATATAACTGCACAGAATAACAGAAAACGGGCCTCTCACCTTTAGGAGTGATAAAGATTGGCCCATTGGCTCTTCCTAACAATGTAATGTTCTTCCATCCTCTGGATACTGAAAACTATTTTATTGTCAATAAAAGTAATTTTGGTCACAGAAACAATTGTCTCTAGAAATATGGAAATGCTGAAAGACACTGGGCAATTTGTTTTGTTAACCATTTGCCAGTGATATACCCAATTTTGCATCTGATTTCCCCTTGTCCCTGTCACTGTCAGTTACTTTGTACTGTATCAAAATTTGGAAAACAGTTAATCAGGTTGGAGTGCTAGGCAGCCTTGAGCCCACCTCTGATTTAATCACAGATGCGTGAGGCTGCATTCATCGGTTTGCCTTTTATGTAAGCTTCAATGTTGCAGTGCTTTCTATTGTCTGTTGTCATCCATAGTGTGGTGTTTGTGGATTTCCATGTCAGAGAAAAGAAACGTGATACAAAAGAAGTACCTATGGGGAAGGGCCACCAAAGCAAAATGGATTTAAAGATGTAATTTAGCAGAAAATCCAACTAGTCCTAATCCATTAAGTCTGTGTAAGAAAATGTGCCCTGTTGAGAGATGGTAAGGACAAGTCCTGCATTCCACCAGAGAGATCTGGTTACAGCAGCATGATAGAAACAGAAGGGAACATTTTAAGAGTGGGCTGAAGAAGTGGATCAAAGAGCACTATATGGATCTCATGGAGAACAATAGATATTGTGCTCCTAAGAGGGTAGATCTTGTGTTATGTGCTCTTACCACCAAAAAGGAGACATGAGGAAACTTTTGGAGGTGATATATTTATCACCTTAATTGTGGTGGTGGTGACATGAGACTATACATATGTCCAAGCTTACCAAATGTTATACATTAATTATGTGAGTGTTTTTGTTTGTTTGTTTGTTTGTTTGCCAATTATATCTCAATAAAACTGGAGGGGGGGAATATTTTTTGAGAACTACAGAAAAGTATTGTATGGAGACACTGAAGGTAAAAAGAACCATGGCAATATTCTATTATTATGGGCTTATTTTTTTTAATTAAGGGCAATTCTATTTTTTATAAGTGAACTTAATGGCAGCAACTTAATAGAATGTCTGTGTATGAACCCAAAGACTCACAATCACTGCCTCTCGATGGGCCTCTTCCAGCTGGAATTGTGAGAATGGGAAAGCTGAGTCACCCCTCATCAGTTTAGCAAGTTCAGGAAATTCCTGCCACTTGCCCCTGGTGTTCTTGATTTTTTTCCCCCTGGGTCTCACTTTCTACATTTAAAATGGAGAGTTCGTTTTTTAAAATTTATCTTTATTGTTGAAAATATTCCAGATTCCCCTTCCCTTCCCATTAGCCCCGACACCCCTAACTCCCACCCCCTCCTCAGGTCTTCCCCTCACTATTGTCCATCCATGGGTTATGCATATAAGTTCACTGGTTAATCTCTTCCTGCCCCCACCCCCCTTTCACTCTGAAATACTTGAGTCTGTTCCATGCTTCAGTGTCTCTGGTTCTTTTTTGTTCATCAGTTTATCTTGTTCATTAGATTCCACATATGAGTGAGATCGTGTGATACTTGTCTTTCTCTGACTGGCTTATTTCACTTAGTGTAATACTCTCCAGGTCCCTCCATGCTGTCTCAAAGGGTAAGAGATCCTACTTTTGTACAGCTGCATAGTAGTTCATTTGTCTAAAGTTCTTTCCAATTCACCATTTACAACATATGTGGCACTTTATATATATAACTCATGTATTATCTCTTGTGACCGCCTTTAAACTTCTGAGGTCGGCCAGGAGGTATTTTCTCCATTTAACCCAGGAAGAAACTGCTCTCCAGAGGGTACTGCCGACTCATTGCCCTCAGTGGTACTGCTGAACCCTGGAGCCCTGGACCACGAGGCTTGTTCACCACGGGAGGGCGACAGTGCTGACAAGGCTTGTAACATTTCTGGAAGTGTCCTTAGAAATAAGTTGTAAGGCACATAAATCTGTTTCCTTATGGTCAGACAGTACATAAAAAGGACTGTTTGTTCCCATGTGTGCTCGTGTGTGTGTGTGTTGTGTGTGTGTGTGTGTGCGCGCGCGCACGCGCGCTCACACACACTCGAGTGAGATGTTACCAGAAAACTTACCCAAGTTTGATAATTCATTATAGTTACAAGAATTGGCTTTGGGTATTTTTGGAAGTATCCAAAATTCAAATCCACTATTAAGAGTAAAATGTGATATTCAAAAGGAATATGCTTCAGTAGGTGCCTTGTGTTCAAATATGGCATATTGAAATGAATGGGAGACAGCCTCTGCAGACACAAAATTCTCTCTTGGTCTGTCTTGTTCCTTCTCCTGCTCTCATGTTTTGAGGTATCCATTCTTATATCAAAGAGGGATAGAGAGCTAATATTGTTTGAATAACAGTGCCAGTTAATGCATCCTCCTGAGAAGTAGGTATTATCACCACCATTTAATAATTGAGGTAACTAAGGCCCAAGCAAGTATGGTGCTTTGGTAATAAGCTGTGAAGCCAGAAGAATGACCTAACTCAGTGGTCGGCAAACTGCGGCTCACGAGCCACACGCCTCAATCAGATTGAGGACGTTTTTAGCAAAGGCCAGCTTAGGAGTACCCTAATTAAGTTAATAACAATGTACCGACCTATATAGTTTAAGTTTAAAAAATTTGGCTCTCAAAAGAAATTTCAATTGTTGTACTGTTGACATTTGTCTCTGTTGACTAATGAGTTTGCCAACCACTGGCCTAACTCATGTGGTCTTAAAAGCCAGTATTCTTTTAACCCTCCTGCCACAATTCTGAAGGTGATAAAGTTCATTTTGGAGGTGTAAGTTCTGACACTATATATTTTTTAAGTGAGTTGAATAACTTTCTAATCATACCTTATATTTCAGAGATGTCATCTTTATGGGGACTTTGGTGGATATATAGTTCAATTTCACTTTCATTATAATACTTCCCTGGTTTTCATTTATCTTGTATGGCTTATACAATGTTATGTATATCCTTTCATCTGAATTAGCTAACAGGAAAACCTAAAGCAAGTCTTAGTGATCTAAATGATGTTTGTCTTTAAAAAAAAAAAAAAAGTAAGGTGTCAAAACCATACCCTAAAATGAGCAGACTCTGCTGAAAAACCTAAGGATTTTTCCAATGGGTGCAGAGAAAGGGAAAGCCCTTTTTTCCCTTTGCCATTAACAATGGTTCATTATGTAAAAGAGCAATATCGAACAGATTTGGTAGAGTAGGAGCTTTTGCAGAGAGAAGTAGGGCACACGGTGTTTATCTGACAGAACAGAGAACGTGAACAAAGGCAGAGGATTTGAGGAACAAAGAGAGCCCTGACTACCCATGATTCACCAGCCCCGCTCAAGTCTGTCATTAACCCTCACCCCATGAAGGCCTTTCAAATGACACACCTGGAAATGAGTGAAAAGAAACGTTCTCTAGAGATAACATCAACTTTTTTAAATCAAGACAAATGTTTATTTAGTTATTTATTTATTTTTAGAGGGGGAGAGAGAGGAAGGGAGCAAGAGAAACATCAAGTTTTTGCCCTGACCAGGGATCAAACCACAACCTTGGCGTATCAGGATGACGCTCTAACCAACCGAGCTACCCAGCCAGGGGGCAAATGTTTAAAATAAAAGACTAAATTGTGTCAGGCACCAGTCAGTGTTTTTTTTAGTGCTTTACTGTCTACACACAACAGAAATCTTGTAATGCTTTTTGAAGAGAAGCTGGGAAAACAAATTTTTTGGCATGGTTGGATATGATTTGTTACAAATACAGGCATATTCCGAGATAGTTGGCTATAGAATTTATAGAATGTTAAGGCATATTTTTATGCATCTTTTCTTCCTTAAACATTAAAATAGTAGTAAACATTCTTTTCAGACACCTCACCTCAAGTGTATTCTACCTATCTTTTTGATAAAGGTCAGAGTAAATAATAGCACTGCAACATATATACCATTTATCTTGGAAAATGCATAAATCCTTAGGAATGTTATATTGGATAAATAAAATTTTAGCTAAATAAGCATTATGCTGAGGTGATAAAACTTAAGCACACACACAGGCACCTCTACTTTAGAAAGAGATCTGTCTGAAACGTATTGCACTTCTCCAAAGCTAGGAGTATGATCATTGAACCTCTACTTGACATCTCATTTATCATTACAGATTTTATTTCAGTATATTACATTTTGATTCTCAGGGATGACCTTCAATGCTATAGTGTATGATTTGTAATTTTTTGTATATTAGGATGTTTTGACATCTTAAAGAACCTTTCTGGCTGGGAAGAGAGAATGCCCCTCCTAGGGCTAACCAATTCTTGGGGAAGCAATGGCCTGGCCGGGGGCATGCCTTTGATAGACAGACTAACTAATCCAGAGCCATACTTCCCCTATGGAGCCCACACACCCCAAGGGCAATATTCCTGCCTTAGTCATCCCAGGACCGGTACCAGACAACTAGAGACCACATGCATAGCCCAACGCTCACCACAATTATTCAACCTAGTCAATCCTGTTTTTCCTGCCCCACCTTCCTCTCCTGCAAAACTCTAGTATAGGCTGTGAGCCCTCCTGTCATCTGCCTCCTGGCCCCTGGTGTCTTTCCCATGTAGCCCTGCATGTGCCATGCCTCCTGCTTCTGGGATTTATGCATATAATTAGCTTTGTTTTCCTGAGCCTTCCCTCCATCTTCTCTTGTACCTATACCTGACTGACCATCCCATAAAAAAATCACAAAGCAAGTGCTGATAATGTATGTAAATAAATTTCCCCGGGTGACTATATTTATATGATTGAAGATTCTGCTCTTTTCTCCATCACCATGGTTGCCATTGCTCAATATGTTGACTTCCCAGTAAAACTTCCCAATACCACACACGCCCACATATGCCCACATTCATGAGCTTTCACTCAACGCAGCAGACACATTTGTCTCAATCCAGATCATCTCAGCTCAACGCCCTCTCTCCCTCTTCATCCCCCTCTCTCCCTCATTATATCTAATTCTCTGCCTTCTGAAACCTAGAAAGTACTAGAGATCACCAGAGAAACTTGTTAAATCAAGTTCTACATGATGCAAAGTATATTCTGAGACAGTTTCTAATCCCATCCTATAGAATTTCCTAGCTATTCAGAAAGACTGTTTTATTTTGAAAGTGTAGCTATGTGGGGAATCATTGAGAATGCCAGATGCCCAGCCACCAGATAGATGGAGCATGATTTTTATACCTCCACCCAGTAATTCAGTGAAATTTCATTCTTTATTAGCGGCTCCAATTAACCCGTACATTGGCAAACAAGATTCCTTTTTTATCCTCTTTTGCACAGTTTTAATATATTGTTTCTACTAAAAAATACATGATTTGCTTAATTTTAAAGTGCCCAAGCCATATTTTACTGAATTTTGAGAGACAAATTGAGTGTGAGTCGTTCCAAATTTTTAATTCCACTTTAGAAAGTAGTGATCTCATCCCTCATTATAGTGGGGCCACGGCCCCAGAGCTGTAAATAATAAGGTCTCAATCAAAATAATTAAATTATTCAGGCAGAGTGACCTCAACAAGAAGTCTTTCACTCAATATATGTGTTTCTTCCTGAGGAGTAGTTAGGGGGGTTTTGCTTGCTCTCAGTCACTATTAGGAAAAAGAAATGAGTTACTGATACCAAACTGAGAGAAGAGATTTAATTTTTTAAATCCATTTCCAGTCTGACCTGGGGTCAGTATGAATTCAGCCTCACCTCTTAAAACTTACATGTCTCCAATTATGTTCAAATCCAAATTGATGTTCACAATGATGTCCCTGGGCTATTGTGAAAGCGTTAGTCACCAAAGAAAAAATCAATTATGTCCAGTACATTTCACTCACCAGAGGAAAGTTAGATAATGTCAGGAAGATTCTGAACAATAGTTGCGCTACAACCATCTTCTAATTAGCTCTAACTTAATCATATGGTTCACTTGACCGCAATTCTCTCTTTCCCAAATTAGGATTAATCAAAGTTTTATCATATGTTTACTCCTTCTTAAAATTATTTTCATATAAGTCTCAAATGTCAAAATCTTTATGTCTTTGTTTTCCGAAATTTGTTTATGTTTAACCTGTCTTATACCAGAAAAGATTTGATTGCTTATAAAATTCAAGTACTATAACCAAGCAAAATAATTCAAAACAGGTTTTTAAAAACTGAGACATAAATATAATAAAAATAAGAAAGTTAAGCTGGAATGAGGAGTGGAAAAGCACAAAAATATGGGCTATAAAACCCTTCACATTTGCTCATGTAAACTATGATTTTGGCTTTAAGCCTTGAGCAGCCACCCATTTGCTCTATAATTCTTCATTTTGCAGAAAACCAAATAGAGTGATTGTGTTCAAGGTAGTAAATGCCTATTAACATTAGCTAAAAACCAGCCTTTGAGACTGCAATAGGAAAATTAAACAGGCCCAGAACTTCCCAACCATCTTTCTAGATCATAAAATGCCAGAAGCATGGTGGGGGGAGGGAGGGTGCAGAAAGGAACTCATCTCCAGAAGCCAATCTGTTCCAATCCACAAAGATACTGATCTTAGCAAGTCAGAGTACAAGGGGAAGAAGCATGAACACATGCTTTGCCCACCAGGCACCATTCACCCTCACTGTCCCTGCAAAGCACTCCTGGTAGAAGACGGTATCTTGCCTGTTTTTCATACAGTCTAAAAAGAGCTCAAGGGTGAAAACCTAACCAGCAGACACTTAACTAGTGAAAGTAAACAAAAATAATAAGGTCCATGTATGGAAATCATCTTCATTCATTTTTGCTTAGACTAACAAATATTAAGATACTAATATCATCATCCCAAAATCAATTAATTCCATTAATAGTACATAGAATATCAGAAATACTGAGATTTCCTCCCTTGATAGGAAGAGTCAGGGACTCTAGAGGCCTGGTCAAGGCCCTGATGTGGCACCAGAAGGGGCTTCCTTAGAAAATGACAGGTTAGATCCTGGCAGAGAGTCTGAAATCTCATTGTGAGCCTAAATGGTACCAGACAAAGAGGGGGCAGCCATATGTATGGTCCAACAGACTAGTGACAAGAAGAAAGGATGGAAGTCATTGAAGACAGAAGCACACTGCTTCGATAGTGGCCTTTATCCATTCTCTAAGGCCACTGTCTTGGCCAATGAGATCATTCAAAGGAAGCAAACAAATAGTAGTGTTAAGAGTCTCAAAATGCAACCAGAATGCTATCTGTTACACACACACACACACACACACACACACACACACACACACTCACACAGGTCCAGCAAAGACAAAGTGGGCTCCCAGACTACAATAGTGATTATCTCATACTGCTTCCAAATATTTGTAGATCAACCTCATGGGCACACAAACTTCAGTTTATAACCCAATCTGCACTTTTTACCACCTTCTATGTACATAGCCCTAGTATGGGTGCTGTGGGTGGGACAGAAATGCACAAGACATGGCACTTCCCACAAGGAACGCATTGAAAGGAGGAGGCTCTGGAAAAATGACAAATACATATAAAATACTAGGGCAAGAATATGCTAATAGCCCTATCACCAAAGTGCAGAGTGCAGGAGAGAATCTGCCTTGGAGGAGGTAGAAAAAAACCCTGAAAGTGTTGATGTGTGATCTAGGCATTGGACTTCAGGTGGGACTCAACAAGAGGGTACAAGATGGATATCGAGGAGGACATTTCAAGGCAAGAGAAGTAAACTCAGCAAGGCAGGAAATTGACTAGCATATGAGAAGGAAACAATGATGTGATATGGTATGATATTAGATAGTCATATGATTACTGTTCTACTTTGTTTGTAAAAGATTTAGTCAACTGTCTTAAAACTTACCTAAAAGATCAGTAAAACCTTAAGCAATTAATACTAATTCTTATAGTAAGGCCACGACGCGGTGTTTCACATATAAATTTTCATGGTTTTTAAAAACATTAACTTCTCTATTTTGCATCATTCTGTTGCTGCAAATTTCTAGTTACTCTGGCTAATGTCCATGGGAAACAATCACAAGCTGTTAAATTAGTCCCTTTTACATCATAGCTTCCTAATTCAGGTGTGCCTAAATTGGCAATTGCAGCTTGTGTTATGGCAAATTTTGCATTTAATAGTTAGAGTGATTCTCTTTTCATGAAATAATCAATTTATATACAGGAGAATAAATTAGTTCTGCAGCCTAGAAGTAGTGGAGTAAGAAAATGAAGGGAAATGAAATTTGATTATAACAAATCTGATATGGGAGATGACATATTTAATAAAACTCATTGCTCTTCACAGACAAGGAATCCTTCACATAGGTGTGTCAAATAAAATCTTAATTATGCTCTGGGAGAATGATATAATTAATACCTCACCTTTAGTGGAAAAGATTGGAAAACTACATAATTGTTTCATTGAAAAATTAAATATTATCTTCTTTGTAAAAAGTTATACCATCTTTATAAATTCTTAGCCTACCTTTTCAGAAAAAGTATATTATTATTTTTTAAGTGGTGTAATGCAAAACATTTTAAGTAGATGAAATAAGTATTGCAGAACCATTTGAGATTTGTATCTCCAAACTGCAGAACAATTAGGAAATGAGTTCACTTATTTAACATACTTTTCCAGTATGATGAATGGAAATTATTCTAGTGTAGGGATCAAAAAATTAACTTGAAAAGATGAATGACTCCTCAGGGTTTCTATTCTAAGTCAATGTAAGTTAAGTTTAAAATTTGGATAGCAGACAGCATTTGTTAGGATTTGATTCCTGCACGTCATGTTCTTGTTCTTCCAGATGAAATTAATTTGGTACTTAGAACTATTAATTTGGTACTTAGAACCATTTGAGTTAATTTATATTTTTGTCTCCCCTCCAAAATTATCTGCAGTGATTTAGAAAGATATCCTATATAATAAAGAGGTTTATGCAAATTGACCATCACTCCAACACACAAGATGGCCACCCCATGTGGTCAAAGATGGACACCCCATATGGACACAAGATGGCCCCCACAAGATGGCCAGCAGGGGAGGGCAGTTGTGAGCAATCAGACCAGCAGAGGAGGGCAGTTGGGAGGGACCAGGCCTGCAGGGGAGGACAGTTAAGTTGGAGGGGATGCAGGCCTGCAGGGGAAGGCAGTTAGGGGTGACTGGGCCAGCAGGGGAGGGCAGTTGGGAGCAACCAGGCCTGCAGGGGAGGACAGTTAGGGGTGACCAGGTTGGCAGGGAAGGGCAATTAGGGGTGACCAGGCCGTCAAGGGAGAAAACTTAGAGGTGACCAGGCTGGCAGGGGAGGGCAATTAGGGGCAATCGGGCCAGCAGGGGAGCAGTTAGGTGTAGGTCAGGCCGGCAGCAGAGTGGTTATGGGGTGATCAGGCTGGCAGGCAGAAGCTGTTAGGGGCAATCAGGCAGGCAGACAGGCAAGCAGTTGGGAGCCAGCAGTCCTGGATTATGAAAGGAATGTCCAACTGCCCTCGAGGGGTCCCAGATTGGAGAGGGTGCAGCCTGGGCTGAGGGACACACACCACCACCACCACCACCACCCTCCCCGCCCCGTGCATGAATTTCGTGCACCAGGCCTCTAGTATAAAATATTGTAAGATAGAATGAAAGTAAATGAGGAGAATTTGCCTCTAGGATTTCTAAGTAATTGGTATACATAGTGGACCATGTGTCAGAGGGTCCTGTGACCAATGATAGTTTCCTAAAATGGACATAGCATTATTTTCAGTCCCTCATGCTTTTCCAGAACCTTGCTATATAGGTGGACACTATTTCCCTTCCCTCTGGACATGAGAAATGACTTTGTAATCAACTCAGCCAATGGAAAGCAATGAAAGAAATGCTATGCCATGTCCATTGCTAGGCCATTAAAGAGCTTTTACCTAGCTTTCTGCTATATATAAGGGTTCCAGCCAATAGGACCAGCTAAAGTCTTGGACAAAGCCAGCATAAGACACATGAGGGAACAAGCCTCCAGAAAGATCCTAATCCCTAGCCTGTGTCTTCCATGTGAGACCCCAGACAACGAAGCATCAGTAAGACACTCCATTGTGCCCTGATGGAATTCCTGGCCCACAGAATTCATGAGCATAATAAACAATCATTTCACACCGTTAGGTTTAGGATGATTTGTTTTGTGACCATGGCAACGGCAACAGTCCTGTAGATGAATCTGAAGAACCTCCTCCATCCCCAGTCCTGAGACCAGAGACAAATTTCTCTTCATTGAGAGAACACTGGGAAATAATGAACAAGGCTCTCAGCAATGTTTGTACAGCAAACACAGTCCTGGTTTCTTGGGTCTCACCTTATAACTCTCTGGGTAGGCTGATTGCTACAGAGTGAGGGGCAAGGTGGGGAGAGCAAATACAGGGAAGGATCATAAATGCAGTTCACATGTATAGCTCTGACCTGATGCAAAGACAGGTGGTGACCAGTAGAAGCCAAATGCTCAACTGTAACTCAAAGGCACTATTAACAGTGCTTAGTACAGAGGGGTGGAGATGCTGGGGATTTGAGGGAGGTGAGATAAAAGTGGAATAAAGGGAACTTTTACTTCCTCCTCTCTATTGCTATTTTAAAATGTCACCCTAATTATGGCCTTACTTAAAATTTTTTTGAGTTAATGAGGCTTTGAGTCTAATATGAGAAATTTGTAGTCTTCTAAATTTGTCTCTTTTTTGTCTTTTTGTAAACCCTACTAATATATTTTGCCCTTGTCACATTCTCTCCCAAATATAGGTATTTGGGGATGTATATTACTTTTTATTTGTCATAACCATAGGCAATTCACCTTTCTAGCTGACCCATATTGCTTATGTAGTACTGAATTCATTACCACTACCCATTAGTTACTGAATTCTGAGGGCTGGCTTATGTGTGATGACCAAGGAGTAATAAGGGCATTGTGGAGTTCTGATTGGTTTAATTCCCTGGTGTTCTAATTAGTCAGAATCTCAATCTGTGAAGCATCTTCCCAAATGAACAGGTTGTGGTAACAGCACTTCCAGTGACACAATGTTAAGTTCATCTTCTATTTTACACAGCACATAAGAGTGTTTATATGTTCTAAGTAGCTAGCAATGTCTAGTTACACAGTTCCTGCACATTAATAACACAGTTTCTCCCTACAAAATAGCAGAGACAATGCCCTTGCATGTATTTTATAGCACTTATGAGGTAGAAGCATGCCTGTATGAGACCCTTGCCCAGATGCCTCCAGAGGTCGCCTAGCTTTATTTATAGTAAGTCTGAACACCACATTCATCTGGCTATCCTTCATAAACATCCTATCTCTTGGTGGAATTTTTTTTTTATCCTAACTGGAGGAGATTTTTCCTTTGATTTTTAGAAAGAGTGGAAGAGAGAGGGAAAGACAGAGAGAAATATCTATGTGAAAAAAATACATCAATTGGCTGCCTCCTGCACGTGCACCAAGGGCCTGGGCTGAGGCAGAGCCCGTAACCGAGGTACATGCCCTTAACCGGAGTCCAACCCGGGACCCTTCAGTCTGCAGGCCCATGCTTTATCCACTGAGCCAAACCGGCTAGGGCTCTGGGTGGAACTTTTAATTCATAGAAAGTTTAAAGTTATGCCCTTTGAGAAGTTACCTAAAGTGCAGTTCCTCTATGTTGCCAGTTAAGTTCAGAGTCTAAATTGGTGTAGGTTTGACATCTTAGAGAAACTGGGATGGGATGGGATGGGATGGGATGGGATGGGATGGGATGGGATGGGATGGGATGGAATGGGATGGGATGGGATGGATAGAATGGGGTGCCAACTATGTGACTTGCCATCCCAAACACTGCTACTTGTCCAGGGAGATGTCTGGCCTTTGCCTTTGAACCCTGGGAGTTAATCTCTAAACCCTTGGAATGTGCTGCCTGATGAGAGTGTCTGTTTCTGTGGGGCTTTGAGCCACACCAACAGTGTGATGCGGGGTAGGGCCATCATTTAGGTGGTAGCAGCTCAACCTTCCAAGGGGCTAGAGGTTGGGGTTGGCCTTGCGGGTGAGCAACCAGGTTTGCATTCTGGACACAAAGCCTTAGGTAAGCTTCCCTGGTTGGCAGTACTCCATGTGTACTGTCACATCAAAGCCAGGAAATCAATGCTGTCCATGACCCCATGAGGAGACAACATTGGAAGCTCCACGTTTAGACCGTTCTAGACTTTGTCCTATGAACTTATGCTCTTGGCTGATTTTAATAGATATGTATGAAAAAACAGGTATGTATGTATGTGTGTATATAAATGTATATATGTATATAAATGTATATATGTATATATATATGACATCTTATATTTCTAACACAATAAAAACTATACTCTTATGGGAGAACATATTTGCAAATGTTATCACTGATAAAGGTTTAATCTCTAACATCTACAGGGAACTTACACAACTTAATAAAAGGAAGATAAATGATCCAATAAAAAAATGGGCAACGGACCTAAATAGAATCTTTTTGAAAGAAGATAGAAGGAAGGTCAAGAGACATATGACAGCATACTCAAAGTCACTAATTATTTGAGAGATGCAAATCAGAATGACAATGCGGTACCATCTCACACCTGTCAGAATGGCTATCATCAACAAATCAACAAATGACAAGTGCTGGTGAGGATGCAGAGAAAAAGGAACCCTCGTGCACTGCTGGTGGGAATGCTTACTGGTGCAGCCACTATGGAGAACAGTATGGAGTTTCCTCAAAAACCTAAAAATGGAGCTCCCATTTGACCCAGTAATCCCACTTCTAGGATCCCAAGAAACTAGAAACACGAATCAGAAAGGATATATGCACCCCTATGTTCATAGCAGCACAATTCACCATAGCTAAGATTTGGAAACAGCCTAAATGCCCATCAGCAGATGAGTGGATTAGAAAACTATGGTACATCTTCACAATGGAATACTACACTGCTATAAAAAAGAAGGAATTCTTACCATTTGCAGCAGCATGAATGGACCTGGAAAGCATTACGTTAAGTGAAATAAGCCAGGCAATGAAAGAAAAATACCACATGATCTCACTCATTTATGGAAAATAAAGAACATTATAACCTGATGAATAAAAAGGTAGATACAATGGTAATAAAGCACCAAACAGATGGTCAAATTACAGCGGGAAGGCTGGGGAGTGTTGGGGAGGGAGGGAAATAGATCAACCAAAGGACTTGTATGCATGCATATAAGCACACCAATGGACACAGGACACTGAGGGGGTGGGATGAGGGCATGCGACAGGGGGTAGGGGAGGCTGGGGGAAGGTCAATGGGGAAAAAAAGGAGATATATGGAGATATTTGTACTAGTATATGTAATATTTTAAACAATAAAAAATTTAAATTTTTTAATTAAAAAAATACTATACCTTCTTTAAAGTTTTAAACACTTATAGGCAGATTTTATATATCTGCCCATAATGGTTCTTTTTCAAAACTTTAATATACAAAATCTGTCCATAACTCTATGCAATAATACTAGCATAGCACTTGATAAGTGTGAGCACTGTTTAAAGAACTCCACATATATTAACTAACAATATCTGGTATACTAAATGAAATTTTTAAAATTTGTATTATTGGAGATTGTTTTCTCCTGATAGTCAAGTGCCCTTGTTAAAAGCAGGGTTGGGGGAGAGAACTGTTCCTTTGAACTTACAGTTTGTGTGCCATATTACATCAGATAAATATCCCTTTCTCTCTCCAATTACCACAGATCTGATGCTGGCAGGAACAAAGAGGAAACACAGAATATCGATAAATCCTTAGTCCCCAAAAGACATTACCTTCTTTATTATTTAGCAGTTTGATAGTGCTGTGCGCATTACAAATAGAATTTCACACACACTGTCCAAGTGTGAGTAAACCTCAACTCCCGCTGCCCCCCCTACCCCCCGCACCCTCTACTGGCTCCAGTTCTTATTGTTCTGAGTGACAAGATGGGAAGGGCCAAAACTTGGACCCTGATCTTCTGACCTCAAACCCAAGCCTTTTTCTAACACCAGTTTATGCTTTTGCATAACAAATAACTACTTGATTACTCACTTCTTTAAATGTGTGCAATCAGCCCTGTTCTAATTGTCATGATTCACAACATATTCAGAGGCCAAAAGTGCACCTTACATCATCATATCACCATCATCACTACAGCTACAGCCAGTGCTTACTGAGTACTATGTTATTGTTCTAAAGGTTTTAAACATATCAACTCATTTAATCACAAGGACGGTCAATGCTGAAATAACTCCCATATACAGATCTATTATCCATTCAACTCTTTTACATTTATGGAAAACAGCTATAGTGAAAATAATGTTGACCTTGGAATAAAAAAAAAAAAAAAAGGAAAAAGAATTAGATTTAAATCCAGTGTCTTATGTTTACTGGCTGGATGACCTTAGAAAAGTTTCCCAGCCTCTGAACCCACTTTGAAGGACTGTTGTGTTAAAATGTGTTTATTGCATTGAATAGAACTTGGTTCATCTAGTTCGTGTACAGCATCTGTTAGTTTTAGGAGCGACAACAAGAGGCAAGTATTGTTATCAAATTCATTTGACAAGTGAGGAAGAAGTTCAGCTAGGTAATCAGTGAGTGGGTATCTAGGGCGTGGACTTCGCTCTCCCCATTCTGAGGCAGCTCTTTTTCCCGGGATCCGTGTTGGCACCCTGTGGACAAGGTTGACCTGGGTCTCAGGTAACTTATAAGCCTTGTAGTAACCTGCCTAGCAGATAGTGTTCCCACAGTTGGGCTTCTGTGCTTTATTACTGCCACTTTCTAAATAACCCAGTGCTTCTGGACCTTACAGAGTGACAGCACCTCGACAGTGACAGTTCTGACAGCTGTCTGCTTGGGGATTATATTAGAACTTCATTTAGAATTGGAGGGCTTTTGTTTGGGGTTAGTTCAAGTGTAACTCTAAGCAATTATACCCTAATTAGGGAATGATGATTTTGCTAGCTTAATTATATTCTATCTGAATAGAATTCCAAGCACTTGTTGGAAAAGTAATGGACCTCAGTTTCGCAGCCCTGATGCTATTCCTGCTTCAGAACCAAGCCTTCTTAATGAGCCCCTTTTCTGACTAAATCTGCCTGGGTAACTTCTTAGGCTGAAGCTATAAACTCCCGGTGGGCAGAGAAATAAGGGAACAAACCCATGTCCACTTTGTTTGAAGGATTCATTTCACTTAGACCCCCGAATACACACCCAACCAAGTCATACCTAATATGGTACTCAAGAAACAGAAACTAATGGATGTAGGCACTGTAATTGTTAATGAAAATCACGCTCATAAATAAATCGATGAAAATTATTTTTAAAAACGAATTCAAGTCAATGGGCTGCCAGATTTGGAAGAAATTGCACCTAAAACATTGATAGCATTCTATTAATAATTCTTATATTTTGGAGGTGGGGTACTCATATAATATGTGTTTACCCACAGGGACTAGATTTATTTGAGAGACAGGAAAGAGATACTTTCTTACTTAATAAGATACTGCAAATCAACCTGTGCAATGAACTAAACGTTTATGTCCTCCTGCAATTCATATCCTCAAATCCTAACCCCCAATGTAGTGGTATTAGACAGTGGGGCTTGGGGATGTAAATAGATCATGAGAGTAGAGCTCTCAAGAACAGGATTAGTGCCCATATAAAAGGGACTCCAGAGAGTTCTCGCTCTCTTTCTTGTGAGGACACGGTGAGAAGTCATCAGTCAGCCACTCCAAAGAGGGCTCTCATCAGCCACTGAATCTGCTGCCACCTGGATCTTGGACTTAGAAACCACCACAACTGTGACAAATAAATGTCTGTTGTTTAAGCCCTCAGTCTCTGCTACTTTGCTATAGAAGCCTGAAGTTGGCAGAATATGCCACCCCAACATAGGCTACTTGGCATAAGTATTATATTGCGGTAAAGGCACTTGAAAAACAGCAAGTGTTAGAAGGGCTCTCTGATCATCTTTTCTTCTTGAAAGCAGGAGCTAAAACTCCCCAGTGAATGATGTCCTCACCATACCAGGAAAAAAAATTCTCATCACCATCGACAGGGAGTTGAAGCTGAGGAAATGCCATGCAAACAGACCTTGTTAAGATAATTTGTACCTTTGGTGATAGCCTCCCACGTGTTTTAGTTAATTTCTCACAATGCCTCTCTGTTCAATGTAGTAGAAGAGCATAGGTGTTGCCACTTCTTTGGGGTCTACATTTCCTTATGAGAGTTCCCATGTCACTTAAAACATATTAGTTTATATGCTTTTCTCCTGTTAATCAGTTTCATGTCTGTTTAATTCTCAGGGCCAAACAGAGACCTTTAGTTTTGTCTCCCCTACAGTTTCTGGACAATGAGGGTGTGATCGTAAAGGGCTGGGCTGGCCACTGCCACTCTCTCCAGAGCCTGGGGCCAAGGTCCTGGGAGAACAGACCAAAGCTGGCAGAAGGCAAGAATTCATACAAAGCTTTCCTGGATCTCTGTAGTACTGGTAGAGAGAGGAAGGTAAACATTTTCCTTGTCCCTTCCCTTACAAGTTCAGATTGGGAGGGGGAAAACATTTGTAAAAAAAAAATAGTTCTTTGAAATGCGGCCCTTGTGAATTTGGTTTTGGTACCATTGACTATTGTTTCTGCACCAGAGACAGTGATTGCTTTCCTTTTGGCCTTATTTTGTGTAGCGAGAGATGGCCTACACAGAGATGTGTAGCCAGGACATGCGGATTGTTGGGCCTGTGTCTACAGGCAGTCAGTGGTCAGATTGGGGGCCCTGAGAACATGATGGTACAGGCATGTGGGTTGAATGCCATTTGTGGCTAGCATCCTACCAACAGTTACTATTTCTCAGGGGTGAGGGGAGGTGTCTACATCTTTCTTTTAAAGGCCGTCTGTGTGTTTGGCTCTGGAACTTGGGAGGGCATCGTTTGCACCCTCTTTGATGATGCTTCTTGTGACCATAGTTAATCCATTAAAAGGCGTATTGATTTTAAGCCATAAAACGGCTTTTTTGGCTTGTAGTCACATTGAAATAGATATACCTTTGAAGATTTGGACTTTTATATCTAAAAGGGTATTTGGAGATCTCTTATAAACAAATGAAGATCAAATTAAAAAGAAAAAATTAATAAGGCAAAGATGAGAATCAGCCTGGCTGGCCAAGATGGCTCAGTGGTTGAGTGTCGATCTATGAACCAGCTCATGATTCGATTCCCAGTCAGGGCACACGCCCAGGTTTCAGACTCAGTCCCCAGTAAGGGGCCTGCAGGAGGCAGCTGATTAATGATTCTCTCTCATCGTTGATGTTTCTATCTCTCCCTCTCCCTTACTCTCTGCAATCAATAAAATTTTTCTTTTTCTTTAGCCCTAGCTGTTTTGGCTCAGTGGATAGAGCGTTGGCCTGCAGACCAAATGGTCTGGGGTTCAATTCCGGTCAAGGGCACATACTTTAGTTGCAGGCTCCTCCCTGGCCCGGGCCCTGGTCGGGCTCATGAAGGAGGCAACCAGCCGATGTGTTTCTCTCACATCGATGTTTCTCTCTCTTTCCCTGTCTCTTCTACTCTCCCTAAAAATCAATGGAAAAATATCCTCGAGTGAGGATTAACAACAACAACAAATACATATAAATATATATATATATATATATATATATATATATACACACACACACACACACACACACACACACACATATATAGAGATAGATATATATTTTGTGTTTCTGTATTTATACCTAACTCATGGATAAGATTTAAATCGAAACTTATAAGATCTCTGTTTGCATAAACACACAGGCAACTGTATGTTTATGTCTATACATATGTGCATTTATGTATATGTTGATCTTACCTCCAGATGATATTGCCAAAATTAATTTGAGTTCTATTGAATTTGAAAGAGTTCTATTTAATGGCTTAAGAAAAATAAGTGCTATATAAATTCATAAAACTCTCAAATGTATAAAAACTAACTCCAATGCTTTTTTTAAGTTCACATGATCTGGGATAATTTTCAGTAAATAAAAGTTAGTTTAGACATTTACACTATGGAATACTATGCAGTTGTAAAAAAGAGAGATCTCTTACCCTTTGGGACAGCATAGATGAAAATATTATTCTAAGTGAAATAATCCAAACTGAGAAATACAAATATCATATGATCTCACTCATTTGTGGAATCTAATTAATAAAATGAACTGACCAACAAAATAATACCCGAAGCATGGAGGCATGGAACAGACTAACAGACCTCGATGTGGGCTTGGGGGGATGAGAAGAGATAAACAAAAGAACTTACTTACTTATATGCATACTTACATACTTATATGCATAGCCCATGGGCAATAGGGTAGTGAAGATCTGGAGGGGTGGGTAGGGGCTGGGAGAAGGGGAGAGGAAGGGAAGAAAATGGGAGATATCTGTAATACTATCAACAATAAAAAATATATTAAAAAAAATAAAAACAACTATCATACACCTAGAAAAAAAAAAAGCTTGTTTAAGTTTGTTGGCTAATAAAAACAGGCATATCTTTCAGAATTGTGAACATTAAATATAGGGCAGTTATACAAAGTCTTCTACCTGAGCTTATTAGTCAAATCAGCTTATGTTATCCTATTGAATGTTTATGATTATAAAATTACAAATTCAATCTAAGAACAAAGCATACAATAACAAATTTCTTTTTTTAATCTTTATTGTTGAAAGTATTACATATATCCCCTTTTTTCCCCATTGACCCCATCTAGCCTGACCCCCCCCCCACCTTGGAAACTCTTATTGAATATTGTTATATTCATGGCAGTATAGCTGTTTGAATAAGTTCAATTAGAATATGTTCTTCTTGTAACAGGACATAATTGGAAACATTGGATATATTACCACAGCTTTGACTGAAACATCATATTTGAGAATAATATGCGTAGAATTATATATGACCAGACAGATTTCAGGAACTAAGATTGACTTTATAAAGTCCCTTGAATACCAACCCAGTACCTTGCTTACAGGGTTCCCAGCCTTATAGGTGAGTAAGAAAGGTCATTTCCTGGTAGGCCCAGGAAATGTAAGTTACACTGGGGACCTCTAAATGAGAGGAATTTACCCAGATCTGTAGTATGGCAGGCAGTCTGGTGCCAAGTTCCTGACTTGGCTTATTAACCTCTACAGACTTTTGAATGTCTGATCTGAAGTTCCTTCTTAAAAGTTCTGGCAAAGTAGACTTAAAAGAGAATACGTGATAAATCACTATTCTTGTTGCACTTATGTAAATAATTAAGCCACGTTTAGTAAGAGTAGATTTGTTTTACAAACAAACTAGTCCTGCTTCGATGCTCTCTGATAACAATGGGGTGACAGCAGAGAGGACATTCTGGGTTTCAGTAATAGCGATGACACAATCTTGTGGCTGTCAAACAGGGTCATATTCACTGACTGAACTTTCCTCCTCTTTGTAGACTGGTCCTGTGATGGCGTGAATTTTGTTAGTAATTAATATTTTCCATTTTTCTCCCACCCTGCTGACTTGACGTCACTAAAAATTACAACTGCCCTTTTTCTGATGCCCTGCAAGCTGGGTGACTTGATGTAAATGTCAAAGGAATCACCACAACAAATCATGTGTGGACAACCTTCATACCAGCTGCTGTCAAGCCTGATGCCCCCACCAGAGACATTCCAACTACAAAAAAATTAAATTAAAGTCATTGGATTGCCACCGCCTGTCCTCTCTCCACCATCTGAAGATGCCTCAAGCCCAACAACTAAAAATTTTCCTGACTGACTGCCCTTCAGACTTAAAACTGAGTTTGTTCTAATCATTAACCTTTGTTTTTCTTTTGTTTCCATAGAAATACCTCTAATTAAATGCCGGTTACTCCTACTATATAAAGGACTAATTTAGATGCCCCCCACCCCACCTACACCATTGCCTCCTCAAATAGGACATGGCTGTTTAACTAACTGACCTATTTTCAGGACTGAGAGGCTGATTCAATGAGATATGGAACAACCTACCAACCAGCTTCTGGATTGTGATACCAGTATTATTTTAGTAAACAGACTACAGTACATAGTAACCTATTGTGTGTATTTTAACTTTTCAATGGCAATTTTGAAACATATGTAAAAATAGGCCCAATAGTATAAGGAGGCCCCATTTGAGCTTCAACAATTATCAACTCATGGCCAATCTTTTCTGTTTTACATGTATAGATTACTTTACCTTTTGCAACAGCTTGGATGGACCTGGATGGTATTATGCTAAGTGAAATAAGCCAGTCAGAGAAAGACAAATACCATATGATCTTACTTATATGTGGAATCTAATGAACAAAATAAACTGATGAACAAAACAGAAACAGAGCCACGGATACATGGAACAGACTGACAGCTGTGAGAGAGGATGGGGTTTGGGGGGCTGGATGAAAAAAGGCAAAGAACATATATGCATAGTCCATGGACACAGACAACAGAGTGGTGATAGCCAGAGGAAAAGGAGGGGGGGATAAGAGGGGCTGGGCAAAGGAGGGGAGAATGGAGACAGAAAGCGACTGCTTTGGGTGATGGGCACATGATGCAGTGTACAGATGATGTTTTGTTGAGGTGTATACTTGAAACATATATAATTTTGTGAACCAATGTCACCCCAATAAATTCAATTTTAAAAAGTACAGTGTTGAAAATACTTTCATCTACATTATCTCCTTTGATTGTCCTAACAACTGTGAAAGGTAGGTTGTGTAGTTTTATAGTTAAAATTCTATTTCTCACACATTAGCATTTTAATGTAAATGCCAGTTTTTAAGATAGTGAAGCAAAAGATATAGAGTTTGCTTGTATTCTTTATGCATGCTTTATTGGGTTTTTGAGTATCCTAATTCATTAATAAAGGGGAATGGAGGCACACTGACATGTCATATCTTCAGCTATTATTCAAACCGAATTGAATTATGTTTAATAAAATTATTAGCATAAATTACAGATTTTTACTTTTCTACAAATCTGCTTTTACTGAATAACCTTGATCTCAACTCATCCTATAAAAATGGAATTTTACTAAATGAACTACTTCCAATGTCACATTTTGGGCATAATAGCTGCAAATGTCTAAAATTTAAGGAAGCACTGTAATTTAGAATAATTCTAGGCCAAAAGTGATATTTGTAGAGGATCCAGAGGCAGAAAATCACATAAACCAAAGGAGCCATTTAATCGTGGTTTGGATGTTATTTTTCTGACACTTAACAGTGAAACTGTCATGGACCCCTGGAATTCGGGCTATTAGGATTATTTATTTTGATCTCACCCTTTTTCACATAATTGTGTTTGACATTTTAACGGAAATTATTTATGTTCACATGTATGTGGGTATTGATTATCTATACCTGCACATTACATTATTACTTGTACATGAATTACTTCTGATTCTTTTTACAACCTGATTTGCATACCCATATTATCATGTAAATATTTGCAAATACTTGTGTATGTATTTTTTCTTTTCCTGCTCTCTTTCTTACTTGACTGAGAATATCAAGGATGTCCCCAAATGCTCATTTGAAGGTTGATTTAGTCACACTAGCAGAACCCCAGGCTCAAATGTCAGATTGGATCAGTGCTACCCTGTGCACTAAGCTTGCTGCCGTCTTCCTACTGCAGAAGTTATAGTGGCATGTTACTCATCAAGGCAGAATGTAAATGTTTAGTGATTATACAATATGTTTTTGTTAAGTCCCCAGATGGGATTTTTTTTTTTTACCTTTGTTTGTTTATTTGAGAACAAGAGCTGAATGCTGAAATGCAGTGGCTGATGCCAGCAATCCAAGGCTTCATTAGTACAGATGAAGCAAAGCTCATTTGTTACACAAATAATTAGAGAGATTAAATGAAAATAAACACTTAGAGGATGTACAGAAGCTCTGAAGTTAGGTAATCATTTTAATTACTCTAGTGACTTCTACCAACCTTCATTACCAGCCGCAGATCAAGTTCAAATTCTTTTATGTAAGAATATCATAAACCACAGGGAAAAGTACTAGAGCTGCCCAATGATTATGCTTCATAAAATGACATTTCTTCAACCTTCCATTTAAAGGAGTTGTTTCCATTCCTGTACCTGATAAACTCCTTAAATATTTAAAGAGTGATAAAATTTTGCACTTAAAAGGGTTTTACCCTGCCGAAACTGGTTTGGCTCAGTGGATAGAGCGTCAGCCTGCGGACTGAAGGGTCCTGGGTTCAATTCCGGTCAGGGGCATGTACCCGGGTTGTGGGCACATCCCCAGTAGGGGGCGTGCAGGAGGCAGCTGATCGATGTTTCTAACTCTCTCTCTCTCTCTCCCTTCCTCTCTGTAAAAAATCAATAAAATACATTAAAAAAAATTTTTAAAGGGTTTTACCCTCATTTTATGCTTCAAATGGACATTCTTAATAAATTTTGTATTTCTATATCTTTACTGAGATTTGATCATAAAAGATGTGGGCCCACATTTTTGAGACACTGACTGTAAAACATTATGGCATATTCAGGAGTTTGAAATAAATGCTACTCAGAATCGTGTCATCCTTATTTCGTGACAGTCTGCACCTTGTCTTTGGGGTAAATTGATTTCCTCTTTCTTACCTTCCCTACCCCAACCTGGAAAAACTCTACCACACACAGTAATGCCTTGCTGACAGGCGGGGTCCCTATTTCAACGTATTTCATTTTACATTCCTGGGTGATGATGATCCTGCAAGATCTCCTGAGTTACAATCTTTAGAGGATGTGCTAGCTGTATTTAAATACCATTTATTGCCTGCGTTCACAATGCCAACTCCTCTGCAAAATGCTTCACCTCACTTATCCTACTTAGTCTTACAAGATGCCCATGAAGTATGTATTATTGACTCCATACTCCAGATGAGAAACTAAGGCTTTGAGAGGCTCATTGACTTTCCAAAGTTGCCTAAGCAGCCCAGCTGGGAACCAAATCCAGGTCTGCCTGACTGCAAAACCGTGATGCCCCTAGAGATGATGGAATGAGGAAAACCTGGATGCAAATGCTGACAAAGGACAGCAGAAAAGATGAAGTAACCTCTGGGTATGGATGTGCTAGTTATGGGTTGTGTTGCATGACATCTGTGAATTCTGGACACCAGATGAAATCTCAGATTTCAAAGTGTGATTGATTTTGAAAGTGTCTCATCTCTGAATAGCCCTGGATGCTTCTTTACCCCAAAGAAGCAATTAGAAAATAGGTTTTATGGTGTAGTGGGAATAACCAAGAGTTCCATACTAATAAGATTAGTGACGCTTTTTAATGTAATTCAGTAACCACTTGAGTTTACTCCAGCTAATGCACACGGCATTTCTTCTCAACTGCATTAACATTTCCGACAGGATGAACGAGACTCGGGTATTCTTTATGGGGTAGGTGGGGGAATGTACTGCTTTCTAGTATTTAAGAAAAGCCTTGCCCTGGCCAGTTTTGCTCAGTGCTTAGAGCATTGGCCGGTGCACAGTGGAGTCGTGGGTTTGATTTCTGGTCAAGGATACGTACCTGAATGCAGATCCAATCCCCAGCCCCATTGGGGCATGAGGCAACCAATTGATGTTTCTCTCTATCTTCCCCCCCTCCCTCCCTCCTTCTCTAAAAATTAATGGAAAAAATACCCTCAGGTGAGGATTAACAAAAAAAGAAAGCCTTTACTAAATTGTCTTCCCTTCCTCCTTTCCCAAGATGCTGACATTGATTTCTGCAGGTGCACCCCAGGCCTAGGGGTTGTGTTTTGCATACTCACAACCACCTCACCTGGGTTCCCAGGCCCATTTGGCTAGCCCAGAATATGTGAAGAGGTGAGGATGTGCTAATCTGCCGAGTTTAAAATATGAGCTGTGGGTGATACAGGGAGGTCGGGACAGAAGGCTTGCAGCCCTTGTGGGGTGAGGGACAGGGTGGTTGTTAAATCTGTACATTTCACTCTAAGGTTTCAGACTCAGAGGGGGAAGTTAGGGAAATTCACTGATGCGCCAAGGCCTGATGACAGGCGGGAGCAACAAGGGTAGGCCCAAGACACCTGGGAGCTTCGGAAAGGTGGAGGGGCATCTGCCCTTACTCAGAACGGAAGTTATTGGTGAGCAAGACAGAAGACAGACAATCGGGGGAAGATGGGCTCAGAAAGTATCATAGAGGGAGAATGGCTTTCCCGCAGCTTTGCAAGGGTCTCCCTGGAACGTGACTCTGAAGTGTGGTCCCTCTTCTTTCTTGTTGGTGCATTACAGAGAACCAGGGATCAGCTAGTAGGCCCACAAAATAGAAAAAGTCCACAGGAAGCACCAATTGTTTATTCGTCTCAGGTCTACACATCATCGTAGGCTCTGCTGGATTTTGATTGCACGTGTTTGCAGGTAGGAGGGCCAGCCCCTCTGGGTCCGGCTGTGTGGGGCATGATATCCGCGGGCCGCGCACACAGGAAGCCACTGGCTAGACCCGAGGACACACATTCATTTTCACTTGTCGACTTTTGTCTACTTGCCACCGGCCTCGGAGAAATCACTTTAAACACTGGGCCTCAGCTTCCCCTAAAAAATAAAGAAATAAACAAACAAACAAATAAATAAATAAATAAAATGGAGGTGATTCTACTTCCCAGGCCTCCTCGAAAGGATCGTTGGGAGATTCAAATTGGAATAATTACGATGGCAGCGAACTGCGAGTAACTGTGACTCCAAATTACTGAAGAACACAAGTTAAACGCATTCAGGTGGAGTTTCAGGAATTTCCCTCCACTGATCTAACTGCAGTCAGGCAGCAACCGCTGGGATTGATTCCTTCTTAAGGGCTGTCTCACAGCCAAACACCCATGTTCCTCTCCCCCACCCCCAACTCGGTCTCCCAGGGCTTCTATCGATTTCTGCCTTTCAGTGAAAGCGCTTTTTGTTGCCGCGGTTCGCACCCCCCAGCACACCAGCCCCGCAGCTGGGAGCCAGAGAAGAATCCTTTGCCCTCTCCCGCCTCTCCTCCTCTCACTCCACACCTTAGGTCTCCCGAGTTTTCTGCACGTGAATGGGTTCCTGGCGGATCTCCAAAGACCTTGCAGTATTTCAGAAAGCTGGGAGCGCGCGGAGATGAGCAAACGAGCATCTGCCCCCCTCCTGGAGGTCGTGCGCCCCTCGGGGACCCTCCTCCCGCACCTCTCGGGGCGGTGAAGCAGCCGCCTCCCGAGCTAGCTCGTCGGGCCAGAACCCGCGGAGAAGCAGGTCCCCTCCCCACTTCCCTCTCGCAGCCCCTCTCCGCCAGTAGCAGCGCTGCTGTCTTCCCACAGGAGGGCTGGGAGGGCGCCCGAGTCCGCAGCGCCCCCGCCCCCTCGCTTTTTCTTTCTTTCCTCGGTTTGGGATCTTGCTACCGGAGCCGGGAGAGGTTCTGAGAAGAGAAGAGCGAGGGACAGGAGTGCAGGCTTCCGCTGCAGCGCGCGAACGGAGCTGGGGTACTGCATCTCCCGCGTCCCCTCCCGGTCCTCGCCGCCCTGGCTAGGATGTGAAAAAGGGAAGCCCTCGAAGGAGCCCACGGTTGGAGTCCCTTTGCCCGCAGCGCCGCGGGACCAGAGCGGCGACGCAGGCGGCCCGGGGGCCGGCTCCCAGCTCCCATTCCTCAGAAAGAGCGCGGTGGGGATCGCGTCTTCCCGGCGCTCGGCACAACTCCAGGGCTAGCAGCGCGCGGCTGGACCAAGTCCGCTGTCCGCCGACTCACCGAGTGCGGGCACACCTGCACGCCCGCCTGCACTCCCGGGAGCCCTACCTCCTTGGCACCTGCGCCGACCCCACGCCAGGCGCTGAAAGCCCGGCTCCTGGATCCCGCAGCGCCCCGGGACCCTATGGAGAGCGCGCGGGCCGCGGCTTCTTGAGTGCGGGTGCCGCCGCCGTCCAAACTGCGCGCTGGGGTCCCCCGGCTGGCCCCTCTTAGGGGCATCCGAGAAGCCGGGAAAGAGCGCACCATGAAGTCCGTGTTGTTCAGCCGATTCTTCATCCTCCTACCCTGGATCCTGATCGTCATCATCATGCTCGACGTGGACACCCGCAGGCCCGCGCCCCCGCTCACTCCGCGCCCCTACTTTTCTCCCTATGCTTTGGGCCGCGGGGGCGCCCGACCCCCGCTCCGCAGGGGCGTCCCCGGGCGCGGCTCCGAGAAGCGCAACGAGTCGCGGCCGCAGCCGCGGCCGCGGCCGCAGCCGCAGCCGGAGCCGCCTCTGCCCACCATCTATGCCATCACGCCCACCTACAGCCGCCCGGTGCAGAAAGCCGAGCTGACCCGCCTGGCCAACACCTTCCGCCAGGTGGCGCAGCTGCACTGGATCCTGGTGGAGGACGCGGTGGCGCGCAGCGAGCTGGTGAGCCGCTTCCTGGCGCGGGCCGGCCTGCCCTGCACGCACCTGCACGTGCCCACGCCCCGGCGCTACAAGCGGCCGGGGCTGCCGCGCGCTACGGAGCAGCGCAACGCCGGCCTCGCCTGGCTGCGCCAGAGGCACCAGCACCAGCGCGCGCAGCCCGGCGTGCTCTTCTTCGCCGACGACGACAACACCTACAGTCTGGAACTCTTCCAGGAGGTAGTGGCTGGCCCGCCCCAGCGGGGGGCCAGGGCGGGAGGGGGCCTCGGGGGTCGCCTGCCCTTGGGAGTTGTCACTTCTCAGTGCACTTTTGGGACGCCAAGTGCAGCGCTGCTCGCGGGCAGCCCACAGCCTCTGCCGGCCCTGGCGTGTTTCGCTGGTCAAGGGGGTGGGGTTTGGGGACAGGGGGTGAGGACCACCGTGACTCATGGGTGGAAGTCTGGCTTAGCAGTCTGCCTGGCCCCGAGATTAGGTTGAGGGAGTAGCACAGTTGTGGAACGCGGGGATGATCGCCAGGAACAGGCTGGGTGGCCCGAGGATGGCGCCAAGGTGGAGAGGTTGGTCAGGGAGACTGGATGCCACAGGAGGGGATGGGGAGATGGCCCTGCGCAGTGCGGGGCGGCTTGGTGTACTCCCCAGGCCTTTCAGGGGGCACAGGTGTGATTGGGATTCTAGAACATACGGAGAGGAAGGTGGAGAGAGTTATTTACAAATCAGCCAAGAGACAAATTTCTCTGGCACAGTCCGCTGGCACGGAAATGACTATTAGTGAAAACATTGCCTTCTAAGGGGGTCCTCCACCCCACAAAGGCCCTTTCCGACTCAGCATGCTGCCTCTTTTTCAAGGAAACTCTCTGGCAAATGACTTGAAACTGTTCTGCCTTGTGGAAAAGACTGTTCTGTCTTTTCGCAGCCAGAGGTACCAGCTGCACTTCCAGTTCCTTTTCTCGACCTTTCTCGAAGGCCTCTCTCTTGGGTGAGTTAGCAAGGCTACTCTTGCATGGTGCCATTGCATCCTGTGCTTGCTGGAGGTTCTCAGTGCATCCGGCCCCATGCTGTGGAGAAGACCCACTTTTCCCTTGAAAGGCCACACGTGCGCACAACCAGCGTGCACTGGACTAGAACAGGTGTTAACTTCTTGAGGCTGGTATTTTGCAGCGTGTGTGTGTGTGTGTGTGTGTGTGTGTGTGTGTGTGTATGTGTTCTGCAAATAAGACTGCGTTCCAAGGTTTTGTCAGTTTCTTCTTCATACACAAATACAGCTGGAAAGTATCTTGGATTCTTTGACATCCTGTGGGACCATTGCCTTCCTCTACCCCAAATTCCTTGATAGCCTGCCTCTAAGACTCCATCACCCCCTCCTCACCCAGGTAAACTGGACTGTGTGGTAAATCATACATGCCCCACATTTTCATTCTAATATCTGTTTAGTGCTCTTAACCTCAGGCCAAAGCTACTTGTACACCTTCAGTTTAATTTTTCTGCCTATGTGATTTAAAAAAATCCATTTCTTACGAGCAATTGCCACCTTCATTTCTATTCATCCTCTCCTTCTTCGTGAATAAAAGGACCAGTAATTGCTTTCTGTCTTTTCTTCTCCGTCCTTTCAGGAGGTAGAGCTTTCTGTCCATGTTTCTACAGAAGAAATAAAAGTGTGGGATAGTCTTTATGACCAAGACTACAGATATCATCTGATTTTTTTTAATTGGGCTTTTATTTTTATTCTGCTTGCATATTCTCTCCCACAAAAGATAGGGTTTGTATTCTGAAGCACAGACCTTTACATGCCAGTACACCACAATTTTAAACCCACTTTTCTCCTTCCACTGGGAAGTTGCCTTACCTGTGAAACTGTGGTCTTGTGTGTGTAAAGTAATGCACATCATTATTAATTACCCCTTTAGGGGGCAGGGCTGTGACGGGGGAATGATTTTCAGTTTATTCCCAGCTGCTAGCCTGTCCTGTGGGGTGTTAGATGAGGGCGAGAGTGGGCAACGCAGGTGGTGAGACATTCAGAACAGTCTTCCTTTGATGCTTCCCAAACTGAAAGGAAGGCTTGTTGGTGGTGGCTACTAAGCAGCAAGAGAAGAATACAGGCGGCTTTTTTTCCCTAGTGGTCCCTGGAGGGTGGGGGTGGGGGTGGGGGAGAAAGAGAGACAATATAAGGAAGGAGAGGGTGATGAGAGAAAAATAGCATTGGCCAGAGGAAACTATAAAGGAAAATAAAACTTTATGAAGTAATGAGAATAAAATTAAGAGCATGTGCAGCTCTTTTTTGTTGAGAGGTGCCAAGTATACAAAAATACACAACAGACGTAATTTTTAAAAAACCCAGTATGCATGACACACTTAGAATTTTCTTCTTTTTTTTTAATCTTTATTGTTGAAGGTATTGCATATGTCCCCTTTTTCCCCCTATTAACCCCTTCTAGCCTGCCCCTCCCCCAGCCCCAGGCCTTTACCACCCTAGACACACGTAGACTTTACATTCTGTAGCTCCCAGAGGTCCCTCCAATACAGTAATTTTATGACTAGTCCCTTTGTCCACCACCATCCCTTCTCCCTCCCACATGATGCATGTGGACAGAGTAGGCATCTGTTCACCATGCATATATGCCAATACATTCACTTTTTCTTTTTACAACACATTATTTTCCTCACATGGCAAGCAGTATTGATTCTCTAAAAAGTCAGATGTAGTGGAATTTATGCATCCTTAGTTTTGTGAATTAATGGGATGGCCTACTTTAAACCAGTTCTAGGATTGATTCCATGTGGATTACAGTGTAAACATGGCTCTCTTGGAAAAAAAAAAAAAGATAGGAGTAGATAAAACAGCTAGACACTGAAACGCCCCAGGGAGAGGGAAAATGCTGATCAGGGATGCTGTAGGGCAGAGGTCTATATCTCAGCAAAGTGTATGTGCACACACGCAAATTAGCTTTTAAGTAATTCACAGTGCTTAAGGAAAGAATGTCCCAAGTCAGGCTTCATCTTTTATTCATAGTGCTTCTAATTTCCATGGTTGATGTAAACGCAGATAAGATAGAAGGAAGAAAATGAACCAGGTACAAATTAGCTCACTAAGCATTGGCTGCAAATGAAAGAAAGTAAAAGATGAAAGGTCTCCAAATTAAATTAAAGGCGCAACAGGCAATCCATGTTCAATTATTTCTCGTGGTAACTGGCATGGTTCTTGCTTCTCCCATACAGCTAACTCATTTTCAGCCTACCCTTTCAACTGAGCTGTGCCGCCTGGAAAGAAATATTTGCATTGAACGAATCCTACATTAACAGCCAAATCCATTTGCAAATGAAAGCTAGCGTGAGTTGCAGCCACAGAAACTCTGCTGGCCATTGGAGACAACAGTGGTCAGGGGTGTGTGTGTGTGTGTGTGTGTGTGTGTGTGTGTGTGTGTGTGTGTGTGTTTCAGGTTTCCAGTATCTCAACAACTACTGCTCTTCCTGTGGCATTGATGGGGGTTTGAATTCTGGACCACAGGTAGGCCACCTGCCTGTGCACCCTATGGATGGAGCTCTCCAGAAAAGCTTATTTGCAAAGGATTTAAACGACTTTAATAAAAGCAACTACTGCAGATAAATGTGACTCTATATCCAGTCATATTTTCAATAAGCTATTGATCAGATTTCTGTTCCTTACTGGAAAACCTTCCAAGTTTGCCTGAGTTTAAGGCTGATGCTTTTCAGGTGAAGTTGCTTTTGCCTTTGCGAGTCCATTAAATTGAAAGGTTAAAAAATAGCACTTTCCAAGCAGGAACAAAATCTTTAAAATTTTTAACTTTAAATTTAATGAGGAAAGACTGGAAGACAGGCCAACTCCGAGACATTTAAGGAGCTCATGAAAGGATTCAGTTAATGAGACTGCATCTTGAAGATGTTCTGACAGGCAGTGAGCTGAACAGGCCCTTTGTTTGGATTTTTTTGTTGGGTGCTGTTAAGTTATTTGTGTGCTGGGAAGGTGGAGGAATTGAGGCTTGATTCTGTCTTGCTTCTTTTCTGAAACATTTATAAGCTCTCCCCCCTTTACAGGCAGCTTATTAGAGCTATAATACAAAGAATATTGAAATTCAAAATCTTAACCGCCCCGCCCTCCACCCCCAATAGTAAATTCTGTATGTTTCCTGCAAGGAGACAAAAGATCTGCCATTCTTTTTACCCTGATACTTAGTGTAGGGTAATTATCTTTTCAAAATGAAGAAGCCCAGAAGATTTCACTATTTTACCTGAAATGTGTTCCTTGTGTTTTATTTCTCCCTATCTAAAAGCATATTAATAGTCATGCCATAGGTCTGATAAAATGTGAGAATTTTAGAAAAATATGGTCATAAAACTACAGCCAATTTTCTTAGGCTATTGATGTTAAATCTATAGATTTTCTTTAGTCTCCCTGTGGATAGGACTTGAGTTATGGCTAGTCTTTGACAGGGTTCTTTGGAGACCAGCAGTTTTCATTTGGATTTTGATAATTTAATGGACCAGAAATAATAACTCAGCTTTAAAAGACATTATCTCTTGCCTCTTCCAATTGTCTTTTTCCATCATTCGCCCCCTTACTTTTCACTGACTATTCTTTCTCATGAATAGACATGAAGATGTGTCTGGATTATTGTTTGGTATGATGAATTTGTGTCTTTTAAACATTTAGGCTGTTGTCTGGTTCTTTTTGGAAACTGTGGGTGATTCCATTTTCTTCTGCCTGTTTCACTTGCCTCTAAATTATAAGCTGGTAATTTTTCTCTTGTGTGAACAGTAATGGAATGGTAATTGCTTTTAAGGCATGCTACAAAAGCAAAATAGAAGAACCAAAGTGAACGGTCCTATTTATTAACAATTCCAGGGGGTATTCGAGTAGTGTTTTTTTGGTACAGAATTCAATAATGTTCAGATACATCTATTCAAACCTTTCGGGCAGACTCTGATGGAATATTTGCTCAATCTGTATAAGTTAACACGTTATTGTATATTTGATTTGCAGTGCTGCAGAAGCACGAAATTAAGTTTTGCATGGTTCTCAAATTCTCTCCCCAAAACACAAATACAATTGTTATACCAATCTATTGTATACATACCAGGTGTACCAGTTAATAATGCAAATTTTTTTCAGTAGATGGAGTTACACATATGTTGATATATATGTGATTAGATATGTATGCTATTTTGTTGTATTGACAGCAAACTTCAAAACTTCATGTCAAATTTTCTGAAGATGTTAACATCATAGATATCTTTACTCTTAAAAATGTCGAATTTCATGCCAAAAAAAAGCATTTGTGGGAAGTTTTAATTCATTATTTTGAAGAAAAGTGCTGCTGAAAGTTATCATATACTTCGGGAAGCTTATGGTGAACATACTACATCTCAAGATACTTGTGAACACTGGTTTAAACGCTTTAAAAGTGATGATTTCGATGTGAAAGACAAAGAACGTCCAGATCAACCAAAACAGTTTGAAGACCAACAATTACAAGCATTATTGGATGAAGATGCGGGTCACACTCAAAAACAACTTGCAGAAAGATTAAACGTTGCTCAGCAAACAATTTCTGATCGTTTACAAGCAATGGGAAAGATTTTAAAGGAAGGAAAATGGGTGCCACATCAACTGAACGAAAGACAAATGGAAAACCGAAAAGTCATCAGTAAAATGTTGCTTCAATGGCATGAAAGAAAGTCTTTTTTGCATCGAATTGTGACTGGCGATGAAAAGTGGATTTATTTTGAGAATCCCAAACGCACAAAATCATGGGTTGATCCAGGTCAGCCATCAACATCGACTGCAAGGCCAAATCGCTTAGGAAAGAAGACAATGCTCTGTGTTTGGTGAGATCAGGAAGGTGTGGTGTATTAGGAGCTTCTGAAACCAGGTGAAACCATTAACACTGATTGCTACTGACAACAAATAATCAATTTGAACCAGGCATTGATCGTGAAATGACCAGAATGGGCCAGAAGACACGGCAAAGTAATTTTGCTTCATGATGACGCACCATCACACACTTCAAAATCATTTAGGCACATTAAAAGATCTTGCCTGGGAAGTTTTAACCCACCCGCCATATTCACCAGACCTTGCTCCTTTGATTACCTCTTGTTCCAATCGATGGCACACTCACTTTCTGAGCAGCACTTCCAAACGTACAAAGAAGTGGAAAATTGGGTCTCTGAATGGTTTGCCTCAAAACAAGAAAAGTTCTATTGGGACAGTGTCCACAAATTACCTGAAAGATGGGGGACATGTGTAGCTAGTGATGGACATTACTTTGAATAAAGCACTTTTGATGTTTCTCTTGAAATTATTGTGTTTTCTTTGATTACAAAATCCACCATTATTAACCATTACACCTGGTAGGTAGGTAAGTAGGTAGATTTAGAAAAGATTTCCAATTCACAGAACTAAACTAATAAAATGTAATCCATTGTTCATACCTGGTAATTTTTGTGTACAACCTTAAGTAAATGTTAAAAATACCCTTTGCCATGGATACAAGCAAAATACAGTTGACATTAGTTGACACTTACTATGGGCCAGGAGCCACCCTTAGGATTGTACAGGTGTTAATGTATTTGATCCCCCACAACAGCCCCTGAGCTAGCACTGTCCCCATTTTTCCCTTCACCCTTATGCTAATATTTAATCATGAACAGTTTTTGATGAGTACAGGGATCTTTAAAAGTGCAGCCTGAATCAAATATAGTCAGTATGATCAGTAGCCCTTTTTATACTTGAGCAGAAGAACCAGGAGATAACTTGGAAAGATCATGCAGATAGAATTTTTTCAGAGAGAGGATTTTGAATCCCAGTACTTCTGTCCTAGAACCTACCCTCTGGACTATCTTGCAGCTCATCTCATTCAACATGTACAGTCATATGGAGCTATGTCACATGACAAGCAAAGCTTTTGATCAGCAGGAATCTTTTGACGCTGTTGCTGTCTTCTGGGCTGTGCCATCTTCATATTTTCTTTTATGACCATTTTTTCTTGATATCATTTGGTCTTAAGAAAATGTTATCTCCTCCCTATCTCACTGACAGATTGTTTGATTTTTGGATTGTTTTTCTCAAGTCAGGCAAAAACTGCCAAGTCAGCACATAAACTGTTGTCTTATATTTTTAAAATTAGATACTCTTGTGAATAAGTAAGAATTGACCATTTCTGCAAGAAGATAAAACACTAAAAATACTTTTCCCTCAGTTGATATGTACATCAGCAGCTGTGTCTCCTGGGACTGTAGCTTGTCGGGGCAGACAGAATTGAATGGAAAAAGGCTGAGTTGTTTCACGTTACCATTGAGACGGGAGAGCTGCGCACCTGAACCCGTTTGAGCTGAAGCCTGTGTAAGTGGCTGACACCTGCTGGTTTAGGGAGCCTCATGCTGTGTGCTGGTTATGCTGGCTGCTGAGGGCCCACACGGCCACATTCACAGAACTACTCACTTGTTGGAACGTTTGTTCATTTTCTTGGCTGATTTCTTCTGGGGTTAGGAATTTCCCTGGATTAAAAAGCAAAATGAATGAAAATCATTGGTTGAGTCTTTTTGCACAGCAGGAAAAGCTTGGAGATAGCTATGCTGAGAGGATGATCTTTTTTTTTTTTTAACCACAAATCAGACTATTTGGTCTTTTCCCCCAAATAACTAAAAACTCAGTAGTTCTCCCACCTCCTCCCCCCACCCCCATCAGTCAAACATTATGTATGGTACATGCAGAATATAAGACTCTTGTTTCTTCAACCAGGTTTTTATAAATTACTAGAGGCCTGGTGCATGAAATTCGTGCATGGGCGTCAGGGGAGGGCGGTGTCCCTCAGCCCAGCCTGCACCCTCTCCAATCTGGGACATCCAGATTGTCAGACATCCCTCTCACAATTCGGGACTGCTGGCTCCTAACCACTCAGCTGCCTGATTGCCCCTAACTACTCTGCCAGCCTGATAACCCTCTAACCGCTCCCCTGCCAGCCTGATTGACACCTAACTACTCCCCTGCCAGCATGATCATCCCCTACTGCCCTCCCCTGCCGGCCCAATCGCCCCCAACTGCCTTCTCCTACAGGGCTGAGGGGACTGGGTTACTCTGGCTGGATGAGGCGGGGCTAAGGGGACTGGGGGACTGAGGCTGGATGAGGCAGGGCTGAGGGGACTGGGGGACTGAGGCTGGATGAGGCGGGGCTGAGGGGACTGGGCGCTGCCATCTTGAGAGGATGTGGCAGTCAATTAGCATATTCCCTCTTTATTGGCTGTGGGCGCCTGTCATCTTTGTGAGGGCGTGGTGGGCAATTAGCATATTTCTTCTTTATTAGATAGGATATCTTCATCTCTCTACTGAAAGCTGAGTATGCTAAATGTTGAACATTCTCCATTAACTGGGATGTTGTCTAAGATAATTGTATATTAGAAGTAATAATGTATTGACAAGATTCCTTCTACCTAACTTGAGCTTAAACATTACCACATTCAGAAGATATTGAATATAATTAATCAGTATGTCTTCTCCTGTTAATTGAGCACTTACTATGTGCCAGGCACTGTGGTTAATCACTGCAGCTGTGAACACGGCACCCAGACCTCCCAGATTGAGCACCTGCTCTTACTATGCGCCCTAGGATTAGTGCATGTCGGGAGACCTGCAGTTGCCAGGGAGTGTAAAGCGGAGGCAGCTAATAGAGTTGTAGGTTGGTTTTGTGTTTGTGTGGGGGAAGGGGGTTGGGCTGGGGATGAGTACTTGGGCCCATGTGGAACAGAGAAAGTTTATTCAGATTGTATGTGGAAGAGAGAAAGGGCACAGTTGGGCCTGCAGAAAAAAAGGCCCAAGACCGCTCTAGCACTTGCCAGGGAGCCTCTCTGAGTTCTGACCCCTCCTGTCCTCAGGGCCACTGGGCCTCATGGGATAGGCCCAGGGCCAGCAAGGATGGGACTACAAACCAGCTAGGCACAGTCCGGGGGGTGGGAAGGGACCCGTGAGTCCCTACACAGCAATGGACCCATCACGGGAGTCCGTCCTCTTGATGAGGATGTTGACTGTGACCTAGTGGCCATCTTGGCACTGATGCTGGGTGTCATACACACCTTGACCCCCTGGTTCTCCTTCCCCCATGAAAGCAGCGAGCCCTAGGCCCCCAGGCCCCTGGCTGCCTTGTGATAATCAGTGTAGGCTAGGCCACAAGCTTCAGTGCTAACCATACTCCCGAGAAATCTGGGTCCTGCCAGCATCCAGAGCTCTCCAGGTGGAGGGAGCCAAGCCTATGGCCTGAGAAAAGAAGATGTGTGAGTGTCCAGAGACCTGAAGGGTGTCCTTGCTATCTTCAGGGGAGGAGTTAGAGTCTCTCCCCAAACCTGTCCTGTAAAGCAGATTTCAGTTTCTTTGTATTTGGAAGTGGTGTTAAATCATGGCCATTAGATCCTTCTTCCTGGATACTGCCCTGTCCTTGTGTTCATCTGAATCTGAAAAGTGTGAACATAGCCATGTGAGGAGCATGCCTTCGTTTTTTCCCCACCTGGTTTTCCAAACACCCGTTAGGCATATCTTTGACTTGTAACTTCTAACTAGAACTTGGTAAATTCGTAGGAAAACTATAGATCTGTATTTGTACATCTGTTTGTATTAAGGAAGTGGTAACATAAACTGTTACGGATTCGTTTATAGCATCTAACATTGCATTATATAATGGAGTATATGTGTTTCAGTTCACTGTTTCTCCCACTGTAATATAAACTCCATAAGGGTACAAGTCTTCTATTGTTCACTGCTGTGCCTCTAGTGTCCAGAGCAGTGCTTACCCGTGGTCAACGCTTATTAACTATTTGTTGAATGAATGAATTATAAGAGGCGTGGAAGCTGAGGGGTTCTATTGCAGAAGGAAGCTCTTCCTAGAAAGGAGCTCTGCACAGATTGTCAGTCAGATCAGTTTCGAAGTCTGGTTTGTGTGTCTAGGATTGTATTGAGCCCTTTAAGTAGGAACTTAAAAAATAAATGTGGTCCCTGCTCTTTCAGAGGCTTCATGCTTAAAGGGGGAGGGGAAAGGTGGGGGTGGAGAGAGAGAGACACAGAGACCATGAATATCGATGGCATCCCTGTCAGTGCCCATTAAGGTGTGTCAAGGTAGTTGTGAGCCAGTTGAGTGTTAGACCTCTTCACACGTGTCAAAGGCTGGTGGGCAGCTCAAATGGGAGCTTGGGAGTTAAGTAGTTCCATGTTCAAATGCAGCTTCACCTCTTAGTGGCTGCATGCCCTGGGCAAGGGCTGCCTGCCTCATGTTATTGCTGTAAGCACGGAGCTCTAGGCAAGTTATATCAGTTCTTTTCCTCTTGTGTTCTCTTCTGTGGGTGACTTCCCCTACTGGGGACAGACTGGACAGCTGCACTGCCTCAGTGGGGTAGATGCCTCTAAAACTGTTCCTGAGATCTGGACTGTGCTTCCGGAAGCCTGGTGGGAGGGGGAGGCAGAGGTGCTTGACTTTCCCAAATCAGTCTACACCCAAGTGGAACTAAATAAATTGGGTATCTTAATGACACTACTGGGTTACTACAGTGAATAGAGGGACAAGAGTTAAATAGAACTTGTCTACGAAGGGTCCTGGGAGGAAGTGAGATTGATAGAATCAAAAGCATCTAAGACATTTTAGGCTGAGAGGAGGTAGCAGGGTGTTCTCCTGTGGGCTGAGAGGTCTGAGGCCAGTTAATGAGTGTGTGAAAGCTAACAAGTTGGCAGGATACTAAACTTCCTGCAGGTCCCAGGTGTAATTTGAGTTACTGTTATAGTCCCAGGACCTAGGGCAATGGTCAGCAAACTCATTGGTCAACAGAGCCAAATATTAGCAGTACAAAGATTGAAATTTCTTTTGAGAGCCACATTTTTTAAACTTAAACTATATAGGTAGGTACATTGTTATTAACTTAATTAGGGTCCTCCTAAGCTGGCCTTTGCTAAAAACTCAAGGGGCCAAAGAGCCGCATGTGGCTCGCGAGCCGCAGTTTGCCAACCACTGACCTAGGGCATATTACATGACAGATTATTTCTGGCATGAATAAAAGGATCAGAGAGATAGTGTGCAATAAAAGAGAGGGCAATGTAATAGGAATGAAATGAATAGATTTTTAAAGCAACATAATTAGAAGCAATCGTTTAATGTTTAAGGTCATTGGCTGAGCTTGGGAAGGTTAGGAGTGTTCCTCTACTCAGCACCTCTTGGAGGAGGAAGAGAAGATTCTATTTGACGGCCTTACCTTGTGCCCAGCCCCCTCCAGCCTTAACTGGAACATTGAGCTGGTTGGTCTTCAGCTGACGGGCAGTTACTGGGAAATCTGCCCTTAGCTTGTTCCTCAATTTTCAAACATTGCTTAAATTTTCATAAACCAAAATATTTTAAAGCTTTTTTCCTGCCAGAATGGGGAAGATGTAGTAGTTGGAAGCTATATGTGTGCATGTTTGCCCATGGGGTCCCCTGGTTGCCTCCTTGCCTGTGCATGTTCTTTCTTCACATGCCCACCCTGTGCCCACCTCGTCAGTCTCTGGCAAGGATGGTGGTCACAACAGGGTCTGGTGCTGTGGCACTCAACATTTTCTGTTCACATAACTCCTAAAAAGTTTAGTAAAATTACACAACCTCTAGGATATCTTCAAATTGATGTTTAAATTAAAAAAAAAATTTTTAAATAGTTGCAAAGCATGTGATTTCTGGTGTATTATAGATATTGATATTTGTAAATGAAATTTAAATATATTCAGTGGGTATTGTAAATAATGTAACAGTTGTATGCCCACTAATATTCACTTAATAAATATACTTTTCAATAATTTAGGAATTTTATGTGTTCTTGTTTTCTTATTCTCCCTTGGAGTTTTATTCTAGCATAATATTTTGCAGTTCAAGTGCATCTATTGATCCTCCTTTTATGTATATCTTCAATAACAAAAAATGAATGTAGACAGAATTTACATTTTTCAGAAATTCCTGTGGCTATAAGTTTCTGTCTTAAAAGCTCTTCAGGACTGAGTTAACAGAACAGTTAGTAACAGTTAACAAGTAATCAAAACAACATAAATGTTTCAAAGTTGATTAATCATTAAGCATAAAAGCTATATTTATTGGAAATTGGTTTCTTAATGACATGGATGGACATTTTTTTGTTGATGTGTATTCCATATTATTGATGAATATTTCTTGTTGCTAGAAAGATAAAAGGTTTAGCATAAATTATTTTCCCATTAGGTCAACCTTGTTTACATAAAGAAGTAAATAAGATAGAAAGCATTTTCTTATACCAGTGTTCTTCACTTTTTTCAACTCTTGGGCTCTAAGCCAAAAATCATATGTTGATCTCTGAGCAGAAACTCTTAATGCTGTATTGATGACATTGGTTTTCCTTCCTTCAATTTTGTTGAAAGCAGGTAATTAGAAACCTCCTTGTCTTCCAAAAGGATCTATTACCCATGAATAGACATGAACTTTCTTAATAAAGACAGTGATATTTCTAATTACCTTTGTTTGGTGCCCTAGAGATTTGGCCACAGTGGACAGGACATTCTAAGGTTCACGGTGGGTGAGAAATTGCCCTTCTGTGAGGGGAGGGGAGGAGGGAAGACAGAACCATCTGTGGGATTGTGGGATTGTGGAGGGTCAGGATTTTCCATGGAGAGTCTTTGTACATGCTCAGTGACCGCGCACCCTCAGCCTGAGAACTGCTCTTTTGGTGGAAGGAGAACTAAGTTAGGAACCGGAAAGTGTGGGCTCCAGGCTTGGCTGAGCCAAAGCCCTCACGCCTCGTGACCTCAGAGGAACAAACGTTTATGGACCATCTGTGCTCTGCCCCAGGCTAGGCATTTAGAGATGCACACTGCTGTTTAACTCTCATGTCTCTGAGGTGGACACTACAATGTCTGTTTTACAAATGAGGAGAAGCTCTGACACGCAGCTTCCTCCCAGGGCCTGACACAGACGTGTGCGGCTCTTATGAGAAATGGGGGATGCACAGGTGAATGGGTGAAAAGGGCAGCTCCCGCTCCAGGTGGTTGTCTGCTTCTCTATAAGTCGGTGGCCACAGGGACTGTGCAGAGGCTCACGTCACCCAGCTCACCAGCCCGGCGGCCCCGAGGTGCTGCTCTGTGAGCCAGTGGGAATGAGGATTTAAATATGGTCCATGTGTGGATGTGTTGTTTATCACCTAAATAAACTCGGCCTTGCAAGATTAAAATGTCATGTTGGTTTTAAAGATCAAATGACAGTTTGGGGATGTTTTTGTAGCTTTGAGAAGTTCTCGGCTACATCTGGCAAAAGTGCTGAGACAGCCCAGGGAGGTCTTCTCTGTCAGGGGCTTGGGCTTGTTCAGAGAAGCTCTGTTAACACCTGCTCTCCAGAGCTGGTGTGGGGAGTTCTCCCCCAACCCTTCATTGTTTTCAGTTTTCTTTCATGATTATGTTTAACTATTTGCCTATTACCTTTGATTCCTGCCCTGCATACTGAAAAGACAGGTTTTGTGATTTTCTGGTCTTGTTTTTCCACCTTGTTTAAAGATTTTAAAAACAAAATGTTAAGAAGTTGGCTTGATGATGCTTGTGGTTTCTATGGGCAGTGATTTGGGTTTTTACAGAAACACAGGGGTTTCCGCTGAAAATCAGTTGATCGTCCTGGAGATTAAAATATAGGTGTCCATTTGGTTGGCTCTTATAACTCCAGTGACATTTAAAAGTAAATGCCTGCTCTTTGTTTATGATCAGGTCTCTTTTACCACATGTGAAAGGCCGTCGGGGGAGAAACAAAAATTGAGTATTCCTGTTATTTCTTATTGACCATTTTAACCATTTTTAAGTGTGCAGTTTGGTGCATTAAGTAGACTCACTTTGTTGTGCAAGCATTGCCTCTGTCCCTCTCCAGAACTTTCTCACCATCCCAAACTGAAACTGTTCCAGTAAACAATAACTCCCTAATGCCCGCTCTGCTGCCCCTGGTACCAATAATCTACTTTCTGCCTCTTATGAATTGAACTCATACAGGTAAAATCATACAACAATTGTTGTTTTGTGCCTGGCTTATTTCACTCAGTGTAATGTTTTTAAGGCTCATCCACATTGTGGTATGTATCAAAATTTCATTCCTTGCTAAGGCTGAATACTATCCCATTGTGTGTATAGATCATATTTTGTTTATCCATTCAAACACCAATGGCTACTTGAGTTGCTTTCTTCTCCTTTTGGCTGTAGTGAATGCTGCTATAAACATTGGTGTACAAATGTGTGTTTGAGTGAATGCATTCAGTTCTTTTGTGTGTGCATGTATAGAAGTGGAATTGCTGGATCATATGGTAATGCTCTTTAATTGTTTTTGAGAAACTGCCATTCTATTTTCCATGGTGGCTGCACCATTTTACATTCTCACCAAGCACAAGGGTTTCAATTGCTCCATATACTTACTTTCTGTTTTGTTTTTCATAATGGCCTTCCTAATGCGTGTGAAGTGATAGCTCATCGTGGTTTAGATTTGCATTTCTCTAATGATGAATGATGTCAACCACCTTTTCATGGGCTTATTGATCGTATCATTTTTGGAGAATGTTTTTTCATGTCCTTTGCCAAGTATTTTTAGGGTTTTATGTGTTTTTTTATTTTCTTTTTCAATTACACTTTACATTCAGTATTATTTTATATTAGTTTCAGGTGCATAGCATAGTGGTTAGACAGTCATATACTTTACAGAGTGCCCCACCCCCAAAATTTCCACCTGGCAATTTTGTTTGTTTTCTTTATTTTGTTCTTTAGATTCCATATATAAATGACATCATATGGTATTTGTCTTTTTCTGACTGACTTATTTCACTTAGCATAATACTCTAGGTTCATCCATGTTGTCACAAATGGTAAGATTTCATTCTTTTTTATGGCCAAGTAATAACCTTTCTAATAAAGACAGAATTTGCAAATTGACTGTAACTCCGCAACAAAGATGGCAGTGCCCACAGCCAATAAGGAGCGAATATGCAAATTGATGCTACAAGGCGAGAGGCGGAAGGTGGCTCTGGGCCAGAGCAAAGGCGGAAAGGCAGCTCCGGCAGGAATGAAGACAGTGCCAGCAGCCAGGGGAAGGAAGGCCTATTCTTGCACAAATCTTCATGCATCGGGCCTCTAGTTTCATTATATATATATACACACACACACACACACACACACACACACACACACCACAGCTGGTTTATCTACTTAATTATTGATAGACCCTTGAATTGCTTTCATATCTTGGCTATTGTAAATAATGCTGCAATAAACATAGAGGTGCATGCATCCTTTCAAATTAGTGTTTTCATTTTCTTCAGATATATACCCAGAAGTCAAATTGCTGGGTCATAAGGCAGTCTCATTTTTAATTTTTTGAGGAACCTCCATACTGTTTTCTGTAGTGGCTGTCCAATCTGCATTCCCACCAACAGTGCATGAGTGTTTTCTGTTTTCCACATTCTCACTAACACTTGTTGTTTGTTGATTTATTGATGATAGTCATTCTGACTGATGTGAGGTGATATCATTGTGATTTTAATTTGCATCTCTCTGATTAGTAACACTGAGCACCTTTTTATGTCTATTGGCTCTCTGTCCTTTTGGAGAAGTGTCTATTCAGTCCTCTGCCATTTTTAAATTGGATTGTTTTGGGGGGGGGTGGTTTTGGTGTTGAGTTGTATGAGTTCTTTATAGATTTTGGATATTAACTCCTTATCAGATATATCATTCTTTGCCCATTGATGAATTGGATTATTTGGGTTTTGTTGAGTTTAATGAGTTCTTCATATATTCTGGATAGTAAGTCTGTATCAGATATGTGACTTGCAAATATGTTCTCCCATTCTGAGATTTGCCTTTTTATTCTGTTGATAGTGTCCTTTGGTGCCCTAAAGTTTTAAATTTGAAGTTCAGTTTATCTGTTCTTTCTTTTGTTGTTGTTTCTCTCTCTCTCTTTTTTGTTGTTTTTGCCATTGGTTTTATAGCTAATAAGTTGTTGCCAAATTCAGTGTCATGAAGTTTTCCCCTATGTTTTCTTTAAATAGTTGCATAATTTTAGCTTTTACACTTGGTTAATTAATGTTGATCTATTTTGAGTTCATTTTTGAATATGGATATCTAGTTTTTCCCACCACTGTTTGTTGAAAAGACTGTCCTTTTCCCATTGAATGGTGTTGGCACCCTTGTTGAAAGTCATTTGCCCATCTATGTGAGGGTTTATTTCTGGGGTTTCTAGTCTATTTCATAGGTCTGTATGTTTGTCTTTATGCCAGTACCACACTGTTTTTGATTACTGTTGCTTTTTAGTAAGTTTTACAATCAGAAAGTGTGGGTCCTTAACTTGAAAGGAGTGTATCAGAGAAGCAAAATAGATAAAGAAACATGAGTCAATTATCTGCTATTACAACAGACACACTTTACATATAAGGACAGAGTTAGGATAAAGGTAAAAGCTGGGAAAAGACACACCATGTGAACATATGAAAACTATTGTGGCTATGTTAATATCAGACAAAGCAGCTTTCAAAACAAAGATCACAGGAGATAATGAGGGACATTTCATAATGATAAAAGGGTCAATTCATCAAGAAAAATAACAAATCTAAAGGTGTCTGCACCAAATAACATAGCTTCAAAATACATGAAGCAAAAAAAAAAGGGGGGGGGATAAATCTGAAAGGATAAAGAAGAACTCACAGTCATAGAAAAAAATTTTTTAAAGGAACAAATTTTGTTAGCATGCTTATTTGCAAAAGTCCTATGCAAACCTAACTGTACATTTGATACAATAAATACAACTATAAAAGGGATAGGACAATAGATGAAGCTTATTTGATTTTCGTAGAAGGAATGTATTTTAACATTGATGGAGGAAAAGAAGATGGGCTCATTGGGGCTGGAGGGGCCTCCAAAGTAGTAACCTCTTTCTCTCGTCCTTTCCAGTACTGTCACAATAGCATCATACTCGGGCTGGAATCCTTTTCTGTAATGGTGCCTACTTTCCTAGAAGCCTTGAGGAAAATAAAAATTTAAATAGTTCCTAGAGTTGGCTATAATGAGTCCACACACAGAAATTACGTGCAGCTGTTCCGTCTCCCCAACAGTCATGTTTCCTCATAAATATATTCAGGCCAAACCTCGTTAGCAAGAACACCACACAGGTGATGTCGTCTTACTCCTCCTGCATCCAACGGAGGCATTTATTGTTATTAGGTCACCTTGTGGCTGGTGATGCCAAACTTGACCACTTGGTTAGGGTAGTGACTGCCAAATCTCTGCTTTAAAAACATTTTTCCTTTGTAATTAGTAAGTAGCCCATAGATTGATGCCTTGAGACAGTGTGAATATGCTGTTTCCCATCTTTCACCCAAGCGTTCTAGTGTCGAATGATGCTTCTTGCTTGAATTAGTTATTACATTGGGAGTATCAAATGGTGATTTTCTTATTGTTTCATTCCTTCTACACTTGTTAGATGGGTGGCATTCTTCTTAAAGAACCTATAACCTATAACCATGGACTGTCAGTCCCCCTCCCTATAGCCATGGACTGTCAGTTCCCACCACCACCCACCCCCCGCCACACACACACACACACAGTTTTAAGCGAGCAATGTCATCCTTAATGATGCTCAAATTATTCCCAGATTGGCCAGCAACTCTTCAGATCAGCTTCTGTCTTTATTGCACATGTCCATGTTTATCTTTGAGCAATTCTCTGCATTTTTCTTTAATATTCTAGACTCATAATTTACCTGTGCCCGATCTGGAATCAGTCACATCTCCAGGGAGCCCTAATTCCTTTTAGTGGAGAACGGTATTTACAAACCAAGATCTGGGTGTTAATATTTCTAGGCTCTTGAATTATGAGTTCATATTGAAACCTCCTCATTAATTTGTTTTTACTTCAAATCAGCTTATTGAGGTACAATTTACCTATTATAAAATTTACTCATTTTAAATGTAGACACATATGCACCCTTGTAACTATCACCTTATGTCAGTTTTCACCACTTATGGCCCCAAATCTGCTTTCTATCGGTGTAGATAAGTTTGCCTATTCTGGAATTTCATATACGTGAAATGTACACTCTGTAGCCTTTATCTGGTTTCTTTCTCATTCGGCATTATGTTTTTGAGATTCATTCATGTTGTAATGAGTATCCATGGTTTATTACTTTTTATTGCAGAGTAGTAATCGGCTGCATGGAAATATCACAATTATCATTTTACAAATTAATGTACATTTGTGCTCTTTCCAGCTTATGGCTATTATGAATAAAAATATTGTGAACATTTAGGTACAAGTTTTTGTGTAGACATGCTTTTATTTTTCTTGAATAAATACTTAGAAATGGAACTGCTCGGTCATATGATAAGTATATATTCTTAACTTTATAAGAAATTGCTAAGTTGTTTTCCAAAGTGGTTGCACCATTTTATACTCCGACCAGGGATGTGTAAGAGCCGCAGTTGCTCCACGTCTTCATCAACAGTTGGTATTCTTTTAATTTTAGCCATTCTAGTGGGTGTGTAATAGTATTTTATTGTGGTTTTAACTTCTATAATGACTAATAAATAGAATATCTTTTCATGTGCTGCTGGGTTATTTGTTTTTCTTTGGTGAAATGTTCATTCATATTTGGCCCATTTTTAATTGTCCATAATGGATAATGCTACTCATGCTGTAGGTGTTTTATTGAGCTGTAAGAATTTTTTGTGTATTCTGAATGCAAGACTTCAGTTAGGTATATATAGTGGGATATTTTCTCTCAATCCATGACTTACTTTTTAAAAAAATCCTCACCTGAGGATATGTTTTTGTTGATTTTAGATAGAGGAAGGAGGAGAGAGAGAGAAAGAAACATATATGTGAGAGAGAAACATTGATTGGTTGTCTCCCTTATGCACCCCAAGGGGATCGAACCCACAACCTTTTCGTATATGGAACAACACTCCAACTGACTGGACCACCCAGCCAGGGCCAGTCTGTGACTTACTTTTGAATATTTTTAACAGTATTTTTTAGAGATTAGAAAATTTAATTTTGATTAAGTCCAATTTGTGGAATTTTTTAGGGTTCATATTTTTAAGTCCTAAGGGATTTTTGCCTACCCTGAGATCACAAAGAGTTCCTCCAATATTTTCTTCTATAAGTGTTATAAGTGTTCTGTGTTTGGGTCCATGATCCCACTTTAAGTTAATTTTTATGAATATGGTGAGATGGAGGGCTTGAAGTTCTTTTCCTTTTTTTTTTTTTTAACATAGGTGTCCACTTGTTCTAGAACGATGCATTAAAAAGACTAAACTTTCCCCCACTGAGTTGTTTTAACATCTTAGCAAAAATAAAAAAATTTTAAAAATCAACTGGCCATCTGTGGAAATAAGTATTTCTGAACTCTCTAATCCCTTCCATTTATCTGCCTGTCTGTCTTTATACTAGCACAGCATTGTATTGATTACTGCAGTTTTATAATGAAAAGAACTCAAGCTAGCTCCTCCCAGACGGTTCGAAACAGGATTCACAAATTCGTATGCCTTTGAGCAAGTGATATAATTAAGTGAAGCTGATCATGTGTAAGCAGTATTACCTTATTTGCTTATTGAAAGGGATTAAAACTTAAAGGACTAAAAATTCAACCTGACTTATTTTCATTTATATCCCTTCCCCCTCTATTTCTCATGATTTTTCTTATTTCTAATGGTGTCTTTTATATACATGTTTGCATATTAAGTACACAGAAACATTCCTCATTTCAATCAGACAACAATGTTGCCACCCTGTTTTCTTGAAATGCATGGCCCATTTGGTCTGTTTTTCACTATTCCCACTTTGGAGAGAGGAATATCTCCCATGACAGCGCAAACTAGCAGTGAACGGTGATTGGCATGCAGCCTCGGCTTTGGGGCTGTGATGGGGAGTGGTGGGGACTGCAGCAAACGGGGCAGGGCAGGTGCTGTTGGAAGGGACAGAGCCTCTCTGTGCCACTGTTGCCATATGGAATGCTCACTTCGTTTGCCAAATTTTCAGAAAGACCTGAAATCTTTGGATTTTAACTTGTCTCAATTTAAAACACAAAATGGTGCAGGCCAAGTGAAACTTTCCTGTAGGGCCACATATGGCCAAATGCTCCAGCTTGTGACCTCTGGTCTGCACAATAAGTAAGAGCATAGAAAGTGAGTGGAAAATTGACTTCAGGCTAGAGAATAAGTCTAGTATGTCATACCTGACTGAGGTGGGTAGAGAAGGAATGGTCACCTCAGGCACATTTGAAAGGGATTTCTTTTTTTTTTAAATATTAGACTTTAAACAGAAAATCTGAGAAGATAGTAGAAAGTTCCCATATACCCAGTGACCCTATTATTAACGTTTTGTATTGGTGTGGTATGTGTGTTATAATTCATGGGTCAGTATTAACTAAAATCTGTTCTTTATCCAGCCCTTAGTTTGTACCTGGTGTCCTTTCTCTGTTCCAGGATGCTACTCTGGGCTCTACGTTACATTTCATTGACGTGTCTCCATAGGTTCCTCTTGGCTGTGACAGTGTCTCAGAGTGTTCTTGTTGGTGGCCTTGAGGAGTACTGGGCCTGGTATATTGTAGGACTAGAAGCCCAGTGCCTGAAATTTGTGCATAGGTGTGCGTGTGTGTGTCTGTCTGTCCGTCCGTCCCTCGGCCCAGCCTGCACTCTCTCCAATCTGGGACCCCTCAAGGGATGTCCGACTGCCCTTTTAGGCCCAATCCCAGTGGACATCCCTCTCACAATCCAGGACTGCTGGCTCCCAACCGCTCACCTACCTGCCTGACTGATTGCCCCTAACTTATTCTGCCTACCAGCCTGATCACCCCCTAACCACTCCTCTGCCAGGCTGATCTATTCCTAACTGCTCCCCTGCTGGCCTGATTGCCCCTAACTGTCCTCCCCTGCCAGCCTGATTGCCCCTAACTGCCCTCCCCTGCTGGCCTGGTCGCCCCTAACTTCCCTCCCCTGCTGGTCCAGTCGCCCCTAACTGCCCTCCCCTGCTGGTCCGGTCGCCCCTAACTGCCCTCCCCTGCTGGTCCAGTCACCCCTAACTTCCCTCCCCTACTGGTCCGGTCACCCCTAACTGCCCTCCCCTGCCAGCCTAATCACCCACAACTGCCCTCCCCTGCTGGCCATCTTGTGGCAGCCATCTTTGACCACATGGGGTGGCTATCTTGTGTGTTGGAGTGATGGCTAATTTGCATATTGCCTCTTTATTATATAGGATGCCCTTCTAGTGGAATTTTTCTGAGGTTTTTCTCTTGATTAGAATGTGGTTATGGGTTTTAGGGCAGAAGAGCACAGGCGTCAAGTGCCATTTTTGGAACATCAGGTCAGGGGTACATGCTCTCAACGTGATTTGTGGCTGGAATTGTTCTGGGGTTGGGGGCTCTTTCCATCAGCTCTTTTCTCTTGACATGTCCTCCTCAGTGTGGATTTGTTTGTTCTTTTTTAAACACCTTACTTTCTGGCACTACAAGATGCTTTAGGCTTACCTTGTGTATTTTCCATCCCAGTCCTAGAATCAGCTGTTTCTCCAGGAGGCCCTGGCTCTTTCTATTAGAGAATGGTGTTTGTTAGTAAAGACCACAGAGGTAAAGTGCCATTCTCAGTCCATCATGTCCAGGGTACATATTATCAACATGATTTATCATCTTAGCCTTGATCATCTAGCTGAGGTAGGGCTCACCAGGTTTCTTCACTGTGAAGTTATCCCTGCCCCATAGTGTTCTCTTTGGAAGGAAATTGTTATGTGCAACCATTCCTAAAGCGTGGGAGTTATGCTCCACCTTCTTGAGCAGGGGTGGGGTTTTCTATGTAAATTATTTTGAATTATTCTGCTTGGGAAATGTGTCTGTTTCTTATTTGCTAACTATTTAGTCATTTAATTATATACTTTAGGTTATATTAGCATCTAGTATTTATTTCATTGCTCAAATTGTCCCAGCTTTGGCCATTTGGGGCTCTTTCAGTAGACTCCTGTGGGCCTTTTACATGACCCCAACAACGCACAGGGCTTTGTTTGTTTTGGGTGTTTTATGCACTGCCTTACTTTCTAGCTCTAAACATACCCTAAGGCCACCTTGTATGTTTCTGCCCCTGCCCTCGAATCAGTTACTTCAAGTAGTTCTGGTCCTGTTTTACCATATGATATTAGAAACCGAGATCTGGGGGACAGGTGGGGTCATTGCTACAGGAGTGCCATTGATTCTAGGCCTCTTAGCTGACAAAGCAAGGAAATACATGTGTGTATACTAACCCATGTATATAAACATGCCTATCATATATATCATATATTCATACTGTTGTCTCCAACTCTGTTCCAAAACCACTTGGATCATTCTAGCTTTCTTTTTTGCTTATCTGTAAGTTCTCACTCCAACAAAGAGAAACCTGGCTCCCAGCATCCACCACCCGAAGTGGATCTTTTTTAAAATTAGGGAATGCAGTGAAATGCTCCTGTCAAGAGCCAGCAGCACTTAAATTTCTTTCTTCCTGGAAGGTTTTGTGTCTTCTGTCCACATTGGTTAATGCTACTCGTGCTTTAGGCTTAGCTCATGCTGGGGTCCTTGAGGAAACCTCAGCAGGCCCCAGAGCAGGTCCGACTCTTTGCAACACATTCTCCTAGCATCATCTACTTCCCGTACAGCCCTTATCAGCTCAGAGCTTAAGGAACTGATTTTGCAGTTAGTTGTGTCATTGCTTTATCTTTCCCAGAATGTTGACTTTGCAGGTAAGGATGATGCCTGCTTTGCTCAGGGACTAGCACAGCACTGGACGCACATTAAATATGTGATACGTATTTAGTGAAAAAGTACAAAGGAAATGGAAGAAAGGTTATACTCTGTCTTCTACCCAATGACATAGGACAGTGGTCAGCAAACTGCGGCTTGCGAGCCGCGGTTTGCCGCTCTGTTGACTAGTGAGTTTGCCGACCACTGACCTAGACTCTCGATTCCAATAATTACAGGCTGCTGTTGTTCCTTGTGATTAAGTCCCTATCCCAGTGGTCGGCAAACTCATTAGTCAACAGAGCAGCAAACCGCGGCTTGCGAGCCACATGTGGCTCACCGAGCCGCAGTTTGCCAACCACTGACATAGGAGAAGAGTTGAGAATATAACATTAGGAACATTTCTGCTTTCTAGAAGTCTCAACTCCTTTAAAATATGTAGTTTACGCACCCCAAAGGTTCATGCTGTGGGTGGTGGTATGTGGAAACCAAAATAGGCACCAAAAAATATATCCAGGGCAACATCAAGTTACGTTAAGGACACTGTGGAACAGTGTTGAAGAAAATATATGGTGGCATCATTAGGGGGCAGATGCAAGAAAGAGAAAGAGCAAAAGCAACGTTAATTTTCAGACTTGTTCCAAAGGAAATTTATGGCGTGTTGGATCGTACAAATGTATTTCTATGTTGGAAATTATCAGGTGTTTATGGACAGTGAAACTGGAAGGACCCTCGTTGGTAGGTCATTGCTCCTGTATTCCTTCGTATTCGCCTGCTCTTTAATTCATTGGGTCCTGTTGGATTTGGGTTGGGTTTTCTTTTTCCTTTGAAATTATTAGTTTAAAAGGTAGGATACTAAGTGCAACGTTCTTCATAATTCTACTCCCCGAGGTTGCCTATAGCGTTTTCAATTTCAGAAGATCAAGGACTTTATTCATTTCCCTCTGGGAAAAAATAAAGCAAGATTTCACCTAGTGGTATGTCTTAAAGGGTGCTAAAGGCATTTAACTTTTTCTGTTTTACTCTAAGGACATTATGATCACTTGCATGTGCTCCTCTGGAATGTGGCAGTCCCTGGGGCTGGCTGTTGGCCATCTCTCAAGGAGGGACCAAAAGGATGCAGCTTAAAGCTGCCGTGGAAAAGCTGGCTAAAGAAACAGGAGCTGGTTTTTGGTAAGGGTCACCAGACACATGGGCCCCAGTTCCCTGCCGCCTCCTTTTCTGGAGATGAAAATAAGCCCCACCCGCCCAGGGGTGGTTGAAATGTCAATTCGCCTGGGGGAGTGTAGAGATGTACCAAGTGCATCTTTGTGCCCTTTTAGTCATCGGGTCTATGGAAATGGCTCTGCCAGAAGTGATTTTGACTGCTTACCATTACCATGCAAATCCGGGGAGAAGCGGGGGGGCGGGGGGGGGGAGGGAAGGGGGAGGAATCAATGACAGACTATGGCACTGAATAAACAGGAAGAGAATGCCTTTGGGGATCTGAACTATCTGTAATATTATAAATATGTGAACTGCTTCTTCTTTACTATCCAGGTCTTTCTTCTTTGATTTTAGATCAAAGCTCACACCAGGCACCTGAAGTTGTTCCTCTTATGTAACCACTATTTCATGTTAAGAAAGAAGCAACCCTTTTAAATGCTGAGAATATTTTATAGGAAAGGGTTTTACCTTTAATAAGAACAGTCATTGTTATGTTTTCCCCCCTCTCAGAAAAGAACATAGTTGCCAAGGATCCTCAAAGAGCACAGATTCAGAGAAAAGGACATCGACAGAGGATAGATCCCGGGGGTGACGTGAAGGCGTTCTGTAAATAGCTGTGCTATTTTCCTGTGGAGTGTCTGGCACTCTCTATATAGTACCATGGCCGTGTCTGGGAGCTGTGTATCTGAGTCTGCGATGAAGCATCCACGCTGAATCTCAGAGCGGTGCCCACATGGCAAGGGCAGCTGGCCCTTTCTGAAATTTTAAACTCTTTAAGTGACAAACTTTTTTATTTACCATTCTGGGAAACAGAATCCTGCCTCATCACTTGCATTCAAATAGTCATCACTTCACCTTTAACACCAGACACTCTGGGGAAAAAAAAAGTGTGAATCAATGTTAGTTCTGAGATCCCTGTAGAAATTTTGTGCTGAGCAAAATCTATCCTTTCTAGCATGAAACTGACACAAAAATGTAAAGTTTTGCTTCTTTGATTCATCTCATTACCTAGAACCCTAAGCCATTGTGTGGTCTGTGGACTTTTGTCTTTCGTGACCTACCTTAAATGAAAAAGCCTTCCACCAAAGATGCCTGGCCATATTTTCTTTAATCCTCACCTGAGGATATGTTTTTATTGATTTTAGAGACAGAGGAAGGGAGAGAGAGAAACATTAATGTGAGAGAGAAACATCAACCTGTTGCCTCCCATACGTGACCTGGGATCCAGCCTGAAACCTCGGTATGTTCCCTGACCCGGAATCAAACCTGCAACCTTGGAGTGTACAGGCCGACGCTCCAACCAACTGAGCTACCCAGTCAGGGCATGCTTGGCCATATTTACTTTCTTTCTAGTGATCCACAGTTATGGTTTGTTATATTGTCGTGAATGGTAATTTCTCCTACTGTTTTAAAAATATTTTTGCCTTTTGCTATTTTAGTAACTGTTCTTGTCTTTGATTGTGAGCCTGTCTCTTACACAGGCTCGGATTGCTTATGGCCCATGTTTCAGTCACTACCTGGTATTCACACACCAAGTATTGTTTGGCAACTGCTGTATGCAGAGCACAACCCATACATTCTCAAGTCTGAGATAGGATCTGCTTACCAGTTTTTCACAGCTTTGAAAATTTAGTGCAACTGGGCAAAAGCAGTTTGAGAGCTGAAAAATCATAGGTATTTTAAGAAAATATCAAAAAAGAACACAGTGCTATTTTTAGTGCCATAAAGCCATTCTGTTAATTTAAGGAAAAACCTATGTGTTAGATTTAACTTTGTTTCTTAGTATGTTTGATATATAAGACCCAAAATATCGAAATGACTTTATTTTCTGCAGTATGGGAGCGAATAGGAGTCTGAAGGTGGCGTGAGTTGGGGGAGAGCTGTATTTTTGTGAAAATTTTAGTAAATTTTCTGGGGGTTTTTCCCCCACTTAATGGACAAGAGCTAGAACATAAAAGCATTAAATGTTGTTATTGAGTAGGAAGACCTCCATATGCAAAAAACAAAAAAAAACTTCAGTTAGTCTCTCATACTATATATACAGATTAACCCAAAATAGATGATAATCTAGCCCCACTGGTGTGGCTCAGTGGTTGAGCATCGACCTATGAATCAGGAGGTCACGGTTTGGCTCCCAGTCAGGGCACATGCCTGGGTTGCAGGCTTAATATCCAGCGGGAGGGGCATGCAGGAGGCAGCCTATGGATGATTCTCTCTAATCATTGATATTTCTATCTCTCCCCCTCTCCCTTCCTCTCTGAAATCAATAAAAGTATTTTATAAAAACAGATCATAATCTAAATGTATAACCTAAGACTATAATACTTCTAGAAAGGAGTAGAAAACCCCTGTGACTTGGGTTAAGCAAAGATATTTTAGCTATCACACCAAAAGCACAATCCATGAAAGAGCAAATTGATGTATTGGAGTTCATCAACATTAAAAGCTTCTGTTCTTCAAAAGACACTATTATGAGACTGAAAAGATAAGCCACTGACTGGGAGAAAATACTTATAATCATATATCTGGAGAGGATTTGTGTGCAGGTATGCAGAATATATTTTTTAAACTCTCAAAACTCAGCAGTAAGGAAATAATTTTTTTTATATAGGCAAAATATTTAAATATTTTATCAAAGAAGTGATGCAGATGGCATATAAGCACATGAAAAGACACTAAATATCATTAATCATTAGAAAAATACAAATTAAAACCACAGTGAGCTACTACTAAAACCTACTAGAATGGCTAAAATTAACACTGACTATACCAAGAGTTGGTAAGGTTGTGGAGTAACTGGAAGTCTCAATACAGTGCTGGTGGGAATGTCAAATGGCACAACCATTTGGAAATAAGTTGACAGTGTATTAAAAAGTTAAATGTATAGCTACCACATGATCCAGCCATTCTACTCTTAGGTATGTATCAGGAAAAAAATGAAATCCACAGTTTTATAGCAACTTTATAATAGCCAAAAACTTAACACAACTGAAGTGTCCCTCAATAAGCAAATGGATTTAAAAAATCAAAAACAAAAAAACTGTGGCACATCCATACAATAGAATACAATTTGGCAATATAAAGGAATGAACTATGAATACACATTACAGCATGGATGAATAACAATATAGTTATAATCTTTAAAAAGTATACCCTGTATGATTCCATTCATATAAAATTCTATGAAATGCAAACTAATGTATAGTTATAGAGATTAGCCCTGGCCAGTGTTGCTCAGTGGTTGAGCATCAACCCATGAACCAGAAGGTCATGGTTCGATTCCCAGTCAGGGTGCAGGCCAAGGTTGCAGGTTCAATCCCCAGTATGGGGCGTGCAGGAAGCAGCTGAACATGACTCTCTCTCATCGTTAATGTTTCTGTCTCCCTCTCACTTTCTCTCTGAAATCAATAAAAATATATATTTTTTAGAAAAAGAAAGGGATAAGGGATGGATTAAAATAAGAGCACAAAGAAACAGGAGGTGATGGAGATGCTTATTATCTTCCTTGTGATGATGATGGTTTCATAGCTACATACATGTGTCCCATTGTATCAAATTTTACCTTTTAAGAAGTGCAATTTATTCTTCCAGGGGTCCCCAAGACCTCCCATATTAAATGACTTACTAGAACTCATAGTACTCAGCATATAATTAGTTGTACAGTAAGTTCTCACTTGACATCATTGATAGGTTCTGTGACTAAGCAAAATTATGTATAACAAAACCATTTTTACCATAGGCTAGTTAATATAAATAAGAGTTAAGTTCCTACATAATCTCATCAAAGTTATAATCAAGCCAAGTTGAACAAAATGACATTATTTGAGGATTTGTGGCTAAGACTTACTACAGTGACACAGTAAGGATGCATAGCTGGAAGGGGGCAGGGGGAGGACATCAGAAGGGCCCAGAGGACTCCAGGTGCAGGCTTCCATATCTTCTCCCTCTCATAAAGGCTCACAGAGAGCACGCCTTCCCTCCAGCAAAGACGTAACTACGGCACATAGTGTTCACGCCCTGGGAAACCCATGCTAGAGTCAGAGTTTTTATTGGAGTCTGGTCACCAATATTTCAGATCCCCAAAGGAAAGCAGGTGCGTGGTACCCCAGGCAGACAAACAACCTTGTCAGTATAGAGTTTATTTCAAGCCAGGTTTTCAGATGCCAGCTGAGGGTCAGCCTTGTGTGCAGGCCTTTCTAAAGAGAACAGTGTCAGGACTGTTCATGCTTTTCTGCAATCAATTGTACTTCAGTAGATCTTCCTTTTTGTTGTTTTTCTGTATTTAAATTACTTTTAATCTTTCAATTATAGTGACATAAAATATCAGTTTCAGGTGTACCCCTCCAGTGATTAGACATTATATAATTTACTAAGTGATCATTCCAAGAAATCTTGCATGCATCTGACAGTATACATAGTTATTAGAATATTATTGACTATATTCCCTATGCTGTACTTCATATCCCCATGACAATTCTGTAACAACCAATTTGTACTTCTTAAACCCTTCATCTTTTTTCGCTCATCACCCCCATCCCGCTCCCATCTGGAAACCATCAAAATGTTCTCTATAACTATGAGGCTGTTTCTGTTCTTATTCATTTATTGTGGGTGCTTTGAGATTCAATTATGATAGATATGTATTTATTGCCAGTTTATTGTTCATATTTTTATTGTTTTTTCCTTTTTCTTAAAGAAGACCTTTTAACATTTCATGTAATACTGGCTTAGTGGTGATGAACACTTTTAGCTTTTTATCTGTGAAGCTCTTTATCTGAGCTTCATCTAAATCAGCGGTCGCCAACCTTTCGGACCTCACAGACCACCAGTGGACCTTTCGGACCTCATGGACCACCAGTGGACCGCTGCTTGGTAACTGCTGATCTAAATGATAGCTTTGCTGGGTAGAGTAATATTGGTTGTAGGTCCTTGCTTTTTATCAGTTAGAATATTTCTTGCCACTCCCTTCTGGCCTGCACAGTTTCTGTTGAGAAACTAGCTGACAGTCTTATGGGAGCTCCCTTGTAAGTAACTGCTTTTCTCTTTCTGCTTTTAAGATTCTCTTTGTCTTTAACCTTTGGCATTTTAATTATGATGTGTTTTGGCGTGGGCCTCTTTGGGTTCATCTTGTTTGGGACTCTCTGCATTTCCTAGACTATGTCTATTTCCTTCACCAGGTTAGGGAAGTTTTCTGTTATTACTTGTTCAAATCGATTTTCAATTTCTTGCTTTCTCTTCCCCTTCCAGCACCCCCATGTTACAAATGGTGGTATGCTTGAAGTTGTGTCAGAGGCTCTTCATATTTCTGGCTTCTTTTTCCTTTTTCTCATCTGATTTGAGTGTTTTTTGCTTCCTTATCTTCCAAATCACTGATGTGATTCTCGGCTTCATCTACTGTTGATACCTTGTAGTATATTCTTCATTTCAGTTAGTGTATCCATTATTATACCTCAGTAGAACTTTTTAAAAAATCATCATATGTGTCAGTATGAGCTAGTACAAGGCAACAGTGATTAATTTATTGGAAAAGGGGTAGACTTAAAAAGTAGTAATTTCAGGTTTGGGGAAGACCAACATACTGAGATCTTCATTACTTGGTGCACTTCGTGCCCTTAAGTCCTCTCATTGGAATGAGGTGGGATATTAATAAATGAGTCAAGTTGAGATGTTTGGCAAATGGGAGCATCTAATGATTTTTAATCTTTAATAATTTGACTTTTAATTTGAATTGCATTTGAAAATCTTTCCCAAATATATAATTTTTTTTCTTTTATAAAAAAAAATCCTTGATTGATAATCATTATTTTAGCCATTGGTTACTGATCATGACCCAGTTCTGTAGCAAATGAAAGGTAAAGTATTGGTGTTGAGATTATAGTTACCTTAACAACAGCACTACCTCACCCAGGTAAGAGGCTGAGTGGAGCTGGAACCCAGCTGATACTTATAAGCCATGGGCCCAGTGTGGAGTGTGTCTGCCCAAGAAAGTGGCACCTTTTTCTAATTTGCCAAAGGTGCCAGGTGGGCTGACTCTGGCTCTGCTCAACACCTGTCCAGGAAGATGATGGTGTTCCCCCCCCCAAAATGCTGCCTAGTATCATCGAGCTTTCTTGTGAGTGTGTCTCTCTCCTTAAAGAATTCCCAACAAATAACTTTCAGTTGAGGGTTGTCTTCAATCAGAACTCTGCTAGGTACACCGGGTGTATTGGGAGAGGACCAGCTACTTCAGCTGCCTTTTCTTCTATAATTTGGCCCCGTTGCCATTGAAAGACAGGCAAATTTACGTATGTTTTTCTTTTGTCTCCCAGGAGGATGCCTGGTGTCTGTTCTGTATCTGGTTCCCATTATTAATGTCGCCAGCCAAGATTTTTGTGTCTATAGAAATAAAAAATTCAGAGAAAGGCAACACCTATGGCTCCTCTGAGTCAAATGTTTGCTGTTACTGAGTAATAAAGTTTCTTAAAGAGGAACTAAACCTCCTCACTTCCAAAGATACACTTGTTTAAAAGACCCAACTTAGGAGCAAATAGGAAATACTTGATAGTCACAATGTGGCTTCCAATAAGCGATGTTCAGATAGTGACATCCACTTCAGTCCTCTCCATCCCGCCTGAGCCGGAGGCTTAGTTTATGACAGAGTGCACAGTCGCTGGTGCTGAGTAGACCAACAGTAATTGGGTAGCAATCCGTCAGCAGAAGGGTTCTGTTTGGAAGCGTTCAACTTTTGGGAATCGACATCCTCCCACCCCTTCGCATTTCTTCTGCTAGGCTCACATTCTTTCCCTCCCTTCAAGTTCTTTTCCCTAAAGAAACTTAAACCAATTCTCTTTCCCCTTTTTATAGATGCGAACCACACGCAAGGTCTCTGTCTGGCCAGTGGGCCTGGTTGGCGGGCGACGCTATGAACGTCCGTTGGTGGAAAATGGCAAAGTCGTTGGTTGGTACACCGGCTGGAGAGCAGACAGGCCTTTTGCCATCGACATGGCAGGTGAGGAGTGTGGATGACATTTGCGTCTGCTCGACTGTTCGCACAGATGTTCCCAGTGTCACAGGGCACTGGACGAAGGAAGCTTTAAAAGACCACTTGGGTGAAAACTCTGATCTTAACATATGCAGTAGATTAGCTATTTAAACCTTCAAAACAGGCTCCTTGGTTCATTCAAGTGGAAATTTATTTTGGGGGTGATAGAAAATGCTCGTTCCGTTCCATTTTGGCACTTGTCTGTGTGGCCAGCCTTTCATCCAACACATGTTTATGTGCCAGGTGCAGAGCTGGGCCTTGGAAGTCAGCGGTGGGAACTGGCCCTGGCCGTCGTTTTGGTGCCTCTCTCCAGAGGCCCAGTTTGTCATACTAGCTCACACGTTTATGGATGTATTTAAGAGTGATGTGAGTTTGACAAAGCTAATCAGTTTAATGCTTACTGATAAATTTTGTACTTCTTGATATATTTAATAACTAATATATAAAATTAGGGTTACTCATTTTTCAAGCATTTATTAATTTTGAGTATATCTGTATTTTAAAGTTTTTTCTTTTCTAACTGAACAATTGAATTAAATAAGGCCCTGTAGCAGACCACAGATTCTAAAATGCTACTTTATCATAAAGTGACTCATTTTCTGTGGGTTGTATAAAATGATGCCTGTGATAACTGTGGAAAGATGCAGTTTGAAACATGAGGCTTAGAGGCAAAAAAATAACCAACATCTATAACCTCGAAGACAAAGGCAGAAAAGCTTCAAAATTGATGTCATCAATCTTCAGCTCTGAAAAACTGCTCTGTCTGTCAGCCTGTGCTTGGCCAATCTTTTGTGTATATTTCCCTACTGCCGTCAGAATCTCTCTGCTCAGAATTCTGATGGGGTGACGGCTGTGTTCTAAACTGGATTCATCACTTTTATTCTGACAATACTAGAAATTGGAGGAAGCAAGTTTATGAAGAATACCAGGAGCGTGAGCTGTTGGATGCTCTTGTGGGTGGCAGTGGGGTGGCTCTGTCACACTGCATCATGGGGAAGACGAACTGGTTTATTTACTCAGTGTTTAACATTTCATGAGTACCAGTTTTTGGAGACTGTGTGTCATTGTGTCTAACTCCAAGGACAGTCTAGATCTCTTACCCTCTCCCAGGCGCCCCTCTCTCCTTCCGGACTTCTCCATCCCTCTTCTAACCAGCCTTATGCCTTGGTCTTCAGTTCGTGTAGCCAAAGAGCTGAGCTGGCATCTCAACCAAAGCATTTACCTGAAGGCAGACATACTTGGAAGGTCCTGGGGATTCTCAGAAGAGGCCTTTCCTCAATCAAGTCTAAGTTTGTGGCTCTGAAAATATACGGCTGACCATAATGTGTCTTGGGAGAATCTGGTTTCTTGCTGATCGGACATGTATGTAACCTTGGACAGAAAACTTGGAGGTCATTAGACATATTCTGTCACTTCCTGGGACTTACTTTCCTCATGTGTAGAAGGAAGCAGTGGCATGGATGGCCATTGAGGTCTCCTCTGATGCGTTCTGTCTCTTCCTAGCTTCCTACCTTGGGTCCCTGGATTCTGAGTGAGGATAGATTTCGGTGCTTACCTTCCTCAGAGCCTTGTTTTAACTCAAACTTCCCAGGCACGTTTCCTTACACAGGATCTCTGCCCATTACCCTGCAAAGTAACTTCAAGGTCAGGGCAACTTGGATGGGTCTTCTTGGATTTTGTTGTATGAACTTTATGTAGATATTAAGTATCCAAGAAACCCATTGAAAATTTTGCATTGATTCCCCCAGAATTTTATCCAAATAGAGAGAACTAAAATTCAAGAAAGGCATGTAGGTTTTGTGCATTTTGCCTGGCCTGTGACAAATTATCCGATGCTCTTTCACTGCCAGATTCTCTGGGAAACTTTTCTCCACAACATGACTGATGTTTGGATTTTTCCAAACATTTCAGTATATTTTCAAAGCATAATATAAGATATATTATAAAATACGAATGACTTGCTCTTTTGTATTAATTATCCTAGTTTTAAATAAGAAAACTTTTGTCACACTAAATTATTTTCTTCACACACAAACATGCTCTTTTTGCAAATTAATTTTCAGTAAATTATTGATATTTTTGGAAGCCTTAACGTGAGAGTAATTTGGTTGATAAGATAATGAGTGATTCTGATTTTGAAGCAGTTCTGATTCTGCATCTTGAAAATTCACAGCTTTGTTTAGATTCCACATAAGATTCATTTATTCTCCGTGAGAAGAAGGAAAAGACCTTTCGGGCCTTCATGTACAAAGGGCACCTCCCACCCCGTTGTCAGGTTATGTGGGCAAACACACCCACGATGTCTGGAAAGAGAGGTTGAAGCTGGAAGGCCACTTCGCTGCCCCACCCAGGACAGCCCTCGCAGGCTGCTTGGAAAAGGTTCTGAGATAGTTGAGGAAGCTGGGGTCTCTCTCTCTCTCTCTCTCTCTCTCTCTCTCTCTCTCTCTCTCTCTCTCTCTCTCTCTCTCTCGGATTTTCACAAGCTGATTAAGAAACAGGAAGCGTAAAGAACCAAAATGTTAACCTTTCCACAGCTGTCTTGCCTTTTGGGACTGAGCACACTCAGTAAAAGCCCCTCAGGGTCTGTCCTGTTTGTATCTCTCTGAAGTCACAGCCTAGCCCATCACTTGAAGCTCATTTGAGTGTAAGATATCGCGACTGAAACGTTCCATGTCATTCATAGGGTTGGACTCTGTGTCTGCATTTGGCCATGTTGGACTTTGTAGAGGCTACTTTTGCTATCAGATGAGGAAACATTGTTCTGAAATGATCCTGTATGCACAATGTTAGTGGCCCAAGTTGAGATTATTTCTGTTGCACTGGGGGAAATTTTTCTAAAAGCTTTCTAATGATTATTGCACAAAAGAATTAAAACGCCCATCCACAAGGTGGAAAGAAGCCTCAGAGGCAGCCCCTGCCCTGGCAGCAGCATGCGGCTGGCTTTGGCAAGCTGGCAATGGCCGCTCTGCCAAGCCGGTGAGGCCGGGAATGTGTCCACGGGTCTGTGACTCGGGCTTCAGTGCCTGCACCTCAGGCGTCAGTGCCTGCACCTCGGGCGTCTGCCCACGAACTGGTTCTTGTTGCCTAAAAGCAGGGCAATCCACACAGTTCTCAGCTCGGGTTTGAGGTCCGGGTATTACTTTGAAGTGACAGGCTCACTGTGGCCACTTCTAGGGAAGTGTGAGTAGGAATCATGACTTGAAAGAATGGAGCTTAAAGTAATTTTCAGCCTCACCGGGAGGTGTAGATTTGTTCAGATGCAGAACTGAAGACTGAGGTATTCATTTTGAATTCTCAACATTTGCATGCATCTTTTTCTTAACTCTGGGAGGTGGCAGGCAGGGCCCTGTGCCCCTCTAATGACAGTATGTACAGCTTCCCGTTGAGTGCCTGGCACCCATACGACCTGTGTTCCTGTAGAAATCCAACTGGGCATATGAACTACAGTACAAGATGTGACAATCGGCTGCTAAAATACCCAGAGTTAGCACAGACCCCACTAGTTAGAGGGTTTGGTCCCGCACAAGGCTGCCCTTACTTCAGACCAGCCACACTGTGGGGTACCCAGGCCACCTGTATTTCTTGACAAATTTACTATTAATTTGATGTTTCCCACAACCCTCTGAGGTTTGATAATACATTACAAGGGCTCACAGAACTCAGGATAGGGCTCTACTTATTTGTTTCTACTAGTAAAACACACATGAGGGCCAATCCAATGAAAGACACACGGGGCGAGGTCTGGGGGAGAACTCAGGCTCCTGTGCCTTTTTCTCATGGAATCGGGATGCATCATGCTCCCAGCACCCGGAAGTTCCACTGGTGTTAAGAGGTTTTATTGGGGTTTCCCTACGTAGGCACAGTTGATTAAATCAGTGGCCCTGTGATTGAGCTCAGTCTCCAGCTTTCATCCCAGAGGTGGGGGTGGCCCAGGGTTCCTGCCTCCAATCATGTGGCTGGTTTTGTGGTAACCAGCCCCATCCTGAAACCATCTAAGTGCCCTCTATGAGCCACCTCGTTAGCATAATAAAGTCACTCCTGTCTCTCAGGAAATTCTGAAGGTTTTGCAAGCTCCTTGTCAAGAACCTGGCACAAAGACCAGACAAATTTTTTATTATACTACAGGCTCAGAAACGGGTAACTTTCCTTTCATAAGCAAGAGTGTCTCCTGCACCTTGTTTTGCGAGTACTTCTATTCCCCAAAGCAAAGGGGACATTGAAGTGACGTCTCAGGGTCACTTTGAGCATTGTCCATGGACTTTTTCATAACTCATAATAATGAGACATTGTAAAGGAAGCATGTCAAACTCATGGGCCATGGGCCGCATGTGGCCCACAACAAATATTTTTGCAGCCCAGCCAATAGAACAGTATGTAAGAAACATTTTAATAAAAATTTTAGAACTTAATTTTTACAATACCCTGTTATACGTAATTATTAATAACGAACTACAATGTTCGTTAATGACTGATTACTATAATTGTGTTGCATTCATTTCCCTTATGCCCCTTGCAAGCCAGGCACACCATTTCTCTCCACTAATACTAGCAGTATTTTAGCAGCCGATTGCCACCTCATTAGTCTTATACTGACTTGTTTGGTGTGCGCAACAGGAAATATTTCACTTTCGGAGAATAAGAAAAATAGGTTTATTTGCAATATGCTTATTAATTTGTGCAGTTATTCAGTGGCTGGTAAATTAATGTTCAAGACAATATTAATTTTTATTAAAGTGTTCTATTATTTTATGTTAACGATGACTCATTTATTTCAGCCCTTTGTATTCAGCATGTCTCTATCAAAATAAATCTATGATTCTATGAAAATTGAAGCTTTTGTTTTTTTACATCCCACATAAACTTAAACCTTGTTTATCTGGCCCATGTTAGCCTTTGAGTTTGACATGCTTGTTGTAAAGGTGATAAAACTTCCTCATGTGTGGCTTACAAAAGCCTAGGAGGACTGTTTAGTTTTCTGCCTGGAGTCCTGTGGACGTGGTGTCGACACCCTGGGAATGGGTGAGCTCCCACAGGAGACTGTAGTGGCCTAGGATTGCTTCCTGGGAGCAGTCACTTAAAGTGCCTGCAGGGCTCGGCCAGTGTGGCCCAGTGGATTGAGCGTTGTCCCATACACCAACAGTTCACCAATGCCATTCCCAGTCAGGGCACATGCCTGGGTTGCAGGCTGAATCCCCAGTAGGGGATGTGCAGGAGGCAGCCGATCAATGGATATTTCTCTCTCATCAATGTTTCTATCTCTCTCTCTCTCTCAAATCAATAAAAACATATTTAAATTTTTTTAAAGTGGCTACACAAACCCTGGCTGGTGTAGTTCACTGGTTGGAGCATTGGCCTGTGCACTGACTGAAGTCTCCGACTCCGGACTCACCGTGGGTGTGCCCTCCTTATGGAGGGTTGTGGGGTTTGGAAGGGCATGAGAGGAGGGGGACGACGATAGCACCTGCCTGGGTTTCCCACATCCACCCTCCCAGTCCCGTCGACTGAGAAGCAAGAGGAATCATTTAGGAGTGCCAGCCAGGTCTTGGCAGGCCCTTGCTCCCATGCTCCAAGTCCTGCCTGCCCTCCTCCCCAAGCCTCCCCCATACTCCCTCCGCCCCCTCCACTCGAATTGAGGACACCACCTCCCACAGTTCCTCCTGCACATCCTGACCTTCACCTTGGGGCCTGTACACATGCCCATGCCTGGCATGTTCTTTCAGTAGTTCAGCCCTACTCATCCTTTAGTTCTCAGCTTAAAACTCACTTTCTCGGGAAGTCGTGGCTGGCATCCAGTACTTCTGCACTGCAACACTCACCACGTGGTGTGACATCTGTAACTGTCATTGTTGACGCTCCCCACCCCACCCCAGGTGGAAAGCAGCCACGCCTGTCCTGCCCTCCACTCCATCCCAGTCCGAGTCCCTCGTGTACCTACGCCCAGCCCTAAAGTGGGCCAAGGAATTGCCTTCTACAGGAGTTCCTGTCGCCATTGCCAGCTTACCAGACAATATATATTTTTTAATATTATAGATGATGACCATTAAACTGAAGGTGTTGAAGGGCCCACACTAGGCAGATGACTGAAGCTCTCTTTCCTTGGGCTCTCTAGAAATCACAGTTGTACTGAGCCTTCTTCTGATGTTTGTGGACAAGGGGATTTGCCTGGGTTAATTTAGTTGGCAAGCCCTTTCCTGGTAGACAATGCAGAAATGGACTTCAGCCCAGCCCGGATCAGATGACCATCAGAGCCAGGTGAGCACAGCCGAAACTGACGACGTTGTACTTTGTTTTATAAATATAAATACTGCAAAGAAATGGAATAACCTTGTCACTTGGGAGCCTTTTGTAATTTATGTGTTTTCAATGCGTGAATGTTTTATATGAGAAAGAGGAACTTACTGAATGTTCTCAGTAGAGTGACTTGTCATGTCATATGGTCGCTTTTAGTGCAGAGTCTGGGGACTGACTTGCGACCTTGACCTTGGGCAGTGCAATGTGATTGTACTGGAGTAGTGCAAGGGGCCACCCCAGAGAGGCTGCAGTTGCAAGCCTAACAGCTTACAGAACTGCAGGGATGGCGGGGTCGGGGTTAGGGGGTGTTAGGGCACTAGGAAGCCTATTGCTATTTCTTATTCATTTTCAGAATGACATGCATTCCAGAGACGTGCGAGCATTCAATGGCCACTGTGTGTTCATCCCTGTCCACATGCACCATAGCTGTGTTGGGTGGAAGTGGGTGTTTGGAGTCAGGAGCAGCTGTGCAAATGTGTGCCCATCATCAGGGTTCTTTTTCTGGTAGCTGGCGATGGGGTCGGCCATGTTCACACCGGGCTTGGAGGAGGTTGAGATGAAGATGGAGCTGCAACTGGAGGGACTTTAAGGGCTGCAGGTGAAGTGGGGAGAGGGGGTGCCAGGGCCCTAGCCTACCTCCCATATAGCAGCTCTGCATTTGCATATTGTAATTCCCTTCCAAATTGCAGTGGAATAAAGCTGACCTTCAGGACTAAGAATTTTGAAAACCAGAAGTTTTCTCTTACATCAGGAAAGCTCAGCAGACTTAATAATTACTGTTACTGAGCATTTACCAGGCAGCAGGCAGTTTTAGGCATTCAGTGTGCTTTCTTATATAATCCTCTCAAGACTGAAGGGATGTGCTAATATTTTCATCCTCTGCAACTATAAGGAAACTGAGGCCTAGACACACGAAGCAACTTGTCCAAGGTTGCACAGTGATGAAGCGGTGGAACTGGGATTCAAACTCAGATCAGTGTGTCCCCAGAGAAACCTCCCCTCCCCCACACTGGGCTCTGAACCCTTCTCGCCCACCGACAGCCAGGTGACCCAGATCTTGGTCTCCGAGCCTCTGTTGATTTCATCTGCAGAGCAGAGGAGATGAAGTGGCTGCATGAACCCTGTCTTCCAGAGCAAGGCCTTCCACGCAGAGCACCTGGTACAGCGCTGTGGACGCTCAATGACTGTTACACTCTTAACCAAGAAGCAAGATCAGCTGTGTCTCTGGGCTTAAATGGTTCATACATTTGTTCAGGCTGCAGTGGTCGGCAAACCATGGCTCGCGAGCCTCATGCGGCTCTTTGGCCCCTTGAGTGTGGCTCTTCCACAAAATACCACGGCCTGGGCGAGTCTATTTTGAAGAAGTGGCGTTAGAAGAAGTTTAAGTTTAAAAATGTTGGCTCTCAAAAGAAATTTCAATCCTTGTACTGTTGATATTTGGCTCTGTTGACTAATGAGTTTGCCGACCCCAGGGGAATTGGCTCAATGCTATGTGACTGGTTATTGTGGAGGTCACATGGGGGCCGGGGCAGGCAGTTGTGGGGTAGGGGATCGCTGACCCCAGACCCCACTTGGGCACAGGCAGGCTGTAGTTTTGGTTTTCTTAACTGTAGATTAGGGGATCAGACACCTGCCTTTTGGTGATGTTGAAGTGAAAATAGATACACGCAGAAGCTCCTGCTCTTCTATGAATGTTCGAATCCTCACTACATCTAGCCATTTCAAATCATTCTCGAAGGCCATTCTTAAGGCCATGCAAACTCTTTGCTTTGGGCTTGCGATGAACTTCGTCTCTTTGCTGGCTGATGGAACTGTGCTCATTATCATTCAGTGAATTAACTCTGCGTAGAATGGCACGTGAGATAAACATCTTACTTTAGATAAAACATCATTAAAAAATGACTTATCAAGAGAAAAAGAAAACAAAAAGATTCTTAAAAAGTTATTGAGAAGCAGATATGTGTTCATTCTCTTAATTTCCCAGCTGAAAAGCTAAACAAAAAGCATTTGAGCTTTCAAAAGAAAATGTTATTTATAACATTCAGATTTGCAAGGTGTTTGGTGTAGTGTGTCTGTTAGCTTGGCCCTGCTGCTGAGAAGGCAGAATTCTTCTCTGTACTAATGACTGATGGCACAAGGAAGAACTTAATGAGTCTCGCCTGGCTGGTGTGGCTCAGTGGAGTAAGCGTCCTCCCATGCACCAAGAGGTTCTGGGTTCAATTCCCAGTCAGGGCATATGCCCGGCTCGATCCCCAGTAGTGGGTATGCAAGAGTCAGCTGATCAATATGTCTGCCTCTCCAATGTTTCTCTCTCTTTCCCTCTCCCTTCCTCTCTATCTAAAAATCAATGAAAACATTAAAAAAGGTCTCACCTTTTCTAATTAGGTGACAAGGGGTTGGGGGGGAGGTCCTTTTTCACCACCTTGGCTTTCCTAAGCGTCCCTAGGAGAGCATCTGTAGATATAATTCTCATTTGGAATCTGTTATAGACAATTTACTAGTGCAAATAATAAGAATGAAAGCTTATTGCTCTGCACCCCTGACCTGGGGGCTGGCATGCTTGCCAGTTTTCCTTGGCACATAGATTGGTTGCCGTGACTACCACTGGTCTCTCTCTCTCTGCACTGGCTTCAGAAGTTAGCTGGGTTCTTCCTGGGCCCCCTAACATCCCCAAACACTCTGCACTGTAGTCCACCTCCTTTCAAATCCAGCCAAGTGCCAGGGTCGGCCCAGCATTGCCCCAGGCGGATGGGCCTGCGGTAATTAAGAGTGGCATCCACTGCCCTCAGCCCAGAGTGGGGAGCGTCACTGTTAGCCACCTCTCAAAAAGCTTTAGTGGTGCAGGAATCACTTTCTCCATGAAGCTCCCACACATATCCCTAGGATCCTGCACTTTCTCACTTGTCCTTGAGGTGGCGCTCGAGTCCACGTCCTGCCTGCCCCCTGCGTCGTCTGCTGGGGGCGGGCGGGGGGCGGGGGGGGGGGGTGGGGTGGGGGGAGCTCCCAGGTCTTCCCCTGGCACCTCCAGATCAGGCGCAGCCCCTGGCAGTGGTAGCTTGAATAAATTTTTGCTGAGTTCATGAATTTTAACTTTTTCTTTTGTAGTTTAAAAGTTATCAAAATTAAAAGATACAGCCTCTTATTCCTTCTGAGATCACATTGCCATTATTCTTTAATGGTCAGATTTTTTTAAATATTGAGCTGTACTCCAGAGAGCTGTGTAAGGAGGGTCTAATTCGTAGGTCTCTGACTACACATCAGAATTACCCCTGGAGCTTTGAAAAAATACCCAGACCTGGGCTCCATTGCTGATCAATTAAACCATAATCTCTGAGTGTGGAGCCTGATATTGGGGTATGTGTATATATTTTTCTAAGTCTTGAGGTGATTATAAAATGCAGCCAGTGTTAAGAACAGCTAGTGTAGGTGGCCACAGGCTACTCTCATGTTCCTTCCTGTGGTTCATTGTAGTTCATTAGTAGACATGGCTCCCTCCCAAGCCATTTCGGAGGTTTGAGGTAAGATAGCCCCACACGACAAAACATTTGAGAATGCTCAGTAAAATTATTTCCATGGGAAGCACTTCCATTGGTCAAGCCAGAAGAATTTGAGCACAGGAAAGGAGTTTTTTGTGGTGGTGGTTGTTTTTAAGTCATAGCAATGGCAAAGCACCACCAACAATGTAAGTTATGCACTGGAAATGCACATGTGTTTTTTATAGTGGTAAAATATACAAAAACATTTATCATTTTAACCATTTAAAAAGTATATTGAGCCCTAACCGGTTTGGCTTAGTGGATAGACATCAGCCTGTGGACTGAAGGGTCACAGGTTGGATTCCGGTCAAGGGCATGTACCTTGGTTGCAGGCACATCCCCAGTAGGAGGTGTGCAGGAGGCGGCTGATAGATGTTTCTCTCTCATCGATGTTTCTAACTCTCTATCCCTGTCTCTTCCTCTCTGTAAAAAATCAATAAAATAAATATATATATATATATTTAATAAATCTTTATTCAGATTATTACAGGTGTTCCTCTTTTTTTCCCCCCCTTAGCTCCCCTCCACCTGATTCCCCACCCCACCCCATGCCCTTTACCCCCCGCCACTGTCTTCATCCATAGGTGTAAGATTTTTGTCCACAAAAATATATTTTTTACAAATAAAAAATATATTGATTTCAGAGAGGGAAGAAGATAGAAACATCAATGAGAGAAAATCATTACTGCCTCCTGCAAGCCCCCTACTGGGGATAGAGCCCACAACCTGGGCATGTGCCCTATAACCAGGAATTGAACTGTGACCTTCTGGTTCATAGTTCGATGTTCAACCATTGAGCCACACCGGCTGAGGTCTTTTTAAACAGTTTTAAGTGTATAGTGGCATTAAGAACATTCACATTGTGCCACCATCACCACCATCCATCTCTAGAGGTTGATCATCATCACAAACCACCCCCCAAACCCTTCCCTGGTACCCACCATTCTACTTTTTCTCTGTGAGCTAGACTGCCAGGTATTTCACATAAGTGGAATTATACAATATTTGTCCTTTGTGTCTAGCTTATTTTACTTAGTATGTTTTCAAGGTTTGTGCATGTTGTAGCATGTCAGAATTCATTCCTTTTTAAAACTGAATAATTTTTCATTGTATATATAGACCACATTCTGTTTATCCATTCATCCATTCACGCACATTCGGTTGTTTCCACCTTTGGGCTATTCTGAATACTGCTATGAACATGAGTGCACAGTCACTGTTGAAGTCTCACTGCTTCCAATTATTTTGGGTATATACCTAGAAGTGGAATTGCTGGATCACATGGAAATTGTATATTTGAGGAACCGCCATATTTTTTTCCCAAATGGCTGCACCATTTTATGGTCCCATGAACAATGCACAAGAGTTCCAATTTCAACATGTCCTTGCCAACTCTTGTTACTTTAAAAATTATTTTGCTTTTACACACTGGGGTTTAAAGAGAGTTAGTTACACAGGTATCTTCTCCACCCGTTCCTCCTGTGTTTTCTGGGTTGGGATAGCGTGGCTTAGTGGCACATTCGGTAGTCATCACGGATGATGTAAATTAGAACATCTCAAAGGTGATATAAAGCACGAGACAGTGATTCTCACACCAGCAGCACCAAGCCTGTTGATTCTGCCATTCTCACCACATACACGGTTCATTCCCCAGCAGAGCCCTGTGGGCTGTCTAGCCAACAGAACCACTCCCCGCTCTAGACTTCAATAGTAGGCTTACCTTCGTGCCCTGCTACCAGCCTACTAGGAAGTCACTCGCGGATATTTTTAGTATTCAGTTAATTAAGCTTATTTTATTCTTAGGATCAAGTTTTCATCCTTGTTCAGCCTCCTGATTGTTTCCTTAGCAGGCTTGGTTTTCTTAGATGGTTTATTGTTTTCGGAGTCAAGATTTAAATGAATCGTTCCTAGATTAAATAAAGAATGCTTCTTAGAAATGAAAAACGTTTTATTTTTTCCACAGGGAACAATGGCTGCTAAATAGCTCTTGAGGAGTTTTTAAACTAGATGAGCATTCTTTTTAGAATGGTTTTCCCTGAAGCAATCAAAGTTTCTGCCAGTATCCCAGGGCAGATGAACAGCCTGCTTAACAGCCAGGCCGTGCTTCTCGTTCCTTTCTGCACTAGGAGAAAATTATTCTAAAGTATAATTGGAAGGAAGTGTGGAAAGCTGTAGTTTTGTCTGCACTTGGGAAGCAATAGATTAGGAAGGAATCTTTATCATGGCTGTTACGAAGCACATTCAGTCTTCGAACCATGAAAACCTGTATAAACACTTGCATGGAACAGTGGCAAGTTAGAGGTGATGGTAAATAAATAAAGGACACATTCCTTTAATATAGTCCTTGCTTTTGCTCTCTATATCTGATTTAAATCTAGTGAAAATGATTCCTGAAACACTATTATTCATGTATTTGTTTTTCAGTTGAATAGTTCACAGATGTCAAGGCTGGAAGGTACAAGATTATGAAATAAAAGCACTTAAGAAGTTACCCATTTTTTATTGAGATATAATTTATATATAACATTATTTTAGGTTCAGATGTATGGAGTAATGATTCTATATTTATATAAATTGCAAAATGATCACTACAATAATTCTACTTAACAACCATCACCACATAGTTAAGATTTTTTTCTTCTTGTGATGAGAACTATGAAGATGTACTTTCTTAGCAACCTTCAAAGATACAATACAGTGTTATTAACTATGGTCACCACACTGTACATTACGTCTTTGGAGAAATGTATGTTTAGGTCCTCTGTCCATTTTTAAATCAGATTGTTTTGTGTGTGTGTTTTGGGTTTTTGTTTGTTTTGGTGTTAAGTTGTGTGAGTTTCTTTATATATTTTGGATAGTAGCCTCTTATTGGATGTATCAGTGATGAATACTTTCTTCCATTTTGTATGTTGTCTTTTTGTTTTGTTGATGGTTTTCTCACAAAAACTTTTTAGTTTGATGAGTCTTGTTTATTTTTTCATTTGTTTTCCTTGTCATAAGAGAAATATCAGGAAAAAATATTGCTAAGAGCAGTGTCAAAGAGTTTACTGCCTATGTTTTCTCTTAGGAGTTTTATGGTTCTGGGTCTTACATTTAAGTCTTTAATCCATCTTGAGTTTATTCTTGTATGTGGTGTAAGAAGGTGGTCTAGCTTCATTATTTTTGCATGTATCTGTCCAATTTACCCAATGCCACTTGTTGAAGAGAATGTCTTAACTCCATTGTATATTCTTGCCTCCTTTGTCATAGATTAATTGACTACAACAGCGTGGGTTTATTTCTGGGCTCTTTATTCTGTTCCACTGATCTGTTTTTATGCTATTATCATGCTGTTTCGATTACTATAGCTTTGTAGTATATTTTGCTATTAGATAGGTTGGTACTCCCAACTTGGTTCTTCTTTCTCAAGGTTGCTGTGGCTATTCAGGGTCTTCAGTAGTTCCATACAAATTTTAGGATTATTCGTTCTAGTGCTCTGGAAATGCCATTTGTATTTTGATAAAGATTGCATTGAATCTCTAGATTGCTTTGGGTAATATGGACATGTTAATGATGTTAATTCTGCCTATCCATGAGCACAGTATATGTTTCCACTTTTTCGTATCTTCTTTAATTTCTTTAATGTTGTACAGTTTTCTGACTACAGGTCTTTTACCTCTTTGGTTAAATTTAGTCATAGGCCAGTGTGGCTCAGTTGGTTGAGCGTTGTCCTGTCTAGCAAAAGGTCACCGGTTCCATTCCCAGTTAGGGCACATGCCCATGTTGTTGGCTCAATCCCTGGTCACGGTGGGTGTGGGAGGCAGCTGATCAGTGTTTTCTTCTCGCATCGATGTTTCTCTCTCTCTTTCCCTCCCTTTCCTTTTGTGTGTCTCTAAAAAAGAGTTAATAAAAACATTTTTTTTAATTACTCCTAGGTATTTTATTTTTTGATGCCATTATAAATGTGATTGTTTTAGCAATTTCTCTCTCTGATAGTTCATTGTTGGTGTATAAAAATGCAACCAAGCCTTGCCAGTGTAGCTCAGTGGGTAAGCATCAACCAGTGAGCCAGAAGGTTGTGGTTTGATTCCTGGTCAGAGCACATGCCCCTGAGCTGCAGGCTTGATCCATAGTAGAGGGTGTGCAGGAGGCAGCCAACTTGTGATTCTCTCTCATCATTGATGTTTCTGTCTCTCTCCCTCTCCCTTCCTCTCTCTGAATCAAAATATATTTTAAAAATAATAATAAAATAAAAATGCAACCAACTACTGAATATTAATTTTGTGTCCTGCTACTTTTGGGGTGGAATTTTTATAGGGTTCTGTATGCATAGTATCATATCATATCACCTGCAAATAATGAGTTTCACTTTTCTTTCTTAAAAATTTTTAATTGGTTTGAGAGAGAGAAAGGGGGGGAGGGAGGAAGGGGGGGGGGGGAGAGAGAGAGAGAGAGAGAGAGAGAAACATCCATCTGCTGTTCCACCTATTCATATATTCATTGGCTGACTTTTGCTCGTGCCCCAACAAGGATTGAACCTGCAACCCTGGTACATTGGGACCATGCTCCAAACAACTGAACTACCCAGCCAGGGCTTACTTCTGATACAGTTTGGATTCCTTTTCTTTCTTTTTCTTTTCTAATTGCTCTGGCTCGGACTTTCAATACAATGTTGAATATGGTAAAAGGAGACATCCTTGTCTTGTTCCTGATCTTAAGAAAAATGCTTTTAGTTTTCCCCCATTGAGGATTTAGCTGTGGGTTTGTTATATATGGCCTGTATTATGTTGAGCTAGGTTCCCTCTATTCCCACTTTGCTGAGAGTTTTTATCATAATAGGTGCTGGATTTTATCAAATGCCTATTTTGTATCTATTGATATGATCATACACTTTCACCCTTCAGTATGTTTATGTGGTGTGTCACGTTAATTGATTTGTGGACGTTGAACCAACCTTGCATCCCAGGAATAAGTCCTGGGATTGTGATCTTCTTTTGGTTTCAGTATTTCCAGTTTATGAGGAAAATGCACACGCAACCAAGATTGTGATGTGTCATTTCTTTGCTCTAACTGCATTCAGTACTTGCTGTTGAGCAGCTTTCTTTTCTTTTACCATCTCAACAAATTCCTTATATTGTTTCACGCAGTACTTCTTTGTCCTTCTGCTTTTCCCCCCATCTTTCAGGTGTACTTAGTGGGTGTGTTTACAAAGCTTGTTACAAAAGCTTCTGTTCTGTGGTCCAGGGTGTGATGTCTGTGCATGGACCTTCAAATGGTTCTGAAGGTGTAGCATGGTCTGCCTGGGGCACCACTCCATGCTCTTTAAAGTTTACCAAAAGCCTCTTTGTTTATGTCATCTTTTTGATGAGAGTCAAGTTTTTGAAAACTCGTTGCTTTGCACTAACATCTTTGGTGGATCTCTTGACTCCAGAAGAAGGTATGTTATAGCTGTAACTTCCCATCTGGAATTCGTTCCAGCAGGGAGGAGGTTCACAGCTTTCCTCAGTAATTTCAGATCATCGGCTGGCCAATTTTTACTGCCATTCCCACCACCGCCAGTTGATTTCTCTGCATTCTTTAGATGCTTGTCATACATGAGCCTCAGCTTCCTCTTTCTCTTTTCTAATTTGCTCATTTATTTCTTCTCTTTTTCCCCCCCTACTTCTTTGTTGATGATGTGTTTCATTCCAGCACTGTAAACTTGCTAGTTCAAGGCAATCACAGTTTTTCCATTTCTTCCATCATTTTAACCCACTATGCCTCATTATCAGGAAAGTGATTTTAGGTCTTGCATGAGTTTCAAAGTTTTTGCCTTTCCATTTCAATGTCTTTTCTGGGCATGTTTTTCCTTCTTTGCCAGTAGTGCTCGTTGTCTAATTTCTTCCTCTTCTTTTTCTTTAGCTAAACAAGCAACTTCTAACTCAGCTTGTCTGATTTTCTTTAGCTCCTTCTATTTTGCTTCTGCTTTTGCTTTCTTTTCTGCTTCTTTCTTGGCCTTTTCTTCCTCCTTAATTTTTTATTCTTGGATTGTAGCTGTATGCATTGTCAACTACTGTTTCCTGTCCGTTTCCTTTTTCCTTTGTGCTCTTGTTGCTCTGTTCTGCTTTTAAGTCCTCCTCTCATCAGGACATTCTGCTTTTTTTATTCTTCGTCTAAATAAGAAAATTCTCTCCAAGAATAAAAATTACACCAGAAAGAATAAAATACATCTATATCTTCAAATGATGAATTCATATCACCAAGTTTAGGCACACATTTTTTTATTTGACCATCTGGAATTTCTTTCAAACACTTGGAAGAAATTATCCTTTGCTTCACTTCTAGAAGGAACCACGTTATCAAAAGTAAGATCTCCACTGTTAAGCGCTGGTCTTTTCACTGGATCAGATAACATTTCATAAGCTTTAGCAATGTAAGTGAAGTAGTCATTATCTCTTTCTCTTGTTGGTGTGCCAGCTGCTTCCCATTCATCTGGGTGATGTTTTAAAACCATTGCTTCATGAGCTGCTTTGATCTGTGTCTGTGGAGCTTTGTGTTTTACATGGCCCAGGCCAAGTGCTGCAGAGTGTCTTGGTGCTGTCAGTCGCTGGATCCAGTGTTTTCAGCATGGGGAATTCTTCTAACGGCCTTCTTCATCTTCTGATTCTTCTGATAACTCCTTCTTCTCCTCCAGTTTCTGAAAAGAGGCAGAAGCATTTCTGTTTCTCTTAACAAAAGCTTCAAACCATCATCCCACAGGTTCAAATTGGCAGTGTCGAGGCTGTGACTGGAAATGGTAAGAGAGGTCTCCGTGTATTGCTTGGAATAAATCAGCGGTCAGAGGGTGGGCGATGGCAGTGCCTTGGCCACTGCAGTGCTCAGCAGGAGCAGCATGGTAGCCCCGGGCCAGCCTGCGTCCTGGGTGGAGGGCACTTAGCATCACTCCTCCTTGGCCCAAGTTCTTTCTACCTCCTGCTCTGAGCCTCCCACCTTGGCTCTACAATGGCCTGTATGACCTTTCAATGTATTGCTGAATTTGGTCTGCTAGTATTTGTTGAGGATATTTGCTTCTATGTTCATCAGGGATTGGCTTATAACGTTTTTCTTTTTTTGTAATGTCTGTGATTTTGATCAGTGATGCTGGCCTTGTAAAATGAGCTTAGGAGTCTTCCTTCCTCTTGAGTTATTTGGAATAGTTTGAGAAGGATAGCTACTGAGCCAACACATATTATTTCTTGTCTTTTTCATAATAGGCATTCTAGCAGGTGTGAGGTGATAGCTCATTGTGGTTTTTGATTTGCATTTTCCTGATGATTAGTGATATTGAGCACCTTTTAATTTACCTGTTGGCCATTTACTAGTATATAGGGAAAGCAAGGGACTCAGAATAGCCAAAACAATCTTGAAAAATAACAAGGTTGAAAGACTTACACTTCCTGATTTGAAAACTTATTATAAAGCTACAGTAGTAAAAACAGTGTGGTACTGGCATAAACATGTAACTCAATGGAAATAAATTGGAAGTCCAAAAATAAACTTATATTTATGGTCAGTTGATTTTTGCCACAGGTGCCAAGACCATTGAATAGAGAAAGAATAGTCTTTTCAAAAAATGTTCTCAGAGTTATAAATATATTAAAAGCCATTTAATCATATCCTAAAAGGGCCAATTTGATTCTTAGGATGTATTCCCAGAAGTGGGATTGCTGGGGAAAACAACAGTTCCATTTTTCATTTTTTTGAGGAAACTCCTTACTGGTTTTCATAGTGGCTGCACCAGTCTGCATTCTTTTTTATATTACCTATTAGAGGCCCAGTGCATGAAAATTCATGCCCTGGAGGGGGTTCCCTCAGCCCGGCCTGCCCCCTCTCACAGTCCAGGAGCCCTCAGGGACAGGAGGTGACCTGGTGATCAGGGGAAGGCAACGCCCCATCACACCTCTGCTGCTGCCACTGCCAGCAGCACAAGCCTTGGCCGGCCCTGGTTACCTGAGCCTCGGGCGGTCCTAAGCAACTGGGCAGCCGCCATCTGAGGCTTGCCTGAGCCTTGGGCCAGCCCTGGGCGGCTGGGGGTGGGCCGGCCTTGCTGCACACCTGCCGCCCCGGTGGGGCTAAGGGGACTGGGCGCTGCCATCTTGTGGCTGTGGGTGCCGCCATCTTTGAGGGCGTGGCAGTCAATTAGCATATTCCCTCTTTATTAGATAGGATATTATAAAAACCCAGTGGCCTTAACACCGTAACAACCAAGGACCAGTCAGCAGGAGGCTGCTTGTGCAGTGAGGCATGCACAGGTGGGTGGGGACTTGACTCTGGGTCCCATGGCATGGTGGGACTTGACTCTGGGTCCCACGGTGTAGTGGGACTTGACTCTGGATCTTGCAGCGCGGTGGGACTCAGGGGAGTCCTGTGGAGCAGTGGGGTCTGGGGTCCCGGGTCTCGCACAATTTCTCATAGGTCTGGGTGTCGTGTGATTTCACCCGCTGGGTCACTGGTTAGTATATATTTTTATTGGTTTCAGAGAGGAAAAGGGAGGGAGAGATGGAAACATCAATGATGAGAGAATCATTGATTGGCTGCCTCCATGCTCCCTCCTGGGGATGGAGCCCACAACCCTGGCATGTGCCCCTGACCAGAATCAAACTTGGGGCCCTTCAGTCCTCAGGCTGACACTCTATCCACTGAGCCAAACCAGCTAGGGCACCAGTGTGCATTCTTATCAGCAGTGTACTGGGGTTCCCTTTTCTCCACATCCTCACCAGCATTTATTTTTTTGTTGACTTATTAATGTTAGCCATTCTGGCAGGTATGAGGTGATACAGCTCTGATAATTAGTGACCTTGATCATTTTTTCATATGTCTCTTGGGCATCTGTATGTCCTCTTTGGAGAAATGTCTAGTCAGGCCTTTGCCCATTTTTTAAATAGGATTGTTTGTGTTTCTGGTGTTGAGTTGTATAACTTCTTTATATATTTTGGAGATTAACCTCTTATCTGATGAATCATTGGCAAATATGTTCTCCCATACTGTGAGTTACCTTTTTGCTTTGCTGATGGTTTCTTTAGCAGTGCAGAAGCCTTTTGATCTGATGTAGTCCCATTTGTTTATTTCCCCTTTCCCTCGGAGACATAATGAGCAAAAATACTGCTCCAAGAGATGTCTGAGATTTTACTGCCTATGTTTTCTTCTAGGTATCTTATTTTGTTGTTGTTATTGCAATGGTAAATGGGGTTGCTTTTTTAGTTTCTCTTTCTGAGAGTCATTACTGGGATATAAAAATGCCATTGATTTCTGGAGGTTGATTTTGTATCCTGCTACATGCCAATTTATTAAATCTAGTATTTTATGGTGGGTTCTTTAGGGTTTTCGATATAGAATACCTTGTCATCTGCAGATAATGACAGTTTTATTTCCTCCTTTCCAATTAGGATGCCTTTTATTTCTTTTCTGATTGTTGTGGCTATGACTTCCAACACTGTGTTGAATAAGAGTGGTGAAAGTGGGCATCCCTGTTTTGTTCCTGATCTTAAGGGAAACAATTTTTGCCTATTGAGTATTATATTGGCTATAGGTGTTTCATCTAAGATGTTTATTATATTGAGGTATGATCCCTCTATTCCCATTTTGTTGAGTTTTTATCTTTATGGGTGCTGGATTTTGTCGAATGCTTTTCCTGCGTCTATTGGTATGATCATGTGTTTTCACCCTTCATTTTGTTTATGTGATGTATCACATTTATTGATATGCAAATATTGTACCAACCTTGCATATCTGGAATAAATCCCACTTGTTCCTGATGTATGATCTTTTTAATATATTGCTGGGTCGAATTTCCTAATATTTTGTTGAGTATTTTAGCATCTATGTTCATCAGGGAAATAGGCCTATAATTTCCTTATGTGTAGTGTAGGGTTTGGAATTAGGATAATGCTGGCCTTGTAAAATTAGCTTGGGAGTCTTCCTTCCTTGTGAATTTTTTGGGATAGTTTGAGGAGGATTGTGATTTTCAACTATAAATTTATTTAATGGGTGAAAGGCTATTAGGACCATTTCTTCATGAGAGCTTTGATGGCTTATATCTTTCAAGGAATTTGTCCATTTTTATATTTTGAAATTTACTGCCATAAAGTTGCTCATAATACTCCTTTGTTATCATTTGAATGTTTTATGGAATGTGTACTGATACTCCTCTCTCATTCTGGTATTGGTAATTTGTGTATTCTCTTTTTTCCCCTAAGTATGGGTAGATATTATCAATTTTGTTGACCTTTTCCCCCGAAGGGCATGGTTTAAATTTCACTGATCTTCTCTGTTGTTTTCCATTTCTATTTCAGTGATTTTGGCTCTTTTATTTATTCACATCTTTTTTTACTATTCACTTTGGGTTTCATTTACTCTTTCTAGTGTATAAAGGTAGGAACTTAAGACGTTGAGTCAAGACCTTCCTTTTTATCTAATAAAAGTGTTTAGTACTTTTAAAATAATACTCATTTTCCATGTAAGTACTGCTGTAAAGGCCATCCATAGATTTTGGTAGCTTGTTCTGTTTTCATTCCCTTTTGATTCCTCCTTTGAGCCGTATCTTTAGAATTATGTTGTTTAGTTTCCAGAGATTAGATTTTCCATATGTCTTTATATTATTGATTTCTATTTTAATTCCATGTGGTCAGAGAAATATTTTGTACAATTTGTATTCTTTTAAATTTATTGAGACTTGATTCATGGCCCTACCATAAGCTTATCTTGATAATGTACCATGTGTACTTGAAAAGATTGTGCATTCTGCTGCCTGGGGTGGCTTGCTCTGTGAATGTCAAGTTTGTTGTTAGTGTTGTCTGTCTTATGTATCCTCAGGATTTTTTTAAATTGTAAAATTTTCAGTTGTTATTTCTTCAAATATATGTTTCTATCACCTTCTCCCATCTTTCATTCCTTTACTCTGTTTCTCTATTCACATGCGTGTTTATGTTTCCTTTTAGTAGTTTCTGTCATTGTCTTCTAATGTGTTATCATGTGTTAATCCTAGCGAGTAGGTTTTTCATCTCAAGACATGGTATTTTTCATCACAATGAGATCACTTTGAGTCTTTTTATTTTATATTTTTAAATACATTTTTATTGATTTCAGAGAGGAAGGGAAAGGGAGAGAGATAGAAACATCAGTGATGAGAGAGAATCATAGATTGGCTGCCTCCTTCATTCCCCCTACTGGAGATTGAACCCACAACCTAGGCATGTGCCCTGACTGGGAATCAAACCATGACCTCCTGATTGATAGGTCAATGCTCAATCACTGAGCCACTGTGGCCAGCACCTTAGGACTTTTTATGTCTTCCATATCTCTGCTTGGCATCTTCAATCTTCCCCTACCTTTCTGAACATATGAAGAATATTTATAATGTTTTAATGTCCTTGTTCTATAATTCTGCCACCAGTGTCATTTCTGGGTTTGTTTCTGTTGACTGACTTTTCTTTTAATTACAGGATTATAGTTTCTTGCCTCTTTGTACACCTGGGAATTTATGTATCAGGCATTTTGAATTTTATGTTGCTAGGTACTATAAAGATACATGCTTATTTGTTTTACATATTATGTATACCATACATTTATACACACACATCCACATTAGGAGTGAAGCGCATCTGAACTGCCTCCCCTTTTTGTGTATTCTACATTTTTCAGGGATACAACTAAGTTATTCAGAAGCATTGTGATCCTTTCCGGGCTTGCTCTTAAAGGTTTGATAGGCAGAACCAGCTCAACCTTTAGGTTAGGGCTAATGTGACCCCACAGTGAACACAATAATCTTCCAGCTCCCTTCCAGGTGCCCCAACTCATTCCACTGTGGCTGTTGGGAATGTGACCTACCCCAGCCCTGAGTGAGCTCCAAGAATCAGCCCACCTGCTTCTCTCCAGGCTCTTGACTGGGCTGCAGGGAGTTACAAGAGCGTTTTCTGGTCTTCAGTCGGACGTGAGCAGAGCCCTCTGCATTCCAGAGGCTCTCTGTGGTGCTCTGTGCTGTGGATTCTCGCTGACTCGGCCTCCTGCTGTGTGTCCTCAGCTTTAGGGACTGCGGAGCTGTGAGTTCCCTCCCCACGGTGGAGCCTGTGGACTACTCCCTTCAGACAAGAAGCTGAGGCAATTGTAGGGCTTGTGTTTTTCTTTTTCAGAGATCTTTGTCCTGCATGCCTCTTTTCCAATGTCTAGAAACCATTTTTCAAACATTTTACCTGGATTTAGGTAAGACAGCAGGAAAACCCAGCCCTTGTTGGTCCATCTTGTCCCCAAATAGAAATTATTTGTTGGACTTTGAATGTCTTCCAAATGTTTTCATTTATTAATCAATAAACACCTACTAAAGCAGGCCCTGTCCCTCTGACCAAGAGGGGATATATCTTCACCCATCCTCCGTGCCACTAGAAGTCAGGAAGTCCTGCGTTTGCAGCATACCCAGGTTTCATTTGTACTTTATTTTTTACACAACTGACCAGGACAGAGGATCCTACTCCCATGATTTTTGTGAGGCTCAGAGTATCTCATAGCCGCTACAAACATCTTTAAAGCTAAATTAATTTCACTAAAAATAGTGAAGGGTAAATGGAGTATGTGAGGCATATATAGTTTGAAATGGAGACAAGTCAAGATAATCCGTCTTGGGTTGAAAGCAGTGGTTTAGGAGCTAAAGTTCCTGCTTCCAGAGGGAGAGCTCTCTCCCAGGCTTCCCAGCAGGTCAGATGATTCCCCAAAAGGCACCAGGGCTTGGCCTAGTTAACAATGCTCCTGTGTGCTGTGCTCCCTGTGGCCCTGTGGAGAGCTCACTGAGCTGGAGCCTGGCAGAGAAAGTGGAGGTGGGAGTGAAGAGCATCGGAACTGCCCCATCCCACTGCGTGATAGAAACTAGAAAACCATTGGCTTCTCTGGTCAGCTGCCCACTCAGATCCCTCTGCAGGGTGCCAGCCTTTCAGGCCCATCCCCTTGCCCAGGGAAGCCAGGAAAGGGCCTGGGAGCAGGAGTGATTAGCCCCACTGCTGGCTGGCTGCTTGCTTTAAGCTGCAGATTTGCCATGGGACTCTGCTTTAAAAGCTAGGAGGATATCCCTGAGCTAAGGAGAGCAAGAAAGTAATCTGAATCCCCGAGTGGTCACCATGCCATGAATGCACTAAAGTCTTAGTGGGGGATGAAGGAAACAGATCAGAGTGGCTTCCTCTCATTTTCGGGATGAGTTCTGCAGAGTTTGGACCCTGTATCTTTATGAGAATGAGGAAATACAACCAACACCATGAAACCACATGCGAAACAGACCAGCCGCTTCAGTGGGAGGGTGAAGGGCAGATCCTCGGAGAAGGAAACAAAGCTGAAGCGTATTTACTAGCTGACGAAAAAAGCCAGGAACCTTTTAATACTAGAATCGGAGCTGACCTACTAGAAAAGTCACGCGTTGTGTATTAATTTGAATCTTGGCTTTTGGTTGAGGAGGCCTGTGGCTCTTCTGTCTGAGGAGGATTCTGACTTGTTAGCAAAGTGGCTGGAAACGCAGGTGGCCTGGCTGGCTACCTAGACTTTCACAAGCCCTTTCCCTGTCAACAGAGGCAGGGGGCTAATCCCACCTGCTCCTCATGATATTTACAGTGGTATTATTTATATACTGTAGTATCTTTTGAAGGGAGCTTTGCAGTTAGTGGATTTTTTCCATTCACACATTTTACGTCAGACACCAAGTTGAGAGGGTATGGCACCTCTCTTGCAGATGAGAAAAGGGGCAAGTTTCAGAAACAAGAAAGGTGAAGGGACTTACCAGTGTCCCAAGTGCAAGGAACCAGGCAAAACCAAAAGGCTCCAAATTTCAGATTCTGTCGTCTTTCTGCAAAAACGTGCTGCCTCTCTCCAGGGTTGGTTAAATAAACTCGGACCAGTCCTCAGGCTAATGCTTTATGATTCTTTGTCCTGCCTCACTCAGCACACGCTGTACCAAGTTGTTTGCATGTAGCTTAGTGGGACGTTTTCCCATAAAGGCAGCAGCATCTGGAACATGGGACTGACCCGTCTTGCCTCTGGAGAGGTTATGAGAATGCTGGTTATGGTTTTTCTCACAGTTCCCCCTTTATTGCCTCGTATCATGTGGTCCTTACTTTGCAAACTATACTTTTGCAAAAATAAGCATAATCAATTCAGTTCATGTAGAGAAGGGCAAAAGTTGCTAAGCAACATTCCTAGGGATTGGTCCTCGTAGCTTTAACATGGAGAAGGTGCCTAACTTTACTGTGTCAGCTTAGACATTAACAGCAGCGGGCTGGGCTTCAGGCTTTCCGTTACAAAGGTCTAAATATTTGTTTGCTCAGATAGCTTATAGAGTGTTTAATGGCTAAGCCTTTAACACAATTTGTTAAACTACAGATTAAATAGTAATTGTCTTTCCTAAGACCAAACCATTGAAGAAAATTAACAATTTCCTTAAAAAAAAAAAGGAAGTATACTGCCTGGCCTGCATGTCTCAGTGGTTGAGTGTCGACCTATGAACCAGGTCAGTTTCATTCCAGGTCAGGGCACATGCACGGGTTGCAGGCTCAATCCCCAGTGTGGGCGTGCAGGAGGCAGCTGATCAATTATTCTCTTATTGATGTTTCTCTTTCCCTTTCCTTCCTCTTTGAAATCAATAAAACTACATATTTAAAAACTGAAATATAAAAAAACAAATGTATTAAATGGCCTACTATATCCTACACTGATTTCCAACCCACCCACATTCTTCAGATTGAACCACATCAGAAACCAACCGAGTATTTATTATTCATGTTCTAGCAAACTAACTTTCCTTCTAGCCCTGTCTTCTAAACTCCAGGAAAACCAGCGCTGGTTTTGATAATCCACTCAGCGATGTTAAAGGAGGCAGAACTGGGCGGGCTCTCGCATAATTACCTCAAGCTCAATTAGGCTGAGTGTGAATGCTTTCCTGCTACACTTAGGTCTTAGTGTCTCCAGAGTGTCAAATGTTGGGTGTGATGACTTCTGTGAAATAGCAGCTTGTAGAATCCACCCTTTATTATCAAGACTAGACTTTTTACAGATCCCCACCCCCACCCCGCCGGTGTACACCTCTGTGAAGGCACCAAGCACACTATATTGTAATGTCTGCTTTTCTTCTTGAGACTGTAATACAGGTAATGCTCCTTTTCAACTTTGTGAACTAGGACCTGGCACATAGTAGCATATAAAGTTGCTCTTGATGTGACCCAGGTTATACAGAAAAAAGAAAAGTATACCAATATTTTAAAGTCTCTCTCTTTTTGTGCTTTTTAAAAAAACTTCTCACAAAGGATTTGCTGTAAGCCTTCAAGTCATCTTGTCCAATCCAAAAGCTGTATTTAAGCGCCGTGGATCCCAGCCAGGGATGCAAGAATCTGACTTTCTAAAACAGATAACCACCGTTGAAGAACTGGAACCGAAAGCAAATAACTGCACCAAGGTATTCATTTCACATGTGCTGCTTGATGTAGCTGCATGCTGGCGTTGATTCTGGCTACCCCAACGATTTCCCTCCCTCCCTAGGTCCTTGTGTGGCACACTCGCACAGAGAAGGTTAATCTAGCCAACGAGCCCAAGTACCACCTGGACACAGTGAAGATTGAGGTGTAAATGGGAGCAGCAGTGGGTGTGGAAGAGGACGTTTGGAGGTTAGGCTACAGAGCATTCAGGTATTGTTCATTTTACTTCAGTACAACAGCCTTTATTGACATCTGATGGACATCTGTTTAGACAGAGCTTGTCAGTTAACATAAGCTAATCAGTTGGTATAAAATGTGTTTCTGTCTTCATTTGTTCTGCATGTTTTCTCTACAACTAAACTGGAAGATCTTTGTACAGCACACCTAATGACACTGCAGGTACCATTTTTAGTATCTTATATACTTTTCTTTTTTTCCCCATTTGGCCTTATATTTGGTAGAACTGAACAGGTTTTAGAAACAGATGACAAGTATTTTGTCCCCAATTCCTGACTTAGCAACATTAAGTAATTTATGTAAGGTTGGTGGCAGTATACACTGTAGGAAATGAAACCCACAAAAAAAGTCTATGGATTCATCTATTTAATATAGGGTAGAACATTTTGTCAATACTAGGCACCATAAAATGTAAACACAATTACTGTCATAAACCTGGATATACCTTCAAGGACTGAAAGTGGCTTTGTTTAGTTACCCTGTTTGCATATAGTGCAGAGAAAGGTCTTCATATTAGCACTATGTACATAAGAGGAGATCCAAATTACAAGAGGCAGATAAAATTCAAATTCTTTAAATATTGTTAAACTAAGTTTTATAGTAACATCCAGGTTTATCTTCCTTTCACTAACCACGTTCCCTGTTAAGCACATCATAACAATAGCACAGTGAAGGAAATGATGAAATAAAAGAATTTTGATACACTAGAAAACAATGCTCAGTGATACATTTACATTCTATTTATGATTAACCATTTGATCATACAGTACCTTCCTACGAGATTACTGGCTAATTTGGGGGTGGGGTTTATACTGTTAGAGTTATTACTAACATGATAATAACTATTTTCCTTATATTCAAACATTAGAGCTATAATTTTATTGAGTAAAACTGATTATGCAAGTTGACTGAGCAGCTTCTCAAGTAATGTGGTTTATGAAGTTATGGGAACTAGGAGCAAAGCTGCCCTGGACATAAAATAGTTTCTCAACCTGCTTTTCACCACATCAAATTTAATCAGTACAAACCAACACAGTCAATCAGATAATTCTTAATGTGAACAAATGGGGAAAAAGAAAAAATATATATGTACATGAATAAACAGGGGAATTAGATGCATTTCAGCAAGGAATGTAGGTGGTAGCTCTGGATGAAATTCGTGTGCAGTCCTCACTTCCACAGTTGTGTGCTGAGAGTCTGACCCGATGAGCCTCCAGACCATCCTGCTGTCGTGCTGGGAGGCTGGGCAAAACCCAGGGCGGGGCTTGTATTGCCCATACTCATGCCAGCCATCTGCTGGTTCACCTGTGAGATAACACAGGGCTCAGTTTAAGAAGCTCACTTCACTTTTCTTATTTCTTTAACCAAAGTTAGACATTTTTTAAGTTACCCAATTTTATTAGAAGCTGCCTCAAAGAGATACTGAAGCTTAATAGCAATTACAATAAGTATTTTTTGTCCATGTAAAAATCACTCAAAGCCCCAGAGTAAAAGCAAACCATCATGTTTATTTCTCTGCAGAAAGCAACTACAGCTTTCTTCTCATTTTTAGCACTATATTATATTTATTCATTTTCTATACTCGATGTCTTGCCCCAAAAGATTAATGACAACTGAAAAAAAAAAAGTGCCAAAGCAATCTATCAATTTGTATGTAGGTATAATGAGTCCAATATTCTTTCAACTCAAGTAGTGCTTTACTAAAAACTTAAGGAAATTTTAGAAGGTAAAATACTCCAAAATTAAAAATTGTGTATTATAGCTATTATTCAGTTTTTATTAACATCTTAAATGGTTCTATATACCTTGTAAATATTAAAGAAAAGGTCAAACATCTAAAATTTTCATTATTTGATAAGGTTTAAGATTTAATGTTGTTTTTCTTCCACTGGAGTCATGTATGTATATAAGCATCTTAACCTCTAAGATGACAGGTTAAGGAAAGACAAGAGGATTGACTACAAAGTACAGAGTGGAGTTAAAACCTATGCTCAAGGTTGGATTGTATTCTTTTTTACAAGTTTGTTTGCAGTTTTTCAAAGACACTAATGTGAATTACATCACTCTAATGAGGCATAAGTGTCTATAGCGGCAGATCACTCCTGATACTTACTCAAGGTTGTTTTAACCACCTTGTCATTGGCCAATAGCTCTCATGTAGGGAGTACTAGAGAACAGCCTTCAGCAGGCCTGGAAGTAACAGTCAACTCCTTCCTGGTTCATCCAGCACATTAACCTGAGCTTACTTCAGCATTCTGGCACACACAAGCTGTTAATGCCATTTGGTACTTACCATTTTTTTAGAGTCCCAGAGATTAGAGGCCAGTGTCATATAGATATTCCTTTAAATAGTAAAAATAACTTGAAGCATTCATAGGATATATAGTGATTTTGCTAATGTTGATTAGAAATCACACTATTGACTATTCCTTGAATGCTCTCAAGGTGAAACATCTGACCAGAACAGGAGCCAAAATGCTAGAAGCAGGGGGATCTCATCAAAGAGGAAGTTTATGTAAAGGGAAGAAAAGTCAGGACAGAGCACCTAATACAGAGAAACTCATTTGAAGGAGGTAGTGTACTGGTAATGTGTCGTATCTTGGCACTACACTAACTTAGGTAGAAACAGGATTTATAATATGAAGGGATATCTGAAACAGATATGGACTTGTTCACATCTTATGGGAATTCTTGAACTAGTGGGTACTCTTTTTAAATATAAACCTAATTATAGGATAAGTAAAAAGGAAATACAATGTTATAGAGATTTTTGAACAAAAAGATTTTTCATAAATCATAGACAGTAGCCTAAAAGCTTGTGAATTTTCCCCCTAATTTATGAAAATTACACCCCTTCCCAAATTAGTGAAGACAGGTTGGTCCAAAGTAGACTATAAAACCCCCACAGGGAGTTGGGTAAAGCATGTTACTAATTTCAAAGGTGATAGGGAGTTTCTTAAGATGCTAAGATAATTTCTAGATGTTCCAACTAAATTAGGGATGTCCACCATTACAGTTATATTATAGAATATAAAGTAGAGACAAAAACAGGTCATTTGTCTATCTGATATAACTTCATTATCCCTCCTCTTTCTGCCAGATTATTAGATTTAAATACAAAGAAAACAATTTAGAAAGTTAAGTCTGATTTCTTCGATTCTGGATAAAGTGGAGAGTAAAAGACCCTTACCTGCGACAGGTTCCACTGGGGCTGTTGAGCTTGTGGCAGGCCAAACTTACTCGGGGGTGCACCCATCTGTCCTACCATTCCTCCTTGGGGGGCAATCACATTCTGAGGCAGTGGCATCACACCAGTTTGTGCATTTCCCATAAACCCATTGGGGATGGGCATGCCCACCATCATGCTTGCACTCTGTCCCATCACATTGCCCATAAGGCCAGGAGCTGCAGGCACAGGTACACCCATTGATGGAAAACCTTGAAATGCAGTCGGTGCTTGTGAGGTAAATGGTATATTTGTGGGTCCCATAAATACACCTGCATCATAAGAACCATGAAAAGAAAATGAAGAGAACAGGGCTACTGTATACAGCTGCACTCAATTCTATAATCACAGAAAAACAATTGCCATTTTTCTGAACTATCCATAGCAAAATTTTTAATTCTGGTCTGGCTGCTCCTACTGCTCAGACCAACTCATAGCCTACACTCTCAGAGCTGGTTATTTCCTGAAGCAGACAAATCAGTTAATGAACCTGAGCAATTTTAATTAGAATAAATACATGGATAGAAAAATATCCATTGTGAAGACCAACCTGCGTAGCATGAAATGATGTGCTGTTTCTGCTAACCTAAACCACTGGTCTCCCACTCCCAAATACACAGGTGCAAGCTCACTGTGCCTGGCTTTAAGGGAAGCAGGTGGGATCTCATTTTAAAGAGGTAGTATGACAGATTAAAACTGTGTAAACAACAAATCTTACCTTGCTAGTATTTATTATTATTATTTTTTAAATCTCAAAGCTTTTTTGGAATTCATGTAATTCAGACTGCTTATTGTTTACTTGCAGAGAAAATACCATTCTGTACAGTTATAAACTTCATGCAAATCAAATTCAAATAATTATTCAAAGATAATCCATGTCCTAAAAGCCTGTGAAACAACATTAAGTGATATGTGAACAGCTTGTTAATTCTAAATGAATAAAGTTTTGTGACTCCTGTACCTGCTTTTTAATTCTAATGCTTCATTCATTTCAGTTTTGTACTTGTGTAAATTGCAACAACAAAAGCACCCATTACATAGAAAAATGGGGAAGAAATATAATTGATATATTATAACCACAAAGGCCCACTTCCAGTAATGCCACTGCAGTCCCTGAAAGCAGACTTCAAAATTAATTACCAGGAGCGCTCTGCGGCTGCACGGTCCCTGCGCCATACAGGGACAAGATGGAGTCTTTGGAGAGTTGTTTCTTTGTCACCTCTTCTGACTTGGTCGTTTGTTCAGTGAATAGATCCAGATCCCCAGATGTTACTGTAGACACAGTGGTGGCTGCTGGTACAGAGGACGTCCCCTGAGACAAATAACAAAACACACTGTCGAATTGTGCATATACTAAAACATGGTTCATCCATTACTTAAAATCCAAGTGAAGTTATGAAATTAGAAATTCAACAACTTGTAGAAGGTAAATGGTGCATTAAATTAGAGGATCATTCACAATCCCACACAAAAACATTTAGGATAAAGGTATGACAGTTATTATTTTGGATGTATTAATGTAGAAAAGGTAGATGGAAACTCTTACTAGTACATAATAAATTGTGTTTACCTGCTAGACTGACGCTGCGTTTCTGTATCCAGTCCTGACCACAATGGGGTCAAAAACAGGTAGGGTATGTGGCTGCTGCCTGAGCATCACCATTCCTGGGGGATGCTCAGGCATCTACCTCAGCAACTACTGCTTCAAGGAACTGGTATCCCTTGTAATAAAGAACATTTCTACAACTACAGAAGACTTGTAGAGAGAGACAAGAGTCCTGCAAAGGCTGCTTTTGTCCGGGGGGTGGGGGGGAGGCTTTTCAAAAGCTGCATTGTGCTATTCTTATAAACCTAACCTAGATCAGTTTTTTAAAATATATTTTATTGATTTTTTACAGAGAGGAAGGGAGAGGGATAGAGAGTTAGAAACATCAATGAGAGAGAAACATCGATCAGCTGCCTCCTGCACACCTCCTATTGGGGATGTGCTCGCAACCAAGGTACATGCTCTTGACCGGAATTGAACCTGGGACCCTTCAGTGTGCAGGCCAACATTCTATCTACTGGGCCAAACCGGCTAGGGCTAATCTAGATCAGTTTTAACCACAACCTTAGAATGCTTCTAATCTATCCAAAAATGAAGGACGGCAATACTTTAACCACCCCCACTCTCAACCATATCTTGTATTCCACTTTTGGACAAGGGGCAAATGAACACAAATGCAAAGAAATGTAGACTTTAATACAAAACAAAAATTTTCACTTAATTTCCTCTATCTTGCACACAGGTAGTACAGTGGAACCTTGGTTCTCGAATTTGTTCCAGAAGGACTGTACAAGAAGTGATTTGTTTGAAAATGGAATCATTTTTCCCCATTAGAAATAATGTAAATTGAATTCATTCATTTTAGAAACTCAAATGATTCTCCATTTTAACCTTTCACACTCCTCGTCATGGCGATACTTAAGAGTTAAGTGGTCTGCATTGTTCCCCCTTGCTGCTCTGATACCAAGCAGAACATGTGAAGTACAGCAAAGCCTCAGCTGTGAGGTCTAATTCTCCAAGCAGGAGCAGAGCAATTCATACTCCAATGGTATCTAAAGAACTCTAGCAGATAAAGCAACCTCACTAGAATGCTAAGCCAAAAGAAATTGCTTTCCCCATAAAGTTCTTTTCTAGAAATAAATATTAATGATAAAGATCGATTTAATCTAATTATTCCTAAGGAATCTACACTGAGTAGGCAGATTATTATGATCTCTGAATGCATAATAATCTGGCCACTCAGTGTATATCCTATATAATAAAAGGCTAATATGCAAATTGTCCCCTCGACCAGGAGTTTGACAGGCAGGCCAGCCAAACGCCCATGTCCTCTCCCCCGCCAGGCTGGCTGGACCCCACCCATGCACGAATTCATGCACCGGGCCTCTAATACACACACACTGAATGGCCAGATTATTATGCATTCAGAGATCATAATAATCTGGCCACTCAGTGTATTTTCCCAATTCTAGTGGTAATTATACAGTGACTATCATAACAAAATGTGTAATAAAAATACATGTAATTAGTCTTCTCAATAAGACATAACTTCTTATTAAAACTTACCATCCAAACAATTCCTATTGGTTCAGTTTTTCTAGAGAAAATGAAATATTTTACCTCAAAAATTATGCTGTAATGAACCAAACTGGCTGCTTGTTTGTAAAGTGTAAGTTTAACATAGAATCTTAGTTGTATGCTTAAGAGTAATCAATATTCCTGAAAGTTCATATATTTCACCTTAAAGACAAATACTGCATGACTGCACTTATCACTTATATGTGTAAAAAAATAAAACTCACAGAAACAGAACAGAATGATGGTTGCAGAGGCTGGGCATGGAGGAAATACAGGGAGCCTGGTAAAAGGGTACAAACTTTCAGCTATAAGATGAATAAGGTCTGAGGATCTAATGCATAACAACATTGTGAGTACAATTGATTATACTGTACTGGAGGCCCGATGCACGAAATCCATGTAAGAGTAGGCCTTTCTTCCCCCCCGCTGCCTTCACCGCCTTTCCTTGCAGCCCTGGTTTCACCCGGTCTAATTAGCATATTACCCTTTTATTATTATATTATAGACTAGAGGCCCGATGTATGAAAATTCATGCACTGGAAGGGGGATCCCTCAGCCCGGCCTGCCCCCTCTTACACTCTGGGAGCCCTCAGTGGCGGGAGGCGACCCGGCGATCCGGGGAAGGTGACACCCCCATCACACCTCTGCTGCTGTCATTGCCGGCAGCGCCAGCCTCTGGTGGCCCTGGGGGGCTGGACAGCCACCATCCGAGGCTTGCCTGCACCTCGGGCCGGCCCTGGGGGGCTGAGGGGACTGGGGAACTCCAGAGGCAGGCGCACGCAAGGCCAGGCCCGCTGCTTGTCACGCGCCTGCTGCCCCCACAGGGCTGAAGGGACTTGGCGCTGCCATCTTTGAGGGCGGGGCAGTCAATTAGCATATTCCCTCCTTACTGGTGTGGGTGCTGCCATCTTTGCGACAGCATGCGGGTCAGTTAGCACATTCCCTCTTTATTAGATAGGATTGCATAATGAAAATTTGCTAGGAAAGTAAAACTTGCGTCCTTCCCCATCCCCCCAAAAAAGTAAAAATGTGTTAATTAACTTGATGGTGGGAATCCTTTCACAATGTATACATAAATATCAAGTCATTATGTTATGCATTTAAAATGTTACAATTTTATTTGTTAAAGGATTTAATGTATTAAATACTATACCTGAAGTAGTGTTTAAGGTATTAAACAATTTATAATTTTAATAAAGGCTAAAAAAGAAATTCCATGTAATGTTCAGAAGGCAATTCAAAATTTCTTTACCATTAACACTGAAGAAAAAGTCCTGATCATTAATATTATGTTCTCAATTGTTTTTTTAAACATCACCAAAATTAAAAAGGAAGGTAGGTTTTAAGGCTAACTTTAAACAATTTATCTTCATAAAAAAGAATAGGAATACTTAATTTGCTAGAATTTCTTATTCTGAGTTTTCTTGCAATCAGAAGAAAATAGTATCTTGGGGATGGCTCAATAGAGCATAAGAAAAGAACTACTGGCTGCCAGTCAATAGTTATACACCCCCAGTTTAAAAACCTCAGCGGTAAGTGGCCTTGATGCTCTCAGACAAGGCTGAAATAGTAGTCTGAGTTTTCCTACTTGTTCATTCTAAACACTGCTGTTTACCTAAGGCAAAAGTTAGCAAACTTTAGGCAGTGAATATTTAGGCTCTGTGGGTCAGACAGTGTTGGAACTATTCAACTTTTTAGTAGGAAAGCAGCCACAAACAATATGCAAATGACTGTGAGTGGCTGTATTCTAATAAAACTATGTGCAGACAAGCTGCAGGCTTAGTTTGCCAACCCCTGGACTGAAGAACAGGAGGCTTTCAAATCAGCAATGGAAATTCTGAAACTTCAGAAAGGAAATAAGTAGTGATTGTGTAAAACCATACTCACAACATACCTGAGCTGGGGGCATGACAGTTGCAGGTAAAGGATTAGAAATCATTGGTCCAAAGATGTCCAGATCATCATTCAGAGCTGGCACTGTGGTTGTGTTTCCATTGGTCACTGGTGCCTCAGCAGGACCATCTAAAAAGAGCATAGATTCTTGGCTTAAAGTAGAATCTCTTAGTACTTGAAACATAGCATTATTTTAAATACATATGGTTAAAACAAATAACAGTTCAAAAAGTTGACAACAAAATATATATTCCCCTTCTACTCCAGGTTCTATCCCCTTACTCAAACCATTTCCAATTTTATTTATTCTTCCAGATAATTTTATCCACCATATTCTATATCCAAATAGAACACATACATACATATACATACATTCATATATATTATACTAGAGGCCTGGTGCACGAAATTTGTGCACGGTGATGTGTGTCCCTCAGTTCAGCCTGCACCCTCTCCAATCTGGGACCCCTCGAGGGATGTCCGACTGCCCGTTTAGGCCCGATCTCTAAACGGACAGTCAGACATCCCTCTCACAATCCAGGACTGCTGGTTCCCAACTGCTTGCCTGCCTGCCTTCCTGATTGCCCCTAACCACTTCTGCCTGCCAACTTGATCACCCCCTAACCACTCCCCTGCCAGCCTGTTTGCCCCTAACTGCCCTCCCCTGCAGGCCTGGTCGCCCCTAACTGCCCTCCCCTGCAGGCTTGATCGCCCCCAACTGCCCCCCCCTTTCAGGCCTGGTCCCTCCAAACTACCCCCCTGCAGGCCTGATCGCCCCCAACTGCCCTCCCTTGCAGGCCATCTTGTGGCGGCAATCTTGTGTCTACATGGGGGCAGCCATCTTGTGTGTTGGAGTGTTGGTCAACTTGCATATTACTCTTTTATTAGATAGGATATATATAGTTTTAACGTTTTTAATAAATGGTGTCATACATTCACATTATTCTGTACACTGATGCTCCCTTATGTGCCAGGTACTGTTCTGATTACTTTACATATATTAACTCATTTAATCCCCACAACCTCAGGAGACAGACACTACTTATGAGTTGATTAGCTAAACTAGGATCTGATACCATGTTCTTACAAACAGTGCCTCTTCATAAATGTGTGTGTTTTGGATATCACTTCATAGCATGCACTAGTATATCTACCATAGAAATAAATTTTGATGATTTAAAATGTCTGAAATGTTGCATTTTAAAGTTACTATAAGGAAAAAAAACTGGTTAAAAAGAAAACATACACTGGTTCCATAGGAAGTATCCATAAAACTTGAAATAAACCATTTCTTGGCAGTAACAAACCACTGAGCTGTACTGGGAAAGGAACTCTGATAGGGGACAAACATTCTATATCAGTTCCTACTTACACTATAACTCAAAACTTTTAAAATATCTCCTTTTACATTAGTGCAAAAATTAATGCGGGTCAGGAATGGGGTGAGGGGGAGTTTCAGAGCATGGTATTCCAGGACATGGAACATCTCACATGGTTCTATTTTTTGTGGCCGCAACCAAATAACAGTTCGGAGCATCACAACTCCAATCTCTGGGACTTATATCCTAATCAGGCTTCTATTTTAACAATTTACAATTTCATTTGATCTCTCTTTGATATAACATACAGAGTGGCCAGATTATTATGATCTCTGATCGCATAATAATCTGGCCACTCAGTGTATACACTATATAATAAAAGACTAATATGCAAATTGTCCCCTCAACCAGGAGTTCAATCAGCAGGCAGGCTAGCCAACCGCCCATGTCCCCTCCCCCCTGTCCAGGCTGGCCGGACCCCACCCATGCACGAATTCATGCACCGGGCCTCTAATATATATCTTACCTAATAATAGACAAACATGTAAGTTGACCGTACCTCCGCTACGCCCAGAGCCGATCAGAGTGAGTATGCAAATTAACCCAACAAAGATGGCGGTTAATTTGTATACATAGGCGCCCAGCGCCTGGGTGGCAGGAACATGCTGGCACCCAGGTCACTCTGAGGTAGGTCCTGCGTGGGCCCTGAGCAGCCTGGGAAGGGCCTGAGCCAGGGGGTTCCTGGGCGGGGCCAAGCCTGCGATCAGAGCTGAGGGGGCAAGGGCAGAGCCAGCGATCAGAGGGAGCTGGGGGTCCCCTGCCCAGGCCTAAAGCCTCGACCAGAGACTTTAGGCCTGGGCAGGGGTGGAGCCAGCGATCGGAGGGAGCTGGGGGGAGTGGGCCTAAGCCATCAGTAGGGCATCCCCTGAGGGCTCCCAGTACATGAGAGGGGGCAGGTTGGGCTGAGGGGACCCCCCTCCACCCCCCCCTCCCCACCCCCAGTACACGAATTTCGCGCATGGGGCCCCTAGTGTACACACACACACACACACACACACACACACACACACACACTGAGTGGCCAGATTATTATGCGTTCAGAGATCATAATAATCTGGCCACTCAGTGTATGTTGTTAATGAAAGATCTACTATGTACTCAGTTATTTCTACCACAACCCACAGAAACTCATAGGTTTCTTCTTTTTGAAGTAGAACTATAGAAATTGATAACTTTTATTTCCCTGTTTGGAGTTTTAGGAAATCACAGATTAAATTTCAATGAATAAACTGTCACAGTAAGATATTTTTTACTACCAAATTTATAAAAGAGTATGTAAAACCCACAGAAGCTAGTCTGGAAGAAATCAACTGCAAACATTTTTCAGTCACTCCCAGTGATATCACATTATCAGAGCCATATACCTAGGACTATGGACAAGTTAAAGGTGAAGCAATAACGCAATGTACAGATTATTACTAATTTACAAGATATAGAATTTTAAGATAAGACACAACTATGACATAAAAGCATTCAAATGACTCATACATGAAAGTATTTTTTTTCATTTATAACCATTTCAAAAGGCAACATTCACTCTGAAATTCGACCTCTTTGAAGATCTATTTTATATTTTCCATCCATTCCACATTCCATTTACATGCTGTATACAGCACATTATGTATATAGCACATCATGTAAATATGAACCAGAAATGAAATGGCATAAAAGAAAAAGGTATTCTAGATTAAAAACACAACTAAAGAAACATCTTTGTGATACTACAACAGCTCAGTAAATAAACTCAGTCCAATGCCATGTAAGCCAGTGGTGCTTTAACCCATAAACTGTAGCGTGCAAGGTAGGGGAACATCCACATCAAAGACATGTTTAATTCAATAACAAAATATGACTATCTTATATATCTGCAATTTCAACTCACAAACAGAAGCACATGTTCTCCCCAAAACAAACTACAACCAAGAAAAAAGTCTAAAACAGGAAATAGTTATTTCTAATTTTACAGTTAAATGTCTTTGCTTTTTGAAGGAATACTAGTAAACACTAAAAATTAGGATAAATTTATGGGGGAAATCCTTAAACATGGGAAAATACTATTATAGTGGAACCCTGGTTCTCGAATTTAATTCATTCCAGAAGGCTGTTTGAGAAGCAATTTGTTCGAAAACCACCATTTTTTCTCATTAGAAATAATGTAAATTGATCCGTTCCAGACTCCCAAATGACTCTGTTTTAACCTTTCTTATATGCAGTAATGTCCAATATATTGTTTAATTTATAAATAAATACTTCTTAAATTTACCAAACCATCCCCTAGTATCCTTAAACGAATTTTTTAAAAATGTATACTTTTAATGATTTGAGAGATGAAGGGAGAGGGAGAAAAATGATTGAGAGTCACTGATCAGCTGCCTCCTGCACACCCCACACTGGGGATCGAGCCCACCCACAACCAGGGCATGTGCCCTGAGGGGGAATCGAACCTTAACCTCCTGGAGTTAATAGGTTGACACTCAACCACTGAGCCACAGGGCGGGCTTTAAACAAATTTTTAATATATCGCTGCCTCTGAAATGCTATCACTGACTAGCTGCTTTCATTTATCCAATCAACAACAGTTTTTCTACCTATTCAATTGCCTGTGATTATTTTGTGAGCACTTTCATACCTTTAGCAACTTTAGCACTCTTAATGGTCTCTTTATGTTTTAAAATTGTGCTAATCATTTATTTCCCCAGCAACAAAAGCAATCTCTCCTTTGTTTGTTGTCTCAGAGACTCTTTTTGTCATGCTAAGGTATCAGCTTGAAAGGGTAGTCAGGTAGAAAACTGAAGTTGGTCAAGACCCGATTGTTTGAAATGGGAAACATTCAAGAAATGAGGTTTGACTCTATTACCTTTTTTTCCTTTGGTGAATTAAGTACTATCAACTGATTTTTACCACAGGCCATGTCAATCTAGTCAAAACAGCAGAAAGCAAAGGATGCACTGTGTGAGAACCAGGGGGTTAACCTAAAACAGCAAATGGCCTGTTTTTTTTACTTTTATACTGTACATCTTTCAGAAACTTTAACTGTTCTAAGTAGTGCATTATACTTCATAAAGAATATTAACTTATTTATACTTTCAAATCTAAATCCTATCTGGTAGTACCATATCTAATCTGTAAAACAACACGGAGCATTTCATTTGGTTTTTGAAGTCTTATTTTACCCTTCACACCTTAGGATCACACATATATAACTAGTAAAAGTAACAGCCAACACTTAGTATAGTGCTTGTTTTGTACAAAACCTGAAAAAAACACAAATACACACATAAACACATGCATTTGTTCAATGTTTATAACCATGCTGAGAGAGGCACTATCAATTATCCTCATTTAAAGATGGCAAAAAAAAGGTACACTTGTCTAGTGTCGCAGAACTAGAGCAAAGCCTGAGGTTGTAATCCTCCTCAATTTTTACTTTAAAAGCAACATGTTCTTGTAAAAGATGCAAACCCTACAAAAATGAATAAGAGTTCCCTACTATGGATATTGGTGATGACTGTACAATAATGTGAATGTATTTAACACCACTAGTAACACTGGGTAAAAATCTTAAATTTTATGTGTATTTCACTACAAAAAAGTCCCTTACCATACCTTTTATATGCTTATAAACAATGTATATACAACAATACAATACAAAACGTTTTCTTTAAATAAAATTATGTATGTGTGGATGGAGTGGATTGCATTTTAGGATACTGCATGGACCTACAATAAGTGATTATTTAATCCTTCACTGCTGGGCATTTAGGTAGTCTACAGGCTTTTGCCATACAAAAACAGAACAGTAAACACCCACAGTTCTTAATATAAGACCCACACAGCTCACTTCCTTCACTGCAAGGTAACGTAACTTCTGTTTCTACCATTGCAAAGTAAACAGCTCCATTTTCACATTCCATTAAAACATCTTTGAAGAACTGTCCTCCTGAAAGCTCAGAAAGGCATTCTGCACAAACAACAAAGTTGGGCTCTCTGTAACCGCCTACCACAATTAGAGGAGCATCCATGAAAGTTAACTCATAGTGTTAGTCTAAGGGACTCTGGAATCCTTCAGAATGAGAGGAGCACCTGCTTAGGGACAACAATCGTGTGGCCAGGCTGACACTATATTCAAGTGATGGGGGGAATTTTCTCTTAGCTCCAAAAAACTTTCCTACAGGCCTGACCAGGTTTCCCTCTGTACAGCCTCGTGATAGGTAGGCACAGGTGATTCTCCTCGGCTCCCACACCTACAGCATACTTGTCCTGTGTTCTCTTTAACCCATTCTTCTATCCATCTGATCCCCTCATATGACAGATTTCATCCCATCAATTTTCCTTGTTACTACAAAAGCTAAGCAGTCACAGAATTTTTGAAAAACAAACCTTTAACCTAATTGAAAACTTCTCAGCCTTGCAAAAACCAGTAAATACAAGTTCCCAGTGGGTTTTCCCAATGGATTTCAATGTCTGTTAATTTGACTCACTGCAGTTGGCTTACAAAATACATTTTTTTAAAAAGGTAGTTTCAATTCACTTTGAAGGTTGTTTTTTATTTTCAATATTTAAAAAGGACAGTTAAAGACTAGTTATCATTATCATCATTATAACCATTATGTTTCCTATACGTTTTTATAGAATATTCACACGTTATCATTTTTGTCTCCATGAAATATGAGAAGAGCATCTCCTTCCATTATCTCCAGTTATAGAAACCAGGGCACAAAGAGATTAAAACACTAGCTCAATGTCACATCCCTAGTTCAGTAGCAAAAAACCTGCACTGTAGTGTTCTGACCTCCAGACTAGTGAGTGCTCTTTTTCTTAAACCACATTTCATCAAAACTCAGGTACTTACAACTGACCCTAATTAAAAATAAATCACTTAAAATTCTGAAAATAAAAACCAACCTTTAAATAGTTCACAATTATTTTTACTAAGTTAGAGACACAGAGACAGTGCAAAAACCATTCAGGACCCCACTCAGCTTCCCCACTCCACTCTCCTCTTACCAAGCCCAGTGTCTTCTCAGTTTACAGTGAGGGATGCAGGTGGATGTGGTCATCACTGAGCCAACTGGGCTGAGGGAACCAAGTGCGGCATATAATCAATCAGTCAACAATATTCACAAATCACTGGGAGTTCAATGCATCCTTCTGATCCAGGGTCCACTAATTTGCTAACTGAATGATTAAAAGCTCAGAGGCCACAAAAGCAACAGAGTACCAAGATGTTGAAAACAGTTTCTCAGATATATATAATTTAAAAATTTAGAAATAATAAATCAAATAGCTTAAGAAAAATATTTAAGTCCGCATGGATTACATTTTGTGTGCACAAAATACACACGTGCACACACCCAGACAAATGGAAACCTCCTCCAGGGTGGGGCGGACCTCAGACTAATCCACACAGTGCCTGCTATAAGAGAAGTGGATGTCTGTGCACAACATCAGAATTCACCACAGACAAGCACCTCATATGGTGTTCCTGGCTCAGCTACAGACTGGTGGCAGGAGCAGCCAGCAGCAGGAGGAGGCAGCAACCCCTTTTAATCAGTATGCAGAAATAGTAGTTGGTGGACAATAAAAATAATGGGAGATCCAGAGTACAAGAAAAGCCTAAGGCAAAAGGAAGAAATTTAGCTGGGACAACATCATAAAAAAACGATAATGAAGCACAAAGGACCCCTTAAAAAGGCAATGAGCAAAGAGAAGAAATTAAGAAAATGCAGTAAAATGAAGAAGGAATTTCGATCTTAAAGGCAAGGACATCAAGCCTACAGTTAGTTTCTGTGGGTAAACATTTTCTATGTTACCTTAAGATTTCATACTAGTGTTTTATCTGAACACTGCGTTAGTAGATCATTTTTAAACTGCACACATAACACAAGTTTACAAGAAAAGGTTAAAATGATTTGAGTTAAAGGAAAAAAATTCTTAAAGTGCTGCATCTCACATGAACATACGGCATTCCCAGCATGCATTTACTGGCCTATTTCACACCGTGACACAGAAAGATGCTTAAAAAGAAGGTAACATTTCAAATATGACAAAGTCATGAAGGCCACTCTCTACCACCAAGAAATGTTCAATATGGTGAATGAGACCATTGATTCTATTAACTGTGGCTATGCCAGAACTCATCTAATACCAATAATCCAAATGAGTGAAGGTAAACTAAGTATTTACAACAATATTTAGTGGCTTCTTCTTGGCGCATTCCAAATTCCTTTGGACAATAATTTATAAACTGATGGGAAATAAAATAACACTTTGCATTTTTATAACACACTTTTAACACTAGTACTTTGCCAGGTACTCTATCAGACACAAAACATCTCAGGTTAACCCTCACATTACCTTAAGAAGATTTACACAATAAGCCTAAGATTTCAACAGAAGTCTGGTCTTGCGCCTGAAAAACTCAGCTGCTATAACCAGTTTGAGAAGCTTCTCCTGGTGCCCCAAGCACAAACAGGTGCCTCTTCCTCATCCGGGGCTAAAATAGACAGTTGCCCTACCTCTCTATGGAAGGCCTTGGGGGCAGGGGGTTGGCTTTCCAGTGGTTCTCAACCTTCCTAATGCCGCGACCCTTTAATACAGTTCCTCATGTTGTGGTGACCCCCCCCCATAAAATTATTTTCGTTGCTACTTCATAACTGTAATTTTGCTACTGTTATGAATAGTAATGTAAATATCTGTGTTTTCCGATGGTCTTAGGCGACCCTGCTAGCGGTCGCGACCCACAGGTTGAGAACCACTGCTGTAGAGCCTAAGACCATCGGAAAACACAGATATTTACATTACTATTCATAACAGTAGCAAAATTACAGTTATGAAGTAGCAACGAAAATAATTTTATGGGGGGGGGGGTCACCACAACATGAGGAACTGTATTAAAGGGTCGCGGCATTAGGAAGGTTGAGAACCCCTGCTTTATACCAATTGCAGCCACAGTAGTTGGCTGACCTCCCTTCTGAGGCAACAAATGACTCTGGAGTCCACAAGACCCAGCATCGCTTCCATTGTAGGCCATATCACCCACATCTGGTCACTCAGGCCTACTAACTGTCCCTCCTAAAGGCCGAGGCTGCAAGCAAAGTGGCAGCCTTCCCTAAGTGCCTTTATAATTTCACTAGGGCCCCAGTGCCCGAATTTGTGCACCTTGAAAGGAACTGTGCGCCATGAGGCTGCGATGGGCACTGGGGTGGGTCTCGGCCCATCCTCCGCGCCCCTGCCCGGTCCCTCCTGCCGCGGCCCCTGGTCCCATCTGCCAGCAGCCCCACTCCCACATGCTGACGGTGCCAGCCCCACTTGCACCCCTTGACAGCGTGGAGCGATTGGGGCCGGTGCCAGCAGCGGGTGAGAACGGGGCCTGCACCATCAGCGGATGCGAGCAGCGGCTGCCAGCCCCAATTCCCTCTCAGGAGCAGGGGGAGGTGGAGAAGCCCTGAGGGGTGATCGGGGCTGGCAGCTGCTGCTCGCACCTGCTGATGGTGCTGAGCAATAGGGGCCAGCACTGGGCACCAGCAGCAGGTGCAGGTGGCGGCTCCGGCAACAGGTGTGAGCCGGGCCGGCACTGGCAGCAGATACGAGCACCTGGCAGGACCATGGCACATGGAAGCGAAGAATTTTCAGTAACCACCAGAGGCTCACCCCGATGACAGCGACCGGCGCCCCACCTTGGTCTGGCACCCCCCCCACCCCCCACCTGCTCCACCATTCCGCCACAGCCAATGCCCACCATGTTCTGCACACACCCCCTGGTGGTCAGCACATGTCATAGCAACTGGTTGTTCCGCCACTTGGTCTATTTGCATATTAGGGTTTTATATATAGAGACCTTTAGTTATTAATGGCATCTGACTATACTTAGGTTGATAGGCATGCCTCAGTATGCTGTAGGCCTCTGTACTCCATCCTGGCATCAATCATATTTATGCCCAGAGCCACTGCCCACTCTTTCCCAGCCTCTCACCAGGAAGAGAGAGTGCAGCTTAGTTTAATGCTTGGTACAAAGCAACTGCTCAATAAATGACTGATGAATTGAAATGCTTTCCAAACAGATTATGAGAGGATTTCTTGGTGACAGTAGAGCCATGGTAGAAACAAGTCAGGTGATTGATCCTACTTCTGTTGGGAGTAAAGGTGAAATAATGACACTATTTTTGAAAAGTACCAGTGATCTGCCAACAAAATCCCTCTTCAGTCCTTGCCCTGCTTAACCACTGCCTCATTTTGCAGTATACTCCCTTTGAGTCTAGAGCCACATTCTCTTAAAGACCCTGTAGCCCCTGCTCTTGACATCTGGCTGGCTCCTCCTCCTATGTTTTTCACAGCCAGATTCCACAAGACTGTTCAACTATGGCACTACAACTACTACGTTCCTGACTGGGATCCTTACCCGGGGCTTCCTCTCTCCTGTCCTTCAGTGACGAGATGGGATTATCTCTCTAAATCAGAAAGTGTCCTTCACAGTGCCTCTGTCCACAGCAGCCCAGGCAACTGCATGGGTTAGTGTCCTCTATCAGCCACCTCGGGGGTCAGAGCACATCTTACTCTCCTCTCCTACAGATGGGTTCCAAGTGTGCTATCACGGCACCTTACTGGAACTCCAAAGCTGTCTGCTCCCGAAACCATTTAAAGCTTCTTTTCTACTCCTGAAACCACTCAAAGCTTTTTTCCTTAATAAAATTATTACTTGGAGTTTCTTTATATTAAAACATACCTTGGTGCTTTACACAGGTGAGGCACCAAGAGCTGTGTTTATCTGGGAAGGTGCTTAACTTTCCAACCACTATTCATTCATTCCTCCGTAACATATTAGATTTTACTTGGAACAAGTGGGCACAAAAAACCTCTCTTACTGCTCCCTCTGACTTAGCAGCAGCAAGAAAATTACTCTCTGAATTGAAGAAAATATAATTTAAATTGGGAGTTTTAGCATTATTCCAGATTTCAAAATGAATTCTTGAAACCAATTCTCTAACAGATCCCACTTCTTCCCTTAGCAATAACTCCGTCTTCTAGTTTCCAGACTGGAACCTCATCCCCCACTTGCACACAGCTGCATTTTTTTCTGGTATTTACTAGAGTTCCATGAACTCTGCTGGGGCTCAATAAATATTAATTGAATTCATCCTTTGTTGAATGTCAGAGGCATTAGCTGGTCATAATCTATTTGCACAAATAATAAAAAAAAAGTCAAAGAGCAACATGAGATTTTATGTATTGCTAATCTAGTTTAAGGCAGATAAGAATATGATAAGGAAATGGATGTTATGTTTTTCATTACCGCTTTTTACTGAACACAAACATTCAGCTTTGAGTGTACCGTTGCTACAGTGAAAACTGCCAAGTCTAATTCTTCATTGGTGACTACTGAGACGTCATCCTGAGAAAGAATGAATTTAAAGCGGAGACAGCAATGATTAAAGAAGGCTGCTTCCGTGAGATGCAGTGGTTCTCTCCTTAATGGCAAAACTGTCTTCTTAAAGCTTTATAAATTTTCATGTTACTCAAAGAACCCTTTTTATGTTCTACTCCTGAAACCATTTAAAGCTTTTTCCTTAATAAAAATATTACTTGGAGTTCCTTTATATTAAAACGTAACTTGCTTTATAAGTGAAATAAACTTCCATGTGTTACCTTGTAAATTCAAGTCACAAATGTCCATTTGAAGCATATAAAAATTTTCAAGCTATAGACTGTTTTCAAGTGCTTAAATAAATATAGGTACCTGAGAGTTAAGTGGAACTATTTGTTTTTATTTTCAATTAATCTTCCTTAATGCTAAATAGGCAATTTAAAGGCTAACTGACTAAAATGACTGAAGTGGTCTTAAAAAACGACCTGAACCTCTGTTCTGTTCACCGCTCCCTTTCCAAGCCCCTCCATGTAACCTGGCCGGCTTTGAAGCAGGGATGCTCGTATGAATGGGTACGACAGTACTGTGCAGAGGAGCCCAGCAGCACTCTCCATCGTTCAGGAGATACACACATTGCTGTCTTGAGATTGCTAAGAAGTGGTTTAAAAAGTAAACTTCATAGGACTCATAGATTTAAATATCTTAATTTATATAAATGTATAAATATCTATAAAATACTTCTATACCATTTTAAAGCCTCAAAAAGATGACATATATAAATATGAAATACCAAATTGTGTAATACAAATTTCTTCCTAAATGTTTAACAAATGGTGACAGACTAGATTTCTTTGAGGTTGCCCAGTTTCCTCTGTTTTTCAGGCAGCTACAAATCCTCCACTGGCCAAAGATCATGCTTTACGGCCCTGGTTTTCATTCCCAAGTTACCTCTTACTGACCTCCTCTGACCTGATGTTCAGGCTATAGTCTCAGCCCAGCACTGCACACCAGTTACTGTGTTTCCCATTTATTTATTCATTTACTCTGCCATCAACCACAGAGGGGTTCTTACTTCCACTTTCCAGATAAGGAAAAGTGGAGGGGAAAAGTGAGTGTGTGAGAGTATGTATAAAATACTGTCTACTATCCTGAAGGCTTGTAAGGGTTGTAAAGGTGGCAATGAACCTGTTCCAGGTACTACAGCTGTCAAAGCCCTGTGTGGTGCTTCTCGATGGCAGAGCCTACCTCCCACTCTAGAGGATGAATATTATTTTCCTAGCCTCATTACAACTAGAGTGAGCTCACATAATACAGTTCTGTTCCGGAGGACCCTGAAAACAGTGCTGGGAAATTTTCTGGGAAAAGTTCTTTCCAAGAAAAGAAACTTATAGAAAAAAAAACAAACACCCTTTAAATGTGGTCCTGTGAGGATGAGGTGCTGAGAGCTGTACCAGCCATTTGTTGACCATGAGGGTACAAACCTAAAGATTAAACCCAGGGCTGTGCTGAGGGTGGCAGAATGGGAAGAAGGAAAGAGAAGCGTGACTCCAGACCTCGCTGTTTCAACACTGCACGGCCCTAAGCCACCAGGCCTCTAGATTTCTCATCTAGTAAGATAATTAAATGTCTTGTATGTTTAAGCCACTTTTAGGCAATCAGAAGTAGTGTCATTCACATGTCAGTTTTCACTCTGTGAAGCACCTAAATATTGTCTCTCTACTATCCTGTCCACCAGAGGTTCTGCACTGTTCTAGCACTACCAAGAGTGCTCGCTCCTAAAGCTTGGAATATCATGCAGATCCCGCCCCCTCACCACCCATTTCTGGTGCCAGCAAGTATCTGCCTACTGCCAGTTCTCTAATAGCAATATATTCACCTATCTGCATTTTCTCTCCTCCATGGGTGTGATTACCAAAAATAAAACCAATTCCTAAGACCCCCCTCTTTGAAAGAGTGGAAATAGTTTATAATAGCTCAATGAACACACTCTTCTGAGCAAAAAGCAATGTAAGTTTTTATCAGGTTTCAAACCATATATGAAAAACATAACAGACTATAAAATTACTTCAGGCACTTGTACTAGATAGAGTCTTGCTTCTCTTTACCCCTCCCCTGGAGAAAGTGTACACACAAATACATACACATCCTGGTCTGGTCAATGCATAGCTCAACACTGGCAGTTTTCTAGGCCTGCCTCTGCTAAGTCTGGTATTCTTCTACTCAGCTCATTCCCAAACTTGTTTAATTTTACAGCATATAGACTTTGAGAAATAGAAATTTCTCCATAGGAATTCTCTGCTTTAGAGACTGGACAAAAATCGTACACCTATGGATGAGGACAGTGGCGGGGAGGTAAGGGCAGAAGGTGGGGTGGGAACTGGGTGGAGGGGCGCTATGGGGGGAAAAGGGAGAAACAATTGTAATAATCTGAATAAAGATTTATTTAAAAAAAATTTTTTTAAATAATAATAAAAATAAAGTCAGTAGAGCACTTTCTACTGGTATTTTATTCTTTAGTTAGTTACCAAATTTTTTTGGAAACAAAAAAAATATATTTTAGACAAAAAAAAAGGGTAATGGCGTTATCTCTTTCATTATATAAAACTGGGATATACATTATTAGACAATTAGGTATGCTATATACTGATACCTATGATTAATTAGCATTGTCAATCCATTTTAACTTGACCCTTGTGATACGTTTTATTTCCTGAAATATAAGCATGAATGAAAAGCTTTAAAACTTGCCCAAAACTGTATATTCCTTGAACTTTTCCATTAAGAAAAAACTGAGGGAACTTTTATCTACTCCTTCACAAGCATACCTTGAACATATTGCAGGTTCAGTTCAAACCACCACAATAAAACAAGTATCACATAAATTGATTCACACTAACTTTTTGTTTTCCTAGTGCACATAAAAGTTATTTACATTATAGTCTATTAAGTGTGCAACAGCATTATGTCTAAAAAAAAAAAAAAGCAATGTACATGCCTTAATTTAAAAATACTTTATTACTAAAAATCACTAACCATCACCTGAGCCTTCAGCACATCAATCTTTCTGCTGATGGAAGGTCTTCCTTCCATGTTGATGGCTGCTGATGATTGGGGTGGTGGTTGCTGAGCACTGGGGTGGCTGTGGCAATTTCTTAAAATAAGACCACAATGAAGTTTGCCATATCGACTGACTCTTCTTTTCATGAATGATTTCTCTGTAGCATGCAATGCTATTTGACAGCATTTTACCTACCATAGAACTTCAAAATTGGAGTCAATCCTGATTGAAGATGGCGGCCGATAGGTCAGCAATGAGGAAGAGAGTGTGAGTGAGGGAGCGAAAGGGGAGTGCATGGACGTGTGGGGCGTGTCTGTATTTGTGAGTGAGGGACAGTTATATTCCGCAGGACTGTTGGGGACTGGTGGACCAGGCTCCCTAAGCCGGGCAGCCTTTACTGCTGCTGAAATCTCTCCTGGGGCAGCTAGCTCTGCCGCAGAGACCATGCCATCTTGAAGGGGAGAGCGGCTGTGACCAAGATCCCACCCGCACCTCCACCCGGGGAGACCTTGGATACCTCCCGGGACCCTAAAACCACAACGCCTAGGGACTAGCTGCATTGACTGAGAACCCACGAACACTGAGACTCCAGCCTCCCCGGCCCTGGGCTCCTAAAAAGTTTGTCCAGGGAGAAACAAAATGGTGGCCAAATAGGTGACAGGTCCTGTGCCTTCTCACGGAGCAGAAGGAACAGCTGAATCAAATAACATCCACCTGGAATTGGCGAATTAAACATAGCTGGTGAGGCAATCGTGGCCCCAAAGGACAGAGGATGCCTGGAGAACGATAGGGTCAGGGATCTGGGCTGGAGAGAGAAACGCACGCAACCAGAACTAGAGGGTCAGAAGGAAACTGCACTGCACCAAGCCCGCATCCCTTGGGGACACGTGTAACACTCAACTGTGGAAGGGGGTCCACAGGACTGCTGGAAACTGAGGACTCTAGATCTTAGTCCACAGCCATGGGAGGCTGTGCCCAGAAAGGCAGCCTGAAGTTCTGCACTAGCCGCACAGTGCCAGGGGGAGAGAAATGCACAGTGGCATGGTTGCTCTGTCTTTATATTTTCCTTGCTTTTATTCGCTAAACCCAGTGCATAGGATCTTTCAATTACAAACACTCACCAAGACTGTGATGCAGGGGAAGGTGGTTTTGTAGAAGCTGGGAGCAAAATAGGGAGAGCTGACCAGGAAGCCAGCTCTGGGGCAGTCTGGTCCCTCCAACCCTGAGCAGCCTTTTTTCTCCTGAGGACCAGAGCCTTCTCCTAGCAGCGCAGCTGCACCCAGCCTTGAGCTCGGCAGGGAAACAAGGATTCTGAATAAACCCAGGGAGCCCTCAGGGACTGGGTTGAGAAGCCACTTGGTCCTGGAAACTAATACAGCAACAGGGCAACCTAGAGCCCATGTCAGAAATAGACGCTTGTGTAAATACGACTGAAAGCAGACAGAAAAACAAAGAAGGCAGATTGATCCTGCCTGCCTGAAACCAAGGTGGTGGAGTCTGACACAGGAGTGGTGGGTTGCTGGGAACTTCAACACGGTGCTGACTACGTAACAGGAAACTGAGACGTGGCAGACAGAACAGTAGAGAGGGGTCTTAAACCAGCCCACATGGGACATTAAAACTCAACTGAAGCGAACAACACTTCACTACTTCGTTTATTTCTCTTTTACTTAAAAAAATAAAGTTTCTTTTCTTTTTTCTTTATTACTTTTATTATTTTTTAAATTTATTATTACTATTTTTTTTATTATCACTAGAGGCCCGGAGCACGACATTTGTGCACTGGAGCGGGGGGGGGGGGGGGGTGTCATTCAGCCCAGCCTGAGCCCTCTCACAGTCCCAGGATCCTTCTGAGGATGTCCTTGTGGACTGAGCCTAAGCTGGCAATCGGACACCCTCTAAGGGGTCCTTAGTGATGCCACAGTGGCAGGAGAAGCTCCAGTTGCCATGGCAGCTGTGCTCGCCAGCCATGAGCCCAGCTTCTGGCTGAGCGGCGCTCCCCCTGTGGGAGTGCACTGACCTCCAGGGGACAGCTCCTGCATTGAGCGTCTGCCCCTGGTAGTCAGTGCACATCATACCGAACAGCGGATTTGCTTATTAGCCATTTATTATATAGTTTTTTAACCTTTTATTTCTTTTGGATTAGTGCTTTACATTCTATTTTTATTTTTATAGCATTATTTTACTTTATCTCATTTTTTCCTTTTTGCCAACCTTTTCTTCCTCACTTCTCCCTTTTCATCCTGTTTCTATTCTCACGTCCCTGCTTTAGTTTTTCTTTTTACTCCTTATTAAAAATTGATCTTCTTTATCTGCGTTATTGATGAATTACTATTATAGTAGTCTCTGTTGGCTTATTCATATATCTAATTTCGTCTCTCCTGCTCCAAGTCCATGCACCCTTCTCTTTTCTCATTCTGAGCTAGCCAATATTTTTTCTTGTTGTTGTTTGTTTTTATTTTATGCCTTTGTTTTTCTTCTCCTCCCTTGCTCTCTTCAACTAATTGCTTAATTAGTTTCACTCACAAAACTCAGACCTATCTGCTCTCTACTCAATATTCTTCTTTTCCAAAAATAGATGGAGAGATTAAAGGAGAAATTTTTTTCATATATATATATATTTTTTATTATCTTTTTAATTATTTTTTTATTTTATTGAGTTTTCTGTTTTTTACTTTTCTTCTTATACACTCATTCTCTTTATACCTCCTCTATACTGAATCGTAGCCATTCCCCCATTCATTCAATTCCTTTACCTTACCTTCAGGAAATAAGCTCTGCCTCTTCAGATTCAGCCCCCCCCCCCCTTTTTAGGGGTATTTGTTGGTTGCATTTTTTAGTTTATTTGTTGGTTTTGTGGAGTTTTCTCCCCATATAAGTATGTTATGTCCCCTTATTTTTCTTCTTTTTCTTGTCTCTTACCTTTTTTCCTTTTCTCAGTATCATTTTTGCACTCTTTTCTCTCCCCTAATTCTCTTTTCTCTGGTGGTCACCTTTATTTGGGGTTATCAGTGTCGTGAATACCTTCAAGTTTTGTTGCCTCTGTATCATGTCTTGTCAAGTTGTATTTTATGCCTTTTGGTCAACATGGTAAAGAGTGATACACATAACCAGACATCCTGAGAAGAGCAAAAATGAGGAGACAAAGAAAAGCTCCCATACAAAAGAAAGGGAGAAATCACTGGAAAAGAAATTAAATGAAATGGAGGCAAGCAATTTGTCAGAGAAAGAATTCAGAGCAATGGTCACAAGGACGCTGAAAAGGATAGAAGACAAATTCAACAAGATATGCAAGAATCAAGAGGAAATTAAAAAGAACCAAGAAGAAATGAAAAATGACATAGCTGCAATAAAGAACACAATAGAAAGCATCAACAGTAGACTAGAAGAAGCTGAGGACCGCATTAGCGAGCTAGAAGACAAGGTAGGAAAAAACACCCAAGCAGGGCAACAACTGGAAAAAAAAAACCCTTAAAAAGCAGGAGGAGAGCCTAACGGAGCTTTAAGACAACATGAAACAAAAAAACATGCACATAATAGGGGTGCCAGAAGGAGGGGAAACTGAGCAAGGAATAGAAAATATTAAAGAAATAATGACAGAAAACTTCCCTGATATTGGGAAGAAAAAAACACTCACACAAATACAAGAAACTCAGAGTCCCAAACGAGATGAACCCAAAAAGACCAACACCAAGACACATCATAAATAAATTGGCAAACACCAACAAAAAGTAAGAATCTTAAAGGCTGACAGAGAGAAACAAAGTTTCTGTTAGGAATAGTCTATAAGGAATCTCCTATTAGACTATCAACTGATTTCTCAACAAAAACGCATCAGGCTAGAAGGGAATGGAATGAAATATACAAACTGATGCAAAGCAAGGGACTGAATCCAAGAATACTATACCCAGCAAGGCTATCATTCAAACTTGAAGGTGACATCAGGAGCTTCACAGACAAAAAAGGGCTAAGGGAGTTATTACCACCAAGACACCAATGTAAGAAATGCTAAAAGGACTGCTGTAGACAGAAGAAATTGGAAGGGAAGAAGGAACACAAGCATAAAGAATAAAAATGGTGACAAACAAGTACCTATCAATAATAATCTTAAATGTAAATGGATTAACTGCTCCAATCAAAAGACACAGGATAGCTGAATGGATAAGAAAACATGACCCATATACGTATATGTTGTCAACAAGAGACCCACCTTCAGAACAAAGGACTCACAGAGACTAATAGTGAAGTGATGGAAAAAAATTTTTCAGGAGAATAGAAATGAAAAACTAGGGTAGCAATGCTTAATATCTGACAAATTAGACCTCAGAGTGAAGGCCATAACAAGAGATAAAGAAGGCCACTTCATAATACTAAAGGGAGCAATTCAATAGGAGGATATAACTCTGGTAAACAAATATGCACCCAATACAGGAGCACCCAAATACATAAAAAAACTTCTGGAAAATATCAAGAGAGAGATCCGACAGCAATACAGTCATAGCAGGGGACTTTAATACCCCACTGACACCACTGGATAAATGCTCTAAACAAAAAATCAGCAAAGAAACATCAATCCTAAATGACTCACTAGATCAGATGGAATTAATTGACATCTTCAAAACATTTCACCCCAAAGCTACAGAATATACATTCTTCACAAGTGCACACAGGACATTTTCAAGGATAGACCACATAATGGGACACAGGCAAAGTCTCTTCAAATTCAAGAATATAGAAATCATGTCAAGCATCTTCTCAGTCACAACTGCATAAAATAAGAAATCAACTACAATAAAAACAATGAAAAAAAGTCAAACACTTGGAGGCTAAATAGCATGCTATTAAAAAATGACTGGGTTACCAAAGATAACAAAGAGGAAATAAGAAGCATCCTGGTAACAAACAACAATGAAAACAATCCAAAATCTATGGGACACAGTGAAAGAAGTCCTGAGATGGAAGTTCATAGCTCTTACAGGCCTATCTAAAAAACAAACAAACAAACAAACAAAAAAAAAAACCACAAGAAAAAATGGCAATAAATTATCTAACCCTACAACTCAAAGAATTATAAAGAGAGCAACAAGAAAAGCCCAGAGCAAGCAGAAGGAAGGAAATAATAAAGACCGGAGCAGAAATAAATGACATAGAGATTAAAAAAAAAACACCACAATACAAAAGATCATTAAAACCAAGAGCTGGTCCTTTGAAAGGCTAAATAAGATTGATGAACCTCTAGCCAGGCTCACCAAGAAGCAAAGAGAGAGTACCCCAATAAACAAAATGAAAAATGAAAGAGGTGAAGCAATAACAGATCCCACAGAAATACAAAGGATTATAAAAAAAAAAATACTATGAACAACTCTATTCCAACAAAATGGACAACCTAGACAAAATGGACATATTCTTAGAAAAATACAAGCTTACAAAACTCAATCAGGAAGAATCAAAAACCTGAATAGGCTGGTAACTACCGAAGAAATTGAAGCAGTAATCAAAAATCTTCCAACAAACAGAAGCCCTGGTCCAGATGGCTTTACAGGGGAGTTCTGCCAAACATTCAAAGAACTAAAACCTATCCTAAGAATATTCCAAAAAATCCAAGAGGAAGGCACACTTCCAAGCTCTTTCTATGAAGCCAGTATTACCCTAATTCCAAAACTAGTTAAAGATACCACAAAGAAAGAGAACTACAGGCCAATATCCTTGATGAACATAAGTGCTAAAATCCTCAACAAAATTCTAGCAAATGAGATCCAGCATTACATTAGAAAGATCATATAGTATGACCAAGTGGGATTTATTCCGGGGATGCATGGATGGTACAATATCTGCAAATCAATAAATGTGATACAATACATAAACAAATTGAGAGACAAAAATCACATAATCATATCAATCGATGAAGAAAAAGCATTTGACAAAATCCAGCACCCTTTCATGATAAAAACTCTCAGCAAAATGGGAATAGAGGGATCATACCTCAACATAATAAAAGCCTTATATGACAAACCTACAGCCAACATTATATTCAATGGGCAAAAACTAAAACCATTTCCCCTAAGAACAGGAACAAGACAGGAATGCCCACTCTCACCACTCCTGTTGGACATGGTACTGGAAGTGCTAGCCATACTGAGCAAACAAGAACAAGAAATAAAAGTCATCCAAATTGGGAAAAAAAGAAGTAAAATGGTCATTCGCAGATGAAATAATATTGTACATAGAAAACCCCAAAGACTCCATCAAAAAATTACTAGACTTAATAAATGAATTCGCAATGTAGCAGAATACAAAATTAACACCCAAAAATCTATGGCTTTTTTATACACCAATAATGAACCCACAGAAAGAGAAACTAAAAAAAATTCCATTTTACCACTGTACCAAAAAAAATTAAGATACTTAGGAATAAACTTAACCAAGGAGATAAAATACCTGTACTCGGAAAACTACAGGACATTGAAAAAAGAGAGAGAAGAAGACATAAGCAAATAGAAGAATATACTATGTTCATGGATTGGTAGAATCAACATCATTAAAATGTCCATACTACCCAAAGCAATTTACAGATTCAATGCAATCTCCATTAAAATACCAAAGGCATATTTCACAGACCTAGAACAAACTCTCCAAAAATTCATCTGGAATAAAAAAAGACCCCAAATAGCCACAGCAATCCTGAGAAAGAAGAACAAAGTTGGAGGTATCACAATACCAGATATCAAGCTGTAGTATATTACCAAGCCACACTTCTCAAAACTGCCTGGTACTGGCACAAAAACAGACATTAGACCAATGGAACAGAACAGAGAACCCAGAAATTGACCCAAATCACTATGCTCAATTAATATTTGAGAAAGGAGGCAAGAGCATACAATGGAGTCAAACAGTCTCTTCAATAAATAGTGCTGAGAAAATTGGTCAAATACATGCAAAAAAATGAAACTAGATCACCAACTTACACCATACACAAAAATAAACTCAAAATGGTTAAAGGACTTATATGTAAGACAGGAAACCATAAAAATCTTACAAGACTCCATAGGCAGCAAAATATCAGACATATATCATAGCAGTATCTTTACCAATATAGCTCCTAGGGCAATGGAAACTAAGGAGAATATAAACAAATGGGACTACATCAAAATAAAAAGCTGCTGCACAGCAAAAGAAACCATCAACAAAACAACAAGAAAGCCCACTGCATGGGAGAACATATTTGGCAATGTTATCTCCAATAAGGGTTTAATCTGCAATATTTACAGGGAACTCATACAACTTAACAAAAGGAAGATACACAACCCGATCAAAAAATGGGCAACAGACCTAAATAGATACTTTTTGAAAGAGGACATACAGAAGGCTGAGAGACATATGAAAATATGCTCAAAGTCACTAATTATCCGATATATGCAAATCAAAACAATGAGGTACCATCTCACACCTGACAGGACGGCTAGCATCAACAAATCAACAAATGACAGGTGCTAGTGAGGATGTGGAGAAAAAGGAACCTTTGTGCACTGCTGGTGGGAATGCAAACTGGTGCAACCATTGTGGAAAACAGTATGGAGTTTCCTCAAAAAACTGAAAATGGAACTCCCGTTTGACCCAGTGATCCCACTTGTAGGAATATATACCAAGAAACCAGAAACACCTATCAGAAAAGATATATGCACCCCTATCTTCATAGCTGCATAATTTACAATAGCTAAAATTTGGAAATAGCCTAAGTATCCATCAGCAGTTGAGTGGATCAAAAAACTGTGGTACATATATACAATGGAATATTACATTGCTATAAAAAAGAAGAAACTTTTACCATTTGCAACAGCATGGATGGACCTGGAGAGCATTATGCTAAGCGAAATAAGCCAGCTGGAGAAATATAAATATCACATGATCTCACTCATATCTATATATATAAAAGCCTAAGCGGCCAAACAACCAAACGACCGGTTGCTATGATGCTCACTGACCACCAGGAGGCAGACGCTCAACTCAGGAGCTGCCCCCTGGCAGTCAGTGCGCTCCCACAGCCAACCTCCCGCAGCCCCTCTCCCCCAGCCGGCCAACCTCCCACTGCCTTAATTGGCCCCAACTGCCGGCCAGGCGGAAGGCCCCCACCCATGCACGAATTCGTGCACTGGGCCTCTAGTGTGGGATATAATGAACAACATAAACTGATGAACAAAAATAGATCCAGAGACAAGGTAACACTGAACAGACTGTCCAACATCAGAGAGAGGACGGGGGGGAAGAGGGGTGTTAGATATGTATGCATGCATATTAGCATAACCAATGGACACAGACACTGGGGTTTGGGGGGGGGAGGGGCGGTCAATCAGTGAAAAAGGAGACATGTGTAATACTTTAAAGAATAAAAATAAATAAATAAATAAATTGGGAGTCAACCCCCTCAAACCTTGTGATTGCTTTATAAACTATTGGAGGCCTGATGCATAAAATTCATGCACTTAGGGAGGGTGGGGTCCCTCAGCTCAGCCTGCGCCCTCTTGCAGTCCAGCAGTTGGACATCCTTAGGGGTGCCATGGAGGCAGGAGAGGCTCCCGCCACCACCACTGTGCTCGCCAGCCATGAGCCGGCCTTCTGGCTGAGCAGCGCTCCCCTTTGTGGAAGCGCACTGACCACCAGGGGGCAGCTCCTACATTGAGCGTCTGCCCCCTGGTGGCCAGTGCACATCATAGTGACCGGTCGTTCCGCCATTCAGTCGATTTGCATATTAACCTTTTATTATATAAGAAGTTTATGTAATATTATAAATCTTTTGTTATCATTTCAACAATCTCCCCAGCATCCTCACCAAGTGTAGATACCATCTCACGAAACCATTTCCTTGCCAATCAATCCATAAGAAGCAACTCCTCATCCATCAATTTTTATTATGAGATTACAACAAGTCAATCATTCAGGCTCCTCTTCTCATTCTAATTCTCCTGCTATTTCCACCACATCTGCAGCTGAACTTCCTCTACCAAAGATCTGAACCCCTCAAAGACATCCATGAGGGCTGAAATCAGCTTCTTGCAAATTCCTGTTAATGCCGATACTTTACCTCTTGCCATGAATCATGAATATTCTTGATGGCATCTAGAATGGTGAATACATTCCAGAAGGATTTCAATTTACTTTGCCCAGATCCATCAGGAAAATCACTAACTATAGTAGTGACAGCCTTATAAAATGTATTTCTTAAATAATAAGACATGAAAGTCAAAATTTTGCTTGATCCATGGAGTGCAGAATGGATGTTGGTTAGTGAGCATGAAAATAACATTAACCTCATTGTACATCTCCTTCAGAACTCTTGGGTGGCCAGATGGATTGTCAATGATAGTAATATTCTGAAAGGAAACTTTTTTTTCTGAGGAGTAGGTTTCAACAGTGGGATTAAAATATTAAGTAAACCATCTTGTAAACAAATGTGCCGTCATCCAGCTTTATGTTTCATGTATAGAGCACAGGCAGAGTAGAGTTGGCAACATTCTTCATGGCCTTAGGATTTTCAGAATGGTACATGAGCATTGGCTTCAAGTTAGAATCACTGGGTTCCCGAACAAGACAGTCAAGTCAGCCTGTCCTATGAAACTTTGAAGCCAAGCACCAATGACCTCTCTCTAGCTATGAAAGTCCTAGATGGCATGATTTTCCAGTAGAAGGCTGTTACATCTACATTGAAAATCTGATGTTTAGTGTAGCCACCTTCATTAATAATCTTAGCTAGATCTTCTGGATAACTTTGCTTCAGCTTCTACATCAGCACTTGCTGCTTCACCTTGCACTTATGGAGATGGCCTTTTCTTAAACCTCATGAATCAGCCCTTCTACCCTCAAACTTTTCTTTGCAGCTTCCTCACCTCTCTCAGCCTTCACAGAATTGAAGAGAATTAGGGCCTTGCTCTGGGTTAGGCTTCGATTTAAGGGAATACTGTGGCTAGTTTGATCTCTTATCCAGACCAATAAAACTTTTTCCATATCAGCAATAAGAATATTTCACTTTCTTATCATTCATGTGTTCCCTGGAGCAGCATCTTAATTTCCTTTAAGAACTTTTCCTTTGCATTTACAATTTGGCTATTTTGTGCCTAGCTTTTGGACTATCTGGCTTTTGACATGCGTTCCTCACTAAGCTTAATCATTTTTAGCTTTTAATTTAAAATGAGAGATGCACAACTCTTCCTTCTGCTTGAACACTTAAGAGACCCATGTAGGGTTATTAATTGGCCTAATTCAATATTGTTGTGTCTCGGGGAATAGGGAGGCCCGAGGAGAGGGAAAGAGGGAGTGGCCCGTCAGTGGAGCAGTCAGAACACACAACATTTATGGACTAAGTTTGCCACCTTATACGAGCATGGTTTGTGGAGGCCCCAAAACAATTACAACAATAACATCAAAGATCACTGGTCACAGATCACCATAACGAATATAACAATGAAAAACCCTGAAATACTGACAGAATTAACAAAATGTGACAGAGACACAAAGTGAGTAAATGCTGCTGGAAAAATGGCACCAATAGACTTGCTTGATGCAAGGATGACACAAACCTTCAATACAAAGAATGCCTGTATATATTTCAGCATTTAAAATAATTTAAAATGGCACCAATAGACTTGCTTGATGCAAGGATGACACAAACCTTCAACACAAAGAATGCCTGTATATATTTCAGCATTTAAAATAATGCATGAAATGTTCCAGCAGAAACTTCTCTAGATTAAAGTAAGCCTAAGAACAGATCATTTTACTTAAGCAGCGAATACACGCTGAGCCAGCTTTTTATTACTAAGATTAAAGGCCCGATGCACGAAATTCATGCAAGGGGCTCTGTCCCTGCTGCGGCAGCCCCCGCCTGCCATGACTGCCAGCTCAGCCCTCGCAGCCCCAGCTTCATCCAGAAGGTCCTTCGGAAGGACTTCCAGTCTAATTAGCATATTACGCTTTTATTATTATAGATTATACTTGATTCTTTGTGAGATGCCTTTGGGAGCACTTGGAAGATGGGATCCTCCCTGACACCTTTCCCAGTCCATCCAGTCACACACATACCCCTCTGTGCCCAACAGAGCTACTGGCCAAGGCCTCCTGACCAGGGCCAGGCTGCTTTTAAGTATGCTTGCAGTGCACAGCTGGCCTCAAGACAGAAACCCCACAAAAGGAGGGTTTTCCACCTTGGGCGAAAGACACATTTAACACCAGCAATTTATGATTCTTTTCAAGGCTTATATTTAGAGCACACATTTACCCTTTAAGATTTTACTGGTATTCTCAGACAGGGTCTTCTACCCTAAAATAACAACTGCTGAGTGAAAGTATTATTAGTGTGTGAGGCGGGAGTGAAAGAGGGGTAACCCTAACAGTTGCTAAGCAGTCTGCCAGTTTTTATCATGTAAAAACTAAGTAATAACCAACAAAGAATAAATACTAGCCTAAGAAAATTCTTCCTAGGTCTAGAATAACTATACAGATAGGGACCTGTAAATAGACATACACACACACAACCATGCCTAAGAGCTTTCAATTCTCTTCTAACTTAGGAGGTACATATCCCAGTCAAGTTGTATATGTCTCTCAAGTTTGATTTGAGTTTATAGCATCCAGGGACTGTTCAGTTTGGCCCTTAGTTAATCGGGGCCCCAAGATCTTAGGTTATATCCAAGACTAGAGAATAGGTAAAAACCACTTATGAAGCACTGAAATAAACAGAATTTCTACAGGACTCAAACAGGAATTAACACCTAAATATGAAGTACTTCTTGCAGGTATAATCAGGAACATAAAGCAGAGGTCAGCAAACAACAGCCCACTGCCTATTTTTAAAGTTTGCTGAAACAGCCATGCTCATTTGCTTATGTATTTATGTCTAGTTGCACACAACAATGGGAGAACTGAATGTTTACAACAGAGACCACATGGCCTGCAAAGTCAACATATTTGGCCCTTTTCAGAAAAAAACAAAAAATGCTGATCCTTGCTAAAAAGTATAGAGAGCATTTGATATTTGTCCTTGGGGTTGGGAGTAGACCAGGAAAAGTGAGGTGAAAAAATTAGGGTTAGCTTGAGTCATCAGGTTGAAGATAAGAGTGTGGGCTCACCAAAGTCTCATTTAAAGGGAAGATCTAATTATAGTTATATGCTGCTTCACAATGGGAAATGTGTTGTTAGGAGATGTTATTGCGCAAACGTCACAGAGTGTATTTACACAAATCTAGACGGTACAGCCTACTACTATAATTGCACGTGCCCTACTTTTATATGACTGGCAATGCAGGTTTGTTTACACCACAAATACATGAGCAATGCACAAGCGCTAACACGTTACCATGGCTACAAAGTCACTGGGTGAAAGGAATTTTTCAGCTCCATTATAATCTTATGGGACCTCTGTTGTATGTATGGTCTGTTAGCAACTAAAAAGTCATTATGTGGCGCATGACTGTACTAAAAAATGATCTTAACTATTACCCTATTATGAGACTATTCAAAGTGAATTAAATGAACTATGTAGGGGTTTTCTCTGTATTTACTGAAAATGTTTTAAGTTAATGCCTGTTCTGGTCTCATTCATATGGGGATATGCTGTCATTTTTGCATGAGTATAAATCATACTGCTCCCTCCTCCTCACCATGTTTCCATTTACAGGGGGAAACCAGAGTCCCAATAGGGGAAAGTGGCATGCTTAGCCAGAAAAACAGTCTGCTGCCCAAGGTAGATACCAATAATAAAGCCTGAGTTAGGACTACTGTATGTTTTGAGCTGAAAGAGATCTGTGATTCTCTGTGGTCTCCTAAGCTTTCATGAACTTATCAAATCTCATGTTTAATACTGCTTTTAAAAATGTCTCTAGATCACCAACTTTCACCATACACAAAAATAAACTCAAAATGGATAAAGGACTTAAACATAAGACAGGAAACCATAAAAATACTAGAGGAATCCACAGGCAGAAAAATCTCAGGCATATGCCGAAGGAACTTCTTTACTGATACTGCCCCTAGGGCAATGGAAACTAAAGAGAAAATAAACAAATGGGACTACATGAAAATAAAAAGCTTCTGCACAGCAAAGGAAACCATCAATAAAACAACAAGAAAGCCCACTGTATGGGAGAACATATTTGCCAATGATATCAACGATAAGGGTTTAATCTCCAACATATACAGGGAACTCATACAACTTAACAAAAAGAAGATAAATAACCCAATCAAAAAATGGGCAACTGATCTAAATAGACACTTTTCAAAAGAAGACAGAAGGCAGGCCAAGAGACATATGAAAACCTGCTCACAGTCACTAATCATCCGAGATGCAAATCAAAACCAACAATGCGGTACCATCTCACACCTGTCAGAATGGCTATCATCAACAAATCACCAAATGACAAGTGCTGGCGAGGATGCGGAGAAAAAGGAACCCTCCTGCACTGCTGGTGGGAATGCAGATTGGTGCAGCCACTGTGGAGAACAGTACGGAGTTTCCTCAAAAAACTAAAAATGGAACTCCCATTTGACCCAGTGATCCCACTTCTAGGAATATATCCCAAGAAACTAGAAACACGAATCAGAAAGGATATATGCACCCCTATGTTCATAGCAGCACAATTCACCATAGCTAAGATTTAGAAACAGGCTAAATGTCCATCAGCAGATGAGTGGATTAAAAAACTCTGGTACATCTACTCAATGGAATACTATGCTGTGGTAAAAAAGAAGGAGTTCCATTTGCAGCAACATGGATGGAGATGGAGAGTATTATGTTAAGTGAAATAAGTCAGGCAGAGAAAGATAAATATTACATGATCTCACTCATTTGTGGAATATAATAAACGGCATAGACTGATGAACAAGAACAGAACCAGAGACTGAGAAATGTCAATCAGAACCTCAAACCTCAGGGAAGGATGGGGTCGGTGGGAGTAAGGGGGAGAGAGATCAACCAAGGGACTTGTGTGCATGCATATGAGCCTAATCAATGGACACAGACAACAGGTGGGTGCAGCATGAGTGAGGGGTGGGGGTAATGGGGGAATAAGGACACATATGTATAAAAATAATAAAATATTTTAAAAAATAGAAAACAAATTGTGAGGTAACTAGACCCACCCCCCCCAAAAAAAAGTCTCAAAATATTTTTAAAAGAATTTAGGATACTGACAACAAGTATGAGTGAAGAGTTGTATGTGCTCTGTGTAAGATACTCCCAGTTTCCTGCTGCTGAAACTCCATCAGCAAATTATCCTCCTTTCTGACCCCATTCTCCCACCCCTCCTCCCACCTTTGGAACTCTTCCAGTATATGATCTAAAACTGTCAGTCACCAGCAAATTCCTGTATATATCCTTAGCCTCTTCTTCAAACATTCCCTTTACCTTCATGCCCTAAGGGAGCATAAGTTCTCCCCTACAGACAATTTCCTGAAGTTTTCCTGCTGTCTGAAAGAAAGTTGTCTCAGGATTGGAGTGAGAGAAATGAACATTAACTGACACAAGCCATTAAGACTTTGGAGTTGTCTGCTATGTAGCATGGGCAGCAATCACCAAGCCCTAAAACCTTTGGTACTGACTTTGAGATTAAGAAGGCAAGGAAACACTTATTCCTGTAAGAAAGGCAGAAAACATCAAATGTTCTAGCAGAGATGCCCAAGTTGACTTCACCCACAGAGCTGAGAGTAAGATAAATAAATATTGATATAAGTTGAGCTCGGGGAGTTATTTGCTATGCAACAGTATTCCAATAACAGTTGAGTAACTAAGGCCAGTCACTCCATTTGTCCACTATATCCCATTCCCCTTTTTGCTCTTTAAGACATTGCTATAGTAATTTTTCTTGTCCTGAATAATCAGATTTACCTGTTTTACAGGTTTATCCCAAAAATAAACCTATACTTTCAATTGATCAGCAAATCCTATTAGCACTATCTTTGAAATATATATCCAGAACTTGATTACTCCTTTCAACTCCCAATGCCACCACCTACTCTCAGCCATCCTCATCTCTCACTTATTGGTCTCCCTGATTCCAGCCTTGCCCTGCTACAATTTACTCTTAACATAGTAGCTACAATAGTTTGATCATGTACTTCATTGCTCAAATCCTTCTAATATATTTCCAGGACACTCAAAGTAAAAGTCAAAGTGGCAATCTACCTGCCTCTCTCTTCACCCCTTACTCCTCTCCACTGTAACCCTCCTCCCCTGCCCCAGATCATTACCCTCTAGCCACACTGTCATCCTTGCTGGTCCTTGCACATATCAATTCAGCACTTGCTGTGCTCTCTTGCACCAGTTTCTTCAGGTCTTTGCTCCTATGATATCTCAGTGAATACCCCTAAATCCTATTTAAAATTACAACCACTCATTTTTGCTTTCTTTTCTCTATAACACTTACCACATATGACCCATGATATATTTTACTGAACTGTTTATTCACTGTCTCCTCAGATAGAATGAAAACAAAAGGACCTTAGGTATTTTTATCTGTTTTCTTTATAGCTATCTTCCTAAGTTCCTACAATAGGACCTGGACACATAATAGACACTTAATGAGTATTTGTTGAATGAGTGAATTGGTCTGTAGGAAGAGAGTCAGGTCTAGTTTATATCTTACATTTTTAAGTTATAAACCAGGCACCTAGACTGGAAAGAAAATGCTGCAATGAGGACAAAGATGCATATCGTTTTAGTAAGATTATTTTCTTACTTTAGTACTGTCTTTTTTCTTTTATCTCATCTACATCAAAGGAAATAACTCAAAGAAATTATGAGGACTAGAATTCAATGTAATTATATTTAGAGCCCTGGACTTAAGTTCTATTTTCAAAATTACAGTTCTTAAATATTTTAATATACTACTTATTTTTACCACCAGAGGAGATTTTTAACCCTAGGTTGTATATTTGCATGTTATATCAGCTTCCTAAGAAATGAATAAAATGTTCAATTGTAATTCTTGAAACTGAAAACAATTTACCCAGTAAGAACTATGATCAATATTCAGAAAAGCAGTGACTGAAGTTCAACTCTACCCTTCAACTGTTATTATTTTCTTTTTAATTGTTAATCTTTTTCCAAACTAAAAAATATATATATTTTTAATTAATTACTCCTTGAAGGCTCAAATATTACCAAAAATCACCATTTATCAAGCTATTTTAAAAGAGAAGAAAATTTTAAAAAGAGCTGACAATATTGGTAGTTAAGCACAGTACAGGCAATCCTCGAATGAAAGTCTGTTTACTTATCATGCAGACAACATATATCAGCTATGAGAATAAATACAACAATAAATTAAAATGAGCCTTATTGTTATCAGGTATGTAAAATGAAACTAGCTGGTAGATATAGGTATAAAGCGTGATGCTTCAGTTTACCAAAATTAAATTTTCTTCAAACCAGCACATTTTATAATAAGGCTATCCCAGAATTATTTTGCTAGGGGACCTCTCTTCAGCTCCATTCCCAACACAGACTCAATTAGAGAGGGGGTTCGGGGGAATGAATCTATTCTTTATTTTAAATGTTGAAATGTCACCATCTACTAAGCCTTTGAAGATTACTTTGATATCTTTCTTTCCCCAAGGACCTCATTACTTGGATTTCCAAGAAGACAGTGCTGACAGAGACTAGCAACCTTATTAAAGACTTCCTTTTTTGTGGGAACTCAGCAAAGTAATCATAACATTTTCAAATTCAGTTAACAGTTATCTTTTAGCATACTGATAATAAAGCTATTATATTCATTTGAAGTAAAGGTTTCAATTGTTTTGTAATTATAATGGTGACTTGAGCTTTCCATTACTTACCGAGTCCTAAAAGATCAACAGTTGGCTCTGCAGCTTTTTTAGGGCTGGTGCTCTTTTTAGGCTCTAATTGCTGATCTTCTTTCTTCTGTAGCTTTAAAGCAAATAATCAGATGTATTAATTTTTCTTAAACCAATCAAGCCTTTAAAACTCAATTATACAGATTTTGTATAAAGTTAGTGTAATAAAGCATATGAAGCATAGTGTAATGAAGCTTAGAACATTTATTATTGTATAGAAAAAACAAGTAAACATGATTATTGAGTTCACAGTGACAGACCTTACATATTGGCACCTCAAAATAGTGACTATATATATAAAAGCCAAGCGACCAGAATGGCGGAACAACTGGTCGCTATGAGGTGCACGGAGGCAGCCAACCAGCCCAATGGGGACCCCAATCAGCCCCCCTACAGCCTCCCACGGCCCCTCCCCCAGCCAGTCCAGCCCCCAAGTGCCCCCGCAATCGGGGACAGGACTAGCTGGCCAACGGCCCGCGGCCCCTCCCCACAGCCGGGCTGCTCCCAATTGCCCCCCCTACCCCAATAGGGGGCAGGGCTGGCCGGCCGACCTCCCGCAACCCCCAGCCCCCCACCAGCCAGCCCCAATCAGCCCCCATCAAGGAGGGCCAGCCGGACCCCACCCGTGCATGAATTCATGCACCAGGCCTCTAGTATAAATATAATCTTAATGTAATTGTTCTTAACCATTTAATTCCTTCATATGAAATGATACTTTTTAAAAGAACTGCATTTGACATTATTTGCTAACTACTGTTAATGTCCACCTGTTAGCACAAGTGGGGCAGACCTGGAAGTCTTTATGAGCACAGTTTACTCCCCTCACCTACACTGCTGAACATTAGACCACTATACCAAGAAAAGCCTAATGAAATGTTATTTGATAATGTTTTTCCCGAGTCTACACTATCAGTTACAATTTAAATATAATATTCTTGTTCTCAGGAGCTCAAGTCACACTTACATATTCCAAACCATCTTTCTCTTTCATACCAAAAAAAAAAAAAATGCCATATAGGAAAGGATAAAAAACCCTGTATTTACTGGATTCTTAACTCAAAAGTCTACCTATCTATAACCAAGAAAATAAAACATTCACTCACTCATTCCTTTCACAAAATATTCCATAAGATCATTTCTTCTATAACTACCTAAAGAATTCATAACTTAGTTGAGTTCACTTTTTGTTAGCTATACAGATAAATAATTTTTAAGAACATATATCTAGAATTACGTGGCTACACTGCCAGGGCCCTCCAGAGTGCTTCAGTGTACCTCGCTGGCAAACTTACCGCCAGTGCTCCTGTGAGCCGCCACCTGGAGAAAGTGCCTACCCACCACAGACACAGCAGCGAAAGTTGAGTCTGCCCACCTCACAACTACAGAACTCTGGGCAACACAGTTACCCCTTTCCAAAGTGTAACCCCTGAGCCACATCACCCTGACAGACGGTTCCTTGGGCCACTGTGAAGCCCCACTGGGCACACATGATTTAAATTAAGGGTGCAAGTCAGCAAAAATTGGGACACTCCCCTCCATAGCAGCTGACTTCTAGGCACTGCAGTTGTGCCTCTCAAGCTTACAGGCCTACATCAAGAGAACCCAAATAGCTCAAGTAGAGAGCTACACTAGATAACCAAGCCCAGGAGAACACAAAGATTTCACCAGTAGCACCATCACCAAAATAACCTGGGTAGCAAAACAATTGGATCTACAATTAAAACATTTCAGGAAAACATGGGGAGACAAAAAAGCAATACCCAAAGGAAAGAAAAAGATGAATCACCAGAAAGGGAGTTAAATGAAATTGAGGCTAGCAGCTTAACAGAGAGAGAATTCAGAGTAATGGTTCTAAGGATGTTTAAACGGACGGATGACAAATACACACAACTCAATGAGAACTATAAGGAGCTGAATGAAAATGTCACCAACATGAAAAGAAACCAAGAGGAGATGAAGAACGACATAGCTACAATAAAGAACACATTGGAAGGTTTAAACAGTAGACTAGAAGAGGCTGAGGACCGCATCAGTGAATTAGAAGACAAGGTAGGAAAACACACACAAACACAGCAGCAAATGGAAAGAAGACTTAAAAAGCAAGAGGAGAGCCTAAGGGAGCTTTGGGACAACACAAAACGTAACAACATTCGCATAATAGGGGTACCAGAAGGAGAGGAAGAGAAGCAAGGAATAGAAAACCTGTTTGAAGAAATAATGACAGAAAACTTCCCTGATATTGGCAAGAAAAAAACTATGCAAGTCCAAGAAGTACATAGAGTCCCAAACAAGTTGAACCCCAAAAGACCGACACCAAGACACATCATAATTAAATTGGCGAATACCAATGACAAAGTAAGAATCTTAAAGGCTGCCAGACAGAGACAGAAAGTTACCTACAAGGGATCTCCTATTAGAATAGCAACTGATTTCTCAACAGAAACACACCAGGCCAGAAGGGAATGGAATGAAATATACAAAGTGATGCAAAGCAAGGGACTGAATCCAAGAATACTATACCCAGCCAGGTTATCATTCAAAATTGAAGGTGGAATCAGGAGCTTCACAGACTAAAAAGGGCTAAGAGAGCTTATCACTACCAAGCCAGCAATGCAAGAAATGCTAAAGGGACTGCTGTAAAAAGAAGAAAGAGAAAGGCAAAAAGAAACACAAACACTAAGGGGAAAAATATGACAACAAACATGTACTTGTCAATAATAACATTAAACGTAAATGGATTAAATGCACCAAACAAAAGACATAGGGTAGCTGAATGGATAAGAAAACATGACCCATATATTTGCTGTCTACAAGAGACCCACCTCAGAGCAAAGGATTCACACAGACTGAGAGTGAAGGGATGGAAAAATATTTTTCAAGCAAATGGAAATGAGAAAAAAGCTGGGGTAGCAATACTTATATCTGATAAAATAGACCTCAAAGTAAAGGCCATAACAAGAGATAAGGAAGGCCACTACATAATACTAAAGGGAGCAATTCAACCAGAAGATATAACTCTGGTAAACATATATGCACCCAACGCAGGAGCACCCAAATACATAAAAAAAAAAACTCCTGGAAGAGATCAAGGGAGAGATCGACAACAATACAATCATAGTAGGAGACTTTAATACACCACTGACATCACTGGATAAATCCTCTAGACAAAAAATCAGCAAAGAAACAGCAATTCTAAATGACACACTAGATCAGACGGACCTAATTGACATCTTCAGAGCATTTCACCCCAAAGCCTCGGAATATACGTTCTTCTCAAGTGCCCATGGGACATTTACAAAAATAGACCACATATTGGGTCACAAACAAAGCCTCCCTAAATTCAAAAAGATTGAAATCATATCAAGCATTTTCTCAGACCACAATGGCATAATATTAGAAATAAACTATAATAAAAACATTCCAAAAAATATAAACACATGGAAACTGAATAGCATGCTATTAAACAATGATTGGGTGATCAACGAGATCAAAGAAGAAATTAAAAACATCCTGGAAAATAATGACAATAAAAACACAACAATGCAAATGCTATGGGACACAATGAAAGCAGTCTTGAGAGGGAAGTTTATAGCTCTACAGGCCTACCTCAAAAAACAAGAAAAAATGGTAATAAATCTTCTAACTCAACAACTCAAAGAATTAGAAAGAGAGCAACAAGAAATGCCCACAGTGAGCAGAAGGAAGGACATAATAAAGATCAGAGCAGAAATGAATGACATAGAGACCAAAAAAACAATACACAGGATCAACAAAACCAAGAGCTGGTTCTCTGAAAGGATAAACAAGATTGATAAACCTCTAGCCAGGCTCACCAAGAAGCAAAGAGAGAGGACCCAAATAAACAAAATCAGAAATGAAAGAGGTGAAATAACAACAGACCCCACAGAAATACAAAGGATTGTTTAAAAATACCATGAACAATTCTATTCTAACAAACTACACAATCTGGAGGAAACAGACACATTCCTAGAAAAATACAACCTTCCAAAACTCCATCAGGAAGATTCTAAGAATCTCAATAGGCTGATAACAATGGAAGAAATTGAAGCAGTCATCAAAAAGCTTCCAGCAAACAAAAGCCCAGGGCCTGATGGCTTCACAGGGGAGTTTTACCAAACATTCAAGGAAGAACTAAAACCTATCCTCCTCAGACTATTCCAGAAAATTCAAGAAGAAGGAACACTTCCAAACTCCTTCTATGAGGCCAGCATCACCCTAGTACCAAAACCAGATAAAGACAACACAATGAAAGAGAATTACAGGCCAATATCCCTCATGAACATAGATGCCAAAATCCTCAACAAAATTCTAGCAAATCGAATCCAGCAGTACATCAGAAAGATTATACACCATGACCAAATAGGATTTATCCCAGGGATGCAAGGATGGTACAATATTCGCAAATCAATAAACGTGATACATCACATAAACAAATTGAGACATAAAAATCACATAGTCATATCAATTGATGCAGAAAAAGCATTTGATAAAATCCAACACCCTTTCTTGATAAAAATTCTCAGCAAGGTGGGAATAGAAGGATCATACCTGAACATAATAAAAGCCATATACGACAAACCCACAGCCAACATCATACTCAATGGGCAAAAACTAAAACCATTTCCCCTAAGAACAGGAACAAGACAGGGATGCCCACTCTCACCACTCCTGTTTAATATAGTGCTGGAAGTACTAGCCATTGCGATCAGACAAGAAGAAGAAATAAAAGGCATCCAAATTGGAAAAGAAGAAGTAAAACTGTCCTTATTCGCAGATGATATGATACTGTACATAGAAAACCCTAAAGACTCCATAAAAAAATTATTAGACTTAATAACTGAATTCGGTAATGTAGCAGGATACAAAATTAATGCCAAGAAATCTATGGCATTTCTATACACCAATAATGAACTTACAGAAAGAGAGACTAAAAAAGCAATCCCATTTACCATCGCACCAAAAAAATTAAGATACTTAGAAATAAACTTAACTAAAGAGGTAAAAGACCTATATGTAGAAAACTACACGACACTGAAAAAAGAGATAGAGGAAGACATAAACAGATGGAAGAACATACCATGTTCATGGATTGGTAGAATCAACATCATCAAAATGTCCATACTACCCAAAGCAATCTATAAATTCAATGCACTTCCCATTAAAATACCAACAACATATTTCACAGACCTAGAATGAACTTTCCAAAAATTTATCTGGAATAAAAAAAGAACCCGAATAGCTACAGCAATCCTGAGAAAGAAGAACAAAGTAGGTGGGATCTCAATACCAGATATCAAGTTGTATTACAAAGCTACTGTTCTCAAAACAGCCTGGTACTGGCACAAGAACAGACATATAGATCAATGGAATAGATTAGAGAACCCAGAAATTGACCCAAATCAATATGCTCAATTAATATTTGACAAAGGAGGCACGAACATTCAATGGAGTCAAGACAGTCTCTTCAACAAATGGTGTTGGGAAAATTGGATACATGCAAAAAAATGAAGCTAGATCACCAACTTACACCATACACAAAAATAAACTCAAAATGGATAAAAGACTTAAACATAAGACGGGAATCCATGAAAATACTAGAGGAATCCACAGGCAGCAAAATCTCAGACATATGCCAAATGAACTTCTTCACTGATACTACTCCTAGGGCAATGGAAGCTAAAGAAAAAATAAACAAATGGGACTACATCAAAATAAAAAGCTTTTGCACAGCAAAGAAAACCATCAATAAAACAACAAGAAAGCCCACTGCATGGAAGAACATATTTGCCAATGATAACAATGATAAGGGTTTAATCTCCAACATATACAGGGAACTCATACAACTTAACAAAAAGAAGATAAATAACCCAATCAAAAAATGGGCAACTGATCTAAATAGACACTTTTCAAAAGAAGACAGAAGGCAGGCCAGGAGACATATGAAAACCTGCCCACAGTCACTAATCATCAGAGAGATGCAAATCAAAACAACAATGAGGTACCATCTCACACCTGTCAGAATGGCTTTTATCAACAAATCAACAAACAAGTGTTGGCGAGGATGCGGAGAAAAAGGAACTCTTTTGCACTGCTGGTGGGAATGCAGACTGGTGCAGCCACTGTGGAGAACAGTATGGAGCTTCCTCAAAAAAATAAAAATGGAACTCCCATTTGACCCAGTGATCCCACTTCTAGGAATATATCCCAAGAATCTAGAAACACGCATCAGAAAGGAAATATGCACCCCTATTTTCATAGCAGCACAATTCACCATAGCCAAGATTTGGAAACAACCTAAATGCCCATCAGCAGATGAATGGATTAAAAAACTGTGGTATATCTACACAATGGAATACTACGCTGCGGTAAAAAAGAAGGAGTTCCTACCATTTGCAACAATATGGATGGAGATGGAGAATATTATGCTGAGTGAAATAAGCCAGGTAGAGAAAGATAAATATCACATGATCTCGCTCATTTGTGGAATATAATGAACGGCATAGACTGATGAACAAGAACAGATCCAGACACTGAGAAACGTCGATCAGAACATCATACCTCAGGTAAGGTAGGGGAGGGTGGGGGTAAGGTGGAGAGATCAACCAAGGGACTTGTATGCATGCATATGAATCTAATCAATGGACACAGACAACAAGGGGGGGGGGGGCATTAAGAGAAATTGTCTCATGTGACAAAAATTTTTAAATGAAACTCTCTGTAGACTGAAAATTATTTTGGAAGGAAACAAAGGGAAGTTTCCTTCAAAAGTCATAAGGATTGTAATTGAAAGTCAATATATTTGGCCTCTTGAACTAAAGTAAGTAATTTGTGTTTTTGCCTCCCTGACAAAGTTTATATAAAGCTACAAAAAGAAATTGACAGCCAGTTTGAAATGGAATTGCCAGGGCCTAGGGCAAAGAATATCCTTACAGGATATTATTCTACAATGTCATTATAATTTTAGATATTTTACAACAGCATATTTTACAATTATCCCAAACAAACTTACAAACTAATTCTTTAATGGTTGGCAGCAATTAAAAAAAAAAAAAAAAGGACATGAAAGGATTTAATCCCTTGCAGAAGGAATTAAGGCACTGGGAAGGCACTTGAGCATCCTATATTGGCCCCTCTTGCCCTTTGTGCCAAGAGGGACCCTCTTCTCACAATCCAATTGCCCTCAGCTATTACCTGAGCTTTCTGTTCATGCTGAGCTTGAAGCCTCGCGGGGGCTGGTACCATGGATCTGTCTCACATCCAATTGTGTGAGCTGGGCCCTCACTGGAGAAGAAACCCGAGTTCCCCGAGATATGTGATCAGCACCGGGTCCCTGCCAGCAGGACAGGGGTTCCCAAGGCAGGTGCTGGGTGTGGAGGCCACGGGGGCATAGGCTACCAAGGAGACAGAAATGAACCTCACACCACCCTGCTTGGCCCCAGAGGATGGCTGGTTAGCCAGAGACGGGTAAGATTCCTCAAGGAAGGAACAACCTAAGACAGGCACAGTCGCAGAGGGGCCATCAGGAGAGAACTTGGGGGGGGCAACAGAAGTGGGGCACAGACCCTCACCCCCCCAACATTGCAGGGGCTTGAACCCTCACCCCTTCTGAAGGAGGTCTCCTGCCCCCATGGCTACTTCGCGCTTCCCACACCCAGCTCAGAACGGGACCCAGGCAACAGAAAGAGACCTGGGCCAGCTCACATCGAGATACAGGTGACAGACAGAGACTTGGCAGAGCTCAGATCGGGACCCAGGTAACAGACAAGAGACTTGGCCGACAGCAGCTGCCCTTTATCTAAATTCAACCGAGCATCTGGAATGCTCAAGGCCCACTCAAGAATGCAAATAATCCTTCCCACTAATATTTCCAGGGTAAACTAAGATTGTTGGTAGAGTATTAAATTTGACAGTAAAATAGTAATCGAGTTTTCAGATTAATTTAAATAGGCTAATTGAAATAAGTGAATATTCAAGTAAAGTTAATTGTACTGGACAAAAAGCTGTTCCTAAAGTAATAACTAAAATTTCTATTGGCAGTTCATCTCATGGTAAAATTCCTGAATATGCAATGAACCTAAAGCAGTCATATGTGTGGGAAAAAATTTTTTTTAAATTTAAAGTTATCAAGACTGCATTATAAAATTTACAAAAACCTCCATTAGTAAAAAAAAAAAAGGGGGGGAGGGGATAGTAGGGCAATATCATGTAAGGAAAAATATCCTATAAGTAAATTACATCTAGGAAATTTTTACTTTACCAAATTAAGTTTCATTTGCAATGCTAACAGCAAGACGGCCATTAAAAACACACATGGTGTCTAAATAAGACAAAGGAAAATCATTTGAACAAAAATAAAAAGGATCCCAAATCAATTATATAGAAAAGATTCCTTTATTAACTTGTGGTCGAGAATATATTTGTATATTTTCAGAAAACAACCCCAAGACCAGATGGATTCCTGCAACAGAGAGGAATTGACAGGAGTGCTCCAACCACGAAGACAAGAGGAGAAAACAGTCCAGAGATGGAAGACGCTGACAACGCCTTGCCACGCGAGCAGTCAGCAGCTATGCACCGCTCCAGGTTGCCTAGGACCAAACCAGAGAGGGTCGGACCTGCATTGCCACCATGTGCCCACCATCCAGATATCACTGCTGACATGTACACATAAGGAACTGTTGGACATTGAAATTGGGACTCAAACATTTTTTTGTTTTGTCTTGTTTTGTTATTATATGTTTATTTCCAGTCTGCAAAGGCAAAACTTTTTAAAGGAAAGAAATGGTGGGAAAAAGATACAGAGGCAAAGAAGCATTGAACAGACTGTCAAACTACATTGGGAAGACAGGGGAGGTTGGGCGAGGGGGGCTGTAAGAGACCAACCGAAGGACTTGTAGGCATGCATGTAAGCGCAACCAATGGATATAAGACACTGGGGCGGGGGGGAGGGTGGGCAGGTGAAGGCATGTCCTGGGGGGTAGGGGAGGTCGGGGGAAGATCAATGGGGGAAAAAATAAAAGGAGACATATGTACTACTATTTGTAATACTTAAAACTATAAAAAAAAAGAACATATATCTATCCTTATTTTTTAATAACTACTGTCTCCCTCGGAATTCTTTTTAACCAATTAGCCTACCATCACAGATATCAATTCTTTAATAACCTTCTGAAATACAAAATTATCAGCCTTAACTATATATAATTTTCAGAAGTTTAACATAATATACTTCACCCTCTATACTTTTCAACCTCCAGTATAGATAAGATTTACTTTGCTTAGCTAAATAATTTTAAAGAAAACATCATTTATAGTAACAAAGTAATTCTTTTCAACTGAACACTTAAGTTGCTAGAACATCCTCTTCAGGCAACTTGTAGCATCTATCCACTTACCCCTATTCTCCATGATACAGCCATGCAGAAAACATGGAGGAATAACTAGAGCATGCCTCTCCCAGCAGTCACAGCAGACCACTAATTCACACCCAACCCTCAGTCTCTCTCTTTTGTGCTATTATATTTATGGCAGTTGAGGAACTTATTTCAGATTTTTATTTTTATCCAATTTGTTGGTATTTTGTGTATAACATGTTCAGAGGAACTGATTCTGTCATGCAATGTCTTAACTAATCTTTATTGCTTGGTCATTTAAAAATTTGAACAATATGACATTAATGTGCCCAGTTTATAAAAATGCTGAAAAGAACATAGTCTAGGATTGAGCCCTGAAGAATGCAGCAAACACCTTTGATATTGATATCAATCCAATTAACTATATTCTCTGGGTAAAGCTGTCCATCCAGCTCACAATCCACCTACAATCGGATCATCAGGCCCACCTGTCTACATCTTAACCAGAGGATAGCTAAGAACCTTGACCATTAAGCTTAATCTGACAGGAATTATTTGTTCTTTGGGAACCCATGTAGGCAATTAGTAAGTAATGTTAACACTTTGAAAAAGAAGTCATTAAAAAAAATCCCATTTGAATTTTGCATAGAATTCATATCAAGCTCAATGATACAGTATTCAAAATCCACTTAATTTTCTTTCATAAAATTTGGACATTTGTCTATCTCTAAACTTCTGGTTCTCATCTTATTTTGTACCGTTTCTCGAAGAATGTTGGACACCAAATCATAGATCCAGGAAGCTCGGAGAATAGCAATCACGATAAATGCTAAAAATAATCTACACCTACTCATATAATTTTCAAACTACAGAAAAATAAAGAAAAAATCCTGAAAGGAGGAAAACAATTATCTACAGAGGAACAAATATCAGAATTACACTTAACTTCTTAGAAACCATGCAAGAACCACCATACAAACACTTCAAATATTTAAAGTATTGAAAGAAAAAAACCTCACAAACCTTGCATTCCGTATCCTGTGAATTATCTTTCAAAAGTGAAGGAAAAATAAAAACTTAGACAAACAAAAACTGAGGGAATCTGTTGCCAGAAGACTTGCCTTGCAAGAAATGTTGAAAGTTTTTCAGAGTGAAGGAAAATGATATGTTAGAAACTCAGAACTATATAAAGAAAGGAAGAAATTAGAGAAAGAATAAGTGAAGGTAAAATGAAATATATATTACAGCAGTGCTTTCCAAACTATAAATACAAAAAACACTATAAACATTTGAGATTTTAATATTACTATTATAATTTTAACTCTTTCTTTACTATGCTTAGAAGTTGATGGTTTTATGTGTGATCATATCATCAGGTACAATGACCAAAACAAAGCATTACCAAACATATGTGCATAGTATTATATTATGTCAGCCTGTTTTATCAGACACCTTACATTATTTCAAAGTTTTCTTTATAGCCAGGTAAGGAACTCTCCAGAAATCATTAGCAACTTATTACTAGATCACAAAAAACATAGTAAATAATTTCGTCATTTCACTGCTTGCTTTAAGATGATGCACTAAGTCTATAGTGAAAACAAGTTCACAGAAACTCAATTCTCAAACACATAGGATGTTTTCTCTAAAGCTCTTGGTTTTAATAAAGCAAAACATCTAATGAAATAACATCACTATTAGTAAAGAACAGAACTAATACTTTATAGCTACTTTATTTCAGATATTACTTTATATAGTTACTAGAGGCCTGGTGCATGAAAATCCATGCACTGGAGGGGAGATCCCTCAGCCCAGCCTGCCCCCTCTCACAGTTTGGGAGCTCTCAGGGGCAGGAGGGCGACCCGGCGATCATGGGAAGGTAACGCCCCCATCACATCTCTGCTGCTGCTGCTGCAGGCAGCACAAGCCTCAGCCGGCCCTGGTTACCTGAGTCTCAGGTGGCCCTGAGCAGCTGGGCAGCCACCATTTGAGGCTTGCCTGTGCCTCGGGCATCGGCTGGGCAGCCGCCATCCGAGGCTTGCCTGCGCCTCAGACCAGTCCTGGGCGGCTGGGGGGCTGAGGGTGGGTCCGGCTGCACTGCGCACCTGCCGCCACCCCCCCTCAGGTGGGGCTGACAATCCGGGACTGCTGGCTCCTAACCACTCACCTACCTGCCTGCCTGATCGCCCCTAACCACTCTGCATGCCTGCCTGATTGCCCCCAACCATTGTCCCCTGCCGGCCTGATCACCCCTAACCGCTCTCCCCTACCGGCCAGATCCCCCCTAACTGCTCTCCCCTACTGGCCTGATTGCCCCTAACCCCTCTCCCCAGCTGGCTTGATTGTCCCTAATCACTCTCCCCTGCAGGCCTGATTGTCCCTAACTGCCCTCCCCTGCCGGCCTAATCACCCCTAACCACCTCTTCCTCAGCCCCTGCCACCATGGCTTTGTCCAGAAGGATGTCCAGAAGACATCCAGTCTATCCAGTCTAATTAGCATATTACCCTTTTATTAGTATAGATGGTTTTATCTCTTCTCTTTATTTAAAAAAAATTTTTTCCTAAGGTAGGTTATTAGCTGGAGAGAAAATATATCCTGAACACTAAGCTGTATGTCCCATTGCTGGTGGTTATGTCACTTGAATAAACCCCTTAAGGATTACCCAACACCTCTGGCCTCTGTTCATTCAAGACTCACTCTACAAAGTGACTTTATAGTGAGCTGTTTGCATTTCAGGCAAAGTAAATAGCCAAGAACTAAACTTTTCTCTTGGTCTTAAGTAGAAAATACCCGTCAGTTACCTTCACTTCCCTAAATGGTGTCAGTCTTTATGTTCAACTTTCCCAACAGCAAAATCTAAAGGATCATTTTTGCCAATCATCCTTTTGCACAAGGACCACTTACTTCATTGACAGTCTTTCTGCCACCCCAACCCTCCCCCCCCCCCAAAAAAAAATTCAGCCTCTACATCAGGGATAGGAAAACTTTTTTCTGCTAAGGGCCATTTGGATATTTATATCATTCGCAGGCCATACAATATTATCAACTTAAAAATCAGCCTGCCATATTTAGTCAAACATTTAATTAACTCACTTCTAATGCCTTGGCAGGGCCAGACCAAATGATTTCTCAGGCTTTATACAACCTTATACAATGGACCAGACATTTCCTCCCTTGCTCTATATGCTTAGCCCTATTCTAGGCACTAGTATTCTACTGTAGCCATTTGGGGCAAGTGCACAGCAAGTGGAAGGGGAGAAACAGACAATAAAACAACTGATCACAAATAAACCAGAAGCCTTAAGTGCCAGAGAGTACATTAGAATACGATGTTGTAATCAAGAGTGACTGGGAACTAGCTACTTAGCTACTTTGTATTCAGTGTTCACGGTAGGCCTCTCTCTCTGCTGCTATTTAAATTAAAATCTGAATGACAAGAAGAAAGCACCATGGGAAGATGAGGAAAAGCATCTTGGACAGGACATATAGTGCAAAGGTTCTGAGTTCCCAATGTGTCTGATTTATTCTGGGAACACAAAAAAGGGATGGCTAAAGCACAATACATAAGGGAAAGAGTGGAAAAAGGTGAAGTCAGAGACACAGACAGGGGCAAAAGGCTTCAATGTATCCTATATAATAAAGAGGTAATATGCAAATTGACCCTCACACTCTCACACAAAATGGCCACCCTCATCTGGTCAAAGATGGCTGCCCCCATGTGGTCAAAGATGGCCGCCACAAGATGGCCAGCAGGGGAGGGTATTATGGGCAACCAGGCCTGCAGGGGAGGGCAGTTGGGGGGGAACAAGCCTGCAGGGGAGCAGTTAAGCATAGATCAGGCTGGCAGGGGAGTGGTTTGGGGCGATAAGGCAGGCGAGCAGGTGGGAGCCAGCAGTCCCAGATTGTGAGAGGGTGCAGGCTGGGCTGGGCCTAAACCGGCAGTCGGACATCCCCCGAGGGGTCCCAGATTGGAGAGGGTGCAGGCTGGGATGAGGGACACACACACACACACACACACACCCACCCACCCACCCACCCACCCACCCACCCACCCACCGTGCAGTGCACAAATTTCGTGCACTGGGCCTCTAGTAAGGCTATATAAGACAAGGTCTAAGGACGTCATTCTAAATACAATGGGAAGTCACTGGTAGGTGTCAAGCAAGCAAGTAACATAATCTGAATTACTTTTAAAAAGACAGTAGAAAAACAGGGAAAACATTTAGGAGACTATTGCAGGGGTCCAGGGAAGAGATAATGGTGGCTTGATGAAGGACAACGGTAACAATAAAGATGAAGAACGGTATAGTTACTAGGATATTTATTGATGGAAGTGATTGGTCAAACTAAGTCAACTCAGATTTTACCTTAAGCAACTCAGTGAGCTGACTAGGGATGTGGTTTCTTGAGATGGGGGAGGCAGCAGATAGAGAAAGATCAAGAATTCTGATTTGACCATGTTCAGCTCAAGACATCTGTCACATGGAGCTTGACAGGAAGCTGCTGAATATACAAGTTTAGAGTTCTGAGGCTGGGTCAAGCTCAAAGATACAGATTTGGCAACTATTATCATATCCTTGATAAATAAAGCTTTGGAACTAGCTGAATGCATTTATGCAGAGAGCGCAAAAGAAGGGAGCCCAGCACTGAACTGAGGAGTTATATTTAGGGGTTTGGCAGAGGAGATGAAGCCAACAAAGGATACTTACTGAAAGAAATAGGCATTCAACTTCATGTGAGAATAAAATCAGGAGAACAGAGTCCATGGAAACCAAGGGAAAAAGAGAGTTACCATCTGTATGGAAAACTAATGGGAAGAAAGTAAGAACAGAAAAATCAACTGGATTTGGCAGCATGGAGATAAGTAGTGACCTTGATTTGAGGAGTGTTAGGAGAAAGATTAAAACAGAAACTGGAGTAAAATGCAATGAGGAGAAAACCTTAAATAAGAAAATGTACACAATGACCAAAAATGACCCTTTCAAAAAAGGTGGTAGCTAGAGGTGAAAATAATTGGGGGTAATAAGATACAGTAGAGAAAAAAAAAATTAGGAAGCAGGGGAGGGGGATCAATAAAGAATAAAGTTGTGAAGGTAGAATATTCAGAGCCCATATTTCACCAAGAGGAAAGGTAGGGGGCACTGAGGCAGGCTATTTTGGTGGTAGAAAATAAGGAAGTTCCTGTATAGCTATTTTTTTCAATCAAATATGAAGCAAAAACATTACTGAAATGGGGTGTGCAACAGGTTTACAGAGAGAAGAAAAAGCATGAAATAACCCTGGAAAAGTAAATGGAAAGAGGAAAGTGTAATAGGACTGCAAGTCAACATTTAAAGCCCATTTGAGATTAGCAGCCATGAACTGGAAGTGAGACCAGTCAGCAGACAGAGTTTCTGCTTAAATGAGAGCATGGAATAGGACAATAATTGAGTTGAATCAGTACTTGCCAGACAGGAGTATCACTCAGGGAGAACAATGTAGTCACAAGGAAGTTAGTAAAATGAGACTGTAGAATTTAAGTCAGGAGGACTATTTAAATCATTCTATTTTGAGGAACATATGTCCCCACATCACATCTTCAGCAATATTTCTTCTTTTGATTGTTAACTGCTTAGCTCTATCAAATTCTCATTTGACATAAGTAGCACTGATGTGATTAGAGCAGTTTTCCAACATTATCTATTTAAGATCTTTTCACAGCATGATGAGTCAACTGCAATGACTGGGTAGTAAATTTTTTCAATAAGGACTTCCTACATACAATGACTAGTATGCATATTAAAACATCAGAAAAGAGGGAGATGTGAAAATATCATTGAAAGATCAACTGCAGTTAAACCAGATAAACTAGAAAACAAAATACACATACATCTGGAAGTATACCTTTCTCCTGTCCTTTCTTTAAGAAATACTTGAGAGATTACCATGCACCAGGAACAGTGAATGACTAAGGTTAAGGGACTTACACAATGAAGCCTTACACCCCTACTTGTAGGTTCTGACTAGCTTCTATGGAATAAAGGGTAGAAGAGGGCTTATGGAGAGACCATAAGGCAGAAGACAAAAGGTTTCCTCCTCTCTTCTCCCTCTTTCTCCCAGACTAGCTCTTAATAGAAACACTTTTTTTCTGATGTCATCTTTAAACCCCCAATGTTGAATAGGATTCATTACATAAAAGATGCTCAAAAAAATGCGTATTGAAATTAGAACATCTGGGCAAAAATATAGAAAATTGATGGTCCTGAAGAAAGCTAGTGCAGATGGGACCAAAACACCTTTGACCCTGGAGGCTTTTGAAAATGAACTATATCAGGCAGGCTGGCTCCTAACTCATCAGAGAGCAAGGAGCCAGTATCAAGAAGATCAGTTTCCCATGAGAAAATCACAACTGAATCCATGTGATCAGACTGTAAACTCTAAAGGTTAGGGATTTCTGTCAGACTTGTTTATTGTTGTATCCCAAGTGCCTAGTAGAGTGTCTGTCACATATCAGTCACTGGGCACACATTTGTTAAATAATGTGAGAGTACCTTTAGATTATGCAGATGATGTGACCTATCCAAATATGCTTATAAACTATGACCTTAAATTATCACTTTAAACTTTAATCATAAACACTGAGGCCTTTCTGGCTCCAGAGTCCATATTCTTTTTACTACACCATGTTGCCATTATTTAGCATAGATGGTAGGCTAAATCATTCTTATGGTATTAGAAAACTTGTCCCAAAGATATAAATAGCTTCCTACTTCCCAATGGGTATTAGTTGTTTAAATTAATCCATCGCAGACATTCATAAGAAAATAACGAATTCCCCATCAAAGGCCTCCTTTTTAGAAAGATTAGCTCCAGCAATTACGAGATGTGTGACCCTAAGTAAAATGTCACTCTTTGAATCTTCTGTTTCTCCTTTGTATGACAACTATCTTAAAACTATCCGTTTACTGTGAGACTTAGCACACATAAAATGCTTAGTTCGATTAATGGCACTTAGTAGATATTTATTTAATCCCTTGACTTTTCTCCCTTCTTTCTTTCTCCACTTTGGCTGAGGCCACAGAGTATATTGGTCAAGTGCATACACTCTGAAGGCAGAATGTTCAGATTCAAATCTTGACTTGGCTACTCAATAGCTGTGTGACCATGGATAAATTACCAAACCTGTGTCTCTCAGGTTCTCATCAGTAAATGAGGATGACAGTGTCAACCTCATGGATATATATAATATATACAGGGTGTCCCCAAAAATGTACACGCACTTTAACAGCTGATAGCTCAACTGATGTTTCTTTCTTTTCAGATGTAACCCATGGGAATAAATAATGGTATTCCAAGTTGTTTTTGGAGACACCCTATATAAAGGGTTTAGAACAATGGTGGGTATATATTAAGCATCAAGTAAGCACTTACTCTTTTTATTACTTTCGATGACCCATCAAATCTAATTGTTGACCCTTTCCAACTTGGCTGCAACAATCTTATTGTTTATTAGTCCTCACTGGAGGATTTTTCCATTGATATTTAGAGAAAGTGGAAATGAGTAAGGGAGGAAGGGAGAAAGAAGGAAGAGGGGAGGGGGAGGGAGGGACAGAGAAAGAAAGAAGTGAGAGAGCACATCTTGGTTGCCTCCCATACAACCCCCCACACATACACAGGTGATGGAACCTGCAACCCAGGAGGTATGTGCCCTTGACCCCTGACCAGGAATCCAATCCTCAACCCTTCAGTGTAGGTGGAAGTATTCATTGAGCAACACTAGCCAAGGCTTGGCTGCAACATTCTTATGTTAAAGGCACAGGCTTTAACTTAATAAAACTACCTTTCATCAGAGCATTTATTGAGGACATAGTTTTCTTATTTTCTATTCAAGGAAATTTCTAATCTACTGTGAGGGACTGTAAAACTTGCATGCTTACTGAACAAAAGTCTTCCCTTTTTTTCATTAAATAGGAAATGAAAGCTTTGCACATGAAGTAATTGGATTTCTTTTCTTTTTATTGCCTCACTGGCAATAATGCTTTACATGATTGCAAAAACATTTAGAAATTCCATGACGGGAAAAAATGTTGCAATTTACTACAAGCCTGTAATAGAACTTGAAATATGGTTTTCTGCCACAACTTACACATTCTTTATTAATCACAATTTACTTTAATAATGGACAAGTATTAAAAAGCTATTATAACTTCAAGTGGTTCCTTTTCCTTTTAGGGTTGAGGGCATTTTAGTATACAGTTATTTAACTAACAAGTAAGGTTACTATCATCTTGTTATTGCTTTCTGTAAAACAATAATTCTTATTTTAGCTACTCAATTCTTTCTTTTTTAAACTAGGTAAAACAGTGAGAAAAAAAGCAAACTGTCTTGGCTGAAAGAACTTTCATGTTGTAGTCACAACTGTTTCAAGCTATTTAAATTATTTACTCATTTAAAGATAACCTCAATTGCCAGGATATTTTGTATACTAAATTAGCACCAATTAATAAAAATCTTAAGTTTCTATACCCACCAGATTCTTTTTTTAATGACAATACCAAGTTTTTTGAAAATGCAAAACGACTATTAACTATCATACAATCTGAAGAGACTATAAATTGGTAAAATGACTACGAAATACTCTTAAGCAAACAAACTAAAGCTGGACATATATATTTCCTATGCCGCAGGTATACACCCAATAAACTATGTAAATATGTTTCTTAAAAGGCATGTACAAGAATGTTCATAGTAGCTTTATTCATGAAAGTCCTAAACCAAAAACTATTTGTGTCAACCAACTGTAGAATGGAAAAATCAAGTATGCCACAGGTAAACATGAGTCATACTTAACAAGAAAAGAACACACAAAAAACATGATTGAATCTCACAGACACAATGATTAGCAAAAGAAACCAGATAGGAGGGGGGAAGGGGGAAAATGAGAGATGTCTGTAATACTGTCAACCAATAAAATAAATTATTTTCAAACATAAAAAAAACAGACACAGAAATAGTAGGTGCTGTATGACTTCATTTACATAAAATTAAAAGCAGATCAAATGTATCTATATTGACAGAAATTTGAATAGTGATTAACTTTGGGAGAGGGCTGAATAGGAGAACCAAGAAAGTGAGAGGTGCTAGCAATGCTTTGAATAGTGATCTGTGTATTGGTTACACTAGTGTATATAGTTGTAAAAATTCACTGGGATATAAACTCAAGATCTATACGTTATATGCCAGGAACCAATTCCAGCATGTAATAATTACAAGAGTTTCACCAAAAGGTTGGTGAAGCTTGGGGGGCTCAAATGGGTGAGCCACATATGTAATTTACCTATTGGAAATTGCTATACGGCACTTCCCCCAAACCTGAATAGTATTGTCTGCTGCCAGACAGCTCAGGGCATTTTATTGCCTCCTGTTGGCCAAACACCTGAACAGCTGTAGGCTATTCCCCAAACTGACAATGCTTCTGTACCCTTTGAAACTTTACCCTCTGAAGTGTATATCTTCACCTTGCCTTAGGACAAACTGTATTAATAAAAGTAGGGTCCTGAGTCAAGGAGGGGAGTCTTCAGTTCCTTTAGCTGAAGATCCTCTGACCCCCAATGCCTTTCAAAATTACCTTTCTTCTCTGGACTCTTTAATCATCTACACGCAGCCTTTCTCCAGGATGCTTAACCCTCTGTAAGATTGGGGGGAAAAACCCCGGCAGTTACACTTCAATAAAAAGGTTAAGAAATTTAAAAAACTAATTTAACTTCTAAAATAAAACCTCTATGAAGTTACAAAATGTCACTTTCAGATAGATATAAACTCACGATATAATTACAAATTTTTTAAATTGCCTTAATTATTCTTTAAAAAACAGGACATCTTGAGCCCTGGCTGGGCATAGCTCAGTTGGTTAGAACATCATACCGATATGCCAAGGTTGTGGGTTCGATCCCCGGTCAGGGCACATATGAGAATCCACCAATGAATGCATAAATAATAGAACAACACCTCTTTCCCTTTCTTTCTTTCCCTCCCCTCCCCCTCAAATCAACAAATAAAAATTTTTCAAGAATAGCCCTGATTGGTTTGGCTCAGTGGAGTGTCGGCCTGTAGACTGAAGGGTCCCAGATTCGATTCTGGTCAAGGACATGTTCCTTGGCTACGGGCACATCCCCAGTAAGGGGTGTGCAGGAGGCAGCTGATCAATGTTTCTAATTCTCTATTCCTCTCCCTTCCTCTCTGTAAAAAAAAAAAAAATCAATAAAATACATATATTTTTTATTTTTTTTAAGAATAAAAAATAGGACATCTTGAAAACAGGACATCCCAAAACCAATTTCAAGTGCCACCTGGAGTGACATTTTGTAACATTGGTTTTACTGAGAAAAAGGATAGAGAAGTCAAACTTTAGACTCTATAAGGCCTAAACCCAGCAGCTATTTATTGATTGCTCCCTTGAATTACAGTTATTGGTTGTATTGATTAGCTCACTTTTATGTGGTAGGTTAGCCTACTTAAAGAAGAGAGTCTGGAGATTTAAGCATTCTTCCACTGTGGTAAAATATCTTTATATATAAAACCCTAATATGCAAATAGACCGAACAACAAAACAACTGAACAACTGAACAACCGGTCACTATGACATGCCTGACCACCAGGGGGCACGCACAGAACATGGCAGGTGTCAGCAACAGGTGGCAGAGCACGTAATGTGGTGGGCATCGGCCGTGGTGGGATAGTGCAGCAGATGAGCGGGGGCGCCAGACCAAGGTGAGGCATCAGTTGCTGTCTTTGGGATGAGCTTCTGGTGGTTACTGAAAATTTTTTGCTCCTGCACACTGTGGTCCCGCCCAGCACTCGCACCAGTCCTGCTTGCACATGCTGCCAGTGGCAGAGCCACCGCTCACACCCACTGCAAGCGCCTGGCGCCAGTCCCAATCACTCAGCGCCATCAGCAGGTGCAAGTGGCAGCTGCCAGCTGCAATCGCCCAAGGGCTTCTCCACCTATCCCTGCTCCTGAGGGGCGAACAGGGCAGCAGCCGCACTCGCCCCCACTAATGGCGCTGGCCCCGCTCACACCTGCTGCTGGCGCCGGCCCCCATTGCTTCACGTCGTCAGCGGGTGCAAGCGAGGCCTGCGCCGGCAGCGCATAGGAGCAAGAGCAGCGGGAGCGAGGCTGCCAGCAGACCTGGGACCAGGGACCGCAGTGGGAGGGGCAGGGCAGGAGCACAGAGTATGGGGCAAGACCCGCCCCTGAGCCCACCGCAGCCTTGTGGTCCACAGTTCCTTTTAAGTTTCACGAATTCGTGCACTGGGCCACTAGTGTATGTATATATATACATATGTGTGTGTGTGTGTGTGTGTATAAAAAAGCCTAAGCGACCGTTAGAAATGAACAACCAGTCAATCAGTTGCTATGACACACACTGACCACCAAGGTGCGGACACTTGGTGGTGAGGGAAGCGGGGGGGGGGGGGGGTGGGTAACTACGTAGTGGCAGGGCGCCGGCATCCGTTCCTTACATGCCTGGCCCAGAGACCATTGCCTCCTCTCCCGACCCCAATGGGGCCTCCGGACCCCAGGCTGGGACAGGGAACCAGTGGGGGGATGGGGGGGCAGACACAGCCCCTTTCCCAGGGTGTCTGAGGGCCAGCCCCTCCTTGGGGCCGGCAGCCAACCTCCTGCACCCCGTCCCTCCCGTTTCTTCCCTCGGCTGGCAGGCCCCGATCAGCCCAGCCCCTATCGGCCTGGCTCTGATTGCAGGGCCATCTAGTTTATTTATTAAAAAAAACTAGAGGCCCAGTGCACGAAATTCATGTATGGAGGGGGGGGTCCCTCAGCTCAGCCTGCACCCTCTCCAATCCGGGATCCCTCAGGGGATGTCCAACTGCCAGTTTAGGCCCGATCCTAAACCAGCATTCAGATATCCCTCTTGCAATCCGGGACCGCTGGCTCCTAACCGCTCACCTGCCTGCCAGCCTGATCCCCCTAACTGCTCTCCCCTGCATACCTGATCCCCCTAACTGCTCTCCCCTGCATACCTGATCCCCCTAACTGCTCTCCTTTGCCGGCCTGATCGCCCCTAACTGCCTCTGCTTCAGCCCTGCCACCATGACTTTGTCTGGAAGGTTGTCTGGAAGATGTCCGTTCTAATTAGCATATTACTCTTTTATTAGTATAGATAACCTAACTCACCCTGTATAATTAAGGGGGTCAAAGTAAAAAAAAAAATTCTGCTAGCTTTTCCTGGACACAAATTCTATTACTGGCTCAAAATTACCTTTAGTAATATAAAGAAGCCACCTGCCCCATGATCCTAGGCTGCAGCCAGCCTCAGAAGCCACCCACCCCACATCCTGGGGGAGACAGAGAAACCGGGCCCCAGCGCCTGAGGCTGGCTGCAGGCCAGGAGACAAAGCCACCACCTGCCCCATGATCCCAGGCCGCAGCCAGCCAGAGTAGCCACCTACACTGCACCCCAGGGAAGATGGAGAAGCCACCCGCCTGCAGTCCAGGCACCAGTACCTGTGGCTGGCTACGGCCTGGTAGACGGAGAAGCCAACCACCCCACAGTCCCAGGCACCAGCACCTGCAGCTGGCTGTGGCCTGGGAGATAGAGAAGCCACCCACCCCACGGTCCTGGGTGCCAGCGCTTGCAGCTGCAACCCGGGCGAAGCCACCTGCCCACCATCCCCTGCAGCTGCAGCTGGCCTGGGTCCTGGGTGCCTATAGCTGACCAGAGGGAGGGAAGCCTGGATCCCGGGTGCCAGTGGCCGCTGGAGGAGGGAATCCTGGGTCCTGGGTGCAGGGCCAAGGCAGAGTTGGTTAGGGGCAATCAAGCCAGCAGGGGAGCAGTTAGGAACAATCAGGCTGGCAGGCAGAAGCAGTTAGGGCAATCAGGCAGGCAGGCAGGTGAGCAGTTAGGAGCCAGAAGTTCTGCATTGTGAGAGGGATGTCTGACAGCTGGTTATCCCCCAAGGGGTCCCAGATTGGAGAGGGTGCAGGCCGTGCTGAGGGACACCCCTCCCCACCCCCGTGCACAAATTTCATGCACAGGGCCACTAGTTTAAAAATAATATGGTAGAAAACTTGATCAATGCCAACTTTGTATGGGGACAGTCTTCTACAAACACAGATCTAGTGTTTTTCAGCCCAGCTCTCCTCCTTTCTGTGAAAGAAAGAGGATTAGAAGGCCAGGAAGGTTGGCGAATGCAAGCCTGGTAAACAAACCTCCTCATCTCAACATCTTACTCCAAAAGCCAATAGTAACTCCTGGATACCAATTGCAAAAGGAAATCTTCCTCTATTCTGTTTTGTTCACAAATATATCTGTATGAGGCAAAACAACACAATATGAAAACCATAGCAATATAGTTTCATTATAAACAAGATTTATGCATACCCTATCAATATTTAATGTACTAGCTCAGCGATTCATCTCACGGCACACATAATTACTAAAATTCTATGGCACACCAAAAAGTACATTTTTTGCTGATCTGACATTAAAAATAGGTATAATTTAGATTGGTTTATAAAAAAATAATAATAGTAGTAATTACAAAAGTGACTTTTTTAAAAATTAGGTGCGTATACTTGTAGATAAGGATTTCCGGTACCAAGAATTAACCAATCAGACAAAACATTATTAAGATGCAACTCTATTGTACGACCTATATATTTATGGTTCAAAACAGGACATTCAACCCGGACAGCTATTGTGTTGGCTGTTGTCATTTTTTTGTTGTACAATCTAAGAAAAAAAAGGTCAATGCCACTGACTAAATAGTCACATTTTGCATGTTTTAAAAATTCTCGCAGCACACAGGTGTACCATGGCATATCAGTTGAAAATTGCTGTACTAGCTTATTTAAAAAATAGGATTTAGAAAGGGGGGAACGTGAAAATAATGTATTAATGGAAATAGAAATAAATACCTGCTACTGTGATTCTAGAGCAGCAGGTCTCAAATATAAGGTGACTGTTGGCTATTCAGTTTGGTAACACAGTTTTTTCAACTAAGAAAATAGTAAACTATGGAGTTCTAAATTGAACCCCACAATCTGTTCTTGATTTGCTATCACCAGTCACAACTTTTTATATAAAATGACAGGCACAGAGAATAACAACTTAAATTTGAAAAACCTATCTATATATATAAAACCCTAATATGCAAACAGACCAAACAGCGGAACAACCAAACAACTGGTTGCTATGACATGCACTGACCACCAGGGGGCCCACGCAGAACATGGCGGGCATTGGCAGCATGCAGCAGAGTGCAGAACATGGCAGGCATCGGCTGTGGCGGGATGGTGGAGCAGGTAAGTGGTGGCACCAGACCAAGGCGGGGCCGCCAATTGCTGTCATCAGGGAGAGCCTCTGGTAGTTACTAAAAATTCTTCTGTACGCCATGTTCCTGCCAGGCCCCCTCCCTTCTCCCGGCGCCAGCCCCACTCACACCTGCTGCTGGCATTGGAGCTGCCGCTCACACCTGCTGCCAGCGCCCAGCACCGGTCCCGATTCCTCAGCGCCATCGGCTTCTCCACCTCCTCCTGCTCCTGAGGGGCGATTGGGGCAGCAGCCACCACTCGCACCCACTGACGGCACTGGCCCCACTCACATCCGCTGCTGATGCCAGCCCCAAACGCTCTGTGCCATCAGGACATGGGAACGGCAGCGACAGGAGCAGGTCTACAGGGCTGGGTGGGGGCGCAGAGGATGGGCCGAGACCCGCTCCCTGTGCCTACCACAGCCTCACGGCCCACAGTCCTTTCAAGGTTCACGAATTCGTGCACTGGGCCCCTAGTGTATTATATATGGATTGACAATGAGCACCCCTAGAATCTATAATATGGATATATCCTTTTCCACTAAAAGGAACCAGGACTCACTAGTGAAACAGATGACAGGTCTGGGGCAAGCAATGTACAAGATGAGCTTAAAACAGTTATCATACCCAATATTATGGAAATTATCCTATTACTGCAGCTGCATGACAAAGACTTGGGAGCCAACCTGAAGAGGTTTCCCATCAAAGGATAATAACTAAAATAGACAGAAACACCATATATGCTTAAATTCATGAATACATAATGAAATAAAAAGCCCTAACTGGATATAACTGGAGGATGCTAATGAATCAACTCACAATTTTGAAAACTGGTAAATTAAGGGAAAGTATCAAGCTGCTTCTCACATATGACTTACACTACCAGGTGACCAAAACTAGTAGAAATATTTCAACTATTAAATTAAAAAGAAACAATAGAAATTAGGATATCACCACTTTACAACCCCTGATGAATTGCTGGAAAAGGTATTGGGGTACATGGGCTAACATGTCAAGAAGAGACATTAGAAGCCTCCTGATGGAAAAATAATATCACTACAATGGTCTAGCTTAAAAGAAAATCAAATGGGAATCCAATCAACAACTTATTTATAGGAAATGCAAAGGACAAAAAAAAACTATGGAGATACAAATCAACAAAATTCATAGTATAGGAAACCAAGATGGCGGCATAGGTAAGCACCTAAACTGCTGCCTCACACAACTATTTCAAAACTACAACTAAAAGACAGAACAGACACCATCCAGAACCACAGGAAAGCTGGCTAAGTGGAAATTCTACAACTACAAGGAAAGAGAAAAGCTCACAGAGAACTGGAGGAACGGCAAACGGTTGAGGTACGGCAAAGGGTCTTTGTGCGCTCAGAGAGGAAGGGCCGCTGAGAGCTTGGCTGACTTTCTCTGGAGGGAGGGGGAAGGAAGCCCCCGACTGCACTAAACCCCAGTTCCGACTGCACTGAACCCCAGCTCCGGGCGAAACCCCGTGGACCCAGGCTCATACAGGGGGAGTCTGGACTGTCAGGTAGAGAGACAGGCACTCGGAGACTCGGAGACCTAAGGGAGACTCGAGGGAGCCCCGGCAGGCAGGGGTCTGGAGGCGCGTGCGCGAATGCGCACAAAGACTGCGGAGGTTGCCACAGGATTTCCCTAGCAGAAGGGAGTCAGAAGCTCCTGACTGCACTGAACCCCAGTTCTGACTGCACTGAACCCCAGTTCCAGGCGAGCCCCTGGAGAGCCGTGCTCTTGAGGGGGGAATCTGGACTCTCGGGCGGAGGCTCGGGAGCCAGGGAAGGCAGAGGTCTGGAGGCGTGCCCACAAATGCGCACAAAGACTGAGGAGGTTGCCACAGGCTTTCCCTAGCAGAAGGGAGTCGGAAGCTCCTGACTGCACTGAACCCCCAGTTCCAGGAGAGTCCCTGGGGGCCAACTCTCTTGTGGGGGGAATCTGGACTCTCGGGCAGAGGCTCTGGAGCCAGGGAAGCCAGAGGTCTGGAGGCATGTGTGCCCGCACAAGGGCAGGGCTGAGGGGAAGCCAAGACTGTCTGCTCTGCCCTGAGACTCCACCCCACCCAAGCTGAGCACAGAGGCTTTTGCAATCTGGCAAGTCCAATCCTATAAGGCTGTCTCCAGCACCGAACTTCTCCCAGCATGGACACAGCTGATCCTCACAGCCAACTGGCCTGGAGGTCAATTCCTCCCAGTAATACCAACAATCAAGACTCAACTACAACAAGGCTGTACACACAGTCCACAAAGGGGTGCACCAAGAGTGTCCACCTCAGGTTAACTGGGGAGGCCGACCCACTGGGCCATATAGGAAACCTAGCACACAAAGCTACCCTACCAACTCAGGGAAGCAGTAAAATGTGGCGACAAAGAAACAGGTCACAAACGAAAGAAATGGAGGAAAACAAACGACTAGATATAGAATTCAAAACCACGGTTATAAGGCTTTTCAAGAGTATCCTAGAAAAGGCCGATAAATATAATGAGACCCTCGAAGATATGAAAAAGGACCAACTAGAAATTAAACATTCACTGACTGAAATAAAAAATATTATACAGAGACCCAACAACAGACTAGAAGAATGCAAGAATCAAATCAAAGAATTGAAATAAAAAGAAGAAAAAAACACTCAACCGAAAAAGCAAAAAGAAAAAAGAATACAAAAAGCTGAAGATAGTGTAAGAAGCCTCTGGGACAACTTCAAGCGTACCAACATCAGAATTATGGGGGTGCCAGAAGAAGAGAGAGACCAAGATACTGAAAACGTATTTGAAGAAATAATGACAGAAAACTTCCCCCACCTGGTGAAAGAAATAGACTTAGGAGTACAGGAAGTGCACAGAACCCCAAACAAAAGGAATCCAAAGAGGACCACACCTAGACACATCATAATTAAAATGCCAAGAGCAAAAGACAAAGAGAGAATATTAAAAGCAGCAAGAGAAAAGCAGTTAATTACCTACAAAGAAGCACCCATACAATTGTCAGCTGATTTCTCAACAGAAACTATGCAGGCCTGAAGGGAGTGGCAAGAAATTTTCAAAGTGATGAATAGCAAGAACCTACAACCAAGATTACTCTACCCAGCAAAGCTATCATTCAGAATTGAAGGTCAGATAAAGAGCTTCACATGTAAGAAAAAGCTAAAGGAGTTCATCACCACCAAACCAGTAGTATATGAAATGCTGAAAGGTATTCTTTAAGAAGAGGAAGAAGAAAAAAGTACAGATAAAAATTATGAACAACAAATACATATCTATCAACAAGTGAACCTAAAAACCAAGTGAATTAAAAACCTGAGGAACAGAATAATCTGGTGAATATAATAGCATCAGGGGCATAGAAAGGGAGTGGACTGATAATTCTCAGTGGGATAGGGATATGGGGGGGGTGCAGGAAGAGACTGGACAAAAATTGTACACCTATGGATGAGGACAGTGCGGGGGAGGTAAGGGCAGAAGGTGGGGTGGGTACCAGGTGGAGAGAAGCTATGTGGGGGGGGAAAGGAGAAACAATTGTAATAATCTGAATAAAGATTTATTTTTTAAAAATTTCATAGTATAAGAAAAGGAAGTAATCCCTTTTCCCACAACTAATTGCACCCTAATTACAAAGGAAAAAGAAGCAGTAAAGAAGGAATTGCTAGGTTAAAAAGCTCAAAAGACTTACCAACCTAATCTGCATTTGATGCAAACTAACAAACTGGGAGGATAAAAAAAACATATGGTTTGTATCAGATAACTGGAAATTTGAACATTTTATAGAATATTTGGTAAGGTATAAGAATTGACTGTCTCGCCCTAGCTGGTTTGGTTCAGTGGATAGAGTGTCGGACTCCGGACTGAAGGGTCCCAGGTTCAATTCCAGTCAAGGGCATGTGCCTGGGTTGTGGGCTCGATCGGTAGTTGGTGCATGCAGGAGGCAGCCAATCAATGATTCTCTCTCATCAATGATGGTTCTATCTCTCTCTCGCCCTTTCCCATCCTCTCTGAAATCAATTAAAAAAAAAAAAGAATTGACTGTTGTGTTTTTTTAGTATATATGATAATGGCATTTCATTGTCTTTGAAGAGATATATAATGAAATATTTGAAGATAAAATACAATTTCTGGAATTGGTTTAAAATAATATGGGGAGATAAAAGGTATAGTTGAAACAAGTTTGGGCACCCTAATATATAAAAACCCTGGGTCTGTCACATCCGCAACAACCAAGAGGCTCAACCATTCATCAGGCTGCACGCACAGCAGGCTAGCAGGCTGAATTGCTGACATCTCGGAGGGTGGGGGAGAGGGAGAGGGAGAGAGAGAGGGAGAGAGGGGGAGAGAGAGAGAGAGAGAGAGAGATTGAGAGAGAGAGAGGAAGAGAGAGGGAGAGAGAGGGAGGCAGGGCTGATCAGCAGTGGCAGCAGTTGCTAGCAAGGCCGGGCAAGAGAAGCAGGGTGATCAGACCCTGTTTCTCTCTCCCTTGCTAGCAGCCAAGCCTCTCTCTCTCCCTCAGAGGTCAGCAGTTCAGCCGCTGATCTGCAGCCTGGGGTGGCTGCAAATCAGCCCCGCCTCTATGATCAGGCCCAGAGATGCTGACTGGCATAGAAACCGACCAATCAGAACCAAATCTGGGTGAATTGTGAGGAGCCAACAGCTGCCTAGGAGGCGGAGCTTTTGACACTGACTGGCATAAAAACCGACCAATCAGAACCAAATTAGCCAGCAGAGGAGGGCAGTTGGGGGCGAGATCAGGCTGGCAGGGGAGGGCAGTTGGGGGCTACCAGGCCTGCGGGGCAGGGGGGGCAGTTGAGGGGGACCAGGCCTGCAGGGAAAGGCAGTTGGGTGCGACCAGGCCAGCAGGGGAGGGCAGTTGGGGCCATCAGGCTGGCAGGGGAGGGCAGTTAGGGGGCATCAGGCTGGCAGGGGAGGGCAGTTGGGGGTGACCAGGGCAGCAGGGGAGGGCAGTTGGGACCATCAGGCTGGCAGGGGAGGGCAGTTGAGGGCAGCTGAGAGCGAGACCAGGATGGCAGGGAAGGGCAGTTGGGAGCGATCGGGCCAGCAGGGGAGGGCAGCTGGGGGCGATCAGGCTGGCAGGGAAGCACTTAGGCATCAATCAGGCCGGCAGGGGAGCGGTTACGGAGCAATCAGGCTGGCAGGCAGAAGCAGTTAGGGGCAGTCAGGCAGGCGAGCAATTAGGAGCCAGCAGTCCCGGATTATGAGAAGGATGTCCGACTGCCGGTTTAGGCTCAATCCCCCAAGAGGTCCTAGATTGGAGAGGGCGCAGGCCGGGCTGAGGGACACCCCCACCTCCATGCATGAATTTCGTGCACCGAGTCTCTAGTACAGGGGTCCTCAAACTTTTTTAAACAGGGGGCCAGTTCACTGTCCCTCAGACCGTTGGAAGGCCAGACTATAGTTAAAAAACAAACTATGAACAAATTCCTATGTGCACTGCGGGCCCGGGACAAGTCGGCTGCTAAGCAGGACAGGCAGCGGCACCCGGCGGGCCGGATAAATGTCCTTCGCAGGCCGCATGTGTCCCGCAGGGCATAGTTTGAGGATCCCTGCTCTAGTATAAATATATTTGTATAACTTCAGCCTATTTTATTTTTGATTCACTATTGTTTTCACTTGTAAGGATGTCATAATAAATGGGGAGATAAAATGTCCTTATTCACATATGTTCATTGGTGGCTGATCATTACCCACTTGGACAAGCAGACCTTTTCTCAGTACTCTGTAGTATACTGACTTACTAGTCTAGTGCCTGTTCCCATTCCACACTACCACAGATCAGTTCATACTACCACAGATCAGTTCAACACATTACCACTACAGGTAAAATAAATCAGTACCTTGTTTTAAAAGTTTAAATGTCATATTAAAAAATAATTTTTGAAATAGCATGACTAGAAGAAAAAAGATTATAACCCAGATAAGTAGAACATTCAGTTAAAAGGTAGCCAAAATATATGCCATACTTCATGTACTTAATAACATGGCAATAGAATGTTCAGAAGAAAATATCTACTCAGTTTCCCTGGAAATTATATAGATTTGGGAAAGGATTAACTAAAACAAAACATGAAAACAGGTAAGGGCCAGACTATGAAGGGCTTAGCCACTTCTACTTTATTATAAGCAATTAGCAATTAGACTTACTAGTATCTTTTCATTTTTCCCAGTGTTCAGGCCCTGCTAAATTTTGATGAATTTGGGATCCTTTTTATTCTGCCTCTAGTTTTTCTGGCTTTGCAATATTTTCAAATAAATGCAGTAACCTAGACAAATAATTTTAAGTACCACCAAAGTGATACTCCAGAAGATGATAAAGTTTATGGCTAAAGTTTATGATAAAGTTATAGGGCCAATGCTTTCTGTGGCTCAAGTCTATGATTCTAACCAAATTTTTATTCAAACACTCTGTTCTAGTTTGCCTCCAAATGCAGGTGGTTCTAATCAAATAGAAATTAGATGAAAAGAATTGTGATTTTACAAGATAAATTTTACTTTAGATCCTTTCTAATAAGGAAATGGCTGATTTGGGTTTTAACTGGTCTTATATTTTACCTCCCACTTAATGGCATTATCACAAACTTTTTTTCATATACATAACTATATCATTTCCTTTCAGCATCTGAGTAAAACTGGTGAGAAAATGATTTGTGTCCACACCCAAGAGAAGCTTTTCTCTCATTGGTGCTCTCCAGTGAGTCATGCAACAGACACGCTTTTGTTCTTCTATCAAGACCAAGTTTCATGGATGTAGAATTTAAATCAGCGATTCTGGAGTGAGGGCCAATTAACTGAATAAACTCTAATTATACACAACACAACTGACCCTTACAAAAAAAAAAAAAAAAAGGTTGACTAATAAAAACAAACAACAAGAATATTTATGGCATTATTCCATTCATACATTCAAAAAATAGAGAAAAACAAATCACATTACTTATAAACACATGCAGCGAAGGTGAAACTACTTCTACAATGCAAGGAAATGATTATCTCTGGGGAGAAGAAAAGTGATTTTTTTTATTGGAAAGAGTTATGGGAGACAGCTTCTGGGGTGATGGCCATGTTCCATTTCCTAATTTAGGCAGTAGATACATGGGTGGTCACTTGATATTTAAGTTGTACATATACAACTGTTCATAAAAGTTGCACACATGGCATAACTCCTGGTATAAGCAGATGACCAATAAAGGCAACTATTATTTATGATGATATTATTCTGGCTACTACTGCTACTACAGGGTGGGACAAAAGGAGGTTTACAGTTGTTCATATGCAAAATAATACAATAATTTAAAAATAATACAAGAATAAACTGTTTCATGTACTCACAACTGTAAACCTACTTTTGTCCCACTCTGTATTTTCACTGACATTACTACCAATTTCTCCTCTGTAGATTGATTATATACACCCTCTGAAAAAAATCAGCTCAGAACATACCGAAAAATGCCTATATGTGAAGTAAAGCTTCTTTATTTGTGCTATTTTTCTTTCAATTTCCCGTTACAATTTTAAATATCTTTCTTTTTACACACTGTGCACTATCTTGACCACAAAACTTTGATAGAAACTAAAGTTTTCCCCTCTGTGTGAGTATTCTCTCGCAGGCTCCTACCATGAGCAGCAGGAGTCCTCAACCTCTGCAGGTTGAGGAAGAATTACAGATGAGGCATGACCTTGATTTAATAAAACCTAAGTACTTGAAGGAAATAGAATTTTGAGGAAGGGAGAAAACGTATCTAGTTGGGATGTTTAGAGGGCTGCATGGAAACAATGGAATGAGTAAGCTTTAGGTAAGAGGTGGGGAGAGGAAAGGACATTTTTGGAAAAGCAATTTAAAGAGGAAAGTTTGTTTAGGTAACAATGGACAAGTATGACTGTATGAACAATGGAGGGAGACTGCTAGGAAGACAGATGAAGAATCAGATGGTGGATGGAACTGACTGCTACATGAAGAATTGAGGAGTCTTTGGATGCTTAGTACATCTTAACTTGCTGAAGGCTTGTTTATAACTCCTTGAATGCAGAGACTCTACCAAATGACAGAGAAAGAACCAGTACATATTCACAGTGTACACTTTGTAGTATGTAATTTATACCCTGATAAAGTCAATTTTTAAAATTTCAACAAGAAAATCAAGAATGCTCCGTCTACTGATAATCCCCCTACCATGTTTCCATAGTTCTATGGTGAAATGCATTCAAAGCCAAGCAGCCATAATTATTTATAAAAAATATAATGTTCTGTCTAATTCTAGTTTGTCTAATCACATCTATCCTGCAGATCACTGCCAAAATAATCTTCCAAAAGAACCCTTGTAAACTAGCTTTATCTTCTGCTTTAGGCAAGTGAAAATGCGTCCCACAGCCTTTCCTCCAATAAAGAATCAACCAGACTTTAAGATCTTCTACAATTTGAGCTCAATCTACTGTTTTGGACTACTTTTTCACTACTTTCTATCATAGATATATATCTTCAAACTTCTCTAGTCCTCTTTTCCTAAGTATAGTCACTTTGTCTGTTTCCAGTTTCCATGCCTATCCTTCAAGGTGTTCAGTCCAAATTATATATTCCTGCCTTCCACCTTATCCACCTACACTTCAAAATCTAGTTCAAATGCTAACCTTAAGCATGGAGTTTCTGAAGGCCCTTTCAGGTATGTTGGGTCTTTTTCATTCTTTGAATGTTACTGAAGTCTGTGCATATACCAGACATACTTAGCACATAGTAATCACTCAACAAATACTTGTTCAAAGAATTATTATTTGCATATTGTGAATATCCCAAAACTCATCTATATATATAAAGGCCTAAGCAGCCATTATCACCGGACAACTGGATGACCAGCTGGTAGCTATGATGCGCAGGACCACCAGGGGGCAGATGCTCAACGCAGGAGCTGCCACTGGTGGTCAGTGCATTCCCACAACCAACCTCCTGTGGCCAGCCAACCTCCTGCAATCCCTCCCCCTGGCCAGTCAGCCAGCCGGCCCTGATCAGCCCCAACTGGGACTGGGCGAGACAGCCTGATCAGCCCTGATCGCCGGTCAGGCCGAGGGACCCCACCCATGCAAAAATTCATGCACTGGGCCTCTAGTTCAATGTAAGTATGCAAATAAGATGGTAGTCTTTATAGATTTTTTTTAAAAAAGGAAATTTTACCTTTTCAGTTGTAAGAGGTTTTGCAGGCTTTTCTGGTTCCTTTTCTCTCTTTTTCTCTTCTTTTTTTTTTTCCTTTTCTTTCTAAAACACAGCCCAAAGGTTTGCTAAGTTTACTTTTTTAAAAATGTCAGCTCTTAACACATTTTATTAGTTTGAGTTGTCATTTGAGAAAGGTACAAATTTTCAATGATGACAATATCTGGTGATACTGAAATATAAAAGTAAACAGCAAATTCATATTCTCAATGAGATTATATATTGATAACACAATACAGAACATCTTTTCTTGGCCCTCAGAGTTAGCTCAGTTGGTTCAAGTGTCATCCCGATACCGCAAGGTTGCAGGTCCAATCTGCAGTCAGGGTACATACAAGAAGCAACCAACGAATGCATAAATTAGTGGAACAATAAATTGATGTCTCTCTCTCATATTAACAAAAATAATTTTTTTTTAAGAATATCATTTCTTGCCCAGCTGGTTTTGCTCAGTAGTTGAGCACTGACCTACGAACCAGGAGGTCAAGGTACAATTCTGATCAAGGCACTTACCCTGGTTGTGGATTCGATCCCCAATAGGGAGTATGCAGGAGGCAGCCATCAATGATTCTCTCTCATATTGATGTCTCTCTCTCCCTCTCCCTTCCTCTCCAAAATCTATAAAAAAATATATATTTTTTAAATATATCTTTTCTTAAAATGTAGGTGAGGCATTTAAAACTTTATATGTTAGAATTTGTGTAATTAAACAAATGAGACCTCTATTCAATAGTCTCACTGCATCTTTATATAAGCTTCCTCATAGCAACCATAAAGTTCAAATTTGAATAAGAAGCAAAAATTAATGATGAATACAATTCCTATCACACAGATAAAGACAGATTATAACATGTAAATATAAAGGGGAAGGTACAGTACAATCACTTCACTTTTTTAAGATGCCACAAAACATTTTCAGTCTATCACCACAGTATTGTGATCTTTAAAATGGCAAATACAATTGTTTTCTCATAAAAAAAAAAAAAAAGGTAAATATAGATACAGTATTTTGGGACCAGAGCCAAATTACTAGGTTAGTGTATTCCAACAGTCAAGGTAAACTATAATGGTATCATGATGTTCACAATTTGCAATTTCAAGAAGGATGAAACAGGGTATAATATTAAAAACTTAAGGACCACAAACATGCCAAAAAGAGGAAAATGAAATAAAAATTAATATGGATAAATGTTGAGAAGATCATGTTAAGTGAAATAAATAAAAAAGTTAAAAACCATATGCTTTCACTCATACGTGGGATATAAAACTGAAAGCAACAAATAAACAAGAAAAACAAAAACTCATAGACACAGACAACAGTATGGTGGTTACTGGAGGGAAAGGGATTGGGGGAGTAAAAAGAATATATTATGGGGGTCAAATATATGAAAATGGTAGATATGACCCTGGGAGGTGGACACACGCTGCAATATACAGATGATGTATCATAAAATTGTACACTTGAAATCTATGTAATCTTATTAACCAATGTCACCCCAATACATTTAATTTTTTAAAATCCTTAAAAAAATAAAAATAAAGATTAAACAAAGAGTATTACTCATAGGCATTACAGAGGAGAGAGATGTTTTTAAACCTAGAATTGAATGACTACTGCAACTGGGTACTGATCTGACCTTAGTTTCCTGATAGTAAACACAAAAATATAAACTGATGAACCTAGGAAAGGCAGAATAATAATCACACAAAAGTTAATCTAAATGCCTAAAGGTTGAGTTTGCACCTGTGCCTTTAAAATGGTGTTTGACACAACCACTTTCAACAAAAGAATGTTTGCTATTTGTAAATCAGAAAAGGTAACACTGGCAATTACTAGGCTATAACATAAGAGATATAATAAAAGTTCCCAAGGGCCAGGCAGTGTAATAAGCACCTTATTTTCTAATTTAATTTTTATAATAACTGTCTGAAAAAACGGTCATTGTTGTTGTTTTACAAACAAAGAAACAAAATCTTAGGAAAGTAAGGCACAAAGCAACACAGCTAACCAATGGTAGGGTCATGGGACAACAGAGACCAAACTCTCAAGTCTCACTACTCAGTGTCGTCCAGTGGAACATTGTTATTTGGTATCATTCTTCGTTATAACAGCCAACACTTACTGATCCCTTAACATATGCTAAATACTACTTTGACTTACTTAATCCTAACTTTATGAGGTAAATAATAGTATCCCCATTTTCTAAGTGAAGAATAAATGAGATATGCAAAAATTCTTTATCTATATATATAAAAGCCTAAGCAACCATTCAACCCTGCAGGGACCGGGCCAAAACCAGCAGTCCAACATCCCCCAAGGGGTCCCGGATTGCCAGAGGGCACAGGCCAGGCAGAGGGACCCCACCAGTGCACGAATCCGTGTACCGGGCCTCTAGGATATTATAAAATGCTTTTCCTTCCTTCCCTCAATCCCAGTTGGCTCTTTCCGCTGAACTGAAAGACCTGTATATCCAACCTCCTACTTAGACACTTGGATGTTCCAGTTATCTCATACTCAACAGATACAACTTTTAATTCATCTCCCTTCCTGTTACTTAATTCATCCCTCAAACCTGTTACTTCTCCTCAGCTTCTATCCTTTTCTCACGCAATATCATCATCATCTATTAAAATGCTCAAGACAGAAACTGGGAGTCATCAAATCTTCCCAAAGTACCTCCGCATTCCATCGATTACTAATTCCCACAGATTCTCTCTCTTAAAACTACAGTCTCCTTTTCATTCCCTCAGCCTGCATTTTAGCACATGCTCCCATCATTTTATTCATGGGTTATAACAACTGGTTCTCAGCCTTTTCCACACCCATCAACACAAAATTCACTCTCCACAGAAACAGTGGAGCTGTGTTATGACATAAAAATCAGATCCGGTTATCCCTTTTACCCTTAGAACTTATTAAAGTGCCAGGGCCTGCTGAATTACCTTCAGCAGGCTCACAAGAAGACTCCTCTCTGACTTCTGTCCCTATCCTATGCCTGGTCCAGCCATGTCATTTTATTTGCAAATCCCCAAACATTCCACTTTGCTGACAGATTTTTCCCCCACAAGATGCTTTTTCTACTTGGAATGTACTCTCATCCTTATAGCTAATGTTTATTAAGAGTTTAAGATGCATCAAAAGTATGACTCCTGTATTAACTGCAGCACAATGAATACATGTCAATTACAGCACATATTATATTGTATTAGAAACCTGTAAAGTTACCTAGTTATCTATTTTTCACCATTAGACTACAAGCTCCTTGAGGTCAGGGGCCATATCTTATTTGCCTGTGTATCCTCCATGTCTATTGCACCACTTCTCAAGGGGTAGACACAGAGAAAGTGTTAGTTCAAACAATGTCTCAAATGAATTCATGATAACAAATGAAAAAGGTAAAGAGTAAAAAAAATTTTTAAACCTCAAATATGTATAGGGATGGCTTTAAAAATCCATAATGGTAGCATCATGTACCCTTAACCACTGCTACCCCAAACACAGTCTAAAAATTATCACTGATTATTGTAAACTCATGATTCTATACTATATACATTCTATACTACACACATGACTGTTATTAATCATTAACAAAACATTAACTGTCTTCAAGTGATTATAACAACAGATTCATAGAAACAAAACATTTTAATCAGATTTTACTAACAGATCAGAGATTTCAACAGCAACTATTAAAAACGTTAAGTATAAGGCAGTAATGGAAACAACAGAAAAGTTAATTCCTTCTTAAATATTGAGATATACCTATGGTACCAATAAGAAAGTGATTTTTAAATTAAATATAAATTAAAGCCCTTTAATCCTACCTGTGGCATAGGAAAATATTCTAGAAATAGTTGTATTTAACATATTTAATACTGAAGACCATACAAAATTTAAACAACTATTACAGCACTCCTAATTGTGTATGGCATAATGAGAAAGGAAGTTCATTTACCACTGAACATTACATAATGCAGCTGGCTAAAATACTCGCATACCTCCAATTTGCTTTTCTCAACAGCAGCTTGTAGAGAAGGAGAGGCTACCAAAGGCTGAAGGGGAGCATCAGAGGAAGAAATCTGTGGAATCAGATGAAAAGTCAGGAGAGAAAAAACAAAAAGAAGGTAATCAGAACTGATAGGTACAGGAAAGAAAAAGAAAAAAAACCCATGTATTTCTGAAATACAGAAGTACTTAGGAGTATGTTAACAAAGGAAAATAATGCATCAAGAATGTATTGCTCTTTTTAATTTCCATATACAATTTCTTAAAATATTTATTACAGGATAGTGCATGATTATAAATGGATTTCACTAGCATATAAAATTTACTAAAACCGGGTCATACTGAAAGTATTTAAAAAATAATTAAGCTTTGCCCGGGATTCACTTTTAGTCAATATTACTATTGAAATACTAATGTATGAAGACATATTGTCCCAAGTAGCAAGAAGGTACAAATGAGTTTTGTGTGTTTTTTAACTTATAGTAAAACTGTTTTAAGAAGGGAAAATAAAACAGATCTGAAGTAGGGGAATTTAATCTACTGATTAAGAAAACAGGGAGAAAAAAAAAGGCCAGGATATTAAAAAATAAAAAGTGGATTAGTGCAATATAACAGCAAAGCAGCAGATGGACTTATAAAGCAATTTATACACTTCCTTCTTTAAGATCACACACAAACACCCTTTCCAAAGCTGTACCTGCTGAATTACCCCAGAGCATTATGAGACAGTTATATATGCAGCAGAGGCATTTATACATGAAAAAGGATTTCATCTAAAAGCCTTCTCACACATGTTCCTAATGAATTTCTATATATGTAGTTGATCACTTTAATGGAAGCATTATCTTCCTGCTCTCTTTACTGCCAAAATATAACTGAAATACATTTACAAAATATGTAGATCTTTGGAGCCATAAAACTGACATCTCTCTATTACCCAATCATATCAATAGTGCCTATGAAGAATTTAAAAATTAAAGGTACTACTATAGAAAAGTCATTATGTAATGTCAAAATAACATTGTGAAATGACAAATCCTCATTCAGTCTGCTTAAGTTAGTTATGGCTGCAATTCCTGGATCACAATCTGAGTTTATAAATTTCAGGGTTATTTTTTTCTTGCACATTGTTATAATTGTGCAAACCAGACATTTAGTGACTATTAATGGAAATTACACATAGAAGAAAATATTTAAGAAATCAAACAGCCTCTTAAAAGATGGCTTCAAAGCTGGTTTTCCCACTGGAAATTTATTTGCAAGAAATCTTTAATTGCTACTTTATACAGAAAACAAGAGATAAAGCACATAAAAACACTTAAGATGATAACCCATCATAAAGACCTTTTTGCCCATGCCCTGGCTGGAGTAGCTCATCGGTTATAGGGTTGGACACACACTGAAGGGTCTGGGGTTCAATTCCCAGTCAAGGATTGCAGGTACGATCCCCAGCCCAGTGGGGGCACATGCAGGAGGCAACCAATCAATGTGCTGTCTCACACTGATGCCTTTCTTTCTTTCTCTCTCTCTCTCTCCAACCTCCCTTCCACTCTCTCTAAAGTAAAATTCAATGGACAAAATGTCCTCAGGTGAGGATTAACAACCAAAAAAAGACCTTTTTGCCCAAACTCATGTAAAGCTGAATATAAAAATATAAGAAGACACTAGCCAGTTGTTCAGTGGTTAGAGCATCAGCCTGCAGAATGAAGGGTCATGGGTTCAATTCTGGTCAAGGACACAGGTGACAAAAAAATACACACACACACACACACACACGGAACAGGAGCATTTAGTATGCCAAGGGTTATTAATTCAAGATAATTCATTGTAGCCCAGCTGGTGTGGCTCAGTGGTTGAGTATTGACCTATGAACCAGGAGGTCAAAATTCGATTTCCAGTGAGGGCACATTCCCAGGTTGTGGGCTCAATCCCCAGTAGGGAGCATGCAGGAGGCAGCCGGTCAATGATAGTCATCTTACTTTGAGTGAATAAATATTTATGATTTTTTAAAACAGAAAAGATTACACCCCAGCCAACTAACTCTTTGGTTTCAGTCTGGGGATATCCAGAACTGAGAACTCAGCTAACCCATGCCCAGATTAACTATTAGAACCTGTAAAATGGTGAATCTGTGTTAAGTCACTATGTTTCCAGCAATTTATTACGTGGCAAAATAAAATTAATCCAATAACCATTCCTTAATAAAACTTTTTTAAAAATATCCTGAGCAGTCTGGTATTCAAGTCCTCTATACAATCCCTACTTGCCTTTCAAGACTTATTTCCTCACGCATTTATTCTCTCATCATCTACCCGCTCCAGATAGCCCCCCTTCACACTCACTAGACAAGAGAGTTTCGTAGACTATTCACCAAACCCAAACACCAAATAATATACCTGAACTCTCTTTCCTCTTCATGTAATTTTAGCGTAGATGGGATAATATGCCCCCTCAGCCAGAAATGTCCTTCCTGCATTATTAACACTCATCCTATTTTCTCTGAAATCTTACTTTCTTGTTAAGGATAATCTTAAACATACCTCCTTTAAAAAGTCTTCAAGTGGAAATTAGTGCTACCTAAATTCTGTGTCCCCATAGTACTTTTATTCTTCTGTCATAACAGTTACCACATTCTGGTCATTGTACATGTACAGGTTAATAATGCTTGAGGGTGAGCTACTTTTGGACAAATATTGTATCATTTGAATCTCAGTGCCTTGCAGATGGTATACATTCAATAACGTTTGTTGTTTATGACTAACTGAACAAAAAAGGGAAGATATAATCCAAGGAAACGTCAATAACCAATCTCTGTCATTCCATATCAAGTATCCAAATAAAACCCTACCACAGACCTCAAAAGCAAGGGAGGGAAAATAGTGAGGACTGATATGAATGAGGGTTGATAGGATATGCCCACACTGGTGCCCAGTATCCTGCAGTTACTTTAAAAGATTAAAAAAAAAAAATCTTTTTTGTTGTTTGTTTGAGGTTACAAACCAGTAAAAATTCCAGAAAAACCTTTTTACTTGGAACATATTTTCCTTTGTTTTTGTCTTTATCTGAACTTCACTTTCCACCTTTTAAACCTTCTCCCTTAATTTATGCTTATGGTGTTAAACAGCACTCAAAATCATGTGGCCTATATCACAAACTCCTTCCAGAAAAGCAGCACATAAAAACCTCCCTACTCTCTCAGAAGTATCACGTTTATACAACCAGACATCATGTTGTTAACAGTTCACTGAAGCCACTCTTCACAAGACAAATCCCTAGGGATGAAGGAAGTACCATCCTGGCCCTTATATACTCTACATGATGGATTCACGTGGGTTGTAGCTCACAAACACATTAAATGGCCTGAGAGGCAGGAGGGCAATATTTAGGGGGGGGTGGGGAAGAACAGCCAACTCTTTGCCACTGTTCTGCTGTAGTTTATTATTTTGTCTTTTGCCACAACATTATGAAATGTTTATGTTCAGAAGGGCAAGAAATATATCAGGTTTTTTTTTTAAGGATTAAAAAATTTCTGTCTTACACAGAGAAGCAGGGTCACCTTTTCAAGCACTTACTCTTGTTTAAAATAAGAAAATAATACAAGCAGTAACACATACTGGCAACACTGAAAAGTAACAGCTAAAATAAGAGGAGACAGAAAAACTCTAAAAATCAGACACAAAAACTATAAAGGTAGAGCAATTTGGAGTCATTTAATATAGGCATAACAGCCATATGAAGCTTACGTAATCAAAAATTATTTGAATTAATGTACAATTTATTACTGAAGAAAAAACACTAGATATAACTATATAATGTAATTCCTAGTAATATATAAGATTGGTTACTTGCAAATCTATTGCCATGAAAGAGGAAGGAATAATTTAATCTTACTAGAAAATAAACCTAAAAAATCATTACCTTGCTTATTAATGATGAGGTATAATATATTGTATCTTGGGTTAACGTGATTCTTGTGAACTCTTCTGAATTTTTATTACATTAATAATATAAACTCAATTTATTTTGTTTATTAGATTCCACATATGAGTGAGATCATGTGATACTTATCTTTCTCTGATTGGCTTATTTCCTTAGCATAATACTCTACAGGTCCAAAATAAACTAATGAACAAAATATATCCAGAGACATAGAACCACCAACAGACGGATGAATTTCAGAAGAAAGGGGGAAGTGGGGGAAATGGGGTGCGGGAAGAGATTAAGCAGAGAATTTATATGCATATATGCATAGCCCATGGACACAGATAATAGTGCGGCAAAGGCTTGGCAAGGACAGGTGCACAGAGGAGGGGGATCGATGGGAGGGAAAAAAACAAAGTGGACATCTGTAATACTTTCAACAATAAAGATAAATTTTTAAAAATAAACAAAATAATATAAACTCAAGAGTATAAAATCTCTTACCTTGATTTTATTTTCAAAACGATAAAAAATGTAAAAAATCATAGAATAACATCTCTATGAACTTCACTAATATTCACCAAAACAGTGTACCATGTTTGTCCACCCCCGTTTCCCAACTCTGTCTCTCAGCTGCTAGGCTTCACTGAACCAATTAAAATGAGTTATACATGGATGCAAAGAATATTTTGATGGTTGCCAGATGGGAAGGGAACTTAGAAATGAGTGAAAAAGGGGAACAGATTAAGATGTACAAATTGCCAGTTATAAAAAGTCACAGGGATATAAAGTACAGCATAGGGAATAAGGTCAACAACACTGCAATAACTATGCATTGTGTCAGATGGATTCTAGACTTATTGGGGTAATTGCTTAAGATATGTAAATATCTAATCACTATGATATACTAGTACACCTGAAATGAATAATATTGCATGTCAACTATAACTAAAGCTTTTTAAATTAAAAACACTGAGTTAGATAATTCAAAAATGGCTCTAGTAATGACAAAGACACTGATGTTGAAGATACATGTGAAGACTTTAATTAATCATTCCAATACTAGAGGCCTGGTGCACAAAATCTCTTCTGATGTGGTCTTCATATATAAATTTGATGTTATTTTGCTGACTGCTGATATCACAAATTTTTTCAACATCAAATGAAAATATTTGCTTATATTCTGTGGCAATTATTAAATACTAGAAGCCCACTGCACGAAATTCGTGCACAGGGTGTGTGTCTCTCAGCCCAGCCTGCACCCTCTCCAATCTGGGACCCCTCGAAGGATGTCCAATTGCCTGTTTAGGCCCGATCTAGGTAGGATTGGGCCAAAACAGGCAGTCAGACATCCCTCTCACAATCCAGGACTGCTGGCTCCCAACTGCTCACCTGCCTGCCTTCCTGATTGCCCCTAACTGCTTCTGCCTGCCAGCCTGATCACCCCCTAACCATCCCTGCCAGCCTGGTCACCCCTAACTGCCCTCCCCTGCAGGCCTGGTCACCCCTAACTGCCCTCCCCTGCAGGCCTGGGTCCCTCCCTACGGCCCTCCCCTGCTGGCCATCTTGTGGTAGCCATCTTGTGTCCACATAGGGGCAGTCATCTTTGACCACATGGGGGCAGCCATCTTGTGTGTTAGAGTGATGGTCAATTTGCATATTATCCTTTTATTACATAGGATTAGATAGGATAGAGGCCTGGTGCACGGGTCGGGTCTGGCTGGTTTACCCTGAAGGGTGTCCTAGATCAGGGTGGGGGTTCCCGTGGGGCAGCCTAGGCTGGCCATGCCCCCCGGCGACCCAAGCAGAGGCCCTGGTATCTGGAATTTATTTATCTTCTATAATTGAAACTTTGTAGCCTTGAGCGGAGCCAAGCCTCTTGCTTGCTCCATGGCCATAGCCATTTTTGTTGGGATTTATTTATCTTCTATAATTGAAACTTTGTAGCCTTGAGTGGAGGCCTGGGCCCACCAGGGCAGGCAGAAAGCTTGGCTTCCTCCATTGCCAGGGGCAACCCAAGCCTCCTACTCTCTCTGTGGCCGCAGCCATCTTGGTTGGGTTGATTTGCATAGTCGCTCCTGATTGGATGGTGGGTGTGGCTTATGGGTGTAGCGGAGGTATGGTCAATTTGCATATTACTCTTTTATTAGATAGGACTAGAGGCCTGGTGTGTGAAATTAGTGCACTGGGTCAGGGGGGTGGTTCCCCTCAGCCCAGCCTGTGCTCTCTCACAGTCCAGGAGCCCTCGGGGGATGTCTGACTAACAGCTTAAGGGAGTGGACCTGAGCCGTCAGTTGGACATCCTTAGCGATGCCACAGAGGTGGGAGAGGCTCCCACCACCGCTACTGCACTCACCAGCCGTGAGCCCAGCAGCGCTCCCCCTGTGGGAGCGCAATGACCACCAGGCAACAGCTCCTGCACTGAGTGTCTGCCCCCTGGTGGTCAATGCGCGTTATAGCAACCAGTCATTCCGCCGTTGGGCCGAATGCGAGAGGGTGCAGGCCAGGCTGAGGGACCCCCACCGGTGCACAATTGGAGCTGGGGAGGGATGCAATAGGTTGGCCAGCCAGGGAGGAATGATAGGAGGGCTCCAGGGCGTGTCTAGCCCATCTCTCTCAGTCCCGATCAGCCAGACCCTAGCAGCAAGCTAATCTACCAGTCAACTGTTTGCTCCCTGGTGGTCAGTGCACATCATAGCAAATGGTCTGTCTGCCCCCTAGTGGTCAATGCACATCATAGCAAGTGGTTGAGCAGCCTTAGCATTCATTAGCATATTACGCTTTGATTAGTTGAACGAACAGACACTTAGCATATTAGGCTTTTATTATATAGGATAAGATAGATGACAGTGAGAGAAAACAGTATTTCATCATTGATAGAATTTATGTTAGGTTATTTTTAGATGTGTTTGTATAATTAATTGCTATATCAATATTCTGAATAGAAAAAATAAGAGTTATAGATATCATGACACTTGATCCCTAAACATTTTATTCCAAAATACATCTTTTATGATGAAGAATTTCTCTTAACTATTATACCATTGTCACACCTGAGGGGGAAGAAATAATTCCATAACAACAGCTATCATTTAAAGGTAAAACCATTTTCGTATACATTACTATATAAAAGTAATTTCTAAATTGTTCTCATGAAGAAAAAATACTATAAATATAGATTTAACTTAAAAGTTTAAGGGGTGGGGGGAGGTAGAAGAGGGCATAGGGAAGATAAAAGGTGATGGACACAGACTTGACTTGGGATGGTGACCAATACAGACACAATACACTGTACTGATGATGTATTATAGAACTGTACACCTGAAACATATAATTTTATTAACTGTCATTCCAATAAATTTTTTTTAAAGTTTAGAATATTACAAAGAATGTTTAATGTAAAGCAGTAACCTACATAATAAAAGGCTAATTTGCAAATCGACTGAAGGCAGAATGACGGGTCGCTATGACATGCACTGACCACCAGGGGCCAGATGCTCAATGCAGGAGCTGCCCCCTGGTGGTCAGTGCACTCCCACAGGGGGAACGGCACTCAGCCAGAAGCCCTGAGCCGGGTTCACAGCTGGCGAGTGCAGCGGCGGTGGCAGGAGCCTCTCCCACATCTGCGGCAGTCAGACATACCCTGAGGGCTCCTGGACTGCGAGAGGGCACAGGCCGGGCTGAGGGACCCCCACCCCCGCCGCCCCAGAAAGTGCACAAAATTCGTGTACTGGGCCTCTAGTATTTTATAAAACACGCTAAAAGGATTTCTTAAAATTTCACATGAAAACATATTACTTGGAGAAACCAAGATGGCGGCATAGGTAAGCCCCTAAACTGCTGCCTCGCACAACTATTTCAAAACTACAACTAAAAGACATAACAGACACCATCCAGAACCACAGGAAAGCTGGCTGAGTGGAAATTCTACAACTAGAAGAAAAGAGAAAAGCTCATGGAGATTGGAGGAACAGCAAAGGGTCTTTGTGCGTGCAGAGAGGAAGGGTGGCTGAGAGCCTGGCTGACTTTCTCTGGCGGGAGGGGGAAGGAAGCCCCCAACTGCACTGAACCCCAATTCCTACTGCACTGAACCCCAGTTCTGGGCGAAACCCCGTGGACCCAGGCTCATACAAGGGGAGTCTGGACTGTCAGGTAGAGAGAAAGGCACTCGGAGACTCGGAGATCCGGGGGGGAGCCGCGGCGGGCAGGGATCTGGAGGCGCACGCACACCAATGCACACAAAGACTGAGGAGGTTGCCACAGGCTTTCCCTAGCAGAAGCGAGTCGGAAGCTCCTGACTGCACTGAACCCCAGTTACAGGCGAGCCCCTGGGGACCCACGCTCTTGCGGGGGGAATCTGGACTCTCGGGCGGAGGCTCTGGAGCCGGGGAAGCCAGAGGTCTGGAGGCGTGTGTGCCTGCACAAGGGCAGGGCTGAGGGGAAGCCAAGACTGTCTGCTCTGCCCTGAGACTCCACCCCACCCAAGCTGAGCACAGAGGCTTTTGCAATTTGGCAAGTCTAATCCTATAAGGCTGTCTCCAGCACCGAACTTCTCCCAGCGTGGACATAGCTGATCCTCACAGCCAACTGGCCTGGAGGTCAATTCCTCCCAGTGATACCAACAACAATCAAGACTCAACTACAACAAGGCTGTACACACAGTCCACAAAGGGGTGCACCAAGTGTGTCCACCTCAGGTTAACTGGGAAGGCCGACCCACTGGGCCATATAGGAAACCTAGCACACAAAGCTACCCTACCAACTGAGGGAAGCAGTAAAATGTGGCGACAAAGAAACAGGTCACAAACGAAAGAAATGGAGGAAAACAAACGACTAGATATAGAATTCAAAACCACGGTTATAAGGCTTTTCAAGAGTATCCTAGAAAAGGCCGATAAATATGAGACCCTCGAAGATATGAAAAAGGACCAACTATAAATTAAACATACACTGACTGAAATAAAAAATATTATACAGAGACCCAACAACAGACTAGAAGAATGCAAGAATCAAATCAAAGAATTGAAATACAAAGAAGAAAAAAACACTCAACCGAAAAAGCAAAAAGAAAAAAGAATACAAAAAGCTGAAGTTAGTGTAAGAAGCCTCTGGGACAACTTCAAGCGTACCAACATCAGAATTATGGGGGTGCCAGAAGAAGAGAGAGAGCAAGATACTGAAAACCTATTTGAAGAAATGACAGGAAACTTCCCCCACCTGGTGAAAGAAATAGACTTAGGAGTACAAGAAGCGCACAGAACTCCAAACAAAAGGAATCCAAAGAGGACCACACCTAGACACATCATAATTAAAATGCCAAGAGCAAAAGACAAAGAGAGAATATTAAAAGCAGCAAGAGAAAAGCAGTTAATTACCTACAAAGAAGCACCCATACAATTGTCAGCTGATTTCTCAACAGAAACTATGCAGGCCTGAAGGGAGTGGCAAGAAATTTTCAAAGTGATGAATAGCAAGAACCTACAACCAAGATTACTCTACCCAGCAAAGCTATCATTCAGAATTGAAGGTCAGATAAAGAGCTTCACAGGTAAGAAAAAGCTAAAGGAGTTCATCACCACCAAACCAGTAGTATATAAAATGCTGAAAGGTATTCTTTAAGAAGAGGAAGAAGAAAAAAGTAAAGATAAAAATTATGAACAACAAATACATATCTATCAACAAATGAACCTAAAAAATCAAGTGAATTAAAAACCTGAGGAACAGAATAATCTGGTGAATATAATAGCATCAGGGGCATAGAAAGGGAGTGGACTGATAATTCTCAGGGGGAAAGGGGTGTGGGAGGGTGCAGGAAGAGACTGGACAAAAATCGTACACCTATGGATGAGGACAGTGCAGGGGAGGTAAGGGCAGAAGGTGGGGTGGGAACCGGGTGGAGGGGAGCTATGGGGGGAAAAAGGAGAAACAACTGTAATAATCTGAATTAAGATTTATTAAATAAAATAAAAAAACATATTACTTGCTTAAAAGTTAGTCCTCTTTTCCCCATAATGCGATAACTAAACTTAGTTATCGCATCATAAATGTCACTCTCAATACTGTCAATTTTTGTCAGTCTTTCAAAAGATTTCCTTTCCTACATTCATTGTAAATGCAGCCCAAACTCTACATACAGGGTACCTTTGCTCAAAAATACACATTAACAATATGTTAGAACATTTTTTAACAAGATTTTTCATGGTCAAAGACAACATATTAAAATATCCTTACTTTGTTAGTATTTCATTAAATTTTTTAGTATATTGCTTCTCCTTTTGGACTGAAAAGAAAAACCCAGTTTGCATATAAAATGAGATGAAATCATTGTCTCTAAATTGCTTGCCAGACTTTAAGCACAAGATTAACTACCTTATAGCTTGCTTATTAATCTAAAAATCAAAGGCCAAAAAAATGATCGCATCAATAAAGACAATTAGTCTTAAATTATAACTAAATGAAATGGGGAAATATAATCAGGAAAGAAAACATTTAAAAAAACAGTGATATATCATATTTGATCACTATAGTAAAGTTCAACTATTAGTTATCAAAAGGCTTGATAATAACCAATTAACAGGTCCACTAAAGCCCTTAGGGGAGGATAAATTGGCCTTTTCATTTTACACAAATATCCAGAATGTAGTAAAATAATTTCCTCTCCCCCTTTGTTCAATTATTGGCTTTATCTTTTTTGTAAATTTCATAAAATTAACTTAATTAAACACCACTTAGGCAGTTATTAGACTCTTAGAATATGCTCCTTCTAAATCAAGAGTTCTGCTCCAGGAGAGCTCATTAACATATCTGACAAAAAATTCCAATATACAAATTTGACAAACTATATAACTAGTATATTTTTACAATAAATAGAGTGGTACTGTATGTTAAAGTTCAAGATCTATTGAACAAACTTAAATAGGTGACAGATGAAAATTTTACTTACATTTGTAACAGCTATAGCATTTTTATCATAGTATTTCTTCTTTTCATATTTATCTCTGATGAAAAATTCCACTGCTCTGAGAACAAATAACTTAAGGAAAAGCATGAGCTCAGTGGCATGTACACACCCTTTGACTCATTCCTCTCCACAAAGTTTAAATTCTAAATTCATTTTTCCTACTCCTCAGTCTATGTTTTCCTCTCACACTATTTCTATAACTAAATTCTATAATCTACTTTTCTTTCTACCAAAAAAGTTGGTCTCTTTCAGGAAATTTCCCCCAACCAACAAAACCACTCAACCCAATTCTGGAAAGGAAAGTAACTGTATTTCTCAATTCCATGACATTCCTAAGCTCAACTCCATCTTCCCCAAACTCTAAACTCAATTAAGGTTCATTTTGGATTTTCAGTATAAAGAAACAAATACCCATACAGTACCCACAGTATACCAGACATTGTGTGTTGTCCATAGTTTCTTTCCTTTAATCCTTCCACAGCCTAGTAATGTGTATATTATTATTTTCACATCATAGATAAAGAATCAGGAACTTGGAAATATCAAACAATTGAGATTGTACTACTTATAATTTTTCCCAATATACATGCTGCATCTGCGTGGTGGCCAATTTTTTTCTCCCCCAAATCTGAGAAATGGGGTAGAAGTCAATAAGCTAAAGCCAAGATTACTGCTATTTAATGTTTCTGAAGGTGGCTAAATTAGCCTTTCCTATTGATGGAGTGAGCCACTTCTAGTAGGATTTGAGAATTGGGGGTTATCTGATATAGATGACTTCTCTTTCCACTCAATTACTGCTTTATTACTAAATGGAAATTCTTCCATCAAGAATTCTTAACCTTTTTAGTACCATGAACCCCAAAGGTAAAAACTGTGGACTCCTTTCTGGAATAGTGATTCTTAATGCATAAAATAAAATACATAGACTTATGAAGGAAATGAATTACTCTGCAATACAATCTCTATGGATCCCCAAGTTAAGGCACTCTTATGTTCAAAAGAAAAGTTACCTAAAACAGTAAAACAATATATTTTCAGTCAGTAACTCCATATTAGAAGTTAACAAAAGCCTTTTAAAAATTGACAGTTGAGGCAATAGATAATAGAAAGAGTTGACAGATCACTACTCAGTGGATATAAAAGAGTTGAGGCATTATGAAAGCACTCAAAGGCCTTTCATAAGGGCAAGACAGAAAATCTAAACATTCAATTTATTAAAATAAGCTAAATGACTGAAGCTGATTTTTAAAGATAATTTTCTAAAACCTAAGTCAAAGGCACTTTACATTATCTTTTTTTCCTCCTCTTAGGCCATTTACATCTAAAACTGGAGCACAGAAAGTTGTAGAAGTTCTCTGGAATTCTACTAGTACAGTACAAAGGAGAGTTGTGAATCAAAACTAGGAATGTCTGATATCTACCTTTCCAGAATGTTATTGTTCAACACAAATTCATTTGTGAATCAATCCATTAATTTCTGATAATGATAATACATGCTCTAAAATCTTAAGAAGATTGTCAAATTTGGAGGGCATCTTCATTTTCAAAGTAGCCTTGGTGACCCTTTCAAGTGTAAAGTGCTGGGGCTGCTAAAAGGCTGCTTATTTAGATATGTGAGCATTTTGGCAGCCAATTTTATACCAAAAATTAACAAGTGTGCCAAGATTTTCATAAAATGCAATGTTATACTTATATAAATTATTTTACATGTAAATCAGCTAAATGTTAAGTTTGCTCATAATTATAAATCTAAATTCATATTATATTTTTCTAACAAAACAAAAAAAAATGAAACGATCAAAAAAGCTGGCCCTTTGTGGATGAAATGAGCAATTTTCAATTGTAGAGACAACTTTTATCTCCACAAATGGAAAGAGAAAAAAGAACATACTTATTGTGAACAATAAGAGGTCAACATCTTATATAAATATGACCATAATTTGTAAATGCTTTAGAATTAGTCACATTTAATTTGAAAAATCAAATAAGCATTCTTTCTTCCAGGGTGCAGACTAATGTTTCCAGTTACTAAATTGGTATCTCTAAGTATGTGTCCAACACACACCTCAACCTGCCCAAAGTAATAAAGCATGGCTCATTATCTTTCATTTCTAATCCTTAAACTTTCATTGGTACTGAATTCCTCTCTCCACTGAATTTAACAGAACCTCAGCCAAGCTAGAATATCTGGGGTCATCTCAGTATTTTTCTCAGAAACAAAGCCAATCTAAACCTAACCCAACTGCTTCTACTTTCCCAAATTTCCTTCCAATCTTCCCAACTGCCTGCTTTCCACTTTCAATGTCACTATTTAATTTACATCTTATTATTACTCACTTCAGGGCTATACTAAGTATTCTATATGGTCTCTCTCACCCCAAGATCTCCTTCAAGTAATCTTCCTTGTGGAGAAGTTAATGTTTTTCATTATTTCTCCTGCTTCAAAACCCTTTGAGGTTTTTCAAATCCTTCAACCCTTTACGCCAATGAAATGAGGTCTAAACTGCTCTACATAGTATTAAAAATTCTTCATAATTTGGAAAATAAGCTTCTACTGCCACTTAACCCATAAAACAAATCTTGTCACATCAAGACCTTAAAATGTTACGTTTCTTCACACTTTAATACTTCTCATACAATTTTTATGTCTGAAATGGATCTTGCTATAATAAAAATAGCCTTGGATACCAGATTGCTAAATTTGTGGGAAGGAGGTGGGGAAGCAGAAACATAAAAAGTCAAATACAAATACTAATTTCTTGAATATAACTTAAAAGATTTCTACATAAATAAGAAAATATATATAATGACCTGTATCTCATGTGTGAAAAGATCATCTTTTTTTCACTGTTTGACCATTCAAATTGTTTTGGTACACAAGTGGATAATATATAACTAATATATAACTGATTTTTAAGAAACTACATTTTACTGTCAAAACTGCAAATGTCAGCTATGGATAGAATAACAAATACCTATAATGAATTAGATATTATTATTTATAGAGCAGCACAATTTTGATAAGCTGTTCTCTCAAACTTCAATATGAGTTTAAGAAATCCTACAGAATCAAATGTTTATCTTTAGCAAATGTGAAAACATCCTAATTAAAATGCCTGTGAGAAAATATTCTATTCATTCACTAGAACAGATTTGTAAACACAGTTGTGCAACCTATGCAAATATGGAATATCAGTAGTGAATATTAGCATAAATTACTTCAGTACTCCACTTACACTAAATATGTAATTTGCCATTTAAATGTATACATGCCAAACTACTCCACATAAATATAATTACAATATAAAGGTGATCAAAGAAAATTCCTTTGGAAAAGATTTTTTAAAATATTCACGATATACACAAATAAATCTCTAATTAACAGTCTAAAATAAACTCTCCAATCAAGAGGTGGAAATCACAGCCCTGGCTGGGAAGCTCTCTATTGGTTAGAACATTGGCCCAATATGCCAAGGTTACAGTTTGATCTCCAGTCAGGGTAAATACAAGAAGCAACCATTTAAATAAGTGGAACAACAAATCAATCCTTCTTTCTCCCCAACCCTTCAGAATAAATAAGTAAATAAAATTTTAATGAAAAATAAAAGAAATAGAGATCAATCAATAAGAATAGGTATAATATTTTATACTTAGTAATAATTACATAAAAATAGTATGTAGATCATGTATGTATTACCAGATTCCTAACAAAAACTTACTATATACAAAGCACAGCCCAGGAAAAAGCAAGTTTTATCTTTAATGAGCAACAGTATGATAAAGTTCACATCTTTCCACATCTTCCTAAGCACAGTTAAAATATGAACTATAAAAATGAGTTCATTCTTTACAAACCCACAATAAAGAAGTATTAAAGGATACTGATCTGTCTGTGGTCTTCGAAAGTTCTCTGGAAGATTGGCTTCATAGAGTAGTCTTGCTTTAGTATTTCCCATGTCCTGCATGCACTATAATAAAGACAAAAATCAAGTATTTCCATTATTCACATGAGCATTTAAAAGTAATTCCTGCCTGGCCAGTGTGGCTCAGTGGATGAGCGTTGACCTATGAACCAGGAAGTCATGGTTCAATTCTCGGTCAGGGCACATACCCGGGTTGCGCGCTTGCCCTCAGTGTCAGACGTGCAGGAAGTAGCCAATCAATAATTCCCTCTCATCATTGATGTTTCTATCTCTCTCTCCCTCTCCCTTCCTCTCTGAAATAAATCTATCTATATAAAACCCTGATATGCAAATCGACCAAACGATGGAATGACCAGTTGCTATGACGAGCACTGACCACGAGGGAACAAATGGTCAATGCAGAAGCTGCCCCCAGCCCACAGGCCCCAACCGGTGGTGGCGGCGGGGGGGAGGGGGGGAGCGGTGAGTGGGCGGCACCAGGCCAGCCAAGGTGGGTGCAAGTGGGGGCCCCGATCACCCTGCCAGTCCCCCCACATATCAGACCTGGTCGCCGGCCAGGCCCAGGGACCCTACCTGTGCACAAATTTCATGCACCGGGCCTCTAGTAAAAATATTTTTTAAAAAAGTAATTCCTATACACACACACATATATACACATACATACACACATCTACACTAATAAAAGAGAAACATGCAAATTGACCATACCTCTGCTATGCCCACAAGCCACGCCCACAAGCCAATCAGGAGCAAGTATTCAAATTAACCCAACCAAGATGGCAGTGGCCAAAGAGCTGGAGCAAGCAGGAGGCTTGGGTTGCCCTGGCGATGGAGGAAGCCAAGCTTCCCACCCACCCTGGCCAGCCCTGGCCTCCGCTCAAGGCTACAAAGTTTCAATTATAGAAGCTAAATATATCCCAGATACCTGCTTCCAGCCAGCCCTGGCCTCTGCTCAAGGAGGCACTGGGAGCTTGGGTTGCCAGGGGCAACCCAGGCTACCAGCTGGCCCTGGCCTCCGCTCAAGGCTACAAAGTTTCAATTATAGAAGATAAATAAATCCCAGATACTTGCTTCCAGCCGGCCCTGGCCTCTGCTCAAGGAGGTACTGGAAAAAAAATAAAAAGAAAAAAAGGAGGGGCTGTGAGTTTGGGTCGCCGGGGGGTGATCAGGCCAGGAGGGGACGGCAGTTGTGGGTGATCAGGCTGGTGGGGGGTGGGGCCACTGGGGGGGCCAGTTAGGGGTAAGCAGGCTGGCACGGGGGGCAGTTAGTAGTGATCAGGCTGGTGGAGGGGCATTTGGGGGCGAGCAGGCCGACGGCAGGGGGCAGTTGGGGGCAAGCAGGCTGGCAGGTAGAGTAGTTAGGAGCAATCAGGCAGGAACACAGGCAGGTGAGTGGCTGGAGCCAGCAGTCCCAGAATGTGAGAGGGATGTCCGACTGCCGGTTTCGGCGCGATCCCTGTAAACCAGCAGTAGGACATCCTTGGAGGGGTCCCAGATTGGAGAGGGTGCAGGCCGGGTTGAGGAACAAACCCCCCCCATGCACGAATTTTGTGTACCAGGCCACTAGTATATACACATACACGGTAACATTTCCAGTACATATACTTCACTTTAAAAAAATGATTTAAGTCACAATTATGAAAGTACTATGTTCAAATTAAGAACACATTTCTAATCCTTCACATTTTTTTCAACATATATGGATCCACAGTTTTCTAATGCCTTTTTCTGTGCATATAATAGCATCTTTATTTATACTCACTATTTCCTACAAGTGAATTCCTAGGGTTGTTCATGTGCAGTATTATTGTTTTAAATATACCACTTGAACAACACCACCATTTTCAAAGTAAACAACTCAAGATCAAATTTTCTTTGTTTTGATTTTCAAAATACTCTGGGGTTTCATGATTTATACTCAAGATCACTATGGAAAGCAGATAAAAGAGAAATAGGGCTGACCTCTACATAAGTGGATTAATTTCTTTGGAGTTATTAACTTATTTGAGATTTTGCTGAAAGCTATGGATCCTCTTCCTACCAAACAAACAAAAAAACTGTGCCCAATGGCCAAATTTTACATACAAGTTCAGGAGTTCATAGATCTTCCTCCCTAAAATCTATAAACCCCAAGAGTTTTTGAAAATAATTTCAACCAGTTTAATTACATTTCAGTATCATCTGTGAGTAAAGACTAGCCATACAGTACTTCCTGGATAGTCTACTACATTAAAAATTAAATTAACATTTATAAACAAAGCATTATTCTATTATTATTTTACATTATTTACATATGGCTTGAGTTCCTTAAAATGTTTTAATTGGTAGAAAAACCTGTTTTTACAATTCCTTTTATTTTTCTGGTTTCCTGAACACCCCCTCCACCTCTCTGCTCCCCCCCCCTCACTACCCCCCAAGATCCTAGAAAAGGCAATTCAGATTTAACAGATTATTGAATGTTGACCTTGAGTTGTAGGCCTCAAGGATACACGGAGTTTATCTTCCTTCAAATAAAAAAATAGTGACATTTCTCCCAACTGAGAGTTTTAAGGTATGCGAAATACTAATATGCCCTAACTTATGGCTCTCCACCCCACCTCAACATACATGTTCTCTCAAATTAAACGTGATTTGTAAGTCATTCTTCTAGAGACAATGAGAAAGTGAAGTAATAGGGGGCTGGGAAAAATAATTTTTGTGTTTTTATTTAGTTTTAGAGAAGAAAAAACAAAACAGAAGCTAAGGCAAAATAAACCCAAGTTTAAAAAATGTATTCGATGCTAATAAAATATCATATGTCAACTATAACTTTAAAATAAAAATTTTAAGTATATAAGATGAGGAAAAATCTGTATAAAATGAACTGACAAGACAGGGCCAGAGGACTATATTACATCATGACACATCCTACCAGGAATTTAGTTATGCACAGAGCTAATATGTAATTCTGTGTGGCAGGAAAAGAGTTGAGAAATTTTCAATACAGCTTGCTCTTTTTGAAAAGAGAAAAAATGTTTCCCATCTCAAATACTCAAATGATGCTGAATCTTTGTGCCATGGTGGGAATTTGAGACTAGAGATAATCAAGTTATGTGATCATAAAGACATAAAACAATTAGAAAGAATTAGACCAAGAAAAAATAATTTCTTAATTTGCACCGTATATGCAATGAAGCAAAAAGTAACTTAGAAACAGCTCACAAAAACTATGAAAGTAAAAAAATTTGAAAAGTTTATCAAGCAAACAAGAATACATGGAAATTTTAACCAAAAAAATGAGTAAGACTAAAAACAGTATCTACTATACATGCCACATCTCATTGACCCTGTTACATTTTTCTTCATATTTTAACATGTATGAAATAGTAATAGATCTTATAATTGATGTTATCTTATAATAAATAATTTTTTTCTTATTAGTCTATAAAATGGAGGTTTACCTTAAATCAGCAATATCTTATATTCAATGATAGGACTATACACATCCTATCTAATAAAGAGGGACTATCCTAATTGACCATCACACCCTCACAAGATGGCGGCACCCACAGCCAATTAAGAGGGAATATGATAACTGATGCCACACCCCCACAAGATGGGGCATCCACAGACACAAGATGGCGGCACCCAGTCCCCTCAGCCCCACCTCATCCAACCTCAGTCCTCCAGTACCCTCAGCCTCTCCTCATCCAGCCTGTCCTCCAATCCCCTCAGCCCCGCCTCATCCAGCCAGAGTCCCCCGGTCCCCTCAGCCCCGCAGGGGAAGGCAGTTGGGGACGATCATGCTGGCAGGGGAGCAGTTAGGGGGCTATCAGGCTGGCAGGCAGAGAGGTTAGAGGCAATCAGGCAGGCAGGTGAGTGGTTAGAAGCCAGCATCCTGGACTGTGAGAGGGATGTCTGACATCCCCTGCGGGGTCCCAGATTGGAGAGGGTGCAGGCTGGACTAAGGAACACACCTCCCCCCCCTCCGCCCCGTGCACAAATTTCATGCACCAGCCTCTAGTTATATATAATAGTCTTTAATGTAGGTCATTACACGTTTTTAGCAAAAAAAGATATTTAGGAATAAGGCATACGTGTACATTATACCAAACTAAAGTTGTACTAGGGATGCTATCCATCACAATTAGGAGGGAAAAAAAAAGAGGTATAAAATCTGAAAGGGAGTAGTGATGTGAAATAATGTGTCATTTCTACAAGAGACCATTACCAAAAACTGACTGGGTGCAAATGCACAGGTGTGTGGTTGTTAACTGGGACAGGGGGAAACAATGATTTAATGACATCACCAATGTAGAAGGATCATTTTGTAAGAAGGAAGATATTAGTAAGCTCAGATAATTTCTAAAAAGTAGAACACAGCAGAAAGAAAGTCAGCAATGAAAAGATCAGTAGAGTTAGAAGATTAAACAATTTGGAGATTAAAACCAGGGAAAATAAACAGGAGAAGGCATTTTGAGGAAGTAATAGGAGTATGGTACAAACTAGTTGTTTGAAAGTATCAAGACACTACAGGTAAGGGCCCTATAGAACACTTAAGAAAATTTATTCTATTAGTCTTGAAGAGCACACTCTGTTGTCTGGTAATCAGCAGAAAATAAAAAAAAACATCCTAATGACTATAATGATAAACATTACCTTCAATACTTTATTTTTATATATAAATATTATAAACTGCATGCCTAGTATCTTCTATACCAATAAAAGAGTATTATGTTAATTAGACTGGGAGACCTCCCAGAGACCTTCTGGACATCCTTCCAGACAAAGCGCCTCCAAATGGCCCTCAGCCCCTCTCCCAGGCCGGCTACAGGGACCCTCACAGGGGTGTGGCCAGCCTGCAAACAGCCATCAGCCCCTTGCCCAGGCCCACCCCGCCTCCAGCGGGAACCCTCACCCTGATGGGGGCGTGGCCAGACTGCAAATGGCCATCAGCCCCTTGCCCAGGCCTGCCCCACCCCCAGCAGGGACCCTCACCCCAATGGGGTTGTGGCCAGCCTGCAAACAGCCATCAGCCCTTCACCCAGGCTGGCCACGCTCCCAAGCGGGGACCCCGAAGGGTGTGTGGCCAGCCTGAAAACAGCCCTCAGCCCCTCGTGAGGCTGGCCACGCCCCCCAGTGGGGGCCCCCACCCCAGGCATGGCCAGTCTGCAAACCATGCCAGCCCCTCTCCCAGGCCAGCACCACCCCCAGTGGAGACCCCCACCCTGATTTGGGCGTGGCTGGCCTGCAAACCGCCCCAGGCCCCTCAACCAGGCCAGCCCCGCCCCCCAAGGACCCCACCCTGATCCGGGACCCCCTTTAGGGCAGACCAGCCAGCCCCCACCCATGCACCAGGCCTCTATCTATCTATACTAATAAAAGGGTAATATGCTAATTAGACCAGGAGACCTTCCAGACAAAGTCATGGAGGCAGGGACGAGGCAGAGGCAGTTAGGGGAGATCAGACCAGGAGGGGAGGACAGTTGGGGGTGATCAGGCCAGCAAGGGGGGGCAATTGGGGGTGAGAAGGCCGGGGGGGGGGGGGGGGAGAGAAGTTGGGGGCAATCAGGCCAGCAGGCAGAGTGTTATGGGCAATCAGGTAGGCAGACAGTTGAACAGTTAGTAGCCAGTCATCCTGGATTGCAAGAGGGATGTCCGACTGCCTGTTTAGGCCCAATCCCACAGGGATCGGGCAGTCGAACATCCCCCAAGGGGTCCCAGGTTGGAGAGGGTGCAAGCCGGGCTGAGGGACACCACCCCCGTGCACGAATTTCGTGCACCAGGCCACTAGTGTGTGTGTGTATGTGTGTGTGTGTGTGTGTGGTGTGTGTGTGTGTGTATATATTATATTATATGTTAGGAGCCAGTGGTCCCAGATTGTGAGAGGGATGTCCGACTGCGGGTTTAGGCCCGATCCCACAGTTGAACATCCCCCAAGAGGTCCCAGATTGGAGAGGGTGCAAGCCAGGCTGAGGGACAACCCCCCACCACAGTGTACAAATTTCATGCACTAGGCCACTAGTATAGTATTCCTCTCACAATCTGAGACCACTGGCTTCTAACATATACATATACATATACATATACATATACATATACATATACATATACATATACATACATATACATATACGGCATTAAAATGTGGTTTGGTGTGTATGTGGGAGGTATCAGTAGTTTAGGTATCTCAGATTGCATCTAACAAAACTGGAAACTATATGCTTCAGGGCTTACAAACACCATGCTCTTTGCTTTAAAGGCTCACAATTCTAGAAAACTGAAGCAGACAGAGGTTATCTGATTGCTCTACTGGATAATACAATGAATCAGTTACAGAGGAGACTAGGATCAAATTTTTTCAGTCCTAATCCTTACTGCCATGCATCAACTGGTCAAAAAAAGTATCCAGGAAATGTCAACATAAAACAGAATACTGTAAGTGTTGCCTCCATTATTAAAGCATCATTCCTGTTACTAAAACATTACTTCTTTTAGGTTCTCCCATCAAAAATGCTTTAGAAAACTGCACTGACAGGAGAATTCTAATTGCTTATTCTCTGGCATTTATAATTCAGTTTTCCAGAGCTTGGAAGAGCAGAGTGGTTGCAAAAAGAAAAAAAAAAGGTGAAGGGTCTGGAAAGGGGCATATACCACTCTTAAATAAACTGCCATTTAGGTAGAGCACATTTTAAAATTAATATTATTTACTCTATCTATTAAATTCAATCTGTCCTATTTTATATCATACGTTCCTAGAAAGATGAATTTTACATTGTACCTTTTGAATGAAAACTTCATCCAAAATTATCACCATTATAATTGCAAAGGCAGGCTTCACCTGAAAATAGTATAATAAATCACTTATAAATCCCAAAACCCTACTAAAAAACAGTATTTTGTCCTTGTCAATCCATAATCTATCTGTTGTTTCTCCACTTAAGCCAATACAAAGACTAACACTTTCCCAAAGCCTCACACATCATTTGAGATTCAATTTCAAAAATACTATTTTAAAATGAAATGCTGAAAAGCATATGTGGGCTGACATGTTATCATCACAATCTAATGTGGATGAAGCATTTCTATTTCTGAAACTAAGTAGAAAACATTTCACACTCTATTCTAGTTTTGTTTTAAAAACAAAATCTATATTCTAAAAGTGTTCTAAGTTGCTTTTGGGGGGGATGGTAAATAAGCAGCACACATAAATGGTTTTGACTGAAAGAGCTTTCAAATGAATGTGAAGATAAAATGTAACAGAAACAGAAATAAAATGTGCTCTAGTTTAAATCATTGTCAATATCAGAAATAATAATAAATGAGAAGCCACTTAATATTCCAAGTTAATGATTCATTCTCCTGAGAATAAAACATCATTTTTTTCTTTAATCTTCCAAAATATTGGAAAGTAGAGCTCTTTGTGAAATCCAATTAAGTGATACAACTAATTGTTATCTCCAGGTTATGACTTCTTTTGTCCTACTAGCCCAACAAAAGCCAAATACAGTTCAGTCCATCCAGTGGCTAAATTTAAAAACTATGGCTGCTTGGATCTCCCTTCTCCTTCACGTTGTGCATCCTCCCCTTTGTCTCTGTACCTACTTCCTATCTGTCCCTGTAAATGTTTCCTCCACTTTCTCCTTCAGACACTAACAGGTACCTAGTTAATAACCATTCATTGTTAAACTAAAATTCATACTAATGTATTATTTAGGTAGCTATCTGCATAGTTTTCATTGTATGTAGTATGTACTGATTTGCCTTTCTGGGTTTACTTCTGTTCTTAAAAAATGAAATAAGTGGGTAAGAGAGGAACAGCTACAAAATATATAACTGAGATTAGCAATTGCATTGTTGCAAATAATTAGATTACAATATAGCAATAGAAAAATCTTTTTAAGTCCCAAAGGCAAAATTACAAAATATTAAAATAATCAATAGAATCTTACAAATCCTACCTAATAAAAGAGTAATATGCAAATTGACCATATCTCCGCTATGCCCACAAGCCACACCCACCAGCCAATCAGGAGCAAGTATGCAAATTAACCCAACCAATATGGCTGCAGCCATGGAGCAAGCAGGAGGCTTGGGTTTCCCTGGCAATGGAGGAAGCCAAGCTTCCTGCCTGCCCTGACCAGTCCTGGCCTCCACTCAAGGCTACAAGTTTCAATTATAGAAGATAAATAAATCCCAACAAAAATAGCGGCAGCCACAGAGGTGGAGAGAGCAGGAGGCTTTGGATTGCCCCCGGCGTTGGAGGAAACCAAGCTTCCTGGCCGGCCCTGGCCTGCACGCAAGGCTACAAAGATTCAATTATAGAAGATAAATAAATCCCAGATACCAGGGCCTCCATTTGGGTCACCAGGGGGCGTGGCCAGCCTGCAAACCACCACAGGCCCCTCGCCCAGGCCACCCCACATCCCAAGGGAACCCCCACCCTGATCCGGGACACCCTTCAGGGCAAACCAGCTGGCCCCCACCCATGCACCAGGCCTCTATCCTATCTAATAAAAGTAATATGCAAATTGACCATCACTTCAACACACAAGATGGCTGCCCCCATGTGGTCAAAGATGGCTGCCCCATGTGGACACAAGATAGCCACCACAAGATGGCCAGCAGGGGAGGGCAGTTGGGAGGGACCAGGCCTGCAAGGGAAAGCAGTTGTGGGCCATCAGGCCTGCAGGTGAGGGCAGTTGGGAGGGACCAGGCCTGTAAGGAAGGGCAGTTGGGGGCGATCAAGACTGCAGGGGAGGGCAGTTAGGAGTTAGGGGTGACCAGGCCCGCAGGGGAGGGCAGTTAGGGGCAATCAGGCTGGCAGGGGAGCAGTTGGGCATCAATCAGGCTGGCAGGGGAGTGGTTAGGGGCAATCAGGAAGGCAGGCAAGCAAGCAGTTGGGAGCCAGCAGTCCTGGATTGTGAGAGGAATGTCCGACTGCCCATTTAGACCCGATCCCGGTAGGTAGGATCAGGCCTAAACGGGCAGTCAGACATCCCTCAAGGGGTCCCAGATTGGAGAGGGTGCAGGCTGGTCTGAGGGACACCTCCCACCACCCCCCCCCCAGCCCCCGTGCACAAATTTCATGCACCGGGCCTCTGGTTAGTGTATAAAGGAAGGATGCTACATGTTTATGTTAAATCTGGAAGAAAGATAAAATGATGTAAATTAGTACTCTTCTACCCAATTTTCCGAGGAATGGATGGGGGGGAAAAGAATCTTACCTTCAGATTAGTGTATAAGGATGTGAAACAACTAAAAGTGTGTATCAGCTGTATGTTTGTATATATGCATACAATATTTTAGTAAGAATATATAAAATATTGCATTTTGTATATTCTTACTAAGTTCTTACTGAGGGAAACTGGACAACTGTGGGACAGAAATGGGAGACTTCACTTTATAACTTTTGTGCCCTTGGAAGTTTGTACCATGCCCATGTATTTCCCATTCTCCAAAGCAATCATCAGAGAAAAGCTATATTAAGCGTGCATTGTTTTTACCCAAAGGGAACTTAGCCAGGGTATCCAGAGCAAGGAGACCCTCCTCACTGGTATCCTCCATTCTTACTAGAACAGTGGTTCTCAACCTTCCTAATGGCCGCAACCCTTTAATACAGTTCCTCATGTTGTGGTGACCCCCAACCATAAAATTATTTTCGTTGCTACTTCATAACTGTAATTTTGCTATTGTTAATGAATCGTAATGTAAATATCTGTGTTTTCCAATGGTCTTAGGCAACCCTGCTAGCGGTTCTCAACCTGTGGGTTTGAAGTAGCAACGAAAATATTCTGATGATCAAAAAGGTTATAAATCAAATCAAATTAGTACATTTTTATAAATCTCACCCAAGTATACCTTACAGTAGAAATACACTTAAAGTATAAATACAGTATGTATTTAACGTGTCTTTTCCCAGCATCATCATCTTAAGGAAATGGTATTACTGCTGAAGGTTACATCACTGAAAATTCAATGTATTTGTTTTTGCTTCTTAAAATTTCAACATATTTGTTTTTGTGTAGGAGAGGAGATACTGCTTGCTCTACTACTTTCTACTCATTAAAATTTTTAGAACACAAAGACTAAGATTTTCAAACTGCCTTAGCTGAATATATATTTAGAAAAGAAAAACTCAATTAAAACGAGAAAATGAGTATTTGTAGTCCCTGAATAAATTCTTCATGTCAGTGACTCACCTCTACTACCACTTGAAATTTTGCAGAATAGTTCTCTATCTTCCTTTCAAAAGCCACCAGGATTTCTTGCATAGGAGCAAGCTTTTCAGGACTGGTTTCAAGATCTTTTGGATTCCAGCTGCTGGAAAAGAAGGGCCACCATTTTTGGTCTCAGGAACTCTTTGGAAATATTTAATACAGAGTCCATTCTGTCAGTTTCCATAAAAATTGTGCTTTAGGGGAGTTGTTCTCTTTGTTTTAAAAGTTCTTTTTAAGAACAAAGTAAACCACACATTTAAAAATTTTTAATTTTAATAATGTGGAATTAAAGCTACCAGTTCTCATATGTTTCATGGTATCTAAAAATTCTCAGGTCTTGATTATCTTCTGCAGCATTTGGTAGTTACTATAAATTCAGAGAATGCATTCTTTCTTTTTAAGCAATAAAATTAAGCATTATTATGACAAAGTTGAAAAAGTTTCACATCAGTCTTTTGTCATCTACATTTGCAATGAAATTCCTAACACTAGAATTCTAGGAACAAGCCGCTTCTTTCCTACTAGCTGCTTAAGCTTCAGCTCAGAAATCATCCTGGATTCTTCTTTTTTGTCAGTCTTGTGATTCTAACTCTTCAAATAATTTATTATTCCTTTAGTTATACTCCCTCAGATGTACTTAGTTAGGCAATATATAATTAACAAAGTTAAATTAATGAAAGACTTCCACTAACATCTTACCATTCTTTCCACTGCTATGACCTAAGAACTATAACCAATCACTAGGAAAAGAGAATTCTAAATTCTACTACTGACCTTTTTAAAAGCTCAACCTTAAAAACAACTAGTTAACAATCCAAGAGAAAGCAGAAAATATAGGGCACAATCTTGCACATTAAAATTCAAATTAAAGTGACTTTTCCCAAAAAGGATTGTTTAAAAATGCAAACTTCTTTTTAAACTTCACAGATTAAATTTTGTTACAGACAGCATAACATTTCTTTCTTTCTTCACCTTATTCTGCACATGTAGACAATACATAAACCCAACACTAGGCTGCCCACTTGCTCAGCTCTTCTTTGAGGACACACTTAATGATCCTGGCAAGGAGTTAGCATAAATTGAAGTTCAATCAACTTTTAAAAAGTTAAGTATGTACATGAGGCCACAATTGAAAGTTAATCAACTTGATGGAATTATAATGAGCACTCTTCCCATAAAATAAGAAAAAAGGTGCTTGACCTTGGTTTTCTTGAATAAATGTGTACTAAGAAGTGTGTACTGAAAGCTTATTACGTGCCTTGTGCTATAAGGCACTATGAACATTTATCTAAGGATCAAAACCTTGAGAGATTAAACAACATTCCAACACATACTAATGTGGTTAAATGATGGAACTCCCCAAATTAGCTTTTTAAACTTCATTCTATTAAATATTATTTATCTTAGGTATTCTGTAATAGCTGTAACGTGTGTGTTTTTTTAAACTCTCAGAAACTTCTCAATTAAAAAAAAGAGTAGCTAGATGGGAAAACCAAAACCCGTGGACAATATTTATAACAAAACTTAGTGATAGAGACCTGGCCGGTATTTCTCAGTGGTTATAGTGCTGGCCCGCTACAAACAAGCATGTCAAACTCATAGCCCACAGGACGCATGCAGCCTACAACAAATATTTTTGTGGCCCAGCCAATATAATGGTATGTAAGAAATGTTTTAATAAAAATTTCATAACTTAATTTTTACAATATCATGTTATACATAATTATTAATAACGAACTACAATGTTTGCTAATGACTGATTACTATAATTGTGTTACATTCATTTCTCTTACGCACCTTACGCACAGGTGCACCATTTCTCTCCACTAATATTAGCAGCAAATCTTTTAGCAGCTGACTGCCATGTCATTAGTCTTGGACAGACTTGTTTGGTGTGCGCAACAGGAAATATTTCGCTTTCGGAGAACAAAAATAATAAGTTTATTTGCATTACGCTTATTAATCTGTGCAGTTATTCACTGTCTGGTAAGTTAATGTTCAAGAAAAAAATATTAATTTTTATTAAAATGTTCTATTATTTTATATTAACGATTACTCATTTATTTCAGCCCTTTGTATTCAGCATGTCTCTATCGAAATAAACCTACGTTTCTATGAAAATTGAAGCTTTTGTTTTTTTGCAGCCCACATAAACTTAAATCTTGTTTATGTGGCCCATGTTAGCCTTTGAGTTTGACATGCTTGCGCTACACCAAGGTTGCAGGTCCTATCCCAGGTGAGGACACATACAAGAAGTAACCAATGAATGCATAAATAAATAGAACAACAAATCGATGTTCCTCTCCCCCACCCCACTCTTCCTCTCTCTCTCTCAAAAATAATATTAGTAATAATCAACAGAGAAGAATCGAGGTCAAATTTCATACAAAGTTATTAAAAGAGACGAAGAAGCAGAATAACATCTCTACAATGAAACACTGGAATAGGTCTAGAAAACAGATGAAAATTTTAACCTACTTCAGAACAAGCTAAAAGACATACAAGAGGACATATGTAATACTTCCAATAATAAAGAATTAAAAAATAAAGACATACAAGATATGAAAGAACATGTAAAATGAGTTAAAAGATATCCAGTTGTAAAAGAACACTAAATCTGAAATTAGAAACATTGAAGATTAAAATAAAAACTCAGGAAAGAATTAGAAATAAAGAAAAATATTTCTGAAATGAATATGAAATAAAATGGAACATGAGAACAAATAGTAGTAAACATAAGAAAATTAGAGGCAAAAGAAAAATGTACTTAAATATAAATTTAAAAAAGAGGTAATGAAAGGGATCCAAGAGAAAGTGACAAATATAGGAGTTAAGCAATGAAGATCCAACATACAGGTAAGGAAGTCACAGAAGAAGAAAAGCCAAACCAGGAAAAAGAATACTAAAAAACTAATTTTTAAAGTTACCAAAATAAAAAAAATTTGAAAACTACATATATTAAAAGACCATACCACATGCCAGCATGTGTTGTCTAAAAGGAGTCTCTTTACATTTAAAGATATAGATAGGTCAAACACAAAAGCATGAAAGAAGATATATCATGCAAACATTAAGCAAAAAAAGGCTGCCGTAGATACAGCTAAATGCATAACTATGATATATCTACACCATTGCTGTGCAACAAAAAAGTAATCTAAGCCCGTTACATCGGTTTAAATTTTCTAGTAGCCTCATTAAAAAATAAAAATAGCCCTCGCTGGCATGGCTAGGGTAGTTGAAGTGTCATCCCATCCACCAAAAGGTGGAGGTTCCATCCCCAGTCAGGGCTTTGTGGGAGGCAGCCCATCTATGTTTCTCTTTCTCTCCTTTCCTCTCTCTAAAAAATCAATAAATTTTTGAAAAATAAAATAGCCCAGCCTATACAGCTCAGTGGTTGAGTGTCAACCTATGAACCAGGAGATCACAGTTCGATTCCCAGTCAGGGCACATGCCAAGGTTGCAGGCTCAATCCCTAATAAAGAGGCATGAAGGAGGCAGCTGATCAATGATTCTCTCATCACTGATGATTCTATCTCTCTCTCCCCCACCCTTCCTGTCTGAAAGGAAAATAAAAATATATTTAATAAAAATATATTGAAAAAACAAATAAGTAAAATAAAACTACAAACAGGTAAAATTAATTTTATAATATAATTTATATAGTGCATCTTTCTCATATGCAGAACCCCCATGGAAAACAGAATAACTTATCTCACCTTCATCAATGCACTGCATTACTGGATCCTGTTCCAAGCAAAACAAACCTGCACAACTGCATGATTCATGTAAATTTTTAAGTTTCAACTACCTATCAATACTCTACTTCCAGGTTTCTCTTTTATTAAAGGTGGCAGAGGTACCTCATAGGAATGCTGTACTTCTATCAACTGCAAGCCAATTTTATTTCACAAATTTAATACTGAAAGGAATTTAGATGACATTAAAGAATAAAATTTATCATAACTTTATCTAAAATATACTATGTCAAAGAGAAGAAAACGTCTTTAGTGTAGTTCAGCCACTTTCATCCTCCATCTCTTACAAAACTTTATATCCCAAGATGGGCACAACATGACCATCAATTTAAGTACCTCTAATTTTAGTTTTGTGGGCGTTTTTTGTACAGAGAAGTATTTAAAGTATCTATCAATTTTATTTTGCCTATTCTCCTTGTATTTGGCCTAACTATTGGGAATTCAACCTAAGGCCACAGAATACAGCAAAGCTTACTGATGAAGATGAGTGAAAACCTGTGATTTTAGTTTCCCTGGGGGAAAAAACTTGTTTCTAAGAAAGATCAAACATTTAATTAAAACAAGCTGGTCAATACTATGACACATCTATTGTTAAATTAAATTAAAGGCTACAAATTTATCTTATAGAAAGTTTTTCTAGGAAAACAAGATTATAACAAATCTAACCCATTTAGATAATGACTTTTTTCCTTATGAAAGAAAATAAAAAGAATCAATATGTTTGTTCAAAACACTTTAGAACCTGTCTTTCGAACTTAACCTGAGAATCTTGTCACATTCTTTTGAATTATCCAAGAGTGTGGGAACTTTTTTCCTTTGAACTGGAATTTAACTTTTGGGGGAAAAATGAGTCACATCTCTAACTGTAACATTATTTTTACTCAAATGCAAATAATAAAAATGATTTTGAACTGCTATGGTAACCACAGGGCATATAATCAAAGAATCTCGAAGAATGGAAGAGACTTCAGAGTCATCTACATTACTCCCCATCAGCCCATTCAATGCTTGAATACCAGTTACACATTTCCAAGTGATTGTCCAGCCTCTAATAATGGTAAACTCACTACTACTTTCGAAGGCAATCAATTTTAGTTTAGATGGTTTGAAATACTGGAAAGTACCACCCTTCTAGTATTTACGTATATTACCTTGGAATTCACACATACTAACTTAAGTCATACTCCCTTGAATTGCTGTATTTTGGGAATTTTAAAAAAGTATATAGAGCCTGGCTGGTATGGCTCAGTGGTTGAGTTCCTATCTATGAACCAGGAGGTCATGATTCAATTCCTGGTCAGGGCACATACGCAGGTTGTGGGCTCAATTCCCAGAAGGGGGCGTGCAGATGGCAGACAATCATTGAATCTCAGATGGCAGACAATCATTGAATCTCTCTCACTGTTGATGTTCCTATCTCTCCCTTCCTCTCGGAATCAATAAAAAAATATTTTTAAAGGAAAAAAGTATGTAGAAACATGGGGAGAAAAGGACAGAGATTAAGAAAGTAAAAAAAACAAAAAACACTATATATATAAAATGGATAATAAAGTGGAGGGAAATGCTTGTTTTTTCCATTCTCTCCATTCATTGAGAGCAAGCATTATATCACAGAATTATAGCAAATCAAAGTTTGTTATTAGCTTGTCATTAAAAAAATTAAGCACATACTGTGTTGCTAGCACTGTGGCAGTCATCACAAGGACTAAAAAATACATATATGATGAAGTTTCTAGCTACCAGAAGCTTACAATTAACTCAATAAACATGCACAAGGGTAAATAAAATATACTACATAATCAAGCACAACCTATACTCAGAAGATGATTTTATTAGAGTAGGAATTTAAGCTGGGTTTTAAAGAATGGGAAGAATTTAGTTTTATAGAAGGAACTGCATGCAAAAAGACATTTCCAACAAGGACAACAGCAGAACAACAACAAAAAAACAAGAACACACCATCAGATTTCTTCAACAGGAAGAGCTGTCTCTATACAGCCAAAACTCTATGTTGTAAAGCATCTGGAGTAAGGTCAAAGACACAGGATGAAACCAGATGGCAGAGGTATTTGACTACCAATTTAAGGACAATAAAATGTTTATGATTCTCAGAGGAGAATCAATGCAAATCTCTTACAATTTTCAAAGCAGTGTTCTAGGACGATTATTCTGGATGTGGTGTGTAAAATACATGAATAGTGACAGTGATAGGAACATCAGAAATAAGCTAAAACCTAACATACAGTAGAAAAAATGAGAATGGAAAGCAACACAAGGAATGAACAAATTAAGAACTAATGGAATAGAGGCACAAGAAAGAAAGAACCACAGAACACTGCAAGCTTTTAATATTAACTGGAACAATGACATTAAAAATAAGAAAGTCTGTACAACCAGATAATTATCTACATCCTAGATTAGTCAAGTTGCAAGTAAACCAACATCTACCATTAATTACTATGACTGGAGCCAGAATTTCTCACAATGAAACAATTTCATATTCTTTTTCCTGTTTCCATATGGAACATACAGAGGTTTTGTTGATACTTCCATAAAGCAACAGTTAATTCTGATATTCTATTCCTTATTCTACTCAAATGCATAATGTTATCTCACACACACACACACACACACACACACACACACACACACACAATCCACGTGTGGTCATATTTATTCCTTTCTCTTAACTTCTATCATTGCATTAACATCTAGCTGTCTTTGCTTAATTGCCAAGCATTTTTCATAAAGCAACAAGATTTATAATTACTTCTCAAGAGTTACTGAATATACAAAAATAAGTAAAAAATGTAAAGTCATATTCAAATTTCAGTGCCATGGAATGAACCTAACTGGCTAACCACAGCCTCATAGAACATGCACATAAAATAGATGCCTGAAAAAATTACTTCATGCTAAAGTTTATCCAAGGTTTCTTAAGAATGGTAAATCTATGAACAAAGGTCTGCAAGAGGCAACCTTAAAAAAGATCTGAAACTCATGGCAGAAGTCACTACTGGAAAGAGAGGAAAACCCATGTCCACAAAAACATAACAACTGAATGTGTGACAGTAAATGAGTTTTCCTATGGAAAAAGACAAAAGAGATAAAGGTAAAACTGTAGAAAATCTCCAGTAGGAGGGAAAAGTAGAAACATAATAAAAAACAACAACAAAAAAACCCAGAAACTAAATAAACAAAATAAAAGATGCAGGATAACTTTAGCATCTTTTATAAAGAGAAAGCTGAAGGCAGCAGTTCAAATAAAGCAGGAAGGAGGATGGAGAGTTGCATTTGGCCATTAGGGATAACTAGTGTTCTCAGTGAGTGCAAATTTAGCAGAATGATGGGAATAAAAATGAGTTAGTAGAGGGAAAAGTAAAGTGAAGAAATGAAAATTCAGGTAAAGACCTTGCTTAAGGAATTCAACTGCTAAAGGAAGACAAGAGCGAGTCCCTAGAAGATAATGGTTGGCACAATGTGAGTACTTAACAAATGCTTACTCGCTGAACAAGCAAACAAATGAATAATCAAGTATACAGAGTCAAGAACTGTATGTTAAGGGAAAGAGGGTATTGAGAGAGACTTTTTTATGGAAGGAATGGGGTGAGGCAACATATTTCAAAGAAAAAAGATTAAAGATGCATCCAAGTGAATTAAATTTTTTAATTAGGTGGAAAAGCAGGAAAGAAGGCTGAGGATGAAAATAAAGGTAGAGAAACTAGCAACCAACACCATCTCCCACCTTATCCCTAAAACAAGAGAACAAACAGCAGGAAGTCAAAGCAAAAACACTCAGAGATTGGGGTGGACAGAAAATGAGAAGGAAGAATGTTTCCATTCTTTTGTTAGAATATAAGCAACGAAGTAAAATGAGCAGGGTTTAAAAACAAACCTTTCCTTCTGGTCCAGCCAGTTTGGCTCAGTGGTTGAGCAATGAGGGATGAACCAAGAGGTTACTGGTTCAATTATGGTCAAGGCACATGCCAGGGTTGCGGGCTCGATCCCCAGTAGGGGGCATGCAGAAGGCAGCCGATCCATATGTTTCTCTCTCATCGATGTTTCTATTTCTTTATCCCTCTCCCTTCCTCTCTAAAATTAATAAAAGCATATTTTTAAGACAAACAAAAAACCCTCTTAGCCCAAAATGTAGTCAAAGCTAAAGCAAAAATGATAAAGATATGAAAAGAGGGAGTAAAAACACCTATAAAATGTTGAAGAAAAGTTTACTAAGGAAAATCACATGCCTATGGAAACTGGACAATTTCAAATGTAAATATCCCCAAAATATATTTTATAAATTAATGGCCCTAGCTGGTTTGGCTCAGTGGATAGAGCGTCAGCCTGCAGACTAAAGGGTCCCTGGTCCAATTCCAGCCAAGGGCACATGCTCAGGTTTTGGGCTTGATTCCTCAGTGTGGGGCATGCAGAAGGCAGCCAATCAATGACTTTCCCTCATCATTGATGTTTCTCTTTCCCTCTCCCTTTCTCTCTGAAATCAATAAAAATATATTTTTTAAAAGAGTTTAAATGAATGAATTTTAGTTGTTTGGCCTTGGTGTTCCCAAGGAAACACTAAGTAGCGTATCAATAAGTGACACTTGTAAGTAATAAACAAAGAGCCTGCAAGAGAATATTACTAAAAGATTTATAGATACACAATGCATTAAAAGTGGTCCAAAAGTACTTGCAATATGGACAAAGTCTCACCAAGATGTTTTATTTGGCAGCAATATTTATGAGACTCTACACAAAGTGAGCTAAGAAACTGGAGATCACAAGTAACATTCCTCTACAATAAAAATATTCTTCATTTTAACTCCTTCAATACAGACAATGAAAATTAATAACTAACAGTTGTTAAACAATGAGGAAAAATGAAAAAACTTGGAGTTAATGAACCAGTACAAAACAAAACAAAATTAAAGCTCTAATATTTATAAAAGTATTAAAAATTCAGTCCTTTCCAAAAAATTAGAAGCACCTAATAATAAATCCAATAAAGACATTTAATCTCATCATGAACTACATTAAAAAAATTTTTGATTAAAATTTAAGGTAAATAACTGCATTTAAATGCTAATTAAAATAAGTTTTGGTAGATAACTTATTTTCTTTTAAAAATAAGCATACAGTAATTCTAACACAGCTATGATATGGTACAAGCCCTAAAAACTTATTTTCACACAAACAACATCTATATAAATATGTTATACATATAATACCAATTGATAAGAAACCATGAGGCAAAACTTAAGTAGTTACATTTTACAGTCACATAAAAAATAACATTTTTATTTAATAGCTCAATTGGGCTCAGAGATTAAATCACTTTTCTACATTAATTAATAAAAGATCTAAAGAAAACAACTAAAGAAAAGTATCATCTTTGAAAATTAGAAACATTATTTTCACGAAATGTTGGGATAGTGGGAGGGGAAGACATAGGGGCGAACTATATGCAGTAAAAGTATTTCTCTTCTATAAATAAATACTGCCCAAGCACTTTTTATGTCAAGGATATTCTTTTTTTTTAAATATTTTATTGATTTTTTACAGAGAGAAAGGGAGAGGGAGAGTTAGAAACATCGATGAGAGAGAAACATCAATCAACTGCCTCCTGCACACCCCCCACTGAGGATGTGCCTGCAACCAAGGTACATGCCCTTGACCAGAATCGAACCCGGGACCCTTGAGTCCACAGGCCGATGCTCTATCCACTGAACCACACCGGTTAGGACTCAAGGATATTCTTTTTTTTTTTTTTTTTTTGAATTCAACAAATATTTATTGAGTGTCTATTGTGAGCTAGATATTGTTCCAGATACTTGGGACACAGCAGAGAAGAAAAAAAAAAGGTCCCTGCCCTCATGGAGCTTACAGTCTAGTGTTTATGACCACTTTGCCTGCATGCTGTCTGTGACCCTGGGCAAATCTCTCCTCAGCTGTCCAATGCAGGAAGAAGCAGGCCTGGCCCAGACATGGACAGCATGTCTGATGCATTGTAGATGCCAAACAGATACCACCTCCAACCCACTACCCAGAGAGTAGATCAGGCTGGAAGTTGACTTTTAATAATAAAATACAGGGGGGAGGGCAGAGGGAGTGCAGCAGGTGGTGCTGTGTGCTGCGCACCAGGGTCTGGGCTGGCTACACAAACTGCTGCTGCTGCTGCTGCTTCTTGGTGGCTGCCTTGCTGGCAAGGTCCTTGGCCTTCTCTGTAGCTGCCAGTGCTGTCTCCTTTGCCTTCTCCTTGGCTTCCTTGGCTGTCTCAACAAGGGTTTTGGAAGGGGCCTCACCTTGCAGCTTGGCCAAGATGTATTCAAAACCCTTCATTGACTTGGTCACATTGCTTTTGAACCGGGCGAGACCAAATTCCTGGACAGCTCTGGAGACGCCAAATAAGCTAGAGGAGACCCAAGCTTCCCGGTGGATTTCGGTCCAGCCGCTGTTATCAGAGTTCACACAGTAAACACATCGTTCCTCCACCACCATCAGCCGGGCGTGGTTGATGTTCCAGGTGAAGGTGGTCATGGTCTGGTTCTGTGGGTCCACAACAGAATCCTCCAGGATGTACACTGAGTGAGCAACATTGGCAGGAAATAGTTGCTCCGCCCAGCGGGGCATCCTGTTGGTCTTGGTCAGGAGTCTCCGGGACAGGAGCTTCTGGTCAGGGGTCACCTCCCGGTGCACTATGTCTTCCGTCAAGACATGTTTGCTATAGGGATTCGGGTACCGCTGCCAGAAGGCAGCAAACACTTGGTCCCAGGAACTCCGGAGCACGCTGTGGCCCAGGAAATACTTCACCATTGTCCCGGCGGGCGGGGTCAGCACCCGAGCAGCATCAGGGGTGCAGAGCCCGGGGGGCACGCGGAGGCCAGGCCCGGGCTCGGCGCACGCCCGCCAGGCACCAGCTCAGTCACCGCCCCACTGCACCCCAACAGCAGCCGCCGCCATGAGGAGTTGTCGGGCTCAAGGATATTCTTATAAAATATCATAGGAATAAGGAACACTAAATCACATGTAATCTTTACTTCCCCTAATGTGAATTAAGAGTCAGAGTTAATAAAAATAAACTCCAAAAGATAAAAATTCCAATATACAGCAACCTAAGAGCATAGAAATTAGTGTAGTGGTTGCACCTGAGGGACTTGACTAGAAACTGGCACAAAGGAACTTTCTAGGGTGATGGACATGCTCTGTATATCTTCAGTGGGCTGTAGGTGACACAGTATTGACATTTGCCAAAACATATAAAACTCACTTATATCTGTAAATTGTTCTATTACTACACCTCAATTCTTTAAAATAAATAAATAAATAAAATGCCACAGTATAAATAGAGTTGGGTTTTTTGAAATATTATCTCCACCACAGGAAATATGATATGCTTAAATCTAAACAAGGAGCAACCTCAATAGACAACTGATACGATTATCTAACTATTCATCTCAAAATGCCTTCACATCCAATACTACTAAAAATAAATTATTTTTCACAAATATTCTCAAAAATTCATTTACACTCAATAATATCACACAATGAATCTATTTACTCAGTACTACCTTTAGCAACCAATTCATCACAAAAGATTCACTAGAAAGCTAAACTGCTTAAGATTGGAAAGATATTCAAGGCAGCAATAGTGAGGGTTTTATACATAATAAACAAATGGACTAATACTACTAATAACTGACAAGTTAACATTATTGAGTGTTTAAAATATGTCAGGTTCTATTCTAAATACTTTAACAATATTAATTTGATCCTCAGAGCAACCGAAAGTAGGCACTATTACTATTCCCATTTCACAAATGAAGAAAAAGACACATGAAATATCTACCTCTAACTACCCAGGTCTAACTCTGGCAGTCTAGGAAAAACTTTCTTAATCACTTTGTTCTATTGTCTTTCTAGAATCAGTTGCCTTGAAATTTTCTAGGCTAAAATAAAGGTTGTGTTCTATGGTATAGAACCTTGGGGTCTTCTCCACTTACCTCATTTATACTGCACAGAAGTTCCAGAATAATTTTTAAGCAACAACTCTGGCTTTACTTACAAAGAATACCAGACGGTACACCTATTTGTGTGATTAGACTTCTCTATTCTTTTCATTTTCCTTTTTTAAGTAAAACTTTATTGTCTACTAATGTGATTTTTTTTTTTAAATAAGTACATCCTAATCACATTTCTCATCAAAGAACACCTGGAAGAGGAGCTCTGTGGTATATGGAGCCATGCAGAGCATTCTCTGGTGACAAGTACTAACCAAAATCTTACATTCCAAAATAATAATTATTTCAGGAAGTTGAAAATTGGAACATATGACTAGTGTTCAAATACAATTTCAAATACAATTAGTATATTACTTAATAATTGTTTTCAAAATTCCAACATTTTTAATAATACAGTAGTATTTTGTGGTATACCTGTAACCTATTCCACAGAAAACCAGTAAACTACAGCCCTATGATTGGGAAGTTCTGCTCTAAGCTATAGGAAAAGAACAACTACTCAACTCCTTTCAACAGCCTAGTTGAGAAAAATATTATTTCTAGAGAACTGAATTGTCCAGGGATTTTATGTTTTGTCCTTGGTTTGGAATAAACCATTAAAAAGACAATAAATACACTTCAGGTTTTGAATGCTTTTTACCTCCATAACTCATTACAAACACCAATTTACATTTTCAAGCTACACTTCACATTTTCTTAAAGACAACTTTAAGAAACAATATAATGAAATCTGTTACCACAATTACTACAGAAATATTAATAAGAACATTAACTTGCCCTGGCCAGTGTTCTCAATGGTTAGAACATCAGCCTGAGCACCAAAGGGTCACAGGTTGGATTCCTGGTAACTGGGTTGCAAGTTCCATCCCCGGCCCAGTGGGGGCATGTGCGGGAAGCAACCAATCAATCTCTCTCTCCCTCTCCCACCCCCGTTCTACTCACTAAAAAAACCAATGGAAAAATATCCTCAGGTGAGGATTAACAAAAAAAAAGAACATTAACTTATGTGAAAAGTTCATAAAGCTCTGCTTCCTTGATGTAACAGGTAAATTTTCTCCTCAAGGATCTTAAAAACACATAAAGTATCATATTTTCTTTTATGCCGTAGCCAGTAAAAAGCTCAAAATTTTATTTAAAATGGAACTAAATAAATTATGCTTGCCTTTATAGCCTGATGATGATCTCTTTTTTTTTCCCATTGAGTACTTTTAAGATTAGTTTTTTTTTCCATATTTAATTCTTTGCTACTTCTAGAATCTACTTTGGTATAAATATGTCTTCAATATAGAAGTTTTACTTTCTTTAACCAAATTATCATATCTTTTTTAAAATAACCCACGCCCTAGAGTATTCTATTCTTTCTACTCTTACCTCTCCCCACTCATGCCAATTTTTGTGTTATTTTTGTTTTTTTTCTGATGGGAGGACTGTATATCACTAAAGTTCAAGTACATATATTTGTGTATTTAGCCTTCATACTAACTTAAAGTACTTTGAAAAGGGCATAAGAAAAAGTAGTATAATTTCACTGTGAATTATAAAATAAAACCAGTAGAAATCATCATTTTTACACCAGCAATCAACCTTCAGGATTAGAAATTATGGTTTTGAGAATTTAAGACTGTCATACTGGAAAAATGGCAAACCCTTAAAATTACAAACTTATCTCTAACAAAGCTAAACCATTCAAAACAAGTCCAGAACAGTAATTAGAACATCTGCTAAGTGGGCTGTCTTCTATTAGGCCCTGTCTGAAAATCAAGAACACCTCTCTACAGAAGGGAAATACTTAGTTTTTATGCTACAAGTGGTTTATTCTTTATCTTTACACAGGCTCCCTCTACTGACAGGAAAACAAAACAGACTATGGAATTATGAGGGCAAATTTCATCAACACAAGAAAAAGGAATTCATTTTTTAAATATTTCAAAATCAACATTTTAGATAAAAATATATAAACTGACTTTACTACAGTCCCAAGAAGAAAAAAACACTGCCAGTGACAATTCAAATAACACATATTTTAAATGTGGCACGTGCTATTTCAACCCACTATATTTCAATATATTTTTTTAAATCCTCACCCAAGGTGTGAGGATATTTTTTCCATCTATTTTTTAGAAAGAGTGGAAGAGGTGGAAGGGGGAAGGGGAAAAGGAGAGAAAAAATATCTATGTGAGAGAGAGACATCAATTGATCAATTGGCTGCCTTCCACATGTGCCTTGGGGGTGTGAGGATATCAGACCTACAACCCAGGTATGTGCCCTTCAGCTGGAATCGAACCCATGACTCTAGAGTGCGCATGTCAACACACTACCATTAAGCCACAACGACCAGGGCCATTTCAATAAAACTCCTTAAATGCAAGAAGGATTGAATATTTTAAATTCACTTTAAATATTTTTAATAATTTATCAGTAAAAAAATGTTTACCTGTATCTGTTCCGGTGTCCATTGGTCTAGGTTGACTGACTTGACCCTGGATATATGAACCCCAAGATTTCTATGGATCCCAGCACATCTGATGCAAATAAACACACCAATATTCCAGGAAGCCCATCGGGGACCTAATTAGGGAGAAGAAACAAAGAAAAGCAAATATTAAAAACTAAAATAAATATCATGACAGCACATAAACATCATTCTGTGTTTTTTAATACAATTATAATGAAGGCTTACAAAATTTACATGCTCAAATTTTCAAATGACACCAGCAGCAGACTGATAAGAAGACATGTGTCTTGGCTATACTGAAAGGTTATAAATCAACCTTCAAGAACCTTAATGAGTTTACTAATTTTGCTTTACTAAAACTTTCCCCAAAATCTAATCAATTCATGTGAACAGTTTTTTCATTCCACATATTTGAACCAGGAGTAGTAACATCCAACAGTAAAAAGTAAGTTCTTTACTTAAAAGATTACTAACAAATAAAAATCAGAGATTTTAAAAAAATAAACCTTAGAAATTAGTAAGAAATAACCAACCTAATAAAAAAATGGACAGAAAGATATGAATGGGTAATTTACAAAATATAGGGCCAATCCTATCTAATAAGGAGAGAATATGCTAACTGACCCTCAAGCCGTCGCAAAGATGGCGGTGCCCACAGACAATAAGGAGGGACTATGCTAATTGACTGTAATACCCTCAAAGATGGCGGCACCCACAGCCACAAGATGGCGGCACCCAGTACCCTCAGCCCCGCAGGGGTGACAGGCATGCGGCAAGGCCGGGCCCGGCTCTGCACAACTGCCTCGAGTCCCCCAGTCCCCTCAGCCCCCCAGCCACCCAGGGCCAGCCCGAGGTGCAGGCAAGCATCGGATGGTGGTTGCCCAGCCGCCCAGGTAATCAGGGCCAGCCGAGGCTTGAGCTGCCCGCAGTGGCAGCAGCAGAGGTGGGATGGGGGCACTGCCTTCCCCTGATTGCCGGGTCACCTCCCACCCAAGGGCTCCCGGACTGTGAGAGAAGGCAGACCGGGCTGAGGGACCCCCTCCTTCCAATGCATGAATTTTCATGCACTGGGTCTCTAGTTAACATATAAAAACATACACAACCTCATTAGTAATGAGGAAAAAATGCCCTTTAAAACTGTTATAATCCCCATTTTGTATTCAACATATTAGAAATTTTTTTTAATCTACTAATATTAAGTGTTGGTAAGTATGAGAAACAAGGACTGGCTCCAGAAGCCTTATATCAGATGAATCTCCAATATAACCCTGAGATTTAAAAACTTAACAGATGAAGTAAGGTGTGCTATAAAATGTTAGTTCTTTGGATCATGGTAAAAAAAATTCTGGAAAACACAGTAGAGAAACTCACATAAATATACAAGAATACAAGCTTTACTATTCTTCATACCTTTGAATGTTTTTTCTTAGTAAGTTTAAATGTTCTTATGACTATTTTTACATATTCCCTGTATAACAAAGTAAAAATGGAAAAATAAAAATATCTGAAAATTGTGTTAAATAGTCAGAGGCTTATACTAACAGATTTATGTAAATCATCCTATATAATAAAGAGCTAATATCTTATACAATGAAGAGCTAATATGCTAATTACACTGAACAGCAGCATAACCGTCGGATGACCTTCCGGATGAATCCGGGGCTGTGAGAACCAAGCCCCTTGCACAAATTTTGTGCATCGGGCCTCTATTTTGACTATAAAAACATATACAGTAAGAGATATAAATTTAAAAAATCAAGCTTTTAAAAGAATTTAGGCTTCTGTTTTAAGCACATATTTTTTATATAAAGGTCAGCGAGTCAATATACAAAATGAAATTAAAACTAGTAATTATAATGCAGTAAAACTAAATATACTCTCCCAAATTCCTTAGGCGATAGATTATGCATATACAATTGACGCCAAAATATCCTACTTTTAAATTTAGAAATGATACCTAAAAAGTGACAAACATCTGGGACATGCGCTATTTAAATACTTGTTTCATTGCTAATAGTGTCAAAATAAATTCGAGGCCAAAAGACTGTGTGCTGTCAACCTACTCTGTCACCTTTGTGCTGTATAAATTACACTGGGCTGGGAACACACTGAGCAACAAGGTTCTCACCTATAAAAGAGTTAGGATTCGCTGCCCTCAATTACTTAGATGAGACTTGTGTGAAAAATATGTTGAATATTTTAAAGCACAACTTACGTGTAAGTTAGTGTCATATTAAGAAATTTGGAAAATCAAAATACAATACTTTTTCTTCTCTAGAGAAGTTTCTATATTGATCTGTAAAACAACTATATCTTAACTTTCCTCAAAAACAATTCCCAAAAAGGCAATGAGTCAAGAATGGGAAAACAAAAGATTTTCAAGGCATTCCAAGTGCAGCTTCATTTTTATTCATAAAATAGAATGAACCCCCTCAGAATATCTGCTAGGGGAGCAGAGCAAAATACAAATGGAGACTTTTCTCCAGAGCACAGTTTCTGATGTAATATTGGTTGAATTAAGCAGAAAGCATCATGTGCATAATGTCACAGGACTATCAATGCAGGTAAAAAGCTTAGCACCCAATACAGTGGTGCATTCTTACAATAACCAAAGGTTATACAGGGATAAAAATGTATAAGAACATGTACAACAATAATGCTAGCAGTAACAAAAAAATAAGACATAGCTATTGAGCAAAAGCTAAATATAATTAAACTAGAGGCCCGGTGCACGAAATTCGTGCATGGGGGTGTGTCCCTCACCCCAGCCTGCACCCTCTCCAATCTGGGACCACTTGAGGGATGTCCAACTGCCCGTTTAGGCCCGATCCCTGTGGGCCTAAATGGGCAGTCGGACATCACTCTCACAATCCAGGACTGCTGGCTCCCAATCACTCACCTGCCTGCCTTCCTGATTGCCCCTAACTGCTTCTGCCTGCCAGCATGATCACCCCCTAACCACTCCCCTGCCAGCCTGATTGATACCTAACTGCTCCCCTGCCTGCCTGATTGCTCCTAACTACCCTCCCCTGCAGGCCTGGTCACCCCTAACTGCCCTTCCCTGCAGGCCTGGTACCCCCCAACTGCCCTCCACTGCATGCCTGGTCGCCCCTAACTGTCCTCCCCTGCTGGCCCGGTCACCCCTAAGTTCCCTCCCTTGCCAGCCTGGTCACCCCCAACTGCCCTCCCCTGCAGGCCTGGTTACCCCTAACTGTCCTCCCTGGCCAGCCTAATTGCCCCTAACTGCACTCCCCTGCAGGCCTGATTGCCCCCAACTGTCCTTCTTTGTAGGACTGGTCCCTCCCAACTGCCCTCCCCTGCTGGCCTGATTGCCCACAACTGCCCTCCCCTTCTGGCCATCTTGTGGCGGCCACCTTGTGTCCACATGGGAAGGCCATCTTTGACCACACAGGGGCAGCCATATTGTGTGTTGGAGTGACGGTCAATTTGCATATTATATAGGACTAGTGCTCTGGTGCATGGATTCATGCACATTGAAAGGAAATTCATTAGAAGGTGGCCAGCAGGGCGGGACTGGGCAAGATGGGCCAGACACACCCTGAAGCCAACCTCACCCAGTCCCTCCCTGGCCAACTACACTTGGGGCAGCCCCGTGACTTGAAGGGCATCTGCAGACTCAGCGGGGTCCCTCCAGCAGGTGGGGTTCCTCAGCCTGGCCTGCAGGAATCAGGCCCGACACTGTCTCTCCGACATCCCCCAAGGGGTCCCAGATTGTGAGAGGGCGATTCTCAGGTAATGCACCCCAGAATCAGGCTCCCTCCTCTCTGGTTCTGGGGTGCGTTACCCGAGAATCACCACTGGCAAGTCACTGCAGCTCGGCAGCTCCTGCGTTGAGCATCTGCTCCCTGGTGGTCAGTACGTGTCATAGCTACCAGTCATAGTGTCTGCCCCCTGGTGGTCACTGTGTGTCACAGCTACCGGTCGGACGGTCACTTAGCCTTTTATATAAAGATGTTAGGTGATGTTTTAAGTTTTAAACAACTGAAGCTATAAAAACCATTTCATTAGTTGCTATAAGGAAAAAAATTGCTATCACTTATGGAAAACTTTAGTCTTAATCACTTTTGACCAAATTAAATAATAACGTAATTTTGTTAATGCCTCTTTCTTTGGAATATAGCTATATCTTAGGAACCCCTAAAATAGGTTTTTAAAAGCCTAACTAAAATTACAAATGTATTATCCACTCTAAAAAAGTACTCTCATAAATTTACCTAAAATTGCCCTGATAATAGCTGCTCAACATGATAGTCAATTACCAGGTGTACCAGTTAATAATGCGGGTTTTTTTCAATAGATGGAGTTACCTATATGTTGATATATATGCGATTTGATATGTATGCTATTTTGTTGTATTGACAGCAAGCTTCAAAACTTTGTATGTCAAATTTTCTGAAGGTGCTAACATCATATATATTCTTAAACTTAAAAATGTCGTATTTCATGCCAAAAAAAGAGCATTTGCGGGGAGTTTTAATTCATTATTTTGAAGAGAAGTGCTGCTGAAAGTTATCATATACTTCGGGAAGCTTATGGTGAACATGCTCCATCTCAAGATACTTGTTTAAACGTGCTCCATCTCAAGATACTTGTGAACGCTGGTTTAAACGCTTTAAAAGTGATGATTTCGATGTAAAAGACAAAGAACGTCCGGGTCAACCAAAAAAGTTTGAAGACCAACAATTACAAGCATTACTGGATGAAGATGCCAGTCAAACTCAAAAACAACTTGCAGAAAGATTAAACGTTGCTCAGCAAACAATTTCCGATCGTTTACAAGCAATGGGAAAGATTTTAAAGGAAGGAAAATCTGCCACATCAGCTGAACGAAAGACAAATGGAAAACCGAAAAGTCATCAGTAAAGTGTTGCTTCAAAGGCACAAAAGAAAGTCTTTTTTGCTTCCAATTGTGACAGGCGATGAAAAGTGATTTTGAGAATCCCAAACGCACAAAATCATGGGTTGATCCAGATCAACCATCAACATCGACTGCAAGGCCAAATTGCTTCGGAAAGAAGACAATGCTTTGCGTTTGGTGGGATCAGGAAGGTGTGGTGTAGTATGAGCTTCTGAAACCAGGTGAAACTATTAATACTGATTGCTACCGACAACAAATAATCAATTTGAACCACGCTTTGCTTTGATCATGAAATGACCAGAAAGGGCCAGAAGACATGACAAAGGAATTTTGATTCATGATAAAGCACCATCACACATTTCAAAACCAGTTAAAGACATGTTAAAAGATCTTGCCTGTGAAGTATTAACCAACCCGTATTCACCAGACCTTGCTCCTTCAGATTACCTCGTTAGGATTGATGGCACACGCGCTTTCTGAGCAGCACTTCAAAACGTACGAAGTGGAAAATTGGGTCTCTGAATGGTTTGCCTCAAAACAAGAAAAGTTGTATTGGGATTGTGTCCACAAATTACCTGAAAGATGGGGAAAATGTATAGCTAGCAATGGACATTACTTTGAATAAAGCACTTTTGATGTTTCTCTTGAAATTATCATGTTTTTTTATTACAAAATTTGCATTATTAACCGGTACACCTGGTAATTATTGGCATGAAATCCTAATTTTCATTCACCAAACTATTCAATGAGTACTTATCTACTCTGTGACAAGTAAATGCTGTTAAAAGAGCATAAACACAAAGTTTCCAACTCAAAAGGCCAAGCCAAGTAAAAATAGGTATAACCTCTTGAAAAACAACTTGGTGAAACCTAGTCAAATTTTAGGTTAAAAACCCTTCCACCAGTCCATCTATTCTTTCTCCACTCTCTTCTCTCATTTTCCTTCTCGGTCTCTCTCTTTCTCTCTCTCTCCCACACACACACACACACACACACACAGGTTTATCAATTTATACATAATATGACACTCCTATGTGCACTTTATTTTTTTTTAAATAAATCTTTATTGTTCAGATTATTACAGGTGTTCCTCTTTTTTTTCCCCCATAGCTCCCCTCCACATGATTCCCCACCCCACCCCATGCCCTTACCCCCCGCCACTGTCTTCATCCATGGGAGTAACATTTTTGTCCAATCTCTTCCCGCACCCCTCACACTTGCTTCCCCTGAGAATCGTCAGTCCACAACCTTTCTATGTCCCTGATTCTATTATATTCACCAGTCCATTCTGTTCTTCAGATTTTTTATTCACTTGATTTTTAGATTCACTTGTTGGTAGGTATATATTCGATGTCATTTTGTTGTTCATAATTTTTATCTTTACCTTTTTCTTCTTCTTCTTCTTCCTCTTCTTAAAGAATACCCTTCAGCATGTCATGTAATCCTGGTTTGGTGGTGATGAACTCCTTTAACTTTTTCTTGTCTGTGAAGCTCTTTATCTGACCTTCAACTCTGAATGATAGCTTTGCTGGGTAGAGTAATCTTGGTTGTAGGTTCTTGCTGTTCATCACTTTGAATATTTCTTGCCACTCCCTTCTGGCCTGCATAGTTTCTGTTGAGAAATCAGCTGACAGTCGTATGGGTACTCCCTTGTAGGTAATTAACTGTTTTTGTCTTGCTGCTTTTAATATTCTCTCTTTGTCTTTGGCCCTTGGCATTTTAATTATGATGTGTCTTGGTGTGGTCCTCTTTCGGTTCCTCTTGTATGGGGTTCTGTGTGCTTCCTGAACTTGTAAGTCTATTTCTTTGACCAGGTAGGGAAAGTTTTCTGTCATTATTTCTTCTAATAGGTTTTCAATATTTTGCTCTCTCCCTTCTTCTGGCACCCCAAAAATTCAGATGTTGGTTCGCTTAAAGTTGTCCCAGAGGCTCCTTACACTATCTTCATATTTTTGGATTCTTTTTTCTTTTTGTTTTTCTGGTTGGATGTTTTTTGTTTCCACATATTTCAGATCTTTGGTTTGATTCTTGGGGTACGTTGATCTACAGTTGAGTTTCCGTATATTCTTTATTTCAGACAGTGTATGCTTCATTTCTGACTGATCCTTTTCCTTTTTTTTTGGCATTCTCATTAAGCTCCTTGAAGGTCTCATCAAGTTTCTCAGCGGTTTTAAGAAGATTCTTGAGTAACCTTATACATGTGGTTCTGAACTCTATGTCATCCAGTAGTTTGCTTTCCTCTGTTTCTTTCATTCGTGACATGTTTCTTTGTCTCCACATTTTGGCTGCTTCCCTGTGTTGATGGAGTAGCTTTGTGTGGTAGGTGATCTATAGGGGGCAGTAGCTCAGCCTCCTCAATTACATGAGGTGGATGCTCTTGGTACACCCCTTTGTGGGCTGAGTGCAAAGTCTTGGTGCAGTTAAGCCTTAATTGCCGTTGGTACACTGGGAGGAATTGACCTCCAGGCCAATTAGCTGTGAGCACTCGCTGTGTCTATAATGGAAGAACTGCTGCGCTGAAGACACGCTTATGGGGCAGGACTTGTTTCAGTGGGGCTTTGGTGCTCACTGAGTCTGCCTCTTGAATGTGTCACTTATGGATGTGAGGAGTTGAAAGCTGGTGTCTCACACTGACCACTAGGTACACTGGCTTCTGGATCTCCAATGGGGTGCAGGTCAGCTACTGTCTGAGGCCACCCAGCAGGAGCTACAGTGAGAGCTACAGTTTTCTCCTCTTTGCTTGTGGTTTGGAGGTTTTGGAGCTGTCTGACCCAGGCTGCAAGTTTGCTAGGTTAAGCTGCGATAGGGCAGGGCTTTCTTATGCAAAAGCCGCTGCTTAGAGCTTGGGTGAGTTTGTAGGTTGTGCAGGGCGGGGTCTCAGGGTGTCACTAGGCTAGGGCGTGGCAAACAGCAATGGCTGCTAGTTAGCCAGCTCTGAGTCCCTTTCGGCAGTCCCGTGCCCCAGTGCCGTAAACAATTATTCCTGCGTGCAGCTCTGCAAGCAAGCCACCCTCGCTGGCAGACAGTCCAGCTTCTCCCCATAGGAGTTTGGGTCCCCCGCGTCTCCCCAGAAACTGTATTTCAGAGTAATCGGGGGCTTGTCTCCCTTCGGGTTGAAAAAAGCAACGCCCGCCACCAGCCTGGATCACGCGCCTCCATACCTCAGCTTTTCAGCGCTCGTGCACGTCTCAATGCTCTTTTCTCTTTCCTTCTAGTTGTAGAACTTCCACTCAGCCAGCTTTCCTGTGGTTCTGGGTGATAGACGTTTTTTCTTTTAGTTGTATTTTTGAAATTGTTGCGGGAGGCAGCAGTTTAGGTGTTTACCTACGCCGCCATCTTGGATTCTCCCTATGTGCACTTTATATACAATGGTGCAAATGATGATGGAGCATAGAAGAAGAAAATATGAATGTTGGCAAGGGATATTAATGCAGGCATTGTAGAGATAGTGGCATCTGAGGTGATTACTGAAAGATAAGTCCAGTTATAGCTGGTAAAATCTGGATAAGGTATAAGGATAAGGTACATTCTAAGTAAAATGTACAGTGCCCCTCCCACCCTGAGTAGTTTCAAATATACTATAGTGTCTAAAAATATATATACACACTTTGATAATTATTCATGCTAATGGGTCCTGAAAAGAAAGAAACATCAATTGAGCTTTAAGAAAAAAGTATGCATACTTTTTTTGGGGGACACCCTGTATAATGCTGGAGCCAGAAACTACATATTGCAGCACCTGGTTACTGCTAAGTTTCTCTTATTTAAATATTGATTTGATATTTTTTAAAGTGTGATATATATATGCACCTAAAATCAGTACCAAGTGACTAATAACTTTCAGATAGAGATAAAAAATAGTTTCAAGCTACAAAAGCGCTGTAGAAAGTGGAAAATTAGGTTTACTAAAGGATGAATTATCTACTAGTATATAATAAAAGCCCAGTAACCATTACAGCGGAACGACCAGAACAACCAGTCGCTATGACGCGCACTGACCAACAGGGGGCAGACACTCAAAGCAGGAGCTGCCCCCAAGTGGTCAGTGTGCTCCCACAGCTGGAGCGCCGCCCAGCCAGAAGCCAGGCTCATGGCTGGCGAGCACAGCGCAGCAGCAGCGGCAGGAGCCTCTCCCGCCTCCACAGCAGCCCTAAGAAGTGGAGAGCCAAGCAGTAAGGAGCGAGCAGGCAGGCGGTTAGTAGTGAGGGGTCCCAGACTGCTAGAGGGCACAGGCTGGGCTGAGGGACTCCCCCTGCACAAATTTTGTGCACTGGGGGGTGGGTGGGGGAGGAATAGAGGCCCGATGCACAAAATTCATGCACCTTGCGGGGGGGGGGGGGGCATAATTGTTGAGGTTAATGAGGATTTAAAAGTGCAAATAATTATCATCTCTCCAGAATTACCAATCCTTCCCAAATTATCATAAATTCACTTTATTTCTTTCCTCACAATACACAAGGTTAGAGGCAGTAAAACTAGTTTTGATTTGGTTTTATTTGTTGAAGAAAGAAATAGCAAAAGATAGAGAATTTTGATCAAGGAGGAACAGAAGAAAGGAGGAAGGCAAAATCAACTGGGATGTAAAGGGTAATTCAAAAGGCAGCATCACAGGGTGCCCAGAGGATGTACACACCAACGCAATAAAAGGATCTGAAAGAGAAGCTACCTGCATCAAAATATTGTCCAGGATCAAGCATGAAACCAGGAAGACACTCTTTCTGTTTCGTTACCATAAAGCCCTTTTGTTCTTTACCCAAAAGTGACTAGCCTTTCATTGTTCACGGTCAGCTATGTTATGGATTAGGTACACTTGTGAATGACCAGGAGAAGCAAACAACAACCCATGAAAATATGTTTTCCGAACTGTAAATTTAACTACAAATTTGCAAAAGAACCTGTACTATGTGATGGGGGTAGAAGCGGGGGAGGGATTATAAGCATGATAAATCTTTGTGTAATAATGGAAATGTTCTAAAATTCTATTATGGTGATAGTTTCAAAATTCTGTTAATATACTAAAATCACTGAATTATACACTTAAAATAAGTAAATTTTAGAGTATATAAATTATACCTCAATAAGGCTGTTTTTTTAAATACCTGTATATATTTCTTTAAATGTAGGTATGAATATCATTGCTTTTTTCTTCCTTTACCAGAAATGGAAAAATGGCAAGCAGTAGAACTAGTAGTTGAAGCTGAGAAGACACTAGCAGATAGATCTCAAGATGTGGAGGACTTGAGATAAAGATAAATTATCAGGCATGAAGCCATGGTATCTGGCACAGGATATGTTTTTGATAAGTATTAATATATATCTAATTGAACATAGTAACTATCATCTTCTGGAGACTGGCTTAATATTAATAGTTAAGATTTTTCATTTTAATTTTTAAGATCTCTTGAATCATATAAAAACAAAAGCCAAGCAATAAATCCTAATAATAAGGGTCTCTTTTAAAAAAAAAAATCAAAATAAGCCCTGGCCAGGTGGATCAGTTGGTTAGAGCATCATCCCATATACCAAAAGATTGCAGGTTTGATTACCAGTCAGGTACATTGGGGTGGTATGGTAAACTGATCAATTTTCTCTCTAATCAATGTTTCTCTCACTCTAAAAATCAATTTAAAAGCCATATCCTCCAGTAAGGATTTTTTTTTTTTTTAATCAAAATAAGATCCACTAACTTTGTAGTCAAAATCTTGACCTATCACCAGGCCAAGATCTGACAAAATGGTAAACCAATGCCTCTGTTTTCCTTTTGATGTTTCTAACTATACCACTACTAATTTTTTTTCTCTTCCTAACCAAGTGTCATCATTCTTCCCCATTTAGGCCTTCATTTCTTGGTAAAAATGTGAAACTGCCAAACTTCACGCAATCATTATGGACCTTGAATTCATGAAGTAGTTACTCACTGAAGGCAGTATTACAGCTCTTCCCACAATACAAAGTCAGACCTGGGTTTAAATCACCAATCAGATACTTATGTCTATGAAACTATAGGCAAGCTATATGACCTCTCTTAAATGTCAGTTTCTACAACTATAAAATAGGGCAAGTTCATCTACACCTTTCAGGGTCCCTTGATATTAAAGGACATAAAATATATAAGCACCTAGCACAAAGAGAACTATACACAGTAGTTCCCTCTTATCCATGGTTTCAGTTACCCACAGTAAATCGTGGTCCACTGTAGTTTGAAAATATTAAATGGAAAATTCCAGAAACAAACAATTTATAAGTTTTAAACTGCATGTCATTCTGAGTAGCATGGTGAAATCTCTCACCATCCAATCCTGCCAGGGACATGAATCATCCCTTTGTCTAGCATATACAAGCTGGATATATGTGTTCCCCAGTTCCCCAGCTGTTAGTCACTTAGTAGCTGTCTCAGTTATCAGACTGATTGTCCTGGTAATGCAGTGCTTCTGTTCAAGTAACTCTATTTTACTTAACAATGGCCCCAATGCACAAGGGTAGTGATACTGACAATTCGAATAAGCTGAAGAGAAGCTTTAAAGTGAATGGTTTAAAGTTCTCAATAAGGAAATATATATATATATTGAGGTGCTAAGATCTACAGTAAGAATGAATCTTCTATCTTGAAATTGTGAAGAAAGAAATTCATGCTATGCTAGTTTTGCTGCTGCACCTCCAAGTGCATAACTTACAGCCACAGTGTATAAGTGCTTGGTTAAAATGGAAAAGGCATTAAATCTGTGTATGGAAAACATGAAAAGAAAATGTGTACCAACTGATGGGCAGTGTTGCTCCAGAAAGCACTGAGCCTATATGAAGACTTCAGCAAGGGATCCTCCTGAAACGAGTAATATCAAACCATTAATAAGAAATAACGGGTAATTACAATAAGATATTTTGAGAAACCACATTTAATAACATTACTGCAGTATACTATTATAAACGTTCTATTTTATTATTAGTTATCATTGTTAATCTCTTACTGTGCCTAATTTATAAATTAAACTTATCACAGGTATGTATGTGTGTATAGGGGGAAAAAAAACATATATAGGGTTTGGTATATCTTTGGTTTTAGACATCCACGAGGGGGTCTTAGGATGTATGCCCCACAGATAAAGGAAGACTACTAAATATCAACTCTCGTCTTCTTTATCGACTGGGTCATTCTGTCACTCTTTAAATATTTTAAGTCATAGAATATTCCCATCTTGCAGCCTTCTCCAATCATGTGTAATCTTATCTATTAGAAAATTCTCTCATACTGATATGAAAATACCACGAGTTCGAAGGAGGGAAAAAAAATCATGATGGGCTATTCTGAAGTAACTAGAAACAGCTTCATTCAAAGGCAGCTTCATGAACTTTGAAGTGGGCCTGGAAAGATAAATGAGAGCTGGATGAGCAGAAAAGACTTAGAAAGCTAATTATTCATTCACTCATTCATTGACTCATTGTCATAAAAAATGTGCTGAATGCTTACTATGTGCCAAGAACTTTCTAGCTGTAGGGAAATAAAACAGATTAAAGTCCCTTCCCTATTGAACTATATATTCAGTGGAGCAAAACAGGGAGACAAACAAGTTACAAAATGTATAGGATGTCAGATTCTGATAAATGCTATGGAGAAAATAAAATTAAGTGGGTAAAAAGAATAGGAAGTGCTTAGAAAAAAGATGGGATGCTATTTTAAATACAATGGCCAAGGAACACAACACTGATAAAGGGGCATTTGAGCAAAGTTCTAAAGCAAGAAGCCAATTACATATCTGGGAAAAGGGTTCCAGACAGAGGAAATAGCCTGCAGGCCCTGACATTACTCTGGTAGGATAAAAACCACAGCACAGGAAGAGGTGGAAGCACATAGTATCTTTGGTCACCAATAGCTAGCAGAAAACAAAGAAGGTTAGCATAAGTGAAAATATAGGCTGAAGACAGTGCAGAGAACCTTAACTCCCAAATTTGATGTTACATTACTAGCAACAAGGAGTTCACTGAACAATTTTGAAAAGGCCAGTGAAATGAATAAAATCACAGCTTAAGAAAATATAATACCCTGGCTGGTGTGTCTCAGTGGTTGAGCATCACCTTATGACCCAGGAGGTCATGATTCAATTCCTGGTCAGTTGGGGCACATGCTCAAGTTGTGGACTTGATCCCCAGTGTGGGGCATGCAGGAGGCAGGGGGAGGCAGCAGATCAGTGATTCTCTCTCATCATTGACATCTCTGTCTCTCTCTCCCTCTCCCTTCCTCTCTGAAATCAATAAAAAAATATTTTTAAACAGAAAATATAATTTAAAAAGCCCGAATTTTTCAGACTTTGCACTTGTTTGTTAACTACATATTAGCAAGAAGCAACTTGGTTTTTCTTCATATTTAGATGCTGGCTTAATACCAGCCTTCAGCTTGAAGTGGAAAAAATAATTTAAATAGTTTGTCTCTCTCTATATTAGAACTGTTGCTTTTTTAAAAAGCCTTAATATGCTTGCTTGCACTTCTAGCATGAAGAATAAATTCAAAGACTAAGTTAAATTCTGTACCAGTTTGAGCAAGCTACAAGTACAGTACAAAATAGAATGAGATGATCTTTGAAACATGAAATCTTATATAATAAAAGGCTAATATGCAAATCAACCAAAAGGCAGAACAATTGGTCGCTATGACACACACTGACCACCAGGGGGCAGATGCTCAATGCAGGACCACAGGGGGAGCACCGCTTAGCCAGAAGCTGGGCTCAAAGCTGGAGAGCGCAGCGGTGGTGGTGGTGAAGCATCCATCTTATATAAAAACTGCTCTTTGAAATTTTAACCCTGCTATTTGGCTTCTGTAAATGCTTGCTTGCTTAAATAATAATAAAAATGAGGAATCAAACCTGGGACCTTTCAGTCCGCAGGCCGATGCTCTATCCACTGAGACAAAATTATCAGTGCTGGCACCAGGCCCAGCCTTTGGTTGAGGTCTCAAAGCCCCAGCACATAGGGGCTCTTTAAGAACTTGAAAAAGGGGCCGGAAACACTCCATATTTGGGAGACAAAGAAGGTAAAAACATATAAATAGGGAAAATTCCTCCATGTTGGGGCCCAGAATTTGAGAGACATTTTCCTCTGGACCCGCGCGTAATAAATGTAACTCCATCTCTCTAAGTACTGCTTGGTTCTTCTCCGGTTTTCTGTAACAGTGGGAGCCTCTCCCACCTCCTCAGCAGTGCTAAGGATGTCTGACGGCTTAAGCCCGCACCTCCCCGGGGAACGGGCCTAAGCTGTCAGTCGGACATCTCCCAAGGATTCCCGAACTGCGAGAGGGTGCAGGCTGGGCTGAAGGACTGCCCCCTGAGTGCATGAATTTCGTGCACTGGGCCTCTAGTATTTCATAATATGCCACAGAATATAAGCAATATTTTCATTTGATGTTGAAAAAATTTGTGATATTAGCAGTCAGCAAAATAACATCAAATTTATATATGAAGAGCACATCATAAGAGATTTCCTCTATAAATTGACTTAGCCTTCAGAGAATGGACAGACTGATTTAGTAGATTAACTTGTTTTGCAACACTCGTCAGTAGTAGCAACATCAATAATTCCGTATTTTCTCCTATATTGTGTTAGTAACAGATGCTCTAAAAAATGTTAAATATAACTATTGTGAAAATGATATAAAAGGAGACGCCATCTCAGAGTAATTGAATTACTTTGCATATCTTACTCCTCAAACATCTGGAATGTTTGAACTGGGAAAAATAACCTTTGGAATAGGCCACAACAGCATTGTATTCCAAACAACTGTTTGTAAAGCTAACAGGAAAGCAGACATCCTTGACTATGAGGCTAAAAATTATAAAGTCTGTAGAATTAGCATCACCATGTTATAAGTAATGTAAAGAATAACTTAGCACATGTGTCGAAATTCCTTCCCTGGTTTATTAGCACCAATAGAAATACCTATTTATGAAATTATTTACCTTCCCTTTCTCATAAATACCCCACCCCGTAATCCCATAATCAGTACACTATTTGAGTTTCTATCTGAATCAATACTTCTCAGATAGCTTATTCTTTGATCTAAAATAAACAGTTTGTTGCCTCTCACTTTGGCTTTATATATATATATATATATATATATATATATATATATATATACACACACACATATTTTTTATTGATTTTTTACAGAAAGGAAGGGAGAGGAATAGAGAGTTAGAAACATCAATGAGAGAGAAACACCAATCAGCTGCCTCCTGTACACCTCCCAGTGGGAATGTGCCCGCAACCAAGGTACATGCCCTTGACTGGAATCAAACCTGGGACCTTTCAGTCCGCAGGCCGATTCTCTATCCACTGAGCCAAAGCAGTCAGGGCTGGCTTTTTATTTTTTAGGTTAGCACTATTTTCTTCCAAGAGCCTAGGAAACGTTCATTTTAGTAAAAAGAAACAAAAGATTTAAAGTAATTTTCTTTCCATGCCTTTTTCCTACTAAAATGCTATACTGAGTTCAATTTCTAAACAATATGAATGAACAGACACTGAATTTACCTACAGTTTAAAAAACTTTAAAACCAAACAAAATATATAAAACAACATTCCTGAAGAGATTGGAAAACAAGAGATGAAAACAAACTAGGTGGGAGGACTACAGTGAACTCATTTCTGCCTGGGGCAAAGTTTCCTGGCCATGACACAGGGAAGATAAACCCAGAAGTGCCCCAGTGGTCTCCCTAACTCAAGGAGCTGGAGCTGGGAGTCCACAAAGACCGAAGTTGCTACATTTCATTAGGCAGTATACAAGAGAGGAGAGAGATGCACTGAGAACTCCTTAGATCTGCAAAAGGTCACCCTTGAGTACTGATTAATACCAGATGTACCGGTTAATAATCCGGATTTTGTAATCAAAGAAAACACGATAATTTCAAGAGAAAATCAAAAGTGCTTTATTCAAAGTAATGTCCATCGCTAGCTACACATTTCCCCCATCTTTCAGGTAATTTGTAGACACTGTCCCAATAGAACTTTTCTTGTTTTGAGGCAAACCATTCGGGAACCCAATTTTCCACATCATCACAAGTTTTGAAGTGCTGCTCAGAAAGCGCGTGTGCCATCGATCCTAACAAGAGGTAATCTGAAGGAGCAAGGTCTGGTGAATACGGGTTGGTTAATACTTCACAGGCAAGATCTTTTAACATGTCTTTAACTGGTTTTGAAATGTGTGATGGTGCTTTATCATGAATCAAAATTACTTTGCCATGTCTTCTGGCCCATTCTGGTCATTTCATGATCAAAGCAAAGCATGGTTCAAATTGATTATTTGTTGTCGGTAGCAATCAGTATTAATAGTTTCACCTGTTTCAGAAGCTCATACTACACCACACCTTCCTGATCTCACCAAACGCAAAGCATTGTCTTCTTTCCGAAGCAATTTGGCCTTGCAGTCGATGTTGATGGTTGATCTGGATCAACCCATGATTTTGTGCGTCTGGGATTCTCAAAATCACTTTTCATCGCCTGTCACAATTGGAAGCAAAAAAGACTTTCTTTTGTGCCATTGAAGCAACACTTTACTGATGACTTTTCGGTTTTCCATTTGTCTTTCGTTCAGCTGATGTGGCACCCACTGATGACTTTTCGGTTTTCCATTTGTCTTTCCTTCAGCTGATGTGGCACCCATTTTTCTTCCTTTAAAATCTTTCCCATTGCTTGTAAACGATCGGAAACTGTTTGCTGAGCAACGTTTAATCTTTCTGCAAGTTGTTTTTGAGTTTGACTCGCATCTTCATCCAATAATGCTTGTAATTGTTGGTCTTCAAACTTTTTTGGTTGACCTGGACGTTCTTTGTCTTTCACATCGAAATCATCACTTTTAAAGCGTTTAAACCAGCGTTCACAAGTATCTTGAGATGGAGCATGTTCACCATAAGCTTCCCGAAGTATATGATAACTTTCAGCAGCACTTCTCTTCAAAATAATGAATTAAAACTTCCCGCAAATGCTCTTTTTTTTGGCATGAAATACGACATTTTTAAGTGTAAGAATATATATGATGTTAGCACCTTCAGAAAATTTGACATACGAAGTTTTGAAGCTTGCTGTCAATACAACAAAATAGCATACATATCAAATTGCATATATATCAACATATGTGTAACTCCATCTATTGAAAAAAGTTCGCATTATTAACTAGAACATACAAGTGAGGAAACTGAAAAAGGTAGAGAAAGAACCACTCAAAACAATTGGAACAATCTTAACGCCCAGAACAATCCAGAATATGTGTGTGCCCATCAGCCAGACTAAAAACCTTAATCATTCATGGAACATTAGATATGGTAATTCAAAGAATTTTTGCCTCACTAATGGGAAAAATTAACTCTAGGGTAAACACTGCTCTAGTTTCACCTAACAAGACTTAAAAAGCAAGATCTGGAAGAGTAAATAGTTCCAAATAACTGCACCAAAGAAAGAAAAAGCTCAAGAATCATTATAGAAATACAAAAAATAAAATAAAATCCAGAACCTATAAGCAAAATGCACCAATAAAAAGAATATGATCTATAAAGAGAAAAGCCAATCCATTGAAACTGACCCAAAAATTATGTAACAACAGGATTAGTAAGCAAGGACATTAAAACCATTATTATTATGACTTCCATATGTCTAACCAGCTATAGGAAAGACTGAACAAGTTAAGTACAGGCATGGAATAGAATATTAATAAATACAGGGTGTCCCATACAAATGTGTATGCATTTTGGGGGAGATATCATTCATACATACCTACATATATCCCAATCAAACTGCTAGAGGTGAAAACTATAATGCCGGGGGGGAGGGGGGGAATACACTGCATAGGATTAACTGGAGATTAGACAATAAAGAAATATAAAGATTAAGAAATCTGAAAACAAAGCAATAGCAACTATTCAAACTGAAACACTAACACAAAACATGTGCACGCGCGCGTGCACACACACACAGACACACTCACCAGTTTCAATAGCCTAATTAATTTGTAATTGGAATCCCTGAATTAGGATAAAGTAACAGAAAAAAGTACTTAAATAACTGCAGAAATATTTCCCAATTTCTGAAAAGTATATAACTGCAGGACCAAAAATCTCAAAGAATCCCAAATACAAGGAACATGAAGAATATCATCTAAAGGTACACCATAATATAATTGCTTAAAACTAGAGATGAACAGAAAAATCTTGAAGCATCTGGGGGGAAAAGAACATATTATGTACAAAGGAACAAATATGATGACAGATTTATCATCAGAAACAAAACAAGGTAGAAGTCAGTAAAACAACATCTTAAAAGTACGGAAAGTAGAGAAACCCAGATGGCGGCATAGGTAAACACCTAAACTGCTACCTCGCACAACCATATCAAAACTACAACTAAAAGACAAAACAGACACCATCCAGAACCACAGGAAAGCTGGCTGAGTGGAAATTCTACAACTAGAAGAAAAGAGGAAAGCACATTGAGACTCAGAGGAGCTGCAAAAGGCTCACGGAGAGGACGGGAGGCTGTGTGCATGGGCGGCTAAGTGCGCGGCTGGTTTTCTAAAGCGGGAGGGAGAAGGAAGTTACTAACTGCACTGAACTCCAGTCCCAGGCGAGACACTGGGAAACCAGACTCATTCGGGGGGAATCTGGACTGTCGGGAAAAGAGAAAGCACACTGAGACTCAGGAGCTGCGGAAGGCAGAGGTCTGGAGGCATGCGTGCGCAGAGGACTGACTGCTGAATACACGGGAGGCTGACTGTGTGGCTGGCTTTCTAAAGCGAGGGGAAGAAAGAAGTTCCCGACTGCTCTGAACTCCAGTTCCAGGCAAGTTTCTGGGAACCCCAACTCATTCAGGGAGAAACTGGACTGTCTGGCAGCAGGCGAAACTCGAGGGCGGCTTTCTCTCAGAGGTGTTTGCAGTGATTACCAAGGGACACTGAGACCCAGGGCAGGGCTGACGGGAAACCAAGGCTGTCTACTCCGCCCGGAAACTCCGCCCCATCCAAGCTGAGCACAGAGGCTTTTGCAATTTTGCAAGTCTTGTCTCATAAGAGTGTCTCCAGCACAGAAATGTTCCCAGTGTAGACACAGCTGAACCTCACAGCCAATTGGCCTGGAGGTCAATTCCTCCCAGTGATACCAACAACAATCAAGACTTAACTACAACAAGGCTATACACACAGTCCACAAAGGGGTGCACCAACAGTGTCCACCTCAGGTAACTGGGGAGGCTGAGGCACTGGGCCCTAGAGGACACATACCACACAAAGCTACTCTACCAACTCAGGGAAGCAGCCAAAATGCGGAGACAAAGAAACAGATCACAAATGAAAGAAATGGAGGAAAACAAACAACTGGATATAGAATTCAAAACCACAGTTATAAGGTTTTTCAAGAATTTCCTCGAAAAGGCCGATAAATTTAGCGAGACCCTTGAGGATATGAAAAAGGACCAACTAGAAATTAAACATACACTGACTGAAATAAAAAATATTATGCAGAGACCTAACAGCAGACTAGAGGACCGAAAGAATCAAGTCAAAGATTTGAAATACAAAGAAGCAAAAAACACTCAGCCGGAAAAGCAAAAAGAATCCAAAAATTTGAAGATAGTGTAAGGAGCCCCTGGGCCAACCTCAAGCATACCAAGATTAGAATTATGGGGGTGACAGAAGAAGAGAGAGAGCAAGATACTGAAAACCTATTTGAAGAAATAATGACAGAGAACTTCCCCCACCTGGTGAAAGAAATAGACTTACAAGTCCAGGAAGTGCACAGAACCCCAAACAAAAGGCATCCAAAGAGGACCACACCAAGACACATCATAAATAAAATGCCAAGAGCAAAAGACAAAGAGAGAATATTAAAAGCAGCAAGAGAAAAACAGTTAATTACCTACAAGGGAGCACCCATACAACTGTCAGCTGATTTCTCAACAGAAACTATGCAGGCCAGACAGGAGTGGCAAGAAATCTACAAAATGATGAATAGCAAGAACCTACAACCAAGATTATTCTACCTAGCAAAGCTATCATTCAGAATTGAAGGTCAGAGATAAAGAGCTTCACAGGTAAGAAAAAGCTAAAGGAGTTCAACACCTCTAAACCAGTATTATATGAAATGCTGAAAGGTATTCTTTAAGAAGAGGAAAAAGAAGAAAAAGATAAAGATAAAAATTATGAACAACAAACACATGTCTATCAACAAGTGAATCTAAAAATCAAGTGAATAAAAAATCTGATGAACAGAATAAACTGGTGAATATAATATAATCAGGGGCATAAAAAGGGAGTGGACTGACAATTCTCAGGGGGAAAGGGGTGTGGGCGGTGCAGGAAGAGACTGGACAAAAAGCGTACACCTATGGATGAGGACAGTGGGGGGGAGGTAAGGGCAGAGGGTGGGGTGCGAACCGGTGGAGGGGAGCAATGGGGGGAAAAAAAGGAACAATTGTAATAATCTGAACAATAAAGATTTATTAAAGAAAAAAAAAGTACGGAAAGTAAAATACTATCCACCTAGAACTGTTTACCATACTAAAATATTTTTCAAAAACAAAGGTGACATAAAGATCAGGCCAGAAATCAATGATAAAGAGAATAGGAAAAAAAAACAAAGAAAGTCAATTAAAATAAAAGGTGATCATTTCAGAATATTAATAAAATTGATAAGCCTCTAGCCTGACTGATTAGGGAAAAAGTGAAAACACAAATGACCAATATCAGAAATGGGAGAAGAGACATCACCAGATTCTGTAAGTATTAGAAAGATAATAAGGGAATATTATGAATAACTTTACTTTTATACTTTACAATGAGTTGACTAATTCCCTGAACGACACAAATGAGATCTTTCTAGAAGGAAAAAAAGTAATAATAACCTAAGTAGCCCAGTATCTATTAAAGAACCTGAATCTGTAATTAAAAACTTTCCAGCAAAAAAACTCCAAGCCCAAGTGGTGTCACTAGGGAAATCTACCAAGCATACAAATTCTACACAAATGCTTCAGGAAACTGAAGGGAGCGAAGGGGAGTGATATTTCCCAATTCTTTCTAAGAGGCCAACAAAACCCTGACACCAAAACCAGACAAGGATATCACAAGAAACAAAACCTTCAGTTCAACAACCTTCATGAATATTTGCAAAAATTCTTAATAATGTTTTAGCAAATCAAATCCAGGGACATATAAAAAAGATAATACTACATCATGGCCAAGTGTGATTTGTCCGAAGAATGCAAGGTTAGTTTACATGCAAAATCAATGTAATTCATTATATTCAAGAACTATAAAAGCAAAACTACATAAGAAAAAAAAAAAAGCCTGGGTGGTGTGGCTCAGTGGTTGAGCAGTGACCCATGAACGAGGAGGCCACAGTTCAATTCCCAGGTACACGGGTTTCAGGCCCGATCTCCAGTGGGGGTATGGGGATATTTGTAGGAGGCAGCCAATCAATGATTATCTCTCATCATTGATGTTTCTATCTCTCCCTCTCTCTGAAGTCAATAAAAATAGATTTAAAAAAGAAGAAAAAAACACTACATGATCTCAATAGATGCAAAAAAAGCATCTGATAAAGTCCAACATCCATTTCTGATATTTTAAAAACCCAAAACTCAGCAAACTGGTAATAAAAGGGAACTTCTTCAACTTTATAAAAATATTCTATGAAAAACCTATAGCTAACATCATATTTAAGGGGACAACCAAGTCCATTCTCACCACTTGTATTTTACTGAAGGTTCTAGCTAGTGAAATAAAGTTAGAAAAAGGAAATAAAAGCATCCAAATTGGAGAGGAAGTAAAAAATGGTCATTTTTTAAGATGACATCATCTAGGTAGAAGATCTTACAGGATCTACAAAAAAGCTACTAAAACAAATACATGAGTTATCAAGATTGCAGGACAAAAGATGAATATGCAAAACCCTATTGTATTTCCATATTCCAACAACAATCAGAAGCTGAAATTTTAAAAATACCATTACAATAACATTTAAAAATAAATACTTAGAGATAAAATTGACAAGAGACCTCTACACTGAAAACTATAAAATATTGCTGAGAGAAATTAAAGCAGATCTAAATAAATGTTGAGATATACTTGGTTTATGGATTAGAAGACTCTCTATTGTAAAAGATGTCAATTCTCTTCTAAATGGATATATAGGCTAAAAGCAATTCCAATTAATATCCCAGAAGATTACTTTGTAGAAACTAACAAACTGATACTAAAATTCATATGGAAGTTCAGGGAAGCTGGAATAGCAAAAACACTCTGAAAAAGAATAACAAAGTTGAAGGACTTTATACTACCTGTCTTCAAGACTTATAAAGACAGCATTATAGACACTCTAACAATGGCATGAAAATAGATCAATTGAACATAATGAAATCCAGAAATACTTCCAGACATACATGGTCAATCGATTTCTGAAATAGTCAATTTCAGGGAAGAAAAAATAATCCTTTCAGGAAATGCTGCTGAAAGAATTGAATATCCATACATTAAAAAAAAATTGACTTTGATCTATACCTTGTATCATATACAAAAAGCACCTCAAAGTGGATCACGGCCATAAATACTGAACTATAAAACTTTTAGGAAACAACATGGGAAGAAAACCTCAGGGTTTGGGTTAGGAAAGAGTTCTCAGACTTGCAAAACCATAAAAGAAAAAGTTTTCATAAAAGGAGAAATCAATAAATTGGACCTCATCAAAATTAAAAACTTTGATCTATAAAAGACCATGTGACGATTATATAAAGACAAGCTACAGCCTTGGACGGTTTGGCTCAGTGTTTAGAGCATCAGCCCATGAACAAAAGGATCGCAGGTTCAATTCCCAATCAAGGACAGGTACCTCAGATACAGGCTCCATCCCTGGCCAGTTCGGGGTGCGAATGGAAGGCAACCAATTAATTGTCTCTCTCACATCAATGTTTCTCATGTACATGTGCCCCCTCTCCCCTCCCCTCCATTCTCTCTCTAAAAAAAAAAAAAAAAAAGGAAAAAATGTCCTCGGATTAAAAAAAAAAAAAAGAATCTAGAGTAGAAAATATTTATATATATATATATCTGATAAAGGACTAGTATGTAGAATATATAAGCACATTCAAAACTCAACAGTATTTTGACAATGAGGGAGGCTATCCATGTATAGAGGGAGGGGATATATGGGAAATCATTGTACCTTTTACTCAGTATTACTGTGAACCTAAAACTGCTCTTAAAAAGTCTATTTTTTTTTTTTAATCAACAGTGAAAAAAATCCAGCTAGAAAATGAAAGACTGAAGATTAAACCAGTGGTTAAGATGGAGACGTAGGTAAATATGGTACTCCAATCCTCCCACAACCACACTGAAATTACAACTAAACTACAGAAAAACCATCATTCAGAATCTCCTGAAATCTAAATGAACAGGAGTCCTACAACTAAGGATATAAAGAAACCACATCAAAACTGGTAAGAGAGGCAGAGATGGTGAATAGACTGGTTCCATACCCATTTGTAGAAGTTAAAAATCGGGAGGAATATTTTGGCAGCAGAGGTCCCTCCTGAAGAGTGAGGGGTCCCAGTCCCACACCAGGCCCCACCCAGACCAGGGTTTCAATGCCAGGAAGAGAAGTCCCCATAACTTCTGGATGTAAAAATAACCAGTGGGAATGTGGCTGAATGAGACTGAGGGAGAGCCAGAAAAGCTTTCTCCCAGACAAAAGTTCTGGCAGAGGCCACTGTTCCTTTTCTAAGCCCTCCTCCCACAGAGCCAGCAGGCAAGCACCATATCTGACTCCCATCAACCTGGCTAACATTGTTGGCCCCACCCTGATACTTCCCTGAGACCTCGCCCAGCCCAACTTGCTGTTTCCAGTGGCTTTTCCATACAAACGGCCTGTCTTGGTTCATGCTTCAGACTTTCCTAAAATCTCTCAAATAAGCAGCATCTGGCCTCAGCTGCCATGTATCTCTTCCTAAGTGGCTCCAGGCCTGCCACTAGTGGCAGCTGGCCTTGGTTCACAGCACAAGTAGCAGCCATCTGCAGATCACTTTGTAGCTCAAGCCAGGTGATCCCGGGCAGGACACAGATGGCAGCTAACCTTGGCCTGCACCTCCTAGGAAGTGCACCCAGTGGACAGCTTTGCACCATGTTGAAGTACCACAGAACCATCTCCACAAGTAAAACACTCAAGGAGCTAATTCAGTGGGCACCAGAGTCCCGCTGAAGTAAGTCCAGCTGATACTCCATAGTGGTCACAGCCAGTCCCTGCAGCCAATATGCCTGGGGTAAATCTCTTACATTGATGTGCCAACAGAAATCAAGGCTTAACTACAACAGAAGGGTGTACACAGTTTATGGGCAGCACACCCACAGTGCCCAGCTCGGGTGATTGGGGAGGCTATGCCACTGGACCCTACTGAGCTCCTACTACAGAAGGCCACTTTACCATGCCCAGGAGACACAGCAACTCTACCTAATACATAGAAACCAATATAGGGAGGCTGCCAAAATAAGGAGATAAAGAAACATGTCCCAAATGAAAGAAAACTCCAGAAAAAGAACTAAATAAAAGGAGACAATCAATCTTCCAGATGCAGAAATCAAAACATTGGTTATAAGGATGCTCAATGATCTCAGTGAGAATTTCAACAAACAGATAGGAAACAGAAAAAAGAACCAGTCAGAAATGAAGGAACCATTAACCAAAATGAAGAATACATTACAGGGAATCGATTGTGGAGTAGAAAATGAAGAAAATCAAATCAGAGATTTGAAAAGCAAGGAAGCAGAAGACACCCAATTAAGACAGCAAACAGAAAAATGAATTTAAAAAAAGAGGATAGTATAAGGAACTGCTGGGACAACTTTAAGTACACCAACATTTGCATCATGGGGGTGCCAGAAGGAGGAGAGCAAGGAACTAAAAACCTATGTGAAAGCTCTGGCTGGCTTGGCTTAGTGGTAAGAGTACTGGCCTGCGAACCGAAGGGCCAGGGGTTATATTCCGGTCAAGGGCACATACCTGGGTTGCAGGTTCCCTAGCCCAGTTGGGGTGAGCGTAGGAGACTACCAACTGATGCGGCTCTCTCACATCAATGTTTTTCCTCTCTCTCTCTCTCTCTCTCATCTCTCCCCTGCCCCTCCCTTCCACTCTCTCTAAAAATCAATGGGAAAAAATATTCCCCAGTGAAGATTAACCAAAAAAACACACAAAACTATGTAAAAAAAAAAAAAAAAAAAATGACCAAAAACTTTCCTAACCTGGTGAAGGAAATAGATATACAAGCCCAGGAAGCACAAAAAGTCCCAAACAAGATGAACCCAGAGGCCCATAACAAGACACATCATAATTAAAATGTCAATAATTCTACTTATTATCAAAAAGAACTATTAATACATGCAAAATGAATAAACCTCCAAAGAATTACACTGAGTAATAAAGTCAAAGAGACAAAGAGAGAATCTTAAAGGCATCAAGAGAAAAGTAGTTATCACAAGGGAGCTCCCATAAGACTGTCAGCTAATTTCTCAACAGAAACTTTGCAGGCCAGAATGGATTGGCATGAAATATCCAAAGTCACGTAAAGCAAAAACCTATAACCAAGATTATTCTACCCAGCAAAGCTATCATTTAGAATTGAAAAACAGATAAAGAGTTTCCCAGACAAGAAAAAGCTAAAGGAGTTCATCACCACCAAACCAGTATTACAAGAAATGTCACAGGATCTTCTTTAAGATGGGAGGGGAGTTGGGGGGAAGAGTAAAAGAGACGAAGGAATTAAGAAATACAAATTGGGCCCTGGAGGGTGTGACTCAATTGATTGTAGCATCGTTTGATTCCTGATCTGGGCAATGGCCAGGTTGTGGGCTCAATCCCCAGTAGGGAGCATGCAGTAGGCAGCCAATCAATGATTCTCTCTCCTCATCGATGTTTCTCTCCTTTCCATCTCCCTTCCTCTCTCTGAAATCAGTAAAAACATACATATTTTTTTAAAAAATACAAATTGGTAGTTACAGAATTGTCATAGGGATATAAAGTATGGTATAGGGCATATTGTTAATAATACTGTAACAACAATGTATGATGTCAGATGTGTACTAGATTTATCGGGATGATAGCTGGTAAGTTATGTAATGTCTTAATCGTTGGGACTAACAGATATTTCACTTTAGAGGATATTACAGATGGAATATAAGCACATGAAAAGATATTCAACACCATTAGTCAATAGGAAAATGCAAATCAAAACCAGCATCACTACATTACACACCTAACAAAATGACTAAAATAAAAAACGGTGACAACACCAAATGCTGGCAAAGATGTAGAGACATTGGATCACTCATGTATTACTGGTAGAAATGCAAAATAATACAGCCATTTTGGAAATGTTTGGCAATTTTGTGATTCTAAATATGCAATTACCATATAACCCAGAAATTGCACTACTGGGCATTTACCAGAGAAATAAAAGCTTATGTGCAAATGAAAACCTGTACATAAATGCAGAGCTTTATTTGTAATAGTCAAAAACTAGAAATGGCCCAGAGGTCCTTCACTACGTGAATGGTTAAACTATGGTACATAGATACATACATACCATAAAATTCTACTTATTATCAAAAAGGTAACTATTAATACATGCAAAATGAATAAATCTCCAAAGAATTACACTGAGTAATAAAGTCAATTTCAAAAGCATCATATGATTCCATTTATATAACTAGAGGCCCAGTGCATAAGATTCATGCAGTCGGGGGGCAGGGAGGGGGGGGCGGTCCCTTCAGCCCGGCCTGTGCCCTCTGGCAGTCCGAGAGCCCTCAGGAAATGTCCACTCCCAGCAGTTGGACATCCTTAGCACCGCCACGGAGGTGAGAGAGGCTCCCGCCACCGCCGTGAGCCCGGCTCAGGGCATGCTCCCCCTGTGTGAGTACACTGACCACCAGGGGGCAGCTCCTGCGTTGAGTGTCTGCCCCCTGGTGGTCAGTGCACATCATAGCAACCAGTCGTTCCACCGTTTGGTTGATTTGCATATTACCCTTTTATTATATAGGAGGATTTTGAAATGACAAAATTTTAGAGTGGAAAACAGATTGGGGAAAGAGAGTAGGTGGGGAGGAATGGGAGGAAGGTGTGTGTGACTATAAGAGGGCAACACAAGAGATATTAGTGGTTATGGAACTGTACTACATTTTGACTATGGTGGCAGATGTGATAAAATTGTACAGAACGAGAGAAAGATAATTATCACATGATCTCACTCATTTGTGGAATATAATAAACAATATAAACTGATGAACAAAAATAGATCCAGAGGAAGAGAAACATCAGTCAGAACGTCAAACCTCAGGGAAGGTAGGGCAGGGTAAGGGGGAGAGAACAACCAAACGATTTATTTATATGCATGCATATAAGCCTAATCAATGGACACAGACAACAGGGGGTGGGGGCATGAATGGGAGGTGGGGGGTAATGCAGGAATAAGGACACATAAGTAATACCTTAATCAATAAAGAAAATTTTTTAAAAACTGTATAGAACTAAATACATACATATGTACATATGTGTGAGTAGAAGTAAAACTGTAGAAATCACAGTAAAATGAGATCTCATCATGTCAAAATCCTGGTTAGATATTGTACTATCATTTCTCAAGATGTTACCATCAGAGGTAGCTGAGCAAAGTGTCTTTTTTTTTTTTTTAACCAACCAACATATATTACGCTATGATTCACACTGTCATAAAGTCTTTGTTTCTCTCTTTTCACCCCAAACGTGCACCAAATAGAGGAAGAAGATATTACCTCAATTAAACGGCACAGAGAAAATATGGTCATATTTTTAAGTTATAGTAACTTTAATCTTCAAAGCAAAGAAGAAAAACCACTAGAAATGCTCAATTTTCTACAATGAGAAAACTATATACTGTAATCATCTGGTAATAAATATATGTAAGGTACAGTAAATTATATAGTAACAAAAAATCTTAACTAAAATCCTTCTAAACAAATTCCCTCACTAAGTTAATTGGGGTTCTTTATTGATAAACTGATTTTATGTTAAAAAGGTATGTGGAAAAAAATTCATTTCAAATTCAAGAACAATGATTACTTCATGAAAATAATAATCCTTATTATATAAAATTTTTAAATTAGAACATGACTCTGAGTTGAACTTTCTGTGATAGTCTTTAATCTAGCACAGTAGTAACTAGCCACGTATGGCTATTAAGCCTTGATATAAGGCTAGTGGAATGAAGGAACTGAATATTTAACTTCAATTAAATAGCCACAAATGACTGGTGGCTACCACATACCACATTGAACAGAGCAGATTTAGAACTTACAGAAAAATTCAAAAATAATACACACAAACACACACATAATATATAATAATCATCAGTGTAATAAATAAGTCAGTATAATATTTCTCAGCCATGGCTGTTTGGGCAGAATAATTCATTGTGCAGGGCTGCCCTAAAAATATATATTCCTTTCAAACAATAAAGGTATTTTTCCCAAGTTTAATTTTATGGTCACTCTATAATATTATAGAGTATGATTTAATTCAAAGAAATCACTGAAGGTACTGTATTAAGAGTAAAAATGCATTTTAACCAGCAGAGGGCAGATATGTTATAAACACCACATGCCAATTTAATGTTTAGTCCAATTGTACTCAATCTAAAGACATAGTATATTCACTTTCACAAAAGAAATTGTATTTCTTGAAAATAAGAGAGGATATGCTAAAAATAAATGTATATTTTTCAAAAATAAACTGACAGTTCTCCCCAAAACCAGTTTTTGTCAATTTTATTGGTTTATCCAAGAGTTAACTATAAAAACAAAATAACCCTGACAAACAAAATGTCACCCAAGCCTTATTATTAAGGCCATTTACATATATATTAACAACACTCCTTGAGGTGCAAAATAAATTATACATAACTTCGTCAAGAGTATAAAAGTTGTCCAAATTCCATGGGAAAATAAAGCATTCATTCAAAAGTAAACTAAATGCAGGAAACAAAACAAGTAATGAAATGTGGTAAAGGTGCTAAAAAAAAAACGGCAAAGGTTTGCCTGAGAAAACTTGAGAAATGGTGCCAACATATTGAAAATTCACTTTCTTGACTATGCACAGCAGGTAAAAACAGGCTAGAAGCAGAGTGGGTTCAGTTTCACAGCAGTCTTTCTTAAGAGCTTAGAAAATAGTTTTAAAGTCTACCAAAATAAAATGCCCTTTTCTAGTCCCTTTTACCTCACTATTGCATTTAATTTTCCTGACTATAACCATTTCTTAGCACACTTGTCCTGAGGCTCTTGTGTCCTAGTTTTCCTTACAGTCTTCCAGGATTCCATTCAATTCCTTCAATGATTTTACTTCCTATCGTCTTGGTCACAGACTCTCTGATCTACAAGTGTCTAATCCACTCATTGCTGTAGCAAACATTTCCATGCAGACAACTCCCAAATCAACAATCACTCCCCTGTGTATCGCCCCCCCTCCCCCGCCCTAAATTTCTGCCTGGTACTTTATACCTGCCTCCGGGAATGTACTAGTAAAAAGCATGTGCACTAATCCTATGCACGAACCTGCTTACCAGCTTCTCCCTACCTAGAATAATTTTGCCACTCTTTTTTTTTTCATTTTTAATATATTTTATTGATTTTTTACAGAGAGGAAGGAAGAGGGATAGAGAGTTAGAAACATCAATGAGAGAGGAACATTGATCAGCTGCCTCCTGCACTCCCCCTACTGGGGATGTGCCTGCAACCCAGGTACATGCCCTTGACCAGAATCGAACCTGGGACCTTTCAGTCCGCAGGCCGATGCTCTATCCACTGAGCCAAACCGGTTTTGGCTAATTTTGCCACTCTTTTCCTTTAAGTCTGATTCTACTCTTCCTCAAGAACTGCCTCTTTTATTAAAAGGCTTCCCCCAACTTCCACTCTTGGTAATTTCAACTTTCTCTGAACTTCTGTAACACTTAATGCTTGCACTATTCTTTCCACGCAGGTATCCAGAATGTACTCTGTGCTTATGGACTGTCTCCTTAAAGCAAGACTCCTAAAGGGCAGGACAGGGCTTCTGTTGCATACCTCTCATACCTTTTCCTAATGTCTACTCTAGTGGAACAGCAGATACACACACACACACACACACACACACACACACACACACACACACACACACACACACACACACACGGGGGGTAGGGGGGGAGAAGAGGAGACTACTTTTTCCTGAACCTTCCAAAAAGTATTCTTGTGTGGATCTAGTCTCAAAATCTGTTCAATTACATTGTTTACCAAACAAAATATAATTCACAAATGCTTCCTGCAAAGAAATGACTGAGTGCTTAAAAAGAAGAGGAGAAACCTGACATAATTATCAAATGCTACTTTGTGCCAGACATTACTTCACAAGCTCAGTTAATCCTCACATCCCTGTGACACAGGTATGGCCATTTTACATGTAATGACATGAGGCTTAAGTTTAAATAGCACACTCCCACCTCAAAGAAGGAAGGAGGAAAAAGAGGGAGGGAGGGAGGGAGGGAGGGAGGGAGGGAGGGAGGGAGGGAGGGGGAGGGAGGGAGGGAATCAGCAATGGGAAAACTTCAGTTTTAATCCCGAGCAGTCAGCCTTCAAAGTCCATGCTTTGGCTACTGAACCAGTAGCCTCTCAAAAACAGCAGAGCAATACTCAGTCAATTGGGGGAAGAAATAATATGTTATTATGTATTATATAACCATATTTTTATTCTAGTCCTCCCTTAAACTTGGCAAGAAGAAAGATACATAATTCAAAATATAAGGATACTGAAAACTTACAAGGTTCTTAAGAGGAAAACATTCCCCTGCTATTTTTCAAATGCTGATTTACTTTGGCAAAGATGTTAAACAATGGTAATCATTTAAGAATTTACTGATCAGCATGGTAAAAGATAAAAGATAAAAGGAAAAAATGAAATAAAGCTTAATTTTAACAATCAATACCCTTGTTTCACCTAACTGTCCTAAAGTTTAAGCCTTGTCAAACCTATTTCTCTGTTCAGGGGTTTAGCATCATTCAAAAATTGACTTTAAAAGTTCAAAGTTTAAGCAAGCACATTACAGGTTGCCTTTATTTTGTTTACTCTTTCACAAACAGGCTAGTGCTTTTTATTTGCAAATTTCTCTCTCAAGCCCAAAGACATCCAATATTTACATATGCCTCTCTCTTTTAAACTAGGCTGGACAATATTTACAAACACCTCTTGCTTTTAAGCTATTCTCCACACTATTTACAGTTTTCATGATATCATTTGCTTCTAGTTAACACCTCCAATAAATAGCATTCCAAGTTTCAAAACATGTTTACATTATTGCCAAATCTGTTTAAAGAAACCGAGTAAGTAAATACTTAATGTGTAATCATTCCTCACTCTGATTATTAATTTAATATTCTGCCATTACACAGAGGTTTGGTTAAATATAAAAACCCAGAATTTATCTCCTTTCTCATTGTGTACAAGGCTAAATGTAAAGCAAATGGGGAAAAAATAAAAAGCTTAAAGTGACTTTTTTTTTTTTTTGGTTAATCCTCACCCAAGGATATTTTTCTATTGATTTTTAGGGAGAGTGGAAGAAAGAGGGAAAGACAGAGAAACATCGAAGTGAGAGAAACACACCAATTGGTTGCCTCCTGCATGAGCCCTGAACAGGGACAGGGCCAGGGAGGAGCCTGCGACAAGGTATGTGCCCTTGATGGAAATCAAACCTGGGACCCTTCGGTCCACAGGTCGATGCTCTACCCACTGAATCAAAATGGCTAGGGCAAAAGTGACCTTTTACAAGGGTGACGTTCATTTTTGGGTGCACAAAGCAACAGACAGGTTTCCAAATAACTTTGACACAGCTTTGAGCAAATAATTTAACCTCTCTTCATCTCTCTAACAGGAGATTAGACCAGATACCATGCCTGGTCTCTTTTATCTCTAAACTTTCTATCATTTCATAGTTACAAAAAAATGTAGATCAGAGACTGAAAATCTGTCCAAAATGCTCAAACATCACTTATTCGTGGGTTTACAGAATCTAGGATTGAATGGTGTGGCCTACCAGAGAAATCCAGAGGTATCAATGTTGTCTGGAATTTTGTGTTATGGTCCAATGTGACTAGTCAAGTGAAAACGAGAGTGCGCCATTGCCCCCAAACTGAAGGGACAAATCATTTTAAAAAATGGAAATGACCAATAAGCATATTGGAGAGTATCAAGAAAATACAAAATGCAGTGTGATACCATTTGCACCAACCATATTAAGGAAACTTTTCAAAAACATGAATTCCCAGCCCTGGCCAGATAGCTCAGTTGGTTAGAGCGACGTCCCATACACCAAAAGTTTGTGGGTTTGATTCCAAGACAGGGCACATATCCAGGTTATGGATTCAATCCCCAGTCAGGGCGGGTGCAAGAGATGCTCAGTGGGTAGAGTGTAGGACCGCACATCAAAGGGTCTTGGGTTCAGTTCCTAGTCAAGGAAACCTAGGTTAGAGGTTTGAACCTTGGCCCCAGTAGGAGTGGAGGAAACCAACTGATGTGTCTGTTTTGAATCAAATTTTCCTCTAAATCTTGCATTGATATATTAACTATTTATGCCACACTTCATTCTTTAAATTTGTATTTATTGTTGAAAGTATTATAGATCTCCCCTTTCCTTTCCCCATTGATCCCCTCTACCTCGTACGCCCCCCACCCTGCACCCCAGGCCTTCACCACACCTTTGTCTGTGTCCAAGGATTATGCATGTACTAGTATGCATATAAATTCTTTGGTTGATCCCTCCCCACCCACCCCCATCTTCTCTCTGAGACTCAATGCTTCTATGTCTATGGATCTCCTTTGTTCATCAGCTTATTTTGTCCATTAGATTCCACAAATGAGTGAGATCATATGATTGTCTTTCTCTGACTTATTTCACCACACCTCCTTCTTAAAGAACTTGCCTGATCTAGGCCACAGTAAAGAAAACTCCTACTTGCTATTCTTGCAGTCCTCCTGCCTCCAAGCCAAAATGACCAGAGGTGGGCATCTGGTGGGCCAAGTCATCTACCCAGGAATATGGAGTATTACCCCCCAAAAAAGAGACAACCACCTATAGGAAGGCAAATAGCAGTTCACATAGACTTAGGAGCTAATGAAGTATATGGCAAACGAATCAACAAGTAAGGAAAGTACTCAATAAAGAATAAAGCAGGCATGAAGAGTCCCTTAAAATACCCAGAGATACAGAGAGAACCAAAGACACACAAAAATTGGCTGACTGAGGACTTTTCTAGTTCTCTTCAGGTCAAGATGTGGATGTTCTATTCATTCTGATACAAGAAACCATGGCAGATTTGCTGATTTGATCACACAACCTCTAATCCACCCTATTTCTGGAGTGCCTTCTTGTATTCAGAGAACAGAAAGCTAAAACGTTTTCTTTCTAAGATTCTTTTGTAGTTAAGAGTTCTGAATGAGAATTAGTTTACACCAATTAGATACCTTTATGAACTATTTAAGAGCAAAAGTGAGCCCAGCAGACATAGCACAGTGGTTGAGCGTCAAGCTATGAACCAGGAGGTCGCAGTTTGATTCCTGGTCAGGGCACATGCCTGGGTTACAGGCTCAATCCCCAGTGCGGGATATGTGGGGGGCAGCAGAGAGATGATTCTCTCATCATTGATGTTTCTCTCTTTCTCTCTCTCTCTCTCTCTCCCTCTCCCTCTTCCTCTCCCTCTCTTTCTCTCCCTTCCTCCCTGAAATAAAAAATATATTTTTTAAAAATAAAAGCAAAAGTGAGATGGAGACTATCTTCCATCATTCTGCCCTTTTTAGCTATTTTCTGCAAGAAAACAAGATCACAGAATGTTAGAATACAGCTTCTTGTGTGAAGAAGCAGTTTTGACATGGATGCTTGGCTAAATCCCACATTCTAGGACCCAATCGCCAGCTTATATATGTTGTAAAACAGCTGTAGCTTTCTAATCCTGCATCATAGCTAACTTGGTATTGGTGTTTTGTTAGACTTAACAGTTCCAGTTCCAGCCTCAGTGTCTTCTGGGTGGGTCAGTTCTGCTGTGATTTGTTATAGCAGCAGTAGAAAATTAATATACCAGTGATGATTATTTCACTTCAATAAAATACTTCTGCCTGTTTTTTGGTACCATGCACCATCACCACCCCACACCAAAAAGCAACTTTCAAGAGTAGAATGCATAAACATCTAGACTAAACAAAAATTTTATTTTTTAATCCTCACCCAAGGATATTTTTTATTGATTTTTAGAGAGAAAGGGAGGGAGAGGGAGAGGGGGAAGGGGAAAGAGAGAGGGAGGGGAAAGGGGAGGGGTTTGGGAGAGAAAGGGAGAGAGAAATATCGATTGCCTCCCACCTGTGCCCAGACCTGGAACCAAAGCCACAACCTTTTGGTGTACAGGACAATGCTCCAACCAATTGAGCCATGAGGACAGGGCAAACCACTACCTGAGACCTCTGAAGGTCTATTATCAGTTATTCCTAAAATCACTTATCTCTCTTGTGAAATGGAGACCAAAAATTGCTGGGGGTAAATGGGGGGGGGGGAGGGGGGAGAGGTGCACATGAGGGCAGAGAGAATGGAGAATAACTAAAAAGCTTATAATTCTCTCCTCTTTGGACCCTCAAAATCCTCACATTTCATTTGCCGTTCAGAATATATGTGGACATGAAATTTGCACATACTTCCAATAGTACCTTATGTTAGCTCTGTTTTATGTGAAATATTTTTTAAAATCCTTTCTATATGGTACTATAGCTAAAAGCCATTCAGAGTTAACTCTGCCTAGCATCATAAGTCGAAAATACTGACATAGATAAAGGTACATGGTGACTGAAAATTTAACAAACCTGTAGATCTTTTCTTTAAAATGATGAATAAAGGGATCCTGACTTTAGTAGTTACTTAAGAGGTAGTGCTTTCTTTGATTTTATCTTCTCCAAGAAAGCTTAAAAACACAGTTTCAATCAAAAGGACTCCTCACCTAGAGAACTATTCCTATGAGGTATATGATATGGCTTGAAATAATTAAAGATAATACCAGGTAAATTTGCTTAGCGAGACCTAAGTCATCAATGAAAAGCTTTAAAAAATATAAAGATTTCATCATAAGCTCAAGTACAGTAAGACAAAAATATAAACCCTCAATAACAGACTTTTTTTAATTAACAGTCAATACTGACACAAATGACATGAGGCATGGGATTTAGAAAAGAATACAGATCACGTCAGAGTTGAAATACAGTAAATCCTCGATTTTGCATTCCTCGATTTAATGACCTTCAGATGTAACGGACAAAATTTCTGATCCATATGTCATATGTGAAAATTAACACCCTGTTACTCTTTAAATGTTTTTAACCAACATATGTTTATAATTAAATTAACAGGTTATTTTTTGTTATTAATTCAGTTATTTTTAACAAATTAGGCAAAATAGGCCATAGTTAGAAAAGAAAAAAAAACACTGTAGTAATTTTGCAGACATATCTACAACTATAGTCTATATATTTAAATCTAAGAGTCACCACTGGTAATCATTCAGTAAGTGTTTAGCACACCATCATACTGCAGCAGTCTGAATTGGGTACCAGCTGATGTTCCCACCTTTACTAAGCCATGCCCCAGTCACGTGCATTTGTTTACTCCTGGTGACTGGTGAATACATGCATTTACTAGACCTATTCAGTATAAATTTAAAATTACAGTAATACATATAGAAAAATTTTCTGTGAAATTAAACTTTTCATACATACTTAATTTTAATTACACAAACATGTCTACATAAGTAAAAACAGGTAAACTAATTTATCAATTTTTTAAATACATGCTCAGAAAATCTACTTCATTATATAACTGACTTTCCGCTTTAATGGACACCCCCTCACCAGAATTAATCCATTACATCAAGGTTTTATTGTAACTCTTTAGCCTAAGGCTCAATGAAGACAGAGATAACTGGTCACCAAGCAAATCAGAGGCAAAGCTTGAACTCAAACCTAGCTTTACTAACTTAACCCAAGCCAATGCTCTTTCAATTCTATCATGTTGTTTTTATGATTAAAAAAGCTAGGGTAGCCCTAATAGGTTTGGCTCAGTGGCTAGAGTGTTGGCCTGAGGACTGAAGGATCCTGGGTTCAATTCCAGTCAAGGGCACATGTCAAGGTTGCAGGCTTGATCCACAGTAGGGGGCGTGCAGGAGGCAGCCAATCAATGATTCTCTCTCATCGTTAATGCTTCCATGTCTCTCTCTCTCTCTCTTTTTCTCTCTCTCTCTCCCTCCCTTCCCCCCCCTTCCTCTCTGAAATCAATAAAAATATATCTTAAATAAATAAATAAATAATAAATAAATAAAACTTCTTTCAATGAAAAAATTTCTGGCTCTCTGCCCGGCCAGTGATGCTCAGTGGGTTGAGCATCATCCCATTCACCAAGAGGTCACCGGTTCACTTCCTGGTCAGGGTGCAGGCCTGGGTTGCAGGCTTGATCCCTAGTGGGGGGCATAAGGGAGACAGTCGATCAATGTTTCTGTCACTCTCTCCCTCTCCCACTAAAATCAATTTTAAAAACTTTTTTTAAAAATAGAAAAAATTTGGAGGAGAATCCAAGATGGCGGCGTAGGTAAACATCTAAACTGCTGCCTCCCACAACAATTTAAACTGCAACTAAAAGACAAAACGTCTATCACCCAGAACCACGGGAAAGCTGGCTGAGTGGAAGTTCTACAACTAGAAGGAAAGAGAAAAGAGCTTTGAGACGTGCACGAGCGCTGAAAAGCTGAGGTACAGAGGCGCGTGATCCGGGCTGGCTGCGGGCGACTGGGTGCGTTTCTTTTTCAACCCGAAGGGAGACAAGCCCCCGATTACTCTGAAATCCAGTCTCTGGGGAGACGCGGGGGACCCAAACTCCTACGGGGAGAAGCTGGACTGTCTGCCAGCGAGGGTGGCTTGCTTGCAGAGCTGCGCGCAGGAATAATTGTTTACTGAACTGGGGCACGGGACTCGCGGATGCCTTTGGGGACACAGAGCCGGCTAACTAGCAGCCATTGCTGTTTGCCACGCCCTAACCTAGTGACACCCTGAGGCCCCGCCCTGCACAACCTACAAACCCACCCAAGCTCCAAGCAACCGAGTTAGCATAAGAAAAGCCTGCCCTATCGCAGCTTAACCTAGCAAACTTGCAGCCCGGGTCAGACAGTTCCAAAACCTCCAAACCCCAAGCAAAGAGGAGAAAACTGCAGCTCTCACTGTAGCTCCTGCTGAGTGGCCTCAGACAGTAGCTGACCTGCACCCCATTGGAGATCCAGAAGCCAGTGTACCTAGTGGTCAGTGTGAGACACCAGATTTCAACTCCTCACATCCATAAGTGACACATTCAAGAGGCAAACTCAGTGAGCACCGAAGCCCCACTGAAACAAGTCCTGCGTGTCTTCAGCACAGCAGTTCTTCCATTATAGACACAGGGAGTCTCCGCTCACAGCTAATTGGCCTGGAGGTCAATTCCTCCCAGCGTACCAACAGCAATTCAGGCTTAACTACACCAAGACTTTGCGCTCAGCCCACAAAGGGGTGTACCAAGAGCATCCACATCAGGTGATTGGGGAGGCTGAGCTACTGCCCCCTATAGGTCACCTACCACACAAAGCCACAGGGAAGCAGCCAAAATGCAGAAACAAAGAAACATGTCACGAATGAAAGAAACGGAGGAAAGCAAACTACTGGATGACATAGAGTTCAGAACCACATGTATAAGGTTACTCAAGAATCTTCTAAAAACCGCTGAGAAACTTGATGACACTTCTGAGGAGCTTAGTAAGACCTTCAAGGACCTTAATGAGAATGCCAAAAAAATGGAAAAGGATCAGTCAGAAATGAAACATACACTGTCTGAAATAAAAAATATACAGAAACTCAACTGTAGATCAACGTACCCCAAGAATCAAACCAAAGATCTGAAATATGTGGAAACAAAAAACATCCAACCAGAAAAACAAAAAGAAAAAAGAATCCAAAAATATGAAGATAGTGTAAGGAGCCTCTGGGACAACTTCAAGCGAACCAACATCCGAATTTTTGGGGTGCCAGAAGAAGGGAGAGAGCAAAATATTGAAAACCTATTAGAAGAAATAATGACAGAAAACTTTCCCTACCTGGTCAAAGAAATAGACTTACAAGTTCAGGAAGCACACAGAACCCCATACAAGAGGAACCGAAAGAGGACCACACCAAGACACATCATACTTAAAATGCCAAGGGCAAAAGACAAAGAGAGAATATTAAAAGCAGCAAGACAAAAACAGTTAATTACCTACAAGGGAGTACCCATACGACTGTCAGCTGATTTCTCAACAGAAACTATGCAGGCCAGACGGGAGTGGCAAGAAATATTCAAAGTGATGAACAGCAAGAACCTACAACCAAGATTACTCTACCCAGCAAAGCTATCATTCAGAGTTGAAGGTCAGATAAAGAGCTTCACAGACAAGAAAAAGCTAAAGGAGTTCATCGCCACCAAACCAGGATTACATGAAATGCTGAAGGGTATTCTTTAAGAAGAGGAAGAAGAAGAAAAAGGTAAAGATAAAAATTATGAACAACAAAATGACATCAAATACATACCTACCAACAAGTGAATCTAAAAATAAAGTGAATAAAAAATCTGAAGAACAGAATGGAGTGGTGAATATAATAGAGTCAGGGATATAGAAAGTGAGTGGACTGACGATTCTGAGGGGAAGCAGGTGTGAGGGGTGCGGGAAGAGATTGGACAAAAATCTTACTCCTATGGATGAAGACAGTGGCGGGGGGTAAGGGCATGGGGTGGTGTGGGGAATCAGGTGGAGGGGAGCTATGGGGGGGAAAAAAGTGGAACACCTGTAATAATCTGAACAATAAAGATTTATAAGAAAAAAAAAATAGAAAAAATTTCTGGCTCTATCATTTCCTAGCTATATAACCTTGAGAAAGCTACTTAAGCTCTGTGTGCCTCAGTTTACTTGTTTGTAAGATGGGATAATAGTAGTACCTACCTCAAAAGATTGTTTTGAGGATTAAATTAATATATTGCTGTGTTCACAAGAGTACCTACCAAGAGGAAAGCACTATACAACTTATGCATATATATATAATGTTATTAGTTGATTTTTTTTAACTTCCAACCTTAAAGTTCTACCATCTCCAGATCACACTAAGCTCTCCCAATGCTAAATTTTAACAAATCTATAGTCTACACATAGATTAGAATTTAACTGATCATTGTTTCATGTCTACTAAGATCCCTAACTAGTTTCTGGACCATAACCCAAAACTTTTTAGCACACACAACAGTATTTGACATGATACCTAATCTTTGTAGGAAATATTGATTTGCCAAAAAAATCTTGTTTGTTAAATTAACTTTTCCCAGTGGTCAGAATATAAGGCAGTCAGTCAACACTTTTGATAATTGCAACTTAAAGTTTCTTTGATCTCCTATTAAGAAATGGAAGGAAAAATCAATTTATTTCATGCAATGAAAAGACTAGTAGTAGTAGTAGCAGCAGCAGCAGCAGGAAAACACTTGAGTTTAACAAAGTACAGTATCCTATGTAATGAGAGGAATATGCTAATTATCTGTTACACCGTAACGTAACAACCAATCTACAAGTGGTGGAGAGCTACAGGGGGCGGGGCAGCAAGCTAGGAGCGGGGAGAGCTACAGGAGGGCGCAGCAGCGAGCTATGAGCAGTGGAAAGCTACCAGCAGTGGTGGGCGGGTGGCCAGCTGAGGCAAGCAGCAGCATGCTACTCACGCACGTACTACTCTATATATATAAAAGGCTAAGTGTCCATCCGACCAGTAGCTATAACACGCACTAACCATTGGGAGAAGACGCTCAATGCAGGAGCTGCCATGACGTGCACTGGCCATCCATCTTTATAATAAAAGCCTAAGCTACCATCACGGCGGAACAACCAGAATGACCGGTCCTATGATGCACACTGACCACCAGGGGGCAGACACTCAACGTAGGAGCTGCTCCCTGGTGGTCAGTGTGCTCCCACAGGGGGAGCATCGCTCAGCCAGAAGCTGGGCTCACGGATGGCGAGGGCAGCAGAGGTGGCAGGAGTCTCTCCCGCCTCCGCAGCAGCACTAAGGAGCAGCGAGTCAAGGAGTAAAGAGCAGTGAGCAGGCAGGGTGCGTAGTAAGGAGCGAGGGGTCCTGGACTGCAAGAGGGCACAGGCTGGGCTAGAGGACCCCCACTCCCCCAGTGCACAATTTCATGCACCAGATCTCTAGTTTAAAAATAAACAGCACCACAGACCTGGCTGGCGCGGACAAACCAACACAGGCCCCACCACCACCCCAGAGTGACACCCCACCAAATTGCAGCCAACGCTGCAAGACCCCATGGCACAAAATGCAGCCCACGGCCTAGCCTGAAACAATCACTGTGGGCTCCAGGTGATGACATCACATAGCAACGCCCGACTTCCTCTCCCTAGCAATTAGCCTCCTTGGAGTTTCTTCAGCCCAGGAACACGACTTGCTTTATAGCCAGGTGCAAACATTTTACACTTTAACCAAATGTTTGTGAAGTGTTTTCAGGTGCCTCATCTCATCTGATCGTCACAGAAGTTCTGGAGTAGGTACATAAGAGACTCGGTAGAACCCTATTTTCTTTTCATTAGCCAGAAAACGGAGATTTAGAAAGTTTAAAAACTTGACCCAACTAAAAAAAAGAAATGGTGGACCTTGAAAATGACTTCAGGTTTTCTCACTGCGCAGAATATAGTCAAACACTGCTGCAGTTAAATATTTTACCCTTTGTTCTCCCTGTGTAATCTACAATAATAATCTGCTTTGTGTTGGTATTTACTGCTGTGTTGCTGACAATTACCTAAAAGAGAAGTTGGGGTGCTTCACTGGGCTGGAAAAGTTTAGCTACATCAGAAAGCAGGTCTAACTAAGCAAGTTTATTCTATACATATAAAAGGCTAAGTTGACTCACACATGTGCAATACATATACTAGTAAAGCTCTCACTGGCGCCAATCATATGCATGTGTTTCGATCTATCATTGTCAATTGTGAATTTGGTTGACACTTCTATTATAGAGAAAGGGCGAATAGCGATATTAAAATATTTCTTCTAATTAATTTCCTTTCAATTTGCACAAATCCGTGCACCAGCACACTAGTATGGTTAGACTTGTCAAATGTTTAACTTTGCCTTAAAGAGAGCAAGGTTCAAATCCTCATAGGTCAATAAGAGTTTTATATATATATATATATATGTTTTACAGCAGAATTAAGGAGATATACATTTCCTTGATTAATGAAATCAAGTAACAAAATATTTTAATCTTTAAAAAAAGACTAAGAATTGAAAGAGAATAAAAAAAGGACAACATGCAGCCCAAGTTTTAAACTAATGAATCAGATAGAGTTGGCAAGAGGCTCTAAATCCTCACTGCTCCAAAAAGTGCCACCAACTAATAACCAACAGAATCACGAATGAGGCCAGGGGGAGAAAGTGCAGCTCCATTTGCCTGTTCTTATTCTCCAGTTGCTCAACAGATTTGGTAAGAGTAGTATCAATAACAGGATACTGCACCTGTATCATGCTTTTCTCCTTCCTTACTTCCTAAATACAGTGTTCTACTAGTGCAGTGATGAGTGAGCAACTGAGCCTCAATACAGAACAGTATTCCCCAAAAACACCACACATAATATCAGGTAAACAAATATTACTACAATAATCAGGCATTTTTAATTCATCACCTGAAAGGTCACACAGACTAAATATAAGGTTTGTGCAATCAAGTTACTATATTGAAAACTGCTCATAAGATGGTCTAGTTACAGTAATCCAGGACCTGTTATGGTAGTGAAGTAACTTACTGATGCTGTGTGGCTTAGTCAAATCAAACATCAGCCTACTGAAATGTGACTCATCTGTACAGTATTTTGGAAGAACAGTAAAGCTTCAGGAAAAGTCTAGGTCAAATAATGCAGAAATCTTAAATGACATTCCCAAAGACTGACTGACTCCTGTTTTGGAGAACTACCTATTTCTCACCGAATAAACAAATAAACCAATTTACAAATAAGCAAGATCTCTTCCTAACCACATGAGAGATTTGGTTTTAAAAATCTGAAACTTTTCCCATGAGATTAGTTATAAGACATTAAATATAAATCAGATCTCCAAATCCAAAACATATAGGCTAAAAATAGTGCATCTATTCCAAAGACTGAGGCTGAAAACCCTCCAACTGAACAAATTAAAATTAGATTTTTTTTTTCTGTGAGTCTTTAAAATGTACCTTGAACGTTTGTGGGGCACACAAACCTGTGTTCACATATTCGCCCAAATAAGCGGTTAAGAGACAATCTAATTATTAAAATCTTCAGGAACATATAAGCCCACTGTCCAAGAGACTCGTGTAATAAAATTCCTGTTCAATCTGGCTAATATCCAAAGTAAGAAATACTACTACTACTAATAATAACGACCCCTCCCAAATTCGGTAAAACTACACCCACCAATAAGGACCACCATCCTATACTCTTTTTCAGGAAGCAGAAGCAAAAGCCCTGTACAAAAGCTGTCGGGTGGGCAGGCAGGTAGGGTTCCACCTGGAATACCGAGCATCGGAGCTGGGGAGGGAGGAGGAAGTTACGGGGAAGGAGACTTAAGAGTAGCCTCACCCACAGAGGTACTTGTGAGCCAAGGCGGGAGAAGGGCAACCCTTAACTCCCAGCACTGCCCAGGCCGGCGCCCGGGTCCGCGCTCCTAGACCCGCCCCACCCCGGCCCTGTGCAGGGTCCGAGCTTCGCGACGCGGGCACTGGCTCAACCCCGGGGCCGGGGAGGAGCAGAGGCTGGGACGTCGTCCGTGGGCCTGACCTCGCCGCTGTTCTGGGCGGAGGTGAGGGTCCACTGCAGCCCCGCGCTCACCCTCCCTTCAGGGCCGGGGCCGACCGGGTGCAGCCACCGCCTCCGCTCGGGCCCGGGCACCGCGGCCACGGGAAGGTCACCGGCGACAGGAGGCCGGGACCAGGGAAGGCGACGTCCGCGCTACCTTTGGCCTCGCAGTCGGCGCAGTACTTGTTGTCCTCCTCCCTCAGCAGCTTGGACAGGATGAGCTGGTGCTGTTCGTTCAGCTTCTGAGCCTTCTCCCGGCAGGAGCGCGTCGCCATCTCTGCAGTGGGGCAGGGAGCCCGGAACAGCTACGGCGGCGGCGGCGGAGGCAGGCAGGAGCCCGGCTGGGGAAACGCACCTGGCGCCGCCGGGACCACGGGCGGACTCACCCCAGGAAGCGGCAGATGGAACAGGAGTTGCGGCGGCAGTGGTTCTAGCGCCGACGTGTCCCGCCTCCTCGCCGGACCGCCCCGCACGCACCGCCCCTGCCGGCGAGAGGGGGCGAAGGGAGGAAGGAACCGGCCGCAACTTCCGGGTGGCGCCGCAGGAAGGAATGCAGACACCGGGCGCGCTGCGCCTGCGCCGAACGTCCCGAGAAGCCAGCCGGCCCATCTCCACGCCAGACTCTTGGCGCAAGGTGATCCCAGGAAAGTGCTGTAACTTACTCGGCCCGCTGTGAGCTTCCCCAGATGTGCTTATCGTTGAGGGCCTCGGGTAAAACCCGGTAAGGGAAGATATTTTACAAAAAGACCACTTTCACCGGCTTTCTTAGCTTTGCTCATTTGGCACAGCATGGGAAATGCAGAAATAAAAGTGACCTGGTGGGTTTGTTTGTTCATTCTACGTTTATTCATGTGCAGTTTTGAAACAGGCACCGCCCTGGAAACTAGAGGAACGCATAGAAAAAAAGACGAGACAGTCTTAACATTATAAGGGAGAGAAATAGTCTTGTAGTGACATACACTGAGGGCTAACATTGAGTATTCTGCGCCATGAACGATTAACTCATTTAACCCCTATCACAACCTTGTAATATTGTTATCTTCATTGTACATATAGGAAAATGAGGTGTGGAATTTCGTAATTTGCCCAGGTTACAATGAGCTACTCATTGGAGGAGTTGAAATTCAAATCCAAAGTAGTCTGACTGCAGAGTGTAAAACATCTGGCAATAAAGCCTTCCATATGGAGCTGTATAAACAGTGATCTTTCATTCATGAAAAAGAAAACTAAGGAGACACTTTTGATTAGACCCCAGAGTTTCCACTCCTAGCTCATGGGATTTGAAGCCTGGATGAGGCCATTTTAATGTTTTGGCATGTTGGTGTCTTACTAGCAATTTCTAATATGGGGGTTATGTAATTAGAATAAACATGGCCCTTGCCTGTGGTCAGGTCTATGCTAATAAAGGCAATGAGCAGGAGTATGTGTCTCATACTTATTTATAGGGCCAATTCCAAACCTAGGCCCTTTATAAAGGTGATCCTCCTGCTCACCTAGCCCCATTTTTGGTACAGGGTTTAAAAAATATTTGTGGAATTAAGTTGGATTGTAATGGCAGTGAAGATGCTGAGTAATTAAATAAATTACAGTTTAAACTGTAATTTTGACAAATAATAACTAGGTGGACATCAGGGTGAGTTCCAATAAACAGAAAAGAACATCATGTGGGAGGTAGAACTTTTAAGCCATATCTTGAAGATTGGCTTGTTTTACATGAGAACCTAGGGAGAGAACTATTGAGCAAGAGCAGCCTGCACAAAGCACAAAGACTTCAAATAGCTTGGAAAACAGAGTGAAGGACAGGACAGGGGTACTACTTAGGACAAGTGCAACAAGATTAAAGAAGGCTTGGGGAACCAGGCAAAGCAGTCTGGCTTTGACACAGTTAACAATAGGAAATCTGTAGATTCTTCAACCAGAATAATAGCTTTTTTTTTTTTTAAAAAAAGGATGTTTTGGGGAAGTTAGTTCAGCAATAACCAGTTAACAAGCACCATTTTTTAGTGTTTTCCCCTCAGAAAATTCTGCTTAGCACTGCAAGAATTCAGAAAAAAACAGAAGACAGGCTTACCACCAAGAAATGATCTACATGATAGACTGAAGGATCACAGCAATGTAATAGAAATACAAGGCACACTATATATGTATTTTAACTTTTCTCATAGCCACACTTAAAAATAAAAAAGAAACAGGTGAAATTAAATTCAATAGTATTTAATTTTATTTAATCCAATGTATTCAAAAATATTTCAAAATGTGAGCAGTATAGAAACTATTAGTACAATATTTTACTTTTTTTCATGTTATCTTCAAAATCTAGTATGTATTCTACACTTACAGCTCATTTTAACTTGGACTAGCTGCATTTGGAGTGCTCAATAGCCACATGTGGCTAGAGGCTATATTATTGAACTGTGCTGCTCTAGATTATCAACTTAGAGGCTATTAAAAATCTAAGTTTAAATTGATGGTTTATTAGGGATATAACAGGAAGAGTGGAAAAGAAGATAAGACACTGATACCAAAACCATCTTGGGAGGAAAATAACATTGCATTCATTCCGCAATATTTATTAAACAATTTCTATTTAGTTCTCTGATAATCAGAAGCTTATATGCCTTACAGCCCAGTAGAGATACAAATATGTAGACAGAAAAATTAACAGCCACACCGTATAGTCTATTGCGCATATAAAGTGCCCTGGGGGTCAAATATATGGGGACAGAAGGAGACTAGACTTTGGATGGTGAGCACACAATGTGATAGATGATGTATTATAGAATTATATACTTAAAACATATAATGTTATTAACCAATATCACCCCAATAAATTTAATTTAAAAAAAAATAAAGTACCCTGGGAGTAAAAGGAACCAAACATCAGTAACCTGGAAAAATCAGGAAAGACTTCAACGAGTATGTGATGCTTAAACTTGGCTTTAACAGATGTAGGAATTTTTCAAGTAATAGGGGTTGAGAAGAGGAAAAGGAATAGCTTGAAAAAAATTGTAGGGACTTCGGAAAGTTATGAGATGGAAGTAGTGAGAATATGAGGCAACAGGAACCTAGAATGTGAATGGAGCACAGGTAGGTAGGAAGAGAAACAAAGTGGAGAGGTAGATTGAGGCCAGGAACTTAAAAGCTTTGTAGCCAAATTACATAGTTTGAATTTTATTCCATGGGCATAGAGAGCCAGCAGAAGGTTTTACACAGAAAAAAGACCTGATTAGCATTGTCTTCTGAAATCACAGTGGCAGGCTAGAGAATGTGGTTGGGAAAAAATGTTATTGGGGAAACAGAGTACAGACAGTACTATTGTAATACAGCCTAAAGAAGATATGCTGAAAGCCTATTTTAAGCCAGTAGCATACAGTTTGGAAGAGACAGAATCAAATGATGTTTTAAATTTAGAGGCAGCAAGACTTGGCAGCTGACTATATGTGGAGGTTGAGAGAAAGGAAGTGAGAATAACACCAAGGTTTCTAAGTTGGGAGACAGGTAAATGGTGATGCCATTAATCCAGATCAAGAATAGAAGGGACAATACAGACAGACTTGGGGTTAGAGGAGAAAGGTGTTTGCTTGAGGACATGTTAAGTTTAAGGTGTCTATAGGACATTCATTCAGCTCCATATGTCTAATGGGACATTATCTATTTCTAAGGAGAAAGTGTCGGTAAAAGTCATTTGCATCATCTACATTTAAATGGTCATAGAAGCCCTAGGGTGGATAGTATTTCTCTAGAGAAAGAATACAGACTCGTAAGAGAAGAGTCCCAAGCACAAAACTCTAGGAATTGGCAACTAAGTGAGAAGCAGACAGAGAAAAGTGAATCATTGAAAAGAGAGGTGAAATATGGCCAGGAAGAGAACCAGAGGCCATGGGAGGAGAGGTTTCTAAGAAGTAAGGATGAACACTAATGCCAATTGCTCCAGAAAAGCCAATTATTTCTGCTTTAATCAACACATGCAGTATGGGTTCATTATTTGTCTTCACAACTTATCTTTAGCCCAGAAACAAGAGAAGTGAATCATCTGGTGAGGCTTCCCAGGGACTGCTCAGTATAATGTTGAGGGAGGGATGGGGATGGCTAGGAGGAGGGAAAAAAGAAAGAAGGGAGGGAAAGAGGGGAGGGAGGGAAGGAAGGAAGGAGCAAAGAAACAAGTGAATTAAAGGTAAGTACAGGATAAGAAGCACTTGCTAGGATTAACTGGAATGTAAGGTAAGGGAAGTGTCCAAAATGTGTGTGGAAGAGGTGAAGTTGGAGGAACTGCAGACTTCTTTGAGGCCAGAGATGATTTGGTGTCCTTAAGAAATGGATGATAACATCTAAAAAAGGGAGTACCTAGTTATCTAGTTCTCAGAGGGAAGTAGTAACTTCTGATGAGGTCCAGATGTCAAGGTGTCTATAGATAATTGAAAGACTGGAGAATGAAATTGAAGGTCTGTTTCTACAGATTCTTAGAAAGATGAAGTCCTTTTCAACTCTAAAATTTTTTTGCCAGTTGGAATAAAAAGATGAGAAGAGGGTTAGAAAGTTGTACCACAATGGAGCTGGTATACCATGGCAACAATGAATAAAGAGGGAAACTGGGGGAGTAGAGACATGAAGGAAAAGTATGGCATGAGTAAAATGAACAAGAGTGAGCCATGTGTGCAGGTGTAGGTGGGATGTCTGATAAGAGCAATAGACATGGACAACTGTGAAAATGGGGCTAATAGGCATAAGAACCACTGCTTTTTAATCTCGTACTGTGAGTTAATAATCCTCACAGCAACTCTTTGAGAGAAATCTTACTATACTCATTATTTGTATTAGGAAGCATCAACCAGAAGGGGCCAACTCATGTTGAATAAAAACCCCCAAATCTTTTTTTTATATAAAACATTTTTGCCCCCCTTTTTTTTCAAGTATATTCCATTGATTCTCTACAGAGAGGAAGGGAGAGGGATAGAGAGCTAGAAACATCAATGAGAGAGAAACATCAATCAGCTGCCTCCTGCACACCTCCTATTGGGGATGTGCCCGCAACCAAGGTACATACCTTTGACTGGAATCAAATCTGGGACCCTTCAGTCCGCAGGCTGACACTCTATCCACTGAGCCAAACCGGTTAGGGCAATAACCCCCAAATCTTAGTAACTTTAAACAATAGCAGTTTATTTCTTGCTAATGCAACATGTCCATTGGGTTGGTAAGCATTCTGCTCCATGTTACTCTTTCTCAGGGATGAGACAATAGAGTCTTTTTCATGTTTCAGGGGAAAGGCAACAAGGTGAGGCTTCTCCCCAGGAATAACTCATCTACTTCTAAACCCAATCCATTGCCAAAGCAAGTGCATTACATATCCTAATATTGAGAGAACCAGAAGTGTACTCCTACCATGTACTTAGAAAGAGAAATGGAAATATCACTGAACAGCACAGAAATTGGCTCAGATATGAGTACTGTGTTGAAAGTAGCCTAGATATTAAATAATATAATTGGCATTTGAGGTTAGGTATTTTTGGCATTAAAAGCCCTGCTCTTTTCATGAGCCATGCTACCACCTGGGATGGGAAATAGTAAAACAAGTTAGATCCAGCAATAACAAGAGTTGGAGCGAAGCCAGGTATTTTGAGTCAAGAGGAACACACAAACATGGAGAAATATAACATACCCACAAAGAGAGGAAATCCAGAAAAGACCAGATTTTATTTTTGTCTTGTTTTTAAAAGTTACATCAGGGAACTTTTGTGGTTCCTAAAAACTCTGCTCAACGGGTTTGTGGCGCATTCTTTTGATCTATCCTTAGATACCAGTGGGCTCTCCTCGGTATGGACAGAATGTGGTTTCTGTTGTGGATGTGTGGTTTCCACACAATTTTCTCGCCCTCCTTTAGAAATGGCTTATTTCCAAATATACAGTATTAAGCAAGAATCTATTATACAAGATTCCACACACCGCTTAATGTAGGAAAACATGATTACCAAATTATTTAGCCTCATCTTTTTACCCCCAGTACAGAAACATAGACATTTTTTTAGGAGTCAAATGGGCAACCAGTGTACCCAGTCACAAATAAAGCCTGACACAAGGAGCCAGAAGAGCACATTCAACTCCTACAAGCCTTGGTTGGTGACAGGATAACCAACCGACATGTGCATCTGAAGGCAGATGCCTCGTGGAACCCCAGAGGGGTAGCCAGTTCTCAAGTTTGGGCTTTGGCAACTTTAACCTTAATTCTCTTAAGCATTTTGTTAAAGTAGAATTAAACAACTCTTAGAAAAATTTCCTGAACCTGCCCCTTCCCATTATCCCCCAATCTTTTGACAGGAGTGTTGACTCCTCCCTCCACTCATTTATCATCTCAACAATATATTTTTTATTAATTCTCACCCGAGGATATTTTTTCCATTGATTTTTAGAGAGAGTGGAAGGTTGGGGGGGGGTGGGGAGAGAGATCAATTGGTTGCCTCCTGCATGCACTGGTCGATTGGGGATCTGGGGATCCAGCCTGCCACAGATGCATGTACCCTTGACCCGAATCAAACCCTAAACCCTTCATTACGCAGGCAGAGGCTCTATCTACTGAGCCAAACTGGCTAGGGCAACAATATATTTTTTTTAGTTCCTTCCATGTTTTCAGTACTGTGCTAGGCACTAGAGATAAAAATTAGTGAACAAACCAACCATAGCCCATCCCTCATTTCTATAGTAGTTTATTGCCTATATCCATAGATCAGATTCTCTCACTCTCTCCTTGTGTGAGATTTCCACAGCCCCCCACGCTAACACACATGGCAAGCCTTAATAAATATTTGTTGGATGAATGAATGAGCAAGTAAGGTTAAAGGTAAAAACTCATATATGAAAACATATAGCTTCTAGAAGCAAAATTAAGAAACAAAACTTTTTAAAATTTTCACCATGTTTTGGATTTTTATTTGATTTTAGAGAGAGAGAGAGAGACAGAGAGAAACATTGATGTGAGAAAGAAACATCCTGTACATGCCCCAACCTGGGATCCAACCTGAAACCCCAGGTATCTGTCCCGACCAGGAACCAAACCCACAACTTTCTGGTGTACGGAATGATGCCAACTGGTCCACTGGTCTGGGGCAAGCAACATAACTTCTAAAGCAATTTTAAAAATGGAATCTAATGCACAAAACCTGTTTGTATCACTCCTAACTCACTTCTGATCTTGGTCAAGTTATATATATATATTTTTAGTGTTATCCCTTTCCCTCACTTAATAGTAGATTTCCCATAATTTCTGCATTTAAATTTAGAAAGGAAAGTTCTAACTAATGAGAATACACACCAACATCAACATTTAAAACAGTACTAACAATAACAAACTAACCTGGGATGGGCTCTAATCAGGTGTACTCTGCTTTCACGAATTTGGCTCTTTTGGCAGTAACATAATTTAACTCAAGCAAGGCCAGTTATTTGAGGGAAGATTGAAGGTAAGTAAATAAAGGCAATTTCATCCTACTTAATCAGGGGACATAAACACAAGTTGAAAGATATATGTTCTGCCTTTTTAAGGGTGTGGTGAGCATGCATTGTTTTTACCCTCCCAGAATCACCCTCAACCCCCTTCTCTAGCAGCGGTGGCCTATTTTTCTTTGGGGAACTATTCTCTCTGTTGAATCCAGTTTTGAAGGAAGGACTCTCAACGAAGGTCCCTGTATCTCCCCTGACCCATGTGACCAAATTAGGCCACTTAAGTACTTTCCTCTTGAAAGTTGAACTTGAGAGGAGTAACACAAGGACAGAAACAGCTGGAGATGGTTCATCCCTGTGGAAGTCTATGCATCTCTTTGATCCTCACAGCGACTCTAGTTCCTGTTCTTTCTGAAAACTAGCTCTTTAGTTTTCACTTGGATTCTTTGACTACCCCACCAAGTCTTCCAATGCATTCTTGTTTTGTTTATTAGATCTAAAAAATCAAACTAGAACTTATTCATGTACAGCACCAAAATTATTGACAATGAGCCGTGTACCATTTGATGGTAGTCAAGGGGCCACATTCTCAAAGAACTTAGCTTATTTTCCTAGTCTTTAAAGGTACCTATTCTTTTTCTTCTAGGACTTTGAGGTTTGGAAACCTGGCTGAGATGAGACATTTTACACCTGAAATTTTCTGCTATCCTCATTCTTGACCTTCTTACCAAAATGGTGCATATCATCTTAGTAATTTTAAACTAAAAGTAGCATCATTTTAGGAGGTAGGGGGAAAGGGAATAGGTATAGGCTTATTTTAAATTGTTTTAAAATGTAGGATAGGCCCTGACGGGTTTGGTTCAGTGGATAGAGCATCGGCCTGCGGACTGAAGGGTCCCAGGTTCGATTCCAGTCAAGGGCATGTACCTTGGTTGTGGGCACATCCCCGATAGGAGGTGTGCAGGAAACAGCTGATTGATGTTGCTCTCTCATCTGATGTTTCTAACTCTTTGTCCCTCCCCCTTCCTCTCTGTAAAAAATCAATAAAATATATACTTTTTTAAATGTAGGATAGGCAGAGATTTTTCAGGACACCATGTGCATTGACCAAAAAAGAAAAAATTGAAAACCAGACCATTAAAATTAAAAATTTTTGCTCTTCAAAAGGCAGCACTAAGAAAATAAAAGGCATACATCTCAAACTTACACAATATTATGTGTCAATTATACCTCAAAAAAAGCTGAGGGAAAACAGGAACTATAAACTATGAAAAATATATTTTAAAAATAAAATGAAAAGGCAAACTATAGATTTTGAGAAAATATTTTAGTTCATGATAAATACAAAATACTTGTTTAGGAAATATTTAAAGAACTCCTGCAAATAAATAATAAATAGAAATAACTCCCTTCCACAACTTCCCCCAAAAAGTCTCCTTAGATTGCTCCTGCCTTCATGGATCACTCCTGTCTATAAATTCCTATTGATCTAATAATTACACCAAACAGTTTTATATATTACACACACACACACACACACACATATATATGCACACACACACACTAGAGGCCCAGTGCACAAAATTCGTGCACAGGGGTGTGTGTCCCTCAGCCCAGCCTGTACCGTCTCCAATCTGGGACCCCTCCAGGGATGCCCGACTGCCCATTTAGTTGGACACCCTCTCACAATCCAGGATGCTGGCTCCCAACCACTTGCCTGTGTACCTGCCTGATTGCCCCTAACTGATTCTGCTTTCCAGCCTGATCACCCCCTAACCACTCCCCTGCCAGCCTGATCAACGTCTAACTGCTCCCCTGCTGGCCCGATTGCCTCTAACTGTCCTCCCCTGCTGGCCTGGTCACCCCTAACTGCCCTCTCCTGCCAGCCTGGTTGCCCCTAACTGCCCTCCCCGGCAGGCCTGGTACCCCCCACCCAACTGCCCTTCCCTCTAGGCCTTGTCCCTCCCAACTTCCCTCCCCTACAGGCCTGGTCCCCCCCAACTGCCCTCCCTTGCAGGCCTGATCACCCACAACTGCCCTCCTCTGCTGGCCCAGTCACCCCTAACTGCCCTCCCCTGTTGGCCTGATTACCCACAACTGCCCTCCCCTGCTAGCCATCTTGTGGTGGCCATCTTGTGTCCACATGGGGGCTGCCATCTTTGACCACATGGGGGCGGCCATCTTGTGTGTTGGTGTGCTGGTCAATTTGCATATTACCCTTTTATTATATAGGATTACTATTGGCTTTACATAAATACACATTTTTCTCAACTGGATTGCAAATTCCTTTGAACTGCATTTTATACCTCTTTAACATAACGGCAAGTAAAGGTGAACAAAACAATTCTCAAGATGTTACAGGGGAGGTGCTCCCCAGCCCCAAGTGAACAGGTGATTCTAATAGAGTATAGGTGCTATTTAAAGCCAAAGTCCAGGGTGCTGTGGGAAAGCAGTGTACAGGCTCTAAATTTGTTATTTTTTAAATTATTATATTTTGGGTTCTTTTGTTTGTTTTTGTTTTTAGTGGGGCAAGGTGTGGTCAGGGAAGTTGACCTCTAGACTAAAAATGCAATGAGAGGTAAAAATAGCCAGACAAAGCAGAGTGGGGAATGGGAAAAGCAGTGTGAGGGTGAGGTTTGACAAGCATATAAAGAGCAAAGAGATACCCTATTTCTTTAGGAATTACAAGTTAATTGGAGGACTTAATGTAGCTGGAGGATAGTAAGAGAAGAGCAATAGTTAATAAAGACCAGTGATTTTCAACCAGTGTGCCGCAAGAATTTTTAAAACATGCAATACTTGACTATTTAATGAGACTTCTTTTTCCTTAGATTGTCAAATGAAAAAAATGACAACAAACAGCCAGACAATAGCCATCCAATGTAAATTAATCAAAAGTATTTGTTTTGTTAGGTCAGCAAAAAAAATATTTTTGGTGTGCCACAGAATTGTAGTAATTAATTTATTACTAATGACATGAGATGAAAAAGGTTGAAAAATCACATTAATCAAATGACTTCTTCTACCTGGAGGACAGTCAGATTCAAGGTTAGGACATTCAACCCTGAAAATGTTATCTAAATGCTCTTTTGGAAGTAAGGACTTGGTAGGGTTGAAAGAGCCTCCTCCACAGAGGTCAGGATGGGGGCAGGAAGCTTGGGAGGGGACCTCATGGTCCCTGCTCCCTCCACTGCAAGGCTCATGTGCTATATCTTGCCATCAGTGTTCAATCGCCAAAGGAAAGGCCTGCAAAGGGACTTCAGTCATAGCCTCTATGTTGAAAAATTAATGAAGATTTATCTATAAAACAGGAGGTCAGAGATTCTCTTATCTCCTGCCTAAACCTGGAAAATTATAAAATCATGTAGTTGAGTGTCACTGACTACAATTGGCCCAATTTCAGACAGGGTTAAAGAATCATAGGCTTTGTTTCTAGGCAATAGCCACACTATTGATGCTGTGGTTGGTGGGAAGTAATTTTACAAACAAATGCTTCTCTGTGATTTTTAAAAAAATAGACATAAACCCAATCAACCTATAATACTAATTAGTCCCTTCTGAAATCTTATAAATGGTTAGTCAACCTCATTTAGAAAAGGCCAGCTGTTTTGTGGAAAACTCACAGGAAGAAAAAGACAAAAATAAGTTTACTCCATCAAACTGTTTTCATGTGGGCTCCCAGTAAGACAGCAAGCATTTCAGTGATGCATCTAACGTAGAATTTTCTTTAGAAATATCTAAAGGTATAATAATCCAGATCCCACTGTGGAAGTAAATTAATCCCAAATACAAGTAAGACATTTGCAAAATATAGTTAACTCCTTCAAGTCTTCTGATCACAAAACAAATATTTTGGAACAACCAGTAAATGGTTAGATTAAATTGAAAAGAGGGCAAGTGAAACATTTCTAGTTATAGCAGTCATTTGGGAAAAATTTAAATGTGCTCTCAAACTACCTATTTACATTTAAACAGCTCAGAGGTGACAGAAAACAACTTATTATACCTGTCAGGGATCCTCTACCTGTTTCCAGCCTGAGCTATCTCCCGCAATGATTAAGTCAGCAATTGAGAAATAGCTGACCTTTTGCCTTTCGTCCCTGTTAAGAAATTCTAAGGCACTTCAACTGTGAGGCCATATAACAGAGAATATGTTCATACTACACATTTCTATAATGCACAATAGTCTTAGTAACTAAGATTCAAATAAGGGCAGTGACTCACATTTTTTGTGCATAAAAAGGGTGGAGGAAGAACAGGCAGCAAAATGGAATATAATTAAATTTAGTTTAATTTTCAAAATATTTCAACTGGAAATGAATTCAACGAGGAATCTTCATGTATTTATGTAAAATTATAAAAACACTGGAAAAAATATTGGCAACAACTTTAATGTTCACCAATAAATAAATGGACATATCATGCATGACAGAACCACATAATATATAAATACAAAAATGAGTATATGAAGAATTTATATAACATGAAACTATATAATCATAATTATATTCTAATTAATTTGTTGAGAAAAAACTCTGAAAGAAAGCATAAAAAAATAGTAACAGTAGTAGACTATGAAAGAAGGACCAGTAAGCAATCTTTTTCTCTGTATATATAAAAATTCACAAAGAGCATATGCTGGTTGGAGGGTCGAGCTGACGGCACAGGTAAACACCGTTCTCACCTCCTCACACAACCATCATTCAGAACTGCCTTAAATCTGGCTGAACGGAAGCCCTACAGCTAGAGAATTAAGGAAGAAGCCACATTGAGACTGATAGGAGGGCTGGAGGCATGGAACAGGCTGACACAACACCCACCTGTGGCATCTTTTTAATCAGGAGGGATGTCTTGGCTGCAGAGGTCTCCTATGAGGAGAAAGGGGTCCCAGCCCCACTTCAGACCCCTCAGCACAGGGTTCCAGTGCCAGGAAGAGAAGATCGCATAACTTCAAGCTATAAAAACTAGTGGGGATTGTGACTGAGTGACACAGAGGCTGCTGGAGTCCTAGGCAATTCCTCTTAAAGGGCCTGCACATGGTATTAACTTGGACTCACTCCCTCTGAGCTCCAGTGCCGGGGCAACAGTTTGAAAGGCTCCAAGGACATACATGGAGGAACTAAATTGTCCATCATCAGGGCAAGAACTGGGGGGCAGCTCTTTACCAAACAAAAGTACTGGCAAAAATCATTGTTCCTTTGCTGAGACTCCCTGCCACAGGGCCAGCAGGCATTCCCCATATCTGAGTCTCCATCAATCTGGCCCACACTGCTCACCCCACCCTGGTGATTCCCTGAGACACTAACCCTAACCCAACTTGCAGTGCCACACAAGCTGTTTGCAGTGGCTTTTCCATATGAATGGCCTGTCCTGGCTCAGGCTTCAGACTTCCCTAAAATCTCTCAAATAAGCAGCAGCTGGTCTCGACCTGCCCCATACCTCTTGGTAAGTGGTCCCAGGCCTGGCACTAGGAGCAGCCTACCTTGGAACACAGCCAGGCCTCTCTTAGATAACTCCAAGCCCAATACAAGTAGCAACCACCTGAAAATCTCTCTGTAGCTTGTGCCAGATGGCCTCAGGCAGGGAACAGGCATTAGCTGATTCTGCATCTCCCAGGAGGCCCCAGAGCCAGTTCACCTGGTAATCAGCTTCAGACCATGTCAGATTAAAACCCTACCACATCCATGAGTAACACACTCAAGGAGTGAACTCAGTGAGCACCAAAGCCCACTGAAGCAAGTCCTGGTCCATAGGGGCATCTCCTGCACAGCAGCTAATCCACTTTAGTCGCAGCTGGTTCTCACAACTGATTGGCCTGGGGGTCAATCCCTCCCAGTGACACAAACAGCAATCAAGATTCAACTAGAACAGGAACGTGCACACAATCCACACAGGAGCGTACCTAAAGGGCCCAGCTCAGGTGAATGGGGAGGCTGAGCCACTGGGCTCTACAGGACACTTACTACACAAAGCCACTCTACCAATTCCAGGAGACATAGCAACTCTACCTAATACATAGAAACAAACACAGGGAAGCAGCCAAAATAGGGAGACAAAAAAACATACCACAAATGAAAAAACAAAAGAAATCTTCAGAAAAAGAACTAAATGAAATGGAAGCAAGGAAATTACCAGATACAGAGTTCAAAACAATGGTTCTCATGGAACTTAATTAAAACTTCAAGGAACTTAATGAGAACATCAATGACATAAAAAATGACCAGTCAGAAATGAAGGATACACTAACTGAAATGAAGAATAATTTATAGGAAATCAGCAGTAGAGTAGAATAGAGACACTGAGAATCAAATCAGTGATATGAAATATGAGGAACCAAATAACACCCAATTAGAACAGCGAAAAAGAAAAAATAAAAAAATATGAAGATAGTGTAAGGAGCCTCTGGGACAACTTCAAGTGTACCAACATTTGCATCATGGGGGTACTGGAAGAAGAGAGAGAGCAAGAAATTAAAAATATATTTGAAAAAAATCATGGCAGAAAACCCCCCTTACCTGGTGAAAGAAATAGACATACAAGTCCAGGAAGCACAAAGCATCCTAATCAAGATGAACCCAAAGAGGCCCACACCAAGACACATCATAATTAAAATACCAAAGGTTAAAGACAAAAAGATAATCTTAAAAGCAGCAAGGGAAAGTCGTTAGTTACCTATAAGGGAGTGCCCATATGACTGTCAACTGATTTCTCAACAGAAACTTTGCAGGCCAGAAGGGATTGGAAAGGAATATTTTAAGTAATAAATAGCAAGGACCTACAATCAAGATTACTCTACCTAGCAAAGCTGCTATCATTTAGAATTGAAGTGCAGATAAAGAGCTTTACAGACAAGAAAAAGATAAAGGAGTTCATCACCACCAAATCAACATTACATGAAATGTTAAAAGGTCTTCCTTAAGAAGAAGAAAAATATGAACCATAGCCCTAACCAGTTTGGTTCAGTGAATAGAGTGTTGGCCTGCAGACTGAAAGGTCCCAGGTTTGATTCTAGTCAAGGGCATGTACCTTGGTTGTGGGCACATCCCTAGTAGGAGGTGTGTAGGAGGCAGCTGATTGATGTTTCTCTCTCATCGATGTTTCTAACTCTCTATTCCTCTCCCTTCCTCTCTGTAAAAAAAGTCAATAAAACATTTTTTTTAAATAAATTTAAGACAGAAACCAAGATGGCGGCATAAGGTATACACCTGTACGTGCTGCCTCTCACAACCACACCAAAATTACAAAACGTCTATCACCGAGAACTATGGGAAAGCTGGCTGAGTAGAAGTTCTACAACTAGAAGGAAAGAGAAAAGAGCATTGAGACATGCACAAGCGTGGAAAAGCTAAGGTTCACAGGCGCGTGAATCGGCCTGGCAGTTGGCAACTGTGTGTGCTGTTTCTTTCAACCCAAAGGGAGACACAGCTCCCTATTACTCTGAACTCCAGTTTCCAGCGAAAATCTGGGGACCTCTCCTACAGGGAGAAGCTGGACTGCCATTGGGTCGGAAAGTGAGGGTGGCTTTCTTGCAGAGCAGCACACAGGAATCATTGTTTACTGCACTGGGGTGCGGGACACGGGGACATGGAAACGCGGAGAAGCAGAGACAGCTGACTGGCAGCCATCACTGTTTGTCACGCCCTACTGACTCCCTGAGACCCCGCCCTGTCCAATTTACAAACCCACCCAAACTGTGCCCAGCGGCTTTTGCATATAAATGGCCTGCCCTATCGCAGCTTAACCTAACAAACTGCAGCTCTGATCAGACCAGGAGAAATCTGCAGACCTCACTGTAGCTCCTGCTGGGTGGCCTCAGACAGTAGCTGACCTGCATGCCATTGGAGATCCAGAAGCCAGTGTACCTAGTGTTCAGTGTGAGACGACACCAGATTTCAACTTCTCACATCCATACGTGACACATTCAAGAGGCAGACTCGGTGAGCACCAAAGCCCCACTGAAACAAGTCCTGTCCCATAAGGGTGTCTCCAGCACAGCAGTTCTTCCATTATAGACACAGTGGGTCCTCACAGCCAGTTGGCCTGGAGGTAAATTCCTCTCAGTATACCAACAGCAATCAAGGCTTAACTACAACAAGACTGTGCACTCAGCCTACAAAGAGGTGCACCAAGAGTATCCACCTCAGGTGATTGGGGAGGCTGAACCACTGGGCCCTATAGGTCACCTACCACACAAAGCCACTCCATCAACACAGGGAAGCTGCCAGAATGCGGAGACAAAGAAACATGTCATGAATGAAAGAAATGGAGGAAAGCAAACAAGTGAACATACAGTTCAAAACCACATTTATAAGGTTACTCAAGAATCAGCTAAAAGCCTCTGAGGAACTTAGTGAGACCTTTAAAGATCTTAATGAGAATGCCAAAAAAGTGGAAAAGGACCAGTCAGAAATGAAGCATACACTATCTGAAATAAAGAATATACAGAAATTCAACAGTAGATCAAAGGACCCCAAGAATCAAACCAAAGATTTGAAACATGAGGAAACAAAAAACACCCAATCAGAAAAACAAAAAGAAAAAAAGAATCCAAAAATATGAAGATAGTGTAAGGAGCCTCTGGGACAACTTTAAGTGTACCAACATCCAAATTATTGGGGTGCCAGAAGAAGAGAGAGACCAAGATACTGAAAACCTATTAGAAGAAATAATGACAGAAAACTTTCCCTACCTGGCGAAAGAAATAGACTTACAAGTCCAGGAAGTGCAGAGAACCCCAAACAAGAGGAATCCAAAGAGGACCACACCAAGACACATCATACTTAAAATGCCAAGGGCAAAGACAAGAGAGAATCTTGAAAGCAGCAGGAGAAAAACAGTTAGTTACCTACAAGGGAGTACCCATACGACTATTAGCTGATTTCTCAACAGAAACTATGCAGGCCAGAAGGGAGTAGTAAGAAATATTCAAAGTGATGAGCAGCAAGAACCTACAACCAAGATTACTCTACCCAGCAAAGCTATCATTTAGAATTGAAGGTCAGATAAAGAGCTTCACAGACAAGAAAAAGCTAAAGGAGTTCATCACCACCAAACCAGGATTACATGACATGCTGAAGGGTATTCTTTAAGAAGAGGAAGAAGAAGAAAAAGGTAAAGATAAAAATTATGAACAACAAAATGACAACAAATACATACCTATCAACAAGGGAATCTAAAAATCAAGTGAATAAAAAATCTGATGAACAGAAGAAACTGATGAATATAATAGAATCAGGGGCATACAAGGGAGTGGACTGACAATTCTCAGGGGAAAAGGGGTGTGAGGGGTTCGGGAAGAGATTGGACAAAAATCTTACACCTATGGATGAAGACAGTGGCGGGGAATAAGGACATGGGGTGGGGTGGGGAATCAGGTGGAGGGGAGCTAGGGGGAAAAAGGAGGAACATATGTAATAATCTGAACATTAAGATTTATTTAAAAAATAAAAAATAAAATCCCTCCCCCAAAAAATAAATTTTTAAAAAGAAAAAATATGAACCATAAAATGACAATAAATACATATCTAAAAACAATTGAATTACCCTAAATGGTTTGGCTCAGTGGATGGAGTGTCGGCCTGCAGACTGTAGGGTCCCAGTTTCGATTCTGGTCAAGGGCATGTGCCTTGGTTGTGGGCACATCCCCAGTAGGGGGTGTGCAGGAGGCAGCTGATGGATGTCTCTCTCTCATCGATGTTTCTAACTCTATCCCTCTCCCTTCCTCTCTGTAAAAAATCAATAAAATATATTTTAAAAAAACACAATTGAATCTAAAACTCAAAATAAAGAAACAAGTAATAGAATGAAGAGAATAAACTGGTGAATAAAATAGAATCAGAGGCATGGAAATGGAGCAGACTGAGGATTCTCAGAGAGAAGGAGGGTCAGGAAGAGATTAAACAAAGATCTTATATGCATTACCTTTGGACACAGACAATAGGGTGGCGAAGACCTAGGGTGAGGCGGGAACCAGGTGGAGAGGGGCAATGGGGGAAAAAAGAGGGACATCTGTAATACTCTCAACAATAAATATTTAAAATAATAAGAAAAGAAAAGAAAAACAAAATAAATGAACAAAGAATCTAATGAACAACATAAACTGATGAATAAAATAGAATCAGAGGCATGGAAACATGGAACAGAGTGATCAATATCAGTGGAAAGTGGGAGGGAGGCGGGAAGAGATTAACTAAAAAAAAATTATATGTATATATGTATTACCCATGGACACAAACAAAACAATAGGATGGTGAAGGTCAGGTGCGGGGCAGGATCCGGGTGGAGGGACATCTGAAAAAAGAGGGACATCTGTAATACTCTTAGCAATAAATATTTTTAAAAAATCAAAAAATAATAAGGAGCATATGCCAATTTTATAGCCTGAAATAGTCCACTTTTAAAAACAATCAAAAATAAATTGTAAAATTTTTATTTTTCAATTACAGTTGACATACATTATTATATTTATTTCATGTGTATAATGTAGTGATTAAACATTTCTTTTTATTAAATTTATTGGGATAACATTAGTGAATACCATTATATAAATATCAGGTGTACAATACAATATCTGTATACCCCACTGTGTGCTCATCACTCAAAGTCTAGTCTCCAGTTCTTGTCCTTTTCTAGTTCTTTTTTTTTTTTTACAGGTGTTCCTCTTTTATTTTTCCCCATAGCTCCCCTCCACCTGATTCCCCACACCACCCCAGGCCCTTACCCCCCGCCACTGTCTTCATCCATAGGAGTAAGATTTTTGTCCAATCTCTTCCCGCACCCCTCCCACCTGCTTCCCCTGAGAATCGTCAGTCCACTCCCTTTCTATGTCCCTGATTCTATTATATTCACCAGTCCATTCTGTTCTTCAGATTTTTCATTCACTTGATTTTTAGATTCACTTGTTGGTAGGTATGTATTTGATGTCATTTTGTTGTTCATAATTTTTATATTTACCTTTTTCTTCTTCTTCCTCTTCTTAAAGGATACCCTTCAGCATTTCGTGTAATTCTGGTTTGGTGGTGATGAACTCCTTTAGCTTTTTCTTGTCTGTGAAGCTCTTTATCTGACCTTCGACTCTGAATGATAGCTTTGCTGGGTAGAGTAATCTTGGTTGTAGGTTCTTGCTGTTCATCACTTTGTAGATTTCTTGCCACTCCTGTCTGGCCTGCATAGTTTCTGTTGAGAAATCAGCTGACAGTTGTATGGGTGCTCCCTTGTAGGTAACTAACTGTTTTTCTCTTGCTGCTTTTAATATTCTCTCTTTGTCTTTTGCTCTTGGCATTTTAATTATGATGTGTCTTGGTGTGGTCCTCTTTGGATGCCTTTTGTTTGGGGTTCTGTGCACTTCCTGGACTTGTAAGTCTATTTCTTTCACCAGGTGGGGGAAGTTTTCAGTCATTATTTCTTCAAATACGTTTTCAGTATCTTGGTCTCTCTCTTCTTCTGGCACCCCCATAATTCTGATGTTGGTATGCTTGAAGTTGTCCCAGAGGCTCCTTACACTATCTTCATATTTTTGGATTCTTTTTGCTTTTTGCTTTTCCGGCTGAGTGTTTTTTGCTTCTTTGTATTTCAACTCTTTGACTTGATTCTTGCGATCCTCTAGTCTGCTGTTAAATCTCTGTATAATATTTTTCATTTTAGTCAATGTATGCTTAATTTCTAGTTGGTCCTTTTTCATATCCTCGAGGGTCTCGCTAAATTTATTGGCCTTTTCTAGGAAATTCTTGAAAAACCTTATAACCGTGGTTTTCAACTCTATATCCAGTCATTTGCTTTCCTCCATTTCTTTCATTTGTGACCTGTTTCTTTGTCTCTGCATTTTGGCTGCTTCCCTGAGTTGGTAGAGTAGCTTTGTGTGGTAGGTGTCCTCTAGGGCACAGTGGCTCAGCCTCCCCAGTTACCTGAGGTGAACACTCTTTGTGCACCCCTTTGTGGGCTGTGTGTACAGTCTTGCTGTAGTTAAACATGGTTGTTGTTAGTATCACTGGGAGGAATTGACCTCCAGGCCAATTGGCTGTGAGGATCAGCTGTGTCTACGCTGGGAGAACTTCTGTGCTGGAGACACCCTTATGAGACAAGACTTGCAAAAGCCTCTGTGCTCAACTTGGAAGGGGTGGAGTCTCAGGGCAGTGCAGACAGCATTGGTTTCCCATCTGACCTGCCCTAATAGTCCCCTGTGTCTCAGTGTCCTGTGGTAATCACTGCAAGCACCTCTGAGAGAAAGCCGCCCTCAAGTTCCGCCCACTGCCACACAGTCCAGTTTCTCCGTGAATGAGTCTGCGTCCCCAGAGTCTCGCCCAGAACTGGAGTTCAGTGCAGTCAGGAGCTTTTGTCTCCCTCCTGCTTGAGAAAGCCAGCCCCATACTCAGTTGCCAGTCCTCTCCATGCGCACCTCAGTACCTCTGCCTCCTGCAGCTCCTCTGAGTCTCAATGTGCTTTTCTCTTTCCTTCTAGTTGTAGAATTTCCACTCAGCCATCCTTCCTGTGGTTCTGGAAGATGTCTGTTTTGTCTTTTAGTTGTAGTTTTGAAATTGTTGTGTGAGGCCGCAGTTTAGGTGTTTACCTATGCCACCATCTTGGTTTCTCCCCCATCATGCTCCTCTGTCTATTTCACTTAGCATGATACTCTTAGGATCCATCCATGTTGTCACAAATTGCAGTATTTCATCTATTTTTATGGCTGAGTAGTACTCCATTGTATATATGTACCAGTTCTTCTTTACTTAGTCATCCGTCGAAGGATACTTAGGTTGTTTCCATGTCTTGGCTATTGTGAATAATGCTGCAATGAACATAGGGGTACATATATCTTTATGAATAACTGTTTTCAAATTTTTGGGGTAGATATCCAGAAGAAAGATTGTTGATTCACATTGTAGCTCTATTCTTAATTTTTAAAGAAACTTCTACACTGTTTTCCATAGAGGCTGCACCAATTTACAGTCCCACTAACAGTGTGTGAGGGTTCCCTTTTTTCCACATCCTCTTCAGTACTTCTTATTTCTTGTTTTATTGATCATAGCCATTTTAACAGGTGTGAGGTGGTTTTGATTTGCATTTTCCTTATAACTAGTGATGTTGAAATTCTTTTCATATTTCTGTTTAAACACCTTATGAAGTTATTATCCCAATAAGTCTAGTACTCATCTGGCACCATGCATAGTTATTACAATGTTATTGACTATATTCCCTATTCTATACTTTATATCCTGTGACTATTTTCTTAACTGGCAATTTGAGCTTCTTATTCCCTTTCACCTTTTTTTGCCCATCTCCCAACCCCCAAATACATTTTTAAAATTCATATTTTATAGGTAATTCCCAAAACTAAATGTAATGACTATAATACCTATAATGCTTTATAGTTTTCATGGTACTTTTACATTTATTCTCTATCAACTATAGCAACTGAGATCATTTATTCCATATCAAGTCAAGCTACATGTATCCCACTTTTCACATGATATTAAACCAAGCAAATGTTTTGGCAGGAATAGGATAATTCCCAAACGTAATTTTCTTTACAATTGGTCATAAAATGAATATTATAGATGTAGTAATAAAAAAAGCCTATGGAAATTATTATATTAAAACTATTTCAAAACTCTCAAAGTGCTGCATTCCTTTACTAATTTCCCACATAACATTTTAAACCTTAAAACTCTCTTTGGAACAAACATTTAGAACCCACCCTCCTTTTTACTCCCCAGCCTGACTCCCATTTTCTGGCTTCCAACTTTCCAGAAGGAAAAAAAAAAAAAAAAAAAGAAACCTGAGTATATCAGGCCTGGATCCTCTCAATAGCTCGTCCTCACACCCAGATTCAGCAGAGTATTAGAAAGCTTACGTAAATAGATACGGAAATCATTGCATTTTATAGAAGAACTAGTTTTCAAGAGACTGACAGTGATCCAGGAGCTAACATTTTCCCTAATAATATCACTCTCATTTTTCAAGGTGACTATTTCACACATTCTCTTTCCTTTTACTTTCAACACTGTCTCTCCCTTCCAGCTCTCAACAGATGTTTTTTCTTATTTCACTAAGAAAATGAAATCAATCCAAAGAGAACGTCCACATGCTATCAGCAACCCCAGCTCCCCACTTACCTGCATCCGTACTGTATTCTCTGCCTTCCCTTCTGTTGGAGTGGAAAGCCAATGTGGGTTCCTGTCTAAGGCAACCTGTCTTGACAGGGCAGACCTCTAGCCTTCCATCACCACACACAGTTCCTTGGACAGCGCTGCTCTACACTGTCCCTGATCGATGCCCATTTATCTTCTACTTGAAAGGTGGGGAAATGGCTACTTTCCAAGATAGAATATTGCATTTTCAGGTAGGTCGATTTGCTAGAACATAATTTTAAACAAGTTAACCCATAATGTACTTCCCTCTGATTTCTACATAAGAATCCTAGCCCTGTGGATAAATACAATACAAATTCACAAGTTCTTTTACCTAGTGTCTCTTTGTCTATTTTCAGACCATTGTCCTGTTTCCCTCTTTGGTTCTCATCCTCAGGCCAATCCTCCCAAATGCCTCTGTGCTTCCTCCCATGACTGTTTCCATGTTCTTTCTGTTCTGGTGGCCCTCCTCCATATTTCTCCTAGATGATATTTTCCCAAATTGAACTCTTTATCTCAGCTGTGGTTTGATCAGCAGAAAATAGAACTACAACTTTTCTGTGTTCCAAGCACTTAATTTCCATATATGGAACCTAAGTTTATTTTGCCTTTTTGTTTTTTTAAAGCACCTATCATTTTTTGTGTGTGCATAGTAAGCGCATTGGTCACTGATATACAGTCCTCAGTTTCTTTTTAACAGAGGTTCCTGTTCTAGTAAGTCTCCCTAAGCCTGTATCAGACAAGTCACATTAAAAAAAACACACCTCTGTTTAATTTCTTGTTATTGATGAAACTCTATTGTATATTCCAGGGAAATGAAACAGCAGAGGAGTGAGAAAACTCCGAGAGGTAAAAATAATTAAATACCTTATGATTTATTGTTAAATTTGTCTCATAAAAATATTAAATTGAATATAAGAGAAAATATAAAAAAGAGAAATTATAACCTTTGGCATAAAATGGTAATAAAATTACCAATTGAAAATGTTGACAATAAATTGCTCTTTCCAATAAATGACCTTTAAATCCTTCTTAGGTTAATGCATGTGCTGAATTATTAAGCAATACATTCTTGCCATGCTGATACCTCTTTAATGCATAAAAGTTTAAGTTCATCTTTGGAGATACAGGTTTATGGGTGAGCATGCTCCTGCAAATTGCACGGGAATGCATATCCCATGCTCCTCTTCCTTTCTATTCCTGTCTCTATGAGGCCCTCAGCAATCACCCAGGGTAGAGCTGTTCCACCTGCAGTCTTTACCTTATTAAAGAAGAATTACCTTTGTTCCTTTCCTTTGGGATCACATGTGGAAAAGGAATTCCCAACCGTTAATCTGAGTTATGAGTTAAAATGACAATTTTCCCCAAAGCAAGATGTAATGGTACATTTGCCACAACAACTGTGAGTTGCTGAGGTCCCAGTAATTAAAGTACCTCAATTCTTACCCTGAGTATTTCTGTACCACTCCATGATCCTAAAATTGCACATCTGACCAACAGCTTCATGTCACATGTTTCATTAAGATATCAGTTTACACACTTTAGTGAGCAGTGTACCCCGTATGTTCTGGGCCAGTAGGCCCACTGTGACTGCTCAGTTGTTCTGTCTTCTCAGAAAACCTTAGAAAGTTGACACTTGAATATCTAGCTACTCCTTTTTAGGATGTTTTCAAACATGGTCTAGATGTGAGGAGTATCAAAATTCTTAATAACTCCTTAACTTAGCTTCTTCATATCCATGATCTCACTGCATCCTTACAACCCCTCAGGAAACAGTGATGCAGAAGTAACTCTTCCTTTATCTAAGAAGAATTTTTGGTTACAAGGGACAATGTGATTTGCTCAAGGTCATACAGAATTTAAATGGTAAGCCAGGATTCAGGCATTAGCCTGGTAAAAACATCAATGTATTTTCTATGCCACCATGATGCCAGATGTCTACCATGTCATCATGATAACACAATGAAGGTGACATCCATCAAAAACTTCCTCACTTATTTCAAGAAACTGGCCTTTGAGGACTATTCACTTCATCTTAAAAAGAAATAGCCACACTAATTCTAAAGGTACATTCATGACATCGAATTCTCTGGTGACAAAATTAAACTCATGGCTTACAAAATAGTCAGTAGTATTTAAATCTCAAATAATCAGAACAACCATTTTATAATGCTCATACCTCAATTTATAATAGACTAGAAGCCTGGTGCACGAATTCGTGCATGGGTGGGGTCCCTCAGCCTGGCTGGTAATTGTGGCCATGAGAGGGGGGACCAGCCGGCTGGGGGTAGGGACTGAGGGAGGTTGGCTGGCCGGCCTCCTGATCCAGGCTGATGGGGCGGGGGGGGGGGGGGGGGGGGGACGGCTGACTGCAAGAGGTTGGCCAGCCATAGGACATTGATTGTGGGAGTGCACTGACCACCAGGGGGCAGCTCCTGCATTAAGCATCTGCCCCCTGGTGGTCAGTACACGTCATAGCAACTGGTCGACCGGTTGTTTGGTCATTTGGTCACTTAGGCTTTTATATATATATAGATTCTTGGAGATTCTCTATTGAACAGTGTTATGCAGAATGATGATACAATATAATTCTGAGCCTGAAAGGGATTTTCATCTTTTAAACCTTTTAAAATTAGCTCTTTTAAATTGAAAAGATAATACATGCATATAAAGAAAATTTAGATAGGGTAAGAAGGTATACCTTCTAATACATACATCAGTATAATATATACCTTCCTATCCTATTTGAATGTTTTTTTTTAATTTAATAAATCTTTATTGTTCAGATATTACAGTTGTTCCTCTTTTTCCCCACATAGCTCCCCTCCACCCGGTTCCCACCCCACCCTATGCCCTTACCTCCCCTGCCCTATCCTCATCCATAGGTGTACGCTTTTTGTCCAGTCTCTTCCCGCACCTCCCACACCCCTTTCCCCCCAAGAATTGTCAGTCCACTCCCTTTCTATGCCCCTGATTCTATTATATTCACCACTTTATTCTGTTCATCAGATTTTTTATTCACTTGATTTTTAGATTCCCTTGTTGATAGTTATGTATTAGTTGTTCATAATTTTTATCTTTATCTTTTTCTTCTTCTTCCTCTTCTTAAAGAATACCTTTCAGCATTTCATATAATACTGGTTTGGTGGTGATGAACTCCTTTAGCTTTTTCTTATCTGTGAAGCTCTTTATCTGACCTTCAATTCTGAATGATAGCTTTGCTGGGTAGAGTAATCTTGGTTGTAGGTTCTTGCTATTCATCACTTTGTAGATTTCTTGCCACTCCCGTCTGGCCTGCATAGTTTCTGTTGAGAAATCAGCTGACAGTTGTATGGGTGCTCCCTTGTAGGTAACTAACTGTTTTTCTCTTGCTGCTTTTAATATTCTCTTTTTGTCTTTTGCTCTTGGCATTTTAATTATGATGTGTCTTGGTGTGGTCCTCTTTGGATTCCTTTTGTTTGGGGTTCTGTGCACTTCCTGGACTTGTAAGTCTATTTCTTTCACCAGGTGGGGGAAGTTCTCTGTCATTATTTCTTCAAATACGTTTTCAGTATCTTGGTCTCTCTCTTCTTCTGGCACCCCCATAATTCTGATGTTGGTATGCTTGAAGTTGTCCTAGAGGCTCCTTATACTATCTTCAAATTTTTGGATTCTTTTTGCTTTTCCGGCTGAGTGTGTTTTGCTTCTTTGTATTTCAACTCTTTGACTTGATTCTTGCGATCCTCTAGTCTGCTGTTAGATCTCTGTATATTACTTTTTATTTCAGTCATTGTATGCTTAATTTCCAGTTGGTCCTTTTTCCTATCCTCAAGGGTCTTGCTAAATTTATTGGCCTTTTCTAGGAAATTCTTGAAAAACCTTATAACCATGGTTTTCAACTCTATATCCAGTCATTTGCTTTCCTCCATTTCTTTCATTTGTGACCTGTTTCTTTGTCTCCGCATTTTGGGCTGCTTCCCTGAGTTGGTAGAGTAGCTTTGTGTGGTAGGCGTCCTCTAGGACACAGTGGCTCAGCCTCCCCAGTTACCTGAGGTGGACACTCTTGGTGCACCCCTTTGTGGACTGTGTGTATAGTCTTGTTGCAGTTAAGTCTTGATTGTTGTTAGTATCACTGGGAGGAATTGACCTCCAGGCCAACTGGCTATGAGGATCAGCTGTGTCTATGCTGGGAACATTTCTGTGCTGGAGACTCTCTTGTGAGACAAGACTTGCAAAATTGCAAAAGCCTCTGTGCTCAGCTTGGATGGGGCGGAGTTTCAGGGCGGAGCAGACAGCCTTGGTTTCCCGTCAGCCCTGCCTTATGAGGCCTGTGGGTCTCAGTGTCCCTCGGTAATTGCTGGAAGCTCCTCTGAGAGAAAGCCGCCCTCGAGTTTCGCCTGCTACCAGATAGTCCAGTTTCTCCCCAAATGAGTTGGGGTTCCCAGAAACTTGCCTGGAACTGGAGTTCAATGCAGTTGGGAGCTTCTGTCTCCCTCCTGCTTTAGAAAGCCAGCTGTGCACTCAGCCTCCCGTGCATTCAGCAGTCAGTCCTCTCTGCACACGCACGCCTCCAGACCTATGCCTTCCGCAGCTCCCAACTCTCAGTGTGCCTTCTTTTTCCTGAGAGTCCAGATTCCCCCCCAAATGAGTCTGGTTTCCCAACGTCTCGCTCGGGACTGGATTTCAGTGCAGTCGCGAGTTTCTTTCTCCCTCCGCTTTAGAAAGCCAGCCGTGCACTCAGCCGCCCATGCACACAGCCACCCTTCCTCTCTGTGTTTGAGCCTCCGTACCTCAGCCTTTTGTAGCTCCTCTGAGTCTCAATGTGCTTTCCTCTTTCCTTCTAGTTGTAGAATTTCCACTCAGCCAGCTTTTCTGTGGTTCTGGATGGTGTCCGTTTTGTCTTTTAGTTGTAGTTTTGATATTGTTGTGCAAGGCAGCAGTTTAGGTGTTTACCTATGCCACCATCTTGGTTTCTCTCTATTTGAATGTTTTTACCTTGTTTAAATATTTGAATATATTCATTGGTCATTTGTATATATTCTTTGGACAAATGTGTATTCAGATCCTTTACCTATTTGTATTTTTATTATTGAGTAATAAGTGTTCTTTATATATTCTGGATATAAATCTCTTGTCAGATGTATGAATTACAAATATTTTCTTCCATTCTGTGTGATATCTTTCACTTTGTCTTTTGAAACAAGAAAGTTTTAAATTTTTATTTAGTTCAGTTTATTTTTTCTTTTGTAGCATGCGCTTTCAGTGTCATCTCTAAGAAACTATTCATTGCCTAACCCAAGATGTACTCCTATGCTTTCTTCTGGGAGCTTAATGGTTTTAGCTCTTACATTTAGATCTATGATCAATTTTGAGTTACTATTTTATATATGATATAAAGGTTAAGTACAACTTGACTCTTGTGCATGTGGTTATCCAGTTGTCCTAGCACCATTTGTTAAAAAGATCATTCTTTCTCCATTGAATCATCTTGCTACTCTTGTCAAAAAAATCAGTGAACCATGTGAGAGTTTGTTTCTGTACTCTTGATTCTATTCCTTTGATCTATATGTCTATCCTTCTGCCAGTAACACATTCTTGAATACTATAGCTTTTAGTAAGTTTTAAAAACAGGAAGTATGGACCCTCCAATTTTGTTTTGTTTTATTTGTAATTGTTTTGGCTAGTCTGGGTCTCTGGCATTTCTACTGGAATTTTGGAGTAGTCAGCTTGTCAGAGGCAGATGATATTTTGATAGAGTTTGTATCAAATGTACAGATCAGTCTGGGGAGTGCTGCCATCTAAACATTATGTATTGCAATGTATGAATAGGGGATGTCATTCCATTTACTTTGTTCTTCCTTAATTTCTATCAACAATGCTTTGTAGTTCTCAAAGCATAGTCTTTACTTCCTTTTTAAAAGTCATCCATAAGTATTGTATTCTCTTCAATGCTGTTGTAAGTGAAATTGTTTTCTTAATGTCATGTTGGTTCATTCATTGCTAATATAAAAATGCAATTAATTTTTTTTTCAGAGAAAGAGAAGGAGAGAGAGATAGAAACATCAATGATGAGAAGGATTCATTGATCAGCTGCCTCCTTCATTCCCCCCCACTGGGGACCAAGCCCACAACCCTGGCATGTGCCCTGACTGGGAATCAACTGTGACCTTCTTGTTCATAGGTTGACACTTAACCACTGAGCAACACTGGCTGGGCAATACAATTAATCTTTGTATACTGATCATGTATCCTTCATCTCTGAACTCTTAATTAGTTCTCATTGATATTTAGTAGATTCCTTTGGTTTTCTGAGTACATGATCATATCATCAGCAAACAGATAATTTTCTGTCTTACTTTCTAATTTGGATGCCCCTTTTATCACTTTTTCTTGTTTAATTGCCTTGTCTAGAACTTCCAGAGTGATGTGGAATAGAAGTGGCAGACATCCTTGTCTTTTTCCTTGTCTTTTTAGGGGAAAAACATTCAGTCTTTCACCATTAAGTATGATGTTAGCTGTGGGTTTTTCATAGATTAACATTAAAGTATTAGGAATAACAGGCATCATGTCTGCAATTTACTCTCTTAAAGGGTACAGAAAAAGTAATAATGATGAGTATGTATGTGTGTGCTTATGGAGAGAGAGAGGAAAGAGACATTAACAAGATATGGTTAATGTGGTAAAGAGTTAACACTGAGGAATTCTAGAGAGCCACCACACCCTTTAGTCTGCTTTTCTTAAGCCCTTTGTTCTAACTGAATTTATTGGGTACCATGTTATCCATTCAGAGGTGTAAACCATGGATTTGACAGCCATATCCTTGGTTTGATCCTTGACAAAAACTCAATACATTTCTTAATTTTTATTATTTACTATTTGAAGTTGAGTAGCAATTATTTCAATGCTAAAAGTTCTAAATTTCTAGACCCTCTATTCCCTTTTATTAGTGCTTATAAACTAGCCAGGTATTTATGGACCCATCAGTCTTGTGATTAATTTGCAAAATATAGCAAATATTAACCAATCTCTTTCCCTAAATTTTCAAGTCCAGAGGCACAACATCTGCTTTACAGAGCTATCAGAGGCAGTAGTGCATTTTGTCACAGAATAACATGGATCACCATTTATCCTGAAAGAACTTTATATTTGGTCAGTGGGAGATGTTTGAAGCTGGTTACTGTGTCCTTTTGCTTATTATTCTTTGAACATATAGTTACTTTCTGGCAAAACTAGATATTCCACGCTCATTTGGTACTTTCCCTGCCCTAGTCCAACAATCAGCCATTTATTAAAAATCTCTGGTTTTTTGAATAGGGAATGGTACTGCAAAACCAAGATGTGGGAATTCAGTGTACTCACTGCTATAGGAATATCATTATTTCTAGGCTCTATCAGCAGGAAAAGCTAAGGGATATATGCACACTAACATGTACACAAGGATCTGTCAATCATATACCTACCTACCTTGAAAACCAAATGTTCACACTGATACCTCTACTTCCAATTCCAATTCAATACTCCAAAATTTATTCTGGCCTTCCCCCGTTCCATATTTGTATGCCCTTTCTCTAACAGTAGAAAGGTTGGCTCCTGTTATCCTTAATATATTCACTAATCTGCTCAATCCCTCCATATGTAATCAGCCTTCAAAACATTCAGGTTATATCTTTGTCCCCACCTCTTCTGGAAACACAGACTACATTGACCAAGTTTTTTTTATGCTGGCTCCAGCCCTGCTGAGCACTCTACCTACATCAGCGGAGTGCCGCCTTACCAACCAAAGGAAGGAGGAAGCAGCCAATTAAGTTTCTGAGACAGTGGTACTACCAAAGAAATAATCCTGGCTAAAAAGGTTTATGATTGTTGGCATCTGAAAAGGACCTTGGCCCTCCAACCCAAAGGCTATATATATATCAACTCAGCAGATGCTGTTCTATTCTGACTATCCAATAAATACATGTGGGCGATATGGGAGTGGAAGGTACTTCCCTGCTCAGCTTTAAGAATATAACTTTTCTATTCCTAATGTGTGTGTATATATATGTATGTATGTATTTATCTGTCCAAGATGGGTTGAGTATATGTATTATATGTGCATACATATGTACATTATGAGTAGGGGAAAATTATCAAATGCATTCCTTTTAATAATTCTAAGACAAAAAATGGGTACAAAGTAAGTAAAAGTCTTTTTGAATTTTTTAAATTTTAGTGTATGCTGTTTTAAACCTAATGTTTTCACTCTCAAAAATTGAAATTTCATTCTGCTTGGGGTTAATGAATGTGTTGGTTTGGACTGATAATTTGCTGTACAAATTTGAGATGATCCTACCAAACATATTTGAGTAATGAATGCCAGTGGCACCATAGTTCCCAAACTATGCAGAAATGGTAAGCCATTCTGTGTTGGCAAATAAATATGCCAGTCTTTTATTTGAAAAGGAGTATTTCATAAGTACAGGAAAAAATCAGTAGACTAGAACCCAGTCCAATTTCTGAAAGCTTCCTGAGATGTGGGTCAGCCAGTTTCTTGGAAGATAACAGTACTCACCACCTCTCAGGCGGCCAGCTCTCTGACCCTGGTGATGGACACTCTGATGAAAGAGCTGCTCTGATTGTGTGTCACTTTAGTCTCACACTGGAATATGAATGACAAATTAATTTGCACTAATGATATTTTTTTAGTGTGGCTTTATATACTTTTTTCCCCCAAATATATTCTATTGATTTTTTACAGAGAGGAAGGGAGAGGGATAGAGAGTTAGCAACATCGATGAGAGAGAAACATCAATCAGCTGCCTCCTGCACACCCCCCACTGGGGATGTGCCTGCAACCAAGGTACATGCCCTTGACCGGAATCCAACCTGGGACCCTTCAGTCTGCAGGCGGCTCTATTCACTGAGCCAAACCGGTTAAGGTGCTTTATATACTATTCATTGAATACTTTGTATATTGACTTGTCACCCTGTTAACAGCTTGAATTGACTTAAGAAAAATAAAATGAGTACATTTGTATTTTTGCTTGGAAGTAGTTACAGAAATAAAAAAAAAATGGGTGGTTTTATAAAGAACAGTTACCAATATGTAAGTTAATATCAATACTTTTTAAACTAATATGTAATTTAGTATGTACCTTTTATTTTCTTTTATTTTTTTTTGTTAATTCATACCTGAAGATATTTTCCCCCTAGTTTTTTAGAAAGAGTGGAAGGGAGGGATGGAGAGAGGGATGGAGGGAGAGAGGGAGGAGGAGAGAGAGAGGAAGGTGATGAGAGACATATCAATTGGTTGCCTTACATACACACCCCCACTGGGGCTGGGGATTGAACCTGCAATCCAAGTATACACCCTTGACCGGGAATCGAACCCATGACCCTTTGGTTTGCAGGCTGATGCGCTACCCATGTAGCAACACCAGCCAGGGCAGTATGCACTTTTAAAACTAAGAAATAACTGATAAACTTTATAGAACTGATAAACTTAGTGTAACTAGGCCATGAAACTGTCAGTGTTTGTACTTCTTGGTTTTAGAGTGTGATATACTGCAAATAATGAATTATGTGGGGAAATGAATTCAAGCTGACAGCTGCTGGGGCACAGAAGCAGGTGCAGCACTGCTAGCTTTACCCAGATGCTGGAGGCCAGGATAACATATTCAGGCAAGTAGGCAGAGGATGCTGTTTTTTACCGCACTCCTTTAAGTTCTACAAACAGTTAAGAAAACAAGTAGACTTGCTGAGACTCTTTGGAATGGATGCTAGCAAGTCACTTCTACAGTTAAAGAAGACATTTATTTGCTTGACTATCAATATCGTCTACAGTATGTTATACTTTGAAATGGCTAATTATTGAGGAAAATATTATATTAGTGATCGAACATATACTACTCAAATAAAAAATTCCAAACTTTCTCTTTTAAGTTAGAGACATTTCACATTTAGTTTCAAGAGAAGCAATGAGGTGAGTGAGAGGGGGATGGTTAAGAGCACTGACTTGGAAGTCGAGAAACCTAAGTACTGGCCCTGGGGCATCTAAGCAGCAGGGTGATCTTCAGTGAGGTCACTCACTAGTCTCTGAACCTGTTTACTCTGCGGAACACTAGGGAATCTCTAAGTACTTTCAAGATCTAATGCCTATGGTCAGGATCTAATGGCCATGATTCTGAGATAAATACCCTCATCCCGCGTTCTTCCTCCAACATACACTCTAATTACTCAAGGGATAACATCTGCCCCACTGGAGTTTGACTGCAACTGCAGATTCCAGGCACCATGCTTTCAGCTCAACACCAGAATCCAGGTAACATCCTCTGATTCCCACTCCCCTCCTTGCCTCGTTTACATTTTACTAGGTCAGTGGTCGGCAAACTCATTAGTCAACAGAGCCAAATATCAACAGTACAACGATTGAAATTTCTTTTGAGAGCAAAATTTTTTAAACTTAAACTTCTTCTAATGCCACTTCTTCAAAATAGACTTGCCCAGGCCGTGGTATTTTGTGGAAGAGCCACACTCAAGGGGCCAAAGAGCTGCGTGTGGCTTGCGAGCTGCAGTTTGCCAACCATGGTTCTAGGTTATGGCTAATAAAGCTTTAGATAAACGAGTCAGTAAATCACAGTAACTTTCCCTGAGCTGGCTATGGATGCATCCAGGCCTACGATTACAAATCCGCAAAGCCCTAAAGGAAAATTACATGCATATATACTTTAAGCCTTGGCCAGTGTGGCTCAGTTGTTTGTCAGACCATGCACCGAAAGGTGGCTGATCTGATTCCTGGTCAAGGTACATGCCCAGGTTATGGGTTCGATCCCCAGTTAGGGTGCATGCAGGAGGCAACCAATCAATGTTTCTCTCTCACATCTCTCTTCCTCTTTCCATAAAAATCAATAAAAACATACTTAAAATAAATAAATTAATTAGTTAATAATAAATTGAGTTCTTTGTAAAATGAATCTGAATTTAGACGGCTAAAACTGGCTTAATGATTTTCTATTAAGGGCGAGTGAAAGGCAATATCCTACAGCCCCACTTTCTCACTATTTCATTTTAAAAACATATTAAATAAGCAGTTTAGCAATATTATATTGATAATTAGTTGAATTACAAAATATAGCTAAAGTGCCTTTACATAATATTTACATGATTTTATAAATATAGTTTTCCTGTGGTTACCTTATTTATTGGATTTTTCCCCTTGGAAAACTGTGAGAAGAAGCTTTGCTTACAAGAACACTGTGCAGAAGTTTCTATTTTGTCTCTGAGTAGGAGGTTGCTATTTATAGGATATAAAAAATTGTAGACAGATTTTAGTTTTAAAACTAAGGAAAAAACCAGAGTGGTGATATCACAAATGAATTTGAATAGAGGTGGGGCACTTTGGTTTTTATATAACTGGAAGAAAAAATTCCAGCTTCCCATATTCTCAACCCCTAGGGACTGACTCTTTGAGGAGAGGGACATGTTTTTCTGTCCCTTCTTTTATGCTTACAGGGTCCGGTAGGTGCTTAAGTTCTTCCTACAAATTTTATATAGGAGATATTCTAGAAAAAAATGTAACTGCAAAATATTTTATTACTAAACCTGCCAACCAGAGGCTGGTGGCACTTTTGACGAGGAAGCATCTTTAGTTTTTTTGCCTATAGATATATAGACCATAAAAGTTTCAAATGGCAAAATAAAAGGAGACGACTCTAAAAGTAGAACACTGACAACTGTGGAAAGTAACTGAAAGAATGAGACCCTTGGAGAGAATGCGCCACCAGCGAGAAATGTCTGGAGGTGGGACTGGCCCAGGGAGTGTTAAGTGCAACTCAAATATGTCTCCATACACTCAGATGCAGAATCACCAAACCCATCCTTCCCATTTGGGATGGTGGAGTGGGAGGCTTCCTTTTCCTCTTGAAGTTGTGTCAGATACTCTCACTGCTTACCCAGAATAGAAAATTTGGGAAGAGCCTCTGAACTTAGTTGGTCAATGTTGAGAATAGTCATCATTCAACCTTGTTTGGCCTATTCAAAGGCTGGTGGCTGCCTCCTCCATACCAGGCTTAGTACAGGTATCTTATGTCATGGTTCTTGATATGGGTTGAATTGCGTATCTCACCAAAATTGTCTCTTCCCCAAAAGATATGTTGAGGTCCTAATCCCTGGTACCTCCAAATGTGACCTTATTTGGAGAGAGGGTCATTGCAGATTAATTTGTTAAGATGAGGTGATATGGAGTAGGGCCCCTAATACAATGTGACAGGTGTTTTTAGAAGATGATGAAAACAGACACACAATGAAAATGCCATGGGACTGTGAAGGCAGAGATTAGAGTTGTGTACTGCAAAGCAAGGAATGCCAAGGACTGCTGGCATTCCACCAGAAGCAGGGAGAGGTAAGGAAGGATTCTCCCTACAGATTTCAGAGGGAGTCTGGCTCTACTGACACCTTGATTTCAGACTTCTATCCTCAGGAACTGTGAGAGAATAAATTCCTGTTGTTTTTAATATATTTTTATTGATTTCAGAGAGGAAATGAGGGGAAGAGAGAGAAAAACATTAATGATGAGAGAGAATCATTGACTGGCTGCCCCCTGCATGCCCCCTTTTGGGGATTGAGCCCACAACCCAGGCATGTGCCCTGACTAGTAATCAAACCGTGACCTCTGGGTTCAACCACTAAGCCTTGCTGGATGGGCTAAATTCCTGTTGTTTTAAGCCATCCACTTTGTAATGCTTCTTCACAGCAGCCCTAAAAATGAACACAGCTTTCGAGTCTGTGGCTCTTGACATTTAGTCTATAGGTACCCCTAATCCCATCCTCTCAGAGGATGCTGCCTGAACTGGGGTACAAATGGGCCACATTCCTCCCTCTTTAAGCCAAAGCCTGGGCCCTCCTCTCTCTGTTTACTCTCCTCAAAGGACACGGATCACAATAGCTATTTACTTCTCTGATGGAGTAAGACTTAAAATGAACTTGGACCTTAAAAACACAATACTTCCTGGATTGGTGGAAGAGACAAAAATTATTCTTCCTCAGTGAGGCTACCATAATGAAAGGAAAGCAATCATGTGAGAAAAAAAGCACAGTGGATTTTTTTTTTTCTGTTAATAACTTATCACGTTAGTATGCAGAAGTTCATGTTCTGTGCTGTCCCTTCAGTAAGAGCCTGCCATGAGCAACAGCGGATGTAAGAGACACAGAGGTACAGTGAAGTATATATACATCACCGGGGCCAGCAACATCACCACCTCAGCGAGAGGAGGCAGGGTGAATGGTGGTTTATGCAGGGATGTGAGCAGCAGAAGGATACTGAGTCGCTGAGTGACAAGGAAGCTACCTCTGCAGTGAGGATTAGCTCACATACTGCCTTTGACAAACTTCCTTTCCCAAACATGCTACTGCAAGGAGGCTTTCCTTGTGTTACACTTACATTTAAAGCTAGACAAGGGACTATCTGAAGATTGTACATTGAATATTTGGAAGTAGAGATTTAAAGAATAGCACACCCCTCAAAAAATTTGATGGACACTTTTCCAAAGGAAAATAAATGGAAATATGTTAAAAATCAATAAGAATTCAACCAATAATAATATTTTTCCAGTCTTAAGTTGTAAGTCATAAAATATTTCAGAGGGGAGAAGAAAATTTAAGGGGATAAATGAAATAAAATTAACTGTTGATAAATATTGATAACTGTTAAATGGGTGATAGTTACATGGAGACACATTATATTCTTTCTACCTTTGTGTATTTTGAAAATTTCCATAATAAAAGCTTCAGCAACAATGAAGATGATATGTCTGATCTCTTTCCACAGAGATTGCTTAATGCCAAGTAGCAATGAATCTATCAAAAGTAATTAACACATTGTAATGAATTGCACATGTTAAGGTGTACCTTCATACCTTAAACAGTGACAAGTATGCATCTACAGGGCCATTTGGGAGTGATTCTAATGTGAACAATATTATAAAGTGTAGTGGGGAAAAGAAAGTTTTATGAGGGCTTAAATTAAATTATGATATGTAGGTGTTAATCTGGTTCTGAGTGTATCCTAAGAAATATCTAGTTATTCACATCTTGAAGGGGAAAAATGGGTAATATATTTAATTACCGAAATAGCAATGACATTTCATGCCTAAGCATCTTCCTAGTGACTGACCCTGGCATGGTGACAAGGCCTACTTGAGTGCCTGCAGTGGGAATGGCGCGTGGGGGTGGTGAGGCTTGGCAGGAAACCAGCAGCTGCTCATCCCCCCACTGGTGATCATCTAAGTCAGGCTGCTACATGCCAGAAGAGGAGCTTTGCTTTGGCAGAGTGTCTGAAAATGTCAGTGTTGTTTCCTTCTGAAATTACTTATACCTTCCACATTTTAATTATTCTAAATTTTGGAAACTATCTGAACATGGTGAAGAGTCTTTATTCTGTTATTTTGGCACTTGCTGTACTTATATATTGATTCCCATTTCTAGTAAGTTCTTTTTAGATTTCTGAGTAACAATTAAATGCAAAAATAATATGGTTAGCTTAAGTGAATTTAATGGTTCTGAAAAGTAAGTATGGGTCAGCCTTCCATAGCCTGGAATTCTTGGTTTCATTTACAGAGAATGAGGGCAAGTATCTCATGGCTCAGCTTGTGCCTTCATAAAAATAACGTTAATGTCAGGACCAGTCTCAGACATTTTGAGACCAAGTTTGTTAATGGGTTGGATTCCTCCCTACCTGGCACTCCTCAGCCCGTTGTCTTCTCTCAAGAAGCACATTAGCTTGACCTGCCCCAACCTCAGCTTCCTTAACCACTACCTACCTTTTAAAATCACCTGCCCCTACAGCTTACGTGGAAACTTTTGCTACTTTCTCTTGCCGACATTAAAAATCTTAGATGCCAAATCTTTTAGTATCTTGGGTGGTTTTTAAAATAATGCATTTATATTTAATAAATCAATTCCTAAAAAAATATGGGGCATTTTTACAGCAAGTTAAAGTTTTAAAAAGGCTTCTCATTATATTTTCTAAGTTAAAGCAAACAGCATTATATATTTAAATATTTTTTCAATGACAAGATTATTTTAACTTCACCTGGGGGACTCAGCTGGCCCAATTCCAGAATACTGGGCCAAGTAACCTTTATTAGAGGGGACAGTCTCAGAAGAAAACGGATCTACCTTCTGGCAGAGAAGATGGCCAGGCTGTATGCTCAGTGAAGGACGGTCAGTCCAGCAGGCTTAATGCGGCTTAGACGTTATCACAATAAATAGTAGGAGGGAGCTCACACATGTGTGGTTCCATAGGGAAGAGAGATTCACTGCAAAGTAACAGAAGTGACGTTATATGCAGACAGAACGTGGCAAGAAGGAATTCAAGACCAGTAACTAAACTTTGCTGTTGATCGGAGGGCTTTGTTTCTCTTAAGAGAGACAATGGTAAGAGTTTGGCAGAGCCAGTCTCAGAGGGATTTTGTGTTTAAATAATCAAAACAAGGATCCAGTTATCCAAACTACAAGGTCTTAAATCCAGTCCAGTCATTGATCTGCGATTCAAGGCCAATGCCCTAGTAATAGCAGCTTGAATACTGTATCTGATTTCTATTGCAGCGTATGAAATTATGACAAACTTAGTGGCTTAAAACAACACAAATTTATTATTCACAGCTTCCTTGAATGAGGAGTTTGAGCATCAGTTAGTTGTGTCTTCAGCTCAAAATCAAGGTTTTGGCTGGGTCTGGGGTCTCATTGGAGGCGCAGAATCCTCTCCAACTTCATTCAGGTATTTGGCAGAATTCAGAGCCTCGTGGCTATAGGACTGAGGGACTTGTTCTCTTGCTGTCAGTCAGGGGTCACTGTCAGCTGCTAGAGGCTGCCTTCAGTTCCTAGCCAATGACACTCTCCTAACATGGCATCTTACTTCTTCAAAGCCAGCAGGAGAATCTTCCTCCGAGTTGGCTACAGTGGAATCTTATAAAGGTCACATGACCACTAGAATGACTATTTCATTATCTATCTATATACTAGAGGCCCGGTGCAAAAAATTCGTGCATAGGAGTGGGGGGTCCCCTCAGCCCAGCCTGCACCCTCTCCAATCCAGGACCCCTTGAGGGATGTCTGACTGCCGGTGTAGACCTGACCCCAGGGATCGGGCCTAAACCGGGAGTTGGACATTCCTCTCACAATCCTGGACCACTGGCTCTTAATCACTCACCTGCCTGCCTGCCTGGTCACCCCCCCCCCCCCCGCTGGCCTGGTTGCCCCCAACTGCCCCCTTCTGCTGGCCTAGTCACCCCTCAATGCCCCCCCACCAGCCTAATTGCCCCCAACTGTCCCCCCTGCTGGCCTGGTCACCCCCAACTCCACTCCCCCACTGGCCTATTTGCCCCTAACTGTCCCCCCCTCTGGCCTGGTCACAACTTACTGCCCCCCGCTGGCATGGTCACCCCCAACTGCCCCTCCCCACTGGCCTGGGCACCCCAAGCAGCCTGCTGTTCAGTTATTTGGTCATCCCTCACTAATTGCCCCCAACTGACCCCCCTGCCGGCCTGGTTGTAGACAGCCATCTTGTGAGGGCATGAGGGTCAATTTGCATATTACCTCTTTATTACATAGGATATAAAAGCCTAATATGCTAAGTGTTTGACTGTTCGACTGTTCAACCAGTAGCTATGATGCGCACGACTGCCAGGGGGTAGACACTGCTGAGGTCTAGCTGATCAGGACTGGGCGAGACGGGCCAGACACATCCTGAAACCCTCCCGCAGTCCCTCCCCAGGTCCCAGCCTGCAGGGATCAGGCCAAAACCAGCAGTCTAACATCCCCTGAGGGGTCCCAGATTGGGAGAGGGTGCAGGCCAGGCCGAGGGACCCCACTGGTGCATGAATACGTGCACCAGACCTCTAGTGTTACATAATGTAACTTAATTAAGGGAGTGATTATCTCATTATATTTACAGATCCCACTCACACTGGAATAGGTGGGGGTTATACAGTTCAGGTACCCCAGGGGGAGGAGCCGTGGGGCCATTGTGGAACTCTGCCTATCACAAATATTGAATTATTCAACACTGAGCAAACATTTATTGAGTTTACTAAATACCTAACACTGTGCTGCACTCGGGTACCCAATAAATCCAGAATACCAAGATAAATAAGGAAGCCCACAACATAATGGAAAAGATAGAATTGAAGATTACTAAACAAGTTATTATGTCTATAATAGTTGATTATGCAAATCACACAGTAATGATAGTGAAGGGGGTAAGGTATAGCTCAATAGGAGTTTGCTAGGCAGATAGTAAAGAAAAGGGCATTTCAAACAGGTGGCATGTTTACCATCAAGGTGTGGAGGTTTGAAAAGCCTGGTTGAGAGGCTGTGAATGGTGAGGCCTGAATGGAATGGATGGGACCGGATCAGGGTCAAGGGTCAAACCAGGTAGGACACAGAACATAAGGCTTCATCCTGGGCAGGAACCACAGAAGGAATTTGTGAAGGAGTATTAATAGATTAAGATCACAAAGGGCAAGTTGTGCAAAGTAAAAAAAAAAAAAAATGACCCCATAAAAATAATCAAAACATCTACTGAACAAGAAACACTCAAAACAAAGTCTCATACAAATTAATAACAAAAGAGCGACATTCAATAGAAAATGAGCAAAAGACAAGATAAAGCAATTAATAGGAGAAATGCAAAGGACTAATAAACATCGGGAAAGGTGTTATCATCCCTTGCAATCAAGAAAGTGAAGATTAAAATAGTGAAATATCACTTTTGGCTATGAAATTGTTAGGGTAACAGCTACATAAAAATATGTATATATACTTAAGATTATTGAAGAACAATCCATCAAAGGTTAAGTGGGTATAGAGGTTTTATAGGTCATTTTTTTCTTTTTTATACTTTGTTTTATAAATTTCCCCAATGAATCCATATAAATTTAAATAACAATATATTTATTTATTTTAAGAAATAGAACTTCTGTCCCGCCGGTGTGGCTCAGTGATTGAGCATTGTCCCATGTACCAAGAGGTCATCAGTTCGATTCCTGGTCAGGGCACATGCCTGGGTTTCGGGCTTCATCCCCAGTAGGGGGCATGCAGGAGGCAGCCAATCAATGATTCTCTACCATCATTGATGTTTCTCTTTCTCCTTCTCCCTTTCTCTCTGAAATCAATTTAAAAATATATACATATAAAATAATATGACCAAACTGGCCTATTGGGGGTGGGAAGGGGTTGTCATTTCTGCCACAATGAATAATGTTGGGAATTATGTCTCTATCAGTACAGGGACATACTAACATAGTAGTAATCTAGGAATCGGGAGTCGTGCTCCAGGAGTCAAACTTTTTTCTTTGTGAGAACATTTCACTTATCTCATTTATCCCTACCCCCATTCACAGGACTATTGACTAGAGGCTGGAGTGCTGCTGCAGGCAAACCCAGTCTTACCACTGTGCCAGCCAAGCATAAGAGCTAGCAGCAGGGTGATGGCTCTGCTCATAGCTCCTTTCCAGTCTCAACGAGTGCATCTAATTGGCAGAACGTGCCCTCAGAACCCTCACTAGAAATGTAGTCCTTGGCATTCTAACCTCCACAGAACTGAAAAGCTCCCCAGAAAACTGGAATAGAGAGCCAGGGCTGTCACCACAACCACCACAGGACACCTGCGCAAAGGGTAGTGATCTGCATGTCAGCCACATGTCTGCAAGAGGATGAGGAACTGCTGGGGGGATAGGTCTAACCAAAGGTGGTATGACTAAGTAGCTGGAAAAAGTAAGGTCTGACATGAATCAAACTTTTTTTTTTTTTGCAGAGGACATTTCACTCACCTCATTTATTCCTAGCCTCCTTCAACAAAAGGGTTGAAAGGAGAGAGAAGAGATATGTGCTGGTAGAGAAGGGCAGGGGGCATTCCATTCGGCATTAACCTATATAAAACTATGAGATGAAAAGATTTGGGTTGTTTGGTGAGGTTGAAACACTTGCTATGTAGGTATGGAAAATGGTAGAGGGCTGTGACTCATATAATCAAGGGTTCAGATTTGATGAGACAATCCTCTCAGAAGTACTGACATTTCTGACCTGCAGAATGAACATGAGAGGATAACTACTAACACAAAAGCTGTGTAACCTTTTTAAAAATAAGAGACCTGCCTGGGCCATTGACTTAGGAATGAAGCTCTTTTGGCAAACCAAAGATTCCAAATTTTATATGCCCTTAACATAAATACCAATCTGAATATAATGACCTCAAGTACTAAGGAATGTACAGTTTTTTAAGGTAATGGTTATACTCTGCAGTCTGTAACATCTCAATTTATAAATTCAGGTATTTCCAAAGGGGTTACTTAAGACAGCCTACAAAGACACTTCTTGGTTTTTTTCCTTGTGGGTGTTTTTAGCTTCCAATAGTCTCTTCTAAGTTGCTTCTGAAAGCTTTGATTTTCTTCTCCTTCCCACATCTGCATCAATAACAGACTCCTTTCTCAGTCTGTCCATGAACAGCTAATTAGGAGTACTTGCACTTTCAAGGGTTCAGACAAGATTCCACTTAATAAGACCAAGTTAGAAATACATGGCCTAAATATACCCAAACCGTATTTTATTTTATATATATTTTTTGCCTTTATTTTTTTAATTTAATAAATCTTTATTGTTCAGATTACAACTGTTCCTCTTTTTTCCCCCATAGCTCCACTCCACCCAGTTCCCACCCCACCCTCTGCCCTTACCCCTGTCCCCCACTATCCTTATCCATAGGTGTACGATTTTTGCCCAGTCTCTTCCCACACCCCCCACACTCCTTTCCCCCCAAGAATTGTCAGTCCACTCCCTTTCTATGCCCCTGATTCTATTATATTCACCACTTTATTCTGTTCATCAGATTTTTTTATTCACTTGTTGATAGATATGTATTAGTTGTTCATAACTTTTATCTTTACCTTTTTCTTCTTCTTCCTCTTCTTAAAGAATACTTTCAGTATTTCATATAATACTGGTTTGGTGGTGATGAACTCCTTTAGCTCTTTCTTATCTGTGAAGCTCTTTATCTGACCTTCAATTCTGAATGATAGCTTTGCTAGGTAGAGTACTCTTGGTTGTAGGTTCTTGCTATTCATCACTTTGAATATTTCTTCCCACTCGCATCTGGCCTGCATAGTTTCTGTTGAGAAATCAGCTGACAGTTGTATGGGTGCTCCTTTGTAGGTAACTGTTTTTCTCTTGCTGCTTTTAATATTCTTTGTCCTTTGCTCTTGGCATTTTAATTATGATGTGTCTTGGTGTGGTCCTCTTTGGATTCCTTTTGGTAGGGGTTCTCTGTGCTTCCTAGACTTGTAAGTCTATTTCTTTCACCAGGTGGGGGAAGTTTTCGGTCATTATTTCTTCAAATAGGTTTTCAGTATCTTGGTCTCTCTCTTCTTCCGGCACCCCCATAATTCTGATCTTGGTACGCTTGAGGTTGTCCCAGAGGCTTCTTACACTATCTTCATATTTTTGGATTCTTTTTTCTTTTGGCTTTTCTGGTTGAGTGTATTTTGCTTCTTTGTTTTTCAAACCTTTGACTTGATTCTTGCGATCCTCTAGTCTGCTGTTAGATCTCTGTATAATATTTTTTATTTCAGTCAGTGTATACTTAATTTCTAGTTGGTCCTTTTTCATATCCTCAAGGGTCTCACTAAATTTATTGGCCTTTTCTAGGAAATTCTTGAAAAACCTTATAACCATGGTTTTCAACTCTATATCCAGTCATTTGCTTTCCTCCATTTTTTTCATTTGTGATCTGTTTCTTTGTCTCTGCATTTTGGCTGCTTCCCTGAGTTGATAGAGTGGCTTTGTGTGCTAGGTGTCCTATAGGGCCCAGTGGCTCAGCCTCCCCAGTTACCTGAGGTGGACACTCTTGGTGCACCCTTTTGTGGGCTGTGTGCAGTCTTGTTGTAGTTAAGTCTTGATTGTTGTTGGTATCACTGGGAGGAATTGACCTCCAGGCCAATTGGCTGTGAGGATCAGCTGTGTCTACACTGGGAGAACTTCTGTGCTGGAGACACCCTTATGAGACAAGACTTGCAAAAGCCTCTGTGCTCAGCTTGGGTGGGGTGGATTCTCAGGGTGGTACAGGCAGCATTGGTTTCCCATCAGCCCTGCCCTAATAGTGTCCTGTGACAATCACTGCAAGCACCTCTGAGAGCAAGCTGCCCTAGAGTTCTGCCCGCTGCCAGACAGTCCAGTTTCTCCCCGAATGAGTCTGGGTCCCCAGAGTCTCGCCCAGAACTGGAGTTCAGTGCAGTCGGGAGCTTTTGTCTCCCTCCTGCTTGAAAAAGCCAGCCACAAACCCAGTTGCCCGCCCTCTCCACACCCGTGCCTCGGTACCTCTGCCTTTTACAGTTCCTCTGAGTCTCAATGTGCTTTCCTCTTTCCTGACAGTCCAGTTTCTCCCTGTATGAGTCTGGGTCCCCAGAGTCTCGACCGGAACTGGAGTTCAGCAGAGTCTGGAGCTTTTGTCTCCCTCCCACTTGAGAAAGCCAGCCGCGCACTCAGTTGCCAGTCCTCTCCGCATGTGCGTCTCAGTACCTCTGCCTCCTGCAGCTCCTCTGAATCTCAGTGTGCTTTTCTCTTCCCTTCTAGGTGTAGAATTTCCACTCAGCCAGCCTGTCTATAGTTCTGGATGATGTCTGTTTTGTTTTTTAGTTGTAGCTTTGAAATTGTTGTGTGAGGCAGCAGTTTAGGTGTTTACCTACGCTGCCACCTTGGTTTCTCCAAACCATATTTTAAAGAATATAGGATGTTACAGAATTTTAAGCAACTTCCATATAACTAATCTTCATAGGCTATGTAAAAGGCATAAAAATAAATTATAGGCTCAAATGTCCAATCTTTATGGAAGAATTCTTCATATGAGCAGGAATAGACATCTAACATGTTTCAGCGTTTATTTAAGTCTTATTTTTACACTTAAAAAAAATATTGCTATATTGTATGCCTCAATAAAATGGATTCTCAGCTGGTTGTTTTCTTAGATGATGGTGTGAATAAGTAACATCAGTGTTTGCCCAAAGCCTTATAAACACCATCTCGAGAACTAGGAACAAGTATACTTCTCAGCCTCCCCTAGGCTGCAGACATCAGACTTTAGTATCCACCAGTCAAATACATCAACATAAGACAATGATGCAGAAATGGGTTAGATGAAGGGAAAAGGAAGTTACTAGGACTTCATTTTGCCGGTGCAATTGGCAGGAGTCACAGGGGTCCTGGGGCCTGTGGTGGTGGTGGTTGCAGGTTGCTGCCTGAAGAGGTCTAGTGATTGATTTCAGGCAGCAGCTCCCTCTCCAGCCAGCACCCTTGTGTAGTTCTGAAACTTGGTCTTGGAGGCTCAGCCTGTTCTGCCAGCTCTTCCAAAGAGTCTGTATTTAGTACTTCCCTTTGGAAATGTGTAGTCTTTCAAGGGGGTCTGCAAGATCCTCCCTTTTCCAACTATGTATCTGTATGAAGCCAGCTTTTCTTTATTATATGTCTACCAAAACAGTATCACAACAGGTTGAATGCAGAAGGTGATATGAGAATACAACTGCCTTCCATTAAGTTAGATATTAAAGAGTATGGCACTCTTCTTAATTGCTTGCTGTTTTGGAAAAGTTATTTTACTTATTTTTCAAAAAATGTTATTTTATGTTGACATGTAATGGATTTATTATTGGGTTATTTTTAAATGAGTTAAATATTTTACAGATTACTCAGTTTTTATTCATAATACAGTAAGTACCAATAGACATAACACAAAAGCAAAAGTTCTTTCGTGTCCTAAACAATTTAGATACCTAAAAAAAAAGTTAAAAGTATAACAGAACCCTAAGATGAGAAAGTTTAATAGCCAATGAAAGAAAATAAAGTAGATTATATCATCTTATATAAAACCCCCAAATAATGGAAGACTACATTTTTCTTTAATTCTCCACTGAGATTTGAGTGAATATAAGAGAAAAGTTGGTTTAGGGATAATATATGGTATTGCTCTCTAAAGAGAAGGAAAAGAAGGAGGGAGATGCAAAAAAGCAGCATATGTTAGAACCCAGGCCAATACATACACTCCAACTCATGGACTGTACAATCCTATATAATAAAAGGGTAATATGCAAATTGACCCTAAGAGTGGAATGACCAGTTGCTATGATGTGCACTGACCACCAGGGGGCAGATGCTCAACACAGGAGCTGCCATCTGGTAGTCAGTGCGCTCCCACAGGGGGACCTCTGCTCAGCCACAAGTGGGCTGATGGCTGCAAGCACAGTGGTGGTGGCAGGAGCCTCTCCTGCCTCCGCAGCAGTACTAAGGATGTCCGACTGCAGCTTAGACCCACTCTCCACGGAGAGTGGGCCTAAGCCGTCAGCTGGACATTCCCGAGGGCTCCCGGGCTGTCTGACTGTCAGCTTAGGCCCAATCCCCCGGGGAAGTGGGCCTAAGCTGGCAGGTGTACATCCCCTGAGGGATCCTGGCCTGCAAGAAGGCGCCGGCTGGGCTGAGGGACACACACCCCCCCCCCCGCCCGAGTGCACAAATTTTTGTGCACCAGTCCTCTAGTAATATTTATAATTCATTCATGGTAGCCAGCCCTCGCTTAGGGAAGTCAGAGGCAGCTTTAGTTCCAGTGTTTCTGCAGAGGGATGCTCACCCAAAATGCTCCTCTTGAGCCAAGAATGGCTTGAGGAATCTTTCTATGTCCAGGAATCTTAATTGTATCACTCTGCTCGATCCTATCTTCTTCTTGGTCAATGTCTAAGGAGGCTGATATCTGGCAAGGGCAGAACACGTTTGATCACAGTATAAATATTTAACTTGACTAATAAGTATCTCAGAGTCAGTTTAGATTAAAAAGTTGAAAACCAGGTTTCTAGTATCAAAACCCCAGAAAGTAATAGCCTCATCAAACCTGGGAAGTCTCCTTTGGTTTATTTGGGATGCATCAGTCACTTGCAATCCATTTGGTCTTCTGTCATTTGTCTGTTGGCACTGTTCTCATGAGCAGATCAAACCCCCCAGACTTTATGCCAAAATGGCAAGGGCTCTGTTTCATTTATTTCAAAATACACAGAGCCTAGCAGAATATCTGGCACATGGCAGACAAATAATCGACATTGATTAAATGAAAGAATCAGCTGAAGGAATGAATGAATGAACTCATAAGGCACTCTTCACTTTCCCTTCCTTTCCTTCCTAATTCATTAATCAGAGGCTAATAGTTGCCTGCCAGTTTTTTTTTTTTTTTAAATCCTCACCCGAGGATATTTTTCCATTGATTTTTTTAGAGAGAGAAGAGGGAAAGACAGAGAGAGATTTGATGTGAAAGAAACACATTGATTGGGCCCTGTTAGGGAGAAGTCTGCAACCAAGGTACACCCCCTTGCCCAGAATCGAACCTAGGACTCTTCAGTTCGCAGCTGATGCTCAATCTACTGAACCAAACCAGCTAGAGCTTGACTGCCATTCTTATCCTGCATTTATAAAAAGTATTGTTCTGTTCTGAAATTATCACTAAAATTGCTGATATATTATTAATAATTACTAATAGAAAGTTTTCTCATTATAAACTATTCTATTCATCCAACAAACACTTATTTACTAGCAGAACATGGCTTGAGGCTTCTTCTTAACTAGATTAATAATAGGTAATATCATATTTTGATTCATGGTAAGTTGCAGCAACTGACATCAAAATAAGAAGAAATGCTGGACATAATTCAATTCCACTAAAACACCTAATATGTACAAGGCTCCATGGCATGAGGCTTGTACATAAAAGCTCAGCCTATAATTTCCCAGAAATCCCCCAAGCAATGTAAAATTAAAGTGTTTAAACTATAATTACACTAGAAAAAGTCACAAGCTTTGTGTGACATTTTCTGAAAATCTGTAAATTGTTCTGTTAAACTTATCCATATTAGTTTGGATTTTCTGAGAAACAGATGCTAAGATTGGATTAAACATGAAAGATATTTTTATTGGGGAGACTTTTGTGAATTATAAAGGGGAGGAATAGGCAGAATCTAACACCTGTGAAGGGAAGGGGGAAGGGCAGAATTGGGTAGGAAGAATCTCAGACAGCAGCACAGTCCTAAGAAAATTCTGGGAAGGCTGGTGGGGAGTCCTTGAAACGTCACCCATCAAGGGAGTTGGCCACCATCTTCCTTCATTGTAGCCCCACCATACTCATTCATTGGCTAGAAACAGCAGAAACACAGTAGTGGATCAAATGGGGCAGCAGCTGGGGTTCTCAATTGACTCTACTTCCCACAGTTGGAGATTTGAGTGATGCACTTCCATTGCCACATCACCTTTTGTAAGTCTTCAGGTTTTTCTGTTAATGTGTGACAGACATAAAATCCATAAATATTTTTATGCCACCAATATTTTATGCTCTTGTTAACTTAAGAAACATTCAAACCTGAAAAGAATTTTTGTGAGTTTATTTGAGCCAAACTGTCGACAATTGCAAGGAAGCAGACTCTCAATGAATTAAGATAATGCACTGGAGAATGGTGATTTTTCATCTATTTTTATACATTACCATAAAAGGAGGAGATGTAAGTGGCTTACATGAAATCCATTGGTGACAGATTAGGGAGGTGGGAGAAAGCAAAGCAGGGAAACCTCTGGGGTTGGATAAAAAGTAAAATGATGGACACATGGGTGGGTACAGGATAGTGAACAGTAACAATTAACACAATAACAATGAGGGAATTTGTGGTTGCACCCTGGCATATAGGTTGTGCCCTGTGGGGTCCAGAAAAAGGGAAGTTAAAAGTTACCCTGACAATCCAAAGGTGTGTTATCATAGATGCAAAAAGTCAATAGGCTCAATTAAGATCCAAGTTGATCTTTGTCAGAAACTATACCAGCCTAGGACATGACTAATAGATTGCTTTTTAATTAAAAAGTTTTAATTTCAGACCATCCTTTGTGGTTATTTTAGGTCTCTGAGTTTGCAAGGCCAACATGCAGGCCTTACCTGAGCTCATCAGGTTAGCAAGTGGCCCCTTTTTGTCCACACTGTGATGAATCATGTTACTATTAACAAAAATGAAGGATTCTGTTAATACTAGAGGCCCCTGTTAATACTAGAGTGCAAGAATTTTACCCCGGTGGGGTCCAGCCAGCCCGCCCTGATTGGGGCCTATCAGGCTGGGCTGGCTGGGGGGAGAGGCCACAGGCAGTTGGCTGCCTGGTCCCACCCCCAATTAGGGTGGGGGGCTGGTTGGGGGCAGGGCTGGCTGGGGCCGAACTCCTGGTCAAGGGGACAACTTGCATATTAGCCTTTTATTATATAGGACCAGAGGCCTGGTGCATGAAAATTCATGCACTGGAGGGGAGTCCTTCAGCCTGGCCTGCCCCCTCTCTCAGTCCAGGAGCCCTCAGAGGCGGGAGGCAACCCGGTGATCAGGGGAAGGCGATGCCCCCATCACACCTCTGCTGCTGCCACTGCTAGCAGTGCAAGCTTTGGCAGCCCTGGGCCACTGGGCAGCCACCATCCGAGGCTTGCCTGCACTTCAGGCTGGCCCTGGGTGGCTTAGGGGACTGGGAACTCCAGAGGCAGGTGCATGGCGCGGCCAGACCCGCCTGGGGGCGGACCTGGCCATGCCACGTGCCTGCCGCCCTGGCAGGGCTGAGGGGACTGGGCACCACCATCTTGTGGCAGTGGGCACTGCCATCTTTGAGGGTGTGGCAGTCAATTAGCATATTCCCTCCTTATTGGCTGTGGGCACTGCCATCTTTGTGATGGCATGATAGTCAATTAGCATATTCCCTCTTTATTAGATAGGATACTTAGGTTGTTATACATTTTATATTAGTTTTAAAGTATGTAAGCTGCCTTTTCTCTGTCACATATCATGATGATTAGTGTGCAATCCAAGCAAAACTAGACAACACAAAATAATTTAACACAGTATTTCTGAAATGTTAACTGTTAGGTCTGATCAAATAATTGAATCGATACTCCCTCCCCTGGGAACTGACCTTCAGACCACTTCACAATTCACTTAAACCACATTCCATTTGCTCAGACTGTTATCCTTCTGCTCTGGACCTTCTCAGGACCTGTTTCTACCCAGAGTATTGTCTGCCCAGAAAAAGCCCATCTAGAATCCTTTAAAATCTGACTCCCGTCCCTGGGTACTGGCACCATTTTGAGGCTCAGCCCATTGGGTATTAACTTAGTAAAAACCTTCACTAATTTGGGCTAATTGGAGGTTGACAAAATTACAGTTCAGTTTTATAGGAATGTGGTTATTACTTAGCATACACAGTAACTGCAATTAGAGAACAAATGGTGACTAAGAGAGAGAATGGAATGAAGACCGAATGACTAGTCCCAATTACCACACTAGTTTGTTTCTGGGGAGAATATACTTTTTAAAAAGTTTATTCTATTTAACAAGTCTCCCTACAATCTTCTCATTGCACTTGATTCATAACACACAAATAATCAGTCCACTACATTCTGTCTTCTATAGGTTTTGCAAGCTCTTTCTTCCTAATTTAAGTGTAGCCTGAGGCTTCTGAAGGCCCAATCCCTGTGGCTGAGTGAGGCCATAGAACAGCAAAGGAGGCCTTAAGGGGGGCCCAGTAATCGCTCCTTCATCCCAAATGTGTAAATTGGACTTGACTTCTCCTGACCCAGTTAGTTATCCAAGGGCCACAGGAGTAGGACTATTGAGTCATCAGGACTAAGCTGGTCTATTCTATGCACAGCTTTTCTCATATTTGCCCTCTGTACTTGAATTTCATGTTTCACAAATGAATACCTATTTCATCAGCTCACCTATGCAAATAATCACTAATTTCCTAACCGATGACTTTTTAATACTATTTATACTCATATAAAACAATTTCAATTCAAGTACAGTCAAACCTCATTTTTCAAATGTCTCCTATATTGAATAATTCCATTCTCAACCAAGTTGTTCACAGAAAAAATGTCTCGGTTGTCTAACTGACAACCCTTTCAGGGTGATACCTCAGCATGACAAAAAGTGTCTCTCAGTCAACAAACAAAGGAGAAAATGCTTTTGTGTCTGGGGAATTAAAAGATAAGCACAATTTTAAAACATAAAAAGGCCATCAAGAATGCTAATGTTGCCAAGGGTGTGAAAGAAACAATGATCAGAGACCACTGAAGAGGTGGAAACACTGTTGTTGATTTAGATAAAGGAAAAGCAGGTAGTCAGTGACAGTCATTTTGGAGGCAGTGATATATGAACAAGAAAGATGCTGCATGCTGACCTAAAAGACTCCCCTGGACTGTGTTGAAAGTGATTTGTTTGCACTAACCAGTTTGGCTCAGTGGATAGAGCGTCGGCCTGCCTAGAGCATCGGCCTGTGGACTGAAGGGTCCTGGGTTCGATTCCGGTCAAGGGCATGTACCTTGGTTGCGGACACATCCCCAGTAGGAGGTGTGCAAGAGGCAGCTGATTGATGTTTCTCTCTCATCGATGTTTCTAACTCTCTATCCCTCATCCTTCCTCTCTGTAAAAAAACAATAAAATATATTAAAAAAGAAAAAAAAAAGGAAAGTGATTTGTTTAAAGCTAGTAGGGGATAGTTCGATAAAGAAAAAAAGTGTTCATTTATATATTAAACAGTACATTAGACATGTACTGTATATAAAGGTTAAAACAGGGAATCATTTCAGGGTCTGGAACAGATTAATTCAGTTTACATTATTTCTTTTGTTGTTGTTGTTTGGTTAATCCTCACCTGAGAATATTTTTCCACTGATTTTTAGAGAGAGTGGAAAGGAGAGAGAGACAGAGAGAGAAACATCGACATGAGAGACACATGCCCTGACCAGGGTTGGGGATCGAACCTGCAACCCAGGCATGTGCCTTTTACCAAAATTGAACCCGGGACCCTTCAGGCCGATGCTCTATCTGCTGAGCCAAACCACCTAGGGATTACATTAATTCTAATGGGAAAAAAGGATTCAGTTTTCAAACAAATTGCTTTTGGAAAAAATTAAGTTTGAGAACAGAGGTTCCACTGTATTTCAAATTTCGGTTTCTTAATCCATTCCCCCCTCGGCCTTGCAGGAAGCCTAGAGACTTGGCAAAATACATTCATGATTTAAGAACAACTAACATTACTGAGATGTATGTGCTATGTACTGTGCCCAGTGTTTTACAGGTTTTTATTCACTAAATCTTCTCAACTGCTCAGTGCGGTATAACTAATTTTATCTCCAACTTACACATACAGACACTAAAACAGAGAAATTAAATAACTTACCCAAGGTCACATAGCTAGTAAGTAGTAGAACCAGGATTTGTACCCAAGTAATTTGGCTCCAAGTTAAAGACTCTGTTATTACTGTGGCTTTCTCAAATATAATGTATTACTTAACTCACATTTAAAAAGTCAATATCATCTAGCACAAGGCAATACAATCATTTTTAAAAAGTTGCTTTATTTACATTTGCATTTTATAAGCAGCTGATTAAACTAAGACCTGATGAAAGAAGTGTACAATTCTAATCATCACTTATATACCCCCAATACATTTAAGTTAAAATTAATGTGTTAATGCAGAAATATTTTCCCTTTCCTAACTTATAGCAGCATATTTTCTTCCAAAGCCATCATATACTTGTATACTTTTAAATACATTATAGAAATTAGAAGATTAAAGGATATGCAGAAAGAAAATAATCAGAAGTAAGTTAATTCAGATGTATTCAGAAAAAGATAATGAGATTAAAGACGATGTGGCTTAAAAATCAATACAGCGTCCTTTTCGTTCCCAATCTCCATAGCGGGTAGGTTCTGGGCCCCTGGGTCCACCTCTTTCTTTGGTAACAGGATTAACATCATCTGGAAATCCTGAAGAAGATGTGAACAAAGCAGTCAATAGAGATAGGAAAAGCATTATGGTCAATTTTGAAGACAAGGTTGCACAGTTATGCAGTTAGGAGGCTAGACACCATGACTGAGCTACCGTGCAGTCTTGAAATGTGAGCAGCTTTACTGTACTTACTGGTCAGTGGTTCTTTCTCTAAATGGGTATCATCTTCTGGTGCATCAAAACGACCTTGTGGTAAGTTTGGCTTTTTAAGGGGTTGTTTGATAGGCTCAGACTTTTCTCCTTGAGAAGAACTTGTTTTCCTCAAAGAATGACACAGAAGTGGGGATCCTAGCAGAGTGATGATAGTGGAAAAATAGAAGCTGTTCATTTATTCTATTTTTAATATTTAGTAATTTTACTTAATTTATTTTTAGTTTATACATTCACATTTGTCAAAGTTCAAAAAGTAGAAAAGGACATGCAGTGAGAATTCTTCCCTCGATCCATATCTTCCAGATAGCCATTTCCTTTCCTTGGAGGCAACTGATGTTATCAGTGTGAAAAGAAGAGCTTTGAAATAAGCTGGTTAACCATTATCAAAATAGTAGAATCAGTTTTAAATACTGATTCCTGTCTGAAGCAGTGCCCAAAATACCGAGAATCAGATTATTTTGAATAAATAATTAGTATGAATTTCTTAATTATAAAACTTAATATTGAAATCTCTAGAAGTCACAAGAGACTGTATTTTGTATTCTTATAGATAAACTAGGGGCCCAGTACACGAAATCACATGAGACCCAGGACCTAGAGTCCCGTGGCTCTGCGGGACCCAGAAACCCACCCGCACCTCCACTCAAGTCCTCCAGAGTCAAGTCCCTGCCCATCCTCGCACACCTTGCTGTGCATGCAGCCCTGCCCCCCGCGCATGTGCCTGCCGTGCACACAGCCTCCTGCTGATGGTGTGATGACCACAGGCTTTTTATATAAGAGATTCTAATTATGGGCCTCTATTCCTAAAATGTTTTAAATGTATCAGGTAGATGCATTTACTAACTTTTTAAAAAATATATTTTTATTGATTTCGGAGAGGGAGGGAGAGGGAGAGACATATAGAAACATCAATGATGAGAGAGAATCATTGATTGGCTGCCTCCTGCACACCCCACACTGAGAATTGAGCCTGGAACCCAGGCATGTGCCCTTGACTAGAATCAAACCTGGGACCCTTCAGTCCACAGGCTGACACTCTATTCACTGATCCAAACCAGCTAGGGCTGCATTTATTAACTTATCGATTAATATTTTAATAAAGCTATGACAATGATCTACAGAATTAATATAGTTTTCTTCCACCTACATGGTCATGAATATAAAATACTTCATATTTATGATACTAATTGGCTGACAAAAATTCTGTGAACCAAAAAAATTTTTGTACATATTAAATACTTATTAAACATTTTTACTTACTATTTTGTCTCCAAACTCCAATAGCTAAGGTATATTTTATTTTTCTTATCTCCTCATAAGAATACTTAGTTAAATATGTACCAAAAGGCTAAAAAGAAAAACCTGTAATATCTTATAGGACAGCATTTATTTTTATTTAGAAATTAAATGGAAAACATACAAATCTAAATTTGTGATTATATTAATATATTTCATATAATAATCTCATCTTGGTTTATAATGGTTGACTATCTAGAAAACGGTGATTATAAACTATGCACAACTGAAGGACTTTCTCAGTCCAAATAACAGGATTTTAAAATCAATTAGTCATGTTATCTATATAGGATTCTTTATCATTTGACTTTATATCCCAATTTAGCAAGTTTTTGCAGTCTCTATAACAGAAACTTCTGTCCATCACCTGATACCCAAATATCTATTCATCAATAAATCTATCACCAATTAGTAAAGCAAGAAAGATAGTTCAGTAATAATACAGATATACAGAAAGAAAAATTCAACAATTACATATTAAGATTCTAAATGTGGATGGATAGTTTACATCTACTTTGGCTAATAAGTAGTCTCTGCATTTTGTTGCTAATTAAGTATATTTTATTGTACAATAAATAACTAACTTTGAAGCCTAAAAATCAGCTAGTACTTAATACATATAGTACAAGTAGCCACTCAATACTGTGTGTTCCAGCTCAACTCAACACAATACAGTCAGCACTTCTTGCCCTCTAGCTGTTTTGGCTCAGTGGATAGAGTATCAGCCTGTGGAATGTAGGGTCCCAGGTTTGATTCTGGTCAAGGGCACATGCCCAGGTTGTGGGCTCCATCCCCAGTCGGGGGCGTGCTGAAGGCAGCCAGTCAATTATTCTTTCTCATCATTGATGTTTCTATTTCTCTCTCCCTCTCCCTTCCTCTCTGAAATCAATAAAAACATATTTTAAAATCAGCACTTCTTGTTTTAGGTTTGGTTGTTGCAAATTTTTAGAAAGACTCTTAATTAAAAGCCTAAAATGATAATCAGTGTAAAACATAATTTTGGTATGTTCTAAATCTTTAGAAATTCCTAAGCATTTATGCAAAATCATAAAAATGGCACAGAATACATCCCTGGCTACCAATTATAATATATATAAAATATGAGGCTAAAAATTTTACCCGTTAAGTGATGCAAATATACTAACTATAATAAAAGTAAGAGATGTGTTAGATGCCTACTATGTGCCAGGCATTGTGCTAGCAGCTGAAAAGATGACACCTTATTTAAGCCTCATAATAATCTGATGAGGCAGGTATAACTTTCGTTATTTTTACAGTAATTTTGTTCAATATAAACAAAATCATTTTCTAAAAAAAAGTGACATTATGTAGATGTGGTAGAGACTGATAAATATCCAAAACAGCCACTTTTCCCTTCTCCCATTTAGTTCTAGGACTCCCACTCACTTCCCTTGCTATTAACCTGAGCACCAGACCACTCATTTAGAGATCACATTTCCCAGCATCCCCTCTGGGCAAGCAGCCATGTGTCCAAATGTGACCACAGGGCTGAGACCGAAAGTGATGTGTGCAAATGTTAGGTTGCTTCAATTTTGCAACAAGCTGATTGCCCTGAATTTCTTTCCCCATTTCCTCAGTTACCCAGCTTCAACTACACAGAAGAGAACAAATCCCAGGGTGACACCTAACATATTTAACTAATATGATATAGACACTGCTTACCAGAACATATGTCCAATCAACCAGAAGACACACAACTTGTAAATAACTAGCAAAACTCTACTGTTGCATATTGGCTGACTGTTGGTACTACCTTACAAATGGTGGAGCAACAAGATGAAAAGAACCTGGATCCCTTAGTAAAGCAAGAAATATTTACCTGTCAAAGCAGAGTGCCCCTGCCTGTTCTCATTGGCAGGACTGCTAGAGCAGCTTGGCCCTTTCCTTAAGTAATACAAAGGAGAAGTAAAAAACTTGCAAATAGACATATCCTCTAGTGAGGATAAAAGCAAAACAAAACACAACTTTTTAGAACTTCTGTTTTCAGAAATTTGATAAATTAAGATGCCAAAGCCATATAGCTATAAAACACCTGAAAAAGTAAAAAATATACAAAAAAACTTCCAAATCAGAGAAAGAGCCTTTAAGAAAGTAAATAATAATAAAATTAAAAAGCAGTCCAGTGAGGTAAACACACTTAAACTATTACATAGTCTGTGTCTTTTTCTCCACTAGAGCTTGGGAAATAGAGGCCAGTGCACAGGGAAGCTCATGCTCTGAGGAAAGAAAAGAAAATGAGCCAGAAGATTTAAAAACACATAACCATCCTGGGGGAGCTGGTTAAAATGCAGATTCTGAGTAGGTCTGGTGGGACCTGAGATCTGCATTTTAACCAGCTCCCACGTGTTGTTCATGCTCTGGTCAAAGGGCAAGGGACTAGAAGAAAACCTGCAGTTAATGAAGAAAACAGTTAAGGAAGGAAACACGTCCATCTCAATATCCGTGCTGAATGGAGATGCAGAAAAAGAAGCCCCTCTTGATATTTTTGAAACCACTTGGCTGACCACATCTTTGTTTATTCCTGACTACACACTAACTGCATGGCACATATACCCCCCTGTCCCCCGCCAAGAGGGGCATCTTACTGTAAAGTGGGCCCAAGTTGAAGTGCTCTCAGACATATGGCAAAGCGAAGCAAATTCTCTGAGAAATAATTTTTCAATCCAGTTCTCATGAAAGTCTCACAGAATCCCAGAAATTCTGGAGCCGAAGAACTCAATAAATGAAATGAGGAATGTATGAGAGAGCACTGGAAATAGAGCAGTCCAGATGGAAGAGAGAATTAACAACCTTAAAGAGAGAAACCTAGCAATGACCCAGGAAGATGAAAAAGAGAACTAAGAGGTTTTTTGTTTGTTTTTTTAAATGAAAGAACTCTATCTCACTACATCAGAGGGAGCAACATAAGGGTAATAGGTATATCAGAAGTAGAAGAAAAGAAGAAGGGAACAGACAGCCTACTAAAAGAAATAGTTGATGAGAATGTCCCAAGCCTATGGAAAGAACTGGACTTTCAAATAGAGGAATCTAACAGAACACCTAATTATAGCAATGCAAAAAAGATATTTTCCAAGACACATTTTATTCAAACTGTCAAAAATTAATGACAAAGAAAGAATTCTCAAAGCAGCCAGTGAAAACAAGACTGTACCATTCAAAGGAAACCCTATTAAACTATCATCAGATTGCTCAATAGAAACATTACAAGATAGGAGAGAGTGGAAGGATATCTTCAAAATATTTTTTTAAATATACTTTTATTCCTGGTCAGGGCACATGCCCAGGGTTGCGAGCTTGATCTCCAGTGTGGTGAGTATAGGAGGCAGTCGATCAATGATTTTCTCTCATCATTGATGTTTCTATCTTTCTCTTCCTCTCCCTTCTCTCTGAAATCAATACAAATATATATATATTTTAAAAAGCTGCGGTACATTTACATTATGGAATCCTATGCAGCAGTCAAAAAGAAAGATCTCTTACCCTTTAAGACAGCATGGAGGGACCTGGAGGGTATTATGCTAAGCAAAATAAGCCAGTCAGAGAAAGATAAGAATCGCATGATCTCACTCACATGTGGAATCTAAAAAACAATAAATTGAAGAACAAAATAGATCCAGAAATATAAAACATGGAACAGACTGTGGAATCTCAAAAATAAGGCAAGATGGACGGGTGGATGGAAAGAGATTAACCAAATAACTTATATGCACATATGCATAACCCATGGACAAAGACAACAGTGTGTTGTCTGGAGTTGGGAGGTGGGTTCTGGATAGAAGTGGCCAGTGGAGAAATAAAAAGGGGACATTCATAATACTTTCAACAATAAAGATTTAAAAAAATAATAAAATCAATACAAACAAAAGAGCAGTATTAATCAAATCCCAACAGGAATTTTTAAAAAGAATTTGATATGAAAAGCAGATACCCAAGAATAGACACTTCTGACAATCAAGATAGGAGGACTTACCCTACTAGATATCGAGATTAATTACAAAGGTAAGGTTATTAAAGGCAGGTGGTATCAGTACTTGAACAGATAAATAGAGTAATGAAACTGAAAAGAAAGCCAAAGAAATAAACCCATGAATATATATACTTAAGGCCTGATGCAAGAAATTTGTGCAAGAGTAGGCCTTCCTTCCCCCGGCTGCCAGCACCAGCTTCCCTCTGGTACCCAAGACCAGGGCTTCCCTCCAGCCCCGGCTTCATCCAGAATGATGTCCAGTCTAATTAGTATATTGTACTTTCATTATTATAGAGGATTATATATATACATAATACATATATAATATATATAATGTAAACTTGATGTATTTTATTTATTTATTTAAATTAGGGACTTATTTTTTAAAATATATTTTTATTTATTTCAGAGAGGAAGGGAGAGGGAGAGAGAGAAACATCAATGATGAGAATCACTGAGCCGCTGCCTCCTGCGCACCCCTCAGCCTGCAACTGAGGTATGTGCCCTTGATAGGAATTGAGCCCAGGACCCTGCAGTCCACAGGCCGTCGCTCTATCCACTGAGCAAAACTAGCTAGGGCTATATGTAAACTTGATTTGTGAACAGCTGGTAACATGTCAGTGCGAGAAAGGGACCTGGGAAAACTGGTTATTGCTATGAAAAAAATGAAATTGGTTTCCTGCCTTACACCATACACAAAAATCAATTCCTGGTTAAAAAAAAAAAAAAAAAAGGTTTAAATATAAAAACAAGACAGACCTTTCAGAAGAAAATATAGAAAAATATCTTTATGACTTTAGGGTAGAAAAGACTTTATTAGACAAGATCACAAAACACTGACAATAAACAAAAGGATTATAAGATTAAAATAAAATTATGAATCAAGACACTTTTGAAGCTGCGTGATTATACATATTCATTACTGTATTCTGTCTGCTATCTTATATGACTTAAAAAAAAAAGACACCACACGAGTCACAGAAACAGCCCACAAACTGAGCTATTTGCCACTTACATAACTAAAAAAGGCTTAGTATTCAAATATATGTGAAAAATACAAATAAGACAAACAATCCATGAAGAAAACAAAGACATTTCAGAACAAAGCTAACAAAATTTGAAAAGATTTTTAATTTATCTAACCATAGGGAAGCAAAATCACACTAAGATACTATTTCAGCATCCTACAGTCACACAAAAATGAAAATTTCTGATGATATCAAGTGTTGGCAAGTATGTGGAGCAACAGGAACTCATATATTGTTGGTAGAAGTGTAAGCTGCCAGTAAGAATGGACAATGAATGCCTTTATAACTGGCACTGTACTGTAAAATTGAACAGCCCTATACCTTATGTTCCAGGAATCCCATTCCTTGCACCAGAGCACCCATCCTATATAATAAAGAATATGCAAATTGACCATCACGCCCTCGCACCAGATGGCCACCCCCATGTGGTCACAAGATGGCTGGCAGGGGAGGGCAGTTAGGGGTGACTAGGCCAGCATGGGGAGGGCAGTGGGGGCGACCAGACTGGCAGGGGAGGGCAGTTAGGGGTGACTGGGCTAGCAGGGGATGGCAGGTGGGGGCGACCAGGCCGGCAGGGGAAGGCAGTGGGGGCGATTGGGCCAGCAGGGGAGGACAGTTGGGGCAACTGGGCTGGCAGGGGAGCAGTTAGGCATCAATCAGGCTGGCAGAGGAGTGGTTAGGGGATGATCAGGCTGGCAGGCAGGCGAGCATTTGGGAGCCAGCAGTTCCAGATTGCGGGAGGGATGTCGGACTGCCAGTTTAGGCTCGATCTAAACGGGCGGTCAGACATCCCCTGAGGGATCCCAGATTGGAGAGGGTGCAGGCTGGGCTGAGGGACACCCCCTCCCCCTCTGTGCATGAATTTCGTGCACCGGGCTTCTAGTAACATATAAGAATGTGTAGCAACCAAACCTGGTGCTTTTAGAATTATCCAAATGCTCATTGAAGAGAAATGAAGAATGTACAATATATTTTCACAATTGAGCAAATAACTACAACCTCTAACATCACTATGGATGAATCTCAAACTACACTGTTAAAAAAAAAGCATGTAAAATAAAATAGAAAAAGGGTTGTTGTATGAACACAATTACCTTGGAGTTTGGATAACGTGGGACTTTAACTTTTTATACTATTCATTCTGGACCATTTAAAATTTTTACTCTTAACAAATTATATGCTTGGGAAGAAATGATTATAGAAAGGAAAACCAACTGCACAGAAACCTGGGAACCACGAACATGAGGGGTACTAATCCTGTTTTCAATTTACACAACACATTTTCTCCCAGATGTCCTAAATTAAAACTATGCTTAGCATACATACTCTGTGGGTTAAGTCTGTAATATATTGAGAATATTTCCAACCAAAAGGGATTAAGAAATACTGGTTTTTACTGGAAGTATCCATACTTTCTCTGCTAATTTTTATTATACTTATTTGCCTTTGGCCCACTTCTGCATTTTTCCAATTTTTTCCATAGTGTAAACTGCACAAATCCTTTGTGATGTAAATAAATAAATACACGAATGACTCCCATTCCCAAAGGGCCCACTTTTCCATTTTTGCCACAAGCATCGAAGTCTAGTGCGCTGAGCAAGTTCCCAAATACACTACCAGGAACGTTTGCTGTCTGTCCTTCCTGCTCAGAGCAGTGGCCCGAAGGAAGCAGGTGGCCGGGTGGGAAGGGCTTGGGATCTTCCAGCTCCAGTCCCACCCCTGAGGTCCCAGCCATACGGCACCTGCCTGGGCCAAAGCGCGCGTGGCCGAGCGGAGTGACCAAGGAGCTCGGCGACCTTCTGCACACTCAAATGCCTCGGACACACGCGGCTTCCCCTGCGGGAGGCCTTCCTCGCGGCGCCGAGGACCCCGCCCGCGACCCTGGCTCCTGGGGCGGGTGCCTTACTTGCCGTTCTCCACGCTGCAGCCGGCGCGCGACCTAGAAACCCCGCGACCGCCATAGCGCAGACTCCCGCCGGGTCGCACAGTCGTTTCTGGGCCTTCGTAGGAGGCGGGACTACGTGTGCCGGTTGGGCGGAGGCTCCCTGTGTGGGCGGGGCTTCATGGTGGGGCGTGGCTTCTGTCCCCGGGTGTTCGGAATCAGAGCTGTTGGCTCAGGCTTTTTTGTAGACAAAGGAGGGCAGGAAGCACGGACGGCCCAAATTACTCTGAAGCCCGTGTTAATTAAACCCCCAAATCATGGCTGAAGTGGGATGAGGGAATAATTTCGTTTATATATCTAAAACTGAGGGAAAGATTGAGCATCTTTTACTCTTTTCCCTCAGTTCTTGCTCTTGTTTACTTTTTAATCTATTGTTTAGTGAACTCCTAATCCGTCAGTCATTGACCAGATGACCTGAAAGATGAGTTTTGAGTGGAGTACAGAGCAAGAAAAAGCTTTGCATCTGGTCCAGGCTGCTGTGAAAGGAGTCCTGCCAATTGGCCCCTTAAATTCCAACAGTTCCAATTTGTTGGGAGCATATGTGGCAGATCAGGAGGCTTCATGTAACCTGTGGAAGTCTTTTAATTTTTATTTTATTTTAGAGAGAAAGAAAGAGGGAGAGAAACATTGATGGCAGAGAGAAACATCCATGGGCTGCCTCCTGCATGCTTCCTATTGGGGGTGGAGCCCGCAACAGGGAGAGGGGGTGGGTGGGGTGGAGGGGAGATGTGCCCTCACCGGGAATGGAACCAGCGACCTCTTGGTGCATGGGTCAATGCTCAACCACTGAGCATCACTGGCCAAGTTGGAAGTCTTTACAGTATTACAGTGTAGATCTCCAGAATTTGTCTGACCATGTGACATCAGGTGGCTATGCAATCTGAGTTTCTCACCATGAACTGGGTGTTATCTGGTCCTTTTAGATAAGTTTTTTAATAAGAGGAAGTGGTTTATACAGAACAGGGCCAGAGACCCCCGCGCCCCCCCCCCCCCAACAAACAAAACAAACCATAGCCAATTTTCATTTTAGCATACTTTTGACCCTGAGCTCATATCTACAGTTTAACAAGTTCTTTGTGTGAGAAAAAAAATCAAAGATGGATTACAGATTGCTTTACTCAGTGTACCGACCCAGCTGGCAAGGGACTAGCTTTGGCTTTTAAAAACCTATTTATGAGGGACCCTCAGGAACAGCAGTGAGAAGAAAAAAATCCTCCTGGAGGGCAGAACGTTATCTTGTACACTTTGCCTGGAAGGAGATATGACATTTCCTGGGCACTGATTTAGTCAAGTGGTAAGGGACTGTGAAAAGGCTTTGGGATACTTCTGTGGAATTGGACCTCTCATAATGGCCCCAAAGCGTAAGATATTTTGGTCTGATTGAATGCTCAAAAAAGGCTCTCATTGCCAAAGGGCTCTTAATCAGAACAAGTTTACTTTATTGCTAACACATTATACCAAAATTTTGTGGCTTAAAAAAACATTCTCTCCCAGTTTTTGTGCATCAGGAATCCAGGTGCCAGAGTGCCTCTGGCTCTACCTCTTAAATTTTGAGTTACAGTCAAGCTGTTAGCTGGGGTTCCAGCCTCATATAGAGGCATGACGAGGGGAGGGATCTGCTTCCAAACTCACTCTCATGATTGTTGGCAGGATGTTTTAGTTGGACTACAGGCCCCTTTAGTTCTTTGCTATGTGGACTTCTCCAAAGGTCATCTCATAACATAAAAGCTGCTTTTTCTACAGACTGAACAAACTAGAGGAAAGGGGGGATTGATCAAGACGAGAGACACAGTCTTTTTGAACCTAATCTCAGAAGTGAAATCTATCACTTTTGCTGTATTCTAGCATGAGAAATAAATCAGATCCATTCCACTCTCAAAGGGAGGGCATTACACAAGGGGTGAATACAGGAAGGGGGGGATTTTTGAAGGCCATTTTGGAGGCTGTCTACCACAATGACCCACTCGGTAGACAAGAGTCTCCTTCCCCCACCACAGCTGTTGGCTCAGTTGCTCACTAATAAGGTAGCCATGGTGGCGTGGAGACATGCACATATATTTTAACATTATTTTCCTCTGCCAACACTGATTGGTTAGCACTATTATTTGTAGATCTCATTGTAATCAAACCTGCCGTAGCAGCTTGTTCTATAGGAAGACAATTATTCTGGGTCTGGATTGCTTTCACTGACATGCTTCTTTTATATACTCCATCTGTGGTTATTGAATACCTTATACACCATACACCTTAAATAGCATGTCATACAACACTGCTTCTTACCAAAGAACTCACTTTCCTGTGAAAGATGTGAAGCAGGGTATGAAACCTGTGGGATTAACCAGTTTTATCACATATCCCATCAGACCAGAAGCAAATGGTCTTATAAAATAATGGACAGTCCCTATTGAAGGTTTACTTTTGGAACCAGGTGAGAAAATACACTTTCGGATGCTGTCCTAAAAGGGTTTGACATATCCTCCAAATAATTTAACAGTACTCAGTGATATCTCTTCTGTTGACCAGTATTTTGTTTGGAATACAGGGTCCAAAGAGTAGCAGAGGGATTGATACCTTGTTACACCTGACACACTGCTCATATATTTTGCTTTCCATTGTGGGGAGAAACAACCTGCCATGAGTCTCGAGGGTCCCTGCATATTATTGCTGAGTATGTCAACTGCAAGACATCCATCTCCTGATACTGAACATTTCTGTAGCTAGTCATACAGGCATCTAAGTAGGTCAAAGCAACTACAGCATTACTACCATGTAACTGCTATTACCCTGGGGAAAAGATACTGGCTTCTTTGCTGCTTGCTCAAAAACTGCTTGGCCCGCACCCCTGGATTCTTCTACTGTAATGCAACCCACCATATGTACAGGTGCCATCTGGCCCTCTGCCACTTCTTTTTAACTCATTCCTCTAGGTAAGGAATTAGAAAAAGTGATAATGGTATCAGCAGGAGTGATTGGCCCTGATGACCATGGGGGTAAAGGGATTAGGGAGAGGAGTCTGATTTGAACTTGGGAATCTCATTTCCTGGAATACCTCCCACCAATAGCATGTTGAATTGTAAAAATTAAGCAAAGATTGTTGCAACCACATCTAGGAAAAATCACCCAAGCCACAGATCCTTGTGTCACCCATGAGGTAAACAAATCTGACCAGGTGAGGTCTGGTTGAAAACAAAGAGAATGGGATATGTGGCAGTGGTGACAAGCCATACTCATCTAGCCTTCATGACCAGTGGTGAACTGAGAACTGTATTTACCAAAAATACGTTTTTAAAAAAATCATAGAACTTTGGGACATAAAACATGCTGCATTCTATTCTGGAGATTTAGTTGTTCTGTAACGGGGTTCTAGAGTTTGTTTGTTTTAAATGAGTTACCCTAGTAATTCTCATCAAGGAAGCTTTAAAAGCACTGTTCTAGCTATATTCTTTCTCATTGGCTCATGTAGGTTCATATATTAATGTTTCCTTTTTTCCTATCTTTTACTATTATTGTATACTAGAGGCCCGGTGCACAAAATTCATGCATGGGTGTGTGTGTGTCCCTCAGCCCAGCCTGCACCCTCTCCAATCTGGGACCCCTCAAGGGATGTCAGACATCCCTCTCACAGTCCAGGACTGCTGGTTCCCAAATGCTTGCCTGCCTGCCTTCCTGATTGCCCCTAACCACTTCTGCCTGCCAGCCTGATCACCCCCTAACCACTCCCCTGCCAGCCTGATTGATGCCTAACTGCTCTCCTGCCAGCCTGTTTGCCCCTAACTGCTCTCCCCTGCAGGCTTGATCGCCCCCAACTGTCCTCCTTTGCAGGCGTGGTCCCTCCCAACTGCCCATCTTGTGTCCACATGGGGGCAGCCATCTTTGACCACATGGGGGCAACCATCTTGTGTGTTGGAGTGATGGTCAATTTACACATTACTCTTTTATTAGATAGGATACTGGTGATTAGGTTACAACTTTGCCTATAGGTTGAAAACCATTGAGACAAGATTATAGAACCAGAGGAGAAATGGACATCACTGAGATCCCGGATTTGAAAATGGCAGAGGGATAATAGTATTATGTTAGGAGGAAACATTTCAAATGTGTAAATATGGAAAGAATGGTATATGTAGATGTTGGAAAGACAAAGAGATGGACTATAGTAGACATGTGACAAGTTTTTATATTTGGTGCTGAGTCATCAAATGCATTTCATCTTGTTTGGTAAACCTTGGTAGGAGAAATGGCCCATCTTCTGTGGAAGCTGAGGTCAGATATACTTGCTGTCTTTGATGTCTGACAGCCTGAATGATGGCACAAGACTAAGCCTGGTCAGTTGGATATTCCCAATAGACTTTGAATCTGGAATGAGTGATGCAAATAAGCAGTGCCTGGAATCCAGTTTTCAGAGGCATCAATGCCATCAAAAATATAAAAAACTTCCAGGTCTTTTTGAGGTTGGAACATGGCTTTGATTTTGCTGATCTAGCTTCCTTTATTTTCTGCTGTTTACCAGAGCTGGTTCTCCGGCCTTTCCATCAATTCTGAGAGCTGTCTAATATTCTTCTACTGAATAATTTTTCTTAAGTTTATCATATCTTTTTGTTGTTTCAACCAAGAGTTCATATTGGTATATCCTATATAATATAAGCCCAATATGCTAAGTGTCCGGTCATCCAGTCGGCCATTCAACCAAACAAAGTATAATATGCTAATGATACGCTAAGGCCGCTTAAACGCTTGCTATGATGTGCACTGACCACCAGAAGACAGCTAGTCGCTATGACGTGCACTGACCACCAGGGGGCAGATGCTCTGATTGGTAGGTTAGATTGCTGCTGAGGTCCGGCAGATCGGGACTGAGGGAGATGGGCCAGACACACCCTGGAGCCCTCCCCAGCCCTGATCATGCACCAATGGGGTCCCTCGGCTTAGCCCGCACTCTCTTGCAATCCAGGACACCTCAGGGGATGTCAGAGAACCGGTTTCGGCCTGATGCCGGAAAGACCAGTCACTATGATGTGCACTGACCACCAGGGGAAAGATACTCAACACAGGAGCTGCCCCCTGGTGATCAGTGAGCTCCCACAGGAGCTCCGCTCAGCCAGAAGCCAGGCTCACAGCTGGTGAGTGCAGCAGCAGTGGCGGGAGCCACTCCTGCCTCTGCGGCAGCAGTAAGGATGTCCAAATGATGGCTGAGGCCTGCTCCCAGACTGCAAGAGGGTTCAGGCCAGGCTGAAGGACCCCCAGAGTGCACGAATTTCATGCACCAGGACTCGTGTTTTAATATGCTTCAATCTCTAAGAGTCAACAATTATTCTGTTTCAGATAATCACTCCTCCACCCACCCCTGCAATCTGAATTTGGAGGTGGATAGCACATGATAGTTTCCCTGGTGAACCAGAAGTAAAGTTCATTAGATTTTTGAACCATGATCATGGATAGGCTTTGAAAACTGTATTAAAACAACCAATAACCAATCAACCAATCATGATCATAAGAGCAATTTACCCTTAAATACAATTATATGATTATGAGTAAGAAGAATCCTTTGATTATCCTGGAAGAGATTATTCAAACTTAGAAATAAGCATGGCATTTCAAATTCAGGGTCAAGGTATGTGAAGATGAAAAATGTGTGTGGCAAAAATACATAGATAATGCATATATTTACATTTTCCAGTTACAATGCACTTGGTATATTATTGCTTAGTCATTTCATTGAATTTTCAAGTACTTTTTAAAAAAGTAAAGATTTATGGAGAGCAATCAATGAAATACTGTATAATATATGCAGAAGATGTAAATTATAAAAATACTTTACAAAAGCTATAAGTTATATAATCACACTGGTCTATAATTAATATATTCAATTACAAATAAAAAATATACCTCTAGTATTCTAAAAATAAGCAAGTGTTTTAGCTGTTCCTCTAGTCATTTGTTCATTTATTAACACCAGAGGCAGTAACACAATGCTAAAAATAAACATGCATCAATTATACAATACGTACTTACAAAAACCTTATGTTTAATCACAACTGGTGAACAATGCAAGCAGACCTTCTATCCACCTTAGTGCACTATGATTTTCGCAAGTAAAACAATAAAGGAAAACAGAAAATTTAATGCTATTCAGCACCTTTAGTAAAGTCAAAAGACTTATCATCTCCATATATCAAAAACATTTGCATCTGTATCACCAAACATATAAAGTTAATTTTGTTCCATTTTTGACACGAATTATTTTATTTACATTACTCTATAGTTCAACAAAATTTAACAATATTTAAAAATTATCTAAATTCATAAAAGTATTTCATAAATTTCAACATTTAATTATTGTGTACAGGAAGTCCATGAAAAAAAGTTAAAAGAAATGTAGTCAGAAAGTTCAAGCAACATTACCAAATTTAACAAAATTCCAACTAAATCAAGGCAGAGGGCATTCAAACATTCAAAAATCTGTAGATGTTGCTAACATGAACATGAAAAGTTCCAGTAATAAAAGGCAATGTGAGAAACAATGTTGAAATCACCAGTAGAAAATATATTTTAATAGGCATGACATATATTTTAATAGTAGTAGTAATGAATTTTTGTAGAAAACTTTTATAACATTGTCATATATGAACTACCTCATTTGGCGGGGCTGAAGAGTTGATTTCAAAAAAATATATTTTAGCAGCCATAATTTTATTTCCAGTTAAAACATAGTAAAATGTTAAAAGTAAAATTTGTAATTAACTAAATATACCCAATACTAGAAAATTTAAATCCCATGCTGTTCTAGCAATCATGGCCTCTAGTATGATGTGTCTGAAATATATGAATTGTGGAAAGGCAATTATAAACAATCAGACATACATATGGGCTTAAAGTTTCACTGAAATACTTATGTAGCAAAATATATTAAAAAGTAATAGAAAAGTAAAAAGTTAAAATTAAAAAAATATTGCACAGCCATATTACCTATAAAGTAAAGTTGATGTTTAAAAAGCTCTAAATATGGATGATATAAATTATCTTCCATATAAAAAAGGTATAAATATTTCTTAGAACTTATCAGCATCTATAGTTTAAATATAATACATTATTTGAATCATTGTTGAATGAGGTAATTGTTAAGTCTCTTAACAATGTTTATCCTACTGGAAATATTTGAGGGCAGCAACCAGAAAGAATTTCTCTAAAAATATTTCTGAATCAAGAACAGCTATATGTGCAGCTCTCCCAATGAGTGAGTCAGCTGTATTAGGCAATGCATTGATGACATTATATCGAACCAAATTACAGTCCTTGCTTTGCAAAATTGGGCGAAGCAAATTGTGGATCATTTCTGAATAGATCTGTCCTATGGAAAAAGAGAAAAAGTAAAATTAGTTTACATGATTAACTGAAAAATATTCTATGCCAACTTTAAAAGATCATATATATATATATATACACATATGTATATATATATACACACACACACACACACACACATATTGATTTCAGAGAGGAAGGGAGAGGGAGAGATAGAAACATCAATGATAGAGATAATCACTGATTGGCTGCCTCCTGCATACCCCCTGGGATCGAGCCTGCAACTGCTCACTGGGAATGGAACCATGACCTCCTCGTTTTTAGGTCAAACACTGAGACACACAGGTTGGGCTCTATGCCTAGTCTACACTAATAAAAGAGGAAGATGCAAATTGATCATCACTTTGTGACACCCACCAGCCAATCAGGAGTGAGTATGTAAATAAACCTGACAAAGATGGCGGGTTAATTTGCATACACAGGCGCAGAGTGGCTGGGAGCAGGGTGGCCACTTGTGTGTATGCTGGCACCAAGCGGCCTGGGTCCCAGGGACGGGCGTCCTCAGGACCCAGGCCGCTCTGAGCCTGTAGGCCTGCACATAGGCCCCAAGCTCCTGGGGTCCTGGAATGCCACTGGCCACTCCATGCCTACGCATGCAGGCGCTGAGCAGCTGGGGGCAGAGCAGGAACATCCACCACGTGTTCCTGCCCTGCAGTTGTTTACATGCACAGATGCCGAGCGTCCGAGAGCAGGGCAGGAACATTCCCCGCAGCAAGTGAGCAGACAGCAGACTGCAGGGGAGCAGACAGCAGGGCCCTGCTTGTCCCTGCCGTGGCAGCAAAGGGCAAGCAGTCCCACACAGTGAGCGAGCAGACAGCAGGGCCCTGCTTGCTCCTGGCTGTGGCAGCAAGGGGCAAGCAATCCCACACAGGGCCCCCACAGAGCCCCCACAGAGAGCAGACACCAAGGCCTGCCCCTGCAGCGGTGAGCCAGAGAGCAGACAGCAGGGCCCTACTTGCCCCTAGCCCCGGTGGCAAAGGGCAAGCAGGGCCCCACAGAGAGCAGACACCAGGGCCTGTGGTGGCACCAAGCAGGCAGGTCCACAGAGTACAGGGAACCACAGAAGCAGGCCTAAGCCGTCAGTAGGACATCCCCTGAGGGCTCCCAGATTGGAGCAGGTGCAGTTCGGGCTGAGGGACCCACCTCCCCATGCACAAATTTCATGCACCGGGCACCTAGGTTAATGTAATTTATAAAATTTAGTTACTTTATTTCCATTTAAAGTAGAAAAAGTTGTCCATGTCTATGTGTCATATATTTTTTGCTTAATCCCTTCACCTTTTTCCACCCAGCTCCTCAATCTTCCTCCCCTGATGTATTTATATCTCTGTTTCTATTATTTGTTTAAGTTATTTTTTATTAGATTGCATACTTTAAACCTGTATGGCTTTATTAATCAATGTCACCTCAATCGATTCAATAAAAAGTAGAAAATGTTATTTTAAAAGGTTTTATTTTCCTTTATCATTTTTGATACAGTTTTAGAGAAAACATGATTCCATTATTTATCTAGCCAAGTAAAAATAACAAATTTATTATACATTATTCTTATCAATTTAATATTTTTAATTCAAAGCAATGAATATAACAGAGCAAATAGTTTTCTTCAACATTAAGTCATCTATGATTCATTAAATCATTATGAAAAGGTAGCCATGCTGAGACATTTTGATAAGGCAAAATTTAAAACTTTAGTCTACAGTAAGTTTCCACAGCAGTTGACATTTCCCACATATATCCACAATACAGGGATGGGTAAAAGTAGGTTAATAATAATGAATAATACAATAATTAATGAATAAATAATAATAAAGTAATTAAGGAATAAATAATAATAATACAAAAAATAAACTGTTCGTGTACTCACAACTGTAAACCTACTTTTGCCCATCTCTGTATTTTGAGAAGAATGCCAACTTTCTATAGTCAGAAGAACAATGTGAGTTTGGCTCAAAGATCAAAGAGGATCTTTTTTTTTTTTTTTGCTCTGAAGGTTTATTTAATGCTTGGTCTGCTTTTAATTCTAAAGTTATGCTTCTCTCTCCCTCTTTTTGGTTAATTCTTATAATGGACTTATTGAGGTCATGCTAAGCATAAAAGATCAAAGTTAGATATGCATACACATAAAAACACAAACTACTTATAAGGGGGAAAAACAGTTTTTAATACTTATGTGCATTACTACATTACTAACAGATGAGTGCTAACACATATCCATGGAACCTATAAATTTTAGAAAGGCAGGTATTACATTTTGGAGGAGAGGCAGATGAGAAGTGAAGAGAAGGCAATCATATAGAAGTACACAATTAGAGAAAGGAGAGAGAAGTATTTTAGAGGAAGATTAATATCACACAGATTCACAGACAACCTCTTCTCTTAAGTTTTCATTGCTAGTCAAGTTGGATTTCTGGTTCCATGCTATTTAAAAAATATTCTTAAATAGGAAGAAATCCAAACCTGTATTAGATTTTCCCTGTCCCCCAGTGGCAAAACAAAGGACATTTATCTAGTTTTAATGACCCATCTGAAGGTTAAATCTCTTCTAAATGTTTCTCAAAAGTGGACTCTTGCTAAGACAGAAGTAAAAACACATACACACACACGTTATTCTGATGTCACAAAATGCTAAAAAAAATCTGTTAAATGAGCAGAGTGCTTACTATGTGCAAGCACCCTGCTAGGCAAGTCTAATACCAATGTATCTAAGAGCGTCTCTGCCTAAAGAAGCTGTTCACTGTCACAATGTGGGAAAAGCAAAGGTTTAAGAATTTGTTTAAAATTAGCCTTATTCCAAAAAAGGAACAGAGGCAACACTGGCAGGCAGGACACCCAAGTTCTTATCCTAAGCCTATAATTAACCACCAGTGACTTTGGATACGTCACTTAGCATCTCTGGGCCCGTTACAAAGTGAGCAAACAGGACCAAAGTCTCCTTCTGGCAGCAAACAGCTATGATTTCTTTTGTTATTCAAAAATAGCAGAAGAATAAATAAGTACATTCTTCATCAGCTACTATCAATAAAGTGGTGCAACTCCCTGTTGCCATCTGAGGTACAAAACGAAGTGAGGTACAGACCAACATGTAGCATGATCATTATCCCAATCACCAGTCCCAATAATCTGGAGGAAATCAAAGTACAAATTATTTATGAGGCAGCAAAATGGAGAAGCATTTGTAATTAGATGAAAGAGCTATTTCATAAGAACAATTACTGTTTCACTGGTAGAAACAACTGATGTGGTGGGAGCAAAGAAAGGAAGAAAAATGGAGGAAGGATAGCTGTTAATATCAGTGGGTGGACAAAGAAGTAAAAGGAAAGAGAAGGATGAGACAAAGAAGAAAGTGACTACAAGAAACGTTTGGGAAAAAACTCAGGTATAGCTGTAACTCTTCAAAATACTTCTAATGTACTTTGTTACCTGACTGTTTGTCCTTTAAAGCTGTTTTACACATTTCAATGCGGGCAGAGTGATAAGGAACATAGCGATCCTGTAGAGATCCCACTAGCACAACATTTTTGAAATAATGAAGCCCTGTGAAAAGAAAATACTAATTATAATGCAATAATTTAACCAGATTTAGAACTTATTTTAAAAGTCTAGTTTTATTTTTTAAGTGTCTTTATTTATTTTGGAGCTAGGAAGAAAGAGGGGTAGAGATAGAAACAGCCATGAGAGAGAAATATGGATGGCTGCCTCCTGCAAGCCCCCTACTGGGGATGGAGCCAGCAACCTGGGCATGTGCCCTGACCAGGAATCAAACCGGTAATATATTACTTCATGGGTCAAGGCTCAACCACTAAGCCACAACAGCTGGACTAGTAGCATATTAAGTGACCAAAAAAATTTATTTCCTTCAGTAGCACTGTTTATGGTTTTTAAAATACCTACTGAATTCTTTCTCCAAATTTCTATATATTATTTATAACCCCCTACCCAAGCTTCATTTATGTAGTTTATGTGCTCATATGAGGCGTGTGTTTGCACTGAGTGAAAGCAAGGACTGTGGTGTGGTGGTATGAGGGATGGGAAGAAATTAGATATGGCGGACTAAAATTCCATAGGAAATGTTTCACAACATTCTTACTTTTCAAAGGATATTCCTCAATATTTAGGAATATTTCCAAAGAAACCTATATTCTTCCTTTAAAAAAAAATGAAACAACATATATGAATTCATTTAAAGCTTTTTAACCTTTTTTATTTCACTCTTGCCTAATATTCATATTTTTTCCTTATTTAAATATGATGTCAAGAGGATACATACTTTGATTTTTTTCTTCAATAATAATAATAATGGGCTTCATGATCCATCCCGAGACCTATCAGAGTCCTTTATTTTTATATTTTATTAAACTAAGTGAATTTAAGACTTGTGATTTGGGATATTAATGAACTTAATTAAGTACCGAAACTATGTTCTTAACCACTTTATTACTGGTAATCTTCTAGTTTTACTATTTGTTTCAGACAAGTAAGTAAGAAATAAAAATTTTATGTGATTATTAAATAATATACAAATCAATAATGGCAATACTTTACAATTGGGGTGAGTAGTGCATACAATTTTGTTTCTGGAATGTTCCAAAGTAAAATTTTGATATTTTTTGTCCACTGAAATTCAGATTCTTAGACAAACCAACTGTGGGAACTCTTGTGGATCCAGAATAAAGGAAGCCTTTGTAGAAGCTTCCTTTCTCCCTTGGAACTTAAGGGTCCTAATACTGAGAAGACTGTAGATCCCCATTCAGCCAGTTGAAATATAAGGTCATCTTCCCTTTTTTTTCACAATGAGGAGATAACAGCCATTTGAGTATAGAAAATTCCAAGGATTTACGTAAAATAAACATCTACAATAGGAATTCAATTACACAATCATATTTTAAGGATATTAAGAAAAATTTATTTCCTCCTCCATTTTCACATTTCATGAGACAAATTCATTCTACTTTGGCTTCATTTGACAGCAATGTCTTCATCAGCAATTAATGCTACTTTAGGAATTATCTATGTATCTTAGAGCAGAGGTCTTCAAAGTGGTATACATTTACCCCATAGGTAATTTAAGACTCTCTTAATTTGGAGGTGAGGGATAACTGTAAAGGTGTATAAAGTCCAAAGACAGGTTGACTGATTTTTAAAAAATGGGAGATATTATAGTGGTTTGCTACTGATAAGAAAGACCTGTACAAAAGAGAAAACTGATGTAAGAGAGGGATGGGGCAGCTACTAAAGCCAAGGCCTTAAATAAGCAGGGAGTAGATGGGCATGTATAGCTTTAAGGAAACTGATTTCCATAGTCCAACTTCCATATGAGCACTTTTCTATAAATGGCTTGTCCTGCTCCTACATTACAAGAAAAAGATATTTCTCCAATCTATTTCAGATCTTATCATGATGTATAGCCTTGGGGCACACACCTTCCATAAAGTGAATTAAAATAATCTTTATATTTTTATGACATTATTACAGTAAATATATACAACTGAATATGCTAGAAAACATATCTGCAACTATTTCAAATGATAGAAAGTGTTTTTAGATGCCACCCTAAAATTATATAAGGGGGTGTACACTTTTGCAAAAAATTTTTAGTGGTTGAATGAGCCAAACATGTGAAAACAACTGTCCTACTCTATGTCATCTTTACTTCCAAGTTGTTTTTGATACTGCAATTTGTGAATCTAAGTATGCTGCTGTTACTGAAATTTTATCCCAAGTTGCATGAAACCAGTCATATAACAACACAATTAGCTTCTTCATTTATTTAAAAGGTATATATTTGTGTACTCCATAAAGGGCTACCATATTGCACAATTCTAGGGGCACAATTCATACCACACTCTGCGTAAATAATACCACTTGGAGCTGTGCATTCCACAGCCTATGCTTAATAACGTTCATTTTTATTTTTTCCTATTTTTACTTAAACTGCCAGCATGTTCTATCCCCTCTTCACTCTTACCTTATGACCTAGCTTTCTATTTCACTGAGAATATGATAGAAAAGAACTCCCACCTTAACACAAATCCACTTACCATACCTGTACTTTCATGTTCTGCCTGCACTCTTGCTCCTTCTGATGAACTGTTCATGCTCCCACCTCAGGCTAGTCCTTATACTTGTATGCTAGTATTCCTCCTGCTTATTTAAGGCTATAGCTCTAGTAGCTTTCCCATCCCCCTCTTACATTAGTTTTCTCTTTTGTACAGATCATTCTTATCAGTAGCAAAACACTATAATCTCTTCCATAAAAAAAAAATCAATCAACCTGTCTTTGGACTTTATACTACTTTACAATTACCCCTCACCCCCAATTTCTTGGTACATCTTTATTTACATAGTTATATCATAAAAATAGTAGGCATTACATTTAAAAATTACATTAAATATGTTTTTCAAAATAATAGCTTTTTGTAGAGAATCTGATATACTTTTTAAAAAATATATATTTTTATTGATTTCAGAGAGGAAGGGAGAGGGAGAGAGAGATAGATACATCAATGATGAGAGAGAATCACTGCTTGACTGCCTCTTGCACACCCCCCACTGAGGATCGAGCCCACAACCCGGGCATGTGCCCTGACCGGGAATCAAATCGTGACCTCCTGGTTCATAGGTTGACGCTCAACCATTGAGTCAGCTGGCCCGGATGATATACTTCTATAGAGAAATGACACTCAGGTTGAGAATCACTGCTTTAAGACTGACGTCCTTGAGGGAAGCGTCTATGTCTCCCCAAGTTCAGGGAGCTCAGTGGAAGAAAAGTAAAATCAATAATGATTAGATGAGGACATTTCCTTTTTTAAAAATTTCATTTTTAGAGAGAGAGGAGGGGAGAGGGAGAGAGAGAAACACTGGATCAGCTGCCTCCTGCACACCCCCTACTGGAGATCGATCCTGTAAAGCCATGAAGTGCCCTGACTGGGAATTAAACCTGCGACTTCTCAGTGCATGGGGTCAACTCAGCCACAATGACTGGGCTAGTTTAGGGGATTTCTAAGACACCTTTGAAGTCTTAGATTCCATGATGATGAAATAGAATCAAAGATCCTAATTCTGTCCTAGCTAGTTTGGCTCAGTAGATAGAGTGTTGGCTAACGGACTGACAGGTCCCTGGTTCGATTCTGGTCAACGGCTTGAGGGCTTGATCCCCAGTAGGGGGTGTGCAGGAAGCAGCCGATCAATGATTCTCTCTTATCATTGATGTTTCTATCTCTCGTTCCCTTTCCCTTCCTCTCTGAAATCAATTAAAAATATATTTTAAAAAAGATCCTAATACTGATATAAATATACTGTAGTGTCATATTTTGAAATGTGATTCCTAAGACAGTACTTTACTTTTAAAATGCATTTTAAATTTAGTAATCAATCTATCTTAATAGTTTTTCAACATAAGTTAATACTAAAAATGTACTTTTGCATAGAAGGTTTGATTTTTGTGTTATCCAAGAACCAAGTTAGTTAAATAGACTGTGACTCTTTTTGAACCTTTGGGTTTCAATTCCTTGTCTAGCAGTTGGCTGGAGAAGGCACAAACTCAAAGTGAAACATGGTAGGCTCAGAGTCTCAATGGGAATTAAGGGAATATGTCACCTGAGTTGAAGTCCATCTAATAAAAATGTCTGGAGTTTTTTATTTTGGAAGCCTTTTATTCTAGGTTCATCTTCTCTACACCTACACTGATTCTACCTGCTCAAAGATGACCTAGTTAACTGGCCTTCAGGTTAGCACTTTACTCAGCCCCTGAAGTGGCTAATTATTGGGTGAAGTTACCTCTAACTTGGAAAAGTAACAAGATTTTTTTCCATCTACAGAATGAAATAGAATTTAAAAAGTTTTAAAATATTTTAGTTTACTTTTCAAGATTACTAAGAAAAAGATTAAAGTAAATCTTCAATATTTTTCTGTACTGTGTAATAACATGATTTATATGGATACTGTAAATGATAGCTTTCATCTTCATTATTATAGTCTTCCTGATGATACTTTTGGTGTCTCATTTTTTTCTGAAACTTTAATGTTTTAAAGCAATTCATATTGATTCATTTTATCTACTTTTTGAAATTGGCTAAAGCCCTGGTTGTTTTGCATACTAAGGAACATTTAGCAGAGTCTGGAGACATTTTTGTTGTCACAGTGACACTGTGGATCGGGGGTTATAAGAGTGCGTGTTTTACCAGTATTTTGTGGGTAGAGGCCAGGGATGCTAAATATCCTATAATGCATAGGACAATGCATGACAACAAAGAATTATCCAGCCTAGAATGTCAATAGTGCTGAAGCTGAGAAAACCTTGTACTCATAAAATGGATATATTCTAAGCAATATTAAACTATTCTTATTATTACTTATTTATTTTAAATACTATGTTAGAAAGAATTTGCTTCCTAAAATAATGTTAGCTGATGCTGATTTGTTCCCATATTTTCAGAAACAAAATACAAATGTTATTTACAAATCAAGTGATACCTATTATTAAACACCCCTATAATCTACTGGAAGAGAAGATTATCTTGCGCCACAGTAGCACAGCAAGAAACTTCTTTATTTGTCAGAAAACAACCACTGGTAAAGAGAATCTAAGATGTTTTTGGGAAGACCTTAAAAGGATATTATGTTTTGTAAGTTTCAACATGAATAGATTCTTTTCTGGCTATATTTGAGCCCTTATTATGGAATGTAAAAGTGCCTATGATCCTTGTCTCTATGCAATCTTGACTACTTCACCACTGGTGTCACCTAATATACATTTTACCTTTCACATTGCTCTAGTTCCTTCATCTAAGACTTTGTACCTTTCACAGAGTGAAACCATAAAAGAGAAATCACTATTAGGACTTTTTGTTTAAAAACACCTAATAATTGCATTTTGGTTACTTAAAATGGTTATGTAAACATTGTTCTATGCTTTTCTGTTTTACTTATGTTTCTAATGTGAACCCATATATTTCTACATTGTGAATAAAGTAATTATATGTATGTTAGAGGCCCGGTGCACGAAATGCATTCACTTGGGGGTCCCTCAGCCTGACCTGCGCCCTCTTGCATTCCGGGAGCCCTTGGGGGATGTCTGACTGCCGCAGAGGCAGGAGAGGCTCCTGCCACCACCGCTGCACTGGCCATCCGTGAGCCCAGCTTCTGGCTGAGCGGCACTTCCATTGTGGGAGCACACTAACCACCAGGGGGCAGCTCCTGCGTTAATCATCTGCCCTCTGGTGGTCAGTGTGCGTCTTAGCAACCGGTCGTTCCACCATTCGGTCGATTTTCATATTAGCCTTTTATTATATAGGATAGAATATACAAGTGTAATAATTTCCTAGGAATTGGCTACTCGTTTCTCACAATTCTCTAGATGACAAAAAAGGGGGGAGGGGAATATAGCTCAAAACAGACTTGCTCCAACCCCTGTGATAACGTTATAATTTAAAAATCAATTAATATTTGTTGATATTTAAAACTGCAATTAGAAATAGCCTCTAAAGAGAAATCATGTAAGGAAAATATACATTAATGGCTTAACATAACATAGCTTGAACTATGCTTGACTGCTTATTAACTCTGTGACCTGCAGCAAATCACCCAACCTCTCTATGCCTCAGTGTCCTAACCTGCAGATTGGGGACATACTAGTCCTACTTCATAAAGCTAAATCAGCTAATATGTTTAGTATGCTTAAGTGGTATCTGGACTATAGAAATGTTGTGTGTGTCAGCTATTATTTATTCCTATATTTTAGTATTATTTACTGCACTAGTCATCATTATTAGAAAACAATCTTTCATGTTATTGTCCAATAATAATATTAATTGAATTCAGGCATATATTAATAAACTTATATCTGGGTATAAGTAGAAATCTTAAAACATGAAAAGAATTTTCATAAGTCATTTGAATAATTTTTATGGCTGGTAAAATTGACATTTAGATGAGCTGATTTTTTTTGTTAATCCTCACCCAAGGATATTTTTTTCATTGATTTTTAGGGAGTCTGGAAGGGAGGGGGGAGAGGCAGAGAGAGAGAGAAACATCAGTTGGTTGCTTCCTGCATGCACCTGAGGCCAGGGATTGAACCTGTAACCAAGGTACATGCCCTTGACTGGAACTGAACCCGCAACCCTCAATCTGCGGGCTGATGCTCTAACCACTGAGACAAACTGACCAGGGCTAGATGAGCTGATTTTTAACAGTTCTGTCAAAATATTTCCTAAAATAGATCCATGTGAGAAAATTTCTATTATCTAAAACACTAATATTATTTTAGTTCAGGCACTTCTTCATTTAGAGCTATTTTTACTATTTAACATTTATTGAGTTTCAATGCTATTCAGAATGGTAATTGTTTACATGCATTACCTCAGGTAATCTTTAACAGTCTTATAAGGAAGATACTATTATTCCCATTCTACCAATGAAGAAACTAAAGCTTATTTAGATTAAGTAACCTAGTCAGTGTTTCAACTAGAACTAATACCTATGTGTGCCTTCAAGTTTGGCTGTTACGTAGTGTTAGGCTGGTACAATCAGAAGGGAGGTGAGTCTTGCCATACATTATAAGTCAAATAATAAATTAATAACTTGTAAGCAAAAGTTTTAACTATTCCTTAAGAAATAACCCAAGTGCAAAAGACCTACTCATATCTATTAATAATTGTAATCTTAACTAGAGGCCCAGTGCACAGGAGGGAGAGGGGGGAGCGGGGAAGGGGGCCTGCACCCTCTCATAATCCAGGACCCCCTCGGGGATGTCTGACTGCTGGTTAAGGCCTGCCTGTGGGATCAGGCCTAAACCGGCAGTCAGACATCCCTCTCGCAATCCATGACCGCTGGTTCCTAACTGCTTACCTGCCTGCCTGCCTGATCGCCCCTAACCGCTCGCCTGCCTGCCTGATCGCCCCTAATTGCCTCTGCTTTGGCCCATGCTGCTGCGGCTTCATCCTTAAGGACGTCTGGAATGACACCTGGAAGGTCGTTCGGCTGTCTGGTCTAATTAGCAGATTATGCATTTATTATTATAGATCATACAAATCTGTTCAGGTGAGGAATGCCGTGAAGTATATGTAGTAAGATTTTATAGTTATGTTTTTTTTTCTTTCTTTTTTTTTAAATATATTTTATTAATTTTTTTACAGAGAGGAAGGGAGAAGGATAAAGAGCTAGAAACATTGATGAGAGAGAAACATTGATCAGCTGCCTCCTGCACACCACCTACTGGGTATGTGCCTGCAACCAAGGTACATGCCTTTGACTGGAATTGAACCTGGGACTCTTCAGTCCACAGGGCTGATGCTCTATCCACTTAGCCAAACTGGTTAGGGCTCTTTTCTTTTTTTTTTTTAATTTTCTTTTTATTTATTTTTTATTGTTTAAAGTATTACATATAGCTCATTTTTTGTTTTTATTTTCTTATGTTGCTATTTATTACTGTTGCTAATTAAATTTTACTTTGTAAAATGCAGTATAAATACACAAACCCTGGGAAACATTTATATTCAGTTTCACCTTTCATGTATTTCCTAACCCATTAGGAGCAGTGGTAAAAACTTCACACTACACAAAATGGTTCTAGTTAGTGTAAGTTTTTCTCACTATAATGAGAATTATACACTATATTTAAAATTAAGGATTTTATATTTGATTTTATAGGAATATCTTGTAGTTTTAATAATCACGTATATGTTTCTGTACACTGTAAGAAACTTATTGTTGATCTGTACCTTTAGAAACAAGGTCATAAAACTCAACTTATAAAGTTTCTTTCATCGATTCTAATAACAGACAATACATGAAATAACCATCCCCAGATTTCTTTGTCATATTAATAACAACATTTAAGGTAGAATCCTGAAAAGGCTAAAGCAGGACTCAAATGAAGTAGCTATATTTAATTACTAAATCTGTCCAGTGTTCATATCAAATGTTTTAGAGCAGGATGGAGGATATGGGTGATAGGAATGAAGATAAAGGATAGATTTAAAAGACCAAAAATTAAGTTTATATGGTCCAGTTACTTCAAACTTGGAACTATCAGTCACCAATATATGGATTTGATTTTCAGCTTACCATACAATATCTGACCTGCTTTTGGATACTGAAAATAATATTGAAAAGATCACTCATTGATTCAATGGATTTATACCGAACAACTACTAGGAAGAACTATAGTAAATTCTAGGTGTGTATATATGAAGGGTGGAAAAGGTTGTCACAGCAGATCCTATTTAAAGAAAGGAGGATAAGATATATAAAAATGACGCACATCAGATAAACTGTAAGGAGTATGATAAAATAGGTTCACAAATAATATTAATAGGAATTCAGAGATATTAGCAATCTTGGGCTGTGGGACACAAAGAATCTTGGGCTGTGGAATCAAAGATGACACTGAGGTGTTTTAAACCAATAATTTAGAAGACAGAGTGCCCCTTAAAAAAGGATGAAAAAAGAGATTGCAAAAGAAGACAATATGTTCAGTATTAAGCATATTTAGTTTGATATGTAAGTAGAGATGTCTAGCAGGCCAATGAGGATGGGAATTCACTGATGAAGTAAGTCCTGGAGATAAAAGATTTGAGATATAAAGGCATATATTAGGTACTCTGAGAGCAGAATAGCATTAAATCAGAGACCATCAAGAAAAGCTTTTGATAGTAGGTGGTGCTTGACTTCAACTTTAGCAGATGAAGATAATTAGTTCTGAAAAGAAGGGTAAACACATCAGGAGAAACAGTAGTAGAAAAAGTATGGATAAATGCAAGGAAGCATAAAACATGTGTGGTATGACTAAAGCAAAGGATGTGTATGTGGGAAGAGTAAGATAGTAAGCAATTAAAATAAGTAGGGACCAGATTATAAAGGATTTGATGCCCTAAGCCTTAGAATTTAAACTTCATCCTAAAAGCTGCAAGGTATTATGAAAGGATTTTCAAACAGGAGCAATGTAGTCTGATTTAATTTTTGGGAAATAATTTCATCTCATGAGGAAGTGAGATTGGAGAGAAGGGGTCATAAAGGAGGCAGGGTAACCATTCTGGAGACCACAGCAATAACCTAAGTAAAAAGTGATGAAGGTTGAACTAGAGCAGTGGCAAAGAAAAGAAAGAGAAGCCTAAGAGAGCAGAATGTTTCAGGGCTTGATAACTCCATAGATGTGAGGAGTGTGAAAGAGGAGTCTGGAACAACTTCTAAGTTTCAGTTTGGATAGATGATAATGGTGCCATTCCTGTAGTTGTGGAATCCAGAGAATTAAATCTGAGTAGAAAGAGGAGATGTCTGAAGCATCTGAGGCACCCATCCTATATAATAAATAGGGAATATGCAAATTGACCATCACTCTGCCACAAAGATGGCTATGCCCACAGCGGAGGCAGGGTTTCCTTAACACACATGGCTGCACCCACAGCAGAGGCCAAGTTCCCATAACAAGCCTTAACGAGCAATCAGCAGGGACCTGAGGCTGCGCCCCCTCCACCCCCCGCCCCTGTGGAGCTTGATGGGGGACCTCAGGCCGTGCCCTCTACCCCAGCACCAGACCAGAGGACCTGAGGCCGCGCCTCCCATCTGGCAGGGCTTTACAGGGGACCTCAAGGTGCGCCCCTGCCCCTGGTGCTAGCCCGGGGAACCTCAGGCTGCTCCCCTCACCCCAGGCCGGGGACCTGAGGCTGCACCCCCCGCCCAGCGGGGCTTGACAAGGGTGAGACCGGCCAGGTCTGGATCAAGCCCAATGGGGAGGAGGGAGTGGGTAGTGAGGGGCCAGCTGGGTCTGGGTCTTGCGCGATTTGGAAGCAAACGTGGGTGGGTGGGGACTTGACTCTGGGTCCCGTGGTGTGCCCTAGACTCTGACAGGAGGAAGATTTTCATATACATTTTACTAATTTTCTTGCATTCCTGACACTTCTATTATAGAGAAAGGGCAAACAGCAATATTAAAATATTTCCTCTAATTAACACTAGTATGACATATAAGTGAGTAAATTCAGTATATTGGGTTCAGTAGGCCATAGGGATACATATCTGAGCAGTACCAATGGTGAAGATGGATATGAAATAATGCTATCAAAGAAGAATGTACAGAGTAAGAACAGCAGGTGATAGAGGCTGTAAAGGAAAGAAAAGAAGCCTGTAGGAAGCAGAGAGCCAAGATTAAAGAAAACCAAGAGAGGCTGATGTTATAGAATTAGAGGGAGGAAAATGTTTCAAGAAGGAGGGTGTTTTCATTAATTTATGTATTGTTTATGGCTATGTTTGTGCTATAATGGTATTGTTGAGTAGTTGCAACAGAGATCCTATGGTCCACAAAGCCAAATATTTATTATCTGGCCCTTTAGAAAAAAATTTTGCCAACCTCGGCTCTATAGAGAGTAGTGGGGAAATTGGGGTGGGATATTATCTAGGTTTCAGTTATATCTCTACTTTCAGGAGAAAGAGAAGATAACATTCTTGGAAGAAGATAAAGATGGAGATTTTATTGATTTTTAAATTTGATTGGTTATTGAGAGAGGAAGGGAGAGGGAGAGAAAGAGAAAAATATCAATGATGAGAAAGAATCATTGATCGGCTGCCTCCTGCACACCCTCTATGGGAACTGAGCCCACAACCCGGGCATGTACCCTGACTGGGAATTGAACCCTGGATTTTTCAGTGGAAAGAATGTATGGGGAACCAGTTCCTAATCACTCTGCAACTGGTTTTTAAGATTGTGGAATATTCAATTCTACTTTTGGTGCTTCTAATATTACAGAAGGTAGTAAATTTATTATTTAAGAATAAGCTAATAAGAGATGAAGAACAAGACTCGTCAGTGGTAAGAATGTAAAGAAGGAATAACTACTACTAGTTTAGTTACTGACATTTTCCAGAAATGTTTAACAGCCTTAGAACAGGAAAGTAGAACAATAGAACAATATGTGTCAGTTTATAACAAGGATTAAAGATTGGGGTAGGGGACAGCTAGAAGGACAGGAGGGCTAGGATATGCAGAGGCCTCGGTCAAAAACTGACTAATTTATAACTGGTATGGATTACAAATGCTAAAAATTTTAGGATAATTTCAATGTAGCTGTGCAGCTCTTAAAAAATAAATATGATGTGAAAAATTAAACCATGTTATCAATTGCTTAGTTTTAAATGTCAGTCTGCTATTTCATTTACCAAGAAGTTACAATTGACTAAAACCTTTTAATCAGCAGAAAGACATGTAGATAATTTATTTGCTAAAGGTTTTTTAAAAAAGGATTTGCAAGTGCATGTTTTAAAAACTGTTACTATATACTTACCTGCTTTATTACTAAGCTTGTATAAGAAAGTTTGGCGAGGGTCTGAATGATCTCGACATGTCAGTTGCAAAAGAGAACCTGATTTTTTCCATTTCTGCATAAACCATAGACCTAGAAAGTTATAAATGATATGTGAGTATAACTAGAAATATATAGTAACATATGCCAAGGTTATTAATTTTAATATATTTCATTTTAGAAGAGATATCCTCCATCCTTCTGTTGGCTATTAAATATATTTACATAATATTTTCATTTTGTGATAACAAATATATACACATCTACATATAGGTTAACTATGGGTTAATGCAGGTTAAAAAGGGGCTTGCTATTTCTTTCTCAATCAGTAATATAATAGATAATGGTCTATGAAGAATAAATCTGGGAAAATTGTACCTTTAGATATATTTGACCAAATTATAAAGAAGCAGAGGGAGATAAAACTTCAAACACAGTAGTAGATCCAAACACCTAAGTACTGAGACTTAACACTGTAGATAATTATAGTAAAGTTATGGAGGACTGATTATATAAGACCAACTCTGAGAATAAGGACTTGGTTAATGTTTGTTAGCAATAGTTGAATATAATTTAACTTTCATATTTAACTGTATTTCTTTATATTACCAGTTACCCATATTTAAATCCATCTTCTCTTATGTGAAACCCTAATCCCTCTGGAACTGGTTTTCAAGATAGTGGAATATTCAATTCTACTTTTGGTGCTTCTAATATTACAGAAGGGAAGAGGAGAAGTTAAGGAAAAAAAAACTTAAATCTGATCACTGAAACAGCCTATCTGAGGGAAAGTTTAGTGAAGAAACAAATTTAAAGTGCTGCATCTTATTTATATTGGGTTCTATTTTTTTATTATTATTTATGGATTTCATTTTTCTCATGTCCTAATTTTCAATCTGAAAAAAATTAGAACTAGCTATTTTTGAATACCAGCATTTAAAATAAGATACAAAAGAAAATAGTTCGTTTTTTTTGGTCAATGAAAGAAGTGAAAGACAAAATCAAAATAATAGTTTTAAGGCTCAATGAAAAAACAAAAACAAAATGAAACATAATTTATCCCCTCAATAGAAATCAATTGACTAAATTATAAAAACCATTAAAAAAAAATCTAAGGAAAAACAAAGCCAAATAAAAAGCAAATCAAGAATGAGATTAGGCCCTGACCGGTTTGGCTCAGTGGATAGAGCGTCAGCCTGCGGACTGAGGGGTCCCAGGTTCGATTCCGGTCAAGGGTATGTACCTGGGTTGCGGGCAGATCCCCAGTGGGGGGCGTGCAGGAGGCAGCTGATCGATGTCTCTCTCTCATTGATGTTTCTAACTTTCTATCCCTCTCTCTTCCTCTCTGTAAAAAATCAATAAAATATATTTAAAAAGAATGAGATTAGTGATATCCTAGCTGGTTTGGCTCAGTGGAAAGAGTGTCAGCCTGCAGACTCAAGGGTCCCGGATTCAATTCCGGTAAAGGACACATGCCCCGGTTGCGGGTTCGATACCCAGTAGGGGGTGTGCAAGAGGCAGCTGATCAATGATTCTCTCTCATCATTGATGTGTCTATCTCTCCCTCTCCCTTCCTCTCTGAAATCAATAAAAAAAATATATTTTAAAAAAGTATGAGATTAGTGAGAATATTTTTTCTAATCAAAATGGGCTCTTAACTTTCATTTTAATTTCCTTAAAATTTTAGAATTTACTTCCTCATAGTACCACTGTTAAAATCAGAGTTAACATTCTATATAAAATATTTTATAACTTTATTTTATATTAAATATAGACATTTACTGGCTGTCTGTTTAACTGATGGAACAACAGAATAGCCTGTTTATAAGATAAACATTTACTAAAAAGATTTAATTAAAAAAATGCTCTAGTTACTTTTTACAAATGTCATCTCAATATAATATTCATTTTCTTTATCAGCTTATTTCAAGGGCAGGACAAAACAGGAAACAGTTACATGTTTTTTTTTCATGAATTTTCAAGTATGTGACAAGCTGGCTCTAAAATAAACACATAAAAATATTAAATTTGACTTTTTTCCCCATGCCATATTTTTATACTGAACAATAAAACTTTTTACCTGTATTAACAAGAGCACTGCTATTGTAGAGTGTACCGAGGTGAGGTCCAGAAAGAGATAGAAAGGTATGAAGTTTGTGGAGGTAATATTTAAATCTTGGCCTTGTAAGCACTGAACGGATTATTAAATTGCCCAACGAATGTCCAATAAAGCTTTAAGAGAGAGAAAAAAAAAAGACATTTCTCCCATAGTATTAGTTTTAAAAACAAATATCAAGGTGATATCACTACATATAGATGTAAAATATTAAGAGTTAAAAATTTTCTAGTATGTTTTAAAATTATGGTTTTATACTTTGAAATGAGATAACTTATATTTTGAAGGAAAAAATGTGACTGTAGTAGAAAGTTCCTATTATGTAATTTAAATGCTTACTCTATGGAAACAATATATTACATAGAAAATGTTACTAATAGTTTGTAATTGCTTAGAAATAAGTATAATTGCTTACACTTTATGAGTAATAATACACTGACTAGATAAATTTGTCTCACATACAATTATTTTCTTAAATAATAATTTAAAACAAACTTTTCTGGACCACACTCAAAAGTGGGTAGTTCTTTTGACTACTCTGAATGCACAGCTAAAACGTGCATTTTCCTACTATAAGTCTAAGATCATAGCAAAATAACTACTTTTTATAAAGTACTTCACCTTTATTAAGGAATAGTTTAAATGAAAAGAGCCTTTTTTGCTTAGCATTATTTTACAATAGATAATTTATGAATTCCTGGGGACAATAACAAAAAAAGCATTCTGACTGGTTTGGCTCAGTGGATAGAGCGTCAGCCTGTAGACTGAATGGTCCCAGGTTGGGTTCCGGTCAAGGGCATGTACCTTGGTTGCAGGCATATCCCCAGTAGGGAGGTGTGCAGGGGGCAGCTGATCGATGTTTCTCTCTCATCGATGTTTCTAACTCTCTATTCCTCTCCCTTCCTCTCTGTAAAAAATCAATAATATATATAAATAAAAGAAATGAAAGATGTCTAAACACTGGTTTATCCATATAATAACTAGTGAGAAGTTCAGCACGAACTTCCCTTCTGAACTGATTTTCCTAAAACTGTGGGGTGAGAGTTATGAGTAACTAATAGTCCTCAATCAACTAGATCAGGCTTTTGGATAATGGGTGATTATAACTGACAACCTAATCTGAAGAGGGAATACTTTTGTGGACGAATGAAAAAATTAAAATATAATACTTTTCTCATAAAATAGTAAATGAATTAAAAAAATGAGGATCACTGTGTAGAAAATTTAGTAAGCAAAGAGTATTTTAAAAATCTATAAATGAAGAGGATTAGAACAAGAAAATAATTTCTTCTCCCAACATACTTGTATCTCTCCCCATATTTTAACAGAAATCTGTATATCTATTTTCCTAAAATGCACGTTTTAGCTGTACCTTGAGAGTAGTCAAAGAACTGCCTGCTTTTGAGTGTGGACCAGAAAATACTTCTATATTTCAGACTGGAAACAAACTACAAACGCTTATGGTATACAGAGCCAGCTTCTTCCTCTAACTTAATGGGGATATGAAGATAATTAGTTTATTCTTTTTGAAGAATGAAGGTTAGTTTTTACTTAATTCCTAATAGACTAGAAGAAATACTTATCTCTCTCCCATGTATATCCTCAATATCTGATTAAGTAATGAGACATATTGGTTTGATCACATCTCTTACTTGTAGAAAACTAACTTACAAAGTAGACATAAAACTTTGAAAATATTTTTATTGTTTTACTTGTTTATATATATCCATTTTCCTTCAAACTTTTCTTTTTGGTAACATCTTTTTTGATATATAATAGCATACCATATAATTCATCAACTTAAAGTGTACAATTCAATATTTTTTAGTGTATTTAGAGTTGTACAGCCATTACTACAAGAAATTTTATAATATTTTCACTAGAAAGAAATGTTGTACCTTTAGCTATCAACTCCCTACCTCCCATTTCCCCCAGCTCTAAATAATCCCTAATCTACTTCTGTCTATAGATTTGCAAATTTTGGACAATTCATATAAACAGAATCATATAATATGTGATTTTTTAAGTTTTTCTTTTCTCTTCCAATTAATTTGAGTTGTGATCTCCTATATTCAGAATAGGATGACAAAATTATCACAAATTCTTTTTAAGTTTTCTATAATTCATAGAGATATAAAAATAGTTGTGTAATATTATAGAAGTTACCTTATTTTTGAAACTGTTAGACTATATATCTGAATATATTGTATTATCTCATCCAGAAGACGATCAGTCATGCTATCAAAATCAGCAAAAGTATCATTCTAAACAAAAGTAAAATAGACACATTACATACTGAATATGTATAATCACATGAAAACTGAACATAAATATTATTTTTAATTTAGGTACTAAAATATGGTTAAGAACAGTGTTTTTTTTTAGATAATTTGGTGAATGTAATATTGATTGTATTAAAATGAGCAAAAAATAGTGACTTTCTAGGGAAAAAAGGTTCAATGTTCTCAATAACACTTCATTTAGTTGTTTAACTGTTTAGCCCACTATCAGCATTTAATATATTATTTATAATGATTTCATTAATGGAATATTTGCATAGAAATGTAAATCTAGAAATTCTGCATATGTGAAGAGCTTACAAATAGAACTATCAATCATTTTACTTACTGGGGATATGCATTAATGTTAAATTTTTTAGAAATTAGAAAAACTATTTCTACTACTATAGGCATTTTGTAGTAAGGAAATATTTAGGGAGAAAGTAGTACAAAATTATTTGCTTCCACTGAAAATACTGTGATATTGTACCTGATTTCTCTCAGACATAAGAAAATCAATTCTTCCCCCAGGCAGTCCAAGTTCAATATAAGTTTTTACTAATCGCAGATCTGCACTGTTACCTAGAAAATAAAAAATTCCATCTAAAGTAAAAGGTATGACTGACTGTGCCAGTTATAAACAGATAGTGCACTGTAAAACAGAGTCCTCAATTTTTATTTCAAAGCTGACTTCCATTAGCCAGACAATGTCTTTCAACAGTTTTGTCTCTGAAGTTTTGGTCACATTGATGCTTTCACTTTCTAACCTAACTGTGTCTTTAACTGTCAGCACTCACTTGGGTGACTGACTACTGGTTATAGTAGCTGTGAATGACTGACTGAAGTACTCCGTACCATCACTACTCTAGATGATCATTTAACAAACTTTGAATTTATTTTAGATGTAGATTTAATCTGTTGACTTTCCTTTGATGGTACTGGCATAGACGGATAAAAATAAAAATCCATATAAATAATCTAGGATGGTTTCATCACATTAATAAAGGCTAGTGCTATTTAAGGCTTCAAGTTTGGTGCTTAGTTGTAATAACTGGGAATAGTGAATTTTATCAATAGTTTCTTACTTTCTGATATATTAATAAATTTCTTTATATTTACTTGTTTCTGCATTCTGGGAATTAAATCCTATTTGCTAGAGGTTTTTTGATATTCAAAAAATTAAATGCTATAGCTGGTTTGGCTCAGTGAATAGAGCGTTGACCTGCGGACTGAAGAGTCCCGGGTTCAATTCCAGTCAAGGGTACATTCTGGGTTGTGGGCTTGATCCCCAGTAGGGGGCGTGCAGGAGGCAGCTGATCAATGATTCTCTCTCATCATTGATGTTTCTATCTCTCCCTCTTCCTTTCTCTCTGAAATCAATAAAAATATATTAAAAATAAATTAAAAAACTATTTTTCTGCAATACTGCTATAGTTTTATTAAGCATATTAATGTCATATTGATCCAGTTTTTTGGGGTGTGATACCTTTTTCAGACTTGATAACAAGGTTAGGTTAATGTTAAGAAACAAAAAAAACTATGTTCCATCTTTTTTTCCTATTATTCTGCAACAATTTATATAACATAGGGAAAATATTTTATTGAATACCAGAGATTCTACTGGAATTAGCCTTGGGAGCTAATTCGTGAAAATTTTATTACTGGGGTGAAAGAGGTTAGTACTGGAGGTATTTTATTTCCGGAGAATGAGTTCCTTTTTTAAAGAACTATCTCAATCCTCTTTAGTATTTTTATAATCCATAAAATCTTTTGTCAATTTGTTCTTATGAAATAACATTATAGCAATACCCTGCTAGTCTAGAGATATTTGGCATCTTTTTATATAATTTCTAATAAAGAAAAAAAAGTCTGTTGAATAATCAAAATAGCCATCATAAAACCCTGGCACTAAACCTAGGTATTTAGAATTTAAATTAATCCCTAATTAATTAGTGAATCTTTAATTTTTTAAACAATATATTTTTATTGATTGGCTGCCTCCTGATGCCCCACAATGGGGATGGAGCCTGCAACCCAGGCATAAACCTGGACCAGGAATTGAAACATGACCCTCCTGGTTCATAGGTCAACGCTCAACCACTGAGCCATGCGGCTGGGCTGAATCTTTAATTTTAAGGTATTGACTTTTCTAGTCTTGAGGTACCCATGAGGTTTAAAGCATCAAGCTAAAAGGGAACTAGGAAGACGATCAAAGGGAGCAAAATGATTTCTATGAGGTTAACAACTGAAAAAAAAATACAAAAACCCCAACAAACACAAACAGTAAGAGAGAAGAGAAAAATCCAGTTAAAATAAATAAAATGTTGGCACATGGATGTTAGTTCCATGTAAAATTTACTTTTAAAAGGAAATCTAATATTATACTTAGCACAATTAAGCATATTCTTATTTTAGAATATATTTAAAATTCAATTAATTTAAGCAATTTAAAAATCCTTTTTGCAGTTCAAAGAGTAAATAGAATGGAATGAGATCTATTAGGGAAATAAAACATAATTGAGTTGCTATGGGTTACATTAGTAGATGCTTCATACCATCTAAACCATGCACGCAGACAATGAGATGCACTCCATCTTCAGAACCATCTTCTTCTTCCATGCTAAAGTAAGGGACTGAGGATGCCAGCAGAGGAGCATCACTGTACATAAACCCAGGGAGTCTAAGTTGCTTCAATTCTTCTTTTGCCTGAAGGAAGCTGAAGCAAATATATTCAGTTTTAGAACCAAAAAGATAATCTGTTGAATTTATGGAATTGCAGAGAAGAGGAAGCCCAGAAATTGATTTTAAAATAATCAAAATATGTGGGATCACATAAATGATTTAGAAATCAGGGAGTAATTTTCTTTACTATTTTTAGTATATATTCTGTTCAAATACAACTACTATTTTAAATCTGAAATTAAATTTAAGTTATTCTGTTAAACTTGAGTGGAGTTAATGCTTTCTACAAAATTTTGTATTTTATGCATAGAAAAGCTGGAAGAAGTATTGGAATGATGACAATCTGATGCTCATCCTGTAATCAAATCTTGTCCTCTTTACTCCTTTTTTTATTTTTAATTTTTGTTAATCCTCACCTGAGGATATTTTCCCATTGATTTTTAGAGAGAATGGAAGGGAGCGGGGAGAGACAGAGAGAGAAACATGGACTGGTTGCCTCCAGCATGCACCCCGACCGCACCCTGACTGGGGCCAGGGATTGAGCCTGGGATGGAGCCTGCAACTGAAGTACCCTGACTAGGGCCAGGGATCAAGCCTGGGATGGAGTCTGCAACCCAAGGTACGTGCCCTTGGCCAGAATCAAACCCACAAGCCTTCCGTCCTGGGCAGAAGAGTTATCCACTGAGCCAAACTGGCTAGGGTTTCTTTAATCTTAATGGAAGGGAAGGAGCTGTTGTATAAAGGGTAACAGTAAGAATGGTAGTTATAGTATTAAGTAGATTAAGTTATTTCATTTTCTCTAAACATATCAATCAGAAGGAGCAGAACCAAGAGGGGGATGTGACTAAATATAATTGGTGACATATAATCATTTGGAATGAGTGACTATTCAACTTGGATGCTGCAAACATCAAAAATTATTTTAACATTATATCACTTAGACTGATAAAAATAAACTCAAAGAAGCTGAACAGAGTAAGATGTACTAGGTGAAGACCTATAGACCATGTTTTTCATTAATTACTCAGGAACAGCTGAGGTACCCAGATGGTGATATAACCTTCAGTTTTCTTGCATACTATAATTCTCTAATAGGCTGTTATCACCTATCTGGTTTCACTAGCTTTAGGAACTATGGATTTTAATTATGTATATAATCATATTAATTTGGGAATTTAAAAAATCTACAGTAGGCATGCCCAGACCTTTCACTTGAGGGATTTTATCTCCATCTGGAGAAAGGCAGAATATTTTGAAAACCAGTGCCAGGCTAGTAAACCTATATCATCCTCAAATTTTTCTGGATTTTTTTTACTAGTCCATGAAATCTCAATTCTGGAAACCCTAACTTAGCTGAGGCAATCTGGATCTGATAGATATAGGAAGTCTCTACTAACCTCTTATTCATTAACTAATATTGTCCTTATTTGCTAGATGCACATATAAAACCTAACTTTTGTCTGGGAGTTAATGGGACAAAATAAGGTAGTAATGGAAAAAGAGTTTTAACTGCAATTATTCCATACTTCAAACAAAAAAACAACCAATGGAAAATTTGTATCAGGTATGTCTAACCTATAGAACAGGACAATCATATGGAGAATTATAGGTCTGTCAAGTTGTATGAGTTCATTACTCCATTTTAGATAGCTAATCAAAGAAATACTTTTGTTTTGTATTACAGAAACCAGAGAATATGAAATATTACTGGAGAAATACATATATTTATAATATTAATATAAAATATAAAGATATATGTTTTTCTCACTCTATTTATTAGGACATATTATTGTGCTCCATTACTTACGCTTGTATTTGAGGTTTTGGTGAATTTTCATACCAGGAGACTGATGAAGTGAAGTTGAAAGAAGCACTGCTTGGCTGCTTTGTAATGGCATCAAATTTACTTTTAGAAGGATGCTTAACACTACAAGGAGACTCTCGCGGTGCAGACGGGAAGGACAAACAACCAGAAGTACAGACAGCAGGCATATTTATACCATCCCTCAGAAATTCGCTGTTTATGTTTTCAGATTTTATAAGTCTTTCTTCTTCTAGTGCATCGCTCTTTGTATAGTGAGCATTTACAGTTCCATCCAAAGCTGAATAATCTGTTTCTTCATAATACCCATTTTGAACCATCTGTTGATCCTGCTCTTCCTCCTCATCCTTTTTACCCTGTTCCTGCTGAAGATTACTAATTCCTTTTTCAGGAGTTTCCTTCTGAGGGCTAATTGAATTGTTGTAGCTTATAGCACACGTGTCAGAAATATCTGTACTGCTTTGACAGCCAAAATAATTTTCCACTAGCCCTTGTTTTACCCTATCAGGACTAGCTGAAAATGGGTCACTTGTACCCAGATGAGTTTCACTTCGAACTGTAGGGGCTTCTGAATTTATTTGTTTGAGATCTAATACATCACTATTTTTTCTTTTCACAGTTCTATCTTCACTAACTTCTATATGAGTAGAAATGGAACCTGAAACAACACAAGGGGAGCCTAAACAAACCGGTTTTGAATTTAATGTAACTGCTGTTCCTGCAGGGTTATTAGATTTATCAGGACTCTGGGAGTCTTTACACTTAGTGTCCAAATTATGTTTGGAGTTGCAACTACTTTTTACAACACTGGAAGTATCTTCATCTGAAAAAACAATTTGTAAAGGGTCTTTAGTGCTTGAATTTAAGAAATTTATTGCTATAGTTTCATTGTCCAAATGCCCTGAAAATATGACACTCTGCTGTTGTAAAACAATACTTGAGTTTTTACTAGCATCACATTTTGGCAAATCAATTGTTCCCAGGTTTAAAACAGTTTTGCTATCACTTAAATGGCATTCGGGCACAACAGATTTCTTAGAATTTTCATCAGGTGACAGTTCATCATCAGAAGGTAGAGAGTTTATGGATGTCAAAGATGACTGTATTTCACTTAAAGCACTTGTACTCTCAGTACAATGACTTCCTAATGAAAATTTTATATTATAATCAGGTTTCATCAAAAGCTGAGGAAATAATCTTTCATTATTGTAAGGACCTTGCCCTTGCCCAATTTCGAACACTACATCAGGGTTAGGATGTGTTGCAAAAGAACTTGGTTCACTTTCAACACCTGAATCTGAAAATCTAGATGAGGCATATGTTGCATTAATATCTGGTAACTTAATTGTATCTCCACTTACTACAACATGATATTCTTTTGTAGAAGAAGCAGGTTGATTACTTCTTAACTTAGCTAATGATTCTCCAACCGAATGGCACTTAACTTCCTGCAAAGATTCCTTTTCAAGTGTTATGTCTATAGATTTAGATTTACCATTAGATTCTAAAGACTCAAAGTTGGGTAGCTGTAAATTATCCACAAGTATTTCATCTTGTTGAAGCTCTGTCCATGGACCTATTTTAACAGTTTTTTTCTCTGCACTGAAAGGATCTTTATTATTGGGATTTACTTCAATTGTTCTAACTCCTGAAGATGGAATTGCTTGATGGTCATGGCAATCGTCTGATAAACTTCTGGTTGCCACATTGAGTTCCACTTGTGTAATTTCACTATCGTCCTGGGAGATATCAAGTTTACCTGAAATGGACAAATTTGCACAAAGATTTAGGCTGCCAGAGTTCAAAGGATCAAACAGATCTGGTTGCATATTTTCAGTATCTGAAGACTTTTTTTCAGTTCTATTTGTTGGCAAATAGCTAGCTTCCTTTTGACTTGTCTGTCTGATGTAGGCCTTTAGGTCAAAATTATATCCACATACTGTGGGATCCAGACCTTCCTTCTGACTATGTGAAGGGTTGCCTTCAAAGCATGTAAAGAGATCACTTGATGCTGTACTTTTCAAACATTTGTAGCCTACCAAAACCACAGAATCCTTAGAGTTCTGTTTTATTAATTTTTTGGTATTTTCAGGTTTCATTGTTTTCATGAGTTTAGTGACCTTAACCTTGGATTTATTTGATTCTTCATTCTTTCCTTTTAGAGATTTTGGTAGCTGCTTTTCACCTTCTGCATAGCAAAAATTGGAGGCACCAGCAGGTCTGACTTTCACCTCTGGGCTAGAAAGTCCAGCTATAGATCTTTCTTCAGTCTCATATTTATCCATTCTAGTGGACTCTGATCTCTGAAGATTCTGAATTCCCATCCAGGGTGCATCTAAGTCTTTTATCCAAAGAAAAAAAGATTCAGGTTTAAAACAAGGTCTGAGAACTCATATGATTAAGACTATTTTTTCTGACTATAACTTCCTAATATCCTCAAAAATAAGTAAAACTGGAAGGGAAAAGAAATGGAGCCACAGTAGGGAATGGTTTTATGTATATTAGGAAGAATATACTGAAAACGGACACAACAGCTTATATATTTTAGTTAGATTATACTTACCTTCAATAACTGAATCTAAATACCTATCTTCAAAGATTATAGGTAATGAATTGAGATCTCCATCTAATTCACTACATTCAATAGGTAGGGGTGGAAGAGAACTGCAGAAGGAAGTATTTTTGATAGCGGTGCACATCTGTAGATGACTCTGAGCACTGAAAAATATTTCTTAAGTCAGACTGTAATTTTTAAAAATTACACCTAATTCCACTTTACAGACTCTATACCCATTCCCCTTCCCCTCACCATTCCTATGCTCGTTCCTCAAGATGTAACCTTATTATGAAAGAGCTCCTTGTTTAGAGAAAAAACTGGTAAGATGAAAATAAGTTTGTTGACAATAAATTATTAGCTTATAAAATTATGGTTTATTAAAAACTTATTTAATTTCCATTATATTCTTTTATACTTTTTAATGTTATTTCAGTGACTTATCTATGCTTGATGTCTGAACTTTCTAATTTGCTGAGAATAGAATAAAGGAGAAAACTCAAATGCCTACTAATGACTTGATGGTAGGAAAAAAAATGTATTCCATTTCTATTGCTATACTTAACTCATATTGATTAATAAACCCAATCACTTAGTCTCAACAATTAACATAGTGCCCTTCTTGTTTTATCTATATCCCTACTCACTACCTTTCCCCACACTCTATTACTATTAACAGTTATTTTTTAGGTAAATTCACATCTATTGAAATATACAAATCTTAGCTATCTGACAAATGTATACATAATACAGATTATTTTCATCTACCCAGAGAGTATACTCATGTTTTTCCAGTCATACTCCCAGCTCAAGTCAACAACAAGACAACACTGTTCTGACTTTCTAACATTAGTTTTGCATGTTCCAGAACTTCATATAAATAGAATATTGTATCTACTCTTTTATGTCCAACATCTTTCAGTACAATTTCCTCAAAATATTCTTTAAAGCCAAAGAAAGGCAATTGAAATATACTCAGTAACAGACACAACAGAAAGTAGTGCCAGTCAGACTACTTATGAAAATCTGTAATATGTAATAATGAATGTAAGAGATTCTGACCTGTGGAAATAAAGATGCAACAGGATGGCCAAATACAAGGCTGGAGCCAGAGCTGTATGGGACTATCAAAGTTATAGTAGATCTGATTGGGGGGGGGGCAGAGATAAAGTGTAACACACTTCTTTATATGGGTACTTCATAAAGTAATTCATAAGATTAAACCCAATTTGATTAAACAGGATCTATCTGAACACCAAATATTTCTCTTTCTTCATTTTAAATATTGTATATTCTGTCACTAAATTCTAAAATAGTTATCTAATGTAAAAGGAAATAAATCATTTAATTTTGGATTTATGCTACTCACTGAAGTTCCTGGTATGCAATGACAGCTTCTCTTGGATGTTCAAAACAAAAGAATGCCTCAGAAAATCTGCGTACCTGAAAAATTCCAAAAGAAAATATGAATAACATTGCACATTTAAAAAATCTATTAGGCATGGGATGGTAAGGAAAAAAACCCATCATTAGGCCTCTCATAACCACCCGTGAGAATCAAATCTCCCTCCTCAGTGTTGCCAAAACACTGTATTTTGATACTGTGTGAAATAAAAGAAACAATAGAATGTAGAATGTGAAATTCAGGTTTGCATTATAGATTTGTTTTATTCACTACTACATCTGTTTGTCTGTTTGTCTTATAAGCTATTTTAATTGCCATTATAGTCCCACAAGTAGTGCCCAGCACATGGAAAAGACGATAGAATCACATAGAATTTCCATTATGCCACATATCAGGCATCCAAGTATGTGCCAGCTGACTGACTTACTGACTTACTGGAAGTGTGACTTTGGGCATTTCACTGAGCCTCGGAAGACTCATTTTCAAATTCTGTTTAATACTTGTTTTCTGTAAAAGATTATTTTGAAAAAATAAATAGGATAAAAAACAAACTATTTGATAGTTTTTAACCTGGAAAGTGTATGTAAATATAAGCTATTATAATTGCCATTATAAGCATTCACCACATTTTTCCTTAAAATAACTGCATATGTGAAGCCCTAGCTGGTTTGGCTCGGTGGATAGAGTGTCGGCCTGTGGATTGAAGGGTCCAGGTTTGATTCTGGTCAAGGGCACATGCCCGGGCTGCAGGCTCGATCCCCAGTAGGGGGTGTGCAGGAGGCAGCAGATCAATGATTCTTTCTCATCATTGATGTTTCTCTCTCCCTCCCTCCCTTCCACTCTGAAATCAATAAAAATATATTAAAAAAAATAATTGTATATGTGAATTATCTCCTCTCTAATGTGTAATGTTCTTTAGAGTAGAAACTATATTTTGACTAGAGGCCCAGTGTACAAATTCATGCACGGGTGGGGTCTCTCAGGGTGGCCTGCAAGGATCGGGCCGAAACCCTGCAGTCCAACACTGCCTGCAGCTCTTACCTGCTGCTCCTGCTCATCCCGGCCCCACTGTGCCTGCTGCGGGCTCATGCCCAATCAGTCCCGATCGGTAGAGGCTCGTGCCGCTGCAGCAGCGCTTGCCAGCCATGAGCCCTGCGAGGGAAGTGGCCTGTGGGATTGGGCCGAAACAGGCTGTCTGACATCCCCCAAGGGGTTCTGGATTGCGAGAGGGCACAGGCCAGGCTGAGGGACCCCATCGGTGCACAATCAGGGCTGGGGAGGGACCACAGGAGGGCTCAGGGCGTGTCTGGCCCATCTTGCTCAGTCCCAATGGGCCAGACCCCAGCAGCAAGCTAACCTAGAGGTTAAAGCATCTGCCCCCTAGTGGTCAGTGCATATCATAGCGACTGGTCGACTGTCTGCCCCATGGTCTTCAGTGCATGTCATAGCGAGCAGTTGAGTGGCCTTAGCATATCATTAGCACATTACGCTTTGCTTGGTTGAACAGTCGACCTGTCACCAGAAACTGGACACTTAGCATATTAAGCTTTTATTATATAGGATGATTGTTGTTATCCCCCAAAATATATATCTTGGTATGTTACAGAAGCAAGTACTTGGGTAAGTATTGGTTGAATCTTCCATTATATTTGTATTTTGATCCTTACATTTTTAATTATGCAAGGAAAGGCTCTGTCAGCTATTGGAGCAATATAAAGCAACAGTAAGGAAATGGAAAAATGTTTTGCTTGGCAGGTACATGAAGGAGAAATGATTTTATATCTTGAAATTATATTACATCTAAGTTTCTCTTCTAAAGGGAATCCTAATTTAGGGTTCTTTGGTATTAAACATATATTGAATTGGTGACATATTTTACTTGTTATCAAGATGTGGCCAGTTAATTTCTGACTTATTAAACTTGTTTCCCTAATCTGATGAGATTGGGTCTTCAGAGGAACAAGACAGTGAGAGAGGTGGGGAGAGGAAGGTATGAGGAATCTATGAGGACACAACTTGTGCCTTTACTTTCAAATGTCCAATTGCCTCTTTATCCTAACACTAAAGATGAGGAGAAATATCTGTCTGCTTGTCTATCTATTAGAGATGTTTCCCTTGAGGGCTATAAAATATGAAGAAATGCAGCCTGAAGTCATCTGGATTCCTGCAGTTGCAGCTGGGCCTGCAAAACTGGCTAGTTGCTTTTCCTTCTCTACCTTCTCTGATTCTTACAATAACTATCATTTCTTGATAGCATTCTACCTACCAGGCACTGGGCTAAAAAGGCACATTATTGTCTTTCTTCCTTCCTTTTCTTTTTTTTTGGATAGTCCTCACTCAAATATATTTTTTCCATTAATTTTTAGAGAGTAGAAGGGAGGGAAGGAGGTAGAGAGAAACACACACACACACAGAGACTGGGTGCCAGGGATGGAACCTGCAACTGGAATTGAACCCATGACACTCTGGTGCACGGGTTGGCGCTCTAACCACTGAGAAACCCAGCCATGGCTCCATTCTTTCATTTAAACCATATAGAAAACCTATAAGTGAGGAAATGGGCATGAAGAGATTAAGTACTTGGCTAAGATAACGTACCCAGCAAGTGATAAAATGGGATTCAAGTAAAAATTTTGAGAAATTCTAAATCTTACGCTGCAAATCGCTTACTTCGTCCCTTCTATATGACTCCATTACCAGAAAGTATTCTCTCTCCTCTATGCAACCATACAAAATTTTCTTTCTAAATTTTCTCCTGTCAATATTTTCATGCTGTGGCAATGTGTAATGAAAAAGCCTATTAACTGTATTGTGTAGGCATAACTAAGGTATGACTGCCACTTGATGGGACAAAAGACATACATAGAAACAATGTTAAAATTATAAATTCAAACTTAGGATACTAGTAATATATTTTACTAAGGAACTGTGGGTTGTGAGGCTGCAACAGGCACAGGGGCAGGTCTTGGCCCATCCTCTGTGCCCCAGCCCGGCCCCTCCCGCCATGGCCTCCCCCGGACCCTCATCCCGTCTGCTGACAGCCCTGCTTCTGCCGCTGCCACTCCCACATGCTGATGGCGGCAGCCCCGCTTGCACCTGCTGCTGCCACAATTGCCCCTCAGGAGCAGGGGGAGGTGGAGAAGCCCTCAGGGGTGATGGGGGCCGGCAGCTGCCCTCACACCCGCTGATGGCACTGAGTGATTGGAACTGGCACTGGGTGCTGGCAGCGGGTGTGAGCGGCAGCTCCAGCACCATCAGTGGGTGCAAATGGCAGCTCCGGTGCTGGCAGCGGGTGCGAGTGGGGCCGGCACCAGTAGGTGTGAGCACTGTGTGGGACTGTGGCGTGTAGGAGCAAAGAATTTTCAGTAACCACCAGAGGCTTGCCCCAATGACAGCGACTGGTGCCCTGCCTTGGTTTGACACCCCCGCTCACCTGCTCCACCATCCCACCGCCCGCCATGTTCCACACACGCCCCCTGTGTTCAGCACATGTCATAGTGACCAAGTTCTTATGTTCTGTGGTTAGGTCTATTTGCATATTAGGGTTATATATATATATAGATAGGAAAAGAGCAAAGAACAGGCCAGACATTATATGTATGTCATTTGGGCAGCTTCACTGAAAGCTGCAATTTCACACTCCTGAGGGAACCACCAGCCCATTCTGTGCAGGTCACTGGGGGAAGGAGTGCAACAAAGGAGAGATAGATGCATGCCCAGTGAAGTTGGGGTGACATAGGGAAGGTACTTGCCTGTCAGTCAAACCTGGGGACAGAGATCATTGACCAGAGTGGTGGAGCCAATAAAAGCCCATGAATATTTGGGAATACATAATCCTAGACAAAGGAATTCTCTCTCTTGGTTCTCTTGCATTCACCATGGTTCCACCATTGCAGACCCCACATACAATGGACTAATGGACTACAATTGGGAACTAAGTTAGCCTGATTCTGGATTGGACTATGCCCTAACATGGAGCATTTGAAACCTCCAGACAATGGCTTTGATTCTATCTCTTTGAAGCCACAACTATACTCCTCCCTTGGTGGGATGAAGGAAATGGGACCTTAGAAACTCAGCGGTGTAATTCCACGGAAATAAAGCTTCTACAATATTTCATCCTCCCATGTGTTTCTCAGGAAATTCTTTTTCTTGGGGTAACCCAAGGAGCCCACTCCCATTAGCAACAGATAGGGACAAGGACCTCTCCCCATAGATAACAGAACTGCTAGGTTATAAGGCAGTTCCATTTTTAATTTTCTGAGGTAACTCCATAACTGCTTTCCACAGAGGCTGCATCAATCTGCATTCCCACCAATAGTGCATGAGGATTCCTTTTCTTTACATCTTCGCCAACACTTATTTGTATATTTATGATAGCCATTCTGACAAGTGTGAAGTGATATCTCATTGTGGTTTCAATTTGCATTTCTCTGGTGATTAGTGCCATTGAGCATCTTTTCATATGTCTATTGGCTATCTGTATGTCCTCTTTGAAGAAGTGTCTATTCAGGTCCTTTGCCATTTTTAAATTGGGTTGAGTTGTAGAATTCTTTATGAATTTTGGAAATTAACCCTTATCAGATTTATCATTGGTGAATATGTTCTCCCATTCAGTGGATTATCTTTTCATTTTGTTAATGGTTTCCTATGCTCTGCAAAAGCTTTTCAGTTTGATGTAGTCCATTTGTTTATTTTTGTGCTTTCCTTGCCTAAGGAGATATACTGGAAAAAACATTGCTATGGGAAATGTCTGAGATTTTACTGCCAATGTTTTCTTTTAGGATTTTTATGATTTCATGACTTACATTTAAGTCTTTAATCCCTTTTAAGTTTTTTCTTGTGTATGGTGTAAAAATGTGTTCTAGTTTCATTTTTTTTTGCATGTAGCTGTCCAATTTTTCCCAACACCATTTACTGAATAGACTGTCCTTACCCCACTGTATATCCCTGTCTTCTTTGTTGATATTAATTGGCCACAAAAGTGTGGATTTATTTTTGGGCTATTTTGTTCCATTGATCTATGTCTGTTTTTATGCCAGCACAATGTTGTTTTGATTACTATTGCCTTGTAGTATAGTTTGATATCAGGTAGTGTGACACCTCCAACTTTGTTCTTCTTTCTCAAGAATGCTGGGGCTATTATTTGGGATTTTTTGTGATTCCATATAAATTTTTAAAACATTTGTTCTAGGAGGAAAAAAAATGGCGGGAGAATAGACAGATGTGTCCCAAGCCTTGTCCCGGAGCAGATAGAAAGAACATCTGAGGGTCGCAAGGGGAATGTCTGTTGGTGAGTTAAGGGGCAGCTATACTCCAGGAGAAGGTGGGGGATTGCTGGACGGGGCTCCCCTGACTGGGCAGCCCCCACTGCTTCTGTGTTCCTTCCCGGAGCCACCAGCTTGGATGCGGAGACCGTGCCATCTTGAAGGGGAAAGTGGATGTTATCGGAAGCCTGAAAATCTACAACTGCGGCACCCACCAGAGCACCAGTCCCCAATTGGTGCAAACACGCGGATTCAGAGGAGCTCTGCACTCCATTACGGAAAGGTCAGGTTTAGTCTGGGATAAGGTGAGGTCTCTGGTCCAGGCAAGACAGAGAAATGCACGCACTGCAGGAGCTGGAAGACCGGGGGAAGTCTGCGCCTAGAAAAACCCGTGGCTATTGGGGCTGGTGTGATCCGTGAATGTGGAAGGGGGTCCTCAGAGCTGCTAACAGAGGGGATCTCTAAAAAGCAACCCATTTTGATCTGATGCAGAAGGACAGCCTAAAAATTTTAAAAGTGTGCCAGCTGCTTGGACACGGTGAGGTGGGGGGTGGTGAGAAGTAAGGACTGTGCAGACTTTTGCGTAGCCCCGGAGTTCACACATTTATACTTTCTCCTCTTTAAATCCTTGCTTCTGATTGCTGAGCCCAGTGCATGGGATCACCCAGTTAGGGACACCCTAGGAGACTGCAGGGGGAAGTTGTCTTTCTGGAACTTGGGGATTGGAGCGGGGAGTGACCGTTGGGAGAACCAGCTCTGGGGCAGCCTACTCCCACAAACCGGTATTGAGTGCCACAGGGAAAGCAGGATCTAAGCACAGGCTAGAGAGGACCTATAGACCCGGAGGTCAATCCAGAAACACGGCAACCCAGGGGTTGAGTCACAAATTGAGTCTTGTGTAATCAGAAATAAAGGAATACAAGAGTAAGACACACTGCCTGCTTAAAAATCAGGACTGGCTTACAACACTGAGAAGTAGAATGCAGGGAACTGTAAGACTGTCCTGACTGGGAAACAGGTGTGCCAAACAGAACAACAGAGGAAATGAATGACCTTCACTACTGCACATTTTATTTATTTTTTATTTTTTTCATCTTTTATACTTAAGAAACTAATTTTGTTCTTTTTTCCTCACTTGATTTTACCTTTTTAATTATTACATTTTTATTTCCAATCAGTATTAATACTACTACTATTTTACCTTTTTTAAAAAAAGTATCATTTTATTTTCTCTTTATTTGACTTTGAGATTAGTGTTCTACATTCTATTTTCATCTTTCCTTTAGCATCATTCTACTCTATCTCAACTCTACCTTTATGCCATCACTCTCTTCCTAACTTTTCCCCTTTTGTTGTCCTGTTTCTCTTACCCTTCTCCTGCTTTAGATTCTCCCTCTTCTTTCTTTTTACCCCATTAAAATTTCACCATACTCATATATCTAATTTCCAATCCCCTGCTCCAAGTTCATACACACCTCTCTCTTTTCTGTCTCTACTACCCAAAAAATTGTTTTTCTCTCTGTCCTTTGGTTGTTGTTTGCTTGAATGTTGATTATATCGATTTTTTATGCTTGCTTGTGAGATTGTTTTGCTTATTCTTTTTTTTGGTTTCTTTTTTTGTTTGCTTTGTTTTTGTTTATTTGCTTCTTTTTTCCCTTGCCTCGCTTGATATTAGTTGTTGTTTGTACTTTGTATTCATCTCCAGGTACCTGTTGCTGGCATTTGCTGGGATTAGGGGCTGTTCTACTGGAGTTTTCTCGCCATATATATAGTTTGTTCCCCTTTTCTTTCTTATTATCTTTCTTTTCTCTCTTACTTTCTTTTTCCTTTTCCCACTTTCATTTTGGCACTCCTTTCTTTTTCTTTCTTTTTTTTCTCTTCTTCTTTCTCTCCTATCCCCTAATTTGCCTTTCTCTGGTGGTCACCTTTATTTGGGGTTATTAATATCGTGAATACATTTCTGTTCAGTGCCTTGTGTGTTGTGCCTGGTTGTGTTGTATTTTGTGCCTTTAAATCAATGCAGGAGAGAGAGAACTACATAACCAGACACCCGGAGAAGAGAGACCATGGGGAGACAAAGAAAGAGCCCGCATATGAAAGAAAAGCAGATATCACCATAAAAGGAAGTAAACGAAATGGAGGCAAGCAACCTGCCAGAGAAAGAATTCAGGGAAATGGTCATATGGTGGCTGAAAAGAATGGAAGACAAATTCAACAATATGAGTAAGAACCAAGAGGAAATGAAGAAGAACCAAGAAGAAATGAAAAATGGCATTGCTGCTGTAAAGAACTCAATAGAAAGCATCAAGAGCAGACTAGAAGAAGGAAAAGACCGCATCAGTGATCTAGAAGACAAGGTAAAAAAAAAAGTACCCAAGTAGAGCAGCTTCTACAAAAAAAAAATTAAAAAGCAGGAGGAGAGCCTAAGGGAACTTTGGGACAACACGAAACAAAACAACATCTGCATAACAGGGGTTCCAGAAAGAGGAAACTGAGCAAGGAATAGAAAACCTGTTTGAAGAAATAATGAAGAAAACTTCCCTGATATAGGGAAGAAAAACCCCACACAAATCCAAGAAGCTCACAGAGTCCCAAGCAAAATGAACCCCAAAAGACCAACGCGAAGGCACATTATAATTAAATTGGCAAATACCAATGACAAAGTAAGAATCTTAAAAGTGGCCAGAGAGAGACAGAAAGTTACCTACAAAGGAACCCCCATCAGATTAGCAACTGATTTCTCAACAGAAACTCATCAGGCCAGAAGGGAATGGAATTAAATATACAAAGTCATGCAAAGGAAGGGTCTGAATCCAAGAATACTGTACTCAACAAGGCTATCAATCAAAATTGAAGGTGAAATCAGGAGCTTCACAGACAAAAAAGGACTAAGGGAATTTATTACCACCAAACCAGCAATGCAAGAAATGCTAAAGGGTCTGCTGTAAAAAACAAAAAGAAATAGGAAGGGAAGAAGGAGCACAGGGGTAAAGAATAAAAAGGACGACAAATAAGTACCTATCAATAATAACTTTAAATGTAAATGGGTTAAATGCACTAATCAAAAGACATAGGGTAACAGATTGGATAAGAAAACACGACCCATATATCTGCTGTCTACAAGAAACCCACCTCAGAAAAAAAGACGCACAAAGACTGAGGGTGAAGGGATGGAAAGAGGTTTTTCAGGCGAATGAAAATGAAAAAAAAAAAGCTGGGGTAGCAATATTTATATCTCACAAATTAGATCTCAAAGTGAGGACATAACAAGAGATAAGGAAGGTCACTTCATAATACTAAAGGGAGCAATCCAACAAGAAGATATAACTCTGGTAAACATATAAGCACCCAATATAGGAGCACCCAAATACATGAAAAAAACAAAAAACTCCTGGAGGATATCAAAGGAGAGATTGACAGCAATACAATCATAGTAGGATACTTTAATACCCCACTATCACCATTGGACAAACCCTCTAAACAAAAAATCAGCAAAGAAACATCAATCCTAAATGACTCACTAGACCAGATGGAATTAATTGACATCTTCAGAACATTTCACCCCAAAGTCATAGAATATACATTCTTCTCAAGTGCATATGGGTCATTTTCAAAGATAGACTATATGTTGGGTAATAGACAAAGTCTCTTCAGATCCAAGAAGATAGAAATCATATCAAGCATCTTCTCAGACCACAGTGGCATAAAACTGGAAATCAACTACAATAAAAACAATCCAAAAAAATCAAAGACATGGAGACTAAGCAGCATGCTATCAAACAATGACTGGGTTACCAGAGAGATCAAGGAAGAAATAAAAAACATCATGGCAACAAATGACAATGAAAACACAACAATCCAAAATCTATGGGACACAGCGAAAGCAATCTTGAGAGGGAAGTTCATAACTCTACAAGCCTACTGCAAAACACAAGAAACAATGGTAATAAATTACCTAACCCTACAACTCAAAGAGTTAGAAAGAGAGCAACAGGAATAGCCCAGTGTAAGCAGAAGGAAGGAAATAATAAAGATCAGAGCGGAGATAAACGACATTGAGACCAAAAAAACAATACAAAAGATCAACAAAACCAAGAGCTTGTTCTTTGAAAGGATAAACAAGATTAATGAACCTCTAGCCAGGCTCACCAAGAGGCAAAGAGAGAGGACCCAAGTAAACAAAATCAGAAATGAAAGAGGTGAAATAACCACAAACCCCACTGAAATACAAAGGATTGTTAAAAAATACTATGAACAACTCTATTCCAACAAACTGGACAACCTGGAGGAAATGGACATATTCCTAGAATAATATAACCTTCCAAAACTCAATCAGGAAGAATCTAAACATCTCAATTGGCCAATAACTATGGAAGAAATTGAAGCAGTCATCAAAAAGCTTCCAGCAAACAAAATCCTGGGGCCAGATGGCTTCACAGGGCAGTTTTACCAAACATTCAAGGGAGAACTAAAACCTATCCTCCTCAGACTATTCCAAAAAATTCAAGAGGGAGGAACACTTCCAAGCTCCTTCTATGAAGCCAGCATCACCCTAATACCAAAACCAGATAAAGACAACACAAGGAAAGAGAATTACAGGCCAATATCCCTCATGAACATAGATGCCAAAATCCTCAACAAAATTCTAGCAAATCGGATCCAGCACTACATCAGAAGGATCATACACCATGACCAAGTAGGATTTATCCCAAGAATGCAAGGATGGTACAATGTCTGCAAATCAATAAACGTGATACATCACATAAACAAATTGAGAGATAAAAATCACATAGTTATATCAATTGATGCAGAAAAAGCATTTGACAAAATCCAACACCCTTTCTTGATAAAAACTCTCAACAAGGTGGGAATAGAAGGATCATACCTCAACATAATAAAAGCTATATATGATAAACCCATAGCTAACACCATACTCAATGGGAAAAAACTAAAACCATTTCCCCTAAGAACAGTAACAAGAAAGGGATGCCCACTCTCACCACTCTTGTTCGACATAGTACTAGAAGTATTAGACATTGCAATTAGACAAGAAGAAGAAATAAAAGGTATCCAAATTGGAAAAGAAGAAGTAAAGCTGTCCTTATTTGCAGATGACATGATATTGTACATAGAAAACCCTAAAGACTCCATCAAAAAATGAACAGACTTAATAAATGAATTCAGCAATGTAGCAGGATACAAAATTAATGCCAAGAAATCTATGGCATTTCTATACACCAATAGTGAACTTACAGAAAGAGAGACTAAAAAAGCAATCCCATTTACCATCGCACCAAAAAAATTAAGGTACCTAGGAATGCACTTAACTAAGGAGGTAAAAGACCTATATGTGGAAAAATACACGGCACTGAAAAAAGAGATAGAGGAAGACATAAACAGATGGAAGAACGTACCATGTTCATGGATTGCTAAAATCAACATCATCAAAATGTCCATACTACCCAAAGCAATCTATAAATTCAGTGCAATCCCCATTAAAATACCAATGGCATATTTCACAGACCTAGAAAGAACTCTCCAAAAATTCATCTGGAATAAAAAAAGACCCTGAATAGCCACAGCAATTCTGAGAAAGAAGAACAAAGTAAAGTAGGTAGTACCTCAGTATCAGATTTCAAGCTGTATTACAAAGCCACTGTTCTCAGAACAGCCTGGTACTGGCACAAGAACAGACATATAGATCAATGGAATAGAATAGAGAACCCAGAAATAGACCCAGATCAGTATGCTCAATTAATATTTGACAAAGGAGGCATGAACATACATGGAGTCAAGACAGTCTATTCAACAAATGGTGTTGGGAAAATTGGACAGATACATGCAAAAAAAAAAAAAAAATGAAACTAGACCACCAACTTACACCATACACAAAAAGAAACTCAAAATGGATCAATGACTTGAACACATGACGGGAAACCATAAAAATACTAGAGGAATCCACAGCCAGAAAAATCTCTGACATATGTCGAAGCAATTTCTTCACTGATACTGCTCCTAGGGCAATGGAAACTAAAGAGAAAATAAACAAATGGGACTATATCAAAATAAAAAGCTTTTGCACAGCAAAGGAAACCATCAATAAAACAACAAGAAAGCCCACTGCATGGGAGAACATATTTGCCAATGATATCAATGATAAGGGTTTAATCTCCAACACTTACCGAGAACGCATGCAGCTTAACAAAAAGAAGATAAACAACCCAATCAAAAAATGGGCAACTGATCTAAATAGACACTTTTCGAAAGAAGACAGAAGGAAGGCCAAGAGACATATGAAAACCTGCTCAAAGTCACTAATCATCAGAGAGATGCAAATCAAAACAACAATGCGGTACCATCTCACACCTGTCAGAATGGCTATCATCAACAAATTAACAAATGACAAGTGCTGGCGAGGATGTGGAGAAAAAGAAACCCTCGTGCACTGCTGGTGGGAATGCAGACTGGTGAAGCCACTGTGGAGAATAGTAAGGAGTTTCCTTAAAAAACTAAAAATGGAACTCCCATTTGACCCAGTGATCCCACTTCTAGGAATATATCCCAGGAAACTAGAAACACCGATCAGAAAGGATATATGCACCCCTATGTTCATAGCAGCACAATTCACCATAGCTAAGATTTGGAAACAGCCTAAATGCCCATGAGCAGACGAGTGGATTAAAAAAACTGATATATCTACACAATGGAATACTACGCTGCGGTAAAAAAGAAGGAGTTCTTACCATTTGCAACAACATGGATGGAGATGAAAAGCATTATGCTAAGTGAAATAAGCCAGGCAGAGAAAGATAAATATCACATGATCTCAGTCATTTGTGGAATATAATGAACAACATAAACGGATGAACAAAAATAGATCCATAGACAGAGAAACATCAATCAGAACGTCAAACCTCTGGGAAGGTAGGGGAGGGTGGGGGAAAGGGGGAGAGATCAACCAAAGAACTTATATGCATGCATATAAGCCTATTCATCCACAGACAACATGGGGATGGGGGCATGAATAGGAGGTGGGGGGTAATGGGTGAATAAGGACACATATGTAATATCTTAATCAATAAAGAAATTAAAAATAAAATATTTGTTCTAGTTCTGTAAGATATGCCATTGTTATTTTAATAGGAATTGTATTGAATCTATAGATTGCCTTAAGTAGTATGGACATTTTAATTATGTTAATTCTTCCTATCACTGAATACGGTATATGCTTCCACTTATTTGTATCTTCCTAAATTTCTTTTTTTAGTATCCTATAATTTTCCAAGTATAATTTATTCATTGATACATTACTTTTTTTTTTTTTTTGCCATTGTAAATGAGATTTTCTTAGTTTTTCTTTCTGATAGTTCATTATTGGTCTACAAAAAGGCTATCAATTTCTGAATATTAATTTTGTATCCTGCTACTTTACTGAGTTCATTTATCAGTTCTAGTAGTTTTTTCGTTAACTGTTTAGGGTTTTCTGTATACATCATGTCATCCGCAAATAATCACAGTTTTACTTCCACCTTTCTAATCTGTATGCCTTTTATTTCTTCTTGTCTCATTGCTTGTCTGGATAACACTTATAGTATTATATTGAATAAGAGTGTTTAAAGTGGTCATTCCTATCTTATTCTTAATCTTAAGGGAAACGCTTTTAGATTTTGTTCATTGTCTGTGATGCTGGCTGTGGGTTTGTCAGATAAGGCCTTTATTATGTTGACATATGTTCTATCTATTACGACTTTGCTGAGAGTTTTTATCATAAACGGGTCCTGGATTTTATCAAATGCCTTTTCTGCATCTATTGATACGATCATGTGATTTTTATCTTTCATTTTGTTTTTATGATATATCATGTTTTATGTTATATCATGATTTGCAAATACTGTACTAACCTTGCATCCCTAGAATCAATCCCATTTGATCACAGTGTATGATCTTTTTAATCCGGTTTGCGAATATTTTGTTGAGGATTTTAGCAGCAAGATAATTTTTCAGGTGGGAATTAAATCTCAACTCACATAAGTATATGTTCCAATACTGATCAAAGACAAGAAAACTTATCCCCTTTAATTTATTTCACCAGTTAATGTGTTAAACAGAAGAAGCAGATATTAGATTTTATGCTGGTTTTCAAAATGTTCCCAATTATAATTCAAGAAGCTTGCATTGGAGTTTATAAAATGTAGATCTCTTGAATGCAAAGTTTTTGTGCTAAGCCTCTTAGGACTATGAATTTTTAAATATCAAATATATACTGATATCAGACATGAGACTCTACTGTAACATAAATACATTAAGTAAATTTAGATTTAAAAAACATTTTCTCCCCCTTGCCATGTGGATTTTCCCCAAACATTTAATAAATTAATGATTTCAAGAAAACTGGAGTCCTGTGAGGACATAGTGAAAAGACAAAAAATCTATGAACCAGGAAGTGGGCTCTCATCAGACATGAAATCTGCCAGTACTGGGAACTTCCCAGCCTCCAGAATGGTGAGAAATAAATATTTGTTGTTAAAGCTATTAAGTCTATGGTATTTTTGTTATAGCAGCCTGAGTAGACTAAGACAGAGAGATGGATGTGGCTGATACCTTCCTTCTACTCTTTTTTTCCTCTTGAAAGCTGATGTCTAGAGTCCTGGCAACTATTTTTAATTTTAAATTGATTTCAGAAAAAGAGGAAAAGAGAGGGAAACATCAATGTCAGAGAGAAACATTGATTGTTGTGTCCTGTATGCATCCTGACCAGAGATCGAACCTGCAACCTTGGTTATGTGCCCTGATTGGGAATTGAACCCATGGCCTTTTGGTGTATGACAGGATGCTCCAACTGAGCCACATCAGCCAGGGCCAGGCAAGTATTTTTTAACTTTGAATTATGCACAAAGAGTATTGGCCTAGACTTTAATGACAATACTCCTTATCTCCAAAGTTTTCGTGTGAAAAAAAAATCCTTATTTGAGTCACTGTTGGTTAAGTGTTCTATAATGTGCAGCCCAAATAGTAGACAACTACTAGAGATAGTATAATACTATATAAAGCAATAATTTAAAAATACAAATCATGAATTAAACTAGTTTCCTGCCTACATAATTTCAATAATTTTTTAACAGATATTTGCAAGAGTTGATGCCCTATAAGAACAATTAGAAAGTGCCACTAGATTTTACTTGAAGACTAAACTATGAAGACCCTACTTACATGATATAGGTGATAATTTTCATTGAGTTATCTGACGACAAATACTAAAAGGATTCACAGAGTTAAAATACAATCTCAAGAAATACTGTATTCTTGCCTTGTTAGATGGAGAATGAAACAAAATTTCTTTTGAGTGTTTTTTTTTTAACTGATTTCAAGTTTTAAAAGCTCTTCATCCCAAGATTATATTAAACATTTGCCTGGACTTTTTAAAAAAGTATTTTTTTATTGATTTCAGAGAGGAAGGGAAAATGGGAGAGAGAGAGAAACATCAATGATAAGAGAAAATCATTGAGTGGCTGTCTCCTGTACGCCCCCTACTGGGGATTGACCCCAAAACCCAGGCATGTATCCTTGACTGGAATCGAACCTGGAACCCTTCAGTCTGTAGGCCGATGCTCCATTTGCTGAGCCAAACTGGCTAGGGATGGAATTTTTCATTTTTATAGTTTTATTGTGTATTTTTGTTTATCATTTTAATCTGGCCAGAATTAATTTTTAATTGTAGTGTGATGGTGTGAGAGAGACATCAAACTTTGTTATTTCAACATAGTGTCCCCAGCTATATATTGGATTATTTATCCTCTCTTCATTTATTTGAGCTGCCACCATTCATCACTCAATGGTCATGGACATGTGTATGTGTATAAAGGATTGGGCAAAAAATAGGTTTACAGTTATGAATATTGAAAACAAAGTTTATCTTGCACTATTATTTACTAGAGGCCCGGTGCACAAATTTGTGCACCAGTGGGGTCCCTCGGCCTGGCCTGTGGGATCGGGCTGAAACCAGCTCTCTGACATCCCCCAAGGGGTCCTGGATTGCAAGAAGGTGCAAGTCAGGCCAAGGGACCACACTGGTGCACGATCGGGGCCAGGAAGGAATGTGGGAGGTTGGCCAGCCAGGGAGGGCTTCAGAGCATGTCCGATCCATCTTGCTCAAGTCTCAATCGGCTGAATCCCAGCAGCAAGCTAACCTACCAGTTGGAGTGTCTGCCCCCTGGTAGTCAGTGCACGTCATAGTGACCAGTTGACCGGTCGACTGTCTACTCCCTGGTGGTCAGTGCACGTCATAGCAAACAGCTGAGTGGCCTGAGCATATCATTAGCAAAATACCCTTTGATTGGCTGAATGGCAGACTGGATGACTGGACACTTAGCATATTAGGCTTTTATTATATAGGATTAATTGTATTATTTTCCATATGAATAACTGTAAACCTACTTTTGTTCCACCCTGTATGTCTTTTGCCAAATTTGGAATGTTTTCAGTCATTATTTCTTTGAATATTTTTCAGCTCCTCATTCTTTCTCTTCTACTGAGGATACAGTATTTGTCTCACAAGTCTATGAGGCTCTGTTTTTTCTTTTTTTTTCCCCTCCCTCAGTCTTTTTTCTCTCTGCTGTCCAGATTAAGTAAAATCTTTTGGTCAGAATTCAACTTTCTGATTCTATCCTCTGTCATTTCTACTCTGCTACTGAGCCCATCCAGTAAGTTCTTACTTCATATTAGTATATTTTTAGTTTTATAGTTTACAATTTTTAAAAAGAAATTGGTGTCTTTTTTTAAAAGTATATTTTTTAATTGAGGAAGGGAGAAGGAGAGAGATAGAAACATCAATGACGAGAGAGAATCATTGATTGGCTGCCTCCTGCACAACCCTTACTGGGGATTAAACTCGAAGCTCTACCCCCCCTCCCCCCCAAAAAAAAAGAAAGAAAGAAAACTGTATCAGTTTTAACACAATGATTTCCCTCAATTAAGAAAGTTATATCATTTAAAAATTTTACCAAAATTAAATAAATAAAAACCCTGTTGAATATATTTGTCTTAATTTATAAGACCCTTTTCCTAGGAAAAAATGAGTTAAAGACTTTTTTTTCTGTCCTCATATCCTATGTCTCAAAGGACACTATGAATTCCTGTTCTTGGGTTCCAAGGTCAATTTGTATCATACGTTTTTCTATTTTATTTACATCGAGGTGATTGTTCTTACTAATAGGCGTTGTAACTAAGTTAGGTCATGTGCTCAACTGTTTTGTTCTATTATTACTTTTAGAAATCAGACAATAACAAAATAAATGTCTCTTTTCTGATTTATCAACATATGAAGTAAAAATCAGGCTTTTCACTCATAAGAAATTTCTGAAGATAAATGTTAATACTTATTAAAATGCTGTAATACCACTTTTCTTTAACTTACCCTCAAAGTATGGTTCTCTTGTGCTAATAATAGCCTCAGTTCTTCATGTAGTGTTATAACTTCCAGAAATTGTCCCCATAAAGCCATTAGAAGTGAGCAAAGTTGTGCAAGATTCATATTTATATGTTCTGCCAGCTCATCAGGGTTTTCTATTTTCTGAAATGACAAGAAAAAAAAACCTTTAAATGCTCTCTGAGACTTACTATAACACATCTAAAAATAATTATTGAGAATATTAATACAAAGGCACATTATTAGTTTTAAAAAGAAATGTGTGTGTATGTGTAGAAAGAAAACTGACCTATGTTTTTTTTTTATATTTGATAATTACTGTAACAATTTTCAACAACTTAACAAATATTTTAATATCTGAGGTATCTTGTAACTGCAATAATGTCAAATCCAGTACAAAATTATGAATCAGAATTCTATAGAGCATGATCAACTTCAAATACTAAAAACTTGGAATTTTAAATACAATGTACAAATCATACTGAAAGTTATAAAATTTTTGAAAGATAATGAAATCTTAAAATTTTATTTTTCTCCAATCAGCGAATGTAAAGAACTTAAAAAGATCTGTAACTTCTCATAAAGGATTATCTAAAGTACTGCTTTTGAATCACTCCTATGTTTCTTACGTTTCATTTTGCTTATGATAATTCTTTTACAGAGTTGTCAAACACTTCTTTCTTTCTCTTTACAACATTCATCTATTGTTTATTGAGCACATTTTAAATGTTAGGGCCTAACATTCTACAGATACAAAGATTAATATGAGAAGCTCATAGTCTAGTGAGGAAAAAGGAGTGGGTAAACAATTATGCTATTATGAGTGGTCTAATAGTGGTATTAAATTATTCCATTTAGTTAAATATTCACCTAAACTGATGATAAAAGTTCAGAGTTCTAGGTTATACTATGGAACTAGATTATACAGAATCTTATAAAAAGCATTTGGTTTTCTTTAATGATAAAATAAGGATTTCTGAATAAAGAATTAAAAAGAAAAAACTATACACCAAAATGACTGCTTCTCTTTTGGACAAGCATTTTTATTATGAGGACAGGTTTTTCTTTATTTCACCAAGACCGTAGCCAGTTTTCGGGAAGATAATTTCTTGCTGCAAAAATTTTGTATTCAATTACTAGTAATACTAGAACACCTACTCTAAATATATAGATAGATGTTGATTTCATTTTCCTATCCTAAAGAAGGCAGAAGCAGTTTATAACGAGTTTAAAGTTGAAAGTCACTCCCATGGTACCATCTATATACCACGGACAGCTAAATTTATATCTCTGAATCACATCTCTTTTGACCTATTACCTACTGGATGAATGTACTTGGACATGAAAATAAAGTTGCTCAAGTTCCATTTGTGCCAAATTATACTAATTATATCTCCACTCTCCCTTTCTAAAAACAAAACCAAAAGACAAATAAACCTCCCAAACCCTGCAAATGTTGCTTATCACATATCATACTCTTAATTTCAGTTTATTTTTACTTTTCTTTTTTAAGTAAAAGTTTGCAATTCAGCAGACTTTTCTTCATCAACCCGAACCAAGCTTCCACTTTACCTTAATTCAGAGAACACATAAGACAAAAATTCAGCAAAATTAGTAATTAAGGAAAGAGATAGTCTTTTATTCTCTTTTGTGACTTTGGTTCTTACATAGTAATCAGTCAATAAATATTTACTGAATGAATAGGGAACTACAGGTTTCAGATAAGGAAAAAGCTCCCAGACTTTATGGATAAACTCAGAAAATGTTGACTAATTCCAGAATTCTGAAATGAGAGCTAACAGAGTGAACAAATGGTAAATATTGATTTAGCAACACATAATAAATCTTCAGAAGCGGTTTTCCCCCAGGGAATGATTTATAAATGTTCATTGATTTGAGAGAGGGGAAGGGGGAAGGAAAGGGGAAGGAGAGAGAGAGAGAGAAGGCAGGGAGGGAGGGGGAGAGGGAAAGGGGGGGGGGGAGAGAGAGAGAGAGAGAGAGAGAGAGAGAGAGAGAGAGAGAGAGAGAGAGAGAGAGAGAGAGAGAGAGAGAAACATTGATGTGAGGAAGAAACATTAATCAGTAGCTTTCCATACCCGACTAGGGATTGAACCTGCAACCTGCCCTGACTGGGAATCAAACTTGCAACCTTTTTGGTCCAACAAACTGAGACACCTGGCCAGGGCGAAGCTGACAAATTTTTAACGATTCTCTTAAGAACACACAAAAGATGAGAATATACTGCAAAGTAAGCTGAAACTTGCAGTATGTTCTAAAAATAGTTTAAACAAAGTTTAGAAGAAGACGACTTAAATAAGCATTTGACAGTAATTAAATAGCACTGTGTAAGGCAAGCAACACTGTACTTAATATAATCTACAAACAAGTAGAATAATTATTCTGGCCTTACCATAGGCTGAATGAATAAAGTACACACCTTCCCTCCCCACCCCCACCTGCCCCCCACCCCCTTTTTTTCCCTTTTCTGAAAGGAGGGCTATCTACATACCTTGTAATTATTAATTTTATTTCTCAGGGATCATGGCACCACAGTTCTGAGAGAGGACTTTAGTATGTTCATTATTGGGAAAGCAACCCTTAAAGTATAAATAAGTTACACTTCTTCTGGTTTATATAAATCTTTATAACAAGTCTTAAAAATGTAAATAATAAAATACTTTTATGTTAAAAAGAAATTAGAATTAAGTTTGAGAAGATCTTTTATATTTATTAATGTAGGAATAATAAGATCTTACATTTGTGTTTTTTAAAATAGCATTCATTATCTTATCTTACATGGAATATACACTATTTAAAAACATGCAATGAGTTGGTTTGATTACAAAGATTTTTAAATGCCATTTTCACTGAATATCACAATATGAACATTTTCCTACATCATCAAACATTTGTTGAAAGTACCATTTTTAAAGTTGTGCAAAAATTTGAACTATTGAAATAAAACAAATTTTCATTTCTGAGTATCATTTTATAAAAATATGCAAGTTTAAGTGATGCTTTAAAAATTTGTCTGGAAGTTCTTTGAGTAAACTAATTGAAGAAAAAGCACATTATTGATCAGTTGACTTTGCTATTTCACTTACATGCAGAATAACATACATTTTAAAGATAATTTTAACTTCATGCTCAAGTCAAATGTCTTTTGACTGTGCTTCTACCATGATCAACAATTTTATCTTTGCATTTTAGGAAAGATAATTACTAAGTTTTCTTAGATACAATTTTTAGAAAAGAAAACACAATCCACTCAAATGACTTGATCATATGAATTTTAAAAATCCAAGTACCTTAACTTCTTCACATAGTTCAGTAAGCCGAGCTTCTACATCCATATCCTCTGAAAGGATTAAAGAGCAATTAGAGAAAGTATTTCAATGTTTTATCTGAAAACTATTTTTGAAATTATATAAATTAAATTACCTTTTAAAAACCAGAAATATTTTGACTATATTTAATGAATTACATTTCAACATAATGTATATTCATAAATACATTAATCATGTGGGTAATGTGATAATCATTAAATTGTATGCTCTATTAAATAGAGTGCTTCAGTTCCCATAAGAGGCTAACACAGTCAAGGAAATATTGCCTATATACCTAAAATAACATGCACTGCTGCATCACAGAAAAGACAAAACATATAATTAGGTTTTATTGTATTTCACATATTATAAATTCCGCTAAAGCTTAGTAGTCTGTCTTTGATTGCTTAAAGAGAGTTTAATTGATCCTTCTCACACAAAGGCAAGAATACTTTCTTTAAAATCCTGAATTCACTCATCAACTTACTATCTCATAAGGCATACTGAATGTTTACTACTTGATAAAAAGAATGCTAAACTTTTAATTTGATAAAATAAGCAGTTACAATTATATAGTAAATACAACCAAACTATGATGTGAATGACAGATGTTCTACTGGTAATTAAAACTAGTAGAACACATATGTTTTATAATTGACAAAATATATAAATAAAATTATATTTAGTTATTAAAATATACCAAGAAATAGGTCACAAATTTGGTCAACCCACTGATAACTAAAGAAATCTGGTAAGGTTTCACAAATCATTTCATTGTCAGATAAATCAGCGGCTTCTACTATTAAGTTTTCCAAAATTAAAAAGAAACCAGCAGCAGACCCTGTATTAAAATCATAACTTTCATATGCCAATACCTGTTTTCACATTACTCATGATCTTTTCCTGTGATAGAAAAAGTTTTAGTAGTTACATATCCTATGAATTTTTTAAAAATGAAAAACGTTTTCAAGTTTGAGTTTTGATACTTTTTAAAATCTTTATATAGAGGATCCAAATGCATAAACTGGTACATTTATATTATGGCTAGTGAAAGCTACTTCAATGTAACCAATATCTTAAAGAATGTTTAAAAGCAAAACTTAGCCTCAAAATCTTTGAGTTCAAGTAATTTCAAAATCATTTAGGAGTGTAACCTGAGTTTAAAATTCTACTTTAATTAATTTTTCTTCTTAACATTATACACACACACACACACACACACACACACACGCACACACAATTTTATAGAAATGTATAAATGTGATTATCTTACATAAAATAATTTATTTTAGCTCCTCCTGCTAATCCTAGGTTAGCGCCTTGAACATACCCTTCCATATTTTTCAAACATACATACATATACATATGTAAGTTTTGGAGTTGCTGTTTTACAAAAATGGGATATTTTACACATTTTCAGCAATTTGCCTTTTTCTCTCAGCACTACTCCATGACTATCTGGAGCCCTAAAGCATTTTCTAAAATGGATGCATAATATTCCTTGGTGTGAGTACCTCATAATTTCTTCTATACTCCACTCTTCCAGATGATGAACATTTACTTTCAGTATTTTAACACTAAGAATATAGCAATAAACATGCTTGTACATATATCTTTACATACTAGTACTCGTATTTTTGTCATATAGGTTAACAAAGGTGGGATTGTTAGGTTGGTTAAAGGGTAAAATCTATCTTATTTTCTAAATCCATGCATTCATTCATCTATTCTGTTATTCAACAGATATTTGTAACATAGCACAGAAAATGCCAATATAATGCTAGCATTTATGAATCAAAGGTATCTTAATAGAAGTATTATTTAATAAAAGTATTAATAAATTATAATTTAATTCATTACACTTTAGTTTTAAATCAAGTCTTTTCTCACCCAACTAAAAACTGCACCCTTCTTTATATAGGCCTTATTACATAAGTAGCATTCTGTAAAATTATTTAAAATGTAAATTGACAGGCTTATAATAGTTTAAATGAGAATTACATATATATGTTTTCTAGTTCAACTACTTATCATTTTTTTTAGATTTTTATTAAACTTATTGGGGGAGAAGTATATTTTTATTGCTAGAAAGAACACTAACACATTTCAACCAATCAAAGCATAATATGCTAATGATATGCTAAGGCCACTCAACCACTCGCTATGACATGCACTGACCACCGGGGGGTAGACAGTCAACAGGTCAACCAGTCGCTATGAATGTGCACTGACCACCAGAGGGCAGATGATCCAAATGGTAGGTTAGTTTGCTGCTGGCGTCCAGCCAATCAGGACTGAGTGAGATGGGCTGCACATGCCCTGGAGACCTCCCACGGGCCCTCCTTGGCTGGCCAACCTCCCGTGTCTCTCCTTGGCCCTGATCGTGCACCGGTGGGGTCCCTTAGCGTGGCCTGTGTCCTCTTGCAATCCAGGACCGCTCGAGGGATGTCAGAGAGCTGGTTTCAGCCCAATCCCACAGGCCAGGCTGAGGGACCCCACTGGTGCACAAATTCGTGAACTGGGCCTCTAGTGAGAATATAAAATTGTATTCCAAAGTAGTGATCATAATCAATCTTCAACCTTTGTTTTTTCTTCCTGATAAGAAAATCATTTTCTCTCTTAAGTTTCAGTGAAAACTGACCCAACTTAAGTATTACTGAGCTAGTTTTCATCTGAGAAATGTTAAGAAATGTTTTGGCTCCTTAATTTCCTTTTGTTCATACTCATAAAAACTAGGAAACATGGTGATTTTATTTTATTTTTTATTATTATAGCCTTTCATCCTGCTTAAAGTAAAAACTTTCAATATATTTGTAAAAAAGATAGTAAATTAAATTCTAGTCAATAACAAACATCTAAAATATATAGAGAAATATATCAATAAAGTAAGGAGATTAAAATATTTCCTTTACAACATGTAACATATCTAGATGGTGCTGACTGATACTACTTAGCTTTTTAAATTTAGAATAAAAAATAAATGCAAATTGATGCAAAAAGCAAAACCAGATAAGATGTTTCTCTTCTTTATTTCTGTAATGCATGAAATTAACTCGTTTTTAAACCACATTTCATTATCATCAGTTGTTCCTAAAGATAAATTGAAGGCAATATAATTAAACCAACAAATTCTGGCAATAAATATGGTTTCCAAAAAGTGCTGTTTGTGGGAATTCTAAAAGAATATGGAAAGAGCCAAAGAAATCTTTGCATTTACCTTTTTTAGTTTTAAATAAAAACTTCAATATTACAAATTCAGAAATTAACCAAAGCTTATCTACAAATCAAATTCTAAAAGTTCTAAAATAACGGTGGTAGAAACATACTATATAAATACATATTTATAAAATTTGACACTAATTTAAAGCAAAATTTAGTACTAATTAAAAGGGATTATTTACTTAACCTATTTATAAACATACCTAGACAGGTGTCTTTCTGGGTTCGTGGCTGTTTTCTTCTGAGAAGGCGCTCATAAAGGACCTGCATGTTGGCCTTGGCTAGTTATAAGGATTGCACACAGGACTAGTTACTATACTCCTTTTACAACAAAATTTATTAGAATTTCAAAAGTTATTATTAATAGACTTAGCATTGATCTGATAATGCAGTTAGATTAGAATTCTGAAGCAGAATCTTTGAGTTAATTAGCTTATTAGAATTACAAATGATGTACATTCAAGTTTATATTACTTTGTTCTTTTTCCTATTTAAATGTATGCGCCACTCAACATTTCATAATCAATATTTTCATGTTTTAATTTCTTAGACTCAGAGTTTTAGAAATGGTAGTGATCTCAGAGATCAGCTAAGTCAAACCCTTGCTTTTAAAAGTGTAGATATTGGAGCCCAGAACAACACTTGCCAAAGCCTAGATTCTAGAACTTGTGACTTCCATTTTTAGTAAGAGCTCCTGGCACCAAACCAATATTTAACTATATGCCATCAAAAAAATGTACATCATTCATCTAGGAGAAAATAAAAAGGCAAAAGCAGAAAGGAATTCAAGGCATATTTTAAAAGGCAAAGCAGAGTTTAGATACATTTTTCAAAGCATGGTGGAGGAGTTTAAGACTTTTACATATATTTATTTGAAAACTCAAGAAAAATGCTAAATAGAAGGAAATAAAATAAATCCTTTAATCAAGAACTGCTTTAAGTCTACTTATTAATACTGGTGAATATGATGATGTTTAGTCAACAGTGTTTTAAGGATATATTATCTAGTGCCTATAATTTAATTTTGGTAGAATAAAAATAAACAACATTAATATTAATAGCTAAGAATATGCAGTTTATTTTGAATAGTTGATAGTATTTTAGAGGTTCTCCTAGAAGATGCATTCAAGAATAAACTAATAAACTAAGTCAAAATAAATAGAAAAGAAAATATAAATAGTAATGAAAAGTTTAAGAAAAATACAAAGTATTACCAATAAATATTTATTGAAGATGAGTCTTGACTTTAAACATCCCTAGGAAACTGCTATAAGCTATGTACTGATGCCTATAAACTTTTCAAGTAACAACAAAAACTGTATTATGCTGTTTTATTTATTCAATCATTCACTCATTCAACAAATATATTTGCGTAAATAGATGAATAAGGTAGTAATAATTTTATTCTATTACTATTATTTAATTATTAAAATAAAGTCTGGGTTTGCTTTAGAATTTTATTTTTTTATAAAATATATTAAGCATATAATTTGGAATAAAGTTGAAATTAAATAAATATAAGGGCTCTTTTAATTATGAAATTTTCTACATTGCATCTAGAAGCCCAAAGTAACATATAGGACAAAAAAAGCAATTCTTACCTGAGAGAAACTTAAAAGCCTTAGAAATAAATGATTACACTGAAGTTAGAGTAATAAATTAGCAATAAAGTGCTAATACTGTCTAATGTATTTGAAATAAATCTTTGCCTTAGAAAAGAGATGCTTGATTTCTTTAAACATCATTTTCTTTTAGAGGAATATTTTTTAAGTTAAAATGTGGTTCATGTGTTATTTCATTCACAAATATAAATCTATTTGAAAATTAAATGCTTATAGACATCTTCCTTACACAAACATATATAGGCCCATCTCGCATATGACTCTCTACATTAAAACCACAAGAAGTCCTGTCTTGTAGGAAAGCTTCTCTCATTCATCCCTATACTGAACTGATTACTTATTAAGGGAAGGGGAGAAGTCAAAGCTCTTTAAAGACAGAGATCCTATTCTTTCCTCAGCATCTGACACATTAGGTAGTCATAAAAAGCCCAAGGGAATTATACCATAAGAAATCTTACTCCTAGTGCTGCTTTATACCCTCTATCTTTTGGATGTCCTCATCTTTCCTGCCAGACTCATGCACCATATCTGTTTCCCTTTAATTTCCCCTATTCCTTTAGAATAGAATTCACTTTGTATATATAGTCTCAAAGCTAGTAACAGAAATGGCTCCAAACATGTACTCTTCAGCACTACAAGCTAATGCCTCCATAAAATCTACACCAAAACTATTAACAAATTTTCTTGTAGAAATAGCATTACACATGACTTCTAAGTTTCACGCCACTACTTTTTATAACACTACTTTTCAGGTATGTGGTACTGTCCTTCATTAATATTGTGGTTTAATAATTTTGTGGTCTGGTCATTAAATCTAAATTAACCAAAATTTATTATATAACTAGAGGCCCAGTGCATGAAATTTGTGCATGTGTGTGTATGTATCCCTCAGCCTAGCATGCACCCTCTCCAATCTGGGACCCCTCAAGGGATGTCCGACTGCCCTACCAGGATCGGGCCTAAACGGGCAGTCAGACATCCATCTCACAATCCAGGACTGCTGGCTCCCAACTGCTCACCTGCCTGCCTCCCTGATTTCCCCAAACCACTTCTGCCTGCCAGCCTGATCACCCTTATCCACTTCTCCTACCAGCCTGTTTGCCCCTAACTGCCCTCCCTTGCAGGCCTGGTCCCTCACAACTGCTCTCCCCTGCTGGCCTGATCACCCACAACTGCCCTCCCTTGCAGGCCTGGTCCCTCCCAACTGCCCTCCCCTGCTGGCCATCTTGTGTCCACATGGGGGCAACCATCTTTGACCACATGGGGGCATCCATCTTGTGTTGGAGTGATGGTCAATTTGCATATTACTCTTTTATTAGATAGGATTCTCCTAAGAAAATATGTCTGAGTTCCAAAGAACCAAGTTAAAAAATATATGCACCGTAATTTTTCCATCAATTGAGGATAAGTGATAGCCTAAATTCATCTATTCTACAAACAATCCTTTCATTTTAAAAAGTTTGTATTTTAAGCAGTAGTCTCTTTCAGGATTTTCCTAAGGGAAATAGAAAGATTCAAAGTATAGGAAATAATAGTAAGGAAAAAGAAAATTTCAGAGGATAGTAATCAAAAGGCTTTCACACTTCCATTTTTATCTTTAGAAAGAACACATGAGCAAAAAAGAACAAACACACATTTCTATTGGTTGTGTTTCTGTGTATACATTGGGATTTTTGCATCAAATATCCTAAACAGATAATTGATACCTGCTTCTTAAGTTAAAAAAGTTTGATCTGAACTAATGGAACTAATCAAACCCTCTGGAGTAGTTGATGATAGGGAATGGCACAATATCCAGCATTTTCTGACAGCTGAATTTAAGTAAGGTACAAATTATTATACTTTCTTATAGTTCTTTTGCATTCCCAAATAGGCAATTATAAAAATAGGATAATTAGTCTCAAACACAAGAATTATTTTCAATAACAGTGACTGTTTTTAAGTGCATCAATATTGTTAAAAGACTGAGATTCTTGAGTAACAAGAGAAATAAACAAAGAACATTGAAAAATTTAAGTAAGATTTAAAATGTAATTTCTGATTTATTCAAATGTAAAATAAAAATAATTTACTCGGGGCCCTAGCTGGTTTGGCTCAGTGTATAGAGTGTTGGCCTATCGACGGTAAGGTCCCAGGTTCGATTCTGGTCAAGGGCACATGCCCGGGTTGTGGGCTTGATCCCCATTAGGATCCCATTAGGGGGTGTGCAGGAGGCAGCCGATCAATGTTTCTCTCTCATCATTGATGTTTCTCTCTCTCTCCCCCCTTCCTCTCTGAAATCAATAAAAAAAAATATATATTAAAAATAATTTACTCGGAAGAGATCACTAAAATGTGCTTTTATGGTGAGCTATAACCTGACATTTTAAAATAAAAGCTTATAAAAAAAACTATCATTGAAAGTCTAAATAAAAACTTATTTCTGCTAATCGCAATAATTTGTCTTTTGTGAAATTATATATGTACAAGGATTTTGCAAACTACAAAGGACATACAAAGTTAAGGTAATATGATTTTTTAAAATTTATTTTATTGAGAGAGGAAGGGAAGCGGGGGGGAGAGAGAGAGAGAAAGAGAGAACGAACTATCAGTGACGAGAGAGAATCATTGATTGGCTGCCTCCTGTACACCCCCTACTGAGGACTGAGCCCACAAGCTGGGCATGTGCCCTGAGCGGGAATCGAAACGTGACCTCCTGGTTCATGGGTAGATGCTCAACCACTGGGCCACACCAACTGGGCAAGGCAATATGATTTTTTTTATCGATAATCTACTGTAACATATATGCAGATATTATTATTGGATTACAATTAAAGTTTAATTCTTTTCTGAAATGAAATGAAAGAAATAAGATCTGAGGTCATTTAAAACCAAAAGTATATAAAAATGTCCCAAATACCTATGCTCTTCTTCGATTTTTAAATATTTGGAAATATGAGTTTAATTTATGTTCCCACGATTCTGTAATTACATTTGCTTTCCAGTATACTTTCTGATTATAGCTGAAGTAGTATATGAACATATGCTTTTATAAAAAAATCTATCAAAAGACCCATTTCAAACTTAGCACCAAGAAGTTAGTTCTCAATATCATAAATTACAGAAAGTAATTACCAAAGGTGGAAAAAGATGGAACTGAGAGAAGGAAAAGTGAAGCACTTAACATTATAGTTTTAGTATAGAAAAACTATGTCAAAGCTGATAACTAGTAATATGAGAATGAAGAAAATTACTTGACTATAAGATAGGTCTGACTACTTTAACATACCTAGTTCTAGTTTCTGACAAGAGGGAATCTCTTCTGTTACCGTGATGAAGTAGCTGTGCAATCCCTTGAAGGCTAGCAGCAAAGTGGCACAAAGTGTATAATGAAAATGATAAGCATGATGTAGGAAGGAGTCTGCAATAATAAAGCTGCAACCCTAAATAAAGAATAGATTTGGGATATAGAGTGTTAGTAACCAAAATATAAAAATGTTACACTTGAAACTTAGGAGAAATGAAATAAAAACCTTGAGCATTTACTAATTACAGCTTTTCTAAAACATAAGAAATCTGGCAATATTTTAGGGAGTTGCTCTTAATACAAGCAATTTAAACATGAAATGCAACTCTAGCAAATTCAGTGACAGATTTTTAAAACAAGCAGATTATGAGTTTAAAAATTTGAGGTTCAAATTACATTTGGATTGAGGGACAGACACTTTGTTTTTATAGTATAAGTAGTGTCCTGGTGCATGGATTCGTGCACATTGAAAGGAAATTAATTAGAAGAAATATTTTAATATTGCTATTCGCCCTTTCTGTATAACGGAAGTGTCAACCAAATTCACGATTGACAATGACAGACTGAAACACACGCATGCGATTGGTGCCAGCGAGAGCTTTATATGTATCAGGCATGAGTGAGTCAACTTAGCCTTTACTATGTATAGAATAAACTTGCTTAATTAGACCTGCTTTCTGATGTAGCTAAACTTTTCCAGCCCAGTTAAAGCACCCCAACTTCTCTTTCAGGTTATTGTCAGCAACACAGCAGTAAATACCAACACGAAGCAGATTATTATTATAGATCACCCAGGGAGAACAAAGGGTAAAATATTTAACTGTAGCAGTGTTTGACTATATTCTGCAGTGAGAAAACCCGAAGTTATTTTCAAGTTCCACCATTCCTTATTTCTTTTCAGTGGGGTCAAGTTTCTAAACTTTCTAAATCTCTGTTTTCCAGCTAATGAAAAGAAAATAGGATTCTACCGAGTCTCCTATCTACCTACTGCAGGAGTTCTGTGAGGATCAAATGAAAGGAGGCACAAAAACATTTGGTTAAAGTGTAAAATATTTGCACCTGGCTATAAAGCAAGTCGTGTTCCTGGGCTGAAGAAACTCCAAGGAGACTAATTGCTAGGGAGAGGAAGCCGGGCGTTGCTATGTGACGTCATTACATGGAGCCCACAGCTACCTTTTCAGGCTAGGCTGTAGGCTGCATTTTGCGTCATGGGGTCTTGGTAGTGTTGGCTGTGATTTGGTGGGGTGTTGCTCTGGGGTGGTGGCAGGGCCTGTGTCCCACGTGGGGGAAGCCGAGTGTTGGTTTGTTGGTGCCAGGTCCGTGGTGCCGTTTATTTTTAAATGGCCAGTGCGTGTCATGGCAGCTCCTGTGTTGAGCATCTGCACTGTGGTCAGTGCGCATCATAGCTACTGGTCAGACGGACACTTAGCCTTTTATGTATATAGATTCCCTTTTCCTTTCAGAGGAGTAATGGCTATACCTGTACTACTGCAAGTTGGGTCTAACTTTGCCAAATGTTCTTTACAGGCACTTTTGGAATGATTCTACCCTTTCTGTTAAGAGAGCAAGAGGTGCCAGTAACAAGTTTAAAAAGGCAAAAATCTCTATCTATTAAATTTGGTAAAATCTTTAATTATCCAGTTAAAATTTCAAAATAAACAACTGGAACCAACTAATTTGTTAGAATCATATTTAATTAGGTCTATAAGTTGTTGGGCTCAAAATATTAATATAAAAGAAATATCACATTCTTGGATAAAACATTAAAGAAACATCTCATTTGAAATAAGAAGGAAGAAAGGATCTATAAACATATCAGTTCTTACATCTGGTGATAGCTGTTTTGTGTAGTTAATACCAAAGACCACACTTTCAAGAGTTGGAATCACAGAATCTCTGTTTTGTGCTGGTGCATTTCTGTTTAACCAAGTAGTCTTCACAGGGCGAGGAAAGCTGGAAGAATAAGTAAGTACATTATGGTCACAATAGTCTACTTGAATGATAAGTTAAATATTTAAAAAGAAAAGCCTTACAGGAATAGAATAAAAAGCAAGGGTTTTGCAAGTTTATGATTTCTAAAGTATTCCAAAGTAATTTTTCCTTTAGTAATTTGAATTATTATGAAAAGACACAATGAATACATATTTTTAAAAACTAAGATTAGATGCTTGAGATTACTTCTTTATAACTGGGCTTCAGGGAGCCTCAAAGGATCCCAAAGATAAAACAGTGGGATCCAGAGTAGCTAAATGACAAATGAGGTTCATGCTTTAATTTGGAAATAATGATCTGTCAGAACTGGTTACCAACTTTATAAAGTTAACACTTAATCAAATACGGATACTACATAGAGAAGCAGAGAGCTCCCACATTAAATGTAGGGAAATTACTAAATTTATTTGTTGCCTCTGTTTCTCGAAAAAAGATATTTTCTTTCTCTTCACTAAAAGGCTATGAACTCTATTAAGATATTCTTTATATGTGCTTCAGGGGACTATCTCAACCATATATTATATGAACCACTGTTGCTAGTATTAACATTACATTTCATATATAAAATTCTATAGAATAAGAAGTCTATCCTGTTTGAAAGTTTAAAAATCATACACAGGCCAAAGCATATGGACTATTTGGCAATGTGAAAAAAGGGAAAAGACAGGAAAGTAAATCAGTTTTGCCATAAGCTAAGAATAGCCTTCATCTGCAAAATCAAAATCCCCAGTAAAGAAGGGAGCAAGTCAACGGTAAATTCCACTTGCTACGATGCGTTTTTGAGAATTGAGTTATAAACATTGTACTTAAAAGAATCTATAATAATAAAAGCATAATATACTAATTAGAATGGGGGAAGAAGCTAGGGCTGCAAGGGAAGCCCAGGTCCCGAGTGCCGGAGGGAAGCCTGGGTCCCGGGTGCCAGAGGGAAGCCGGTGCTGTCAGCCGGGGGGGAGGAAGGCCTGCTCTTGCACAAATTTCGTGCATCGGGCCTCTAGTTCATATATAACAAACAGGTTATGTAAAAAACAAGCAAATAAAGAAATCTTAACCCCACTTAAGTTTACATAACTCATTGAATGGCTATAGTTGGGTTGATCATAGAAATTGTTTTAACGAAAAGGATAAATTAAAATTTTTTCATTTTGTTTCAAGAATAAAAAATTCACCTATAATAAAACTTCAGGAAAACTTCTCGAAGCATAAATAATGAGGAATGTTACCCTTAACATGACCCCTCTACCACACACCAACAGCAAAAAGCTGTCCCTTACCCTATCCTTGCTTCCCTTCTCCAGCCTCATGTACAGGCAAAGAAAGGCAGAGAAAGATGTTGCTTCTTTCAGGGCAAAATTCTAGCAGCAAGAGAGGGATATCAAGGCCCATGGCAGCTAGGTAAAGAACAGAACCTCAGATGTTGCAGGCCCCTCATTTTCTTTCCCAGTCACTAACCAGAGCCAACACTTAATCCTCTTGGCTTCTGATTCTGAGCCAAATATGTCTTCTCCTTCCAGCAAACAGTCTCTAGGAGATGAGCTGTCCCTTTCTCCTACTAGTCTGTGGCAAAAACTGCTGCATTACAAGAGGAAGCACACATTTAACTCACTAGGATTAGTATGAATATTTCTACTCTATGTATTCAGGGCCTTAGAAGGCAACATTAATAACCTGAGCTAATCTCTATGAACTATATATTTTTCAGAAGAAAAACTAAGCCAGTGCTATAATGAAAAAGGAATGGCAGATTTAGTTTAGTTAGGGATTCTTATTGAAAATACAAAAATAAGAGATTCATAAAACTACAGGAATGTATTTTATAAATAAACTTTCATCATTATAATCTAATATACAATTTATATAAAAGTAGTATTACACACTACTTATTTCAAAGTTTTATTTCAAAAACCACTTTCTTGTCAGAAAGTTTCGTTCAGTTATATTACATATTAATTAATTCAATCAAAAACTAAAAATTTCTGAGGAAGTTTATGATGAAATAATATATAATAGAACATGGTTCTATTTACAGTAGTTAAAAGCAATCGAGAAAAAACACTCAAAGGCTTAAAAGGTAAGACAAAGATGGCCAAACATTAGTTACTTATTAGAGAACTAGATCTTACTAGAGAAAAAGGAAGGCAAAGCAAGTCATCAATCAGATCTCTTCCTGGCCCTCTGCTCTAAAAGAGATTATGGGAAAACACAATGGGAGAGGTTCTCACTTAAGTTTTTAAAACAATGTAAAGATATGCCACAGGAAGCTCTTACTTGTGGGGCAATATGTTAAATTGTGGAGGTCTTCTGCAAATTCTGAGGATAATTCTATAAAATTACCTACTCAGTGTTCTGACAAATTAGTCTAATATCATAACCTTTAAGCATCATCCCTAACATCAGTTGTTAGAATCAGATTTATGTCAGAAATTATAAAGTAGACAAATCAAAAGTCCAATCAATTTGGAATCTTTTCATATATTACTGATTTGAAAAGTGTCCATGAATTGCCCATTACCAAAAGGAAAATATTTTATTATAAAAATGAGAGCTTGCATTGTATTCTTACATTAATAAAAGAAAATGTATCTCCCCAGGGTAGTGGGCAGAAAAAATAATTTCTCCAATGCATTTATTATGATCCAAAATTTTATGCACTTTTAAGCTAAAGTGATATACATAAAATAATTTTAAAAGATTTATTAAAATTGATTAATGACTTAGAAAATAAGAATTACTGTATAGTATAGATTTAAGAAGATAAAATTAGTCCATCCAGACAAGAGACAAACAAAAATCTAAGAAAAAATTAACATACTTTTCCAGAGGGTGAATGTAGCACTGCATGAAAACATAAATTCAGACTAAACAATATTGTATGGTTATTTCCAGACTGCATTATTTTTCTTGGTCAGTTTATCTGACAATGATTGCTGCATATTTCTGTAACACTAAAGTTATCAATCAAACGTTCCCATGCTCTTCAATTTTATTAATTCGATATTTTAGTATAAAATGCAAGTATTTATTAAATAACTATGAATTAGAAATTCCTTAGTTCTTCATTTATCTTTATTAAAGTATCTGTTTTCACTATAAAAATAAAAGATATTACATTAATATAGACCAGGTAGTGAGTTAAATTTACCTTATTAGTGGCTGGTGTAGTGCAACCAAAGATGCATGGACTGTAACAGACACAACAGAAAGGTGGAAATAATCAAACATAACATTAACATGATGATGAAGACCTCTATGGATGTTAAAGTGCAGCTTCAATGTTCGGCTACTTATTAGTTGCAAGGCATTCAGATCATCTGCCCTAGAAAAAGCAACATATGTGCATATAAGTATAGAATATTTCCTAAAGGCTAATATTCTGTAAAGCTATTTAAACTATTCAAACATTTAGTTACTTATTTTTTAAAAACTGATAATGTAAATAATTTTTAAAGCATCATGTTTACATTAGACAGCAATATAAAATCTTGTCTGATTTCACTACCTGAAGCTCATGGCACAAAGGAGTAGGCCTAATCACTGGGGAAAGGTTGAATTCTAAGAAGTAAATGAGGAATCTAATATTAACAGGTAATAGTCATGAGTAACTATGGATTTTTAATTGTTTTGTTTGCCTACTTACGAATAATCTCCATCTGTAAAGTGCAGATCCAAGGATAACAGAAAACCCATTTCCTCAAGAGTTTCTTCAATCTGAGGAAAAATTATAATACAAAATACTTTTAAAATATTTATAAAAAATTATAAATATGCCTTGAGGCTTTACAAAAAAGTTATCTAAATATATATAAAGAGATATTTACCTTTTTTTCATCCAACAACATTTTAACTTTGAAGATCATAACATCATTTAAAACAACCTCCTCATTTTTATATAGAATTTGAAATGTTTTACTGCAAATGAGAGAATCATGAACTGAAGCTGGAAAGGCTAAAGACATACCTAAAACAAATAAGATACATAAGTGACAGGTAAAGGACAAAATATACTACAAGTAAATTAAAACTTTTACTTTAAAACACTGTAAAGTTGATATTACTCCAATGCCAATATCATTTTATTTAGCAATATTAAAACATTTGATAATTTATTCATTTCTAAGATAAAAAATGATAAATAAGTACATTATAACCATTATTAAGTTGTATAATTATCTTCATCCAAGAAGGTAATATGGAAATCACAAAGTAGGTTTTTAAAAGTAAAAAATTGATATGTATACTACAAAAGAAAGCAAATTAGTTTTTCATAGCTTGCATAATAAAGAATTTGGTTTGCTTTTGTCCTGGTTGCTAGGCAGTAACCTCTAAACCTTAGAATAAAGAATCTGGCTGGGGAAAATGGGAGATACTAGGTATCTGTAATACTACCAACAATAAAAATATACTTAAAAAATAAATAAAACAAAACAATGACAAAAAGGAATGTGGCTGGTCATTGTCCCTGATTTCTGGAAGGTGATCTCTGAATCCTTGGAATTTCTCAGTGATAGAAGTGTCTCTATTCATTGAGGGCCCTGAGAGTTTATGTTAATGAGGTGATTCAAGGTGGGCCCCTAGATAGTTTATGCTAAGGAGATTCAGGATGGGATTTGGCCCCACCAGTAAGACCAACCACATGATTAGAGAGCTGGGACTTTGAGCCACATGATGTAAATCCAACCTCCAGGGAAGGGAAGGGGGCTTGAGATGATGATTCAATCAACCATACCTGTGTAATAAAACACAAATAAAAACTTTGGACATTAAAGTTTGGGTGAACTTCCCAGGTTGGCAATATTCTATATTTTGTAACATATCAATATTCTGGGAGGGTAATGCAACCTGACTCCATGGGGAAAGAATAACAGAAGCCTCACAAATCTAGGATCCTCCCAGATTCTTGCCTTATGCATTTCTTCTTTAGGTTCTAATTTTATCCTTTTGCTATATAATAAAACTGTAAGACAAGTAGAATGCTTTCCTGAGTTATATGACTTATTCTAGTGAATTGTCAAATTGGCAGGGGTAATACAGGAACCAAAATTTATAGCCAGCTGGTCAGAAGTGAGGGTAGTTTGTGGACTCCTAAACTTGCAGCTGGTGTCTGAAGTGAGAGCAATCTCAAAGACCACATCCTTAGCCTATTGAGTTTGTTCTGCCCTCTGAGTTGTTGGTACCAAGCCATTCCAGCAGGCCACGTGCTGTCTTATTTCTCTATCCTCAGATATAATATGATATGAGGATCCATCAAAAAAACTGGAGATGTTTAAGCCAGAGATAAAGCCAGATGGACATCTCTATGGGTCAGCAAGCCTAGAGTGGGATATCAGGGTCCAACTGGAATAGGAGAGTGATCTGTTCACACTGGGTGGTAGTCTGATGTTTGAGCCTGTGCCTGGTGAGAAGAGCAGCCTGTAGTGAAGTGTCAGAACCTGAGCAGGGTGAGGAGGGCAATCTAGGTGAAGGGGTGACTTATAGAGTGAGTATTGGTAGCCAAGCAAGATGAGGAGGGCAACTGTATGGGAGGGTACCTAAGGCTGGAGAGCTGGAGTTCAAATTAGGTAAAGAAGGTGTCCTTGGAGAGAGGCATCATGGTGTAGGGTGTAGGAGTCCAAAAGAGAAGACAAAACTTTCATATGGGGGAGAAGGTGAGTGTGGGCAGCCTGATACACTCTGATTGAACCCAAGTAAGGTAAGGAGGGTGTCCATATAGGGGAGTCACCTGACATGAGGTGCTGAAGCCCAAGTAGCCCATGACGGAGAGGGAATAGTTACAAGGGACTGGCACATATAAGGGACTGATTAAATAAAAAAATATATTAAGGATGCATAAATATACACGTGTACATACATGCACTCACTAGCTGTGTCCACTTAAAGGGCCTAGGATCAGGACAGCCCCAAATATTGATATTTAGATACTATTATCCACTAAAAGGAATCAAGGCTTTTGAAGAAATGGCTGACTCCAGAGCTGGGGCACCAATAGGATGAGAAAAGCCTGGGCCATCTTTTTATACCAGAAAGTAAGAAAGTGCTAAAAGAATGAGAGGACACATAAAAAATACATAAATGCCTCCATATAATTCTGTAAATTACATCTGCACTAAGTGTTACAAAGAAGGGCAGCTAATAGCATCTTATAATATGAGAATGAACCTGGTCTGTGGAGTCAGGAAAGCTTTTGTTGACAATATAGCATTTGAGTTAAAATACCATGAAAAAGTATTAGTCAAATAAAGATGGAAAGAAAGAACATTTCAGGAAGAAGGAACTGAAACTTACTGAAGGCAAAGCTCATGTCTCATATTTCTTACTTCATATATTATGAACATGGTCAGCACTAGTGGAGAAAATGGAACCCGTGTACACTGTTGATGAGAATGTAAAATGGTGTACCCGCTATTGAAAACAATATGGAGGTTCTTCAAAAAACTAAAAGTAGGACTACCATTGATCCAGCAATCCCACTTCTGGAAAAGAGGATCTCAAAGACATATATGCATTCCCATGTTCATTACTGCAATATCACAGTAGCCAAGAGATAGAAACAACCTAAATGTCCATTAATGGATGAATAAAGAAAATGAGGTATAGGATGGAATATTTTCAGTCTTAAAAAAGAAAGAAATCCTGTCATACAATATAACATGAACGAACCGTGAGGGCTGATGCTACACGAAATAGAACAGTCAAATACAGAATGATTCTACTTGTACTGAGTTTATCTAAAATAGTCAAACTCATTGAAATAGAAAGTAGAATGGTGGTTGCTAGGGGCTGAGAGGAGGGGGAAATGAGAAATTGCTTTGTATGGTATAGAGTTTCAGTCACACAAGATAAAAAATTCTAGTGACCTTCTGTATAACAATGTGCATATAGTTAACAACACTGTACTGTATCCTTAAACATTTGTTAAAAGGGTAGATTTCAGGTTATTTTTTTTGTTTTGTGTTAGCCACAAAAAGAAAAGAAAAAAAATGAATGTTTTACTCTGAAGTGTTAATACCCCAGGGCAGTAGTCGGGAAACTCATTAGTCAACAGACCCAAATATCAACAGTACAACGACTGAAATTTCTTTTGAGAGCCAAATTTTTTAAACTTAAACTTCTTCTAATGCCACTTCTTCAAAATAGACTCGCCCAGGCCATGGTATTTTGTGGAAGAGCCACATTCAAGGGGCCAAAGAGCCGCATGTGGCTTGCGAGCTGCGGTTTGCCGACCACTGCCCTCAGGGCAATCCTATCTAACAAAGAGGGAATATGCTAATTGATCATCACTCAATCACAAAGATGGCTGTACCCACAGCTGAGGCCAAGTTCCCATAAGGAACCTTAACAAGCAATCAGCAGGGACCTGAGGCTACACCCTCCCCTGACCCTGTGGGGCTTGACAGGGGACCTCAGGCCATGCTCCCCACCTGGCAGAGCTTGACAGGGGATCTCAAGGTGGGCTTCCCATCCTAGTGCTGGGCTAGGGGACTTCAGGCTGCTCCCCACGCCCCAGCACCAGGCTGGAGGACCTCAGGCCATGCCCCCCACCCAGCAGGGCTTGACAGGGGATTTCAGGCCGTGTCCCCCACCTGGCAGGGCTTGATGGAGAACCTCAAGGCACGCCCCCCGCCCCGGTCTGGGGGACCTCAGGCCATGCCCCCTGTCCTGGCACTGGGCCAGGGGACCTGAGGCTATCCCCCCTGCCTGGCAGGGCTTGACAAGAGTGGGACTGGCCGGGTCTGGATCTAGCCCAATGGGGGGTTGGGGGGAGGGTAGCGGCTGGGTCTGGGTCTCACGAGATTTTGAGGTGCGTGTGGGTGAGCGGGGATTTGACTCTGGGTCCCGTGGTGAGCCCCAGACTCTGACAGGAGGAAGGTTTTCATATACATTTTACTAATTTTCTTTCATCTCTGACACTTCTATTATAGAGAAAGGGCAAATAGTAATATTAAAGTATTTTCTCTAATTAACCCCCTTTTATTCGTGCACTGGGTCACTAGTATTCTTTAAAATAAAATCCTAATATGCTAAGTGTCAAACTGTTCATTTGACCAGTTGCTATGATGTGCACCATCTGGTAGGTTAGCTTGCTGCTGGGGTCTGGCTGATCAGGACCGGGCGAGACGGGCCAGACACACCTTGGAGCCCGCCTATGTTCCCTCCTGGTCCCCGATAGTGCACCGGTGGGGTCCCTTGGCCGGGCCTGCGCCCTCTTGCAATCCGGGACCCCTCTGGGGATGTCGGAGAGTTCGTTTCAGCCTGATCCCCAAAGGCAAGGCCAAGGGACCTCACCAGTACACAAATCCGTGCACCAGAAAAGCCCTGAGGTTTCTGTCCTAAGGTAAATAATGATCTTTCTGACATTCTGTATTTGGGCCTGAGTGCCCAACTATACCACAGCTTATCCAATTACAAACCTTTATCCCTGTTTTCAGGCTCACCTTTCACTTCCCTTCATCTGTTATACTTGCCTAAAATTCCTGGAAGGTGTTCTAGAAGGTAGTTTAGCTCCCACTTGTGTTTTCTGTCCTTCAAAAATTTATTGAAATATTTGTCTGTTACTCCTTTTTGTGCTTTTATATTGCGATTACTAAAGAGTATTGGAAACAAAAAAACCCCAAGCATATGTGATGCTCAGTTTGTCTTGAGTCTGAAGCCCTCTTTGCTTTTAATATTTACTAGATGTTACTCTGCCTATGAGCTTAGGAACCACATATATCTTTTCCATTGCTTTAATTTAAGAGTAAGCACTATGTTTTATACATAATAGGCACTCAGCAATTATTTACTGAATAAATGAACTCCCATCTAACTTCTTAATTTATTGTCCTATTTCTTTGTTGAAATGACTCTATTTTCACTCCGCATCTCAATTATCTGCTAACCCAAATATCAGATCTACAACTTTAGTAAGTGACTTGTGATATAGACCTATAAATACTTACATTTAGCCATAATTTATATTTTATTCCTCTTTCAGCATTTTGTTTGGTTAAACAGCTAGCATTGGTATCTCTTATTTTGTAAACAAATGAGCATTCATCTATATACATAAAAAGCTAGTGACCGGAACGCTATAACGACCAGAATGACTGGTCGCTATGATGCCCACTGAGGCCAGCAAACCAGCCCAATCCTCCAGCCAACCTCCTGCAGCCCTGCCCCCGATGGACCCCCACCAGCCGGGATCACTCTGCAGCCCCTCCCCCGCCCCGTGGGCCCCACTGCAGATCAGCCCTGGATCAGGAGAGGGCTGGCTGGCCAACCACCCATGGTCCCTCCCCAGGCCACTGTCCCCCAATCACCCCCCCACCCCATTCAGGGGTGGGACTTGCTGGCCCACCACCCACAGCCCCTCCCCAGAGCTAGCCCCACCCCGAATCAGCCCCCACCAACCCGATCAGCCTGCAGCCCTCCCCCCAGCCAGCTCCGCCCCTGACTGGCCCTCCCCAAACCAATCAGGGGTGGGGCTGGCTGGCCAACCTCCCATGGCCCCTGACCCCTGATCGGCCCCCCCACCCCATTCGCTCCTGGCCCCTCCCCCCAGCTAGCCAGCCCTGATCAGCCAGCCAGCCAACCAACCTCCTGCCGTCTCCTCCTCCCGACAGGCCCAGCCCTGATCTTCCCTGATTGGGGCCGGGCCTGTTGGACTCCACCCATGCATGATTTCGTGCACTGGGCCTCTAGTTCAATCATAATTTATTAAGCCTCTAAAATACCAGGAGCTTTGCGATATGAACAAAAATAAAAATAAGATTTCTTTTTAGAGTTTCTAATCTAGTTCGAATGGAAACATACAAGCAAATAATTGGAGTACAATGTGCTAATCTCTTAAATTCTTATTTCAGGAGACCAAAGCAAATGGCAATGTAATTATCATTATCCCTTAAGCCAAGTAAATATATAACTAATGGCAGTGACAAAGGAAGCTGCTGACCACAGAGAAAGCAAAATGAAGGCTTATAATAGCAAATAAACTCTACCTTCATTATCTATGCAAAGTTTATTGAAATATCTAACTTTATGGTAAGTTTTCTATTCACAGTTATTGAGATTATGCAATAACAGTGATACAATAATATGAATGGTCTCTAGCTATATATTTCTTTAAACTTTCCTCATCTTACAAAAGCATTCTGATTTAATGATTTTTGATGTTTGATTGCTTTAGAATTCCAAATTTTAAGGGGAAAAAATTAGAAAGTGCTATGGAAACACAGTAGAGGAAACTTCTAATTACCTATGGGAGTTAATCTATAGCTTAACAATGGAGAGATGAGGAAGAGAGAATGTGTACAAATAATGAGGTAATTTAGAACCCATCATGTTTGAGAAATTGGTAGTGGTTCTATAGAATCCACAGGGAGAATGGTGGGAAATACAGACATGTAGAATAGGGTAAAATAATGAAAAATCTTAACAAGTCAGCAAAACTACCACAACATTTCAGTGGCTTTCAAAGAAAGGGCCTGAAATGTTGGTTGCTAGACAAAGCTTATGGGGACAACTAATAGGGGAGAAAGAGATAGTTCTTCTAGTAGCACTTCAAAATATTTAAAACTTTATCATAAGTGGTCAATTAACTACTGCCAAGGCAAAGCAACTGGACACCAATCCTTTTTTAGTTTGATAACTAGTCCTTACTTTCAACCTTACTTTTTTCATAATAATTTTTTAAACTACTAAAACCTGTATAAGAGCACTAGGTAGTGGTAGGTAGGAAGAAGACTGTAAAACACATACACACAAAGAATTTTATCCATACAGATGGTTTTAGAAAAACCCTTGTCAAATACAAATAAATGAAAATGTCTTTTTTGTTCAATAAGGGTTGATTTCCTATTAGTCCAAATGCTTATCCAATTGTGAACTTATATAAAAGTGGAGAATATATATGTGTGTGTGTGTGTGTGTGTGTATGTGTGTATTTAGTAATAAGACCTCCCTCACACATTTTTGAATTTTTGTGAAATTTCCCTTTCTCCTCATAAATAATAGTCTCAAATCAGAACTAGACATTTTTCCAAAGACATCAAAGTAGTCAACAGACATACAAAAAGATGTTCGATATCAGTAATCATCAGAGAAATGCAAATCAAAACCACAATGAGATATCACTTCACATCTGTTAGAATAGCTTTCATCAATAAGAGACAAAAGGTGATGTACTGATGATGATGTGGTGAAAAGGGAACCCTTATACACTGTCAGTGAAAATGTAAATTGGTTCAACCACTATGGAAAACAATATGGAGGTTCCTCAAAAAATTAAAAGTAGATATACCATATAATCCATCAGTTCCAATTTTGGATATATAATCAAAGGAAAGGAAAACAGAATTTTGAATAGATATATGCACTCTCATGTTTACTGCAGCATTATTCACGACAGATAGGAAACAACCTAAAGCTCTTCAAAAAATCCTATGTAATAAGAGTAATATGCAAATTTATAATCCTCTTTCTGTATGCTGGATAGCATTTCAATTTTATAAACCCTTTTCCCTGTTGTGTTACTATAAAAATGAAAATGTTACTTACTTCAACATTTGGAACCAACCCATAGAAAAAGCACATAAGATTTAACTTCTAAACAGAATATGAATGTTAGCAACCTTGATAATATAAAACAAAATATACCTAACAGGTTGGGAGGTAGAGAAAAAGAGAAAATTTGAATAAAAATACAAGATTGCATATCTCCTTATTTAATAAGAGGCCTGTCATATTTGATAAAATAAGGCATGAAGTCTTAAGTATATTATTTGAAGGTATAGTAATGGTTAAAGAAAGATATGGGAATCACAGTGTATCTCTTCTTAAAAGTGGGTGGGGGAATAGTGTAAGTGAGATAAATTGTCATTTATCATAACAAGAACTGAAAATGTCTATATAGAGTAAACAATTAGGACTGGAGAAACAGTAAAAAATGGATGCATCTAGAGAATGAGCTATGGTTTTCACTACAAATTTTTCTGGATTTTTAATTATGTGCCTGTATTATTTGCATAAAAATGTTTTTTCAAAGAAAAAAGATATGTGGATATTAAAAAGCAAATAAAATAATATACATTTCTTTTAAAAAAATAGTATCACTATTAGAAATAGATATTTGTTATTTGAAATTTTTGTTGAAATTGTACACAGTCCTCTAAAATTTTAAGCTGGGGCTTAGAACTAGAATGACTTCTCTGTTGCAGAAGACTCTGAATGTATTCTTACTAATAAATTTCAACAGCCAAATACTGTCTTTCATGACTGATGTTACTACAGAGGATAGCTCTTCCTGACCCAAACCTCTCACTGTCAACATAATCTCATACTGGAAATAATTTAAATATATTAAGATAAGCCATATAATACCATTTAATTCCTCCTGCATCTAACCTGCCCTACTGTGACTCACAGAAAAAAATCATTATTTTTTCAGTTCTTGAACATTTTCCATAAATATGCACAAGGTGTAGGAATTATGATAAAATAGTGCTAGAAAGATAAGGTCTTGAAATAAAAGTACAAATCAAAGTTAGAAGAAAAACAGGGTATGCTTATATGTGGAATCTAAAACAAAACAAAACAGGAACAGACTCAGATACAGAGAACAAACTGGTGGCTGCAGAGGGGATGGGCAAAAGAAGTGCAGGAGATTAGGAAGTATAAACTTACAGTTATAAAATAAGTCATGGGAATGTAATGTATAGCATAGGGAATATAGTCAATAGTATTGTAATAATTTTGTATGGTGATTAAAGGTGAGTAAATTTTATCTTGGTGGTCATTTCATAATGTACATAAATACCAAATCAATGTCATATACCTGAAACTTATAATATCATATGTCAATTATACTTTAAAAAAGAAAATTGAGGTATGCATAAAAAGTATAAAGAAAATCCAAGCTGCAATAATTTAATTAAAATGTATGCAACCTCTTAACATTTTTCTGGAATGATGGTATAAAAATACACATACATATAAATAGTATTTCCAGGAGAGAAACCAAGATGGTGGCATAGGTAAACACCTGAACTTGCTGCCGCGCACAGCCACTTCAAAACTACAACTAAAAGACAAAAAGGACATCATCCAGAACCACAGGAAGGCTAAGTGGAAATTCTACAACTAGAAGGGAAGAGAAAAGCACACTGAGACTCAGAGGAGCTGTGGAAGTCAAGTCCAGAGGTACTGAGGTGCATGCGCATGGAGAGGGCTGGCAACTGAGTATATGGCTGGCTTTTTCAATCCACAGGGAGACACAAACTCACGACTGCTCTGAACTCCAGTTCCGGGCGAAACTCTGGGGACCCAGACTCATACGGGGAGAAACTGGACTGACAGCAGGCGGAACACGAGGGCAGCTTTCTCTCAAAGGTGCTTGCAGTGATTACCAAGGGACACTGAGACCCAGGGGCCCCTTAGGGCAGGGCTGATGGGAAGCCATTGCTGTTTGCTCTGCCCTGAGACTCTGCCCCATCCAAGCTGTCCGCAGAGGCTTTTGCATATGAATGGCCTGGTCCTTTGATACCTAAACTTACCTAAAAAACTGCAGCTGAGTCAGAAAGACCCAGAAAATCTAAAAGAAAGCCCAGGCCCCACAGCAGCTTGCATTGCTTCACAGCTGAGCCTCATGTGGGCATTTCCAAAACCAAAACAAAGAAGAGGAATCTGGAGATCTCTCCGTAGCTCCTGTTGGGTGGCCTCAGGCAGAGGCTAAAATAGCACCTCCTTGGAGACCCAAGAGCCAGTGTACCCAGGGGTCAAAGTAGGACCATCCAGATTACAACTCCTCAGATCCATAAGGGACACAGTGAGGGGGCAGACTAAGTGAGCACCAAAGCCCTACTGAAGCAAGTCCTGCCCCATAAGGGTGTCTCCAGCACAGTAGTTCTCCTAGCATAGACACAGCTGATCCTCACAGCCAATTGGCCTGGAGATCAGTTCCTCCTAGTGATACCAACAACCATCAAGCCTTAACTACAATAAGACTGTGCACAAAGCCCACAAAGGGGTGCACCAAGAGTGTCCACGTCAGATAACTGGGGAGGCTGAGCCTCTGGGCCCTATAGGAAACCTAGCACACAAAGCCACTATATCAACTCAAGGAAGCAGCCAAAATGTGGAAACAAAGAAACAGATCACAAATGAAAGAAATGGAGGAAAGCAAACAACTGGATATAGAATTCAAAACCATAGTTATAAGGTTTTCAAGAATTTTCTAGAAAAGGCTGATAAATTCAGCGAGACCCTTGAGGATATGAAAAAGGACCAACTAGAAATTAAGCATACAGTGACTGAAATTAAAAATAATATACAGAGATCCAACAGCAGACTAGAGGATCACAAGAATCAAGTCAAAGATTTGAAATACAAAGAAGCAAAAAACACCCAACCAGAAAAACAAAAAACAAAAAAGAATCCAAAAATATGAAGATAGAGTAAGGAGCCTCTGGGACAACTTCTAGCCTACCAACATCAGAATTATGGGGGTGCCAGAAGAAGAGAGAGAGCAAAATATTGAAAACCTATTTGAAGAAATAATGACAGAAAACTTCGCCCACCTGGTGAAAGAAATAGACTTACAAGTCCAGGAAGTGCAGAGAACCCCAAACAAAAGGAATCCAAAGAGGACCACACCAAGACACATCATAATTAAAATGCCAAGAGCAAAAGACAAAGAGAGAATCTTGAAAGCAGCAAGAGAAAACCAGTTAGTTACCTACAAGGGAGTACCCATATGACTGTCAGCTGATTTCTCAACAGAAACTATGCAGCCAGAAGGGAGTGGCAAGAAATATTCAAAGTGATGAATAGCAAGAACCTACAACCAAGATTACTCTACCCAGCAAAGCTATCATTTAGAATTGAAGGTCAGATAAAGAGTTTCACAGACAAGAAAAACTAAAGGACTTCAGCACCACCAAACCATGATTATATGAAATACTAAAGGGTATTCTTTAAGAAGAGGAAGAAGAAGAAAAAGGTAAAGATAAAAATTATGAGCAACAAAGTGACAACCAATACATACCTATCAACAAGTGAATCTAAAAATCAAGTCAATAAAAAATCTGATGAACAGAATAAACTGGTGAATATAATAAAATCAGGGTCATAGAAAGGAAGTGGACTGACAATTCTCAGGGGGAAGGGAGCGTGAGGGGTGCGGGAAGAGATTGGACAAAAATCTTACACCTATGGATGAGGACAGTGGTGGGGGGTAAGGGCATGGGGTGGGGTTGGGGACTTAGGTGGAGGGGGAGCTATAATGGGGGGGGGGGAAGAGGAACATCTGTAATAATCTGAACAATAAAGATTTATTTAAAAAAATAAAGACTAGTGTGTGACATAAGCAATTATTTTTAAAAGATACTTCCTTTTTACACACTAGTAAACTATCAGATCATTGACATTTCATAGTCAATAAAATTTAGTTGATAATATCAGTAACTGGAAACTGAATTGGTAACAACAATGATTTAATCTGGACTTAATTAACTAATTAAAACCAAAATCACAGTGCCCACGAAATGCACTTAAAAAAAAAAATAAGATACTTTGAGTATTTCTGAAACAGTGTCATAATGTCAAAATAACACTGCTTTGTAAATGACACTAATTACATGTAACATTTCTGCCATACAAATAATCTAGAAATATCTCAAACAACCCCATCTAACATTTGACTGAACCATGAAGAAACAGAAAAATCTAAACAGAACAATAATTAGTATAACGATTAAATCAATAATAAAAAATCTTCCACCAGATAAGTCCAGGAGCAGATGGCTTCACTGGTGAATGCTACCAAGCACTTAAAGAAGTAGTAATACTAATCTTTCTCAAACTCTTTAAAAAACTGATTAAAGGAATAGTTGCAAACTCATTTTACAGGGCCAGCATTACCCTGATATGTAAGCCAGATAAAGACACAACAAGAAAAGCAAACTACATGCCAATATCCTTAATAAACACTGATGCAAAAATTTAACAAAATACTAGCAAACCAAATGCAAGAGCACATTAAAAGTATCATACATTGTGATCAAGTGGAATTTACTCCTGAGATACAAGGATAGGTTTACATATGCAAATCAATGAACATGACATAGCCCTGGCTCATGTGGCTCAGTTGGTTGGGCATTGTCCCATGCACCTAAGGATTGCCAATTAGATTCCTGGTAGGGCACATGACTGGGTTATGGACTCAATCCCTGTTTGGGGTCATGCAGGAGGCAGCCGATCAATGTTTCACTCTCACATATATGTTTCTCTCTCTCTCTTCCTTTGCCTCTCTCTAAAACAAACAAACAAACAAACAAAAAAAACAAAAAAAACCCAATAAAAACATATTAAACAAAGAAATACTTGTGGTGGGGGTGTGTGTTAAAAAATATACATATATAATATACCACATAAACAAAAGGAAGAATGAAAATCATTTTGTCATCTCAATAGATACAGAAAAAGTATTTGATAAAATGCAACATACTTTTAAAAAAATGTTTTTTAAAGTTGATTTTAAAGAGAGGAAGGGAAAGGGAGAGAAAGAAATATTGGTGAGAGAGAGAAACATGGATCGGCTGCCTCCTGCATGCCCCCCACTGGGGACCAAGCCCAGAATCCAGGTATGAGCTCTGACATGGAATCAAACTGGTGACACTCTGGTGTATGGCACACTGCTCAACCAACTGAGTCACACTGGTGAGGGCTTAACATACCTTGATGATAAAAACTTTCAATAAGTTAGGTATAGAAGAAATATACTTCAACATAATAGAGGCCATATATGGCAGATCCTTAGCTAACATCATGCTCAACAGTGAAAAGTTGAAAGTGTTCTTCTAAAGCAGGGATGGGGAACATAAGGCCTGAGAAATTATTTGGTCTGGCCCTGCCAAGGCATTAGGGGTGAGTTGAGTGTTTGACCAAATATAGCAGGCTAATTTTAAGTTGATAATTTTGTATGGCCTGTGAATGATATTATAAATATCCAAATCGCCCTTGGCAGCAAAAAGGTTCCCCACCCCTGTTCTAAAATTAGGAACAAGATAAGAATACCAAGTTTCACCACTTCTATGCAACTTAGCACTGGAAGTCCTTGGCAATAAAAAGAAATTAGAAGTATCTAATAGGCAAGAAAGAAGTTAAGACTGTCACTATTTGAAGATGACACGATCTTATATATTGAAAACCCTAAAGATTCCACCAAAAAACTGTTAGACCTAATTAACAAATTCAGTAAAACTGCAGGATACTAACTCAACATACAAAGATTAGCTGCAATTCTATACACTTAACAACAACCAACTCAAAAGAGAAATTAAGAAAGCAATCACATTTACAACAGATCCAAAAACAATAAAATATTATAAATAAATTTAATCTAACCAACGAGATGGAAGACCTTTATACTGAAAACCATAAGATACTAATGAAAGAAACTGAATAAGATACAAATAAATGGGCCAGGCAGCATGGCTCAGTGGTTAAGCATCCACCTATGAACCAGTAGTTCACAGTTCGATTCCTGATCAGGGCACATAGAAGAATCAATAATGAACGCATAAATAAGTGGAACAACAAACTGGTGTTTGTCTCTCTTTCTCTTTTTCTCTTTCTTTCTCTCTCAAATAAAATAAATAAATAAATAAATAAATAAAACCACACACAGGGTAAAAAGCTCCTTGACACTGGCCTTGACATTGATCCTGGCAATGATTATTTGGATTGGACACCAAAAACAAAGGCAAAAATTAAATAGGACTACATCAAACTAAAAAACTTCTACACAGCAAAGGATAACATCAACAAAATTAAAAGGCAACCTACCTGGAAGAAAATATTTGTGACTCATATATCTGATAAGGAGGTTAATATTCAAAATATATAAAGAAAGCATACAATTCAAAAAACCCCACACACCAAAAAATCTAATAAAAATGGCAGAGGGATTAAATAGATATGTTTGCAAAGACATACAAATGGCCATCATGTACATAAAAAAGATGCTCAGCATCACTACTTACCAGGAAATGTAAATCAAAACCACAAAGAGACATATTACACCTGTAAGAATGGCTATTATTAACAAGTCTGGCCTGGAAGTCCTAGCCACAGCAAATTGGCAATAAAAAGAAATTAGAAGTATCTAATAGGCAAGAAAGAAGTAAGACTGTCACTATTTGAAGAAGACACGATCTTATATATTGAAAACCCTAAAGAGATAGCAAGTGTTGGTGAGAATGTGGAGAAATGGAACCCTTATGCACTGTTGCTGGGAATGCAGATTGGTGTAGCCACAATGGAAACAACAATAGGTTTTTAAAAAAATTAAAAACAGAACTACCACGGAAATGGTACCGAAGGAGAGGGGGAGCAAAGTGGTGGTGCAATAGTTGGCACAGAGTGGCAGTACTAGGCTTAGTTAGACTGGTGGTGCAGCAGCGTGTGAGGTGAGAAAAAAGATTCTCCATGGATGGAATTTGGTTGAAACGAAAATAGTAAAAATATAAGAGAACAGAAGAATTAAAAGCCAACAGCTTCTCTTGTCTCAATAAAATAATGACTTATGGTTAAGGCTACCTTTCCAGATAGTCCAACAGCTAACTCACCAGTTTTCAAGGGCATTTGCACCACCTATGGAAAACATTGAATCCATGCACATCAGATGTCCTTGTTAACTCATCCCACCATCCCCCTGCACAAAATTTCCTACAGCAGCAGGCTATGAAGGCAACCACTAAGCTTCTTTTCATTACCACGTAGATATAGTATCCCTGACAACAAAACAGAGGACTAAGTATCTCTTCACAGTATCATGGCCAGCCAAGACCACACCAAGAAAATCAGCTTGCCTACATGAAGACCCCTTCTCTTCTTGGGTAGCCATGATTTAAAGGAGAAACACTGACCCGTGCCACTGACTAACTTTTACACACTGAACTGGTCCTGAGAACTGAGATGTCTTCTTTATAAGTGAAGACTATACAACATAATCTCGAAGAACTGCACAGTGGTGCAAGCCAGAGGTGTACTGTGTATGTAACAGACTGAGAAACAGGCAAGTTAATCTTGTTGAAAGGAATTGTCATCTTTTGTTCTATTTGCCAGTGTTAATATTTTGCTGGCTTCAATTGTTACCTTTTTTCTGGTTCCTTCTTTTCTATTCTTATGGGTCTCAGAAATCCCTCTCCTGACCCCTTAAAAGAATCAGAAAGTAAGGAAGAAGAAAATGGTAACTATTTAAATGAGAGTCCTGGGGAAGAGTAGGATTCCATTGAAGAAGGGGATCCTGGGTGCCCAACCTGACACCTCTGGAGAGTCTTGCCTGGCAGGATAAGTGCCTTTTAAAATATTCAACTACTTGGAAACCTTTAAATCCTAATTCCTGGTTATATCCTGCTAACTCTTAGATCCAAGCACACTGGTCTATATACCTTATTTTTCCATGTATAAAATGCCCCCATGTATGAGCCACTTTTCCAACCCCAAATTAAGAAATCAGTATTTTAAACATTTTGCTGGTTTTCTTCTTTTTTAAAAAAATATATTTTTAATGATTTCAGAAAGGAAGGGAGAGGGAGCAAGAGATAGAAATATAAGTGATGAGAAAGAATCATTGATTGGCTGCCTCCTGCACGCCCCCTACTGGGGATCGAGCCCAAAACCCAGGCATGTGCCCTTGACTGGAACTGAACCCGGGACCCTTCAGTCCACAGGCTGATGCTCTATCCACTGAGCCAAACTGGTCAGGGCTGGTTTTCCTCTTAAGGCCTTCTTTTTTGGCATCTTAAGGAGTTGTTCTTCCTGTTTTCTCCACTGTCTGATCATATACTCAGTCAGGGGGGGTCCAAATTGTCTCTCTGCAGCTCCATTTCCATGCTCTTTTGCATAGCTGATTACATTCAGTTTGAATTTTTGCAGAGTAAGACAATCACTTAACAGTATTTATCTTTTTATTTTTTGACATCTTTATGGGCTCAGAACGCTCTGGTCCCTGTTGCATCTTCACACTCTCCACTTCCACCTCCAATTATGGCATCAGCTGATGTCAGTGACAATAAAGCTTGTGATTGGAGGAAGCCTGTTTGACAATGTATGGGCAGCTACGCACCCTCGCGGCTCCCTCCTGGGCTGACTTCTATATATGACACCCCTCGATTTTCAGTCTAGCAATTTTAGAAAAAAAAGTGTCTTATACAGTACATGGAAAAATACAGTACTGCTAGAGAGAGGTCTAAGACTCTCCCATTGCTTCCTTTGTGTATCCAAACTGGAACCAATTCCTGAATGGCCACTTCTGGCTTCTTGTGGAGTCCCACCTTTTCAAAAGCTTGCTATCAAGTCCCAGCTGGCTTTCCAGAGATCACGCCACTCTAAATGGAGCACTGTAATTCGCCACCAAACAGTTAAGCCGAACCTAAAGTGAAGCCACTCCCATCCCTGAATTCCTAAAACAGATCCCTAATTCATGTGTTTCTGGTTGTTTCTGTGCCTGACTAACTAAAACAGTTAAGGAAACAACCTGCATCGAACCCATCAACGCCACTTACTCTTACACTAACTTCCAAAAGGCAGTTAACAAACTCCTAACTGCATCCCTGTAAAGATCCACCATTTGCTCTGGTATCTCCTGTGCTTTCTGAGAAAGTAGTACAAGTTATACAGCCCAGAGCTGAGAAAGGAATGCCTCCTCAACTAAACTGCCCTGTCCTGAGAAGCTGAATATCTATCCGAGGCCCATCACTCAACTACAGAAAATATGCATTTTGAGCACTCACTCTGACAGATCCTGTGAATGAGAACTTCAATAGAGAATTAGTCAAAAAGGGCAATGTTGCAAAAAATAAATTGACTATTCTTCACATTTAGTTCTCCCCCCAATTTATTATGCCTAACTGAATGGACTCTAACTAGGTATCTAATTATTAATGGGAAGAAAAAGGTAGGCTACTACCTCTTTGTTACCCAACCTTCATAAACAGCCATTGTGGAAAGCGGGATGTTAGCTACTCTCAAAAATACCTTCCTAAGCAAACTCTTCGCTGACATTCATTTTTAGGGAGATAGTTGAATTAAACTGAATAACCTGACAAAAGAAAATGGTGGGAATATGTTTTATCTCCCAGCTTTTATATGGATAGGTCTACATATGGCATTAAACAGGTACCTGTTCTATAGGGAACATATTTCCTGCATCTTGGCACCCAAACTTTAGTCAAGAGGAAATAAAACATATTCCAAAAGACCAAAGAAAAAGGATTATTAAGAGAGCATTTATATTTTCTGTACTAACTGCTAGTGGATTAAAATATTTCAGTGTGTATGTTTCCTGGAGCAGCACTTAATGCACTTTCCTATCCATTGCAAACTTTCCAGGACTGCTTCTAACTTTAAAGAAACTTACTATGAAAAGTCTCAGCCTAATATAACCTGAAGTTAGAATTTTTTAGTATCATTGTTTTCTTACATAGATTCACTTTAGATCTATCTTGTTCACTTTAGAACAAGAAAGTGTGTGTACTCTTGTAACACTACAGTGTTTATTTAGATGAGTCAAAATGTAGAAGTCAACATAAATAAAATGCTTGAGACTGGTCTTTTCACACACCTATAATAAAGAGTGAAACCTGTGTATGATCCTGGTTAACTGGACATCCAAAGAATTCAGAAAATAGATTGTTAAAGATTTATCATATGCCCCCTTATTTTAGTTTTGCGTTTTCCTATTCTCTATAACTAATTGTTATCTACAATGTGGCATCAAAACCTTAAAGCATTAATAGAATCATGAATTCTATAAATGTGTAGCAACTTTAGGAGACAGGAGGATGTTTATATCCTAACTAGAGGCCCAAGTCACAAAACTCATGCAAGGAGCTCAGCCCTTGCAGCCCCGGCTTTGGCTTCGTCTGGAAGGTGGTCTGGAAGGTCGTTTGGCTGTCTGGTCTAATTAGCATATTATGCTTTTATTATTATAGAAGATAAGTATTTCTGCTGAGCCTTAGTAGTCTTAAGGAAAAAAAGAAGGGGACTGCAAAAGGTAGAAAAAAAATTTGTTAGTGGAAAATTACTGAACTGAAACCAAATCATACTGTTACTATAAACTGTTCCTGTGTAGATGTTTTCTATGAAACTGGTTTTAAAAATGTTACAACCTGTTTTTTAAGGAGAGGTGAGATAGAGATAGAGTATAAAAACAACAAAAAAATAGAACTACCATATAATTCAGCAAGCCCACACATCTACCTAATAAAAGAGTAACATGCTAACTGACCATACCTTCACCATGCCCACCAGCCAATCAGGAGAGTATGCAAATTAACCCAACAAAGATGGAAGGTTAATTTGCATATGCAGGTGCTGAGCACTGGGCAGGATGCAGGCATTCCACCCCACCACAGCCACTTCGGGCCTCTGGGCAGTGTGGGAAGGCAAAAAGGCGGCTCCGGCCAGAGCGAAGCAGTGCCGGCAGCCAGGAGAACGAAGGCCCATTCTTGCATGAATCTTCATTCGTGCATTGGGCCACTAGTGGTTATATATTTGAAAGAAACAAAATCAGTATCTCAAAGAGAAATCTGCACTCCCATGATCATTGCAGCATTATTCACAATAGCCAAAATAGGACAATAACCTAAGTGTCAGTGGATAAATAGGTAAAGAAAATGTGCTATATATACATGATGGGATATTATTCACCTATAAAAAAAGATGGAAATCCTGACATTTGCGACAATATGGAAGAACCTGGAGGGCATGCTTTTAAGTAAAATAAGTCAGACAGAGAAGACAAATACTGTATGGAATATGAAAACAAAAAAATCAGTTTTTATGGAAACTGACAGTAGAATGGTGGTTTCCAGGGGCTGCGGGTATGGGTGGAAAGAAGTAGACCAAAGGCTACAAACTTTCAGTTATAAGATAAATAAGTTTACTATTTCATTTTCTAACTGCAAAGAATAAAATAGTATACTGTAGCCCTGGCCAGTTTGTCTTAGTGGTTAGACCATCGGCCCAAAGACTCATATATATGGAGTGCCCCCAAAATGTATACACAATTTCAAATGATGATAAAGTCAGTGTTTATTAACATACAGTTCATTTTCAAAATTTAAAAGAATCTACAGAAATGAATAAATTTTTTGTTAATGCCTGTTTTCAAACTGATGGTCATTCTGGTCCAGGCACTGCTGATCACTCAAAGAAATGGAATCTCAAACATCAAAAATCATTTCGTTTGGTATTTGTGTGCCCTCAATTCATCGACTGTTGCTGGTTTTGTACCATAAACTTTATCTTTTATGTATCCCTGTAAAACAAGTCTAGTGGCACTTTAGGATAAATTTTCTTTGTTCAAAGCTTAATCTGGTTTCAGCCATTATTTCAAATCAGTTAAACCTGAAAAGAGGTGAAAATTAAATAGGATAACAAGTGTTAAAGTGTGTATAAATTTTTTTGGAACACCCTATATTTTGTTAATCCTCACTGGAGGTTATTTTTTCCATTGATTTTTAGAAGAAGGGAGGGAAGAAGAGGGGAAAAGAGAGAGAGAGAGGCTGAGGGTGAGAGAGAAAGAAAAAGAGAGAGAAAGCGAGAGAGGAAGTGAAAGAGAGAGGAAGAGAGAGAGAGATCACTATGAGAGAGACAGATGGATTGGTCGCCTGCCACATGCACTCCAACCGGGGGCCAGGATGGAACCTATAACCTGCAACCCAGACATGTGCCCCTGACTGGACTGACACTCTAACCACTGAGACACTGGCCAGGACTCACTGTATATTCTTCTTTTCTTTTTTTGTTAATCCTCACCTAAGGATATTTTTCCATTGATTTTTAGAGATAGTGGGAGGGAGGGGGAGAGTCAGAGAGAAACATCAATGTGAGAGAGGCACATCAATTGGTTGCCTCCCACACGCAAGCAAGGTACATGCCCTTGACCAGAAGTGAACCCGGGACTCTTCAGTCTGCGGGCTGACACTCTATACACTAAGCCAAACTGGATGGGGCTCACTGTATATTTTTAAATTACATTTCAGTACTTACGTTTTTCTCCCTGGAAATTTCACATACATTTATTTTTTTCATTTGCTCATAGTAAGAGAGCTAAGAGGGAAACAAGTAACCTATAAGCAAGCCTGTTTTACTGAAAGTCTTAAATATATTTCTTATAAGAGGTATTATAATGATGCTCTTTGGTATCTTGTATTTGTACAAAATAATTATGAAAAGTCATTGGCTAGTATAATGTTTCAGATCTTTAAGTTGAAAATATTCCTTGTTTAAAATATTACTTGGCTTACCTGTTGCATGAAATAAACTAGCTTCTACTCTGTGGGGAACTCTTGGTGGAATTTTCATAGATGCACGAATCTGGTAAAAACTAAAGCAAAAGAGACAAATAAACCATTTCAAAAAACATTTAAGATACGCAATGCCCCAATTTCTATACAGCTATACATACTAAAGTAATAAAGTTGATTTGCTAATATCAGTCTCCCATATTTACCATTGGTAGAAAACAAAATATGAGATCCACAGATCAATATTAGTGTGGGATAAAACCCAAAGGGAAATCAGTATATTTAAAGATAAATGGGGAAAATGTAAGAAATGTATATGGTATTTCTTACTTAAATGAGAGAATGCCATCGCAACCAGAGGAGTTAATAAGGCACCTAAGAATTTCATTGCTTAATTTTATTTATTTATTTTTTAAAGATAATAAGGATAAATTATTCTTATGCACAATTTTGAAAAGAAAAAGGAGTTATGTTAAAAACTGATTTCATACTATAAAAACCTACCCACTCAAAACAAATCTCAGATGTAACATGTTCTCTCTCTACCTACCTAAAGTTTAGCTACTGCTTAATCAGTTCTTTATCATGTAACAACAATGGTGGCAAATTAAACACTAAGATATTTAGAAGAGCAGGAAAAGAACCATAATGAAACATGCACAAGAAATGTTTCCTCACATTGCATTTTCATTTACTCCTTATTGGGCTATAATTCCAATGTTACTAAGATATTTACTGATGTTATTTTTTAAATATCACAAAATATTGCATAGGAATTACTTGAAAGTTTAAGTTTCTCATCTCAGTATCCCAAGTAATCATTTGATATATCAGAAAATAAACTAGTAAAGAAATTTTTATTTATTTCCTAATATAAATTTAGGTAATTTATTTATGTTTATCTACCAGAGCTGACAGTTATTTAACGTAACAGCTAAACACAAGCTTGAAATTAACTAGTTTAAATGGCAGAAGTAGTAAGGACCTAAGTAGCATAAAGAAAAGATGTAAAAGATTTTTAAAAAGATAAATCAGAATAGAAAAAAAAGAGTAAACTATAACCTTGAAAATATTCTTACAAATAAGTCAAGCCTTATATCTAAAAACAGTAAGCCTCTCATCATTAGATTTTTAGAAGAAGTAACAATACTCTTCAAAAGTCCTCAATTGATAGGGAACCAGATTGTAGAATAGCAAATTAATAAAAGCAGTAATTATACATGCTATATTTATGCTGGTTGACAATAAAAGGGAACGATAATTCACTTAATCCAAACCTCCAATTATTTATAAACTACCTCCACTAGGATATGTTAAAGAGAAAACCACAGGCTCAAACAGTTATTTATGCTAAAACCCATCACAAAGAACCTAGACTTAATACCTCACCTAATTGCAGTTTCAACCTTTCCTAGGAATGTTATCTTAATTGGTTAGTCTGGAATTTTCTGGCCACTACCAATGAGGTAATCTGTCAAGCAGGCCCTCTCCATCCACCAAAGGAAGTTCAGGCAATCTGATAAGATCCCTTCTTTCCTATAAGATAACCTTACTTGAAATAACCCTTTCTTTTATTTTCTAAGAACTTTCTTGTCATAACTAGTTTCTGTCTAAAAGCATCTTTCATATTGTACAGCTTCTGGGGCTCCTTTCTATTTCCTAAATAGGATACTGCCTGATTCATAAATCACTCAATAAAGCCAACTGTTGAATTTTTATTCGTTAACAGATATCTCATTTCAAACTCAACATATCAAAATGAACTAATCTTGAGTACCACACCCATCATCCTCTTCAGTATTTCTAATATTGTCTAAGTGAATGTGATTTAAAACTTCAGTGTTATCTTTTAAATCTCACATTATAAATTCTAAATCTATAAAAAGTCAAGCAATGAACTGATATGCCCACTGCCTATTTCCATCAATTAAAAAATGTTTGCCATATTTGATTAAACAGTACTTTTTTCCCTTTGCTGAGCTATTTCAAAGTAATCCTAGACATCATGTAAATCCATACCTCTTCATATATAGTATTGTTTTCTCTCAGCATCATCCTCTAAATGGAATCAGTCATTAAATCCTACTATTTATTTCCCAAAATGCCTCTAGAAATTAATTAAGGTGTGTGATAGATTGATTTTAAAATTGTTTCCAATTTTTTTGCCCATCCCTGTTTCTATACCTCTTGCAATGTGACTTCCATTAAAAAGTGAGTGTAGTTCCCAACCCCTTGAATCTGGGCTGGCTTTATGACTTGTTGTGGGAAATACAATGTGGCAGAGATGACAGTGTGCTAATTCGAAGCATAGGTCTTTCAACGTCTTCTTATATAGTTTCTTTCACTTTGGAAACCTGCTTCTTCCATGAGAATAAACTGAAATATGAGAGGCCATAAACATAACTGAGTCCATCCAGGTGAGGCAGTGAGGCCATTTTGCATCAACTAGCGCCCAGCCAACCCAGAAAAGATTAGTCAAGCCAGCCTAGATCAGCCGAACCACTCAGCTGATTTATAGACTTAAAGCAAAAATAAATGTTTATTGTTGTGATGCCACTGAAGCTTTGTGTTTGTTGTTAGCTGCATTACTGTGGCAATATAGAACTAATACAAAAACTTAAAAATATGTGGCACTGACTTGGAGACCAAAGTAACAGGTTTACAGAGGCAAGAAAAATAAATTTCTCTGAGAAAATAATTACTTGAATATACCTCACTGCTTTCCTTATATGTACTGGAACAAATGTGTGTAATTAAAAATAAAAAAAACTGTACACATTCTTATACAAAATATATAGTTTTCACATTAAAATACACACCCTCTCTGAAATAAATCCACATTGTAGAACTTGTTTAGCTCCACGGAGAATTCTACCATTGCTTGAATTTCAGTCATTTTTAATTTATATTCAGAAGACAAATCTGGTAACACCACCTTGGCTAAAGAAGGGGAAAAAATAATGAGAAGCTCAACAACAAAAATGCCAACTTACAAAAACACTACTATTTAACATATTTGAGTATCATACATAGGTAGAAAAGAAAAGTGAAGCAAATTAGTGTATCTAACTTAGACTAACCCAACAAAATAGCACCAGAATCTATACTTACCAAGTATACTGACTAATAATATATTTACTAAAATAGCACTCTATAATATAATTTAAGATATGTCCTGTTAGAATGCTTTTTCTAAGATTTGTTTCCCTTCGTGGCATGTGATAATAAATAATACACCAAATTACTAAAAGAAACTCTTGACTTTATCTATCATAAATAAAATAGTAACTTATTAAGGAAAAATTAAACTACCTAATTATCCTCTTCTAGTTCTACATTGCACATAAAGGCAACTCCAAAGTTAACATTCTTTAATCCCCATTTATACTCATGAAGGTTTTTCTCTGTTAGGTGAAGTTCTTAAATGACTATTCATCTTTAAATTTCAAAAAAAATTTCTTCCTCATTACAAAAACCTGAAAGCATTCATCTTCAAAAATGTTAAAATAATACAGATAAGCAAAAAAGAAAACATTCACAATTCTATTCATTAAAATATATACTTTGGTATATATTCTTCATATGTATGTGCATTTGTACAATTTCTATAAAGGTGGCATCAAACCACATGTGTATTTTATAATGTTTATTTCACTTAATTTTTTGTTGTTGTTAATCCTCACCTGAGGAAATGTTTTTAATGATTTTAGACAGAGAGGAAGGGAGAGGGGCAGAGAGAGAAAAAGAGAGAAGCATCATGTGAGAGAGAAGCATCATGTGAGAGAGAAACATTGATCAGTTGCCTCCCATATGCACCTCAACTGGGGATTGAACCTCGGACCTGGATATGTGCCCTGACCAGGAGGGAATCAAACCTGTGACCTTTTGCTGTACAGGACAATGCTCCAACCAACTGAGCCACATTGGCCAGGGCTCACTTAATTTTTTTGATGAACATCTATGTCAATAAATGTAGTTTTGTAACATTATTTTAAATTGTTAACTATTACACTGTGAATGTTATAATTGAAACAATCTCCTATTATTGGATATTTCAGTGGTTTCCATCTTTTCACTATTTCAAAAAAGCATTGCTATAATCATCTTTATCAATAATACATGCTTTATAAAACAATTCAGAGAAGGAAGTACTGAAAGACAATTCTCCAGAGTCTTGTGATTCTGTATGTCTTGCAGGCAGAGACAATGACTACCTATTGTTCCAGGCTATTTTTCAAGGATGTGTTTAGCAAAATCTAAGGAAATCAGAGATAGTATTTCATTCTGGAACACAGGGCAAATATGTTTACTGTCCCAAGTAACAGAGATAAAGTGTCACCCTGAGGCATAAGTCAGGAAAGATTATTGTCCAAAAAAAAAATATTCAGGTACCCTTAGCTCAGGGTTCCTCTATTACAGTGGTCGGCAAACTGCGGCTAGCAAGCCGCGGTTTGCCGCTCTGTTGACTAATGAGTTTGCTGACCACTGGGATAGGGGCTTAATCACAAGGAACAACAGCAGCCTGTAATTATTGGAATCGAGAGTCTAGGTCAGTGGTCGGCAAACTCATTAGTCAACAGAGCGGCAAACCGCAGCTCGTGAACCGCGGTTTCTATACTGCTCTACTATAACACAGCCTACTCATACATAGGTGTAGCCTGGTACTCTAGCTATTGCTGTGGGTATAAACTATCCTCCTTGACCCAGGAGTCTCATGTCTTCTGACCACATCCACAGTACTGGTGGCAGGCTAACTTGTTAGCTTGCAAGTGGGATAAAATCTTAGACCCTTCACAGCTCTTGAAATAGTTCTTCATGGAAATTTGACATATAATCTGATCTATTATGAATTAAATGCAAAAGAAATGCCATATTCTTACCTCTACTGGTCAAAGCTTCATTTTAACATTATTAAATAACAAATCTTGTACTTCCAGTTACTGATTCTTGTTAAAAATATATTGTTCCTCCTATGAAAAAGGAAAAATAACATCTCAAACAAAATAGTAAACATAAGAGTCCACTTTAAGGAAACCTATGCTTTGTTAGTTACTTAATATTCTCAATATATCTAACAGATCTATATCCTCTGTAAGGTTTAGGAATAAGTTTTAGAGATTTTGTTTTCATTCACAGTTTCACTGATATCAGCATTAAGTATCCTATCTTTGTTAAAGATCCACTTGTACATATTTAAAAGCACAATAATAGAAGACTACTTTCTTCTGTTTAGTGGTTCAGAAAAAAATCTTCATGAATACCCAAAACATTATAAATCTATTAATTTTTAAGATGTAGAACTCACAATTTTTAAATAACTCCCTAGGTAATGATTTTTGAAATCATTTCTGAATGAAAGGTGTGTGTGCACACACACACAATCACACATGTGCTAAGTTACCTAAAATATTTTGACAAAAATGTTGCCTAGATATGCTATAGTTTTTCCCAAACTCCAAATATTTATTGCTTAAATTAAAAATGAAATCTTTTGCCATTGGTATAATTATTTTAGGTACTAAAAATCTATACATATAAAACCCTAATATGCAAATAAACTGAACAGTGGAACAACCAAACTGGTCGCTATGATGTGCACTGACCACCAGGGGGCATGTGCAGAACATGGTGGGCATTGGCCGTGGTGGGATGGTGGAGCAGGTGAATAGAGGCACCAGACCAAGGTGGGGTGCCAGTTGCTGTCATCGGGGTGAGCCTCTGGTAGTTACTGAAAATTCTTTGCTCCCGTGTGCCGCGGTCCTGCCCTGCGCTCGCTCCTGCTGCCAGCGCAGCGCTGGTCCAGATCTCTCAGGGCAGTCAGCGGTGGCTGCCGGCCCCAATCGCCCCTGGAGGCTTTTCCACCTCCCCCTGCTCCTGAGGAGCAATCAGGGCAGCAGCTGCTGCTTGCACCTGCTGATGGCACCAGCCCTGCTCTTACCCACTGCTGGCACCAGCCCCAATCACTCCACGCCATCAGTGGGTGTGTCAGCAGGTGCATGCAAGCGGAGCCGGCGCCATCAGTGGATGGGAGCAGTGGCAACGGGAGCAGGGCTGCTGGCAGACAGGGGACTGGGGGTTTCGGAGGGAGGGGCCAGGTGGGGGTGTGGAAGATGGGCTGAGACCTGCCTCTGTGCCCACAGCAGCTTGCGTCCACGGTTTCTTTTAAGGTGCATGAATTCATGCACTGGGCCCCCAGTGTTAGAATAAAGACCATGTGCACTCTTAACCTGTTATCTGGTGTAATTCTGGCCACCTAAATTGTTTAAATCTTCATGGTTGGTTCAGTCTAAATATCTGTCCTATTTTTTTGATGCACTTGCCTTTTTGATGGCTAAGGCCCTAACACTCTGCATAGTTCCTGCTTGTAAAGGTTAAATATGCTAAGTCACTGGATTATATCCTGCTTTAAAATGGCCAAGCCACCTGTTACCTGTCTGACTCTGAAAGTCACCACCATTCAGATGGCTTTAGCCTTCTTTTGCCTTCACAATTATTCACATGCACACACACTTTCATCAGTGACATTTCATTTTAAAAAGTGATTCACAGTGAAGATGAGTTTATCAGAATCATTACAATAGTGGGGACACGGACAGTCACTGGTCTAGAAACTTTTGCTCCCACTCCTTAGACATCAAGATGAACTCCTGAGGGCCAGTCATATGCTATACTGCAGAAATTATAGAAATATTTAAGATAAAATTCTTCTCTTTTGGGGAGAGGAGAAAAGGGAGATCTTCAAAGGAAAGACAAAGAGAATAGCTTGATAGACAAACCTTTTAAAAACCTCTGTTTCCCTTTTGATACCAAATATAGGTCAAATAACAATATAAAACAGAAACCAAACAGAACAGACATTCAGAACTTTTTGGAGCACCTACTCTTACACCAGTAACTTTAACTATGTTATTTTATTTAATTATCATAAAAATAAAAAAGAGCTGTTATTACTCCATTTTACAGGTGAGCAAACTAAGGATCAAAATGGTTACATTAATTTATCCAAGGTCACATTTAGGAATTAATGAAAAACGACAAAAATCTCAAATATATGAAACTCCACAGTTTACATTTAAATTTGCATGTTTCTAAAGCCTACACCTGAATTGTTATAGCAAACAGATTCAATGAGCATCAAGCCATAAGATAAATATACCAATAATAAAACAAAAACTGAAATCAGAATGCAACAATGAAAAAACCTTTGCACTTGATAAACTCCTACAGTCAATTTTCCATTTAATTAACATTATTCACTAACTATGAAACCTTCTAATTTCCCACATCCCACAAACACCATATCTGAAGTTTTAAAGGCACTGTTCTTGCCCTGGCCTGTGTGACTTAGTTGGTTGGAGCATCATCCAGCATACCTAAAGTTCTTCTTGATCAGGGCACATACCTAGGTTGCGGGTTAGATCCTTTACCCTGGTGGAGGTTGGGGGCATGTGGGCGGCAACTCTCAAAACAGAAAACTATTCATTTTGGATAAGTGTGTTAATATAATAGAAAATCCATGTAAAATTATTTTTAAACATAATGTAAAAAAAAGAACACATTAGGAACTTTTGAGAGCCTTTCCATGGTTGACTTAGTACATGAGAATGAAGTAAAGAAACAGAAAAAACTTTGATTGTTTATTATGGGGCACTTAATGAAAGCCACCTCTGACATTATATGAAAAACAGGATTTAATTTATCAAAAGCAGTTCATATATATTTTTCAGGGATACATCTATGCCATAAAACAAACCTGCCAATAACATAAGACAGAGTGCCTTTGAATATATCATGTATTATATGCCTTAAAAAAATCAAACCCCCAAAAAACAGGATAGCCCAAAGTACCAAAAACTTTTAACATAAAGAGTTACTCTTTTTAACATAAAGAGAAATTCAGAAAGAACTACAGTCGTCATCTACTACCTAGTTTGGGAATCTGCCCAGCATTCCTTAAAATATTTAGTGTTATTAGTTATCTCAACAAAGAAAAAAGCTCAGAATGAGAACAAATTACAATCCTCTTTCTGAAAAATATTCTAAGAAACAATGTTTTCTTAACGGCCTATGCTTTCTTTAGTCTACACGTAACTTTAGTATCAGACAGACCTAGATTCTAATTCAGACTCTAAGCCCAAATTTTCTCAAAAAGAAATATTTATAATTGCTAGGTCAAAAAGTTAAGGCTTAAAAAGATTATATATACACAAATTTAAACAAAGCACTAAACATGACACTTGGAGCTCAATAAATTGCTTAAATGTTTTATTTTATCTCAATTTTTAAATATGATTTCATTCAAGAAAATGTCTATTCAAGATAATGCAACTCAACTAAACAGGCCATTAGTGTAAGTTTCAATTGCATGGTTTGAAAATATTTTCATTTACAGGCCATAGGACTTTAAAGGGAGAAGAGCTGGCCTCCAAATAAGATCTTGGAAACAAAACAACAAAAACAACAAAAAACAAGACAGTGAATATTTCAACTTTCTAATTCAAACAATATTTCTATTTCATTCCTTATTGACATTTCTCTAGTTCCCCCTGCCTGAAGGACTATTTCAGAACTTCTTTACCAAACTGGGGCCCTTGGCAAGCATTACATTATATAATTATCATACTTTAACATAAAATAGTTGTAAGATTAGAGAAGAGGGCTGGTGACAGCCTACAGTCTAATCTTATTTCCCTGAGGAAAGTATCTAATTTTCAGTCTTAAAGCAGATCTGAGTAAGACTGAGAGTGGTTTTAAAATCTGGGTTTTTCAATTACAAGACAAAAGTAATGGCAAAGGCTTCCAAGGTCTTAAATTGTGATTAACAATAAGCCCTCACTTTGCTGCTTAGACATTTACAATTAGCAGTACATATTTCCAATTGAAGCCAATAACTTACAGGCAACGTGGAGACATCCAAGAGCAGGTGTCAGAGAAAACACTGCTCTAAAAAAACAATCATGAATGAAGCAGCTGCATCCTTTAAGGCAACTTCAAGGGTATTTCAATAAGGGAATACTTCTAGTTCAGAATATATTGAGAACTACAGCAAAAGGGAAATTAATAAAACTTAACAGAACATAATACTATCAATATCAGAACTCTATATAATGACATAATTGAGAAATACTTTGTATATTATAGATGGTCGAAGATACCTAATCCCGTAAAAGAAAATATTTTCTCAGAATGCTCTCCCGGTTGAGACAGTTCATAAAAATTATTTCATCAAAACAAAAACCCACCTAAGGCAGTGGTCAGCAAACTGCGGCTCGCGAGCCGCGGTTTGCCGCTCTGTTGACTAATGAGTTTGCCGACCACTGACCTAAGGGGTTATTCAAGTAGGAGACATCTCTTAATGGTATATGCCTGACACCTTTACATTCCGATTAAGAAAAAAATGGCTAATTTTTATTAAATTTAGCACATCATTGGTAATCATGTACGTACCTGTTAAAAAACAGTAATCTTTAAAAATAAAATTTAAAAGCCCTATGGAGTTGTTTCACTCTATTCCTTCTGAAAAATCTAGACCTGATTAACAACCTGTGCTTCATAACTTTTCTGAAAAACCATTAGGTCCATTAAGAATGCTTTCTTCTTTATCACCACTCTGCTTCTTATTCTTACTCACCTCTAAACCTTCTTCCTGACAAACAACTCAGGGGGGAAAAGAAATCATCACTCCAGATCTATATGCTCCCATCTTCTACCCATTTCTTTAATGCACACGTACACATCACAAAACTCCCTGTGAAGCAAGTTTTTCCTCAATATCTAGAGTTAAAGCAAAGGAAATCCTTGCCCTTTCTATCCACTAAACAATCCCCATTCTCAAAGGTCTATTACCTACAGTAAACAAAGCTAGAATAAAAGATAAGAGAAACATTGTAGGTAACCAAAGGTATAACTCTTTACATTTTCAGTGCCAAAACCTGGTGAACAAAGGGCATAGTTGTTCTATATACTGAATGCTGTAGCGTTTGTTTTGCTGTATGTGGACATTAATCTAAGCTAGTCCATACTTCACAGCCTTCTACTAGGCTTTTCACAGAAATCTGAAATTAAAAAAAAAAAATCTAAATCCCAGTGATTTGGGATTTAAGCTTTCATTTATACACTACTACACAGTCTAAAAGAGATAAAATTAGTACTTATGTAGCAATTTCTGTCTGTGGTGGCCCTAAGCATGTTTATAAATAATTAAGGCTTAGTCTGCTACTTAAAGATTACTGGGTGGTTACTTCCCCCCTCCGCCCCCCCCCATATTACAGGTAGAGACACCAAGTCATAGAGGTTAAGTGGCTTCTATAAACTAATGTCATGAGTCATCATAAGAGATTAGATCTTCTGACTTCTAGTCCTGTACCTGCTATCAACCATTAATCCTGCATCACCTTGTACCACATACACAATAACTGCTGGTTCTTCAAAAAGAGGTGTGGCTTAATGGCGTCAGATCCTAAACTGTTTCTCTACCTTTACCTTTACTATCATTTTGAATAAGGAACTACACTTTTTGTCTTGGTGTTTACCTTTGTACAACAGAAACCGAAAATTTTAATTCCTACCTGACACAGGCAACATAGGGAAGAATTTACTGTTTGTGGACACCCATGAGATTCCAGAAAGAAATACATAATTAAGTTAACCTTAAACTCTGGGATAAAGGCAAACTTAACTAAAAGCAACTGCTTCAGCAGATGCCTTCAAAATAAGATACTATTTCATGATTTATACACAGACAAGTTTTATGTAAGCCAAATCTTGATCACAGGGAGATGGGGAAAATTTTTCCAAAACTGTTTAGAAGTTCTTTTGCTCAATTAAAAATTTTAATACTTGTGTTCTCACATATTTCTCCTTCAGTAAAGCACACTAATTCTATTATTTAGTAGAAATTGTACGCAATTACTAAAGGGGATAGAGACCATCAGGAAAATGATGCAATCAATTGAAATAGCAAATGTATGAAAATTAACACCCAATTTTATAAAATAAACTTTGTTAAATTTCATTTAAGATTTGTTCTTGGACAGCTGTATTTCTTGGAGGACAATAACACTTCCAAATTTTAACCTTATTAGTTTATAGCTCAGCCTTTTAACAAATCTTAATCCTTTATAATTTCATCAAATCTGTACTCAAGTTCTTTCTCCTAGTATGTCAGGTAAACATAATTCTTAAAAATTAAAACTTCAATCAGTAAGTGTAACAGGTTATTGCCACTGGCACTCTTTTGGTGATATTTTCAGTCAGTGAAAAAAGAAGATGAAGAGATGTCATTAAACTGAAAGCTAAACTAAAAATATTGAGTGGACACCTAGTAGCTTAGGTAGACAGCAGAAGAGACCAGAACTGTTGAGTTAATACAAAGTTAAATGGATTAAAGTTAAGAGACTCGACCTAAGCAAATAGGAAGAAAAAAAAATTCTAGAGGGAAGGGGGGAATCAAGACTAGAGACTAGAAATAGGATCAGGATGGAAAAAGACGGAAGGGCAGGGGCCGCGAGACGGACAGCGGCCCAGCTGGGTACCAAGAGAGGTAAGGACTGAGGGAGTGAGGGCCTCCGAAGGAATGGTGGGGCACAGAACCAGCTCAAGCGAGGCTCAAGCAAGACGCACAATCAGAAACTAACAAAAGACAGGGAAGATGAAGTACCGAGAGGAGGTATACAGTATGAGAATAAAAGGCAGCCAAGGAAGAAATTAGGGGCACCAGAGTGAGAAACCTGGTCCGTGAGAGTAATGAACGTCGAGTGAGAGCCAGACTGGGGATGCACAGCGAGAGAGAAGAAATCGAGGCGAGTACAAGGATGCCCTGCCTCCCTCAAACCCAGGGACCGACCACCGCGGCGAAAAGGCACGTGGGAGGCGGGGATGAAAAGGCTGAACCCAGAAAGGAGGGTAGAGGATGGAGCAGAGGGCGAAGGTGAAGCTCTGTCCGGGAAACCGCCTAAGTGAGGTTCAGGCAAAGTCGGCCAAGGGACGCCTGAAATCAGGGGCGGCCGGGGGACCCCGGCGAGCGGCGCGCCGCGAACCCTCGGCACCCTCGAGCGCACTCGGCACTGCCGTCCCCACCGACCTTCAGCGGGCCCGGGACCCGGCTCGGACCGGGAGCCGCCGAGGGGCCGAAGCGGACGAGGGGGACAGCGAGAAGGAGGCCGTTTCCTGCCCGGCCCGTGGGAAAGAGGGAAGGGGGGAGGGGTCGACGGTGTCGGGAGCCAGGGGAGACGGAGGAGCTTACCTCTCGCCCGGCTCGGCCACCTCCACCGCCAGTCGGACGGAGGAGCTCGTAGTCCTACTGGAAGAATACGGCCCTTCCCGGGTAAGCACCATCCCGCCTCGGGCCCCTCTCACATCGCCATCGCAGCTACCGCAACCACCGCAGGAGAGGAGCCGGTTCGTCACCGCCGCTCGGCTACTGGCCCGACAAGGCCCGGGAGCATGCGCACTCCCCTCAGTCCCGAGGGAGCCGGGACCAGTCGGCGCTACCTGCGATCAACAGGTCCCGGGCCACTCGGCCCCGCCCCCCGCCTTCATCGCCGGCCCCTCCCACCTGTCCCCTCCCCTTTCTAAGTCTAGGCAGGCCCCTCCCCCTCCCGGCCTTGCGCCCCGCCCCTCCTCCTCCGTTTAAGCCCCTCAGCCGCGGCTTCAGCTCCAAGGCCAACCAAGATTTCGAGAGTTTTGTCCGCTCTAAACGGCTCCGGCTCCCGAGTTCCCGCGAGAATTGGAGGTTTGCGTCAATAAAAAGCGCAAGGCCCAAGGGTCCGGCCCGGCTGCGGGATTAAGGGAACTAGAGTACAGGCGAGGCGGTTGATGCTGAAGAACAAGGAACCAGAGGTGGGCAGAAAGGGGGAGTACTGACACTTCAGCTGCGTTTCTCTCTTTACCTGCTCCCTGTAGTCCCGGAGAAAGAGCCGGTCCCTGCCCCACGCACTTTGTGGAAAGGAAGCCGCGGGAGATCCAAGCTGGCTCTCGGCAGCTATCTTTTTAGGGACTCCGTTGTTGCATTTCTTTGGGGAGACGTGGGTGCTGCTACGATTACTTGTCAGTGATTGATGCTCAAGAGGGCGGGAGGGGGCCGATGAAGTGAACCTTTGCCTCATAACTTGCATGACCACAAGCATATGACTTGGGTAGCCTGGGAAGGGTCATCCTTCAGTGATTTACCTCACGCATCCCAGTTTCTTGAGTGGAACCGCACAGAAAGCTTTGTGGTGCATACAGCTCGGTATGTTACTAACACAAAGTTAATGGGAAGAAGGAAGTTGCGGCTGCAGCCTGTGTGTGAAAAGTGAATGAAGAGGGTGGCCAGTGGTGATGGCTGTACAACAATATGGCTGTACTTAATGGCACTGAACTGTACTGTTTAAAGCGCTTAAATGGCACATTGTATGTATGTTTTACCATAATAAAAATGAATTTGAAGGAAGAGCTTTGTGTACCGGTTTGGAATATCGTCATGCTCGGTAGTCTCTAGGCCATTTGGGAGGCAGGTTTGGGATATCATTTAACCTCTGGTTTTTCTTCATCTTAGTATGTATTTTCAACAACACGAAATGTCCCGCTGTCCTATGACAACAGCCAATGTCGTGCTTTCCTGGTTCCTAATCTTTGTCTTTTTATTACTAGCCAAATCTCATTTTACTGTCCTTTCTCATAAGGGCCTTTGTTATTTGTTTTGTGATCTGAATTGTACCCTCAAAATTGAAATCCTTTTCTATTTTTTAAGTTCTGTCTCAGAAAAGTATACCAAATATTCATTTATTTGCATTTCTACATCTATGCCTTTCCTGAAATACACTCTGTGCCAAGATGACTTCCCTGTTACTTGTTCTTTTTATTCAAATCACATGAAAATTATCTATGTGCCAGACAGTGTACTAATCTTAGAGGATACCACCAAAACAACTTGGGTGGAGTGTTTGCATAGTTACTTTATGATGTGATGGTGTAGTGCAGCTATGTGCCCAGAGAACTAACGGCTGGTTCTCAGAAGCATTAATCCAATTGAGGTTTGGAGAGGTTGTAAGTCAGGAAATATTTCAGGAGAAAATGATTCCGGAGAGTTAATGAAGTCGGATGTGTGTGAGGGAGGTGGGAGAGGTGAGAGAATAAAAGAAGGGATCATTTGAAGGAAAGAAACCATACAATGAGAAATTTATCTTTACACAACTAAAACAAAGAACAATCTGATGCCATAATTCGAGGAAGTGAGGCTAGAGAAGTAGGCAAAGGTCAGATCATGGTGAGCATTTTAAGGATTTTAAAATTTAAGGATAGATAAATTTAAGTAGTATTTTTGAGTACTAGTGTGAGCCAAGTATAAGGTACAATGAGGATTAAGATTCATTTCCGCCCTGACCGGTTTGGCGCATCAGCCTGCAGACTAAAGGGTCCCAGGTTCCATTCCGGTCAAGGGCATGCATGTACTTTGGTTGCAGGCACATCCCCAGTAGGAGGTGTGCAGGAAGCAGCTGATTGATGTTTCTCTCCATCGATGTTTCTAACTCTCTACCCCTCTCCCTTCCTCTCTGTAAAAAATCAATAAAATATATTAAAAAAAAAAGATTCAGTTCCAACTCTCAGAGTTTACAATCCAGTACCGGTAAGACAAGTCATCAAATATCAGTGAATTGTCTCTGTGCAAAGTATTGATTTAATCACTTGTAGGCACTAGGTGAGTGCCCCCAGTACTCAAGGGTAATTTTTTTAAAAGTTCTATAATCTTAACAAATATGAGATGGAGCTAAACAAGGTTTCATTATAGGACTTCCTCATGCGTTAGTAACAACTACAAACCATGAGGACAAATGTATTACTCCATAACTTAATGTTGTATTACTACTTTATGACTTAATAGCCTTGCCTATCTAGAGGAACTGCCATGTAAAACTCAATTACCAAGTTTTTCTTCCTTGTAATGTAATAGCAATCTCTTAAAAAAAAGATTTATTCTTTTTTATTTTAACTGGCAATGTTAATTGCTTGTGAGAGGGAAATTTGGAGGCTGGGTGTTTGGTGAGGGGAGGGAAAGGAGACTTTTATTGTATATTTTTCTGAGTATACAATAGTGAGTGTATTAAAGAAAAATATTTGAATCTCTGTAAAACGAATGCAGTTTTAAAAATGCCTATACCATAGTCTTTAGTAATGACATTATGGAAAAAACCCTGATAGCTACATAATAGATTAAATGGCAAACAAGTTTTTTCTATATAGCGTGAAAGGGGCACTAAAGCAGTGACTTCTTGATTGCAGCTCAGATTACCTGGATTTCCCAAAGACAGAGTGTTTGCTCAGATCATTCAGAGAGAATCTGCCAGACAGAAGATATTCCTCCCACCACCATTTTACTGAATCATTTCTGTGAAGGATGACAGTAATGAAATAATTTCTGAATATTCTCTTCCTTATATACTTGAAGCTTACCATGGTTGTTTTTAAAATAATATTTATACTTGATGCTAATTGATGTGTGATAGCAAACATGTTAGGGCAATTATCTCTCTCTTCTAATTATCTTGATTCCTGATCTTTAAACCAACTCCACGCACATAGTGACTGCTTCATATTAGATCCTGTCACTTAGTTTACCTGTTGACTCCTCTTAGTCTATCCCAAATGCAATTCATCCTGCTTGTCTTTCCCCATTACACACAACTCCATCTTTCTCCCAACCTTCTAGTTTCTATTAATGATCCCCCCACCCATTTACCTAAGCCCAGAAATACACAGCCATATTAGCACATAATCAAAACTTCAAAATATCTTTCCGTATCTGTGTCCCTATACATTTACATAACTTTATTTTCTAACTTCCTGATCTGTAATGTGGATCCTATATAATAAAAGCCTAACATGCAAATCAACCAAATGGCGAACTGCTGCAATGATGGGTCACTATGACACGCACTGACCACTAGGGGGAAGATGCTCAATGCAAGAGCTTCCCCCAGCCTGCAGGCCCCAGGCCAGCCAAGGTGGGTGCCAGCGGGGAACCCCCCAATTCCCCTGCCAGTCGCCCTGCAGAGGGAGGCAACTGACAGTGGCAGTGGGGGGCGAGGCTGACGAGTGGGTAGCGCCAGGTTGGCCAAGGTGGGTGCCAGCAGTGGCCCCCGATCACCCCACTGGTCACCCCACAGATTGGCTCTAATCGCCAGTCAGGCCTAGGTACCCTACCTGTGCACGAATTTCATGCACCAGGCCTCTAGTATTATAATAAGCTGCTTCATCCAGACGTTGTGAAATTGATTATTTCAAAGATCCTTTAAAAAAAAAAAAAAGGTATTTATTTCTGATTATTCCTGTCACTGGCAGAAATAATGAAAAGTAATGACAGTTTAACATATCAATTGAACTTAGAATAAATGACAACTATAATTAGTGCTTAAGTCCCTCTTAACAAATAAGATATACAACTCTAAATTCCTACAATTTGCGAGACTCCATAGGGAATGCAAAACTAACTTCATGTTTTAAAATCTCTTCAGCAGGAAAACTCTTCTTTAGTTTCTGCTATAGGAATATTGATGGGAATGCAGTAAAAGGAATAAAAAAACTACAATAAAGTTATTTTTCTATATTACAATTATTATCAACCTTTATTTCTTTCAGGGTCAACTACCAAATTAACTTACACTTTTTTTTTGAAATGTGTAAGAATTGCTAAATTTATCTTGACTACAGGAAAATAAAAACTTCTCTGTATTAGGAAATATGAATTGCATTTACTATTTCCATTATGTCTTTAAAAGCTACAAACCACCCTTTTTTTCCAATTTGCTCAGCAAAAAAAAAAAAAAAAAAAAAAAAGCAATTTAAAGTGATCTTGGAGATGAATAAATAGCTTTTGGGTGATTCTATTTGTAGGAATCTCCTTGAAGAGAATATATGCCTATGTGCTTGCTTTTACAAGTAAAGGGAAAATATTGTTGGTAGTTGCTTTTTTTATTTTGTTACTCCATCACCATAGAGAATGTAAGAATTAAGAATTGACTGGAGATTTTAAGTTACTACTTTAAAAATATCTTTACTATTTTTTATCTTGGTTTAAAATGTTCATATAAATACTATATTGTCAAGATTAAAATTTGCTGATAAAAATTGTACAACGCTTTAAGCAAATCTTCATTAGATTTTCAAATAATTTATTGAGATGCAATTAACATAAGCTACACTTATTTAACATGTACAGTTTGATATGTTGATGCTTGTAAAATCATCACTATAATTAAGATAAGGAACATATCCATGACCATAAAAAGTTTCCTTGTGCCTCTTTGTAATCCCTATATCCCACCCCCTTCCCTACCTATACCCATACCTAGGCAAGCACTGAACTGATTTACTTCATTATAGGTTAAATTGAGTTTTCTAGAATTTACATGAATGGAATCATACAGTACATACTTTTTTGTCTGACTACTTTCACTTAGCACAATTATCTTGAGATTCATCTATGTTGTTGCACATATCAATAGTTGGTTCCTTTTTATTGTTAAATAGTAAATAGTTCATGTATTAGTCAGCTCTGGCTGCCATAACAAAATACCACAGACTCGATGGCTTAAACAACAGAAATTTATTTCTTACAGGTTTGGAGGCTGGAAGTCCAAGATCAAGGTGCTGGCCTATTCAGTTCCTGGTCAGAGTTTTGTTCCTGGCTCTTGGACAGCTACTTTCTTACTATGAATTCACATGATGGACAAAGGGAAAAAAGATAACTCTTTCTTCCTCTTTTTATAAGATCACCAATCCTATTGGATTAGGGTCCCACACTTATGACCCAATTTAACCTTAATTACCTCCTAAAAGACCGGTCTTCAAATACAGTCATATTGAGGGCTAGGGCTTCAGTTTGGTCCGTGGGGGTTAGAGAAAGGGCACAATTCAGTCCATAGCATCCATTATGTGTAGTACTTCTTTATCCATTCACCTGATTATGGTTCTTTGGGTTGTTTCCAGTTCTGGACTATTACAATTAAAGCTACTCTGAACATTTTAACATGTATTTATATGGACACATGCCTTAATTTCTCTTGGATAAGTACTGCCATAGCTATAGGCTATATTAAAGATGTTGATATGCTTGTTTTAATTTTCATTCTGTTCAAAATACCTTTTAATTTCCTGTTTCACTCCATCTTTGCCCCACAGGATAATTAAAAGCATGGCATTTAGTTTCAAAATATTTGAGGATATTTTAGAGATATTTCTTTATTGATTTATAAATTTATTCTATTGTGGTTAGAGAATGTACTTTGTATGTAGGAATCCTTTTAAATTTATTATACTTTTAAAATGGATCCTATTATGAACTATTTTTATAAATATTCTATGTGCACTTGAAAAGTCTGTATTCTGCTATTGTTCTGTGAAGTATTCTAGACATGTCATTTTTGTCAATTTGATTACTAGTATGTTGTTCAAATATTCTATACCCTTACTGGCTTTCTGTCCATTGTTTCTATAAATTATCAAGAGTCAGATGTTGAAATTTCCAATTATAATTGTGGATTTGCTGTTTCTGCCTGTGGTTTTATATAGCCTTTTATCCTTTTACTTTTAACCTATTTGTGTCCTTATATTTAAAGTTGGTTTCTTGTAAGTATCATATAGATATGTACTGTTTTTTTTATCCAAACTGACAATCTGCCTTTTAATTGGGGTGTTTAGACCATTTTCAAATGGTGTAATTATTGACATGCCTTGGTTTAATTAAACTTATCATCATTCTGTTCATTTTTTATCTGTGCTATCTATTCTTTGTCCATGACTTTTTTGTACAACCCATGCACTGGGAATTGTTTCCTCATTTTCAAAGGTTTCAGTTTTTTTAAAAGAGTGTGTGATGGAAATTTTAAGTGGCCTATAAAGCCTAAAACATTTCATATCTGGCCCTTTATAGAAAAAGTTGGCTGATCCCTGTTCTAAAATTTTGTTACTGATTTTTTATATATTTCCCATATCTCTATTTAACATGTTCAATATTTCCTCTAGTTTTATGAATATATGAATATGATTATAACTCTTTTTTTTAAATCTTCACCTGAGAATATGTTTATTGCTTTTAGACAGAGATAGAGAGAGAAAGAGAAACATGGATGTGAGAGAGAAACATCAGTTGTTGTTTCCCAAATGTGCCCTGACCAGGGATCCAACCCAAAACCTTTTGGTGTAGGGGATGACACTCCAAACAACTGAGCCACCCTGCCAGGGCCAGTAATAGCTTTTTTAATACCCTGTATATTAATCTGTACCTTATCATCTATATCACTTCCAGGTTAATTTCAATGAATTGAATTTTCTTATGATGGTTTGCATTTTCCTGCTTATTTGAATGCCTACTATTTATTTGATTGCCAATATTGTAAATTTTACCTTGTTGGGTGTGAGAATTTTTTTGTTCCTTGAGCTTGTCCTGGGAAACAGTATGATGTTTTTTAGGTCTTGCTTTTATGTTTTGACATGTGGAATAAGAGCAGAATTTAGTCTAGGATTAATTTATCCCTAATACGAGGTACAACCCTTTGAGCACTCTGTGAAATCCTGCTGATTGTGATGTTTCTACTCTGTCTGTTAGGAAGAGGCATCATTCTCAGCCCTGTATGAGCTCTGGGGGTTGTTTATGCTAATCCTTTCCAAGGCTTTCCTTCCCCAGTTTCAGGTGGTATTTTCACACATATGCATTGTTCAGTACTCAGAGGAAGATTTGTGAGGGACTCTCTGAAGATCCCTGGAATTCTCTATGCAGCTCTCACCTCTCCTGGTACTCTGATTTCTACCTACCACAGCTTCTCTGGACTTTCAGCTCTATCTCCTCACTCAAGGAGCTAACCAGGCTTTGCCTGGGATCCTCTCCCTGATTTGCACTCTGAATACTCTCTCCATAAAATAAATTAGAGCAATTGTGGGCTTCATCTCATTTCTTGTCTCTTGGGGATTATTGTCCTTTCTTGTGTGATATTCCTTTTCTTGAAAATCATTACATATATACTAGAGGCCCAATGCATGCAATTCATGCAAGGGGCTTGGCCATTGCAGCCCTGGCTGGCCCTTGCAGTCCCACCTTCATCTGGAAGGTCATCCAGACAGATGTTCTGCTGTTCGGTCTAATTAGCGTATTAGCTCTTTATTATATAGGATATTTATTTAGTTGCTTTATACAAGAAGTTTTGGTTGGGCAAAGGACTAGTAATTCCAGTCCTTGTTACTCCATTCTAGCCTAAGCAGATGTTCACTAGATATTTTAACAATATTTTAAAGTTGATTTTAGAGAGAGAGGAAAGGAGAGGGAGACAGTGCTAAAAACATTGATGAGAGAGAAATATCAACATCATTTGGCTGCCTCCTGCACACCCCTTGCTGGAGATCGAGTCCAAAACCAGGGCATGAGCTCTGGCCGGGAATTGAACTGGTGACCTCTTAGTGCATTGGTCAATGCTCAGCCACTGAGCCACACTGGCGGGGCTCATTAGATTTTTTAAGGCCCTTCACAATTAACATCTACCTACCTTTCCAACTTAGCCTTTGTCTTAGCTAAACTGGAGGTATTTCAGTCTTGGCATTTTGTTCACTTTCTTACCTCTGCCTGAGTTTCCTTCCACCTTTTCTAAATTTGATACAAGACTGCTATGGTTTGAATGCTTATGTTTTCCCCGCACCCCAACTCTTATGTTGAAACCTAACCCCCAAGATGATGTCATTAGAAGGTGGTAGCTGATTTGGTCATGCAGGCTCTATTCTCATGAATAGCATTAGTGCCCTTAAAAAAACAGCCCAAGAAAGCTCCTTTGCCCCTTCTTCTAAGTGAGAACACAATGAAAAGATGCCGTCTATAACCAGAAAGTAGGCTGTCACCAGACATTGAATGTACCAGTGCCTTGATCTTGGACTTTCAGCCTCTAGAACTATGAGAAATAAATTTATATTGTTTATAAGCCACCCAGTTTATGGTATTTTGTTACAGCATCCTGAACAGACTAAGACAAGAAATAGATACCACAGGGTTTTCTAGTCTCTTAGCATTAGGGGTCTTCTAGTTTCCCAGAGAATTTTTACTTTAGATTGTCTTTGTCATACCATCAGCATAGGAAAATGGAAGGGATTAAAAGTGGAAGATATTTTCTCTGAAACTCCTTTCAAAAATACTTTGCATAAAGCAGAATAAATTTTGAGCTGGACTGCACCTATATGTAAATAATTTACTATTTAGGTTTTTCCAGGGAGAACTAGTCTACCTGTTGTTTTGATACAATGAAAAGACTGCTATTGAATTACTTATCTGGAAACTAGATTCAGACCCTAGTGTGTCACTAACTGTGTTAATCTGGACAAGCCATGTAACCACCTGCACTCTCGGTTTCTTCTGTATTGTGAGCAGAACACTAATGTCATAGGCTCTATTAGTCTGTGATTCCCCTGTACATGTAATCTTGTCAGTTCTATTCAACTTGTTTTAATTTCTTTCATGTTGCCTTTGATGTTTTTACAGGATATTTCACTGAACATGAGGAGGGCTGAGTAAGGTAGATTTAGTGCTTATTTTGTCTGCTCAATTATTTACAAGCTCTCAGTTATAATCTGAATTTTTTTTTTGCTATAATGATTGCATTTATGGGGTAATCAGAAATGTTTCATATGTACTATCCTGGAATAGAAAGAAATTCATTTTACATTGAGTTTTTCTGGCATATATATTAATATGAAAGTTCCTTTTAGGTACATAACATGTTTAGTTCTTATTTCTATCTGGCATAGTACTTTATAAAGCAGACTTCAATAAATATTGTACATTATATTTATGCTTTTACATACTTTATCTCATTCTCTGAAAAAATGATTAAGAATGCATATTAAGATAATATTTAATTTAAAGTTCTGGACCTTTGAGGAAAAAAAATAAAATATAACTAACTTATCTTTTTTTCAATCCTTAAAGAGTTAATCTATTATTTTTACAATTGCTAGACATCTCTTATACAAAAACCAAAGTGACCGATATGACCAAATGACTAGAGCGACCAGTCGACCAGTCGCTTTGACGCGCTCCCACAGCCAACCTCCCGCAACCCCTCCCACACCCCAGCTGGCCAACCTCCTGGGGTCCCTCTCCCCAACCAGCTGGCCCCCGACAGGCCTCGATCACCAGCTGGGCCGAGGGACCCCACCTGTGCACGAATTCGTGCACCGGGCCTCTAGTAGTATAATAATAAAGTAATGAAATTAGTACTGCTTGAAATCAGTTAATGAATCCTTTGTAAACAAATTAACAGTGCCTTTCTTACATGCAGTCAGAAAACATAAAATTGACTCTTGGATGATTTTAAATTTTATTTTATTTTATTATTACTTTTTTTATTTTAAATTTTAAATGAAGATATTTAGCTCATTTCCTCTTCCTCCACTCTGTCTTCACAAGACAAAAGCTTTGACATTGCTGAACTATGTTCAAGGCCCCTTGAACACTGTCATTTCTCATTCACTGATAGTAATGAGGTCCCTCCTCTTCCTTCTTTCTCTCTTTCTCAGCTTATTCTGAATGTCTTCTGCTTCTAGTTTATGCCCCTCCAAACTATCCTCCACATTGCTAAATAATTTTTCTAAAATGCAAAATTTATTGTTTCCATGCTTATCATGAAAATTCTTTGGTAGCTATCTAGGGTCAAGTGCAGGTTTCTTAGCAAAACTTATAAAATCTATATATGGGATATATGGGATGAGAATAATACTGGCAGAAGGAGCAAAAGGGTTCCTGAAGCAAATCAAATAGAACCAAGAAGAGTGTTCAACTAAGGTGGTTTGAGGCAGCTTTTGCAGAGTGAGAACTACTACTTGTTATCTAGTGCAGATCAAGGTTGTTATTTGGACAAGAGTATTTCCAAATTACCAAAATAATAGGATGAAGATAAAAGACAAAAAGGAGTTACATATATAAGAAAAATAGGACACCTATTATGTAGTGATGTGTGTGTATGTTTAGGGGAGGGAGATAGGCAGATATTAATCTTTGTAGTTCATAGGTTGTATGTCAAGATAATATTTAATTAAAAATTCTGGGCCTTTGAGAAAAAATTTGAATCAAGTGTACACTAGACTATTAGGCCACATTCTTACCAGATGGAGCAAGGACATTACTTGAAGATTCCACCCATGTAGGAATTCATGCACTGGGCCTCTAGTTCTATATATAAACCACAAACTAATTCTAAGCTGTGATGTGTAACTACATGCTAGTCACATTAGTTTTTTAAAAATTGATGAGAGAGAGAGAGATTGACCAACCCGCCCGCCCCCCCCCCCCCCCCCCCCCACACACACACACAGACACACACACTGGGGAATGAGCCTGCAACCAGGGCAAGTGCCCTGACCAGGAATCAAACTGGCAACTTTTTGGTGCATGGGATGACATTCAACCAAATGAGTCACACTGGCCAGGGTTAGTCACATTAGTTTTATTTAGTTAATTGCCATGTAGGCAATATAATTTACTTGTCAATAATTCTGGCTCTTAAAAACAAACAAACAAAACTTTGGTTTAAATTTTGGCTCAGCTGTCCTAAGCTTCTTCACTTGAAAAATGATAAAATAATGCAATTTTATGGAGTTGTGAGCAAAAACGTGTAAGGTACCTGGATCAGTAAGTTTTAAATACAGGATTAACTCATTTGATTTTAGAAGATTTTTTCCCCCAAATTCTGTTCATGGTGGTTTATGAATTAAGAGTGTCCTCAGCTCCCGAGTAGATGGGAACTGATTTTATTTGCTCCTGTGAAAAAGGGGAGGTGCCCATCTTGTTGTGTCTCTTCAAATCCTCCTTCCCTCCTCCTCTCCAAGTTCTCTTTGAATCCAGTGCATGCTGGGCTGGAGGGAGAGGTGTCACAGAAGCTGTGTCATTTGGCATTGTCCCACTACAGGCTGCTGTATGGAAACATAGCAGGGAGTCTAGTGTTTCTCTTAGTGGAGAGAAGGGCATATGCTTCCAGGGCTGTTTTTCTTCCAGGTGGAGGAGGAAGTGTTGAGTTTTCAGTTTTATTTAATCACCATCGACTCTCACTTTCTATTTCTTACTTCCACACTCCCTAGGTTAGGACGCTGCTCTGTGCTTTATGTAACAGCTCACCGCTTCATCAAAGTCAAAATGAACAAATATTTATTGCTCTTTTATAACAAACAAGGCAACATAATTTTAAAGAAGAAAAAATGATGATGTGGACAATGCATCTTTTTATCTGTTAGCCACAGTGCTTGTATAGATATGGAGATGACATTCAGACTTCAGCAGCAGCACTTAGGGCAGATGAGTAGTTTGCTGAAATATGATTATAAAAACACCTGACTCAACAAATTATTTCCTACAATAGTTAGCTGGGTGGAGGCTCACCAAGTTAATAACTAAACCCAACCCTCAAGTCTATTGGCAAAGAGCATATTTCAGCTTAATGACTCTGTATCCACCCAGAAAGATAAAGTTGACTGTGAAGTGGAACATGACTCATTAGGTGCCTGGGACACTGAATGAATGGCCTGTATTGGGAATATTCTGAAAGGTGAGTTGAAGTACGAAACCAGTCTTTTGGAGATGATGAGCCTGAGGCAGATGATGATTCAAAAGGAGAGACAATCTTGTGCAAGAGAAACATCGGGCAGAACAAATAACCTTTGCATCATGAATACTTGACTCAAGAGTTAGAAAAAGGAAACTAAATAATGTACCTCCACAAGTTTAGAACATTTCCTATCTAATTATATTATTAAACTAGAGGCCTGGTGCATGAAATTCGTGCACTGGGAGGGGTTGTCCTTCAGCCCAGCCTGCACCCTCTCCAATCTGGGACCCCTTGGGGGATGTCTGACTGCTGATTTAGCCCCCTAACTGCTCCCCTGCTGGCCCAATCACCCCCAACTGCCCTCCCCTGCAGGTCTGGTCACCCCCAAATGCCCTCCCCTGCTGGCCATCTTGTGACAACTTGGAAGCAGCCATCTTGTGATGATGTGGAAGCAGCCATCTTGTCACTACGGGGGCAGCCATCTTGTGACATGAGGGGGTGAAGGTCAATTTGCATATTACCTCTTTATTATATAGGATGACCTAATGTATTTAAAGCATGTAGTCCAGCATCTGGCTGGCATATAGTGTCACTCAACATAATGTTTCTTCCCTTCATCTCTCATCTGTGCTTTTTTTTTTTTTTAAGAGAAAGAACATCCTATCTAATAAAGAGGGAATATGCAAATTGACTGTCACACTGTCACAAAGATGGCGGCACCCACAGCGGAGGTAGGGTTTCCATAACACAAGATTACTGCACCCACAGCAGAGGCCAAGTTCCCATAATGAGCCTTTAGGAGCAATTAGCAGGGATCTGAGGCTGCGTGGTGCTCGGCCAGGGCAGGGGACCTGAGTCTGCACCCCCCCACCTGGTGGGGCTTGATGGGGGACCTGAGGTTGTGTCCCCTACCCTGCAGGTCTTGACAGGGACCCTCAGGCTGTGCCCCAACCTGGTGGGGTTTGACGGGGGACCTGAGGCTGCACCCCCTGCCTGGAAGGGCTTGATAGGAGTGGGGCTGGCCTGGTCTGGATCTCACCCAATGGGGGTGGGGCTGGCTGGGTCTCAGTCTCGTGCAATTTTGAGGCGCCGCAGGTGGGCAGGGACTTGACTCTGGGTCCCGCAGCATGCCCCAGACTCTGACAGGAGGAAGATTTTCATATACATTTTACTAATTTTCTTTCATCTCTGATACTTCTATTATAGAGAAAGGGCAAATAGCAATATTAAAATATTTCCTCTAATTAATCCTCTTTTAATGTGCATAAATTTCAAGCACCAGGCCACTAGTTTTAAGATAATATCTCTAACAGTTTTAAGATATTAGTATCTAAAATCTAGCTCTCTTTGTTAGTTTTACTCTTAACAGTAACCAACCATGATAGCAAGTATAGTTATCAGTATCAGACTTTTGCCATATGGCTGGCTGAGCATCTATTTTGGGGAACATTTTGGAATGAAGAACATTAGTTTACTTTAGTATACTTACTGTGATTTTGCCCCCCAAAACTACCCATGGCCAAATGTGAATTTTTAAATGTCACTGATAACTAGTTATTCATTTTTTAATGCTCAACTACTAGTGTTGACATTTTAAATTTGGAACCAATCTTTCTAGTTCTTTTCCTGAGAAAATAAATGATGCTTTGAAATAGTAACAAAATAGAGCACCTTTTCAGCTCTTCTACGATAAATTATTCTGCAAGTACCATTAAAGGCTTTGCATTCTGGCCCTGGCTGGGTAGCTCAGTTGGTTGCAGCATCATCTTGTATACCAAAAGGTTGTGGGTTTGATTCCCAGTCAGGGCACATACCTGGGTCAATTAAAAACACAATATATCCTCAGGTGAGGATTAAGAAAAATGTCCTTGCATTCTGAATTAAGAAGACAAACATCCTCGTACATTAAAAAAATGTATATAAGGTATAGACAATCTAAAATATTTGCCTCTTTTTCAACTCTACCCAGTTACTAGTTTACTTAATGTGTACAGCTAATATATAAAGTTCTATATATTTATAAATATATTAAGTTCTATATATTTAGAACTTTATTAAACTTAAATTTATGAAATAACCTCAATATAATTTTTGTCAATGACATTTAATCATATATCTCTCACTTAATGATGTTTTATTGAAGTTTTCTTTCTAGAAAATGCTAACATTGCCCTCTTCTAGAGCAAAATAGCAGGAAAAAAAAATGATGAGGATTTACTTGACTGAGTATATATAGGTTGGATTCTAACTCTCTTGAAAATCCACTTTCCTATTTCAATTCCCCCTTTTCCCTAAGTCCTTCTGATCCAACACACACCCTTTTGGGCAAGTTTTACTTCAACAGAGACAACCTTGTTGTTGGGCCAGTCTGTCTACGGACAGGATGTAACTTGTAAGAAGAAGCAGCATCAATAGTGTGCCAGAAAGACTGAGGTGGCCAGCAGAGGGGCAAGTCTGCCTCTTCTCTTTACTTTGCTACCCAGTATTTGGGTTCCTGCAGAAGTAGACGGCTGTAACTCAGGAGCATGAGGAGCTGTGACTGATAACAGGCTCTTTGTAAGGAAGAGGGGAGAATGCAGGATGCAAGATCATTGAAGGGCAGGAGGTGCTTCCAAAAGGAGCAGAAAACAGCTATGAAGGGTGAAGACTTCAAAGATTTGGCAATTTCTTACCTAGGGCCAGTGTGGTGTCTGTGTGTGTGTGTGTGTGTGTGTGTGTGTGTGTGTGTGTGTGTAAGTGCGCGTGTGAATGCATATACAGAAAGGAACTAGCATTGTGAAATATCCTTAAGCACCATTGATCACCCTGCCTGTCTTTGGAAAACAACAATAAAAAACAAACTACTTTGAATAATTTTGTAACAGGAAGTAACACTGAAAACTGGAGAATGGTGATGTGGAAAAATCTAAGAACCTAAAACAATAGAAGCTAAGTAACTTATTTAACATACTATATATAATTGAGGTTGAGAGTAAATAGAAAGGGAAGTTTAGGCATCCAGTTTAGTTTACCAGGCCTCAAATGCAACTAAGAATCAACCATGTGCCAGACTTTCAAATATATTAATAGATTTTTAATATCTCCTCTTCAAATAATTATAACCCACGTTCTTTTTTGCATTGCTGCTGTCTTAAATTCAAATAATAGTAGTAAAAATTGCCAAAGGAATGGACAAAAAGAAAAGTGTTGGTAATTAGAAAAATCTAGCTAGTAAATATGAGTTGTTATAGAATAAAAAAGGCATATTTCACATTTCACTTTAGTCAAATTAGAGCAAGTTTTTCTTCTGATTATGAGTAGAGATGCCATGTGTGGCTAGTTATTAGACAACATTGGTTTTTGTCATATAAGAATTACTAAAAATACAGTTCTGAAAATCATTTATGCCTACATTTAACCTAGATGATTATAAGAAAAGGATACTGGAAGTAATAATATACACACAAACAATATCATGATGAAAATGTTAAGGGATATGGTTCTTTGCCTATCAATTCTAATTCATTTATTATTTTCACAGTCTATCTCATTTCAAGACCTGTATTTTCATTTTCTTCTTCTAGACACAGAATACCTCTGTTGTCTTATCATGAATTCCTTCTTATGTGACCTTTACCTCTTTTTCATTGACAGAATGTCAAACAAGGGGGGAAGTGGAAAGAAGGGACTTGAAGATGTGCTTCTGGTGAAAACAAATTTTATCTATTTTCCAATTCTACTAGTGGGAAGCCTCCTAATTATCATTTGCACTACGCTTCCAAAGTTAGTGGACGTGCATGAGGAACTAAAGTTCAGGGGCAGCTCTTCATAGGCTTCTTGTTTAGGGTTGGTTTATTCTGAAGAATTTGCCTTACAAATGTTGTTTATAAAATGCACCTCATATTCTTATATTAATTCTTTCCTTATCACTACACTTTATCCTCACTTATCTTGTTCACCTCAGTTTGATTTATTATCCTTCAATAAATTGTCTTGTCCCTCATTCACTGACCAATTTCAAGATGCTGTATTTTTTATATTGACAAACGATTCTTTGGGAAGAGGGGAAGTAGTAATTCTATGTATTGGGAAGCTTCACTATTACTTCCATAACATAATGTTTTGTGAATAATGTTTGAGGTATTAAATAAATTCTATCTTTGAAATGATCATTGAAAAGATTGCCTATTTAAACTCAAAAGAATTTACAACAAAGGACTGAATACTAAAATTGAACAAAACTGCATTTATCTACATGAACTATTCAAAATCATTAATTCTAAACTGTCTGTCATGCTGGTAGTGTACTCTATGAGAGGTTTAAACCATTCAGATGGAAGACAAAAAGTCCTTCAGACTTTCATACTAACCGTGAATACTCAGGTATGAGACTGATGTTTCTGTGACTAAGACTTGTACTTTGTGTAGCTTGTTACAGACTCAGTTATAACCATTTAGAGTAGTTGAAATTAAAACAATAGTCTTTCCTTTTCCAATAGCTAGCTTACATGTTAACAAGTTAATTCAACCTTCTTTCTCATTAGTTTTAAAAAAATTCTAGGAAATTCTTTCTATTGTATGCTATGAGAGATTTTGTTATTGGTTTAAAATCTTTTCAGTATATAATAGGGACATGAGGTAGGGTATAGGTATTCTATATTATAAGCTAATACTACACTGCCAGGTAAATCTTAAAATGGACTAAATTTAATTATTTCTGCTTTGTTTTATGGTAAAATAGCCATGTTTTAAATTTTGCACACCACATCTCAAATTCTCCATTCTGAATCAATCTAACCACCTTGTTCTCACACACAGGACACTGGGAAAGTTCCTTGGGGGAAAATTTCATACTTTTCATTAAATGTCTGTTGGGTCCTCTTGTGGTTTATTTGGTTTTGGTTTTTGAGAAGGCACATCTCTGGATATCCTCCTACATTAACTATTCCTAACCCTCACTGTTGCACCAACTGCCCACATTTGGCCACAGACGGCCTTGCTCTTTCTTCATAGACAAAACTGAAGCACGAGCCGGGAACTTTTTTCAGCTTTGCTACCATTTGCAAACTTATGTGCTTCTATGCACATTCTACAGTTGTCTTTTTCTGTAAGTGGAAGGGGTGTCCTCCTTTGAGGAAGGCTAACCAATTCATCTGTGTTCTAGATCACAGGCCCTCCAAAGTCCTTATGCCTTTGTTCCATCACTTACCCTCTCCCTCTTCTTCTTTATCTTTTACTGGTCCCTTCTCACAGACCTTAGTCCTCTTCCCAGGCCACAAATTAGGATGTTCCACAGGTTCAGTTCTCACCCCTTTTCTTCTCTCATGTGTAACACCACACAGGAAATTTTATCCATATCCATGGCATCAAGCTCACATTAAAGGCATCTGCATCTGCCTCCAGCCCGACTTCTCTCCTAAGCTCTAGGTGTCCACAGGATATCTCTATCTGCCCAAAGATATAGCAATCTTCAAATGTTCAAAATGATCCCTTTGGAGAGGAATCCAAGATGGTAGTGTAGGTAAACACCTAAACTGCTGCCTCCCACAACAATTTCAAATCTGCAACTAAAAGACAAAACGTCTATCACCCAGAACCACGGGAAAGCTGGCCGAGTGGAAGTTCTACAACTAGAAGGAAAGAGAAAAGAGCATTGAGACGTGCAAAAGCGCTGAAAAGCTGAGGTACGGAGGCGCGGGATCTGGGCTGGCAGCAGGTGTTGCGTTTTTCAACCCAAAGGGGAGACAAGCCCCGATTACTCTGAAATACAGTTTCTGGGGAGATGCAGAGGACCCAAACTCCTACAGGGAGAAGCTGGATTGTCTGCCACCCGGTCGGAAAGTGAGGGGGGCCTGCTTGCAGAGCTGCGCACAGGAATAATTGTTTACTGCGCTGGGGCACGGGACGCAGTTGGAGACACAGAGCCGGCTAACTAGCAGCCATTGCTGTTTGCCATGCCCTAGCCTAGTGACGCCCTGAGACCCCGCCCCACACAACCTACAAACCCACCCAAGCTCCAAGCAGCGGCTTTTGCATATGAATGGACTGCCCTATCGCAGCTTAACCTAACAAACTTGCAGCCCAGATCAGACAGCTCCAAAACCTCCAAACCCCAAGCAAAGAGGAGAAAACTGTAGCTCTCACTGTAGCTCCTGCTGGGTGGACTCAGAAAATAGCTGACCTGCACCCCATTGGAGATCCAGAAACCAGTATACCTAGTGGTCAGTGTGAGAAACCAGATTTCAACTCCTCACATCCATAAGTGACACAGTCAAGAGGCAGACTCAGCGAGCACCAAAGCCCCACTGAAACAAGTCCTGCACCATAAGCGTGTCTCCAGCACAGCAGTTCTTATAGACATAGCGAGTCCTCACAGCTGATTGACCTGGAGGTCAATTCCTCCCATTGTACCAACGGCAATTAAGGCTTAACTACACCAAGACTTTGCACTCAGCCCACAAAGGGGTGTACCAAGAGCGTCCACATCAGGTGATTGGGGAGGCTGAGCTACTGCCCCCTATAGGTCACCTAACACACAAAGCCACTCCATCAACACAGGGAAGCAGCCAAAATGCAGAAACAAAGAAACATGTCACAAATGAAAGAAACGGAGGAAAGCAAACTACTGGATGACATAGAGTTCAGAACCACATGTATAAGGTTACTCAAGAATCTTCTAAAAACCGCTGAGAAACTTGATGACACTTCTGAGGAGCTTAGTGAGACCTTCAAGGACCTTAATGAGAATGCCAAAAAAATGGAAAAGGACCAGTCAGAAATGAAGCATACACTGTCTGAAATAAAGAATATACAGAAACTCAACTGTAGATCAACGTACCCCAAGAATCAAACCAAAGATCTGAAATATGAGGAAACAAAAAACACCCAACCAGAAAAACAAAAAGAAAAAATAATCCAAAAATATGAAGATAGTGTAAGGAGCCTCTGGGACAACTCCAAGCGTACCAACATCCGAATTTTGGGGGTACCAGAAGAAGAGAGAGAGCAAAATACTGAAAACCTATTAGAAGAAATAATGACAGAAAACTTTCCCTACCTGGTGAAAGAAATAGACTTACAAGTCCAAGAAGCACACAGAACCCCAAACAAAACAAATCCAAAGAGGACCACACCAAGACACATCATAATTAAAATGCCAAGGACAAAAGACAAAGAGAGAATCTTGAAAGCAGCAAGAGAAAAACGGTTAGTTACCTACAAGGGAGTACCCATACGACTGTCAGCTGATTTCTCAACAGAAACTATGCAGGCCAGAAGGGAGTGGCAAGAAATATTCAAAGTGATGAACAGCAAGAACCTACAACCAAGATTACTCTACCCAGCAAAGCTATCATTCAGAGTTGAAGGTCAGATAAAGAGCTTCACAGACAAGAAAAAGCTAAAGGAGTTCATCGCCATCAAACCAGGATTACATGAAATGCTGAAGGGTATTCTTTAAGAAGAGGAAGAAGAAGAAAAAGGTAAAGATAAAAATTATGAACAACAAAAGGACATCAAATACATACCTACCAACAAGTGAATCTAAAAATCAAGTGAATAAAAATCTGAAGAACAAAATGGACTGGTGAATATAATAGAATCAGGGACATAGAAAGGGAGTGGACTGATGACTCTCAGGGGAAGCAGGTGTGAGGGGTGCAGGAAGAGATTGGACAAAAATCTTACTCCTATGGATGAAGACAGTGGCAGTGGGTAAGGGCATGGGGTGGGGTGGGGAATCAGGTGGAGGGGAGCTATTGGGGGGAAAAAAAAGAGGAACACCTATAATAATCTGAACAATAAAGATTTATTAAAAAAAACAAACAAAAAAAGTAAAATGATCCCTTTACAACTGGACAATTTTATAACCTTCTCTCCCAACTGAAAGGCACTACAGTTGTCTAACTTTGAAACCTAGAAATAATTTTTGTATCTTCCCTCTCTCTGATTCTTTAATCTTTAGAGAATTACCAAGCTGTGTTGAATTTATTTATTTAATTTTTAATATATTTTTATTGTCTGTTGAAATTAATAATAATGAATACTTCTTAATATGGGCCAGGCATTTTTCTAAGAGGATTACGTGTGCCATCTCATTTCATCTTCAGTCACCAAATTATGTGGGTGGCTATTATTATCTTCATTTTAAAAGTAAGAAAACTAGGCACAGTGAGCCAAAATAATTTGCCCAGGTCACTGGGTAGTAAAGGGTAGAGCTGGGATCTATGCCCGGGCTTAACTACAGAGCTGGCCTTTTAATAATCACACAATGCTGCTTCCAGCATGTCAAGATCCCAAATATCTCTTAAATTCACTTCCTCCTATTCTTTCTCATTTTGGTGACTTGATTCATGGCTTCCTTAGTTCTTGCTGGTGTAACTTTTTACAACTTCCTGCCCCAAATCCATTACCTAGGATATGTCTGATTAACCAGTCTTAATCCAATTTTCTGGGGGTGTTGGCTAAGCTATGTCTTTTTAATCTATAGTTTTGAATCTTAATTTTAGGAACAGTTATTCAATTATATATTGGATTTTCCTTTCATTCCATGTATTTTCTTCCAGAACAGTGGTTATTTGTATGTTGTCTATATTTATCATCCTATCTAATAAAAGAGTAATATGCAAATTAACCATCACTCTGCTACACCCACAAGCCATGCCCACCAGCCACACCCACCAGCCAATCAAGAGGGAATATGCAAATAAACCCAACTAAGATGGCTGCAGCCACAGAGAGCAGGAGGGAGGCTTGGGTTTCCCTGGCAATGGAGGAAGCCAAGCTTTCCACCTGCCCTTGTCAGCCCAGGCCTCCACTCAATGCTACAAAGTTTCAATTATAGAAGATAAATAAAGCCCAACAGAAATGGCAGCAGCCACGGAACTGGAGAGAGCAGGAGGCTAGGGTTGCCCTCGGCGATGGAGGAAGCCAAGCTTCTGCAGCCCTGGCCTGCTTTGGTCTCTGCTTAAAGCTACAAATTCAATTATAGAAGATACATAAGTCCCAACAGAAATGGCTGCCACCACAGAATGAGCAGAAGGCTTGGCTCCACTCCAGGCTACAAAGTTTCAATTGTAGGAGATAAATAAATCCCAAATCCTAGGGCCTCTGCTTGGGTCACCAGGGGGCATGGCCGGCCTGAAAACCACCACAGGCCCCTCGCCCAGGCCACCCCACACCCCAAGGGAACCCCCACCCTGATCCGGTACACCCTTCAGGGCAAACCAGCTGGCCCCCACCCATGCACTAGGCCTCTATCCTATCTAATAAAAGAGTAATATGCAGCTTGACCATCACTCCAATACACAAGATGGCTGCCCCCATGTGGTCAAAGATCCTGCCCCCATGTGGACACAAGATGGCCACCACAAGATGGCCAGCAGGGGAGGGCAGTTGGGAGGGACCAGGCTTGCAAGGGAGGGCAGTTGTGGGCGATCAAGCCTGCAGGGGAGGGCAGTTAGGGGTGACTAGGCTGGCAGAGGAGGGAAGTTGGGGGTGACTGGGTCTGCAGGGAAGGGCAGTTGGGGGGGACCCAGGGCTGCAGGAGAGGGCAGTTAGAGGTGACCAGGCCTGCAGGGGAAGGCAGTTAGGGGCAATCAGGCTGGCAGGGGAGTGGTTAGGGGGTGATCAGGCTGGCAGGCAGAAGTGGTTAGGGGAAATCAGAAAGGCAGGCAGGTGAGCACTTGGGAACCAGCAGTCCTGGATTGTGAGATGGATGTCCGACTGCCCATTTAGGCCCGATCCCAGGGCCTAAATGGGCAGCTGGACATCCCTTGAGAGGTCCCAGATTGGAGAGGGTGCAGGCTGGGCTGAGGAACAGCCCCCTCCCCGCACGAATTTGATTATATTTTTATTCATATCTATTTTACCTTTTGTTGATTCTAATGAGAAGCTTACATCTGTAACAGTTTCATTTTATTCTTCTATTAATTCATTTTTCATCTTCTATTTTCTTTTCATCTCTCTTTCAAAAAATCTCTAATTAGTCTTTCAGGCTCATTAATTTAAGAAGGCCAAATTGCTTTTAGTTTCTTTGAATCTTGGGAGAACTATTTGTTTAAAATTGACCCATTTTTCTAGGAAGGGTTCTGTAATTCTGTGTCCTTTATTTAACTTTTGTTTGTCTCTCTCCTTTGTGTTTTTCTTCAATATCTATGTTTCCATCAGCAAAATGATGTTTTAGAAAGAATAAAATATAAAGACAAATGATAACTTGGCAGATGGAAGTCAGGCTGCTATACATGGAAATGGTAAGTGTGAAGGAATATGAGGTATGCCTGGTTTTAGTTCCCAGGTAGCAAGGATGCTGACTTCACATGACTTTTGGTTATGTGAGCCAATCAGTTTCTCTGGTGGCAGGGCTCTGTGACATAAAAGAAGAGGCAGAGAGAGGACCAAGCAGAGATGTGGAGGGCTGCAGCCAGAAGGGGCAGAAAAGAGGTTGTGTCAGCAATGCATAAGCCAGAAGAAAGAAGTGGGAATTTAAAAGCCATATCGTGTTACACCACAGCTCAGTTACGCTAAACATATGCAATTTACTCATTTCTGTCTATAAAAAAACTGGTCTTTTGCTAAGCTTCTAGCTTCTGATTAGTAGAAAAATATTAACATTTTAAGCCTATGACATTTAAAATTTGCTGTAGCATTATAACCTAAATAGTCCTTCCAAATAAAGTTCAGTCTCATGGAAGATAAGCTCTTAGGTACCTTCCATTCCCACATCTCCTACTTGTGACTCCTTCACAGGCCATGTCTAGGTACCTGGAGAGAGGTGTGCCGTACATGACCTCCTAATGGTGAGTCACAGTCCTCAGATGTGATATTCCCTTGGTCCTCTGATTCCTAATTGTTTTCCTTTATATCTACATAAGGTTAAACTAAGATACATTTCATTTAGCACAATCCACAAGTCACAATTAGTTATAATTCTTTGCTGGTTTTGCATACACTAGTGCATATTTGTTATCTGCTTATTATCTTCTCTGGCAACAAAGTCTCTTATTCTCCGGCCACATAAGTGGTCATGGGACCTAATCAGATAATCACAGTGCCTTACCTGCTAATCACAATTACCTAAGGAATGATCTTGTACCTCCACTGGCCCAGTCAGAGTTCTTATCTGGAGTTTTTATTTTTAAAAATATATTTTATTGATTTTTACAGTGGGTTAGAGCGTTAGAAACATCAATGAGAGAGAAACATCTATCAACTGCCTCCTGCACACCCCCTACTGGGGATGTGCCCACAAGCAAGGTGTATACCCTTGACCGGAATTGAACCTGGGCCCCTTCAGTCTGCAGGCCAATGCTCTATCCACTGAGCCAAACCAGTTAGGGCTTGTCTGGAGTTTTTAATCTGGAGCTGAGAAGAAATTGGGAGGAGGTGAAGCTGGAACTATGGACAACAATGCCCCTTCCTTGATGGAGAAACTGTTCTGAAAGAATGAGACCAGCATTCATTGAGAAGCAGAAATGATCACTAGAGAAAAATCCTAAAGAAATTAAAATTTTTGCTTCCAATCAACCCCCCAGGCCATCTCTACCTTTCCCCTGTTTACTGTTTGGTTATGTGAGCCAATTATTTTCTCTTTTTAGAATTTGCTTTAATACTTGTAACCAAGACAATCAACAAAGGGAAAGTTAAAATTGTTGCTTTATTTTAACTGTGGGAATGAAAAGTGTAAACTTGTACAACCACTGTGGAGAAACAATTTGTATTTTCTACTAAAGTTAAAGATATCCATACCTATTACCTACGAATTCCACACCTAGGTACTCACTTCTAAGAAATGTTTGCACAGGAACTTCAAGAGACATGACTAAGAATGCTTATAGCATCATTAGCTCTCAATCTGGAAATAATCCAAGAACCTTCTGTATGTATGAACATAAGAATGGATACTTTATGATATATATTAATATAATTGAATATACATTGAGAACAGGTAGATTTATCAACATGGTAAATAAAAAGTACATTGATGAATAAAGAAAATTTATTGAAGAAAACTTTTATATCATTTCAATTATATAATTCTTGAAAACATGTAAAAATAAACAATAGGCATAATTATATGTGCTGCATACATGTGGTAAAACTGCATTGTGTGAGATTGATGAAATTCAGGGTAGTGTTTGTCTCTTAAAAAGGAGAAAGGGAACAAAGATTTTGGTTATGTGTTTTTTCTTAAGTTGTATTGTATGTACATGCATGTTTACTTTATTATTTTTTAAATTGTATGTATAAATTATACTTTCTTGTTTGTATGATATATTTTATTAAAGAAAAACCAATTAATTAATTTGGAAGTAACACATTATTAGGTTGGGTCCATTTTCCATCTTCTGGTAATAAATCACAAGAAATTAGAAACATTTTAAGAATTCAATGGAAGGAGTTGTTACTAAGTCTGATACCAAATTGTTTTTATTTTAAATTTCTAATTATTTTATAACAAAATGAATAATAATACACATGGACACACTATTCAAAACAGTCTTATCTAGAGTTTTAAACAGTGCTAGTTAATTAAAATAATGAAATAGTAAAAAAATGAAATGATATACCATAGCTATTGACTATTAACTACATTTTCATCCTCGAATGTCTTGGTTAAAGTTTTAGTTTAGTCTCTGGTGAAATACACCAAAAGCAAAATAAATGCAGGGATATTTCAAAGTGGCAACATGGCAATGTTTGACTTTGTAAAACTCAGAAAATGACTCATCTTCCATTTTAGGACATATATTATTTCTTCATATGTGGTTGGGAACCATAGAAACTATGGCTGCAAACAGTGTTGGAAAAAGCAAACACAGCTATTTTTAGGACTATGATGATTTTGAACATAATCAGCACTGAACTAATAAATCATATGGAATTAGATTGGTTATATATTTAGTGTTGAGTGGATCCTGGCAACCTCTGGTCAAATGCTTTGCAATTAAACATTACAATACCTCCAGGTGTGAGTCCTCTGGGCCAGTACACAGATAAATATTTACATAAACCTGCTGCACAGCAGCTCTCTATTATCCTAGTAGTCCATGTGGGGACACAACTCAAACATCAATAATAGGAACATCTAGTGCCTCCTTCGGGTTTTATTTACTAAATTTATCTTTCAAAAAACATTTTAAAGTTTGATTTTGAAATATACATACACAGAGATGTGTAAAATAAAAATAGACAAGTATTTCAAAGGGCAGACCAGTGTGACCGCCACCCGGGTCAAGCAATAGAGGCCAGCAATGCGCCTTTCCTGACGGCAACCCCCTCGGTACCTTTTACAAGGAACCACTGTCCTCATGTTTTTGCTAATTCCTTGTTTTGCTTTCTAGTTTGGCTTCCTAACTATGTATCCCCAAACTACATAGTTTGGTTGTGTCTGTTCTCAATCTTTACAAATGGAATCATAGTGTTTATGATACTGTGTCTAACTTCTTTTGTTTATTATTATGTTCCATTAGCTCCATCCCTGTTATTATATAGAGTTGCTCTCGTAAAACTCCTTAATCTTTCTTATATCCTCTGCCATGCTTTGTAATTTCTATAGCACTCTAGTGATGAGAGGTACCAATAATTCTACTTTGGTATGTATATAATTATGATCTCCCTGGCTCTCTCAGCATATAATAATATGTATTTTAAATTATAACTTTTATTCACCATGTGCTAGGACTGCATAAAACACTGTTCATATAATATTACTATACTCAAAATAATTCTATGTGGCATGTAGGTTTAGCATACTGTTTTTGATAAGAAACTGAAATTCAGAAAGATAAGTTCTGGGTGTAGCCTTTCTGATATTTAGGTGTCAGCAGCACAAATCTAGTTTTTTAGCTATTGTTTTTGGTGTGATTTTAGTGACATTAAGTGAGCAAATGAGTAAACTTGCCATTTCATAGCAGTCTTTGTCTATCTCACCAAGCCCTTGGCAAATTGCCCTAATGTTCCATTGGTGCTTGCATTTTTGTACTCCCTTTAAAGCAACAGTTTTTTTTTTTTTTCTACTATTCACACAGCAGTCACTTCTTTCTGGCCTATGACACCTACAGAATATCTCTGTAAACTTACTTTCATAGGAGTACTAGAGAGGGGACTGCCTTCTTGTAGGAACCCAGGAGGAGGTCAGTCTAAATAAGCAGGGTGTCAGGGTGGGAAGAGCACAGAGCTGAGAGGCTACATCAGTTCTACATGGGATTGTCATTAGCCGGCTGTGGTGACCTTGGGTAAGTCACTTAAGCACTATAGGGCTCAGTTTCATCACGTATAAGTGAGGGGGTTGGTCAGTCATTTTCAAACTGGAGTTCAAGGACCATCCTGAGTTCTGATTTTAAATGCAGATTTTTGGACCTCATAAAAACCCTCCAATGTGGGAATCCATAGGTGTAACAAGCTCCCAAGTGATTCTGACACCCACCAAGAGTGAAAGCCAATGAAGCAAGAGATATCTGTCCCAAGTCTCCTCTAATTTTAAAATTCTGGGACAGAATTTGAACTTTTGGTACCTTAGTATTTTTCATTAGAGCTAGGTGCCTACTTATTACAAAGAGTTCTATTTGCTTTTGTTAACAAAAATAAATACAAAGCCATTAAAATTTAAGGTGCTAAATAAATACTGCCTATCATTGCTATGAGTAAACAAAGATAACACAGGTCTAAGGTATTAGTCATCAAAATAGCTTGGGGCTGTTTGGTATTCATAAACTGAAAAAAAAAGATTGCTCTGATGGCATTCTATTATATCATTAAGAACTATTAATACAGTGTAGCAGGAAAAGCAATATCACCTGTCTACAGGACACAGCAGGGTCTATGTGATTAACAATGAATAATATAGAGTGCTATATAGTCATTAAAAAAAACCCAAACTAGATAGTCATTTAGACTCTCAAAACAACTTTAAGCCCAGAGGCGTGGCTCAGTGGTTGAGCGTGGACCTATGCACCAAGAGGTCACAGTTCAATTCCCGATCAGGGCACATGTCTGGGTTGCAGGCTCGATCCTTCATGTGGGGTGTGCAAGAAGTAGCTGATCAATGATTCTCTCTCATTGATGCTTCTACCTCCCTCTCCCTTCTTCTCTATGAAATCAATTAAAAATATATTAAAAAGCCCAACAACTTTAAAAGTCAGTTTACTTAATTGTGGAATATGCTAAATATATCACCCAACAGATTGGAGACAGTCTGTTGGCTGATTTATTTTTACTTTGATATTACATTCCTTACATATTTTTCAAATTCCTTTGCAATTACTTAGGGGAGAGGGCTCTCTTTATACTATTTCATACTTTCATGGAGCTATTCTTTATATCCTGAGGAATTGAGTCATCCAATTAATTGCTTTCATTTTTTTTTGTGATTTCTTTTTTCACTGGGAATAACTAACCTGAAATTTCTGCCTTTTCCCATCCAAAATAGCCTGCAGTCATTCTCAAACCCATCCCTGAGCCAAGAGGTACACTCATCAGTGAGAAGACTCACAGACCACAGATTCTCAGGTAGGGGGCTTAGTCCCCGAAGGAGGCGATAATGGAATCTCCAGGAATGTGTGTAATTTTGAAAAGCTCCCCAGGTATTTTTCTCTAATGCTTGAATTCCAAAGCTGGATCCAAAACCTGTCACATAGCAGTTGTTCAGATATTCAGTAGCAGTCTAGAAAACTTTAACACAGGAGTTGCTATGCTGCTGTAAAAACAAGATATTACTATTTGAAGTGAAGAGAAAACTTTAATATCAAAAGTATATAAATGCATGGACAGGAATAACACTTTTCAAAATCTTATGGTTATTGATCTCTACATTAATGTAGACATTGTTATTTATTTTCTTAATCAATTCCCCATATCTTTCCCTCCTTTCCTTCCTTCTAGCCCACCAGAAAGGTAAAACAGACAAAACTGTTTAGTAATTATTCCTACTCTTTCTTTTTCACAGAAACCTTGTAAATTAATTTGGCCTTGAAGGAGGGGTAGGCTTGATTACCTGAGAAAATGCAGACAGTGTATCAGTCAGAAGGAAGATGAGCGTGCTCAATGACTTGGAATTTAAGAACAGTGAGAAGTCCATTTTGGCTGAAGTCAAGTAGAATATGGTTTTAAGATGTATACGGAGGACCAATCCTGGCCAAATGTCAAATTTTAGGCTAAGGAGAGGATAAGAGAGAGGAACTGTTGAAGGTTTCTTTCTTTCTTTATTTTATTTTTATTTTTTACTGTGTGATTCCATTTCATTTTTTAAAAAGTCTTCATTGTTGAAAGTATTACATATGTTCCCCTTTTACCCCCATTGATCCCTTCTAGCCCGCCCCTTGTCCCCCTTCCCATTCCAGGCCTTCACCACTCTGTTGTCTGTGTCCATGGGTTATGCAGCTATGCGTACAAGTTCTTTGGTTGATCTCTTCTCACTCGCCTGAAGTTTTCTTTTTATTAAGTGCAAAAACAAATTTTCATTTTTCAAATTGAGATATAATTGATGTTTAAAATTACATTAGCTTCAGGTGTACCACATAATGATTTAATATTTGTATATATTGCAAAATAAGCACTATGATGAATCTAGTTGATATTATCACACATAGTTGCAATTTTTGTGTGGGATGAGAACTTTTAAGATCCAGTTACCTGCTGAAGCTTTTTGAATGGATACTCACATGAAGCAACTGATGTTCTAGAAGATTAATCTGGCAGCTGGGTGGAGTGTGGCTTGGAGAGCAAGCAGAAGCAGGGGGAGTAGTTGGGAGGACTGAAAGCAGGTCAGAGACAAAGAAGTTTTGACAAGCAACTGCATAAAAGAGAGGAAGAGTAAGTCTTGAACAGAATTTAAATGAAATACCAATAGTACATGTTTGCTTACTAGACTGGGAGAATAAAGAAGAAGAAACAGACGCAAGGTCTTCAGTCTGGGGGTTTCCTGGGATCCTGCTTCCTTCAGATTTTCCACTTCATTTCCTTTTTTAACTGTCAAACTCCTTTTGTTGTTGTTGTTTATTTATTTAATTATTTTAAAAAAGATTTATTCTTGAAAGAGTTATGCTCAAATGCTGTCTTGCAGCCTACTTCTGCTGCCACTCCTCCACTGAGACGGTTCTGGCAAAGATCACCGATGACTTGGCTGCTAAATGGAGCAGCCTCTTTTCAGCTCTTATTCTCTTAGCCCACTCTGGAGCATTTGGTAATGCTGACTTGTTTCTAGATTCTAAAATATTCATTTCCATTGGCTTTTATAACATTGTATTTGACTCCCCAGATTTTGATTACTTTTCAAAATCTTTTAATGGCTCCTCTTACTCTGTCAATGTCATATATAGTGGGCCACCAGAATTGCATTCTTAATCTTATCACCATATTCCCTGAAACCACCCACACTACTGCCAAATTCTAACTTATCAACTTCTATAACTTGGTTTATCATCTATAACAATTCCCAAAGTTATAACTTATGCCCATATGGCTCTCCTGAACCACAGAATTCTGTTTCCGTTGCCTTCTGGATATCTCCACTTGGATGAAGCATAGATATTTCAAAATTAATATGTTCAAAACTGAACTCAATATATTCCCCTCTAAAACCTACTTCTCCGTCTCTATTTCCATCTCAGTTAATGATCTTGCTCTCCAGTTATGTGGCTAAGCTAAATCTATGCATGCTTCTCCATTAATGTTTACATATGGTCTGTTTTGCATTGTCTTGTTCATTCTCTATCCTCCCTGCCATTGCCCCTGACTTTGTTCAGGTTCATGCACTTTCCCACTGAGACTCTTCCTAACTCACTCCAGTTCCTCCAGTCTCTGTCCACGCCAGTCCGTGCTCCACAGCATCACCAGAAACATTGTCTAAAACCAATCTCTATTCCTCTTCTGTGAACAAATAGCTTTCACTCTCTCTGGCCTTAAGATAGAGTCCAAATTTCTCATTATGGCATTCAGGGGATGATCTGACCACAAATAGCTTTTCCAAACTTATCTTCCATCATCGCTCAAACGTTCAGTTTCTGCTTCATTTAGGTTAAATGACTATGTGAACAAAATACTTCATTTCCTGCCTCTGTGGTTTTTACACTTTGTTCTTTCAGGTTTCCTTCTGAATTCTTCACCAGGTAAACTCCTATTGCCTTGTCAAAATCCAACTCAAATCACTTCAGACACTGGTCTGCGACTTATGCTGAACCTCTCTTTGCCATGGATTCAGAGCCTGTTCCTCCACTTAGCAAGACAGAAACCTGAAGTTTTCTGAGAGTTAAGATGCAAGAGGATTGATTTATATCAGTTAGATTCATGGAATTCACTTAAATACAACTTTGAACCAATTTATTAATTTGCAATGAAAATCATAACTATCAAGCAAATTTTAAAGTTCATGATCACTAGTGTGGAACTCATTTATAGGAAAATCTCCATAGGAAGCTACATTATAATTAGGTTGCTAGTTGACCATGAAATCAGTGCAAGAAGGCTATGGATGATACTAATGATTGTTGACACCAACACAGCCTGAAGCATCCATCTATGTTATAAGGGTATATGTGCCAGATGGACTAAATGTGAAAACATGGCAGGAATTTGCCTACCTGGGATAATGTTAGAGACAGACTAGAAAAGCCATTGCTCCCTTTTCTTAGACAGCAGTGTTCACTATGTGCCTTTTGGTCCTACATCCTTTCTCTTTAGCCATAAAATTTGAATATCTCAGGGTTTTCAAGCTCTGATTATAAATGTAGTCATCATGATTGCAAAGTCTCTGATAGGTCCTTCTGTCTGTCCCCTTCAGGGGCTTCTAAGAATGCTTATTTGGGTTCATGCATAAGCCTTGGTCAACCCTCTATGGCATAAACACTGTAGTCTTCAAACATTGGTATTTCCAAAGAGTAGCCGCAGAAATAGAGTAGCTGATGGAAATAACAAGAGAAACAGAATTAGAAGTGGAGCCTGGAGACTGAATTGCTTCAATCTCCTGATAATATTCTAATGGACAAGGGGCTTCTTCTTATGGATGAGCAGAGAAAGTGGTTTCTTGATAAGGACTCTACTCCTGATGAAGATGCTGGGAAGATTGTTGAAATGACAACAAATAACTTGGAATGTTACATAAACTTAGGTGATAAAGCAGCAACTGTGTTTGAAAGAATTGATTCCAATCTTGAAAGAAGTTCTGTGTGCAAAATGCTCTCAAACAGCATTGAAAGCAATGGAGAAATTGCTCTGGAGAATTTAGAATTCTGCTGCTTATCTATAATAACAAAAGGGTAATATGCAAACTAAACTGGACAGCTGAATGACCTTCCGGATGTCCTTCCAGACGACTTTTTGGATGAAGCCACTGCAGTGGGGGTGATTAGGGATGATCAGGTAAGTGGGAGATCAGGCAGGCAGGTGAGCTGTTAGGGACGATCAGGCAAGCAGGCAGAGTGGTTAGGGGCGACCAGGCAGGCAGGCACACAAGTGGTTAGGAGCCAGCAGTCCTGGATTGTGAGAGGGATGTCCGATGGGTCCTGAATTATGAGAGGGTGCAGGCCAGGCTGAGGGACCCCATCCCCCCGTGCATGAATTTCGTGCACCGGGCCTCTAGTATATTAATGAAATTGCGTATCTACCACTTAGTGACTATAATCAGCATCATTTCTTGCCTGAGGTATAGCATCTTAGAGGTCTCTCTTAGCCCTCCTACAATCTATTTTCCATATAGTGGCTAGAGTACAGGCATAACTCAGAGATACTATGGGTTTGATTGCAGACTACCTCAATAAAGCAAATAAAAATTTTTTGGTTTTCCAGTGCATATAAAAGTTATTTTTATGCTATACTGTAGTCTATTAAGTATGCAAAAGCGTTATGTCTAAAAAACAATTTACATGCCTTAATTAAAAAATACTGTATTGCTAAAAAATGTAACTATCATCTGAGCCTTCAGTGAGTTGCAATCTTTTTGCTGGTGGAGGGTTTTGCCTTGATGATGATGGCTGCTGACTAATGAGGGTGGTGCTTGCTGAAGGCTGGGGTGACTGCTGCAATTTAAACTAAGACAGCAACGAGATTTGTCATACCAATAGACTCTTACTTTCAGAGCAATTTCTCCATTGCATTCAATGCTGTTTGAGAGCATTTTGCACACAGAACTTCTTTCAAGATTGGAATCAATTCTTTTAAACACAGTTGCTGCTTTATCACCTAAGTTTATGTAACATTCCAAGTTATTTGTTGTCATTTCAACAATCTTCCCAGCATCTTCATCAGGAGTAGAGTCCATATCAAGAAACCACTTTCTCTGCTCATCCATAAGAAGAAGCCCCTTGTCCATTAGAATATTATCAGGAGATTGAAGCAATCCAGTCACATCTTCAGACTCCACTTCTAATCCTGTTTCTCTTGCTATTTCCATCACACGTACAGTTACTTTATCCACTGAAGACTTGAACCCCTCAAAGTCATCTGTGAGGGTTGGAATCAACTCCTAAACTCCTGTTAATGTTGGTATTTTGACCTCTTCCCATGAATCATGAATGTTCTTAATGACATCTAGAATGATTAATTCTTTCCAGAGGTTTTCAATTTACTTTTCCTAGATCCATCTGGAATTCACTCTCTCACAACTATAGCCTTACAAAGTGTATTTCTTAAATAATAAGACTTGAAATTAGAAAGTACTCCTTGATCCAGGGACTGCAGAATGGATGTTGTATAAGCAGGCATGAAAACATTAATCTTGCCCGGCCCACGTGGCTCAGTGGTTGATTCACCTATGAATCAAGAGGTCAGGGTTCTATTCCTGGTCAGGGCACATGCCCGGGTTGTGGGCTCGGTCCCCAGTGGGGTGTGCACAGGAGGCAGCCAATCAATGATTCTCATCATTGATGTTTCTATCGTTCTCTCCCTCTCCCTTCCTCTCTGAAATCAATAAAAAAAATATATATATATTTTAAAAACATTAATCTTTTACATCTCTATCAGAGCTCTTGGGCAGTAATATTTTGAAAGGAGTATTTCTTTTCCTGAGCAGTAGGTCTCAATAGTGAGCTTAAAATATTCAATAAACCATGTTGAAATATTCAATAAACCATGTTGTAAACAGATGTGCTGTCATCCAGGCTTCATTGTTCCATTTACAGACCACAGGCAGAGGAGAGTTAGCATTATTCTTTAGGGCCCAAGGATTTTCAACTGGAAAGTGAGCACTGGCTTCCACTTAAAGTCACCAGCTGCATTAGTCCTTAATAAGAGTCAGTTTGTCCTTTGAAGCTTTGAAGCCAGGCATTGACTTCTCCTCTCAAGCTCTGAAAATTCTAAATAGCATCTTCTTCCAATGTAAGGTTGTTTTATCTATATTGAAAATCTGATGTTGAGTGTAGCCACCTTCATTAATTATCTTAGCCAGACCTTCTGGATAACTTGCTGTAGCGTGTACATCAGCACTTGCTGCTTCACCTTTCATTTTTATGTTATGGAGCCTGCTTCTTTCCTTAAACCTCATGAACCGACCTCTGCTGGCTTCAAACTTTTCTTCTGCAGGTTCCTCACCTCTCTCGGCCTTCATAGAACTGGAGAGATTTAGGGCTTTGATCTGGGTTAGTTTTAGGTTTAAGGAAATGTTGTGGCTGGTGTGATCTTCTATCCAGACCCTAAGACTTTCTCAGCAATAGGGCTATTTCACCTTCTTATCATTCCTGTATTCACTAGAATAGCACTTTTAATTTCCTTCAAGAACTTTTTCTTTGCATTCACAATTTGGCTGTTTGGTACAAGTGGCCTAGCTTTCCACCTTATCTTAGTTTTCCACATGCCTTCCTAAGTAAGCTCAATCATTTCTAGCTTTTGATTTAAAGTGAGAGACATGTGACTCTCCTTTTCACTTGAACACTTAGAGACCATTTTAAGGTTATTAATTGGCCTAATTTCAATATCGTGTGTCTCAAGGAATAAGGAGGCCCCAGGAGAAGGAGAGAGACAGGGGAATGACAGGTTGGTGGAGCAGTCAGAACACACACATTTATTAAGTCAGCAAGTTTCACGGTTGGTGGTGCCCTAAAACAATTACAATGGTAATATCAAAGATCACTGACCATGGATCACCACAACAAATATAATAATAATGAGAAAATATGAAATATTGTGAGAATTACCAAAATGTTACACAAACACACGAAGTGAGCAAATGCTGTTGTAAAAATGGCACCAATAGGCTTGCTCAATACAGGGTTCCTACAAACCTTCAATTTGTTAAAAATACATTATCTTCAAATTGAAGCACAATGAAACGAGGCATTGTGGTAATTGTTGTAAATCATGTCAGCTTATGTTATTCCTTTGCTCAAAACCGTCTAATGGCTTTCCACTTCACTCAGAGAAGGGTTTTGTCTCCTTTCATTCTCTCCTGGATAACTCTGCTCCAGCCACACTGGCCTCCTTGATATTCTATGAACACACTGGCACACCCTTACCTTGGACCTTTGCACTTGCTTTTTCCTTGGCCTGGTATTCTTTTCCCTTGATATTCTCTTGGCCTTCCCTCTCACTAAATTTAAAAAGCAACCTTCTTTATTTATCTCCCTTTTTGGCTTTATTTTTCTTCATAGTACTTACACCATTTAGTCCACTGTGTATTTGTTTGTCTATTATCTGTGTCTGGCTACTAGATGATAAACTCCATGAGGTGTGAGTTTTTTTTTTTTTTTTAAATATATATATTTATTGATTTCAGGGAGTAAGGGAGAAGGAGAGAGAGAGATAGAAACATCCATGATGTTTCCTGCATGCCCCTGCATGCCCCTGACTGGGAATAGAGCTTGCAACCCATGCATGTGCCCCAACAGGAAGAAAACCATGACACAAGGTCTAGGTTTTGTCTCTTTTGTTCTCTGCTACACTCCCCCTGAGAAATGGGACAGAGCTGGGACACTAGCAGGTGCTCCTAAACATCTGCTGAATAAGTGAATCCAGAGTCTTTGCTTTCACTCCTTTCATGAAGGTACAGGTATGCAAAAGCAATAATAGGACAAGTATTTCTATTTATCTCTTTTTTTGTTAGTTTTTTAGAGGAGAAAGTGTTTCTTTTTGGCTCCTGTATTAGGGTTTTTCAGAGAAACAGAACCAACAGGATGTGTACATGTATAAAAAGATCTATCATCTATCATCTATCATCTCTCTCTCTCTCTCTCTCTCTCTATTTATCATCATCATCTATATACGAGATGGAGATTTGAAGGGATTTGCTCATGTGATTGTGGGGCCTGACAACTCCAAATCTGAAAGGTTGGGCAGCAGGTGGGAGACCCAGGCAAGAGTTGATGTTGCAGCTTGAGTCCAAAGGCACACTGCAGACAGAATTACCTCTTTCTCTGGGGAACCTCAGTCTGTTTTCTCTTAAAGGCCTTCAGCTGATTGCATGAGGCCTATCCACATTATGGAGGATAATCTGCTTTACTCTAAGTCTACTGGTTTAAATGTTAATAGCCTCTAAAAAATACTTTCACAGGAATATCCAGACTGGCACTTGACCAATATCTGGGTGCCATGGCCTAGCCAAGTTAGTACATAAAATTAACCACCCAGTTTCCTAGTCTTGGTTTTTCTGGCTCTTGGCATTCAGCGAGGATCTACTGATAGACATTGTTCATGTCTATCAGTATATAGCCGAATATTGTTGGTAGTTTATTGAACCTTATGGTTCTTTTATTTTTTCTGTATCAGCAGAAAATTTATCAGATTACTAGTTTATTCAGTACTAACTTGCTCTGACCTTAGCTTGCCCAATGTTTTCTCATCAGTAGCTTATTATTACAGTTCCTATAGCAACTAATTCTCAACTCCTAGTGTCTTCTAAGCTGATTTTAATACAGATCACTTTTTGAAAGAATAGACTTTTAAAATATACATAAACAAAATTTTAGGTTTAAAAAAATACATTCAAAATTACTTCATTAAAAGCTATCTGAGGTTTGAAAACAATAACAAAAATGTATTTTGGACATGATGTGAAAGCAGGAATTTATTTTATACTATAGTTTCTTCAATAATATACTTTTGTTTTCTGAAATACTGTTCATCTCATTATTATTCTTACAAACTGCTTTTATCTGAGCAGTTACTCTTTGATTATTAATTCTTCTGATTACAGCTTCGCTAGCAGATGTCTGGGTCATGGGTTCATTTCTTATGTAGTCCAATTAGCCAACTTGTGTTGAGGTCTGCTGCCACACTCCTAGGCCGCCTCCAGCCATTGTGCAAATGTATGTTTATGGGGAACTGTCTAAAAGAATGCATTGATGTTTGCAAAGCTGTAGTTATTCATGGAAAATCAATCGGAAGTCCATCACCCTATTAACAGTGATTCAGTAGTGTACACAAAAGCACTTTGGAAAAAAGGGTGCTTTATTAAATGTCTTCAATTATTTATTTGTGTCTTCCTCCTTAAGAACAGAAGAAAAGAATTCCAAGGGAAATTTCCTTTTATATTCCTTCTCCTAGACATTCTGAAGATTTCTCTAACATTTCATGTGCTTTATTTTTATTTTCAGAGTAACCTTTTATAGTCATGTGAAATCATGATCTCTCAGATTTTCCTTCTGAACATCTTCAGTGAGGTAGGTAGGACGTCTGTAAGGTATTTGGAAATAAACACGACTTTATCTCATGCTTCCAGAACACTTTTAGATTAGATAGAAAGCTTTTGGAAAGCTTTGAGATATCTGACATACAAGTAAGTAAATTTCTCACCTTTTTCTTTTTTAAAAATAATGTTTGCAATTGTGACTAGTAATAGGATAGATGATTGGGGGGGATTTACTTGGATGTTAGATATAACATGTTAGAAATAACTTCAAGTGGTTTAAAATGGGTGATTAAGAAATTAAAAAATGGATAATATCTTGATATTTGAACTTTAGGCTGTGCTTTTAACAGCAGTTCTTAGAACAGATCACCAGTCATCCATCATGTCCTGTTTGTTCTCTGCTAACTTAGTACAGTTGCCTCTGACTTTAAAGGTTTGAAGTGAGGCTGCATCATTAGTCCTAACTCTTCAGATAATCTCTGATAGAGACCTCTTTTCAGATTTTATCAAGGTCCGGTGAGAAATTGCTCAAAACAGTTTTTTTTGCTGAGAACTAAAACTCCAGTAGAATCTAGGATGCAGCTTTTTCATTTAGCAGTACTTAGATCTTATCCCCTCCCACGTCAGTGAAACAACTGACTTGTAGGGACTTGCAGAAAATTTGTGTCAGAATTTGGTAGCATGAATTTGTAGGCCTTTAGCCATGGTTACCATAGATTCCTGGGGTTGACAAACTGGGCAACATTATACCCCTGTCTTTTGCAACTATTTTCACATTAGCACAGTTGCTTAAGAAGTAGTTTTTTTTTTTCTTTTTCAAGCCTTTCTTCATATTTTCCTTAAATAATTAAAAAATATGTTTAATTATGAATTCACAACTATACTCTTGTTGTAAGACAACAAATTCAAACATTATAGCTGAAGTCCAGGTGCCCTGTGACCACTCCTGCTCCCTGGTGCCTTTTCCAGAGGCAATCACTGCTATTATCGGCTGGGGTGTTTTTTTACAGCCCCTTCCATATGGGGTTATATTACATATATGTAGAGGATATACATACTTAGGAATGTAGTATGTGTGGAAATATGCAGTTAAAATGTATCTTATTGTCCTTGTTTCTATTTTAGATTTTTTGCTGCCCACAATATTTATTATTCAAGGTTTTGCTACACTTGATTAAATTTATCTCTGGACTTTGTCACATTGCAGACTTCCTTGTCCTTATCAGTTCCCACACATTTCTAGTGATAGTCCTTTTCATTTTCTTTTTCTTTTGGCCCCATGATATAGCTCAATGTGATAACACACTTGTAACATTCATATACCATATCTTATCACCAAACATATTTTAATCTCAGCTAGCAAATTAGAGCTGGATCAAATAAAATGGGCCCCGAAAGAAACTCCTTTTCTTGCAGTCTTTCACTCTTAGTTTGCTGGACATGATAGAGGTTTTTGCGTGGCCTGGAATATCAGTTAGGGGCTTTTTGGAAAAAGAGTTGTAATTTTTAAACATCTTCCCTTTTCTGGAGTCACAGAGGGTTTATGACCTTGGCAGTCCGAATCTATCTAGAAAGACTCATACTCTGAGACAGGATCATTGTTTCATTGAAATGGAAAAGGTAGCTCAGTTAGTCAACAATATCCAACAGTGGCCACCCTACAGCCAGGACTTACAGTAGATTTGTTCCTTAGAAAAGTTAAGGCCTAGTATTTGTACATAACATCATATTTTACATGGAGTAGGAGATTCTTAGCCAGGAATTCTTGTTGCAAGATTCCAACCCAAATCATTAGAGTCTTAAATTCTGAGTCTGTACAGTCCCTTGTTTCTACTTTTTGGTCTGCAGTTTTCTCCTGTCTTCATACTGTCCTCGCCTCCACTTTCCCCAACCTTGGCCCACTACTTGCGGTTTCTGTTCCCTATGACAATAGCATGTATTCCGCTTGGTTTTGCTGTGGTATAAATTTGCTGTGGCTCAGTTCCAGAAACGAACACCAGTGGGCTTGCTTTGTTTTTGTTCTATCAGTCTTATGGTCAGCCAATAAATTAGCCAGCCATGAGCAGTCTTGGTCCAATCACGTGTGCCTTGGGGTGAGGAATGAAGTTACATACTACAAACAAGGATATCCTTGGGTGGGTTATAGGTAAAGGTGGTTTGCAGAGACAGAGGCTGTGGATGGGGCAGACAGGGCTGCCACTAGGATCAATCACAACTATTTAAATGAAAAGCCCTTTGTTGATTCCTTTTTTTTTTTTTTTACATAGTACATTGTTACAATAAAGTATGTATCATTGCCAGCAAAGGCATGGTGTGATTAAAATTGTTGGAATACACAATGTGGTGATGGTAAAATTCACCACAGGAGGAAAGAGAAAAACGGTTTCTTTTATTTTCATTTCAATCCTATTAGGAAATGTACATTTTCTCTTCTGTTTTATAAAAATACAAGTAAAATACAATTTAAGATTTTATTTCATGAAATTAATTTTTCTCTGTTACCTGTACTATCTGGTACTTCAGCAAGAACTTCTGATCCTCTCATAAAATGTATCCTGAATCTGACTATACCCCCTGGCCATTGTTATTTCTTTGCTTAAAGCCATCTAATGTCTGCTCACTAAAATTAAACTAACACCCAAACTTTTCATCATGTTTGACAAGAGCCTATATCATCTCACCTCAGCCTACTTCCCAGACTTCATCTCCTATCACTCTCACCCACCTACTATGTTCCATCCCTTATAGCCGTCTGCCTCTTCCTCCCACAGCTAGCTTATTCTCCTCTCTGCATGTTTTCACTTGCTTTGTTTGTTCCCTTTGCCTGGAACTTCTTTCCCCAGATCTTGACACAGTTTGCTCCTTCTTATCTTTTTGGCATAAGTGCAAATGGCACCTTCACATACAGACCTTTTCTGACTCTCTGAGCCAAAGTAGCCTTTCCCCCTCATGACTCTATTTCATCATCCTTTTGAATTTTCTTCGTAGCTTTTTTCACCTTCAAAAAGGAGCTGCTTTTATTTTTAGGTATCTGTATTTCTTATCTGTATCTATCCACTACAAGGCAGGTAGGTCCGTGAGTATAAGAATTTTGTATTTTTTATTGATGTATTTCAGTGTCTAGGATAAAGACTAGTAAACAGTCATCACTATCCAAATATTTGCTGAATGAGTGAATAAAAGGAAGAACAAATGAATACTGTCATGTTTCACATTCTGCTATGTCTCTTATCTGTATTAAAATATTAGGTGGGGCACACATTTTGAAATAGGCAGTCTTATTTGTCCCTGGGCCTCCTTCATGTTATAATTACAAATCTAAATTCTATCTGTATGTCTGTAGATACAAGTATTAAGTGTTCATTGGAAAATTTCATAAATGACTACTCTTTCTAGAAGACTCAATAAAGAAGCCAGAAAATTGTTCTTAGAGACAGACAGATCTGGGTTTGAATCTGGGCAAGGTTATTAGCTTACTAATTTTGCCACCTTAGGCCAGTGGTTTATCAGATGTAAATGCCTGGTACAATGCTTAGTGTGGGTGGCAATTGCTCTCATTACATTGTACACCACTTTTGTTAAATGAATTTATGAGGCATTTTTTGTGTGATCTGCAGTTGTTATTGGCAGATTGGGGTTAAGTTTGAGAAACAGCACTCATGAGAAAATTAATTTCATGCAAACTTGACCATTTGGTCAGATGCTATTTCAATAGAGGTAGTCTTCTAAGTAAGTTTCTTAATAGTAATACTTTTTATCAAGAGGCAAAATAAATAGATATAAATAAGAATTCAGTATACTTTATGGTGTCATGTCTTAGAAAATTTACAAATTTTATAATTCATAAGTAAAATGTACAAAGATAAAATGAAGGTAGAGCTACATAACCTGGTTTTTGAAAACAAAAATAATCAAGTAGATTTGTTTGTTTATTCATTAATTTATCAAAAAATGTTGAGTGTCTATTCAAGCTAGGCTCAGAGTGCTATATTAAAATCACAAATTCATTTGTAATATAAAAATGAATAATCTTTGTTTGAGTTTCAATAAAGCACCTGGAGCAATACTTCTTGATTTTACTTTAAAACATATTTAAATTATATAAAATATAATATGTTACCTGGACCAAGACAATTCAACAATTGGGCAATCATAGTCTTTTGAACAAATGGTGCTGGGACAACTGGATATCTACATGCAAAAGAATGACATTGGACTCCTACTTCACACATAAAAATTCACTCAAGATGGATCATTGACCTAATGTAAGAACTACAACTGTCAAATTCTTAGAAGAAAACATAGGAGTAAATCTGTGTGACTTTAGGTTAGACCAGTGGTCAACAAACTCATTAGTCAACAGAGCCAAATATCAACAGTACAATGATTGAAATTTCTTTTGAGAACCAAAATTTTTAAACTTAAACTTCTTTCAACACCACTTCTTCAAAATGGACTTGCCCAGGCCGTGGTATTTTGTGAAGGAGCCACACTCAAGGGGCCAAAGAGCCGCATGTGGCTCATGAGCTGCAGTTTGCCGACCATGGGGTTAGACAATGGCTTTTTAGATACAACCCAAAAAGCAAAAGTGACAAAAGAAAACGTAGAAAATTAAGTTACATTAAAAACACACACACCCTTTTGTGATACAAAGAATGCCATTGAGAAAGTGAAAAGACAACCTTCATTATGGGAAAAATATTTATAAATTATATATCAGGAAAGAAACTTAAATAGAAAAAATGTATAAAGACTTCATGGAAGTCAATAATAATAAGACAACCTGATTACAATGAGCAAAGAATTCAAATAGACATTTCCCCAAACAAAACATACAAATGGTCAGTAACTACATGAAAAATGTTTAACATCATTAGGCATTAGGGAAGTGCAAATGAAAGCCACAATGAAATAGCACTTCACACTATAACTCTAGGATGCTATTAAAAAAACACAAAAACTGTACAACCTCCAGAAAAAAGCACTTGGAACACTTGTGTATTGCTAGTGGGAATGGAAAACGGTGCAACCACTGTGGAAAATGGTTTGGCGGTTCTTCAGAATGTTAAACAAATAATTATATGACTTGTAATTACATTGCCAGGTATATATTCCAAAATTTGAAAATAGAGATTCAAACAAATACTTGTATGCCAATGTTCATTATTTCAAGTATGCCAAGTAGCATCCTATCTAATAAAGAGGGAATATGCTAATTGCCATCATTCCATCACAAAGATGGCTGCACCCACAGCTGAGGCCAAGTTCCCTTAAGGAACCTTAAGGAGCCATCAGCAGGGACCTGAGGCTACACCCTCCCCTGCCCCCGTGGGACTTGACAGGGGACCTCAGGCTGTGTCCCCCGCCCTGGTGTCAGGCTGGGGAACCTCAGGCCACACCTCCTGCCTTGGCACCAGGCCGGGGGACCTCAGGCCATGCCCTCCACCAGGTGGGGCTTGACAGGGGACCTCAGGCCATGCCCCCCACCCAGCAGGACTTGACAGGGGACCTCAAGGTGCACTCCTAGTGCTGGGTCAGGGGAACTCAGGCCATACCCCCACCTTGTGGGGCTTGACAGGGGACTTCGGGCCCGGCTGCCCACCCCAGCACCAGGCTGGGGGACCTCAGACTGCACCCCCGGCCCCATGGGGCTTGATGGTGGACCTCAGGCCATGCCCTCCACCTAGTGGGGCTTGACAAGGGACCTCAAGGCATGCCCCCACCCCAGTCTGGGCTGGGGGACCTTAGGCCACGCCCCCTGTCCTGGCACCCGGCGGGGCTTGACAAGGGTGGTACTGGCCAGGTCTGGATCTAGCCCAATGGGGGGCGGGGGTGGCCAGGTCTGGGTCTCACGTGATTTTGAGGCACATGTGGGTGGGTGGGGACTTGACTCTGGGTCCTGTGGTGTGCCCCAGACTCTGACAGGAAGAAGGTTTTCATATACATTTTACTAATTTTCTTTCATCTCTGACACTTCTATTATAGAGAAAGGGCAAATAGCAATATTAAATTATTCCCTCTAATTAATCCCCTTTTAATGTGCATGAATTTCATGCACTGGGCCACTAGTATCTAATAATGCCAATATGGTATACAAAACAAATATTTTCAACTATAAAATGCAATAAAGTTACCATTGGGGAAACTGGGTATAGGGGTACATGAGGTCCTTTTGAGTTATTTCTTTACATGGAAATCTACAATTACCTTAAATAAAAAGTTTAATTTTTTTTAAAAAAGGGAATGAAGTTTGGATACATGCTTCAATGTGAATGAAACTTGAAAATATTATGCTAAGTGTGTGAAACCAGTCACAAAAGAGCACATATTGTGTGATTCCACTTACATGAAATATCCTAAATAGGCAAATCTATGGAAACACTAAGTAGATTGGTGCTTGCTGAGGGGACTGGTTAAAGCGGGTGGGTGCTGATAGCCAATGGGTCCAAGGTTTATTTTAAGGGAAACAAATTGTTCTAAAATGAGATTGTGGTGATGGTTGTATGAATTTGTGACTATTCTGGAAAATATTGAATTGTATGTACACTTTCAATGGTTAAGTTGTAGAGTATGTGAATTTTATCTCAATAAAGCTGTTAAAAATGTTGTTTGGAGTGAAAATTACCATTGGGACTTATAAATAAGGAGCTACATTTAAAGGCATTTAAATTACTGAATATGCCACCAGCTGGTTTCACTTAAAATTAAACTAATTTATTAATCTTTAAGTCTATGTTTCTAATAGTTGCATACATATATTTATCTGAGTTATCCCAAAGTACATGGATGGGTTTTAATCCCTATAGTTCTCTCTTATCATTTTTTCATTGTAATATTTGTCATAGTGAAAATTAGACAAATATCAGGAAATACATTTTTGCCTTTCACCAAATTTCTTTCCTACTCTCATGTGTGCCAGATTATAAAATTCCAGTAGCTTAAATTTTCATACAGGAAACCTAAATCTGGTATAAGACTCATTAATTCTTCTTTTCTGCTTTGACCCAAAGTAGTATACACTTTTTTTTCCTTTGTGCCTACCATGTTATTTTTGTTTGCTTGTTTTTGTTAATCCTCACTGGAGGATACCTTTTCAACTGATTTTTAGAGAGATTGGAAGGAAGGAGCAGAGGGTGGGAGGAGAGAGAGATGGGGGGTGGGGGAGAAACATCAATTAGAGAGAGATACATTGATTGGTTACTGGCCAGGTATCTAACCTGCAACCTAGGTACCTACTGTTGACCAGGAATCAAACCTGTAACTCTTTGGTGTGAGGACCAATGCTCTAACTACTCAGAAACACTGGTCAGGGCTGTGCCCACCATTTTTATAGGATTTTTTATTTTATGTTTTAACTTGTACTTTTAGGCCAAGACTGAGTCTTCAAGTCTCTGCCATCTAGTGGCAATATTGAAGAAATACAGGCTTTCTACAAGCTTAAATGTACAAATGTTGGTAGATGTACAACAAATCTTAAGGACCATCAACAAATTAATCACTAATCTTTATGGTTGCTCTTTAATTCAAAGCACAGGACTATGTGTTTACAAAAAATTTTTATGACTTTATCTGTCTTTTATCTTTTTTTGATGTTGACTGCCTGAAATATAAAACCTGGGAATTTAAGACATACTAATTTATCACTAATTTCTAATCACTTATTATTGAGGCAGACTGGATTTCACAAAAACATTTCTGTTTGTAGTGTAAACATAAAATAATTGAAAAATTTGCTAGTTTTTGTTAATAATATTATCTACCTTCAATCTTAATATGTATACATATTAAATGTCAGTTATATTGTTTTAAATGAAGCTTTAATTGATTGAATATATTTGCACACCTGTGCATAGTGATAGATCTCTACATCATGAGTGATTTATATGATGGATAAAATTATGTTTTTTATGTTAAAAGTCAAGAGTAGGATGTCTCTGCCTGGCGGGCGTGGCTCAGTGGTTGAGTGCTGACCCATGAACCAAGAGGTCAGAGGTTAGATTCCTGGTCAGGGCACATGCCTAGGTTGTGGGTTGGGTCCCCAATAAGGGGCGTGCAGGAGGCAACCCATCGATGATGTTTCTCTTTCATGGATGTTTCTATCTCTCTATTCCTCTTCCTTCCCCTCTCTCTAAAACTCAATGAAAACATATTTTTTAAAAATCCCCTTAGAGAAATATTTAAAATGAGTTTTAAACAAAAAAAGAATAGGATGTCTCATTCCTTAGAATGTATATAATGCACCAATGGTAATGGCTTTATCTACTGGAAACATTATAAGGAAGCTATTTTAAAGCTGTCTTATAATATGTATATTAAATTCTCATGATAATTTATCTTCAGAGTGATCAACTTTTATAAAATTTGCTTGGATCAGCTAATTGTATTCAAGGACAGAAAAATACTTCTTTATTAAACGTGGAAAATGCTCATGGTTAGTTTAAAAAGTAAAATAACGTACAATTATTTAAAATAGACATTGTTTACACTATGGACTCATTTTAGCTCACTTCTGAATAAATGTTAATTTACTTTTAGAAAAGACATGTCAGACATGTGGGCAACATATTCAGTAATAACTTGGGTAGAGGTTTTAATAAATCCTCCTTCCAGATACTCAGCTGAAGCATTTATATTCAAATGAACCAAAATCTTATTATTATGGATGAATTTAGAGAGAATAAGCTTAGAACTTAATTCTCAATCCCATTTGGAACTGACACTGGCAGACTGTGAATCTTTCCATCTCTTTAGGAAATAGAATAATTAGCATGTGCATGTGTTCGTAAATTATAAAGTTGTTCATTCTTCACAGGGTTGCACAGGAGAAGGAGTACAGGGACTGGTGAAAACAATACAGCTAGTGCATTCTCTTTTTGCCAAAATGCAGTAAGTGCTGCCATGTTCTGTTGTAACATACTTTTCACAATCCTAAAATTATGGACTGCTAGAGTTTTAGGACTGGAAGGGAACGTAAACAAGTCACCAATCAGGCCACAGTATTTCTGGGAACAGCAGCATTCTGGGATGTAAGACCATCTTTTTTTTTGTTGACACACCCTGACTCATGGCTACATGAACGAGGATGCCAACTGCCATAGCCAAACCCTTTGCCAGCACCCACGCAGAGATAATACTCCTACTTTCCATTTCGGCTTGGTTTGTCTATCTATATACTTGCCTACTTTTGGGGTGTGACTAATCATCATTTTTTCAGTTTTGATGAGTTTCCAGCAAACGTTTGCTGGATGTACACCTGGGAATAATATTTTAATTTTTTTCCAGAAAGATTATTCAATTTGCCACTTAGAGGCCTGTATCTTATGCTCTGGTCATTTGGATGCCAGGGCCAGACAGCCAGTTAAACTATTGACCCAGCCCAGAAATCTGTATAAATTAGGACTATGAAATGGAAAACAGTGAATAATGTAGAAGTGTAGAAAAAAAGAGAAATGTTAGGTCTTGTAATGGATACCTATAACTTTCATTGAAGCTGTTTGAAAAATTTCCCTTAGGAATGAATATAGGGTGTCCCAAAATGTATACACACACTTTGAATAATTGTGAAGGCAGTATTTATTAAAATACATGTCATATTCAAAATTGAGTATATATACATTTTTGGGGACACCCTATATATGGGAAAACAAGCAGCTGTCCTTACGGGAAAAGAAGCAGTTTGTCTCTTTGAAGATGTCCATTATTAATAAGAAAGAAGAGGCAATTCAGGAAAGAACTCAAGTGTTAACTGAGAAGTTTTGGAAGAATCCGGAAGAGATAGCTGCCTCTGAAGCCAGACCAGAGTACAAAGCAGTTCACAGAAACACGCACAGCCGGAAGGGAAAGGACAGAGCATAAAGGATTTTAAGCAAGAGAAGACTCCTAATGACTTTGGATTCCTGTCCAAAGGATGGGGCCGCTAGTCATTACCATCACTTTATGACAGAAGGGGGCAGCAGAGAGCTGCCAGGGTGACCTGGTTGAATTAAAGTCAATTTAGAAGATGAGAAATGCAAAAAAGCTGGAAGGAGAGCCAGAAAGCCTCCCACTGATTGTTAAAGAAGTGCTGGCTAGGCTGATTAGGTCAAGCATGTCAAACTCAAAGGCTAACACAGGCCAAATAAAACAAGGTTTAAGTTTATGTGGGCCGCAAAAAACAAAAAAATAGCTTCAATTTTCATAGAAACGCAGGTTTATTTCAATAGAGACATGCTGAATACAAAGGGCTGAAATAATGAGTAATCGTTAACATAAAATAATAGAACATCTTAATAAAAATTAATATTTTTTCTTGAACATTAACTTACCAGACACTGAATAACTGCACAAATTAATAAGCGTAATGCAAACTTGTTCTCCGAAAGCAAAATATTTCCTGTTGCACACACCAAACAAGTCAGTCCAAGACTAATGATGTGGCAATTGACTGCTAGTATTAGTGGAGAGAAATGGTGTTCCTGCGCGTAAGGCAGGTAAGGGAAATGAATGCAACACAATTATAGTAATCAGTCATTAACGAACATTGTAGTTTGTTATTAATAATTATGTATAACAGGATATTGTAAAAATTAAGTTACGAAATTTTTATTAAAACATTTCTTGCATACCGTTATATTGGCTGGGCTACAAAAATATTCATTGTGGGTTGCATGAATCCCGAGGGCTGGGAGTTTGACATGCTTGGATTAGGTGGTTAAGGCCTCTAAAGGAAGCTGCCAGCACAATTCTCTAACCCTAGAATGCCTTTTTTTAAAGGCCATTCAAATACCCACTTTGCCATGGCTGGGTAATGAATGGCTCTGGTCCTAAGAGAGATACCAGACTATAGTACTTTACCCAGAGCCTATTATTCGCATTTAGCCACATGAAGGGTACAATACCATAGTGATATTAACAGTGGTGAGTGAGTCTCTGTCTTCCTATCAGTTGCTTCCACATAGGTTCCTCTTATTACTCAGCATTGTCTCTAGGTGTCACACTTGACATTGATTTCTTTGTTACTGCTGCTGAACTTCCATCTGCCTGATCTCAACATAATTTCAGAAGCAAGGCTGGACAGTTTGAGTACTCCAAGAGAAATCTCTCCATTGGTTCTGGGCAATGCTTTTGTCACACCTGTTCCTGGAAGTGTAATGAGCAACATCACTGTTAGGACCGAGGTCAAGTTCAAGCTAGTGAGCCAAGGTAGGGAGGAGCAGGCTAGCGCTGTGCTAGGAAGGCACAATAGCTTAATATACATATATATATATGAATGAAGTGGAGCACTTGTGAGGAAGATATGATTTCATTTTGTCTTTCATAAATGGGCAGCCCTGGCTCAACCATTGACTAAAACCAGGAGGTTCAAGGCCCCATGGGTGGTAGTTGGTGGGTTGTTGATGCATTCATGAGGTGCTTACTGAGGACTAATAGAAGTGGTGCATCTGAACCAGCTTGTACTGAGTCCGGAGGCCAATTGTTAGCATCTCAATAATATCACATTGGTAGCTTGAAATAGGTCATGAAGGGAATATTTACACCATAGAAATTGAAAAGCCCAACAAATGAACCTCCCCACACCCTGTTGTGAAAACTGGGTGTTGGACCTTTTCCAGGACACTACTGACTAGGCACTAGGTCCACTGTTATGTCCTAATTCAGGTATGGGCAGAAATGATAGGATTAGCTCAGCCTTTTCATGTCTTCTCTACTTTTTTCTTATTGGAATCTCCAAAGCCGCTCAGTATCATAAACTACTACAGTGAAAGATGACAATTTTCCCAGTTACTCTCTGACTTCATAGTTACGGATGTTCACCCCTTCTCCCCCCCTCCCAAATATCCCATTTCCGGTATGAGGTCAAATGGTTTGGATCAGGTCGCGAGGTCACGGAGCTGGCTGTGTGGCAGAGGAGCAACATGAAATAAAGCATAGACCAGCAGACAAGAAAAGTAGTGTTCCCTTTACCGTTCATTAACTTGAGTGAGACAAATATCCTCCCCAAACCTGAGTTTTATGGTCTATAAAATAAAGGGGCTTGGTCTAGTTATTTCTGCTCTGATCTTCTGCATTACAAACCTAATTTTCTTTTAAATGTCAAGTATCTATGTACTTAGAGAGGGTTATCCATCATCATCTCTAAATAATTTGCTCAGAGCCTCTATTTGTACTAAATAATCTTTTTATTCCACAAAATATGCTGTGTCAAGTCTCTCGGGGCCTTTGTATTTAATGTTCCCTTTTATGAAATGTCGTACCTTCTCCTCTGTCCATCTAACAAAACCCTGCTCCTCTCTGAATGGTCTGCTTGTGTGACCACCCCTGTAATCATTCCAGGACTCACTCAGCACACTTTAATACCTATTTTGTTGTTTCTTATCGCACCAGCAGCGCTCTCCCCTGGCACAACTAGAGGCTGGCTGTATGTGTGGGTCCTCCTGACTCTCTCCTGGCTCCATCTCCTGTTTATCCTCTTGAGTTCATTTGCTCCATTTGGCTTGGCTGAGTTTTGGATTTCATTACTGCTTGATTTTCACTTCTCTGTCCACCACTCCCCTTTGGACTTGATGTGTTAGAGGATGCCTTTTTGGCCTTTGTTTTTGTCTTTTGTTTTGTTAATCCTCACCTGAGGATATCTTCCCATTGATTTTTAAGAGATAGAGGAAGGGAGAGGGAGAGACAGAGAGAAAGATTGATGTGAGAGAGCACATTGATTGGTTGCCTCCTGCACACACCCCAATCAGGGCCGGGGAACCTGCAGCCAAGGTACGTGCCCTAGATCGGAATTGAACCTGGGACCCTTCAGCCCAAGGGCTGGCACTCTATGCACTAAGCCAAACCAGCTAGGGCTAGAGAATGCCTTTGATATCACTTCCATTCTCATTTTGTTCCTGACCCCTATCAGCCATTTCTCTTACCTCACTCCCATGCCTTATTCCAATTCCCGAAATACTAAGCCTGGCCAGATACCCAATTCCCTACATGCCTGAGAAGGCAGTTTAGATAGGAGCTTGGAAATTCTTTAGGGAAGGAACTATTCTTTCACCTATGTGTCCTCAATGCTTATAATCATGTCTGAAACATAGAAGTATTCAATGGATGTTTATTAAATACATGAATATATGAATGAATATGGCAAGAAAAACTAATCTGGCAGAAGTTCCTACTTAGGGGATACTAGTGAAAAGGAGACTTCATCTCACTTCTTAAACATTGATCACTGAGTTTGAATTTTGCCCTATAGATTGGGGATTCTCAACCTTTTTAGGACCTCAGGGAGGATTAAAAAAACCCTGGATATTTCTACCAGCAAAATAATTTTCTACAACATACAAAATTTGCACAGAATTTCACTGTCTTCAAAAATCCCCTTGAAGTCCATCTGCAAAAGCCCGGTAAATAACCCCAGTTATAGACAATGGAGAAGCATTGAAAGTTTTATAGTTTTCGTCATGTTTGGATATGGCAAGATGAAATGATGCTTGAATGAGGTGTTCAGAATAGATTGGAAGGCTGAGCACTCTGAAGAGCTAGAGGATCTTGGTGTAAGGTGATGAGGGGCTGATAAAGAATATGATGCAGTGTGAATAAAAGAAATGGGAAGATAAAAGAGACATTGGAAAGAAAAAACAGAGGGGTTTGATTATCAATTTTATGGAGGAACCAAATAATAATTACTCTGTGCTCTTAAAAAAAGGTTCTTAAAGAAGTTAAAGTCTGAGATAATTGATTCAACAATCATCTTTTTTAAATGAGTGATAGTGACGCATGTAAAATAAATTAATATTTCCAAATTTATTGACTCATTTCTTGGGAACAGTAAATTTACCTGCCCAATGATCTGACGACCTGATCATTATTGGCTTAGAAATTCAGTGGGAGGGAGCAGAAATAGGAGGGAGGTGTAGCTTACAACTTACCAAAATTTTAAAACTGGCACCTTTTCTTCACTCCCTCTTTCCCTTCATTCCTTTCTTTCTGTCTCTTTCATATAAAGCATTTTTATGAAATTTACTTTTCTGTAAGTTACATTTACCCAACCATTTAAAAGATGAAATATACCTATTCTGTTGTTTGGTGCTCAATTAAAACAAAACACCTTCCTGTAAAACCTGCGCATAATGCTGTTGTACTTCTGCGTTCAAGTTGGTAAAGTCTCTCATACCTCAGCAATTGCCTATTTTAATTTATGATATTGCTTGTGTGCATGGAGCATGAGTAACTCTGCCTAGAAATGCATTAAAAGCATGTAAGATTTAGGAGATATCAGGCTTAGCATAAATTAAAACTAGGCATTAAGTGTGGTCTGTGGGGATAAACCTGAATTAATGCAAGTATGTGAAAAAGATTAATACAAGCTCAGTCATTTGGAAATTCCTTTGATTACACTTCTATCAGAAGATGGGAAAAGTTGGTCCATTTTGCTATTACTAGGTTTTCTACAACTTTTAATTTCTCCTCTAATTTCTTTGTTTCTTCTCCCATTTTACTTTCCGTTGCTCTTGTTTGTGAGCAAACACTCCTTTTGAGACTTGTTTCTTTGTGTCTTTAATTTTAGTCTTCCATTTCTTTTATGAAAATGGATCCATCTATTATGTCCTTTCTTCTTTACCTGACCAGTTTCTTCATTGTTCCTCATCCTTTCTTTGGTCACATCCTGTGTAGCCTACTCTTTTTGCCTCACCTCCCAGTATATTTTTTGCATTAATTAAGATGCATGGTAGGTTATGCTATGATAACAAATAAATGCTGAACTCTCAGAGGCTGAGCAAAACAGACACGTGTATCCCTTTACATCACCGTCTGATACAGGCTGGGAAGGCTGCTTCTCTCCCAGTGGCAACCCTGAGGCCTGGGCTACATCCAGCTCAGCACTGCCCTGTTCGAGTTGAGCCCTTTGATTCAGCCACACAGACCAGGGAGAGAGTGTGCATGTAAATGAAACCCTGACTTTAACTGCCCAGACCAGAAGAACCATCTCATTTTCCCTTTTATTCCTTGGGTGAGAAATAGTCATATTACCCCACTTTGGTGTATGAAGGTGGAAAATGTCAAGGAACACATGGATTTTTGATGAGCAATAATGGTCTTGTCCTTATCCCCATTTCCTTAATATCATGTTTCTCACCTCTCTGAAGGAGTAAAAGAACAGATCACGGCTTGATTATGCCCCATGTCCCTCAGGCTGCACCTGGGCACACTCTGTGTCCTTCAGACTGCATCTGGCCAATGCTTTGGAAGGTGAGGCTATGAATACTAAACTGAGTATATGATTTGAAATTTTAACCTGGCCTAGACTGGACTGGGTTTTTTAAATATTCAGACTGACCAGAAAGCTATGGGGTCTGCCTGAAATGCTGTTAGGAGTCAGGAAAGGAAGATTTGACAAAGCATATTTGAAAGTGGTGACTGAGAAAAGTAAAATTGTTTATACCTTATTGGGTTTAGGACTGTCCAATATAAAGCCCGTGTTTAGTTTAGAGAGCAATATAATTAGATAGAAGTAAAACTATGCAACATTTTATTGTTAAATGTAAGCTACAATAAAACAAAGTTGTTTTTTTGTCTTTGAATAAGCTTAAACAGTGATTTTACTTCAATTTAGATAACAAAAACGGAAACTTAATCACATTTTAAATTAAATTCAAAGATAGATCTTCTAAAAATAATTGAAGTTTGGTGAATGCCTTTCTGCTAAGAGTGCTGTGAAACTCTAATTAGATTACTGTTTCATGCCCTTGGAGCATTGCAGCCAGTGTGGATCAGCCCTAATCATAAAGTTCGGCCCTTCTAAACAAAGCAAATGCTCTGTAATGTCCTCACAATGACTCCTGAGTGGAGTTTTAAAATTCTAGTAAGTCCTCACACATGTTTTTAACTTCTAGGGATTTTAGAGTGAATTATCATTTACAGATAGAGTTTGATTAATAAAGTATGCCCATGGATAATGAAAAAGAACTCTTCTGTTATGGCAAATAAAATACTTTAGGTATCAAGCAAATGACTCACATGATATTCAGAGGGCTGGAACAAGCCTGATATGCTATCTCAACCTTCTTCTTCCTTAAGCCATCCCACCACAATCAGCTTTGTTTCTAAGGATCTCCAGAGAAAAAGATTTCCACATCACACAGCTCAGCCATGCTTCTGGTCACTTAACTAAATCTGTATATTATTGATTAAACGAAATATCATTTGTTATAGATTTCTTAAAGCCACGCCTATTGTGTTCTTATAATTTTTTTCTTACTTATTATTGTATCAATTCTTTGCACTTTTAAGTGCCTTTTCCCTCCTGGAAGCTAAGGCATTTATTTGTTATGATTTAGCAAATTGTTGGGATCTAAAATAATGTTGGGATTGAAAAGATATTTGTTGTTTGATTTTAAAATGGGAAGCACATTTGAACATCTATCTAATTTGCAGATTCTAAAGAACTCTGCAAGTTCGTTTGATTGGTGGAAGAGCTGGGACTCAACTGATTTTTTATGCTGGTGCTTTGTGCCTTATATAATAATTTCTCCATTCTGTGTACCTCTTTAGAGTGGATGGAAAGATTGAGTTGGGATCTATGCAAGAAAGATTAATATCAATAACTAAAAAACACTATGGACAAATTGCTTAGACAAAATAAAGTCAAAATTATTGTTTGTAATTATACACTAATTTGTTTGATTAATTACTCTCTGCCTGACCCATTAAATTGTAAGCTCCAAAACAGCAGTAATATTTTACATTATATTTTAAGAACAGGCATATGGTTGCTATTTCTTAAAGAGGTATTTAATTTGGCAATTTGTCATTTCTCTTTAAGTATTTTCTCTACTGTTATATTAGCAGTTCCACAGGTGATTTCCAAGGTCTGAAATTTGTGAATTTTATGATCCCGTCTTTTTTCACAAAGTCTTCCTTTAAAGTAACTGCTATAATACTTTATATATATCTACATATATAAAAGCCTAAGCAACTGAATGACCGAACTACTGAATGACTGGTTGACTGGTCGCTATGACGCACACTGACTACCAGGGGACAGATACTCAATGCACAGGATCAGGCTCCCTCCTGTCTGTATTGGGCCTGTGGGGATTGGGCTCCCTCCTGTCTGGATAGGGCCTGTGGGGATTGGGCAGGAACTGGCTATCCAACATCCCCTGAGGGGTCCCAGATTGTGAGAGGGCGCAGGCCAGGCTGAGAGACCCCACCAGTGCATGAATCCATTCAACCGGACTCTAGTATATATATGTTTCTAAATACACACACACAATATGCATATATATGTACTAATATATATATACATATATATATATATACACACACACACACATATTTCTAAATGTCATCAGAAAAACCACGGTGTAGGGCTCTCTTGGAATTTTTTATATTGTTCTAAAGCAGTGGTTCTCAACCTTGCTAATGCCGCGACCCTTTAATACAGTTCCTCATGTTGTGGCGACCCCCCAACCATAAAATTATTTTCGTTGCTACTTCATAACTGTAATTTTGCTACTTTTATGAATCGTAATGTAAATATCTGTGTTTTCCGATGGTCTTAGGCTCTACAGCAGTGGTTCTCAACCTGCGGGTCATGATCCACAGGTTGAGAACCACTAGCAGGGTTGCCTAAGACCATCGGAAAACACAGATATTTACATTACGATTCATAACAGTAGCAAAATTACAGTTATGAAGTAGCAACGAAAATAATTTTATGGTTGGGGGGTCGCCACAACATGAGGAACTGTATTAAAGGGTCGCGGCATTAGCAAGGTTGAGAACCACTATTCTAAAGGATCTTTCTACTGCAATACTTGTTAATTGCATCACTTTAAAGTAGACAAATGGACCAATGAGACATCTTACAAATTGAGAGTGACTATTGATGAAACTATCCATTGATGTCTTTTATTGATGGCTCATTCAACCTGCAGTTGGTCCAATTCTGAAGGTTAGGAGATAACTGGAGGTGTCCCTACAAATGAAATATATCTCCCCCCCTTGATTTGACTTTATTTTAAATTGTCAAAGAATACATTGATATATTCTCATACAAAAGTTAAATAAAATAGTAGTTACAGAACAAAAACTAAAATTTTTCCTTAATAATTTTATTAGTATTTTCAGGCTGCCATAAAAACAAAACATCATAGACTGAGATGGCTTAAACAACAGAAATTTATTTTCTCACAGTTCTGCAGGCTGGAAGTCTGAGATTATGGTGACAGCATGGCCAGGTTCTGATGCGAGCTTTCTTACTGGCTGTGGATGGCTGCCTTCTCACTGTGTGCTCTCATGGTGGACAGAGAGAGCAAGCTCTCTGGTGTCTCTAATCCCATGAAGAGGGTACCACAGTCATGACCTATTGGGGCCCAATTACCTCCCAAAGGCCCCATCTTTAAATACCTATCACTTTGTGGGTAGGGCTTTAACATACAGATTTAGGAGGGATATAAGAGAGTCCAGGGCAATAATATTGATGAACATTTGTGTAATGTTTGCTAATTTATATAATGTGAATTCTGTGCCAAGATCTGTCCTAAACAATACTTGCACATTATATACATTTTACAGACGAGGAAACAGGGATCTAGAGAAAACACTCAGCTAATAAGTGGTGGAGCCAGGACTCAAATTAGGAGATTTCACCATAAAGTCCATGCCTTAAATTCTACTCCACAAAATTCTCTAAGCCCTCACTCTTTCCATATAATCCTTTCAGTGGTCACCAACCTTTTGGACCTCATGGACCACCAGTTGGGGACCACTGGATAGTGTGCTTTCTTTTGTCACTGAGTTCATCAGGAGAGTAGTATAGCACGTGGCATATAGAACAGAACATGCTAAGCCTCTGGTTTGCTCTTCTTCCTGCATCACCCTACCCCGCTCACCTCATTCATGCCTGTCAGTCCTTTGGCTTTCAACCTAGCAACACTTATTATGGAGGCTTCCTTGATTTCCCACCCCATTTATTCTAGAGTAAGAAAATGAGACCCAGAGAGGTAAAGTGATTTCCAAGAGGCTGCCTTGCTACTTGGTATCAGAGCTAGGACTAGAATTCATGCTCCTTGATTTAAGAGAGCTCTCTTTCAGCCCACCACTTTGATTTTCTGAAACTCAAACTCACCACTATGCCTCAAGGGAGAAATTCATAAGAGTACTATAGTCTTGGGCTTTGGCATATTTTGGAAAGGCACACTTTAGAAGCTGAATCTATAAACCGATTTTTTAAAAAGCAGCTGCAAGATAATAAAGACCACTCTAGACTTCACAGGGCACAAAATAAAAAATCTGAAATTAGTTCTGTGAAAGACAAGGTCATTTAAAAAGATTTTTTTGGTTATAAGTTACATGAAGGTATGGAGGCAGTACTACTATCTATTAGAAAAACAGAGAGGACCAAATTCTTATAAGAATTTAAATCTAAATGTATAAGTGACTATGTATTAGTTGCCTATTGTTACCAGCAAATTACAATAAATTCAGCAGCTTAAAACAACACATTTATTATTTTACAATTGCATAGGTCAGAGGTCCGGCAGGCTTTGCTGGTTTCTTTGCTATGGATGCCACAAGGCTGAAATCAAGGCTTTAGCCAGGGTAGAGGCTCTGAAGGAGAATCCACTTCAAGGCTCACTCAGGTTGTTGGCTGAGGGTTATTCTCTGTTTCCAGAGGCTGCCTGCATTCCCTGGCTTGTGGGCTTCTTTCTCCATCTTTAAAGCCAGCAACAGTAGGTCAGTCCTTCTCATACCTATCTCTTTGATGTCATTCTCCTTTTTGCCTCAACTTCCCTGCCTTCTTTTCTGCTGTAACTCTCTGATTAACTCTTCCACTTTCCTCTCCTATTTTAAAGCACCTTGCTTAATAATATATTGGGCCCAGCTGAATACTCCAGGATAATATCACTATTTTAATGTCCATAATCATAATCACATGGATATCTTGCCGTATAAAGTAACATTGTTCTGGGAATTAGGGTGTGGAAATCTTTGGGAGCTCATTATTCTGCTTGCCACAGTCTATCTTCTGGCCTTGAAAGAGTCACATACATCCCACATAACCGAATACATTCATCTCATCCCAAGACCCCCAATGATCTCATCCCATTACAACATCAACTTAAATTCAAAATTGCATCACTTCCAAAACCCCAGATCTAATCACCTAATTTATCTAAATCAGGTATGAGTGAATCTCTGGGTATCATCCTTCTCGAAGCACAACTCCTCTCCTTTAGGCCTTGTACACAGATCTTTCTTAGATAACCTTATGCTATTTAGGCTTCTGCCGATATGACTGAAGGTCTTTATGGATCACACCCGTAGTCTCTTCAAATAGCCCCGGTGCAATGGAATATTCTGAACTTTTAAACTTTCTAAGGCATTAGCAGAAGGTGTTACAGACACATGTGCCCTTTTTCTCTACAACATGGCTTCCTGACGAAAGGATCTCTTCAAAGCCAGCGATGGTGGGTCAAGCCCTTCTCAAGTTTTGAATCTCTCTGACTTCTCCTTTGGCTTCATCTCTCTTCTGCCTCTTTTGTCTTCTTTGCATCTTTCTGACTGAATCCAGGCATAGAAATTTCTCTACTTTTAAGTGCTCACATCTTCCTAATCTTCCTATTTTGGGATCCATAACCTTAATCACATTTTCAATGTCTGTTTTGCCCTATAACATAACATTCACAGGTTCTGTGGATTAGCATGTGGTAATCATTGGTGGACCTTTTTTTTTTTTTTTTTTTCCTACCTACAACAGAGTATAATTCCACAGATCTATCAGGTCATGGGTAGGAACATGAAAGGGGAGGTGGGAACTGAAAAGAGAATAGCTCCTGACAGCCAAAGGGAATTGGAAAACATTCAATGTTTTACAGACCTCAGGTTTCAGAGTAGCTACAGAGGTTGGTGGCTGAGAGTACCAAGCAACTGCTCAGTAGCCTGACAAACCTAGAAAAGCTTTTCTGGTTTGAACAGGAAGGTAAAGTAGGCAGCAAGGAAGCCCAAGTAGAAAAAAGAAATTGCCTTTATCTTCAGTCATCATGAACAAGTCTGGTCATGAGTTATTCAGTGTGTGAGTAGAGAGATATGAGAGCCTCACAGACCAACACTGAACTATGCTATTTTATGTTCAATGTTTTTAATTTACTTCTGTGGTAAGAGTACTGGCATGCTGGTCTCAATTGCAGAGATTCCCATGAATGAGAGAGTCTGGGTGGATAATAAGCCAATAACATCTAATTCCTGGCAACACTTTAGTTGGACTACTCCTGTGAGAACACAGAGGCATGATAGCTTCTATCGCTTCTCTGAGTAACGGTATGGTAATTGCCTATTTATTTTTTCCTGCAGTAGAATTATTCATCTGGATCACAGGAGTCACATTCCTCCTAACCTGGCAGCTCAGTAGAAGTAGCAGATCTTCACCAGTAAATCATATTAAGATAGGCTGTGGCACTTCACTAAGAGACTCCTCAATCCTGGAAGAGTGTGCAGGCATCTATTTAAAGACTCTGCCATTTCCATCTGCTGCAATTTCAATTACATTGCCAGTGTGATGTTTAAACTGCCACATACTAGAAAATTAATCAGAGAACCTCATTCATTCCAGTTTGCTTTTCTGCGGTGTTGGCTCACAAGTACAGATATATGATGAGATACCATATTTAGCTTAGCACTTAAATCAAGGTTACAAGAATACACAGTGACTTTAGTGTGTTAATACTCCTTTCCAGGCCCTGATGGCTTGCTTTCTAAACGGGATTCTTTCCAAATCCTCTCCATAGGGGAAAATAAAAGTAATTTAGAATACAAGCCAGTATTTAGTAGTTCACACAACATGTTTAATATGGAAGCTAAATCTTAAACTAAAATTTTATTCCAAGCACCAAGAATTTGGACGTAAGCCACAATAATAACTGAAAGGTCTTCCTTTCTTTTTTCCTCTATTTTTTTTTTTTTTTTTGGTGGTGAAATAGAGACCATGATCAGGGAGTAACATTGTGTGCGTGTGTTTATTGTTTTTCTCATTTATATCTTTCTTAAAGACATAGTATTTAATATTTGTATATGCTGGTACTTAAATCTTGAGATATTACCTTTGAACTCCATCCCAGAGCACCATTCAGTCTTGTGTGGAAGTGACGTTTCTTCATGTGCCATAATCACCTGGGACGGTGTGGATGGGGCAGGGGAGTCGGTGTGATTTTGTCTCTTTGCTTACCTAAATTTATGGCCATTTACTTTTGTATCTTATTATCAGTCTCCCATCCTGTGCCACAAATAATTTGGGCCCAAAGTCCAGTTTTATTCCAAGGTGAAGGAATTTAAGGTATAAGCTTCAGAGATTTAAGAGTTATGATGAGCCCTAGCTGGTTTGGCTCGGTGAATAGAGCATCGGCCTGCTGACTGAAGGGTCCCAGGTTTGATTCCAGTCAAGGAATGACAGTTGGAATGAGATTTATAATACCTGTGCTGTGGGCTCGATCCCCAGTAGGGGGCATGCAGGAGGCAGCCAATCAATGATTCTCTCTCATCATTGATGTTTCTCTCTCTCTCCCTCTCCTTTCCTCTCTGAAATCAATAAAAATATATTTTAAAAATATATATGAAAGTCATGATCACTGTTTAGAACTCTGTTGGTGTCAAAAAGTCTCACCTGGTACCACTTGCCATCTCGGCCTGTGGCAGTGGCCTCTCCAGTAAATGTCCCCCAGTCACCTCAGGCTCATAGCCCACGTCACCTTATGGCAGGAGCCAAAGACGACTTGAAAGAACAAGAAGGTAATGATAGATTTTTAAAGATATTTGTGGAATGATGTGAGAGGTGACCTTTTCTCACCCGCCCAACTCCCCACCCCTGCCACTGAAACCTTCAGTCAGTTCTATTAACCACATGAAAGATTTATTTTTCTGTCCTCATTGATGCCTAGCAAAGTAGAGACACATTTGTGGGGGCAGACACCCAAGAGCAGAAGAGGCTTTGAGAATGAATCACCTGAAATTTAGCAAAGTCCTAGGAAGGGCTTTGGACTTGCACAGACCAGGGCAATTTCATTTAGAACTCAAGGAGTGGGGAAGACCCCAGGTACTATCTGTATTGTGCATGTTAACACAATAAGGTGTTTAAATGTCACTGTCAAAACCTTTATTAGCAAATACCAGTATTGACTGAAAGTTCAGCTTAATAGAAGCATTTTTCCTTGTGAAATGACATAGTACAAGTGTGATCTTTGCCCTCCTGATATTATCATTCAATCTGGAAAGACTTGAAAAAGTCAGATTCGGTCATCTTCCTAACCATCTCTATAAATCTCATTCCAACTGTCATACCATTTATTTCCTTCCTAGGCTTACTCTAATCTTACTTGAAAATGACACAAAGCCATATTACCTTGTCTCCCAGAGGTGTACCCTTAATTACAATTAACTGTTCATTAAGGGGAGGCTGCTGATTGGACAGTAAATATATTTTGCCATGTCTTTGATATCGAGTTGGCAATTTTGCAAGCATGTTTTTTCATATGAGCAACAAAGTAAAAAAATATTTCAGGAAATCTGCAAGTCCACCTGAAAGTCGGTTATCTCTTCAGATCTGTGAGCACAGTCTGGGAGCAAGGGCTCTGCTACTTGTTTGCTGTGAGGCAGCTGTACAGTGAAAGTCATTTTAAATATAAAGGGGGCTCTGAGTTTTTAATGTCTCACTGAAAGAAGTGCTTTTTGCCTCTTGCCCTGCCCTACTTAGACTTTCCCAAGGAGACATTGCTGGACCAACAAGAAGTTTCCTTGTCTGCTGTTGAGATGCCAGAAAAACTATAAGAGCACAGCAGGTCCATTTATAAAGTAAAACTGTTTCAAGCCACAACGAGCAGCATTCCTATTCCAATTTTCCACACTGCCTGCATCTGTAACATTTGAAGAAACATTTTTCTAACATGTTAAAAATTTCTCTAAACTCTTAAATTTTAGATATTTTATCATTTGGTACTATATTTGAGATATAAATAAAGAGGGAGTTATTTTGTGTGTGAGAGTTACTGGTTTATTTGAATATCACATTAAGAAATCTTTTGAGATGTGTAAAGTTGTGGCTATAAATATGTTGTTTTGGGAGCTGGGTGTGTCATTGATGGGCTCTGCACATCTTAAAATAATTTGAAACAGGATTTCCTGCAGTGATATATTTGTTTTACCTAACTTTCCCTGTGCTCCCAGGTACTGAAAATAAGAAAAGTGTAGCACCATCTTAAGGAAGATAAGGTGAATGAATACACAGTCAATTTTTTTGGTTTTGAATTTCAGTGGAATCATTCTGGGTTAAGTTTTTATGATGAACAAATTTGATTTGGCTCAATATTGTTGGCTCACCCAGTACAAATCATTATAACCTCACCCTATTTAGTATTTCCTGCAAGTAACAAAAATTTCTCTTGTTCAATAAGGACTTTACTAATACTTTAGTAATAACATCTAACATGTATGTATTGAGTGCTTCCATGTGATAGGCATGTGTTCAGCATTTTAATGCATTATTTCATTTAATTCTCAGAACAACTCCATGCTGTGGTATTATTAACCTTATTTTGCAGATTAAATTGTTCAGGTTCCACAAGGTTAGGTAACTTGACCATAAGGCTCATAAATTGTGGAACTGGGATCTATAAGAATAAAAGGGTAATATGCTAATTAGACTGGGAACCTTCCGGAAGTCCTTCGGGACAAAACCATGGTGTTGGGCCCCAGGCAGAGGTGGTTAGGGGCGATCAGGCCAGGAGGGGAGGGCAGTTGGGGTGAGCAGGCCAGCAGGCAGAGTGGTTAGGGGAGATCTGGCAGGCAGGCAGGTGAGCAGTTAGGAGCCTGTGGTCACGGATTGCGAGAGGGATGTCCAACTGCCTGAGGGGTCCCAGATTGGAGAGGGTGCAGTCCAGGCTGAGGGACAGCCTCCCCCTCCCCGCCATGCACGAATTTCATGCACCGGGCCACTAGTATAATAATAATAATAATAATAATAATAATTATTATTATTATTATTATTGCTAAGATTATATAACATACAGTGTAACACATTGAATCTTCACATTAACCCAACAATGAGGGAAAGAAGAATAACAGAATAAGTTGTGAAGCCAAGAGTTTGAACCGTTTGACTCCAACTCTGGAGATTAAGTATTAACTATGAGTTTTAAGTTATAAAGGCCTGCTGTCCCTTATGATAGCCACAATTCAAATGTAAATTAACTAACATTATTAGGAAGTTCAGCTGTTTAGTTGTACTAGTTATATTCAAGTGCCTAATAGCCATATATGGCTAGTGGCTACCATATTGGACAACACAGATTACAGTGCACTCCCATCATTGAAGAAACTTTTACTAAACAGCACTGGTCTATAATGTTTTCCTGATGAAATTTTAGTGAAATACTGTGGACTCCAGGAAGAGATTTGGGAAACACTTTAAGTTTTATTGCCAACACATGAACTAATCATCATTTGGGGTGGAGTAATTTTATTAATAACTCATCAAATTTTATTTTTATCCTTTTCATCATAAAGTCCATGGGAGAAAAATTTCTAATCTTGCCCCTAAATTCTAGAAATTTTGTATCTGTGACTCCCTTTTCATGGGCTACATAACTCCTAATAACTCCTTTTGGGAATATTTTTAAGGAGACAAGAGGTGCAAGAGAGTATTGAAAATATACTCCAAAATTGGAATTCTTCCAATACATAAATTTACAGATTTCTTTGCTAAGAGAAATAATGTTATTTAAAATAACCATCCCCCTCCTCCCCCCACAAACACCCATTCTCTGTTTAGTCATTTCCTCCACATTGTATTCTGCTTAGACATATGAAACATACCTTGTCTTTTCTGAATGGTGTACTTTGCTCTATTTTAATGCTGTTTCAAAAGTAAAATAATTGAGAAGTAATTTTCTTACTTTGAATATCTTTGTATTTTTATATATATCTAAGTTGGGTTCTTCTCTTTTCATTTCTTTATTTTAAAATAATTAAATAAAATAAGAAAAATGCAGCTTACTGCCTAAATGCTGACATTCTGAGTACCTGCTGGATTCATGCCAATTTATAAAGTTATTCTGAATGATAATTTCAGAATTGATTGGATGCATTTCTGATGGAGCCCCGTTTCTATGGCAACACATTGGGTTTACAGACTAAAAGACTATTCCAAACAGCATTAAGTAAAATTGTATATGCATGGGACGAGTCCCCTCATTTCCTAGAAAAATTTATTAAAAGAATAAATTATCCAGTCACCTATAGGTTGTCTACCCAGCCCTAGAAATAGTTAATTTTATAGGCAATATCCTCTGAGGGGAGAGGGTTCCTTATGAGGGAAGTAGTAGAGTGCCATTACTGGCAGGTGAGGAAATTGTTATTGATAGGTTACTTGTGGGAGTGTCTTGCCAGGCACATGGGTCAAAGGTGAAGCTAAGATCTGAGCCTGGGAGTGAGTAGTTCAGGCACCAAAGCAAAAACAAAACTGAAGTGAAGTACTAGACTAAACATGGAGAAACCCCTGGAGAGCAAAAAGGAGAAAATGGGGCAATTTGAGACTGGGGTAGTGAATGTGGAGTTTCTGAGGAGGATAGTGCTGTGCTGCCCTAAATAGCAATTGGTGGTCTTTAAAGTAAGAACTGTGAGCTATATTTCAGCATGAAGTTTTAGTACCTAGTCAGTGTTGAGAGGTAATTCTCCATGGGTCTCTTAAGTTTCTGTATATCTCATAAGCAGAGGCAATAACAATGTTTATTCCAGATTTTCTTTTCAAAGACTTTTGTATAGTGAACAGCCTTGGAAGATACAGTGTCTCTGGAACAAAGTCAAGTTTGTTTACTCACCAGTATAGTAAATATGTCTCTCTAAATGGCAAGGCCTGACAGGCTTACTGCCCACTATAAAAAACTAGAGGCCTAATGCACAAAATTCATGCAAAAGTAGGTCTTCCTTCCCCTAGCTGCCGGCACCAGCTTCCCTCTGGCACCCAGGACCTGGGCTTCCCTCATAGCCTGGGCTTTGTCCGGAAGGTCATCCAGAAGGACGTCCGGTCTAATTAGCATATTGCGCTTTTATTATTATAGATTTGGGTTTCCTAAGCACTTCTGCAATGGGTCCCACTATGGATAAAGGGATCACGTGGCCTTCTTTACATCACCCTGTGGGAACTGGGGTTCAGGGAACATGTACAAATGCTGCTACTGTTTACAACTATGAATAGTTACCTGGCCTTTGTCTCTGACCCAGGAATCTCATGTCTTTGCCAGCGTCTATGAATCTCTGCTAGCCTATCTTGTTAGCTTGCAATTAGGGTAAATTTTTAGACCCTTCCCAGTTCTCAACAATCAGTATGGTTTGAACATTTCCTCATCTTCCTCAGCTTGAGCCCTGAAGCAATGTAAAACATACTATTATCACCTAAGGCACCAACCAATATTGGGCTTCTGCTTCCTCATGCTCTCGTCACTGAAGTGCTGGGGTGAGTAGAGCCCTTGACCCTTTGACTAGGTTTCTGGCATTCCTCGCTGCCCTGTTTCCAAAGGTCTCCAGTGTCACGGGTAGAGAAATATACTCTGTCGTCACACATATGTGTTAGCTTGCACTGGGTTTTGTATTTAGAAATAGTGTCTAGTTTTAACCTTATTTATCATATTTGAACATTTATGCAAAATCACTAAATAATCATTTTCTCCTTTTGTTTAGATTGCTTACCTTTTTATCATCAGCGGTCTCTAATACCTCACATGGATACTGACAACTACTTTGAATGGGATTTTCACTCTTCCTTAGATTCAGCTGCTGGGAACCACTGTTCAATACATATTATACGGCTTGCCTGGGTGTGGCAACGTGTTTGACGAGTCCCTCCTAGGAGACAGTTATGACACAACTAATATTCAGGATATGGAAAAAATATTTACATGACAAATGAGAAACGTTAGAATTTTAATCATAAAGCCAAAACTCTCTTAGTAACAGGAGAGAAACATTATTAGATTCTAAAATTATTTCCTGTTTTGTACTCTTGCAGAGGATAACAAAATAAATGTAACTCACAGTTTGCTGCTACCAGATATAAGATGCTTTTGAGAAGCTTTCACCCTGGTTTTGACTTGGTGAGAATTCCAAAAACACTTGATTGAGGATTCTTCCAGATCATCCCCTCCCCTACTTCATGCCATTACAGCTTCACACAAGGTCTAAGTTTCTGGAGGAAAAAAAAAAAAGATTTGTGTAAAAGTTTCTACAAAATGGAGACTGTAAAAGCCAACTTCCCCACTCCACAACCAGCTTGAGAGTTATTTCTGTTCTCGTCACATTTAATTTCTTGTGTAACAAGGTGACCTTTTAAAAAATGCACAAATCAGTTGTTTTAATTTCATTCACACTACAGAAATTTGGGAATTCTAATGGCACAGGCAATTAACTTGTCCATTTGTGCCCAATCTTGTCACGCTAATGTATAATGATTGATGCAGAAAAGAGCAGAGCATAGGTAAATAGGAAACATGACCTATGATTTATAATTACACATGCCTTACATTGACTTTGTATTTAGAAACAGTGCTGAGCTTTTAACCCTTTGAACTGAGTTTTTGTGCAAAAGCATTAATTATTTTAGAGGCGTTTATGACTCAATTTGTATTGCTATTCAGAATGTCCATCTGTTCTTCATGAGTTCTGGGAATTAGTGAAGCTTATGTGTTTATTCCCGCCTCCCTCCCCCCAGTGGTAAAGAAGCAGAATATAACCATAGAAGGAATACATCTGCATATTTATTAGCCAAATAAAAAATACAGTACAACCATTAAGATTTTCAAGAGCTTACAGGTATTATAATGATAAAATTTGGTTTGCTTTTATTTCAGGTAATTTTTTTCCCTGGTAGTACAGATGAAGCAGTTATGAGAATTAAAAAAAAAAATCTGGCAATACTATTGGATTTATACTAAATAAATAGTATATTTATTTAGTACTTAAAGTACTAAAGTAAAAAGAACTAAACTGTTCTCTCTCACTCTCGATTTTTTTATGTTCCTCATCAGCTGGTGGAAGGGTTCCCAGCCCTGTCTCCTCCTGTTCATGAACAGATGCGTGAGAACCTGTTTTAGTTTGGGCTACTATTACAAATTACCATAGACAGGATGGCTTACAAACAATAGAAATTTGTTATAATCTGGATGCTGGGAAGTCCAAGATTAAGGCTCCAGCAGATTTGGTGTATGATGAGGACCCGATTTCTGGTACATAGGTGATCATCTTCTCCATGTGTCCTCACATGGTGGAAGAAGCAAAAGAGCTCTCTGTGTCTATTTTATAATCCCATCCGTAAAGACTCCACACTCATGACTTAGTCACCTCCCAAAGGCCCCACCTCCTAATATTATCCCATTCAATATAGGAATTTGGGGTAGAGGCACAGAAAATTCAGTCCATAGCAGAGTCCATTTAACTTAAACATAAAGTTCAGAGGAAGTCATCCTTGTTATCAGGAACTACTGCACATCTCTTAGAGAACATCTAATCCAGAGAGAGGCTGCATTACATCTTTTACAATGTACCAAGACCAGTTAGTAAAAGCTGCCAGAAGATACTTGCATCTCAAAGACATTTTATTAAATGTTTCCAGATGTCAGCAGTGTTTAGTAAACCATAACATTAGATACTTTGGAAATAATTGAGACCTTGACAACTTTAGCGCTTGCTGCAGATTCTGCCACTTGTAAATCTGATTGTCGGACCACATTTAAGAGATTTAAACTTTTTAAAACTTGCTGAACAACATTAAGGTGGTGTGATGTAAGAGCACACATTTAAAAAATTAGTTTAAGGTCAGCACCAGAACGGCTACCCCTCTGTCATGCTGTTGAGAGATTCATATTGGAGCCTGATCTCAGTTGTCACACACTGGCAAGACTCACCCTCATTAACACTGACAGATGTCAATTCCTGTTCTCCAAATGTGGCTAATAGAAGGAAATCTCCTTTGGTATGCATTTTCCCAAAGAACCACTGCCGGGGCAAATGATAGGATTGACATGTAGGAAAAAATTAGGAGTACACAGAAATGTCAAGTAAAAAACCACCAGACAAGAATTGCTTTAGGAGTATCCTAGCAATTATGTTGGTCCAAAACTATGTGCCAGTTTAACTCAGATTTGTATATATGCTGAGAACAAATCCTCATAATTAATATTTAAATTATAAATCAATAGTTTCTTGTCCTTTTAAGATAGTTCTTAAATAGCAGCTTTATGATTCTGTTTTTCTTTATAAGCATGTAGATAAGTCAAAATACAAAAATTTAAGCAACAAATCATATTACACTAAATATGATTATTCACTCTGGGAAGAAATAATTAGGAACAAAATATTTATACACATGAACAAAATGTTTATACACACGAACAGATTTTTTTTTAAACCTAAGGCCATAGTATTTTATTTGAACACTTGAAAGGATGTTATAAAAAATCTTATGCATTTGACTTTGAGCAATTTGTAATCCATCAATTAGCTGCTGGTTGTCTTATGTATGTCCTACATTTGATTGAATTTATACAGATTGTGATATTTTGTTTATTTCCACTCTTTCTCTGTGTTATTACTTGATTTTACTTTGGCTCCTATAAACTCTCCTCTAAGTAGGTCTTCTTAAAATGTATTATGGTTGATGGACTTCTGAATGCAAGAGGCAGAGAGTGAAAGAGACTGAGCCCGAGCTTTGAAGTCAGAAGAACGAGGCCTGAATCTCAGCTCTACCAGGTATTTCTAGTGTGGTCCTGGGCAGGTCACTTAATTTATCAGAGCCTAATTTCTTTATGTTGCAATATTGAAACAATGACGGTCATCTTCCACAATTGTTGGGAGGATTCCAGGTAATACGTATAGAGCACCGTAGTGGTTCTCACCTAGCGGCTGGTAGTATCAATCCAGCTCTCTTTGGCACACATTGTTACTATTACCAGGAAAGATGATCTGGCCCGAAAGATGGGTCCAATAGCTCAAAGCGTACTCATGACTGGATTCTGAATCTGGTTGTTTATGGGGTAGCCAACCATCTCAATTTGTCTGGGTCTGAGGTGGGAGGGTAGTTCCTAGGACACCAGACTTCCGGTGCTAACACTGGGACAGTCCTGGGCAAACTTGGATGAGTTGGTCATCCCAGATCTTTTGTTTATGTATTATTGAGGATAAAATGTGAATTCTTTGCAAAGACAATGTGTGTGTGTGTGTGTGTGTGTGTGTGTGTGTGTGTGTGTGACATGAACCTAAGCCTAGAGGTTTTATAAAACAAAGAACCACTCATACTGACTGTCATGAGAATTAGGTCTCACTGAATATTGTATATGGCAGGGAGAAAATTCTTGCACTTTGAGAAAAGGGTTTCAATCTAGTTGCCTAACCTGAAAATAAAACAAACCAGGAATGAAAGGTAGCTGCAAACAAGGCCAAGCAAGTTCCCCCTATATACTGGACTTCAAAGCCATAGTTATACAATCTCTTTGACTAGGTGATTTTTTTTTTGACAGTTCTATGTCTTTTCCTAATTACTACCAATAGTCTATGCTTCTTTGTTTTCTTGGCTCAGAGTCTTATTAGCATGTAAATATAATTTCCCCTCCCAAAAAAACTTTGCTCCCTCATTAGCAAGTTCAGCGATGTCGCATACAGCTGGTATAAAGATAATGAAGTTAGATTGCTTGGTTAGTCCCTTGAGCAGTACTGGGAATATTTTAATTTAATTTTTGTATCCATGTTTGTAGGAAAAAAAGAAATAATTTGGTGAATAGATTTGATCCTATCTTTACCTCAGATACAATCTTTTTTGTTTTGTTTTGTTTTTTTGTTAATCCTCATCCAAGGGTGTTTTCCCACTGATTTTTTTTGAATTTTTATTTTATTTATTATTATTTTTTTAATTTAATAAATCTTTATTGTTCAGATTATTACAATTGTTCCTCTTTTTTCCCCCATAGCTCCCCTCCACTTGGTTCCCAACCCCTCTCTGTCCTTACCCCCCCGTCACTGTCCTCATCCATAGGTGTACGATTTTTGTCCAGTCTCTTCCTGCACCACCCACATCCCTACCCCCTGAGAATTGTCAGTCCACTCTCTTTCTATGCCCCTGATTCTATTATATTCACCAGTTTATTCTGTTCATCAGATTTTTTTATTCACTTGATTTTTAGATTCACTTGTTGATAGATATATATTTGTTGTTCATAATTTTTATCTTTACCTTTTTCTTCTTCTTCCTCTTCTTAAAGAATACCCTTCAGCATTTCATATAATACTGGTTTGGTGGTGACAAACTCCTTTAGCTTTTTCTTATCTGTAAAGCTCTTTATCTGACCTTCAATTCTGAATGGTAGCTTTGCTGGGTAGAGTAATCTTGGTTGTAGGTTCTTGCTATTCATCACTTTGAATATTTCTTGCCACTCCCATCTGGCCTGCATAGTTTCTGTTGAGAAATCAGCTGACAGTTGTATGGGTGCTCCCTTGTAGGTAACTAACTGTTTTTCTCTTGCTGCTTTTAATATTCTCTCTTTGTCTTTTGCCCTTGGCATTTTAATTATGATGTGTCTTGGTGTGGTCCTCTTTGGATTCCTTTTGTTTGGGGTTCTGTGCACTTCCTGGACTTGTAAGTCTATTTCTTTCACCAGGTGGGGGAAGTTTTTGGTCGTTATTTCTTCAAATAGGTTTTCAGTATCTTGGTCTCTCTCTTCTTCTGGCACCCCCATAATTCTGATATTGGTAGGCTTGACGTTGTCCCAGAGGCTCCTTAGCTTATCTTAATATTTTTGGATTCTTTTTGATTTTTGCTTTTCCGGTTGAGTGTATTTTGCTTCTTTGTATTTCAAATCTTTGACTTGATTCTTGTGATCCTCTAGTCTGCTGTTAGATATCTGTATAATATTTTTTATTTCAGTCAGTGTATACTTAATTTCTAGTTGGTCCTTTTTTATATCCTCGAGGGTCTCGTTAAATTTATCAGCCTTTTCTAGGAAATTCTTGAAAAACCTTATAACCGTGGTTTTGAACTCTATATCCAGTTGTTTGCTTTCCTCCATTTCTTTCATTTGTGATCTGTTTCTTTGTCTCTGCATTTTGGCTGCTTCCCTGAGTTGATATAGTGGCTTTGTGTGCTAGGTGTCCTATAGGGCCCAGTGGCTCAGCCTCCCCAGTTACCTGACGTGGAAACTCTTGGTACACCCCTTTGTGGGCTGTGTGCACAGTCTTGTTGTAGTTAAGCCTTGATTGTTGTTGGTACCCTGGGAGGAATTGACCTCCAGGCCAGTTGGCTGTGAGGATCAGCTGTGTCTACTCTGGGAGAACTTCTGTGCTGGAGACACCCTTATGAGACAAGACTTGCAAAAGCCTCTTTGCTCAGCTTGGAAGGGGTGGAGTCTCAGGGCAGTGCAGACAGCATTGGTTTCCCGTCAGCCCTGCCCTAAGAGGCCCCTGTGTCTCAGTGTCCTGTGGTAATCGCTGCAAGCACCTCTGAGAGAAAGCCGCCCTCAAGTTCTGCCCACTGCCAGACAGTCCAGTTTCTCCCCGAATGAGTCTGAGTCCCCAAAGTCTTGCCAGGAACTGGAGTTCAGTGCAGTTGGGAGCTTTTGTCTCCCTCCCACTTGAGAAAGCCAGCCGCATACTCAGTTGCCAGTCCTCTCCGTGTGCGTGCGCGTGCACATCTCAGGTCTCTGCCTCTTGCAGCTCCTGTGAGTCTCAAGGTGCTTTTCTCTTTCCTTCTAGTTGTAGAATTTCCACTCAGCCAGCCTTCCTGTGGTTCTGGATGATATCTGTTTTGTCTTTTAGTTGTAGTTTTGAAATTGTTGTGCGAGGCAGTAGTTTAGGTGTTTACCTATGCCACCATCTTGGTTTCTCTCCCTTTCCCACTGATTTTTAGAGAGATGGAAGAGAGAGGGGGAAGGAGAGGAGAGAGAGAAAAACACCATGTGGGAGAAACACATTGGTTGCCTCCAGCATGAGCCCCAATGAGGGCTGGGGATCGAACCTGCAACCCTGGTACACTCTCTTGACTGGGAGTAGAAACTGTGACCCTTCAGTGTGTGGGCTAATGCTCTAAGCATTGAGCACACTGGTCAGGGCACATCTTTACCATAATTAAAAAGAAACTAGCTCTAGAATGTATTCCAAGATCCAGCAAGGATACATATACATTTAACAGTCACTAAAGCTTTCAGGTTTCGGATTGGTTCTATACCAGTGGTTCTCTACATGGCTACATTTTAGAATAACTGGGGATGAGCATAGAGGTTGGGATGTTGGGGTAGGGGAGAAGTATTTAAGAAATATAGAAGTTTCCTGACTTATGATGGTTTGACTTAGGATTTTTTTTTTTTTACTTTAAAATGGTGCAAAATTTCTACATATTCAGTAGAAACTGTACTTCAATTTTGAATTTTGATCTTTTCCCAGGCTAGTGATATATGGAAAAAGAATCAAAAGCAAGTACTTAAGGACTGTAATGTAGAGTAGTTAGAATACAGAAAGCTAAATTTGGGGCAAAGTTATCAAGGTTCTGACACACACACACACACACACACACACACACACACACACACACACACGTACACCCCAGGTGCTAGATAATAGAGGGGACAGAGAAATATGGCACCATTCCTACTTGCTGGGAGCTAACTCTGTTCTTGGAAAGCTTATTTTTATATAGAAGAGATAAAGAATGATTTAAAGACAGAATATAGACTGCCTGTTTTTATATTGTTTAGTTTTCTGACTCTATAGGTGATAAGGCCTATTGTAGAGAAGTTAGGATTTAAAGAAAACTGTAGAAAGAAAAATAACAATCACCCTCAATCCCTGAGTGCTTCCTCTTTTGAATTCCAATAGCATCTTCCTTCAGTTTCTCTCTCTGCTCTGATCCCTTTTCTCAGCCCACACCCATGGTCAGCTCTCTCCACCTCAGTTCTTCCTCACCACAGTGGAGATCATTATACTTACCACTTAGGACTGCTGTGCCATTAAATGAGGTAATAGAGGTAAAATTCTCGAAACAGCAGTATGTAGTAAACAGCATTCAATTGTTTTAAAACTTATTTTAAAACAAATAAACAAAGAAAAAAACCTTTTGCTAAATCCTGTCCTCCTCTAACTGCTGGCTTAGCCTTTCCCATTCTTTGGTTCCCTGACCTCTGTTGACATATTCTCCACCGCCCTGCCTCCTTCCTCGGCACCCCCCCTCCGCCCCCCACACCGCTGTGATTAGGATTCTGCGGAGGCTTGCAGAAATTGCTAACCTTACCATCAGCCTCTTACTAGGGTGCTTTCCCAGCTCTGCTGAATCTCCATGGTCACCTCCCTTCTTCTCATATCCATCTGCCTTACAGAACTGGTCAATCCAAAGCCAGATTTGGTCCTTTTTACCTTTTACTGGAATGAAAAACCCAGTCTTTGAAAACAGATTCTAGGCTCTGACATCTTCTGTCAAACTTACCCTTGAGCATCTAGTCCTAAGCCTTCCCATGTGTCCATCTCTACAGACCTAACTTATTCCCAGGAAGCACTTTCTTTATTTTGTTTATCATCATGTGTTGACATTGTTGTCACATGTGTGTCCTTCATGCTAGATAGGTGACAGTGACCCACCATGTTTACCTTTGTGTCTCAAAAGCCTGTTTTATGGATATTTGTTAAATTGAGTTGAAGTCCTGGGGGTATTGCTTAAGGAACTTACTATTTACTACTCTGTATTTTATGTACTAAGGTTTATGTCTCTCCTTTTCTACTATATTTTAGAAAGTCCTTGAGAATTGAGACTTGGCTTTCTTCAGTGTTCAAAACTGTGCCCTGCATCTGACACGTACTTTCTAAATATTTCTGAAACAACAATTACCATTGCAGAGGACTTTATAATTTAAAAGTTCTCCCACCTGGATTAGCTCATTGAGTCTCTCAGCGAGCTCTCAGGGCAGTCCCCATCTGGCAAGAAAGGAAACAGGCTCAGTGGTGTTACAAGACTAATGAATGGAAGTGCACACACTGATGGAACAAGGATGGTCTCAAGGCCACATCTTCTGACTTAAGGTGCCCCTGCTTTCTCGACTATACTCTCCTGTCTGTAAAACTTAAATGTGGCATCATTTCGTTTAAGTAGCTTTTCCTATGAGTGATCAGAATGGAGAACATCTGGCTGGAGGCACAGGAGGGCTTTGTGGAAGAGATGGGCTTGCTTGAGAAGGGCTGGGAAGTCTGCCTTGAAAGGGCATGCAGTATGGCCAACAGAGAAGAGGACGGATGTTTCAGAAGATATAGTGCATGAAAAGAAAGGTCCTGTATTTAAATTACTTTCACTATTCCTCATCTGAGAAAATAGCAGTACTTAATTTTGGCAGAAAAGCATTTGTTTTTAAAGGAAACACATGAATTACAGCTATACAAATTGAATTTGTCACCATTGTAACTGGACACAGAGCAATAGAAATGAATATGGGCTCTGTAGGCAACACAGCAAAACTCTGAGGCTTTTTATAGGCTTTCAATTTCTTAAATAAGCCTTTTATGGTTATTTATAATCCAATGCAGGTCAACTAACTTGGGTTGTGTTTTTTTTCTTTTTAAATAACTGCTCACAATAATGCACCAAGGGTCTGTCATTTAGCCTTGGGATATAACATCAAAGTTATTTATTTCTTGCCTTCTGTGTTTATAGTGTATATTTATGGACAGCTTTATTATGGTACAAATCCGTAGCCAAATGACATTTTCTGGTATTGTACCAAGAGACAGATTTCTACTGGTTACTCCTGTGATTTTTGTAATAACATTTTATTCATTCTTCTGGCTTTCCAACAGTGTTCACTCAGATAACAAAGCTTAAAAGAACATACAGTGACGAAAGCCTTGAGAGGCCACAATTTCTCTACATCTACTTCTGAAACCAACCTTATGTAGCAAGTTATGCTTGGTGAGGCCAATAATTCTAGGTCATTTATTCTCTGATTGCTTCTTTACTATTTTGTTCTACTTGACTAAATAGGTCCTAGGAAACACACCATGGGCATGCTGATTTCCATTTAAGTTGCTCCAGCTACACTCTGCATTTTTCTCTGTCTCCCTTTTGAGCTCCACGAGAGAGCTCATTTCACTGTTCAGAGCAACTTCAGTTTCAAATCTTTTTTCCTGCACAGAACACATCTCCCATTCTTGGCTCTGTGCCTTCCTTCTTGCAGTCTGAAACGATTGCTTAGTATGTAACCAGAATTCTTTTGGACCTTTCTTTTTGGAAGTAGTGTTATCTTTGTTTACTGATCAGCTTTCCCCCAAGGACATGAAAGCTTTGCTAACTGCTTATGCCATTGACCCTTCCTAGCACCCAACTTTAGCCAAGCTTAGTAGCCTATTACTAGTATTGATGGAAAAAACGAATTGTAACTTACTAATAAGTGGTAGCAAATAACTCGTTTTGTCCTAGAGAAGACATCTTGCCTCTTTTACCCCTGAGGCTGCTAACAGGGCCACCTGGTGTTTCTTAACTCTTTTTAAAAAAATATATTTTATTGATTTTTTATAGAGAGGAAGGGAGGGGGATAGAGAGTTAGAAACATCAGTCAGCTGCCTCCTTCACACCCCCTACTGGGATGTGCCTGCAACCAAGGTACATGACCTTGACTGGAATCAAACCTGGGACCCTTCAGTCTGCAGGCCAACGGTCTATCCACTGAACCAAACTGGTTAGGGCTGTTTCTTAAGTCTTGACGGAATCCCCAAACTGAGAATCCTTTGCAGACAACAGGTTCTCCTAGAATTTGCCCCTCTATAGCTGAAGCGCTTATTTACATTTCCCACTCTAGCAAATGGATTGCTGATTTATTTTTCAGTGATAAAATACTAATGTGAGAGAATCCAAGATGGCGGCGTAGGTAAACACCTAAACTGCTGCCTCCCACAACAATTTAAACTGCAACTAAAAGACAAAACGTCTATCACCCAGAACCACGGGAAAGCTGGCTGAGTGGCAGTTCTACAACTAGAAGGAAAGAGAAAAGAGCGTTGAGACGTGCACGAGCGCTGAAAAGCTGAGGTACGGAGGCGCGTGATCCGGGCTGGCTGCGGGCAACTGGGTGCGTTGCTTTATTCAACCCGAACGAAGACAAGCCCCCGATTACTCTGAAATCCAGTCTCTGGGGAGACGCGGGGGACCCAAACTCCTACGGGGAGAAGCTGGACTGTCTGCCAGTGAGGGTGGCTTGCTAGCAGAGCTGCGCGCAGGAATAATTGTTTACTGCACTGGGGCACGGGACTCGCGGATGCCGTTGGGGACACAGAGCCGGCTAACTAGCAGCCCTTGCTGTTTGCCACGCCCTAACCTAGTGACACCCTGAGGCCCCGCCCTGCACAACCTACAAACCCACCCAAGCTCCAAGCAGCGGAGTTAGCATAAGAAAGGCCTGCCCTATTGCAGCTTAACCTAGCAAACTTGCAGCCTGGGTCAGACAGCTCCAAAACCTCCAAACCCCAAGCAAAGAGGAGAAAACTGCAGCTCTCACTGTAGCTCCTGCTGAGTGGCCTCAGACAGTAGGTGACCTGCACCCCATTGGAGATCCAGAAGCCAGTGTACCTAGTGGTCAGTGTGAGAAACCAGATTTCAACTTCTCAAATCCATAAGTGACACATTCAAGAGGCAGACTCAGCGAGCACCAAAGCCCCACTGAAACAAGTCCTGCACCATAAGCGTGTCTTCAGCGCAGCAGTTCTTCCATTATAGACACAGGGAGTGCTCACAGCTAATTGGCCTGGAGGTCAATTCCTCCCAGCGTACCAACAGCAATTCAGGCTTAACTACACCAAGACTTTGCACTCAGCCCACAAAGGGGTGTACCAAGAGTGTCCACATCAGGTGATTGGGGAGGCTGAGCTACTGCCCCCTATAGGTCACCTAACACACAAAGCCACTCCATCAACACAGGGAAGCAGCCAAAATGCAGAAACAAAGAAACATGTCACAAATGAAAGAAACTGAGGAAAGCAAACTACTGGATGACATAGAGTTCAGAACCACATTTATAAGGTTACTCAAGAATCTTCTAAAAACCGCCGAGAAACTTGATGACACTTCTGAGGAGCTTAGTGAGACCTTCAATGACCTTAATGAGAATGCCAAAAAAATGGAAAAGGACCAGTCAGAAATGAAGCATACACTGTCTAAAATAAAGAATATACAGAAACTCAATTGTAGATCAACGTACCCCAAGAATCAAACGAAAGATCTGAAATATGTGGAAACAAAAAACATCCAACCAGAAAAACAAAAAGAAAAAAGAATCCAAAAATATGAAGATAGTGTAAGGAGCCTCTGGGACAACTTCAAGCGAACCAACATCCGAATTTTTGGGGTGCCAGAAGAAGGGAGAGAGCAAAATGTTGAAAACCTATTAGAAGAAATAATGACAGAAAACTTTCCCTACCTGGTGAAAGAAATAGACGTACAAGTTCAGGAAGGGTACAGAACCCCATACAAGAGGAATCCAAAGACGACCACACCAAGACACATCATAATTAAAATGCCAAGGGCAAAAGACAAAGAGAGAATATTAAAAGCAGCAAGAGAAAAACAGTTAATTACCTACAAGGGAGTACCCATACGACTGTCAGCTGATTTCTCAACAGAAACTATGCAGGCCAGAAGGGAGTGGCAAGAAATATTCAAAGTGATGAACAACAAGAACCTACAACCAAGATTACTCTACCCAGCAAAGCTATCATTCAGAGTTGAAGGTCAGATAAAGAGCTTCACAGATAAGAAAAAGCTAAAGGAGTTCATCACCACCAAACCAGGATTACACGAAATGCTGAAGGGTATCCTTTAAGAAGAGGAAGAAGAAGAAAAAGGTAAAGATAAAAATTATGAACAACAAAATGACATCAAATACATACCTACCAACAAGTGAATCTAAAAATCAAGTGAATAAAAAATCTGAAGAACAGAATGGACTGGTGAATATAATAGAATCAGGGACATAGAAAGGGAGTGGACTGACGATTCTCAGGGGAAGCAGGTGTGAGGGGTGCGGGAAGAGATTGGACAAAAATCTTACTCCTATGGATGAAGACAGTGTGGGGGGGCGGGTAAGGGCATGGGGTGGGGTGGGGAATCAGGTGGAGGGGAGCTATGGGGAAAAATAAAAGAGGAACACCTGTAATAATCTGAACAATAAAGATTTATTTAAAAAAAATCTCTAGTCAGGGGGAATAGGTAAGGGGGAAATGGGAGATATCTGTAATACTATCAACAATAAAAAATATATTAAATAAATACTAATGTGATAGCCTAATATAAGGTAGTCATAAACATTGTTGGACTGACTATTTATTTACTAAATGTACCTTAATGATACTATTTTCTTCCACCCCCGAGTTCACAGTGACATACAAATAATATTTTCAAAAAGTTAAAACAAGCCTTTAACATAATTAAATACATTCCACACATTATCATGCCTCTGAGGTTTTGTTCTCATTATCTTGACTGCCTTGTAACCCTTTCTGCCATTTTCTGTTTGTCAAATATGATTTATTCCTCAAGGTCAAGTTAAAATGTCACTTCCTCTGTGAAATGCTTTTGAATTCTTCTGGACAGTATCAGTTACTTTTGGTTTTCCTGTCTCTAGGACAATTTGTTTATGATTTTAAACAACTTGTTTTCTTTGGGGGTTCCTTTTAGGCCAAAGTGCGCTTCATAGTTTTAGTGCGTGTATGTCCTTTTTCCTTGAGGGCAAATAAGGCATTATTTGGCTCTGAAAATTTTCTTAGTACTCAGCACTGTGCTTTAAATATAGTGCTGGTTGAGCATTTGATTCCCAACGAATATACAAAATAATGTCTGCAGTAGGTAATAAAAGGAAGTATGGGAGAGGTAATGAATAATTGATGTCCTTAATCGGTGAGAATTTAAAATCTGAGGCAAATCTTGATATACATAGAACCACAGGAAAATATAGAAATGACCTTTCCTACTGCCTTTACTTACAAAAAGCACCACTAAGGTAAATCTTTGGACACAGCTTGCTCAGTGAGGGCACCAAGTTGGTGACCAGGACAATGGGCAAAACTAATCAGCTCTTGCAGGATAGCTTGGTGGTTTATGAAAAAAAGAAAATGATAGTGGAGGACTAGGTGCACAGTGAAATGGAAAATATACTTGAGCAAACTGCACTGTGTGTGTGTGTGTGTGTGTACTCAGAAACAACACATTAGAGGAAGAACATTGGCTTTGATGTCAGATAAACTCAAGTTTAGCTTTGGCCTGTCATCTGAGATTCCCCTAGCAAGTTATCAAACATCTTGAAACATCACTTACCTCACCTATAAAATGACAATGACTGTGCTAATGCTAGGGCCCTTTCAGCTTGTAAGGGCTCTAAGTTCAACCTTTAAAGAACAAAGGCTCTTCCAAGAATGCCTGGGAACGTCTTTCTTGCCATGCTAGCAGTCATCAGCTGTACGATAATATTACCTGGGGAAAATGGGGAAGTATTTTGGACTTATGTTCCTGACCCTTCATGGGTAAGAGCCCTTACCTGGGCTCATCCCCCGCCTAATGTAATCACCAATAATACCAAACACCTTGGTCATCCAGGAGGACCATGGGTGGGGCAAGAAAGTATAATTACACAGGGGTCACCACCTAGCTTCCCTTTTGTATGAGACAAAATCAAACCATTGCTCCTTTGTGTGTAAAATTAAAGAGAGGTTTCTGGCTTGCATGGACACCAAAGGAAGGGGCTATCACTACTTGCTCCTGAGAGAGGTGCAGAAAATGTAACTAAGACCTTGTCTATACAAAAAGAAATTGACAAACATTTTGAAATGGAATTGCCATGGCCTAGAGCAAAGAATATCCTTACATGATATTATTCTACAATCTCATTATAATTTTTCCCAGATTTGTATTACCCTCATTACCTGTAATAGTACCTCGCACCCTTGGAAATCAATAACAAATCTTCTTTTTGGTGCTTGGAGACAAAGGTAACACATCTCTTGATATTTTAGAATTACAACAGCATAGTGTACAATTATCCCAAACAAACCTACAAACTAATTCTTTGAATGTCTGGCAGCAATTTAAAAAGGACATGAAAGGATTTAATCCCTTCCACTGTGTAGAGGGCCCCCTGGGGAGGCACCTGAGGATTCTATATTGGCCCCTCTTGCCTTTTTGGCCAAGAGGGACCCTCTTCTCACAATCCAATTGCCCACAGCTATTGCCTGTGCTTTCTGTTCATGCTGAGCTTGAAGCCTCGTGGTGGCTGGTACCATGGATCTGTCTCTTGCCCAGTGGGGTGAGCTGGGCCCTCCCTGGAGAAGAAACCTGGGTTCCCCAAGATACTTGATTAGTGCCGGGGCCCCGCCAGCAGGCAAGGGGATCCCAAGGCAGGTGCTGGGCGTGGAGGCCATGGGGGCATAGGCTACCAAGGAGACAGAACTGAAACTCACATCACTCTGCTTGGCCCCAGAGGATGGCCAGAGACAGGTAAGATTCCTCAGAGAAGGAACAACCTAAGACAGGCACAGTCGCAGAGGGGCCATCATGAGAGAACTTGGGGGTCAACAGAAGTGGGGCACAGAACCTCACCTCCCCAACTTTGCAGGGGCCTGAACCCTCACCCCTTCAGAGGAGGTCTCCTGCCCCCATGGCTGCTTCGCTTCCCATGCCCAGCTCAAATTGGGACCCAGGTAACAGACAGAGACTTGGCCGACAGCAGCTGCCCTCTCACTGCAACAAGACTTGTTTGAGTTGTCTTGTACCCATGGTATGGGGAAGTGGATTTTTGATATCTAAATCCAACCTAGCACCAGGAATGCTCAGGGCCTACTCAAGAAGGCAAATAATCCTTTCCACTAATATTTACAGGGTAAAATAAGATTTTTGTTAAAGTATTAAATATGACAGTAAAATAGTAGTCAAGTTCTCAGACTAATTTAAATTGTCTAAGTGAGATAAGCGAATATTCTAGAATAATTAATGGTACTGGACAAAAAGCTCTTCCTAAAGTGTTAACTAAAATTTTTATTGGTAGTTCATCTCATGGCAAAATTGCATAACATGTAATGAACCTAAAGCAGTCATATTTTAGTGCAAAAAATTAAAATTTAAAAGCTATCAAGACTACATTATAAAATTTCCAAAAGCCTCCTAATATTTAAATAAAAAAAGGGGGGATAGTAGAAGAATATCATGTAAGGAAAAAATATCCTGTAAGTAAATTACATCTAGAAAATTTTTACTTTAGAAAATTAACTTTCATTTGTAATGCTAACAGCAAGACACCCATGAAAAACACACATGGTGTCTAAACAAGCCAAAGGAAAACCGTTTGGGCAAAAAATGAAAAAGGATCCCAAGTCAAATTTATAGAAAAGATTCCTTTATTAACTTTTGGTTGAGAATATGTTTGCATATTTTCAGAAAACAACTCCAAGACCATGTGGATTCCTGCAACAGAGAGGAATTGACAGGACTGCTCCAGCCATGAAGACAGAAGAGAAACAGTCCAGAGATGGAAGACATTGATGACACCTTGCCGTACTAGCAGTCAGCAGCTGTGCATTGCTGCAGGTTGCCCAGGACCAAACCAGAGAGGGTCGGACCTGCATTACCACCATTTGTCCACCATCCAGAACTGAAATATCATTGCTGACATGTACACATAAGGAACTGTTTAACATTGAAATTGGGACTCAAAAGAACTGTTGGCCCAGAATGAAACTCACTACAGACTGATTCATTTGCCTCTCAGCATAACCATTATTGCTTGTCTCATTTTTGGTTCTTATAAATGTATTTCTGTATCACATGATCTGACTCATTTAGGGGAAATAATGAACAACATAAACTGATGAACAAAAACAGACCCGGAGACAGGGAAGCATTGATCAGACTGTCAAACTTCAGAGGGAAGGTAGGGGAGGGTGGGGGTAAGGGGGAGAGATCAACCAACTGTATGCATGCATATAAGCCTAACCAGTCAGTGGTCACAGACAACAGGGGGGTGGGGGCATGTGTGGGGAGGGGTTTGGGATGGGAATGGGGGGATGAGGACAAATATATGATACCTTAATCAATAAAGAAATTAATTTAAAAAAAGAACAAAGGCTCTTTATCACCTGCCCATGTGTCAGTCGCTATTGCTATTTCTGGCATTAATCATGGTTTCAGGGATATTTGAAATGCAGGAATGGCAGGAGGTGGCACACCCCTGTGGCTGCCCTTGGGTGCCTCTGGAATGTCTACTCAGACCTCTGCTGCTTTGTGGTTAGTCAGTTAGTTGGGAGTTTACAGTCCCACATGATTTTGGTTGAGAAAGAGAAGAATCTCCTCCAGTTACTCAAACATGTCTCTGAAATTGTTTCTTTTTCAAGGTTACAGTAGTTATAGTTAAAATCCATCATCTTGACTTCAAGACAAAGTTCTTACACCTGGGCTTTGGTGTCTACTTTGTGCTGTATGATTGAATTTAACTTTTGTGAAAGAAAATGTGTAAGTACTTTAAGTGATGAACATTTATGCAAGTTGTAAAACTATGAGGAGTATGACCACAACTTATGCATAGAAAAAGGACTAGGAGAAAATAGTCTAAAATGTTAATGGTGAGTTGTCTCGCTGAGTGATCTTTTTCTTTTTTCTATGTCTATATTTTCTATAATGTCACATATTCTCAAATGAAGAAAACAATTATATATATAATTATATATATATATATCTTTATAAACAGCTGTTTCACTGTTGGTACAGTGGTTAGTAGGGTTGCCTTTTCTTTGTATCAGTTCAAGATTCAGTCAATAGACTGGAGTACCTTTTTTGTCACCAAGTAATTATGGATTTATACATTTTTTTTTCCTTTTCACCTGTTTCTTCACCAGGAAAACAGAATGGTCACAACTATCTTGTTGGATTGTTGTGAGGTACAAAGGAGATTATGGTGATAAACATTCTTGAAAAATCATAGCATGTTATGAAAGAGAAGGTCTCATTGATGCTGAGGTAAACTTAAAGGATTTATGAATCTCAGTTTTGCAGGAGGAAAAACCAAAGATCTGAGTATTAAAGGGGAGGAGGGGGCTTTGAATTGATTGACTTTGGTATTTATAGGTGAATTTTTTCAGTAGTTGTATATTTTCAAAGAGTTTTGAGTTTCTAGCACCACTACATTCTTTCTTACTAAGAACAAATAAATTTACCATTTACTGCAGCAGAGTCGGGTTGAGTGGTAGAATTAAAGAGAGAGCATTATAATAACAAGAACATTTGTAGCTAAAATTTATTGAGTTCCAGGCACCATTTTAAACTCTAGTTTAATTCTTATACCTATAACATGGGTATTTTTATTATTCACATTTACAGGTGAGGAAACTGAGTCATAGTGAGGTTTATTATCTCTCCAGGGTCTCCCAGCTAGCAAGTGTTGGTGCTGAGATTTGAACCTAAGCAGTCTGACTCTAGAGCCCACATTAACCTGGGAGATGCCTTAAGGCTCAAAATTGGTGGTGGTGAGGGAGGGCAGAGAGCATGGCTCATATATATTTATGGAAAACAACCAAGAGTGGAATATCTGCATAAAAATCAAAGTTATTTACCTAAAGACTGGAAATCAAATTCTAGTTGGATTTCTTTGCTTATGTTTCAAATATCAGGATTACACTGCCACCTAGTGCAGACAAAACATTTCGCAGAGTGTGAAAGCTAGTGAATGCATATAGAATTTCATAGGATGCAACATAAAACAACATTTATTTAAGGGCTCTTTCATAAAAGAGAAAGGACAATTTCAGAATCAAGGTTCTCTCTCTTTTACTGATAAAGGGTAACAAAGAATTCAGGAGCACACATATTCTTTGGTTGATAAATGATAATAGTGCAGAAGGGAATCCTTGGGTTTCTGCAGTTAATTCTGCCAAGTAAATTTCTTTAAAAAAATGTTTTTATTTATTTTAGTGAGAGAGGAAGGGAGAGGAAGAGAGAGATAGAAACATCAATTAGCTTCTTCCTGCACATCCCCAGTCGGGATCCAGTCCGCAACGCGGACATGTGCCCTAATCGGGAATGGAACCGTGACCTCCTGGTTTATAGGTCCAAGCTCAACCACTGAGCCTCACAGGACGGGCTCCCAAGTAAATTTCTTAACACACATCCAGTAAGAAAATTAGTACAAGTTTTTTCATGAGCTCAAAAGTTACCAGTAGGGTAGGGGAGGGGAGGTGGGGGGGGGGGGAGATCAATGGGGGAAAAAAAAGGAGACATATGTACTACTATTTGTAATACTTAAAACAATAAAAAAAATTAAAAAAAAATACTAAACCAATTAAAAAAAAAGTTACCAGTAGTTCTTATGAGTTCAATGGATAATTATTTTAAAAATTAAATAAAAATTAAACAACAGATGAACAAAAAAACCCAAACAAAGTCAGAGATACAGACTAGAGAATGAAGGTTATCAGAAGAGGAGGGTAGGGGGAGGATAAAGAAGATAAAGGGGGCTACATGGTGAAGGAAGGAGACTAGACTTTGGGTGGTGAGTACATAATAGCACATACAAGTGTCATATATTTAAGTTGTACACCTGAAATTTATATAATGTTATTAACTGATGTTACCCCAATAAATATAATAAAAAATTATTCAGCAAATACTTATTAAGCACTCACAGTCTGCAAGTCAATATCAGTTGTAACAAAGGAGAGGCAGCTTAACGGAGTTGAAAAGGTGATCACATGAACAGCATTTCTCACTGGACCGCAGCACCAGCAGCACCAGGGAGCTTGTTGAAAATGTAAATTTTCAGACCCACTTTAAATCTCCTGAATCAGAAACTCCTGGGCGGAGCCAGTGCTATGTTTTTAACAAGCCATTCAGGTGACTCTGATGAAGCTTTGGAGAGCCCTCTAAGAAAGGAAGGCTGCCTGGCCGGCATGGCTCAGTGGCTGAGTGTTGCTCTCTGAGCCATGCCCGGATTTCAGGCTTGAGCCCCAGTGAGGGGTGTTCAGGAGGCAGCTGATCAATGATCCTCTCTTATCATTGATGTTTCTATTTCTATCTCTCCCTCTCCCTTCCTGAAATCAATAAAAAAAATTATAAAAGAAAGAAAGGCTTTCCACTGTGCAGAGAAACGCAGATGGGCCAGCATGTGAGGTTTATTGGAAGAAACCAAAGAGGCTTAGGACATGCATCAGATGCTACAAACGGAAGAACCACAAAGCAGCAAATATATAGCAACAGCTCCTAGACGCACATGGGCCATGAAGGGAATTGATTTCTCTCTTCCTTGGGGGAAATGGAAATGCTCATATTTAAGTAATATGCTGAAAAGCTTGGGGGTGAGGGGTGGTTTGTGTTAAATAACACATTCTGGTTTTAATGGTCCATGGTGAGAACACATTTATTTGTGAGTGATTTCAGAGAGAAATGGCTATCATCATGGGGCTCTATTTGCTTGCTATGTATGATTAGGCTACAATTACAAGGATAGAACCAAAGTAAGCAGATTAAAAATAGAGCTTTGATTGTGGTGAAATGTCTTTACAGTAAAACTGAACCCAATGCAAAACTGTGGGAGTCCTAGTTTTAGCAACTCCCTGATTGTTAATCAGCTTCTCAGCCAGAGATTTCCATGATAAATTTCAGGCCCTAGCTGTGGCTGATGTGCAGCATCCTCACACAACTGCTGTGTTCCACCAGGCATTTTGGGCCTTTTATTTTTAAAACCAAGCTGGACAGAAGAAAGCTTAAAACTAGGGACTTTTTAGAAGCTAGTTTTTAGTGTCTGTTTGTTTTAATCTATAAAGTAAGTCAAAATAGTACTCGTGCATCTTTAATTAATGTTATTAGTTTTTGGTGACTTCAAGAGTATACTTGCAAAATAATATAGTGATATTAAAGCTAAGGAACTGGTCCTACTATTCTATGAATTTTATGAGGCATTTCAACTGTTGTACACAGCAAATAAAGAACTTCAGTGGAGAGGGTCCTTTGGAAAAATGCCTTTTATTCCTGTGGATCAAGGGCTGGCTCATCTTGTGTGATTTTAGAAAGTCAGGGAGGACCCTGCTGCACAATTCCTCCTCTGAAGTCCTACTATTAGAGGTTCAGTTCTTTGGGTTAATAAACCGCTCCATTTAAACAGGCCCTGGTTGACTTATAAGAATGAGCTATGATCACTTGTGACTTGGCCAAAATGGATGCCCTAGGGCCGTGGTCCACAAACTGCAGCTCACGAGCCACATGCAGCTCTTTGGCCGCTTGAGTGTGGCTCTTCCACAAAATACCATGGCCTGGGTGAGTCTATTTTGAACAAGGGGCGTTAGAAGAAGTTTAAGTTTAAAAATTTGGCTCTCAAAAGAAATTTCAATCGTTGTACTGTTGATATTTGGCTCTGTTGACTAATGAGTTTGCCGACCACTGCCCTAGGGAATTAGAATTCCAACAGATGGAAGGAGAATGACAGGGCCTTGTAGAAAACTCCAAACGATGTGAGGAACTGGATGTCCCTGTGCTGGGAGGGCCCCAGCAGATAGCTCACGACTAGTGTAGGATGCTGAACACGTGGCACAGATGCTCCAAGCTGCCTGGGTCACAGCTGATCAGGGCAAACTCTCCATTGAGCCAATGGAAGCAGAGGAGGAAATAAAATTTATAAAAATATAAAAGTAAGAAACAATGCTATTTATTTTTCAATTAATTTAAAAATAAAAAAAAAGTTCAAGGAAGCAAAACTACCTTATGCTAGATACCACAATTTATTAAGATAACTGGATCTTCTGAACCTAAATGTCCCTGTTATAGGACAGGACTGTCGTATTCCCTAAGATGGAGCCAGAAGTAGGCTATCCTGAGTGGGTGGGGTGGGCTCTCTCTCTCTCTCTTTCTTTCTCTCTCTCTCTCTCTCAGCTTGGAGCTGGACAGAGAGTGTGTATGTGTGACATGGTCCTGATAAAATCTCCCTCTACAGGTCTGTGCTCCCTGTAACCTGCTCTCAACTTCATTAGAGAAGATAATGTACTGCTTATTTCCAAAGATATTCTGCTCGGCTCTGGTAATTATCGAGTTTAAGAAGAAATAAGAACTAGGGGGCCTGATGTTACATTTATCAAGCACGAAGAAGAGGGAGCTAATGTGTATTGAGTAATTAGCTGTGCAACTTTGGACAAGTTACTTCATTTTCTGTGCCCGGTTTTCTCATCGATAGATTAGGAAACATTTTAGTCTTGCCTTATAGGGAGAGAATTAAAGTCAATAAGCTTCAGGTATTTTCCACAGAGGGGCATGTAGTGAAGTCTTAGCTATAATGCAGGTAATATGAGGAATAATGATTGCTCTCCAGAAGCAAGCATTAGATTCTCTGAGTTGCTATCTTGCTTAATTCTCAAAACAATTGTTTTAGGAAATACTTTCAACCTGTTTTTCAATGAAGGCAACGGGTGTGACAGGCAGATTAACTAATTTGCCCAAGGATATGTAACTAGTAAATTTCTGAACAAACAGGGATTCAAACCTAGGTTGGATGGGCACCAAGGCTCCCAAGAGTTCCCACATCTCTTCCTGTGTGCTCTCTGTACCTCAGTCCTCTAAAAGGTTCACTGTGTTCCTATAGCAGTTCTAAAAGCTTCCACTGTGTTCTCATAGCAGTTTGCTTGGGTTTTTCTAGTGAATTTCTCCACATCCTGAAATGTTTTTTTTGTTTCTTTTCAGCAAATTTTCCCTTGCTAATCCCTCCTTCAGTGTAACCTTGTTAGCTTTGGGGCCACACCCCCCCCACCTTTCCCCACCCCTTCCTTCTCCTTTGGTTTAAAGTGTCACCAGATGGCTCTGGTTCACTCTTTTGCTTGTAGCCCTGACAGGGGCAAGAGGAACCAAGGCTGGGTCCAGAACTCCTCAGCCCTGGAGTGACAGTGAAGGGGTCTTTGGGGAGTACTGACTCCCCAACAATCCCTACTTAATTGGGACGATTGGCAACAACAAAAAACCAATTGGGAAAATGAAGACCTTCTGGTAAGACCTCGACACTAGAAAGAGTGGTGGGGAGGTGGCCAGGGGTGACAAGATGAGGGGAGGTAAGGGCAGAGATGAGAGGAGGGAGACAGGAACAGAGACAGAAATAGAGAGAGACAGATGAGAAAGTGAGACAAAAAAATAGCAAGCATGGGAGACAGAAGAGAGAGATAGAGAAAGAGGGAAAGACAGCCACCAAAATGGAGAGGCAGAAAAACTAAGATGAAAGAAAACAGAGACAAGGAAATATATAAACAGGGAGATAGGTAGAAATGGAGATAGTGAGGTAGAAAAAACAACGAGTTAATGATTGTTTTAGAGTAGGAGCTGAAAATGTGAGAATTCATTAAATTTCTCAATAAGTCTCCAAAGTAAAAAAAAACACCAAAAAACTATACTGAGATTTGGTCATCTACATTAATTAGGTTTTTACCATGCTTAAAAATACTAAAGTAGTCCCCAGCTGGAGGGACTTCTGTATGAGCATTTTCTTTTCTCCTTTTCAGGAAAATTTCAGTTTTCTTCTTTGTATGCAGTTTCCTGGAACTCTGTGCATCTGCGACTGCCATCAAGCGTCGCCCAAGTAAGAGCCACAGTTTCTAGATTTTGAAATATCACTTGTTCCTGGAGGGATCAGGCAGGGTGGTGGCTAAGTGAGGACTGAGTGAGGCACCCATGGTCCCTCATACCCTCTCTCCAATTCTGCTTTGGCCCTGGCCGGCTTATGAGAATGGATACGCTATGGTTTTCTGTGGAAAATGCTGGGTGTAAAGCAGAAGTCATGGCTGTGATCAAAGTTGGCAGGAAAGCCAATTTGTTCAGATGGCTAGTGGCTGGCTGGCTGGCTGGATAGATGTATAGAAGCCATTAAACTGGCGTCACAGGCAGATTTATTTAATGTACTGGGATGTCTGGGCCAAAGCTTTGCAGCTGTAAGATGCTTTTTCTGAAGTGTAGGACGTTTCTACCATCAGGTGAGTCTCCACAGGGCACAAGGGCTGTATAGTTACAATAGGTGGCGAAAAACACTCCTTCGCCACAACCTTCCACTTGTGTAAGGAGCACCCAGTTTTATTCTAGGAATCCCCATCAAATTTTATATTTAATCCTTTTCATTTTCTTCTTGCTACTCTTCCTCATTTTAGGATACTAGCAACAGTCTAGTTGGGACCCTTATTTGATCTCTTAGAATGAGCTTCTGAAATTAAATGTGTTCTTTATATTTTATTTAGGATTAGTGAACCAGAGACTCCACCAAATCCCTCCTCTATTTGACAAAGATTCCTAAGAACTCCCCTATCCAGAACTCACACTGAACTGGCTCAAGGCCAGCTCTGGATTCTCTTGGGAATTCTAAAATTTGTGGTATTTAAGGAATATTTTCTAGCCCAGACCACCAAAAGTTTTCCAAACAAGCCTCTGACACTGTGCCATTCAGAACGTTGTGCAGCTCCAGTTCCAAAAGGAACAAATTCCTAACTTTCCCCAAAGGAACCTTTTCCCAGCACAAATTATTAAAGCACCTTTGTGCCTTGCTTCTCTTCCAGTATGAACCGAAATGAATGCGTTATAATCACAGTCATAGCATTAAAGCCAAATACACTTACAAGCAAGCTGCTTGGTGTAATATAGTGCTTTAAATAATTGCTCAGCTCTTATTATTATTGACACATTCCCCATGATCCCAGTAAGAGGTGAGGTAGGATGACATGTGATCTCTTTTGCAGGGTTTCCTATCAATTCAGTTCCTAATGGTGAAAATGAGCTCTGTCCAAAAGTCAGAATTGGTCAAGATGATTTACCAGGTGAGTAGCAATGTTTCATATTGAAAATGCTTTCTTTCTGTAAACCTATCTAAAATATTACTTTATTTGGGTAAGTTGTGGAAAGGAACAAAACCAGTCTCAATGTGGACTTCTAATTTTTTGTTCCCTTTTTATAGGGTTTGACTTGATTTCTCAGTTCCAGGTAGATAAAGCAGCATCTAGAAGAGCTATACAAAGGATAGTGGGATCAACTGCATTACAAGTGGCTTACAAATTGGGAAATAATGTAGACTTCAGGATTCCAACCAGGTAATATAAAAAAATTAATCTAATCATCTGCCTCAAATGCATTAAAAAAAAACGTTTTTATTTATTTCAGGGAGGAAGGGGGAGGGAGAGAGAGATAGAAACATCAACGATGAGAATCATTGATTGGCTGCCTCCTGGAGGCCTCCTGGAGGCCCCCTCCTGGGGATTGAGCCTGCAACCTGGGCATGCATCCTTGACTGGAATCAAACCCGGTACCTTTCAGTCCGCAGGCTGATGCTCTATCCACCGAGCCAAACCAGCTAGGGCCCTCAAATGCCTTTTTTTTTTTTTTTAAATAAAAAGCTAGCCAATGTTAGAGAACTTTCTTGCTCAATGTTTCTTGAATTGTGATTTTATTTAAATATGAATGAATTATTTACTTATCTATAGTCAGTGCCTGAATATATGAATGCCTTTCATGTTTTCAGTATGTAATTTCCCATTCCAAGGGCGAGGGTTGGGGGTGGAGGTGGATCACCGAGACTATTATACATTGATTCAGGACAAGTTCTTATTACTCAATGCACTGTTTTTCTGTAATTTGTCTGGTTTTGACTGAAAGAAGTCTCTGTGAAAAGTGCCAGAGGTTAAGCATAAATTTAACTAGGAGCCACTGAGTGGTTAGAGGACTCACAATGGTGCTGTTCAAAGGTCCTGGTGCTGAAATGGAAACATACATGCAGTGCTTGGCTCCTGGCAGGAACCAAAGTAAAACTAAGGCCCTGGAAGAGTAGCTCAGTTGGTTAGAGCATAATTCTGATACACCAACATTGTGGGTTCAACCCCTGGCCAGGGGACATACAAGAATCAACCAATAAATGCATAAATAAGTAGAACAACAAATCAATGTTTTTCTCTCTCTCTGAAAATCAATTTTAAAAAATCAAAACTAAAGTAATGATAACCAGAACAATGGTAGTGATAATAATAATAAAAAAATCCCCCACTTCATTTGTCTCTTTCTCTGGAACTCTTTTATCCTTCAATCCACTCATTACTGAGATGCTTTTGTTTATGTGTAAGGGTTGAGTCACCCCATTGTTATAAATGAGCTTTCAGTTTGATGTCACCTAGTACCTTATATGTGACTATTATGATTGTGTCTTAGTGCACTGAAAAAATATTAAGACTTCTTTGGTAGATGAACAAGCAATTTAAGGCTTTGATAGAAATTATGGTGTAAAGGTAAATAATGATTATTTAGAACAGTAAAGAATATTATAGAAACTCTAAATGTTTATGATAATGAAAAATTTGCTATATACATACTTTTGATAAATTTCCCAATTAACATTAAACCTCATCTTCATCACACCCCTGTGGTGAGGACATTATTATCCATATTTTATGGAGGAGGAAACTGAAGTTAGAGAGTTTAAGTTACTTGCATAAGGTCACATGGTTGGGAGGTGCTGGAAAGACTGAAACCACAGGTAGAATGGCTTCTAGCCACGCTTTGATACTGACCCTGGTAAACCATTCACATTTGGAACGATTAAAGGCATAATAACAGCAATTAAGGTTTTTCTCTTATATTTTCTTTTCATGCACAGACATGTTAGTTGTCTTCCCAAATAATTTTTAAAAACGTTCATATTTTAATTTCTTTAATAAAATAGTAAAACATGACAAAAACTCCAATTTGCTGACTTAATTTTCTCTTCTACAATTTAAGGTACAGTCTGGAGTATCACTGACTTTAAATTCAGAGATTGAAGGGCACATAGATCCCCTACCTCCTGTGCAACTTTTTTGTTGTTCCTTTCTAAGTTCCTAGAATTACTCCAAATACTTTTTAACAGGTCATAGTCAATGTCCCATATTCTCTATCTCCGTGACTCTCTGTATCCCCACAAATACTAAAAACTCTCGCTTTACTGGCAAAGCTTATTGAGTTGAAAAAAAGAAAGGACATAAAAAAAAAGAAAAGAAAGGATGAAGAAGGAAGTAGGAGAAAGAAATACAAAGAGAAGGAGGAGAGCCAAAGGCCTAAGATAGATGGAGTCCCAATTAGGTAATAAAGTCCATTCTTGGGCAAGTTACTTAAATAAACTTAGCTTCAGTGCCCTCAGACTGAAATTAGGAATAATAATAACTATGTCAAGAGCACCAATGAGGAGCAAATGTAGATCAATGGAGAAGGCTTGAATAGAGCCTGGTACACAGTGGTAGTTGCCATAAGTGGTGGAGAGCACTAGAATGAGAGAGTGTATGCAGGTGGAAGTCTTCTTTCCTTAGTGAATGCTTTCTTTTCAAACTGCTCTCCAAGTCCTAATCATTAAAAACCAGGTGGCAAGACAGGCTGGAATTGCTCTCAGATCACGCAAGGGGTAGACTGCCTTGGAGTAAAGGGAATTTATATGCTGGAGAATATAGACACTTAAGTGAGAAAAATAGAAACTTAGTAGTGGGAAGGTGAATATGGCACTTGGGATGAATGAGATATTGACATGCTATTTTAGCCTAGTTTAAAATATTAATAACATTATAATCTTGATTATGTTTGTATATATAAGCACACACAAATTATATATGTATATAATCTTACTGGACATAAGGAAAGATAGATAAATATCTTTGGTTTAACAATATGTCTATAAATGAATTGTTCTTCTAGCAACCTCACCACTACTCCATTTTTAAAAAGTTTTTGGCATTACATAACCAAGTTAGAAGTAAATGGGAACATCATGCCCTATGCTACTTTCAACATAATCTCTTTGCTCACATAGCAGAAAAGATTAGGTGAAGCACAAATTGGGAGGGATCCCTCACTTAACCTCATGTCTTTGCAAAAGAGTTGCTCAAGCAAGTTACCATGACTTCTAAATTCAAATAAAATACATTTTTTTTTCTGGGACTGATGAAATTCTACATCCTCACTCAGTACATGTGTAAACACATAAATAGGTAACATATATTTTTTGAAAGCCTATATGAAGAGTGCTTTAAGGAAGAGAAGAGAACAAAGCATTAGGATTTATCTTCCTTCTATAAAAACCTCAGACTTCAACAGTAACTATCTTGGACAAAAAAGAAAAAACAAATTCTTTAAGCATCTAATTAAATCCAGATTATTAAGTGAATTATTTTGTTAATCCTCACCCAAGGATATTTCCCATTGATTTTTAAAGAGAGTGAAAGGGTAGGGGAGAGACATAGAAGAGACACATCAATTGATTGCCTCCTTCAGGGCCCGGGGCTGGGATGGAACCTGCAACTGAGGTATGAGGTATGTGTCCTTGAGCAGAATTGAACCTGAGACCCTTCAGTCCGTGGGCTGATGCTTTATCCACTGAGCCAAACTGGCTAGGGCTGAATAAAACTTTTAAAAGTTATCTTCCAGCTCCAAATTGAGGTCAGTTAAATGAAATGTAAAAACTTCTATGAAGTTTTAGAATTATACAATAGGCAATATATTATGTTGTCATCAATGAGTCTTAGTTTTTTTCCTAGAAGTTATTCTGGAATATGTATATTCTGAAAAATCTAAAGTTCAAGGGAAATATGACAAACAATCAATATTAAAAAATATCAAAATCGATGTGGTAGACATCTCCATTCTGGGGGAATGGTTCTTGTATACATGTTTTTTTCTTTAGCTCCAAATTGAATCTTTTAAAAATATGCTTGTTAAAACCTCCTGCACACTTCACAGACATAAAAGATACTCAGTGAATTGAAAGGTTTGAAATAAGTAGAGTATACATCACCAGTAATCATTTAAGAATGTGTACTGACAAAAAAAATTCACCCAATATTATAAATAAGAGCCAGTCATTTTAGAAAATAATATCTAAAAGAAGTCCTTGGATGATAAAAGAGTATTCAGATGAAAAGTTTCACATTTTTATGAAACTAATGAAGCAATGAAATTTGTTGACATAGTTGACCCATACTATTGAAGGCTTATAAAACTGTTTGCAATTGAGAGTTATATATTTGTTTATTGCTATTATAAGGATGACAAAGTTTTATAGAGTAAAAGTAAAGGCAGAAAAACCTTAGCAAGTTGAGTAATTTTACGTATTGATAAACATGCTTAGAACAGAGGAATTTTTTGGTTTAGAAATTACTGACCCCAATAATATGTTTTAATGTAAGTGGCAACAACACATATGCCAGTACAATAAATTTATGTGTTATGAATTTTAGTTTGCAGCACATTAAATCAGCATCCACTTAGGTATTTATTTTTGCCTTTCTCTTTTTACTCCTCACAAGAAGGGGGCTATATACCAGGAGTTAGACCTGGAGAGAGGTTATGTGGGACTTTGGGTCTTGGTCCATAACTGTTCTCAGAAATGTCAAATTTTATTATTTAGTTAGAACAATTAATTGGCATCTAGTTTTCCTAGCATTTCTTCCTTATTTAGGAATATTTCTATACTTAGGAGGAGGAAGGTAGAAGGATAAAATCTTCAAGCCCTTGAAGGTGAAGTTTACATTTAATATGTCTTGATTTTCTTAAAATTTTGGTCCTCAGGTTCTAGCAGTTTGGTTCAACAGAAGATGATACAGGTAGTTGTTGCAGCTACAGATCACAGTTCTCACACAGACTGGAGATGCCTTAGGGCAGTGGTCAGCAAACTGTGGCTCGTGAGCTGCGGTTTGCCCTCTGTTGACTAATGAGTTTGCCAACCACTGCTTTAGGGCCACTGATAGTCTTAGGCTGCCATTTAAAGCAATAAAGTAGCAATGATACAGATTCAGTTGTCAGATGGAGGAAAAACTAGGTTGGAGCAGAGAATTAAGAACTGGTCACCTTTCCCTTTTGTCACACATCTAGTGACAAACAACAGCTGCTAATGTAACATCACACTTCGAAACTCCCTGAAAACGAAAAACAGGCTCAGTGTGAAAGAATTACTCAAGTCTGAACAATTATCAATTCTCAAAATGCTTATATGGGTGGAGGATATAATCATGGAGGGAAATACCCAAGCAATTATGGAAATGGCAAATAATCCTAACATGTTATACTAAAATAAAAAATTAAAAGTTGCTTTAATTAAGTGGTCTCATAAACTAGCAGAGCTGATTTGGATTCCAAATGATCTCTTCTTTCATACGTAGGAGAAATGGTGCCAAGAACTTTGTAAGGATGTGTTTCTTGGCTGAGATGAAATTGCTGAACAGTAGCTCTTTAGGCAGCATAAATAGTAATATTGTTGGGATTGTGTGGCATTGGGAACTCTCTTTAGCTTTGAGGGAGGGTTTTTTTTTAATGTGTATTTTAGGATGGAGCATAAATGTACATGAATAATTGAACTGTGAAGGCCTTTATGGACAGTCATGAAGGAACAAATAGCGTACACTGTAGCTTTTCTGTAGAGCTAGAATCTAAAATAGCATAAGAGAAGATGGTAATATGCATGGGTACAGAAAACAAGATTTATGTTTACTGTCTTAAAATTTACTCAGGCATTTATATCCCGGTGGACTGCCTGAAGAATACTCCTTTTTAACTACTTTTCGGATGACTGGAAGCACACTTGAAAAGCACTGGAGCATTTGGCAGATTCAGGACTCCTCAGGGAAGGAGCAAGTTGGCGTGAAGATTAATGGCCAAACAAAATCTGTTACATTTTCATACAAGGGACTGGATGGAAGTCTCCAGTCTGCAGCCTTTTCAAATTTGCCCTCCTTGTTTGACTCCCAGTGGCATAAGGTTATGATTGGTGTGGAAAGGAGCAGTGCTACTCTTTTTGTTGACTGCAACAGGATTGAATCCTTGCCTATAAAGCCAAGAGGCCAAATCAATGTCGATGGCTTTGCTGTGCTGGGAAAACTTGTAGATAATCCTCAAGTTTCTGTTCCGGTAAGTATAAAATCATACACTATAATAGATTAAATCAAAGCCAGATTGCTAAAAATGAATACCTCAGAGGTCTTTAGTAATCATCTGCATGTCTTAAACAATGAACAGTTATTCATCTTTTTTTATTCACTCAAGCACTTCTTAGAAAAGCCCTCAGTACTATTTTGAGTATAGCATGTACCAGATAGAATGGGGATTCAGAGGAATTTAAGTAGATAGCTCCTGGTCTTAGGAGCTTAAAGTCTACTTGGAAGTTGCTACATGTCCACCTGGAGTACCCAGAATCCTTTGGAGGGGACTTAAAAGAAACCAATATTCATGTGGTACATATTGTGTATAAATAATTAATGTGAAGATTCAAAGTAAGGTTAAGATGAATGATGGATTCAGTTAGTCAAGAATTCCATGCTTCTTGAAAGCAGTGAACCTTGAAATGGAAAGATTTGAATTGGCAAAAGAAGAGGAGAAAGTGCATTCTAGCTTAGGGAAGAGCATTAAAGGAAAAAGAAGCAGAGAATAAGTAGACCACATTCAAAGATCTGAAGTGTGGTTGGTTTTAATGAAATGCATTTGAGAAAGTGTGTGTGTGTGGGGCGGGGGGGTGAGGGATACTAACTGCAGAATGTAGAAGATGTGGTTAGGAAACCATATGGTGTCTGCTAAGTAAGAATGAAAATTGTATAGAGGACAAAATAATTGTTTATTCAGAAGTAGGTCTTGCATGGAGTATTATAAAAGTAAAGAATTTTAGAGCTCTGTTCATAATTTTATCATAGAGATCCATGGATATAAAGGTAAGGAATAATATAATAACACATAATTGTGCCAACAAGTACCACATAATTCTGTCATTTTGAATTGTTAAATTCTCACTGAATAATTATTTACAAAGATATTTTATAGCATTATGACAGGAATTTAAAACATATATATATATATATATTAGAGGATAAGTGCTCTTTGGGGGAAACTAAAGAATTTATGGATCAATAAAGAAATTATTGATACCAATCTCTCTCTCTCTGAGCTATTAAATTCTAGTTACCTAATTCATGTCATGGAATGTAGCAGCAGTGATACAACGATTTTGAATTGTTTCTCTGCCCTTCTCCAAAGGGGGGAAAGGTTATCAGACATCTCAGTAATGGAATAGTTCAAATAACTTATTTCCAAGGGAAGAAGTGTGATTTGTGTGAAAGGCAGTGTGAAATTTCTATATCCTGTGATGGACAGGAAACCATTTGAAACTGCACATTGCTGCTCTGGCTTGTAGACACTTGAGAAAGTATGTCTTCAATGAATGAGTTATCACATCTCAAGTGTGCTGGGTCAGAAAGCCCATGGGACCACTGTTGTGCCATTTTGAATTTTAGGCAGTCTAATCTTTGCAATGGCACTGGAATGGTTTTCAGACAACACTGAACTTCTGCAATATCAGGGATGGGGGGGGCGGGGGGCGGGGAAAGACCTAAGGGGACACCCTCACTGTGATGTATATTGATCAAGTACTTGTAAAATTGATTTCTTGATTCATTAGCCTTGAAAACAGTACAAGTAATTATAATTCTGAATCCTGGTGTTAGAATGCTATTAAGTTATCTGGTTGCCAGAACAGTAAAGTCACAATATTATTTCATATATTACAGTACAGCCAATAATGTTAAAGCTGATTGTAAGTTTTCTGACAAGTCTGGTCTCACATCACCATGGAGACCAGTAAGGACCAGTTATCTTCTACTTTAGTCTTTCTAGTGCAGGAATGCAGCAGAGAACCTGGAAGCTGCTGTTACACTTTGCTGCTGGTTCACCAAGGAGTTTGTCAGTCAGTACAGTGTAGCCAGTATTAAAAGTACTTGAAACAGACCTGAACAATTTTTTCTTTTGTGCTGACTTCTGACTCTCCCACAAGGTAACACAAGAGTCTTAGTAGATTAAGGGTATGAAAAATTCCATATTTGATGATATAGTGGTGGTAATGGTACTGACAAAAACTAAAATAGATCAAGGAGGTAGGCCAAAAAACTTTTACTTATATCCAAGGACTGACAGTGACAATGACAAATTCAAACTCGTCACCAAAATGTATTCCTCAATTTACACTCTGTATAAGAAAGTAGCAATCTCTATGTAAGAAAAGCCAATTTATGCTTTAAAAAACATTTTATTACCCTTAATATACCAATGTAATGTTTTCAAAATTCTTTCATTCCCATTAACTTATTTGATCCTTGCAATACTTTATAAGTTAATAAGCACAGGTAGGACTATCTCCATTTCTCAGTTGAAGAAGTAATCTCAAGCAGGTTTCTGAGCTTGCAAGAAACAGGGTTAGGCATAAAATTTCTAATCTACCTTATTTTCTGCTATGGCAACTAACTTTCCTCTGATAAAAACCAAAAAGATGTGCAACCATATATCCTTCCTTATAAAACTCATCATTTTTATTTTGGAAGACATTTGTGATTTGCATAGATTTTCCCGAATTTACTATGCAGGACAATTTTTTTTTTTTTAATAAAAAGAAGGAACATGTCCTCAGACATTAATCCTACTTGTTTATTTACTTAGTGAATGTGAATGTCATCATGTGCTTATATACTGGGTATACAAAGTTAATCGCAGCTTTTATATTCTTCAGTCTATAGAGGGTGAGGGGTTGAGATGGTAAACAATCTATACTAATAAAGGGGTAATATGATAATTAGACTGGACTTCTTCCAGATATCTATCTGGACATCCTTTCGGACAAAGTCATGGTGGCGGGGGCCAAGGCAGAGGCGGTTAGGGGCGATCAAGCCGGCAGGGGAGAGCAGTTATGGGCAACCAGGCAGGCAGGGGAGGGCAGTTGGGGGCTACCAGGCCAGCAGGGGAGGACAGTTGGGGGTGACCAGGCAGGCAAGGGAGGGCAGTTGGGGGCAATCAGGCAGGCAGGCAGAGAGGTTAGGGGCAATCAGGCAGGCAGGCAGGTGAGTGGTTAGGAGCCAGTGGTCCCAGATTGCGAGAGGGATGCTGGATTGGAGAGGATGCAGGCCAGGCTGAGGGACAACCCCCCTAGAGTCGTGCACTGGGAATCTAGTGACAATATAACACAATAAGGACCATGATAGTGAATAGAAGCACATGGGAAAAACTCTTCACTCAGATTAGGGCAGGGAAGTCTGAGAGTGGAATTCATCTAAAGGAGATGATGGGGATGAATAAAAGTTATCCAGAAGAAGATAAGGTCCAATATTCTAGGCAAAGGGACTCTCATTTGTGAATTCTCATGTTTACCAATTCTTTCCTTTTTAAACATTATTAGTTTTCCAAACTGCTCCTCACTTTTCCAGACTAAGAATGGTAAAATACCCATACAAGTTCCCAGACAAAGCCCAAATGCCCACAAGTTGTCCCTTTGCCCTCTTTTATTTTATGTCCTATGATATCACCAAATTTGGCTGAAACTGAAGTTGCTGACAATTACTGAAGATTAAGTGACCACATGTCCCTTAGAAGACTTAGAGAGTGATGAGTATTGGTATCCATCTATTCTGGGAGGTAGAAGAAGTACATTGATAGGACACCCTTTTCTCAATTTGCAGACAGCAAATATTCAATATCACTATGTGAGAAATTTTAAATTAAAATGAAATGTGCCAATAGCATGAAAACAACAAGGAACAGTGTATTTTTCAAATTGCTTTCATGAAATTGGATTCATTCTAATCTTTGACACTGCATTAATTGAATACTTTTTTTCAGGATCAATGGTTGCTTTTGTTTAGTAAGTGAAACAAGAGCAAATATCCCTTCTATGGGCAATTACAGATGTCAAGAGGTAGCCCTAGGAACTGCTTAATAAAAAAGGCAACTGAAAACAACATTTGATGGAGCATCAATGCTAAAAGACTAATTTATATTGTACTTGTTTGTGATTTTCCCCTATCTATTGTATCTTTTGTCTCTTTTCCATTTTTAAATTGGAAAAAGAAACCAATTTCAGGAGGTTTTCCTAAGGCTTGCAATACAGCTGCTCACCCAAACACCTTCTCATCCTTCGTGGTTATTTAGTGACTTCAGAGCATTTTGTATTTTTCCCCAATGTACTGCTGTAAGACATTGTTAGTTTTATTTCAAAGCAATAAATCCCATTTTTCCTATTCTCCGTTGTGCACATATTTTAGGATGGTGCCATTTATCCCACTGCAAAGCTCAGTTTCCCGGCAGCATATCATAAAAAACATGTTACTTTATGACAGGTTCTTTATTGTTTGTTGTCAGCATGATTGCCTGGGAGAGGTATTTGGTACAGCTCTATCAGAAAACAAAGTTAGCCTGTTTTCCTCTTCAGGGGTGTGCACTGGGGGTTTGGGCTTGTTTGAGGGAGGATAAAAGTTTATGTGGCATTTACAAATCCTGTGCATATTCCAAATAAACAATGTGGAACAGGTTTAATCAGACAGATAAGTGCTTTTAAAAGTATATTTCAAATGTGTCACTCTGTTATTTTTGTTAAATTAAGAGAAAATATGGAAGTAAATAGAAAGAATAACATAAAAAAACCCCACCCAAAAAACTGTTGATGGAGAAGCTATCTGTCCTTTTCTCTACTCCATAGAATTAAATCATACTAACCTCCAAATGTAAAAACAGGGCAAGTGTCATAGGTGATAATATGGAAAAATCAGTTATGAAGTTGTGATTAATATTGTTTCTGGTATTTCAGAAACATTGTAGGGAAGTTATTAGTGATTTAGGAAATGCATAATACCTACTATGCATAGTATCTAAACTATTAAGTTGGCTTATGAAATTGTTTTTGACAAATACACCTTTTACAAATATGCTTTCACTTGGAAGTAATAAATAAATACAAAAGAAATGGCAATGTTATTTGAACCATATTCATAGAAAATACTTTTCAAAACACTTTGATGAGACTTGATTGGAATACTTTTGAATGCTGACTTGTCAAAACAATTTTTTTGGAGAGAAAACCTAGCCTGCTGCATTGTAGACCCTATCCTATTAACAACATCAGCTGGATTTTCCACTAGGTGGCAATGAAAGGGGAAGAACACACAGTAAAAGAGATGCCAACATAGGAGAAGCCTGATTGGGGGGAAGGACTACAGATAACTAGAATAAAAAGGAAATGATGGTCAAACTTGTTTTTAATGGAAAATTGAAAACAGCAAAAATTTTTATTGGCCTTAGCTGTGCCCATACTGTTGCAATTTTTAAAATATCAGTGCTGTTAGTTTTTCTATTTCTATTAAGATGTGTGTGGACTAAGGGCATAAAGAAATCTTTGTTATGTAGATTGGGTGGCTAGAAGGCAAGAAGTTAAATCAGTGGTGGTTTTCCTTCTCTTCATGTTGATTTCTGCATGGTTAGTGGTTTTGGTTACAACGTGTTGGTGTCAATAGAATCATGGGCTCTCACAGCTGGAGGAAACTGAATGTGTCTAATCCAAACCTCTCAGTTTACAGGTGAGAAATTGAAACCCAGGCAGGGGAGGGAGCTTGCCCCAACTCTTAATCAAACCAGAGGAAAAATACTATTAATTATTTTTTCACTATATTTCCTATCCACTGTTATGCATTCATTTATTAAACTGAACAACTATTTATTAAATATCTGCTAAGTTATAGACAGAAATTAAAGCTCAAATGGAGCCTACATTCATTCTGGGTAAAAGAGATGGACACAAATGAATAAATGAGTAAATGTATAGTATGCCAGGTGGTCACAAATGCTATGGAGAAAAAAGAAGCAGGAAATTGTGCTTGGAGAGAGGGCCTTATTGAGAAGAACATTTTTTAGGAGAAAATTGAAAGAGTTAAGGGAATTAGCATGTGGATATCTCAGAAAGGAGAATTCAAGGAGTAGGGAACATAGAGTGAAAAGAAACTGGTGTTCGAGCTGTCTGTTATGTTTGAGGACAGCATGGAGACCATTGTGGCTAGAATGAGACTGAGAGAGGTAGACAATGAAGTAACAAGATAGAGTGAGGATGGGAATATTGTGTTAGTATTTTGGATCTCCTTCTGTGTAAGATGGGAAGCTATCAGATGGTTTTGGATAGATAATCAGTATGTTCTCATTTATAAAAAGCATCTTTTTGGTTGCTGTTTGACAACATACTGTAGGGGGAGAGAAGTACAGAACATTTAAGGGATCCTTAAGAGAAGAGGGTGGTAGTGGTGGGTGCGGTGCACAATGGGCAGATGCTGATATATTTTGAGGGAAAGAAAACAGGATTTGATGTATAAGAGAGCAGAATCAAGGATGACATAAATATTTTTGGCATGACTCATTACAAATAAAGAGTTGTCATTTACTGAGATGGGAAAGGCTGTGGTGACAGCAGGCATCAATGAGAATATTAGGAGTTAGTTTGGAACATCTAAGTTGATCACAATTTTAGACATCTAAGTGAGGATACTGAGCAGGCAGTTTGATATGTTCTTCTGCAGGTCAAGCGACAGGTCCCGCTGGGAATAGAACTCTGGGGCTTGTCAACATGCATATGGTATTCAAAGCTATGGAACAAGATTAAATTACTGAGAGATGAGTGTGATAGAGAAGTCTTGCATTGAACTCTGAAACAGCCAACATATAGAAGTTGCTGAGATGAGGAAGATTCATCCAGAGACTAAGGAAAGCAGCCTATGATATAGGAGAGAACTAGCAGATTATGGTTCCCTGAAAGTCAAGGGAAAGTAGTATTTCAAGGAGGATGGAATGGTCAACCCACTCAAATGTTGTACACGGATCAAGTAAGATGAGGACTACGAGTGGATCATTGGATTTAGAAACCAATGAGGGTAAATTTGAGAAAAGACCCATTAGAGTAATGGGAGGAAAAGCTGAGTTGGAAAGAATTCAAGAGAGAATGGAAGGGAAAGGAATTGGAGTCAATGGATATAGACAACTCTTTTGAATTTTTTTATGAAGAGGAGCAGAAAACAGATGGCAGCTGAAGAGGGATGTGGCATGAGGGAGGTTGTTGTTGTTGTTTTTTAAGTGGGCAAATAACTCAGGATGCCCCAGCTTGGTTCAGAGGCTAACACTTACTGATGCTATACTAGAGCAGCCTTCTTCTGCCTCAAAGGATCAGGCACTTATTACTGCATAAATCTCCTTGAAATGCCCTTTTCAATTAGGCTGCCTTTCCCCATCCCTATCTCTGTTGCAGACAAATTTTAATAGACATCCAATAATCAGCTACCCAACAATGTTAAAATTCCTTAGCTTAGAATTCAAGGGGCAAAAATCTGTCTACTCTTTGCAACAGCAAATTTGATCTCTTTTTCTGCATCACTTTCCACCCTGGTGCCTTGTTAGTGTCACCTCTCTTCAGAACTTTGTTACCCTCCTCATCTTTGCTTATGAAAATCTCAGTTGTTTCTGGGCCCTACTCACATATGACATGCTATATGATCCCCTTGTTGATATCACATGTCAACTGCAATAGTATTTATTGTCAAAACATTTTTTTTGGCTTAGATACTGGCCTATATACTAAATACTTTTGTGTCTTCCGTAGTATTGATATCAAAGTACACGAATGTATTACATAAAGGTATGTTGACAAAAAAATGAATAAATTACTACATTCCAGGTCTGCTACCTTCAAGTCATCTGTTCTCGTTCCCTTCATCATTCTGCCTCTGCCTTTGGTGTGATTCAGATGATTGTCACCTACTCATATTTAACTATAATTCCTGGCCCTGTGTGTGAAACTGCATGGCCTAGTCTATCTAGAGTTGGGAAAATTTCTCATTTCAAGGCAGCTGAGAGCATCCTGCTCAGTAGCCAGGAAGCTTCACTTGAAGGAGGTCCCTTATGATGGTAGAAACCAACATTTTGACATAAACTGAAAAGAAGGATGAGATCAAGTATAAGAATTCAAGTATTTCTTCAGATATATGTTGCCACTGAGTAGACGGTGGCTTAATTAAACATCTTTCTGGTTAAAAAAAATATTTGAAGAGCTAGTTTTTAGGTATTTTATACTTGCAAAATTTAATCATAATTCAGTTTGCAAAAAACAAACAAACAACAACAACAAAAAACACACTACGCAAGCTTTGTGTCATTCTCATTAGTGTTGAGTGAAGTTCCATAGTCTGTCAATAGAATTCTCTCAGGAGGAAAAGATAGTTGTCTGCTATTAGTTTTTGTTTAGTTCTTAAGAAGGAATTAAATACCTTATTAATTTTTCTCAACAACCTAGTAAAGTAAGTAGAAATCACTTGTCCTATTAAAAGAGTAGAGAGTTGGGGCCAGAATTACTTGCTTTAATGAGTTGTCAGCTGGACACTGCTTTGTCTTAGGGGCTGGAATTATACCTTAGTTTCCTAAAGAAAATAATTGGATAATGCCAAACTGGGCATAAATAAGGCACCTTACACTCACACAAGTCCCTGAAACATGGCAAAGTATTTTATGTTGAGAAGGATGGACTGTTTTAGGGCATTTTATGTTCTATTAAACACATTAAAAAAAATCTTTTAAAATTTCTTTGCTTGGATTTTTCAAATCTTACAAACTGTAAACTCCTTGTGGGGGTGGGGGAGAATATGTCTGGTTTCCCTGGAATGTTTCCTTTGTGCCTGGCTTATATTGGTGCTTAAAAGATGTTGCCTGAAGGACTAAATTAAAATATTTGTCAGATATATTTTGTCATTGTGCATTCAAAGAGAAGAATGATTCCAGGTATGGAAATGAAAAACGTGTGGAAATCAGCATTTTAGATGTATAATGAAAGTGACTTTTACCAAGGAACTCTGCCAATCTTTCTTCAAAATAATTAACATGCAAATTGGAATCCATATTGCATGCCAAAAAATGATTGTTGTAGAGATGATTATTAGTACATAGGTGGTGTTTATGTGGATGCACAGATGTGTTCAGAAACTTCTGATCTATATTCCACTCTGAACAACCCAGCCTGTATTCACAGATGAATTACATTTCACTCTCCCATTATCCTGTGCCACAATTGCATCTCACATATTTAAACAGGTGTGCCAATTTATCCAGAGAGAATTACATTTTTTGAGAAAACAGCTTTATGAGTCATTTTGCATTTGCAATAAGTAAAATTAAAGCTTCTCAAGGTGATTGAGGTATAAATTATTTTTGAAAATTAAAATATTACACACACACTCTCCATTCTAAGTCTGAGTTACCAATTCACAAAGGACTTAGTGAATAAAATGATATATGGTCTCTCTTATTTTGATAGGTAGGGAGTGGAAATATATATTTTCTTATTCTGGTAATATTTTTATCTGGTCACTGAGAAAAAATTATAATTATTTTTCCTATATGATATTTCATTTTACACATTAATGTGAAACTGCATATAAAAATAGCTGTCAGTTTTTAGAAGAACACTAGAAATTTTGCTTCTGGATATATTTCTGAACAAGCATGCAAATTGGAAAAGTTTTGAATGCTTATGAAAGTTTCTTAGCCTAGTTCTGAAGTTTTCTAGCAGATGTTGGAAACTAGCTTACATAGTTTTAATTTATAAATAATTCTTTTCTATTCATCTTTAATAAATACAAATATTCAGCTACCATATGCCTTGGTTACCTCTTTATAAAATTATAACTCATTCTGTATTATTTGGGGAGGCTGAGTAGGGTAGTAGAGAAAACTCTCGTTTTAGAGTCAGGCACATCTGGAATGCTAGCTCTGCCTTTTACCAGCTGTGTGACCTGTGGCAAATGATTGAACTTCCCTGCCCCACTTCACCCCAGGTATGATCTGCTTCAAAGAGTTGTTTGAGGCCCTGCCAGGCAATTAGTATTCATTTAGGAAAAGGTTGTCCCATTCTTTCTTTTAAAATTCCCACTGCAATTTAGAACAAAACAAAATAAAATTTATTCCAAACAAACAAAAGTATTCCAATAAAAAAAGTGTTTGATAAAAGTAATTTCTTTACCGGCAAGACATTATGTCTTTGGAAAGCAGTTCTTTTGAAGGATGTCAATATAATATTATTAAATAATTCAAACCATGAAGAAACAGATAATTGTCATACAATCCACAGATAAATTTCCATCTTAAGATATGTCTTGATTTAGTGGCTCACTTTCTTTTCATCCTACTTAACTCATTTTTCCAGATGTCCACATTTTCTGGAGAAAAGGCATGGTAAGGTTGAGAGAAACAAGAATAATGGAGAAAGAGGACTCTAGGATACCTAGAATCATGTAAGAAAAGGCGTCAATGCAGGATGTGAAAGTTTAATGTCTTATTTTAACCTTTTATAAGGGAAAACTTCGTTTGTTGAACTTTCTATTCATTGTGGGCAGAAGGGAAAGACTTCATCCTTCATCCTCTCCAATGTTGATCTCCCATCCAGTAACTTCAACTCTGGATGATTCCATAACAGTGGAAAAAAAATGTATCCAACTTAATTCTAGATCCAGCAGATCTAGAGTCAATTTGATAGGTGGGATGGAGTACAATTCATTGTTTGATTAAAAAAAGAAATAATGTTTAGATTTGGGACCTGGGCACTTAACTAGACATTCATATAATGCCAGAAGAATCAACTGACCAAGAAATATGGGTCTGACTTGAAATGCCTAGCAATGAACGTTCTCAATTTAAGAGGGGCCAGCAAGGCACATAGTGGCACGCTCCTTGTGGAATACATCTCTGTGTGTTTTATTTTGTTGTTTTTTTCCCCCGTGTCTCCCGAAGCTCTCAGATTCAGATCTGGCCACTCTCCCTTTGGCCTGTAACTTTTCTATTCCACTCCTTTTTCTCCCTCAGCACCTCATAAAATGTAAGAAGTTGGATTTCAAGTGCTTAGAATTTTATATCTCTGCAACCAATGAATAAATTATACCAAATCTAAATATTTTTTTATTATCTTGTTTTCCCCCTGAGTCCTAGATTTCCCTCTCATTTCCAGTCTTTCCTATTTTTATTTCAAGCTGTGACCACTCCATGGAGAATGTCTTCTCTAGCATGCATATTTCTTCCAGGATCAGATTTTCTTTCCTCGACTTTATTCCTGGGTGCCACCTCTTTGGCTGTCTGTCCTTAATCTTCTCTCATATGAACTCTTAGCACCTATGTTCTCTGTGGAGTTTAGTAGGCCTGGGTTCCAATTCAGCCTCTAACTCTTACTGGCTTGTGACTAGGACATTTCTTTGTTCTCTCCAGTCTCATTTTAATAGAATGGACTTCTTGGGGGTTGTGGGGAGGACAGAGATAGAAAATCAGTGCCCAGCAATTGGTTTCCTGCCTAGGCTATGCTGGAGTAATGCAGAGCCAAAGACATCTGCATCCAATGATCAGAGAAACTTGGGATTCCAGCCCATTTCCAGTGGAAATTTATATTCAAGGATCAATGAAAGTCCTGGTGCACTGAGATCAACCAGTTCAATTTGGTCCCCAGTCACTTAGCAATTGGACCACACTTACCAACTCACCTCTCTCTTAAATAACCTGTTTCTGTCCTCCAAAAGAACCTGAACTGACTGTCTGCTGTCTTTGTCCAGTTTGAACTTCAGTGGATGCTGATCCATTGTGACCCACTTCGACCCAGCAGAGAAACTTGTCATGAGCTGCCAGCCAGGATAACGGTGAGTCGCCTTGACCGCCTGCCCCTTCCATCCAGCTGATTCCTCTCCATCCTGCTTCCCATACTCTTTCTCCAAAAAATCTGGGCTTTGCTGTACCCATCGGATAGATATTAAGGAAGCACAGCCTGGAGGGTAGAAACCACCCAGGGGTATCTGATTCTACCTTTGGTCTCTTACTCCCTTCCAAAACGCTCCTCCAAGAAAGCTGAAGGTCTCGCCGCCCACCAAGGCGCACAGGCCACCCGAGGAGGCTTTGAGTTCAGCCAGTGGCAGCAGTGGGACGGGTGGGCGGAGGCAGAGCCTGTGTGGTTGGGGAAAGGGTTAAGGGGACTGTTGTCATTTTATCCGTCCTCCGGGCTGCAAGCTCTCCTCCAATCCCCAGGACCCTCTCCAGGGCCATTCATAAACAGGAGGAACGCACGCCTCCCCCACCCAGGCACCTTTGCAACCACTAATCCCGGGGGCGCTTTTTGCGGGGAAGAAGTACCACTTTGTGCGCGTGGCGGAGGCAGAATCGGTCCCCGGGATTAGTAGAGGGTGGTGGGCATGGCATGGACGGCGCGGGACCAGGGGGCCCTAGGGCTGCGACTGCTGCTGTCAGGGCTCTGCTTGTGCGCGGCTCAAGTAAGTGGTGCAAGAGTTTGGGGCGGGGGTGGAGCGCCTTCTCACGTTCTCCCCATCTTTTTCTCCACCAGCCCAGCCAGGCTCCCGATCAGGTAAGCTGGGGGCGAAACGTGTTTGCATTTTTTTCCAGCGCACACGGGGAAAGGCGGGGGCGCAGCTGTTGAGGGAGCGGTAGGGAAGGGTCGGAGCATCTCCAGGGCTGAGGGTGGCGCCCTACCTTCAGCCCGGAGCACCTGCAGCAAGTACCGTGGGAATCGGGGACCCCAGATGACCCATCTGTCCCGGAAAGGACACCTCCTCCCACTTGGGACCCAACGCTGCGGGCTCAGACCCTAAAGGCCCTCTGTGTCTCCAGACTCGGCTTTAATTTTAGCTTGGTTTCCTCTTACCTCCCTTCCCCTCCCTCTCCTGGACACAGCCAAAAGCGAGCCGGGGAAGGCGGGCGAGAATTCAGGCCAGCGCCCCTAAGCCTCCCTCTCCCGCTCCTCCAGCCCGCGGTGGCAGCTCTAAACCGTGCGTCCTGCTAGTGGTGCCTGTGGCCCGGGGATTGGCACTGGGCAGCCTTGGCGCCCATAAACATTTCAGCAACTTCCCAAAGGCACCGGCGTCGCCTCCCTCCCCCACCGGGGGCGGAGGAGTCCAGCCGAGGTTTGAGGTTTCACTTACAAAGACCCCATTGTAACCTGTCTGCTCATTGGAGTTTAGAAAAACAAAGTTTTCCTTGATGAAAGAAGCTTTCCCCCCCGCTTAAAGTTAGAAGGGTGGAAAAGTCCCCCACATTCCCTAAACAACATGCTCACACTATTTCAGACCCCACCAGTCCCTCCAGCGCCGTCAAAGCTTAGCTGCTTGCAAACGATAAGACGGGTCACTCCTTAGGGTCAGTCTGAAATTTGGTGTCGTTTTGAAGCAAGGTGCAAAGACCGCATGCAAGAGAGTGTCCCTGCAGGTGAATCTGAAATGAGGCCAGGCGCTCGCTGGGTTTCAGGGACCTTCTGCCCCACTAATCCCCAATCTTTCCCTCAAGAGTATTCCCCTCAGATTTCTACTGGACTAGAGAGATTTACAAAACGATATTGTAATCCATCTGATATAGAGTACCTCCAGTCTTAGCTGTTCATTTTAGCCAAAATACTGACTTGCAATTACTGATTCAATCAAGGTATCCAGTGACCACCGTTTTCATGATTGAATCCCTTAAATGAAAAGAAAAGAAAAGAAAAAGGCATCAGGCCCTCCCTCCCTCCCTCACGACCCCCTTTGGTTTAGCGCACTTTGTAGAGGTGAGGCCCTAGGACCCTTCTCCCACTTTGGGGGCGGAGATGCTGCTCCAGCCCCACTGTTCAGCCTTGTTCAGAATGTGGCAGAGCCCAAGCAACCTGCGCAGCTTGGAAGCTTGATACATTTTGTTCTATTGGGTTTCAAAACCCGGCCTCCTTATGGGGGGCGTCCTTGCCCTGCGGAGGTGGGGGCCTCAGACATCGCGCCCAGTTTCCCTTTGTTGCCCAATGTGTTCCACTAACCCGTGTGTGCTGTTTTTGTCAGAGAGGTCCCCCAGGCGAACAGGGTCCCCCAGGGCCTCCGGGCCCCCCTGGAGTTCCTGGCATCGATGGCATCGACGTAAGTTTCTATCTCCAGCCCCTCTGTCTTCCAGTCCTGCCCTTTCCTACCCTTTCTCCAGCGGCACCGAGGTGGTTTTTTGAGGGGACGAGTTGCCCCCCCACCCAGAGGCGGGATTGGACATGGGTGACAGTTGGGGGTTGGATCTTAGAAGACTCGGGATTTTCGGAGGGAGGAGGCAGTTGTCTCCAGTGGTCATGAACTTCCATCATTTACCTTGTTTCTGTTCCCATCAGTGTGGTGAATATGGTGGGATTCTCTCAGAGGGTCCCCAGCATCTCAGTGACTGCTCTTTCCTTCTCTCCTACCCCTCCAGGGTGACCGAGGTCCAAAGGGTCCCCCAGGCCCCCCGGTAAGTTGATCAGCGCGCTTGCACTCCACTTGGTTCCTTTAGATGTGGTTTGCAGCCATATGCGTCCAAAGGGTCTCAACGTTGCACCTTTTTCTCTCCCTGCCTCCCCCTCCCCCTCCTCAGGGTCCTCCTGGAGAACCTGGGAAACCGGGAGCTTCTGGCAAGCCTGGCACGCCTGGCGCTGACGTGAGTAGGCGTGTGTGTGTGTGTGTGTGTGTGTGTGTGTGTAGGGGGGGAAGGAGGAGGGAAGGAGGAAGGGAGAGACTTAGTGCTGGGAGGCGGCAGACCTAGTTGGAACAGGGCCGTGGCCCTGAATCTGCCTGGCTGACTTGGAGGCAGCAGCTTTCTGCAAAGAGGCCTCCGAGGGTGAAGCTCCCGCATACCTCAAGGCTCTCTGTTTCAGAAAACAGCAATGGTACCGGGTTCCTGCCTCAGAAAGTCCATTCTCTGCTCACCTTCTGCACTCTCAGCCCCACTTGGGGGCACAAGGGTGCTGGGGGAGATGGACGCCTACTGGTCTCTGCTGAGGCTTCGCAGCATGCTGTCTTTACTTTGTCCTTTCACTGCCATTCCCTAGATTAATTCAGAAAAACAACCTCAGGCAGGGAAAGTGGCAGAGAAAAAAAAACTGGGGTTGAGGGGAGGGCCGGAAGTGAGTGGGGGTGTCTGGCGGTGGGGCAGGGGCAGGGCAATGGCCAGCACACATGGAATAGGAAATTTAAAACTAGTTTTCTCTCTTTCCAGTGGGGTTTCTTAGATAAAAATAAGCTGGCTAGGGTCGCGTGAAGAGGAACCAGCAACCTTGCCCAATATACTCTTCTCCACACTCCCTTCCCCTATTTGCAAGAAACTCAGATACTGACCCTAACCCTGAATAATATTTCTTCAGAGAAAGATTACTTCAGGACTCTCAGCTTCTCCCATCTTTAGGCACTCAGCCCATACTGACTGAGTTCCCAGTACAGGCCAGTCCTGGACTTTGTGACTGAGACACCAAGTGAAGAAGGATATGGCATCTCTTCTCAGAGGACAGACAGTGGTACATCCAAGTTATCCTTCAAGTTATCGCTTTATGTCGTTTCCCAAAACTAAAGGCTTTCCTGACTCACAGAAAGCACCCGAAAACCGATGACTGTAATCTCCAGGAATGTTTGATTTGAGTTTAAGACAAATCCTTCATTTTTAGAAAAGCAAAATAGCAAGATTTCAATAGTTAGTAAGATATGCTTTCTTTATCCAGATTATCATAATGAGGACATTTGTCTATGGTATTTATGCTTTAGGAGATAGACTTTGTTTTACATTTCAAAGCCTCTAGTTTGAACTTTCTATGTATGTATGCAAAGTGATATTGTGTGAGGCCCCCAAGGACGAATATTTGGAGACTACAAACTGAATAACAAATTAATTTTTGTATAATACACAAACACTCTGAATGACTTGAAACAGTTCTCATAACAAAAAAGTCTAATAAATATGAGACACTAAAAACTAGTAGCCCAATATAGGTTGGATTTATTTCTGCATTTTTTTGAAACTTTGATTTGACTTTTGCTTTGTGTGAAAAGAAATTTTATGATTGAATTATTATTATTATTTCTGTTAGTATTATCATTATTCATTTTTGTGGTTGTTGAAACACCTGAAGTCTTGTCTTGCTATTGAGTTGCAATAATCTCAGACAGAGGGCTAGACTTCTCTGTGCCTTAGTTTTATGGTCTTATATAGCATGCTCAACAAATTCTTTATTTTTTACCATAAGGTCAGAAAGACAATACCTAGTTTTGCTTTATAATTTCCCTATATAAATAGACATTTTGGATAAACAAATGGGAATGCTTCAAAATCTACAGAAGAAAATGTAAATAAAAATAATAACCATTTTTCTGTGTCTGTAATTGCAGTACTATAGTACAGAACAAACCAGATTTCCCAAGTTTAAAAATGTGAGAGAGTAAGGCTTCTTAGTGCCTTACTTTGATCCTGGAAGGCCCTCAGGGAGAGTATGATGAGGGCATTGAGTCAGTCTCCTGGGATTGAGAAGGAAAGCAAGAGAAAAAGAGAAAGGAAGGAGAAAAAAGTAAAAAATCCATCTATGAACCAGTATTTTAGGCATTTCCTAGAACTAAGCAAAATATTACCTATACTAATTTGCATTTTTCTCAAGCACCCTCACAAACATTATTTCCTTTAACCTTACAACAATCTGGAAAGCAGGTTTGGCTAATATTATTCTCCACAGAAAAGGAAACTGAATAATTATGAGGAGACTAGGTTCCTCAGGGACCTAGAGTTCTTTAGAGGCTAAGAAAGAAACCAGATTTCTTGATTTTTGAATGACTTTCTTTCTAGATAGTTTTGCTTTATTCAGATACAAATGAGGTTCTTAAATAGATGAATTATCAGAGAAAATAGAGAGAAAAAGTAACAGTGAATTTTTAGAATCTGAATTACTAATGAAAAATGATATGGATAATTCAGTGGATAATAAAAATAATTTATAATTGATATTTTATAATTATTTATGAATATTTCTATGGTTCTTATTTACCACTTTTTGAAATGGAGCCACATGAGACTTCTAAGATTCTTAGCCAAAAAGTTTTCTTACTCCACGCTTTGTCTCATTTGACATTTTAAACAGGTCTTTTACTCTAAATTCAGGATAGACATTGAGAATAAAGAAATATCAATAACTAGATCAGAGTTTGCTGTTTCTTTGTCCCTGGACATAGGGAAGTAGGAAAGCTTCAATAATGTTTTTGTGCTAGGTGAACCTGAGTGTAGTTGTAGGACCATAAACCTCCAATCTCTGTCTTCTACTGTTTGGTTCATTGCAAAGCTATATATATATATTTTGCATTTAGTTAACACTACCACATGTTAACATTACCAGATGATGTTTGGAAGAATTTGAAAGGAACATGGTTTAAAGGTAGTTACCCTAAATTAAGTGGGTTTTTGACAGAAAAGATAAAAAGTCATGGCAGCTGTTACCCCTGGAGTCTCCAGACCTGAGTCATTGGAATGCTGGAAGAAATTAATTTTGCTAGAGACATTCTTATAGGCACTATTTGCTGTGACATGCTCAGCGAACTCTGTAAAACAGTATTTTATTTATGCTTATACATCTAAGATAGGAGGAAGAATAATTAGAATCAATTATAGGAATTATAGTTAAACCATGCCCTTTTCTACAGGAAAGAGGTTAGAACATACTCTGAATATATACAACTATTATCCCTGGGAGATGTTATATGTTTAGCACAGTGAGTTACTAAGAAATTATTCTGAAAAGTCAGTATAAGTAGAACTAGTAAGGCATCAAAGAAGTGTGAGCGGTCTGTGAAGTACAGTGCCTGTGGTTAGTATCTGTATTTGTTTGTTTGTTTGCAGAACCCTTTCCCAGAGAACAGGAAACATGTCTTATGATTCATGTGAGCCCTTCCCAGCATCTAGAACAGGTCTGATGATATAATAATGATGACAATAAGAGTAGCTAACATGTATTCAGAGCCCGCTCTGCCAGGCATGGGCGTAAGCACTGTGTGTGTTGTATCCCATTTAATCTTCAACATTGCCACATGAGGTAGATATTATTATTATTACATCTATTTTACAGATTAGGAAACTGAGGCACTATGTAGTTAAGTAACTTGCACAGCTAATAAGTGGCAGAGCTGGGATTTCAACAAAAAATAAAGATGATGTGAAAGGGGCAGGTGTCATATCCTTTCACCTACCAGGCTGACCTAAATTAATTTTATTCCGTAGTCAGGTATGTATTAGGTGCTTGAGGCAGTGTTCTAGGATTGAATGGAGATGCAGCCCTTGTCCTCATGGAGTGTTTCTTTTTACATTTCTAAAAATGTCAATTACAGCTCATGGAGTTTTATGCCTTACTACATGGCTATTTCATAACAGAGTACACTGTAACATCTGATACCAGGATATATTTTCAATTTAATTCAGAGAACTTCCTGGGGATAGACATCTTTATCATGTCCTGTGGAGGATACTAAGTAAGAAGAGACCTGGAAGCAACCTCCAGGTTATCCAACCCTTAACTCGGTTCTGCTCTATTCTTGTGCAGCTGGAATTCTACCATAAATAGAAGCCACTGTCTTCTAATCTTATCAGTTATTCAAGTCACAGCTTGAAGATGGCTAGTGGGCCGTGTGCGTGAAAACTGACCAGGATTGGTATTGGAGGACATATACATAAAGTGGGAATTAGAGGTTCCATTAGTTAAACATGCCCTGAGGTTTAGAAAATCTATGTGCCATATATGCTTCCAGAGAGGGTTCCTGGATGTATGGTTTGTTTGCTGAAGTACAAAAGCCAACGTTCCATTACCACAGGTGCTCAGCAACTAAGCTGTTGGGGCTTGTTCCCAAATTAGAGTGTTGTAATTAGACTAGGGCAATTGAAAATAAGAGACAGTCTGTCAAAAATTCTTTTGTGTGGGTTTAATAATTTTCTTCATTGGCACACTTCCAGTAATTAACACTTCCAGCCCATTTTTTTCTACTTCCTTTTATTCACTTTATGGAGTTATGAGGGAAATTAATTAATGTAGAGAAATGTAAAAATGGTGGCCAGTGAACAATTTTTCTCTATAAATTACATGAAAGCATTTTATTGATAATTATATAGACTATGAAAGATTAAAAATGGATTTTGATGATCCATTTTTAAGTAGGGTTTTTATAATTTCAAGGAATCCTTCCCTCAATTAATATCACCTGAATCTTTTTCAAAATCTTAATAATAGATACGTTTTATAAGATATTTATGTAATCATGCATATATGTATATGTAAAGATCTGTGCACATATATAGATACACATACATAAAATTATCTTTAGCAAGGTGTCATTTCCAGATTACATTATAAATAACATCTATAAAAGTCAGAGTAAATAAAAAATTAAAAATATAATAATGTATCTTCACCAAATATGGAAATTCAAATAACACATAGTGTTATCTTGCTTTAATATCTATTTTATGTTGAGAATGACAATAAAATAAGTACTGGAAAAAATGAGCATGCTTTGGAGACATGCTTTAATAACTGCTTTAGTATTAAATATGAGAGTTATAAAGTGTTTTATAGTAAGTGGCTTAAATTTTATATACATAGTTGCACAAATGAAAATATATACTAAATTACAGTGTAGCTATTTTTATTAAGGAAGATAATATAGAAACATTAATGCTCTCAAATGTTTCAACTTTAAAAGTTAATGTTCTTAAATAAGCAGTTATTGCTAGAAGATGGCTAGAGGGCTTTACTTAGGTGGCTGTAAGGCAATAATGATATTGATTATTTTAAATTCCTATTGAAGAAACATTTTATTAATTCTCAAGACACTATTAGAGAGTTATAGAGATACATAGTGCTTTTATTTTATAAATGAAGTAAAGGAGGTATTAAAATATGGATAAGTCACACAGCCAAGATCTGTTGTTCCATCAGATTTAACTATTAGAATACTGTAGTTACTATGTTGCATTTTTCAAAGCAATGGAAAAAACATTAAGTTATTGAACTCTGTGATAAACAATGTAGTTAGCAGGAAGTTAGAAATGTAATAACATTTATCAATATGAAGTAACTAACAGATGGTATGTTAAGCATTACCTTTGAGTAAGAATTTAGAAAGATATTTTTATGAATATTTGCATTATACATAGGTAACCATTCTGTACATAATTAATAAATAAAATGAAATTATCAGCTTAATGGTTTGACTAAGGATGCTATAACAGTTCTAATGTCATCTTGCTTTGTTAGGGATTAACAGGGCCTGATGGATCTCCTGGCTCTGTGGGACAAAGAGGACAAAAAGTAAGTTAGCCATCTGGTATAACTTGTTGGTGTTAATTAAATGCTGAAGTATAATTTTATTGTAATGACTGCAAACCAACTAACAGATAAGTTGTGAAGCAGCTGAAATACACGGTTCAACTAAAATTGTGTTTTAGCTGAATTAAATTAAATTAAAACACCTAAGTGGAGTGTTTTAATGATTTTAATATTAATACAGTTTGTATATTTACATATTTATACTACAAAAAGCTAAGTACAATGAAGCTATTTTTATTTTTAGGGAGAACCTGGTGTGCCGGGATCACGTGGATTTCCAGTAAGTGCATGTAAAGCAATAGAATTGCAAATCTATCTTTAGGTAAAATGTTGCCTAAAGATAGATTTAAATGCAATTTTCTACATAATAGACATTACAAAAAAAGTTATGACTTACCTGGCATGGTAAGTATTCTGAATATGCGTAGAAACACCTTAGAGAAATGTGAATGTACAGTAAAATATGTAAGTTTGTTTGCAGGTGGTATTTCCCAATGGAAAACTCCCCCTCTGCCCTCATTGATAGAAAACATTTCTTGCTTAACATCAGCAAATCGAAGTATTCAGTGTTTAGCCCATGACATCACATTACTTTCTTCATAACTGGTTTTTATCTCTTAACTAGAGGCCCGATGCATGAAATTTGTATAAGAGTAGGCCTTCCTTCCCTCTGGCTGCCAGCACCTGGGACCTGGGCTTCCCTCGCAGAGGGCAGCCCACCTCCTCTGTGGAGCAATCATGGGGCAATGGCTGGGCCCCCGACCAATCACACTGCACCCACCTTGGCTGGCCTGGTGCCAGTGGGTGTCATAGCATGGTCCTGGATGGTCGTCTGGATGGTTGTTCTGCTGTTTGGTCAATTTGCATATTACGCTTTTATTATAAAATGAAATACCAGCCATCAGATATTCACACCTGCCTGATTCCCTATCTAGTCTTTTCCTACATTGCACAATTTGGCAGATTTGTATTATTTCTATTTATAAGAGGAATAAGTTCTCTGGCTGCTTTTCCTTTATATTTTGCTCGTCATTCCTCTTCTGTTTTTGTCATTAATGTATATTTTTCCTCCTTATTTTTTATTTGCACTGTTTTCTTTGCCATTTTTCGGCAAGTGTCAACTTTTCCAGTAAAGCCTATTTTCAGAAGTGAATAGCTCACTGGTCTTCCTCCCATATTTTTCAACTAAGAGCTCAACATCTTTTAGTGATGCCTTAAAAAATTTAGTGAAATTTATCAATCACCTAGGTCTCTGATAATGAGATAACTTATTGATTACTTTGGTATTTTAAAGCATAACACATTCCCCAAAATTGACCCACATATTAAAATTTTCAAGTAGGAGCAATTTTTCAAAGAATGCCTTGAAAAAGTCCCACTTATCATTAAACATACTGCTTGTGTGAAATTATTTCTTAGTTTGGCTACCTAAATAATTAGAAATAATTGTATCACTATCAGAGGGTATATATTGATACCATTGGATGCTTCATATATGGATTTTTTTTAGAAAAGAAAGTCTAGGATGAAAAGTTAACATGAATGTGCTATCAGAAAGAGATAGCTGTGAATACAAGTGATTCAAGCCCGCGTAGGTGAGAAAAGAGTTATGAGGAACCCCAAAAGAGGAAAGGTGAACCTGGAAAGCAAAGAGAGAAAGTAAGGGATTTTAGGCAGCTGATGTTCAGTTTATTAATAAAGTTTAAGGAGCATATAGTTAGGGTTTATTATATACTAAGCCTTGTGCTAGGAAGTGAGGCTTGGAGGATGAATATGATGTGGTTTCAACCCCTAATTATACACAGTTTGGTGTTGCTAAAGAGATATAAACTGTAAAGGAGAGGGGGATGGAATGCTAGTTTTAAAATCAGATTCAGCCTACTAAATTAGGATCCCATCCTAGGTCATTTCAGGAGTGGCACCATTTTACTTTTAATATCTCCTGGATTTGGTGTCTGGGAAGAGAGTCCTGCCTGTCAAGGAGTGTGTGTTTGGACCCCTTTTCCTCGCTTGCCTCCCTGTGCTGAATATTTGTCTGCGGGAACATCCAAACGTCATGTTATAAATTATAAAACATTACACTATGTTGCTTTTAATAGGTTTCTTATAAAACACGACAAATGAAAAGCTCTTTAAACTGTCAGGTTGTGATGCGTATCTTTGTGAGTGATGGTAAGTTGTCTTGAGGGCAAGCATGGGTGACTTCTTTCCTTTGATTTTCTTTTAAAAATTTGGAAAAAAAATATTACTGGTTAGCTTAGACATCAGAGGGATGTTCGAGGAGCTGGCACAAGCTTCCACAGCCTTTAGAAGCAGAGCCATGTCTGTTTTTCTTCATCCAGTGCTTTCTGTAGAATGAGCATCATATATTTATTTAGTAACTGAGTTAATAATTTATTTTTGAACTGAGTTAGGCCTGTGTCTGTCTTTATACTAAATATGAATCACATATCATTGTAATTTTCATTTTAATCTTTTAGGGCCGTGGTATTCCTGGACCCCCTGTGAGTATCATTTTTTATTTTTACATAGTCTATAAAAAATGGCCTATTTCTCAGATCTCACCCTTACTCTCCAACTAACGTTCTACCTACTGGTGTTCATAGTGTCCCGCCCACTATGACAGCACCTCTATTATGCTAAACAAAATATTTGATTAACTTGAGAAATTTTTGTTCTACTTTAGTAATTAAAATTTGGTCAGATGGCTTACTGTTTCACTAGAGACCAAAGCTAGCACAGGCACATAATTCTAAGTCAGTTGTTTATCATACTGGATATAAATTGTGCTGGATTGTTAAAATATGCACTAATGACCATGTCCCTTTAATTTACTGTCTTCAGGGTCCTCCTGGGGGAGCAGGTCTCCCTGGAGAGCTTGGCCGTGTTGGACCAATTGTGAGTACTACAACATCTTTTGATAGACATTTGCTGATTTAAAAGATGATGTTACTAGGGAAGGCAAATTACCCAAACTGTATATTATTCCCTGGCACATCCAAAAAAATGACAGATGAATTTCATTCAGTTCATAATATTGATGGGGACCAAAGATAACAATGCTACCTTGTTTTTGTACAGTGATTTAAAAATTTCCCAGAAGTTTTCAGCTAAATTTTTCTTCCCAACTTTCAGAATTAGTGATCAAGTCAGGAAGTGTCACCTCTATTTTACAGACTCAGCCAGGATTGGGGCCCAGTGTTTTTTCATGAAATGATAAGTGAATAGGCTGCAATCACTACCACAGGTATTTATGTTAGGGCCGTTATAGTCTAATCAAATTAACAGAACAGTTTTAGGCAATAAAGGGCTGAACTTCATAGAAGAAATTACTGGTCATAAGTGCTTGATGTTAATATTCAATACATATTTCAAAAATGAAATACCAACGTTATGTAAATTCCTTGAGAGTAGGAATCACTCTCAAGGTGTGATTATATACCTTTCTTGTTAACTGTTTGACAAATTTTCTTACTCAACAACTGAATGAATAGGAAATGATTATAAAGTTAAATTAAATCTAAGATGCTTTTGACTACTTATAGTAGAAGATTATGAAGGAAAACATATGCCAGGAGTAAACTCTGGATATTAAGACTAATTGGAATCCATTTTCCCTGAATGGCTTGTTTGAATTGAGCACATTTGATCTTCTGTCTCAATTGCAAGAGAGTGCAGTGACAGAGCAAGTGACGGTTGTGGGTGACTAGCACCAGGGAGAGTCTGGCTCTGCAGAGATTAACCTTCCATTTCACATCTTCAGACTGGGTGCAGGCCTCTTTTTGCTGCCATTAGATGGATGGCACTAGCAGTATTGTCTGTTCATTTCCTCTGCAAATCAGCTAGAAAAATATGTAATGTTTCCAGTTTGTTTTCAGAATAGAGAAAGTGATCATTTTATAGAGAATTGGCTTTGCTTTCCCCCCACGTCTTCCTCTGCCCTGTTTTATTACTTTGGTGGGATTGGAACCCCTTCTGGTTTTGTGGAGCTGATTGGATTATGGGCCACCCATTGATTCTGGTGACAGGTTTATGCATGGCTGAGCTCTGTCGGGGTTTCTAGTAATATTCTCTCATGCCTCACCAGTTTTCTGCACTGTGTTTTGACATGTATGTAACTGCTGTGTCACAATTTTCAAAAAACTTAGGGTGACCCTGGGAAAAGAGGACCACCTGGCCCCCCTGGACCCCCAGGACCCAGTGTAAGTTATCCACAGCTTAAATTTCTCTGTGTCTGAGATTCGGGATTAAAGAAACCTAAGAACTAAAAAATGGAAGTACCTGTTAATTAGTCATTGTCCTAAAATTCCAAAATAGCTACCCACTTTTTGCACCCATTCAGAACACTGTCCTTTTTAGGCAAGAAAAGTAGAGGAATCACAATAATTTTAAACGTGGTTTTCACAGGGAATAGTTTACTCATTATATTTGAAGTCCTTTGATGTTTGTGACTCTCAAATGCTCAGAACTTGGACATATGAAAGAACATTTTCAAATGAACTAGTTTTTACAAAGGATTTACACAGTAAGCAATTAAAAAATGGAAGCTCAAGTAGGAGATAATCCATGTTTTAAGTTTATGGTTCCAAGTTCCCCATATTTCCTATTCCTCTCATTTCATCTCCTTTCAATCCCCTGAAAGAAATAATCTATGCAATTTAGAGTTCCCCAAAAGATATACACCCATGAGGCAAGGTTTTAGCATATTATATGCTCTTTGTTCCTTATATTTTTATTGAACAAATATATTTTGTCCAGTGAACTTTCTATTATTAGTATGTTTAAGTATATTTAAGTATATTCTTAACTCTAACATTTTATTACTTTAGGGAACGATTGGCTTTCATGATGGAGATCCGTTGGTAAGATGTTTCCTCTGAACAAAATAGTTTTAAGTCAAAGACGATGCCATCTTCAGATGAATTCTCTTTAAACGTATCTCACTGGAATATGTTGTATTTCTGTGCTTTACTCAGATGACAGAGCAAGCTGTAGTAGCATTAGTGGACTGGTAGCTTGTACACTCAGACTGTAACTGTTTTTCATTATAGAAATATCTTTGTTTTTCTATAATCTTTTTACTTTATGTCTAAGGCATTTTTTTTTCCCACCAGATCACCCCCATTTTAAAAGACAGAAGTCAAAGACTTGTTTAACTTATAGACTAAGTTGCAAATGATGTTGGTAAACTGCACTAAATGCAATTTTGGCACATCTGATGAGGGGATGTGACCTTCAGGGTATAGCTAGTTCAATGGAACGGGGAGGGGAAAACGATCCAGTCATGGTGTAATGGGTTATCTGGATACATTTTTAAAAAGCAAATTAAATCTTAAATAAGTATGGCAAAATATTAGCATTTATTAAATCTGGGTGGTGGATACATGGGGGAAAAGGTTTGCTATATTCTCTGTACTTTTCTAATGAAAAATGAAATAAAAAAAAAAGGAAAGGGTTATTCCAAGTTATTTAATGAATATAATTGCATTGGGGTTCTATGGCTGGAATTCCTAAAAAATACCATTTTGCCACAAAGTGGAAACTCAAGTTTATGCATTTTCTGTCTATCGCTCTGGCAGTGTCCCAATGCCTGTCCACCAGGTCGCTCAGGATATCCAGGCATTCCTGGCATGAGGGTAAGAGAATAATTTCAGTATTTTATTTTCGAGAGTGTTATTCATAGAAAAAAACAGAGCCTTTCCTTTAAGCAATGGCCTTTCTGGTGCACAGACCCCACTTGATGAGTCAGGCAAGTCTGTGTTTGCTCAGTCTGTGGCCTTATTCATACTAGAAATTCCTGCTGGTGCCCTTGACAGGTCTTCCTACCGAGACACAGATATGTGATTATATAGTGCTTTTGTTGTCCAGGGAAGAAATACTAATATTGTATTTCTTTGATTGAGACACTTTAGACACCAAATTAAAAGTTAGAAGTTTGCCTTCTATGGAGGGTGGGGGGAATTGTGCACATCATGTAGTTGAAACTATTTTTTAGTTTGAAAAAGAAAAACAGCAAAATAGGCAAGAAAAGGGACATTCCAAAAGCATTTTTTCTTTCACTCTGCCATTATAATTAAAATTTTCCATTAAAAAATAAAAAGACAAAACCAAATGCTGGGATCAAATAGTTTTCTATCTCTGGTCTATGAGTCTGAAGTGATTTTGAAAAATGTCAGACCAATGGAGTTCTGCTATGATCTGAAATACCCCAAAGCACTGATTTTCCAATTATGGTTTTCTCTAAGTTTACTTTTGATGGATTCCGACAGTTGCCTGGATTGGTGTCTTATTACTTACAAAGACCTGCACTCTCAGAACAAGAAAGGCTCTGAGAGTGAAAGCTCTGATCCACTTATGTTGGAACGTTCGTTTCATACTTGCCTCATGTAACTGCCCAAAGCACATGCATGTGTAGAACAGCTGTCCTAACAAGAAAAGATGGGCATCTTTTCTCATGCTGTGCAGCCCTCACTGTCTGCTTTGTAGAGATTTCCTTTTGCATTTAAAATTGTGTATTAGAAGAAGCAGATAGTTGTGCATCTGGGGAAGTCCATACCTTTTTAAAAAATGTTTTTTATTTCAGAGAGAGGAAGGGGGAGAGAGAGAGAGAGATAGAAACATCTATAATGAGAGAGAATCACTGATCGGCTGCCTCCTCCACAACCCCACTTGGGATTGAGCCTGACACTTGGGCCTGTGCCCTGACTAGGAATTGAACTATGACCTCCTGGTTCATAGGTCGATGCTCCACCACTGAAATACACTGGCTGGGTGGAAGTCCACTTCTTATACCAGCCCTTCTTCACCTCCAGGAAGGAGATGGGTCTGAAAGAGGCAGAAGGGTTTTCAGAGTAGCTTCCACAGAGCATAGGATGCCGGTTGAGTTGAATCAGAGCTGTCACCTTGGGAAGTAACTTACTGGGAAAGACAATGCTCTTCACCCAACTGTGAGAGCAAGTTTGGGATGGAGGGGTCTAGGGGCCTATGGTCAATGAACCATGTTGCTGAACCAGGTTATGGAACTTCTGCTATTCTAGAACAGTGTTTTTCTATTAACTAAGACTAATACTTACCATGTGTAGCAGTTATGTAATACATACGGCATTACTGAGGTCATTTAAGGTCGTCACACAATCTTTTTCTTAGCAGCACATTGACACAGAATTAGGGAGGCAAGATCACTTAATGAGCCTTCTGACCACTTTCTGTGCCAATCCCAATACAAGTATTCTTTTTATTTGTTTGTTTGTTTATTTATTTATTTTTGCATTTGTTAGGGACATAAAGGGGCTAAAGGAGAAATTGGTGAACCGGGAAGACAAGGTCATAAGGTAAGGAAAATGAGTGTTGTAGTTTATGGAAAAGTTTGCATAGTGTGATCTTATTTTCCTAGTAATACCCCCCCAATACATGCACACTTGAAATATGTATGCTTACATGTTCTTTCTCTGTCTCTCTGTCTCCTTCCCCCGTCCCTCTCTTTTTCTCCTGCCCCCCTTTCTTTAGAAAAGCATCTAAAAAGTTACTGGTATTTATAGTTTGAAAGGTGAAATTTGGGTGGCTTTATTTGTATACTATAATGTTTTATAATTAATATGGATTACTCATGTAAAATAATGTTTTACGGCATAGTAGAGTAAGTCAGGATGCCAAATAAATTTAAAATATGCAGATTTAGACCAAGCCTATTTCTACGCTCATTGGGTAGAATAACAGCAGGTATGCTTTTTGATTGCTTTTTAGGGTGAAGAAGGTGACCAAGGAGAACCAGGAGAAGTCGGAGCTCAAGGACCTCCAGTAAAGTATTTTTTAAAAATTTAACTAGGACATGCGAATATTCTTTTCAGGACATTTGGAATATTTTCTATTTGGCATTTGGATTAATAGTATTACATTAATAAGATATTCTCTATTTTTCTGCCAAGCCAGTCTTAGGAGATTATTATTTTTTTCAAAATAGGAAAGATCCCCATTGTATATTCAAGCACAATTTTAACAGGAAAATTCTACATATAGTTACATTTGTTCATTTACTAAATTTCAGGGATAGGCAATCTGGAAAAAATATTGAACACAGAGAATGATATATATTTTCTGTGTTCCATGCACTATTTATTACATGATATAATGAGAAAATTTTGTGTATCCTGAATATTCAGCAGGTATATCATTTGGATTTAATGTATCTTATGCCAGCATGCAATTGTTTTAATTAGAACATTCTCCTCACCCCCCTCATCAATCCTCACCTGAGGACATGCTTAGAGAGAAGAAGGGGGAGGGAGGGAAGGAGGGAGGGAGGGAGACACACACACACACACACACACACACACACATACACACACACACACAGAGAGAGAGAGAGAGAGAGAGAGAGAGAGAGAGAGAGAGAGATCGGTTGACTTCCCTATGCTCCCTGACCATGGATCAAACCTGCAACCTGGGTATGTGCCCCAACCAGGAATGGAACTGGCATTCTTTTGGTGTGCAGGGCGAACTCAGCCATATTAGCCACACTCCGCCTGGGCTAATTAGAACATGCTTAATTGCTTGTATTCATATTTTTTAATAAAAAGTTGATCCCTTGTGCTATGGCAAATTGCTGCAATAATATGCACAGTGAGGAATTGGGGCTATCAGCATACTTCATTTAAAAATGTTTGCTAAATCGGAATTTACATTACTTTCATATATGAAAATGAAAGTGTGCCACTTTTTGGTCACAATGAGTAATAACAATTATGGGAATAATCATTTCAAGATATTCACTGAACATTGTAGCTAGCCAAGGCTGGGTCTTGTTCTCAGAAACTAAAGAGTTAAGTAGGACAAACACAGGGCCACCCTTCAAGCCCTTGCTCTGTTCTCCCTGCACAACTGGCTTTTATAAAGGGTGCAGGGAGCGTGCAGATTAGTGCTTACCAGAGCTGACGGGAAATCGAGCTAAAGGAAATGAGTCAGAGAATCTGTAAGAAATAGACTGTACTTTTAAGCCATGTGAGAACTTTAAGAAAATCTGAGGAGTCCAAGGGTGTTAGTTCCAGAAGCTTGCCTTCCTCTAGCCTTGCTATGAAACACTGTTTGTGGGTGGAAAATAGAGATAAATAGTGTGAGAGACTTATGCTTTATTTTTTTACCTGATGAAAATTTGATAGGGACTTAAAAAGGTTATTTAAAAAGCCATTCCCCAAAATCCCATGAACAGGATTTTGCAAGGAGCATTTGAAAAAGTGCTCCTGGATTAAGGATCTCTGTTGGGTGCTTCATGGCTCAAGTGGTCCATTGGGGATATCATTAGTGCTTGCTGACCTTCTGGAGTTTGGGAGTGGATGTGTAAAGATGTTTTTGTAAAATTCACAGATTTTCACTTTTTAAACACGTCTCTATAAAGTTATGTACAGATTAAAAAAAATACATTTTGGAACATTTATAAACAATCTCTGCCCTTCAAAGTAGTCACCCTGAGGGCTGATACATGGCATTGTCATGACTCAGAATCACCTTTGAAAAGAGCAATTTTAATCTGATGTAGCCACATCTCCCATCATATCCTAAGTGAATATCCTAAGCTGGATTATCCTGCATATTTGTATTTCAGGTCAATCCTAACTGATCTACATAGACTTTATGACTGACCTGGATGCAGAGTTGGCCACGGAAGGGCCCCATTTTCTCCACATGAGAGCACAAGGGAAATAACTGGCCTTGAGTTACTTTATCTTAAGCCAGTTACAGTGGACAGTAACTGGCAAGGTGTTCAGATGTAGCTGCCCTACTTCTTGCTGAAGCATCTACCTACTGCTGCTCCCTGGGGAGCTCTTAGGCTCCCTCTTTACAGGATTCATTTTTGGGACCCTCCTGCTGTGGGATCAGAGAGCCAAGAGGTAACATTTTAGTAGTGAAAGGGATACTAGAAATCACACTCCACACCCTCATTCTTAGGATTACCCACTCTGGTGCCTGAGATTGGGTGAGATGGTTTTCTACTGGACCAAACTGGAGTTCAGAACACACTTATCATGGAAATGGGTTAATGAATAGTGACTACGGGTGGCTAATGGAGACTTGAGCAGCTGCATTTATAGGCCATAAGCTTTCGTGGGTTAGCTTGGGAATTTAGTTGCCTTTGATGGCATACAATGGGGAGAAAAAATTATCCCAAGGTCTAAAATCACAACCATGTTACACGTAACCAATTTACAAACCATGAAGGAGGTGCGATTGGCAGTGTATTCTGTATATATTAAAAGCTAAGCCTATGCATTACCATAATTCTCTTGTGCCAGTGATAGTTACTTTTTTATAATCAGTAATTGTTTGAACTCCAGGTGTGTAAGTCTTCAACATTTTAAACAAGGATTTGTTATCAGAAGAATTCTCGTTGGACTTTTCTTTCTAAACTAGAAAAGTTCATCTATATGATGTCACTATTTGTTAATGTTACCTTAGGTTGTGATAACATCCTTCTTCTGGATCAGTTTTTGTGATGAGACAAATGAGTGTGTGCAACAACCACAATAATTCACTTTTCTTTTTTACATTTCCAGGGCTCTCAAGGACTGAGAGGCATCACCGGCATAGTTGGGGAAAAGGGAGAAAAAGTAAGAATATGATGATTATCCTATCTAATAAAGAGGGAATATGCTAATTGACCCTCACACCATCACAAAGATGGTGGCACCCACAGCCAATAAGGAGGGAATATGCTAATTGACTGTCCCACCCTCAAAGATGGTGGTGCCCACAGACAATAAGGAGGGAATATGCTAATTGACTGCCACACCCTCAAAGATGGTGGTGCCACAGCCACAAGATGGTGGTGTCCAGTCCCCCAAGCCCCGCTGGAGCACTTGCCTCTGGAGTCCCCTAGTCCTCTCAGTCCCCCAGCCACCCAGGGCCGGCCTGAGGCGCAAGAAAGCCTTGGATGGTGGCTGCCCAGCTGCCCAGGGCTGGCCTGAGGCACAGGCAAGCCTCAGGTGGTGGCTGCCCAGCCGCCCAGGGCTCTCTGAGGCTTAGGTAACCAGGGCCGGCTGAGGCTTGTGCTGCTGGCAGGGGTGTGATGGGCATCAACTTCTCCTGATCGCCGGGTCACCTCCCGCCCCTGAGGGCTCCCGGACTGTGAGAGGGGGCAGCCCAGGCTGAGAGACCGCTCCTCCAGTGCATGAATTTTCATGCGACTGGCCTCTAGTCTATACTAATAAAAGGGTAATATGCTAATTAGACCAGATAGACCAGATGTCTTCCAGACGACCTTCTGGACAAAGCCACAGTGGCTGCGAGGGCTGACGGCCAGTGGTATGGGAGAGGCCATGATGTGGGAGAGGCCTTGGTGTGGGCCAGTCCAGCACTGCAGTCCCTTTTGCAGAAGCAGCGGGAGAGGGGGCTGTGCGGGCCCAGTCCTGGTGCCACGCCTCTGCAGAGGCTGGACAGGGTGTGATCTGCTGTGCCTCAACCTCCCACAGCCCCTCCTCCTGCTGCCCTGGGGGTCAGCACTAAGAAGCGAGGGCTGAGGGCTGATAGCTGCAGCGGCCGGCAATGGCAGCAGCAGGGGGGTGATGGGGGCAGTGCCTTCCCCTGATTGGCCTGGTTGTCTCCTGCTGAGGGAGGCCAGAGGCAGCAGGAGTGGTAGGGTAATGGGGGCAGCATCTTCCCCTGATTGGCCCAGTCGCCTCCTGCAGAGGGAGGCCAGACTGTGGCTTAGGTTCGCTTTTCCCGGGGAGTAGGCCTAAGCCATCAGTAGGACATCCCCTGGACTGTGAGAGGGGGCAGGCCTGGCTGAGGGATCCCTGCCCTTCCAGTGCATGAATTTTCATGCAGTGGGCCTCTGGTCTATATATATAAAAGCCTAATATGCAAATTGTCCCCTTGGGAGCTTGACCAGGAGACCGGAGTTCGATTGCTCGCTATGACATACGCTGACCATCAGTGGGTGGTGTGGAATGAAGGAAGGCCCTGGCCAGCAGCTGGGAAAGGAAGGCCCCAGCCAGCAGCTGGAAGACCCCCATTGGCCCTGATCTCTGACCAGGCCTAGGGACCTTACCCATGCACAAATTTCATGTACCAGGCCTCTAGTATAATATAAAAATGTATAAATGTTTAAATTTTTGTCCATTTAAAAATATCTTATCTTCAACAATATCACTTTTTTAATTATTACTTTTAAAATATATTTATATTGATTCAGGGTGGATGGGAGAGAGAGGGAGGGAGAGAGAGAGAGAGAGAGAGAGAGAGAGAGAGAGAGAGAGAGAGAGAGAGAGAAACATCAATGATGAGAAAGAATCATTGATCAGCTGCCTCCTGCATGTCCCCTGCTAGGGATCGAGCTTGCAACCTGGGCATGTGCCCTGACCAGGAATCTAAGCAGGACTTCTTGGTTCCTAGGTTGATGTTCAACCACTGAGGCACACCAGATGGCCACTTTTTATTTTTTGTTTGGTGCTTTGTAGACGTTTGGTTAGATTCTCACATTTCTGTTTACCACTTAGCTGATTAAAATGAGTAGCATGCATAATACTTGTCAGGTATTATATATTTTAAATAGGTAAATAGTAATAAAGAGGGCCATTATACTTTACTTCTTTATCATTAATGGTAGTTAACACTGGTAACACTGATGCAGTACCTGGAGAGCAAGGGCAGGACAGGGGAAGATGGAAAGGGAGAGTGAGAGAAGGCAAGATACACTCAAGGACACCGGGGCCTCCAGTGGCTGTGCTGTCACGCTGATGGCTGAGCTCTGCCCTTAGCAGGGATCATACCCTTGTGACCGGAGTTCACCAAGTTGTTCTTCGCCTGGTCTCAGAGCCCAGGTTCTCCTAACATTTCCATAGCAAGGTGCTCTGTGAGATGCTGGGGAGAGTCAAAGAGGAATAAGGACTTCTGCAAGTTTGTTATTTATTGGGAGAACACAGCTAATTGTAATGCAAACAAGAGAGATATCAACTTGAGGACAAGTGGTATGCGGGAGTGAGGACGGAATAGATAACCTTGTTGGGGGAACTGGGAGGGCTCCTGAAGATCTTGGCATCAGAAGGATGTCAGGCCTGGAAGGATGAGGTGTTGCTGCTAGCGGAGGATAGAGGTCAAGGGATGCCTGGCTGAGTGAGTATCATAAGCAAAAGCAGTGGAGACCTGAAAGTTCATGATGTGCTCAGAAGTGTCTGTCTTGCTCTGTATGTGTGCATGCGTGTGTGTCTAGCTTCTTTACCAGACTTTAAGAAAACAGTTACTACTTCTTAGAAAGTATGTTAGGAAATGCAATCAGTAGGATCCAGAAGAAAAAAAAGCACTTTTGCCGACCACCACATCTGACTCTTGCCCCATTTCCTTTAGAACGTCTGTGGCTAATGGCTAATTTGTATCATTCCATACAGAAGCATACAGCCTTCCATTAACAACAAAACAAGAATAATTTGCACACTGTCGGTACTCAATAAATGAAATTAAATATATTTTTAAAGAGATGCACATTTTTGTGTATTGGAAGAATGATTTTGTGAATACTTTCTTCAGCTTCATTTTTTTCAGCCTCTTTTAGGTATTATCAGTCTGGCTGATTTCCTCTTTCATTTCTTTAAAAAAAAAACACTGCACTTTAAAAAGTATTTTATATTTCTATATTCATGTTACCTTAAGTAACATTCTGTGTGTATCTTTTCTGTTATTAAATTAAAAAATCCCATTTATTTCACAGTTGCTGATATTCAGGCCTTTGCTTTTTCTGGATTTAAATCATTCCTAATATATGTGATCCCTCACTTTGAAACCAATTACTGATCTTGATATGCTTTGAAGTATTTTTCTAGTTGTTATGTTTCAAAATTTCTCATTTCCTCGGACTCCTGTCAAATTGCTACCAATTAAAAAAAAAGCTCTTCTTGTGAACTCAGACCCATCGAGTGGTTACCTAGTAACAGCAGTTTGAGGCTGAGCCCTCGCTGAACAGCATGAGAGAGAAAGTGCATCAAAGTAATTTCTATAATGCAAGGCTGGGCGTTGCTCTCACAACACAGGCTGAATGATGAAGTCAAGATCTTTCCCAGGTCTTCCAAACCCCTTCTTCCCCGGTGAATGCAGAGTGCCTACTGGTTTGTTCCCGTTTTTAGGGATCAAAGAATTTCAAGACTCCGTGGCGTTTTCTCTGTGGTGTTCTTTCTTCGATTCTACCTATGTCTGAACCTTCTATCACAGGTTTTCTGATTTTTAATTCTTACTACAGGCGCTGTTCACCCAGTTTTCTTGGCCTGACATCTATTCAATACTCTTTTGACTATTTTCCATTTATTTTATTGTCTCCCCATCTCAACCCTGTTCATTAGAAGATGGCCTGTTCACTTCAATTGCCTTCTCGTTCACTTAATAGAAGAAAAAAGATTTAAAGAAGGGGATTGCATTTTGTCATGCAGTGTATGTAGACAGCACTAAAAAACACCATATTTTTGTTTTAAAATCACATTTTGATTTTTATAATGAAAAAGAGGAGATTATATATGTAATATATAACCAAGTCAGAGATAATTCAAGATAGATTTATAAAGCTTCGTAGTTCTTACGCCACATCACTTGGCAGGGTGAATCTGTTGTTGAGAGAATAGATCAATTGCTTTATGCAAACTGAACCTAACATCTATCTGGGATGGGAGAGGGGCTGCTCAAATCCTTATTACAATTCATTCTTCCAAATTACATTGCTGGACTTCTGATTCTAAATCTGATTCTTTCTTGGTGAAAATCCAGAATCCCAGACACCCCTCCCATAGCTCTAGCAGCAGCAGAGTTCCTGGTAGCTATTTTTTGGGCTGCTCCTTGGTCTTTGCCATGAATGAATTCCCATAGGGATTCTGAGTGTCCTGGAGGGGGACTACCAAATCTCTTCCAATACATTTGCCAAGTTCTCCAAGTAGGTGCCAGTGTATTTATTCCTTCCGCAATCAAGAATGGGTGCAGTGTTAACTTCAAATAACCAGAGTGCTATCAAAGTTTTGGTGTAAGCACTTTTGGTGGGATGAGGAGATGTAGACTAGAGTTTTCATATTTCAGGTGTCATATCTACTTTTTGGGGTTCACTGATGAGTAGGATATATATTACACACATAAAATCTCCTTTTTTAGTGGCTATTAAAATCCTTTAGAAAGACTGATATGCCCTTTAACGTATATGACTGAACTCATTTTCATTTCTTCATCTGGTTTTTTGCAGGGTGCTCGGGGCTTTGATGGAGAACCTGGGCCTCGAGGTATTCCTGGTGCATTTGTAAGTAGTTTTCCTTTAACAAGACCCCATGATGTGTTTTTTTTTAAGCAATGATCAGTAATAGATTTTTTTGCTATATGCATGTGTATCTGAAAGTGTCCCCTACATGTGAAAAATTAAAGTGGAAAAATGGGCACTAGTTTTTATATTTATTTAAAACATTTTAAATTAAGATAAGCATCTCTTTCTTGGGTTGAGCTGGTTTTGTTTTTTTTTCACAGGTGAAGTAAACTTGTTAAGTTTTTATCTTTGCTATGTTTCCCTTTTTTTTGGTTGTCAGGATGCCTAGAATTATAGTAACTATCTCATGCTAAGTTCTTGGATAGTTCTATCCTTTTCTTTCTCTATAATTTCTGACTTCATTATTCCTTATTTTATTCTGGCCGCCATAGGAATAGGTGTCAATATTGTAGGCTGCCTCATACCTTTTCCCCTTTCTGGAAGCAAGTAAAAAAGCCATTCATTAATGATAACTTATACACATAGAAAGTAGAAAAGGTATAAGTAAGATATAATTTCCAACTATCAAGGTCCTATGGTGCAGTGTGAAAGACAGAATGTAACTAAACCATTCATTATAAGGTCAAACACTAGAGCATGTGGTAAAGGTAATCCAAGCAAGAGGCCCTTAGAGGAGGCTTGGCCTGGAGAGCAGCAGAGTACAACTGAGAGGAAGCACCTTGAATGGATGGGGTTGCTGTTGCAGACGCTGCCACTGTCTGGAGTGGAAAGTTTATGCTGAGAAGATGACATTGCATAGATAAGGCAGAGGCACATTGTGGAGAGTGTTTAATGCCTATCTTAGCAATAGAAACTGACCCAGTAGCAACAGGAAGCCATTGGAGGTTTGAGAGGAGGTAAACAATCCAACAAAAGCTGTATTTTAGGAAGACTCATCCTCCATTTGTTGCCACCTATACCATATATCAACAGAAGCTTGATAACTTATACAGAAACCATTATTATTAACTGGGGAATTAAATAATATGGAGAAAAGTTTGGCAATTAATCCAAACCTTAACCCACCAGGATAATCAATGGGCGTAGCTGATAGGTACACATAGTTACAAATGTCAAAGTTACTTGCAGAATGAACCTTAATTTTATTTTACCTATACATCCAAAGAGCAAAGAAACATATGCATTTAAAATGAAAGTAAAAGATAAGTAAGTCTCGATGATCCTGATGGAAAATCATTTTTTTAAGACACGATTTTTAGAAAAAGATTTCTTGAGCTAAAGCCATTGGGATGACAGAGGTAAGGTGGATGATATCTTATAATTTCGAATGTCTATCAATAAGTAACTTTTGCTTATGGTAACAACATTTTATTTTCATACAGGGTGATCAAGGACAGCGAGGACCTCCAGGAGAAGCAGGTCCCAAGGGAGACAGAGTGAGTTCAAAGGAGTGTTCATCACTACAGACAGCATGACTTCCAGGGTCATCCGCTCACCTCTTTGACATGTCCTAATTATTGTGATAATTGTGCATGACTTGTCTATCCTTTCCGTTTTACCCTGCAGGGGGCTCAAGGTTCTAGAGGAATTCCTGGCCTCCCTGGGTCCAAAGGAGACACGGTATGTCTTGAGCAGTAGTCATTGAGCACATTTTTCAAAGTGATTATTAACTCAAAATAAAACTTTAGAAAGTAACGAAGGGAAGAAGAATGTGTTTCGAAGAGACAGTGTGTTTCTTTGTGTGTCTTTAGGGCTTGCCAGGTGTGGATGGCCGTGACGGGATCCCTGGAATGCCCGGAACAAAGGTAGCTGTGTGATTTAGTCCAAGAGTGAATAGGGCCATCACTACCTGGGCCAACCAAGCATAGCGTTTCCATTACTATATTACTGGGAGATTTATTTAGCTGGTTTTGACTTCATTCCTCCTTTTAATTTTTTAATCAAGTGTCAATTCAAAGTGCTTATTAGAATAGAATGCTTATTTGCTTGGTGGCAGGAACTCAGTAAAATGTCCCATTGATGAAAGTAGGCTGAAGGAAATTGTGTATTTTGATTGAATTTATATCCTAAGTCTTCTCCCACACCAACATCTGCCCTTTATTGGGTCACATTATAAAAGTGCATGTAAGGTCAGCTGTTAGGATAATCCTTTTACTCTGAGTCCTTCCTTTTCTTAAAAGCAATACAGCAGTTGAGACAAGTTCAAAGATGCAATAAAAACTTTTTTTTCACCTCCCCCCCTCCCCCCAGGGTGAACCAGGGAAACCTGGGCCTCCTGGTGATGCAGGACTGCAGGGGTTACCTGTGAGTACTTAGCTCTTTAAAGGCTTATTGGTTTATATACATATAGTGATTTACATGCATGGATATGAATTTGGGAGGAGAAACATATTAACTAAGTTCTGGGGAAAGATACGGTGCTTTAATTTATCTTTTTTTATATTTACATTTTTGTACTTTTTCTCTGAGTAGCTAGTTCTTTTTCTAATAACATACTAAGCCTTAATTTTACATTTTGCATCCCTCTTTAGTTCACTCAATCTCCCCTGTATCTTTTTCCTAACCCTGAGCTGTGGGCCAGGGTCATATACTTTCTCCTACTTTTAACCAGTTCTGAAGTTTTTGTTAGCAGGGTTGAGCTGTAAGATAGTTGTTATGTCTCACATTGTTCTTGAGGGTAAGCTCAAGAACAATGTGAGACATAAGATATCATTTCTGAGTATGTGCAATTTTGAATGATTCAAATTGGTGTTTCCCTGCATTAACATGGCTAGAATTTCATGTGGATTATACCACGTGTATTTTTGGCTCTTTGGAAGCAAATGTTTCAAGCTAATAAGGAATAGTTGGTAATACAGAAGACTGGCCTCAAATTTATTTCTGACACTTTAAAAATAACCAGAGAATATTAGGACTCCCAATAGTATCAAATCTTAATTATACCCAGCATTCTCCTGCCATTCTTTTTTTTTTAACTTAAGCTTAATTTTTTTTCGATCAGTCCTTGTTTTGTTATTCTTTCTGTACATGAAATCATGCTTTTAAGTGCTCCCCTTGACAAAATGGAAGTTCAAAAATAACTAGTGTGGACGTAGGCTTTGCTTTATGGGTGTTCAGACTTAACAAGCCAGATACAGTAAAGACATACCTTCTAAATTGTTCAGAGTTGGAGAACTAGGAGAATCTTCCTCCCGCTAAATCTTTGAGGTTGTCATGATTCCCTCAGTCTCTGGGCAGTATGCAGTAGGCTTGGCATGTCACAGATTCTCAGATAAGGTGATTAAAACTATGTTTTGCCTGCATTCTTAGGGTGTGCCTGGAATTCCTGGTGCAAAGGGTACTGCGGGTGAAAAGGTAAACCTTTTAAATTAATGCCTTTTTTAACTTCTTTATTTTATTAACATATTTAGTTATCATTTTTAATATTTATAACCTGCCTTTTTTTACAACACTAAGGAGAAATTAAAAAAGCTTTAAGTCTTCAAATGCTAATCTCTTTGCCAGCTGTAGAAAGAATACTTTGACCAAGTGTTGCTGATCAGATTTCCTTCTTGACAGTGTCATCTTTTGCTAGTGTAAAACAGAGAAAGTTTTGCTCTAGTAAAAGTTTTACACAAGTAACATAAGGAAGACATTATTAAGCCATACAAATTATGCCAGAGAATATTATTACGATGGTTAAGCTTACACTGAAAAAGATGTTAGGCATCTCTTGTTCACATACTGATCAAATAGTGCTTATATTCATGTATTATTTTTAATAGGTGAAAGAAAAAAATAGATAAATGTGAATAATGTAAAAATTGGGTACTATTAGATCACATGGCTACAACCCTCCAATCATATTGGTCCACAGTGTGCTGACCAGAGATGTGCCTTGAAAATGGATGGTGAGAGATGGATGGGGAGATGGTGTCCCCAGCCAGACCTGTGCCTTCCCTGGAGCTTGCTGGGAGGGTTTCTCAGCAGCACATTCTCTCATATTTCCTCATGTTGACATAAGTGTTTATAATTTGAATAGTGTCAGTATCAGGTAAAAGTGCTCTAAGAGATATATTGGAGGTGAAAATGGTAGAGGAAAGACATATAGTTAATATAGTAAATGAAGAAAAATCCCCTCATATTCTTATCAGGATAAAGACACTTGACATTTGACCTTCATTTTTTTGGACATTTTTGACACCTTTCCTATACAAGACATCCCCGGACTGGGTGAGACAGATGGATGATTATGCTTACTTACTGTCTGATTTATGCTGCATTTTACGTTTAGGGTAACACAGGTGCTCCAGGGAAGCCTGGCCAATTGGGGAATTCAGGCAAACCGGTAAGATACCATAAGTTCTTCCTACATATTATAACCTGTTGTAATAACTAAACAAGGGATTAGGGAACGTTAACTTTTTCTCTACCTGCTTTCCTCTAACAGGGCCAACAGGGGCCGCCTGGAGAGGTGGGACCCCGAGGACCCCGGGGGCTTCCTGTGAGTATTTCTTTCCTTAGAACCCTCCCAAAGTGCCTTCTCAGGGCTTTGCTGGGCATTCATTCATTCATTCATTCATTCCTTCATCTGCCAATGCCTCCTGATGTTTGAGCATGTGCTAGTCTATATAGACAATGAAATGGGAAAGCTATTTAGAACTACAATGCATTTGTTTTTTGAGAAAGTGGAAACGAAAATGAACTATTTAAAAAAAGCATGACAATCTTTTCTGCTCTCATCTCATGTTAAGGAAATATTTTTGTATGATAAAAAACAACTAAATTAAGAGAGAACTCATATACTATGTAATTCACCCAGTTAAAGCATATAATTAATTGATTTTTAGTATGTTTACAGAATTGTGCAGCCATTGTCACAGTAAATTTTAAGACATTTTTATCACCCCCCCAAAAAAAACTGTATTCACTTGTAGTCATTCAATTTACCCCCGAATCCTCTCAGCCCTACGCAACTGCCAATCTAGTTGTGTCTCTAAAGATTTGCCTATTCTGGAAATTTCATATAAATAGGATTATGCAATATGTGGGTTTTTAAATGATTGGCTTCTCTCATTTTGCATGTTCTTAAGCTCATCTATGTTGCATCATGTATCAATACTTCATTTTTATTGTTAAATAATATTTAGTTGCATGGATATACCACATTTTATTCATCTATTCATTCATTGATGGACATTTGGGTTATTTCCACTTTTTGGCCATTACGAATAATGCTGCTATGCATATTTTCCTACAAGTTTTTGTTTAGACAGAACTAAGATTAGTGGTAACTCTGTTTAGTCTTTTGAGAAAATGGCAGACTTCTTTCAGTGTGAGTTTGCAAATATCTGTGTTGCAGCAAATATAGCAATGTATATATTCTCAATAGATACAACTTAACCCTCAGAGAGAAACTGATGAGGAAATTAAACATTATGTACTTCAATTTAACTTTAAAAAATTCTCTCTGACCTTCTACTAGTAAGTTCTTCTTTTTGAAAGCCTGCTGGGCAAGAAGAAGAACTCCAACTGGGAAAACAGAAACATTTTCAATCATTGTTACTTACTTCTTGTAAAGCATTTCTTGAGCACGATGGATTAGGATTTTCATGCTTTAGGAGAATGAAATATTCCAGGTGTCTTATGACATGTTAGTGCTTTCCCTTCTCACAGACACCTGTCACCTGACATCTGCCAGGTGGTTTCCATAAGTTCCTCTGCAGCCACAGAAACCAGCTCCTGCTCCTCACTGTGCTCCTGGCTCTCTCACTCCTCACTTATCCTTTCCTTCTCTCTTGCTCGGAGCCTGTGACTATCTAATAAAAATACTTTCATTAGACTGTCAAAGCAATGAAGTTACAGCTAGGTCACACTTCCACAACCATGAAGATGTTATATGACTGGTTCACAAAGATTTAACAGTGTGGGAGAGGGCACGGGGACTTTGAGAATACTGATCACCACGTCTAGTTTTCACTTGATAGAGCGGAAAACTGTATCGCGGAGCATCTGCTGTGTGCCAGCACCATGCACCGACACAAAAACTGACACAGGTAGAGAGGGCCTGGCCCCTCACCAGTAAAGTGCCACGGGATGTAAAAAGCAACGAACGAGAGGCAAAACTGCAGAAGGAAGCAAGATGGTGTGTGTGTGTGTATGTGTTTAATATTCTCATGTGAGGAGCAGCAGATCCCAGAGGAAATTATGCCTGGGCAAGGTTTAAGGTTTTGATTTTTGAGTTTTTATGAATCCAAATTGTTCCTGTCACTGAGGCTCAAAGCTTTGGTATTCTTCTTCACATTTCCTATGTCCAGTAGGACCTTTTGCTTCTATTGCCTCCTTTTCTTAGCTCTGCTATATTCCACTCTTCTCTTCTTAGCCTTCCTTGACCACCCTGGCTCAGATCATTCACTGCTGGTGGGATTATTTCGGTCATCTCCTGATCAGCCTTCTCAGCTCCAGTCTTTCCTTCATCTCCCAGTGTCTCCCAGGGTACTTGGTATTGTGGCTGGGATGGGTCTTCGTTCTCCAGGACTCTTGCACATTGCAGGGTGTCTGCATCTCTGACCTTCACTGTGGAATTCCAGCAGTGTCCCCACAGTCATGGAACAAACAAAAACGCCAAACACAATTCCGAAGGCCTGGGGGATGGCAGCACTCCAAGCTGGCAGGGAAGACCCTGCTGCTGGTCTTCCCAAAGCGCAGCTTCCATCATCCCTTCACTTAAAAATCGTTAATCCATCTCCCCTGAAAGTAACAGAAAGTACAACAGCCTAAGCCGCCTGTTTATGCCTGGGTTTTCCTTCCATTTTCTGCCTTGCTCAGAGCCTGTGCTCAAGTCCATGCTAATTGCCTGGTACTCTCTGCACTTCCCCACCCTGCCTGCTTTCTTCTGTTACACCTTCCTTCTTCCTTTCTCTGGCTCAACTTCCCATGTACCTTCGGAGGTGTAACTGAAATGTGAATTCCCCAGTGAAATTATCTCTGATTGTGCCCTGTCTGCCAGAGAGAAGTGACCTTTCCTTATTCTGAACCCTGTCAGCCTTGGCCCATTTCCACCCCACGCTGTGGAAACTGCCAGAAGGCAGGGACACGTCTGACCCACCTTCTGAATCTTACATCTCTTTACTCAGTGTCTGCCATAAAGTAGTAAATATTTCTTGAAAAGAGCTGAATTGGAGGTACCACAAATCTTGCTATGCTGCTTATGTAATAATTGACTTCTCACCTGCTATAAATTTTTCAGGAGTGTCACGGGAGGTTATAAATATTCCAGTTCTGGAGCAGAGCTTCTACACCAAATCTCCTTGCTGAAAGATACATTTGTTCTTTCATTTTACATCATTAAATTCAGTTTCATAGACAAGTTCACACATTTTCAACTAGTCCTCACAATTTGGATCAGTTTTTCCTGCAAATCTCAAACTGAGAAGCTGAGTAGAAGGAATGAAAACCCATTTCTAATATGCTCTACTAATGGATCAGAGCTCATTGGAACCCGTCTTTGAAATTAAGTGGTATTCCCCCCTTTCCCCATCATCGTTCCATTAACTTTTGCCAATACTACAGCAAAAAATATTGAAGTTTTTTGGTATCTCCTGTGGTTATATGTGAGCATATACCTTTACCACTTGGACCGAGCTTCTGGCCCTCACCATGGCACATCACTTGGTTTATAACTTGGTCTGGGTGGCTCCTGGTTTGAAGTAGGCAAGTGGCTGGGGCCTCTGATTTGGTCCAACCATGATGTGGTTCCTGGTCCATTTCCCTCTTCCAGGCCTCTCAGAACTAGCCAGGGCTTTTGCTGGGTGGGGGGGGGGTGGGGGGTTGGGTTCCTCTGATCTCATGATTCTTAATGGGATGAGTGCCATGTGGTCTCCCTCCAGTTTTCTGAAGATTATATAATTCTGGGGAAGTCTGAATCATGTTTCTTTTTTTCTTTATTGACTAAGGTATTACAGAAGTGTCCTTATCCCCCCATTGGCCCCCACCTTACCCCTCCGCTCATGACCTCACCCCCCTGGTGTCTGTGTCCATTGGTTAGGCTTATATGCATGCATACAAGTCCTTTGGTTGATCTCTCCTCCTTACCTTCCCCTCCCCTGCCTTCCCTTTGAGGTTTGACGGTCTGATCAATGATTGTCTGTCTCTGGATCTGTTCTTGTTCATCAGTTTATGTTGTTCATTATGTTCCACAAATGAGTGAGATCATGTGATATTTATCTTTCTCCAACTGACTTATTTCCCTTAGCATAATGCTCTCCAAGCCCATCCATGATGTTGCAAATGGTAGGAGTTCCTTCCTTTTAATAGCAGCTTAGTATTCCATTGTGTAGATGTACCACAGTTTTTTAATCCACTCATCTGCTGATGGGCACTTAGGCTGTTTCCAAATCTTAGCTATGGTGAATTGTGCTGCTATGAACACAGGGGTGCATATATCCTTTCTGATTGGTGTTTCTAGTTTCTTGGGATATATTCCTAGAAGTGGGATCACTGGGTCAAATGGGAGTTCCATTTTTAGTTTTTTGAGGAAGCTCCATACTGTTCTCCACAGTGGCTGCACCAGTCTGCATTCCCACCAGCTGTGCACGAGGGTTTCTTTTTCTCTGCCTTCTCGCCAGCACTTGTAATTTGTTGATGATTGCCATTCTGACAGGTGTGAGATGGTACCGCATTGTCGTTTTGATATGCATCTCTCGGATGATTAGTGACTTTGAGCATGTTTTCATATGTCTCTTGGCCTTCTGTATGTCCTCTTTCAAAAAGTATCTATTTAGGTCTGTTGCCCATTTTTTGTTTGGGTTGTTTATCTTCCTTTTGTTAAGTTGTATAAGTTCCCTGTAAATGTTGGAGATTAAACCCTTATCAGAGATAACATTGGCAAATATGTTCTCCCATGCAGTGGGCTTTCTTGTTGTTTTGTTGATGGTTTCTTTTGCTGTACAGAAGCTTTTTACTTTGATGTAGTCCCATTTGTTTATTCTCTCTTTAGTTTCCATTGCCCTAGGAGCTGTATCGGTGAAGAAATTGCTTCATCATATGTCTGAGATTTTGCTACTTGTGGATTCCTCTAAGATTTTTATGGTTTCCCATCTTACGTTTAAGTCCTTTATCCATTTTGAGTTTATTTTTGTGTATGTTGTAAGTTGGTGGTCTAGTTTCATTTTTTTTGCATGTATCTGTCCAATTTTCCCAGCACCATTTATTGAAGAGACTGTCTTGATTCCATGGTATGCTTTTACCTTCTTTTGTCAAATATTAATTGGGCATAGTGGTTTGGGTCAATTTCTGGGTTCTCTATTCTATTCCATTGGTCTATATGTCTGTTCTTTTTTTTTCCATTTTTTTTGTTAAGGTATTATATGTGTACATATCTTACCATTGTCTCCCCCCACCCCACTCCCATACATGCCCTCACCCCCCAATGTTTTGCATCTGTTGGTTATTCTTATATGCATGCATATAAGTCCTTCAGTTGATCTCTTATTTCCGCCAACTCTCCCTAACCTTCCTGCTGTAATTTGATAGTCTGTTTGATGCTTTATTGCCTCTGTATCTATCTTTCTGTCCATCAGTTTATAATGTGTTTTTTATTATCCACAAATGAGTAAGATCATGTGGTATTTTTCTTTCATTGACTAGCATTTCACTTAGCATATAGTTCTCCAATTCCATCCAGGTTGCTACAAATGGTAAGAGTTCTTTCTTTTTTATGGCAGCATAGTATTCCATTGTGTAGATGTACCATAGTTTTCTGATCCAGTCATCTGCTGACGGGCAACTAGGCTGTTTCCAAATCTTAGCTATTATAAATTGTGCTGCTATGAACATAGGGGAGCATATATCCTTTCTGATTGGTGTTTCTAGTTTCTTAGGATATATTCCTAGGAGTGGGATTACTGGGTCAAATGGGATTTCCATTTTCAGTTTTTTGAGGAAACTCCATACTGTTCTCCACAGTGGCTGCACCAGTCTGCATTCCCACCCGCAGTGCACGAGGGTTCCTTTTTCTCCACATCCTCCCCAGCACTTGTCCTTTGTTGATTTGTTGATGATAGCCATTCTGACAGGTGTGAGATGGTACCGCATTGTCGTTTTGATTTGCATCTCTCTGATAATTAGTGACTTTGAGCATGTTTTCATGTGTCTCTTGGCCTTCCTTCTGTCTTCTTTCGAAAAGATTCTATTTAGGTCCGTAGCCCATTTTTTAAATGGATCATTTATCTTCCTTTTACTAAGTTGTATAAGCTGCCTATAGATGTTGGAGATTACACCTTTATCAGTGATAACATTTGCAAATATGTTCTCCCATAAGTGGGGTTTCTTGTTGTTTTATTGATGGTTTCTTTTGCTGTGAAAAAGCTTTTTATTTTGATGTAGTCCCATTTGTTTATTTTCTCTTTAGCTTCCATTGCCCTAGGGGTAGTATCAGTGAAGAAGTTCTTTCAGCATATGTCTGAGATTTTGCTGCCTGTGGATTCCTCTAGTATTTTTATGGTTTCTCGTCTTATGTTTAAGTCCTGTATCCATTTTGAGTTTATTTTTGTGTATGGTGTAAGTTGGTGATCTAGTTTCATTTTTTTTGCATGTATCTGTCCAATTTTCCCAACACAATTTATTGAAGAGACTGTCTTGACTCCATTGTGTGTTCATGCCTCTTTTGTCAAATATTAATTGAGCATAGTGGTTTGGGTCGATATCTGTATTCTCTATTCTATTCCATTGATCTGTATGTCTGTTCTTATGCCAGTACCAGGCTGTTTTGAGAACAGTGGCTTTGTAATACAGCTTGAAATCTGGTATTGAGATCCCTCTTACTTTATTCTTCTTTCTCAGGATTGCTGTGGCTATTCGGGGTCTTTTTTTATTCCAGATGAATTTTTGAAGAGTTCTTTCTAGGTCTGTGAAATATACCATTGGTATTTTAATGGGGAGTGCATTGAATCTATAGATTGCTTTGGGTAGTATGGACATTTTAATGATGTTGATTCTACCAATCCATGAACATGGTATGTTCTTCCATCTGTTTATGTCTTCCTCTATCTCTTTTTTCAGTGTCCTGTAGTTTTCCGCGTATAGGTCTTTTACCTCCTTGGTTAAGTTTATTCCTAGGTATCTTAATTTTTTTGGTGCGATGGTAAATGGGATTGCTTTTTTAGTCTCTCTTTCTGTAAGTTCACTATTGGTGTATAGAAATGCCATAGATTTCTTGGCGTTAATTTTGTATCCTGCTACATTGCCGAATTCATTTATTAAGTCTGCTAATTTTTTGATGGAGTCTTTCGGGTTTTTTTATGTACAATATCATGTCATCTGCAAATAAGGACAGCTTTACTTCTTCTTTTCCAATTTGGATGCCTTTTATATATGTCTGTTCTTGTGTCAGTACCAGGCAGTTTTGAGAAGAGTGGCTTTGTAATACAGCTTGATATCTGGTATTGAGATCTCTCCTACTTTGTTCTTTCTCAAGTGAATCATGTTTCTTAAAGTCTTCCCCCTCCACCCTATTTTCAACAGCTTCAAGCACAGAGATTGCCATGGGGTATGTTGTTGAGTGATTTAAGCTGTCTTCTTATCCCACCCAGGCCCCAGAATGTTACCGCTGTCAATAATTAGTGAAACAACTATGATAGTTACAGTTCATACAGATTTTTATCTACCTCTGTGCATGAGGGAATATTTAAACCTACACCAGAGAGGAACAGAAACTATATAATTTTGTGAAATTGAATATCTTTGTGGCAAACCTAAAAAGTATTATTGTGGTAGGACTAATGTGATATTTTGAAGTTAATATTTAAATAGGTATGTAAAAGCAACAATTGATAGAAATGATAATTGATTTTCTGGCTTAATAAGCATTCTTTTTGCCAAAGAGAGGCACTTAGTATAGTGATTTATATTTCCCATTTCTAAAATTGACAAGGTACTAAGGATAATGTTTATCCTTCAGCTAGTTAGCATTTTGGGTAAGCAGGCAAATACAATCACCATCACAGTCTAGAGCACAATGAAATAAAAATCCATTTTTTTGGGGGGGGGAAGTAAAATAATTATGACAATGCAAGTATTTTTCTGCATTATTTTATAAGTCTAATAGCTTCATTTTTTTAAAGGGAGACTTCCAAATAGAATTATTTTTCTGTCTTTATTGAAATGAGTATTTCTGAGTAGCTCCCACTATAGTGAGTCTTCAAATAACATTGGTTTAATCAAAGTCATTTCCTCATAACATTGATGGGATGCCTGGGGAACTTAACTCTCATTCATATAAATTAGCCTTTTATTATACATTGCTTCACCTAAAACTGCAGAATCTATTGATGATGTTAAGTGAGAATCTTCTGTGCTTGCTTCTAAAGAAAAGTGCTCTCCTGCTAATCAATGATCTTAACAGAAACTCAAGAAATGAGGACCAGAGACTCATTTTGTCCAAGCACAACTTGTGCTTTTAAAGAAACATAAGAGAGTTGAAAGGCAAAAAGCATGTAATCATTCAATTAAAAAACAATTTTGACTGTTTTTCTTTAATCTTTGAATGAAAACATGGATAAAAATAATAACACTTCTATAAACTTCCTATGAGCCAGACACTGTTCTAAGTGCTTCATGCCTCTAATCAATCCTCTCAGATAGGTACTGCTTTTAAGACCCACTTTCTAGATGAGGAAACCCAGGCACAAAGAGATTGCGCCATGTGCCTGGTGTTAGCTGATGCACGGGGAGCCAGACTTCAGGCCTGGCAATGGCCTCAGTGCTCACACCTCACCTCTACCCTCAAATGCCTTCCTGCTCAAGTCAAGGCTCCACAGGATGGTTCTTATTGGAAGTTAGCTTGCCAGATTCCAGTGGTACAAGACATATTTAGCAAATTTTAGTATTCATAGAACTTTTGAAGTGAGCATTTATCAAAAGTCTAAGTCAGTGGTCGGCAAACTCATTAGTCAACAGAGCCAAATATCAACAGTACGATTGAAATTTCTTTTGAGAGCCAAATTTTTTAAACTTAAACTTCTTCTAACACCACTTCTTCAAAACAGACTCGCCCAGGCCATGGTATTTTGTGGAAGAGCCACACTCAAGGGGCCAAAGAGCCGCATGTGGCTCACGAGCCACAGTTTGTCAACCACGGGTCTAAGTAAAGCTCGTAAAGACAGACGAACACAACATAAGCCCAAACAGATTCTTAAGTCTTACCCCAAGCCTGCAGGATCAGAATCTGGGGGAGAAGGGTGGAATGTAAGGGGGAATGGGGAGAGGGACTGGTGGAAGATATCCGGTGAAATACATTTCTAAAAAGCCCTCTGGATTCTGATGCACAGCCAGAATCAGGAATCACTGATCGAGGGTCTGCATCTTTTTTTTAAAGCCTTGCTTGGCTTCTTAAATAGGGATGAACTGGCTGATGTGTCTGAACATGTCAGAGATATACTAGTATGTGGTCGCACAGAGCATCCAAGAGCAAATTATAGCCTTTTATTATGGTGCTTACATTTTTAATGGTAGGATTTTGCCTTTTCCCTCCTGGTTTCTTCAATTCTCTTATAAAAACTCTTATTGTCATGGGGTGTGTAGATAGTAGCCACTGGGCAGAATAACCATTTCCCTACCAGCCTCCCTCATGCTCATCTGGGAATGTGTTTATCATCACAGCTGTTGAAACCTAGGAGATTTAGCATTTATTTAGCACACTTGTGGTTACCAGGTCAGGGTTAATTGCTCTCTGCAGAATGTGTTTAGTTTACTCTATATTTTTGGAGATTACTGTGTATATCTTGATTATTCATGTTCATCTTAGTTACAGGTGAAATTCCAGAACTTGGAGAAAGATCATGCATGTTTTTGGAATACCTAGAAATGTTAAGAATGGCCATTAGAAAATCTTGCCCTAACGCTTTGTTTGTAGCGGTTTGGTCATTGTTTTAAAAACTATCATTACTTTTTTTTCCCCCACAGTGAGATGATTTGCATAGAAATAAGTACGTTTAGAATGGCCAAGGATTTGTAGGATGGAAGTGAAATGAAAACGAGGAGCCATATGCTATTTGTGCAGTAACAGAGGAGTAAATGCCCGTAATCTCACCGATCCTTCCCCAGGTCCTACGTGTGTTGGGCTGTCATGTGTACACAAGTTCAGCAGAGCAGGCTGTCTACACTAGGGTTCTGAGCCACTCATATGTATTACGAAGGGCCTGCCAGTGGATGAAAAATACTTACGAAATGAATAATTAGAGCTCACCAAAGACAGAAAATAAGATTCCAGCAGAGAAAATCCTTGTCTTTGACTGGAAAGATAATTAATCTCTCCAAAAATAAATGAAAGGTTATACAATCCTTTATTTTGATTTAGTCCTTTTGTTGTGGAAGAGAAAAAAAGGTACTATATTCATCATCTTTATTTTGGGTAAAATGGCATAATAGCTCATTTATTTAGAAGTGAATTCTTGAGGTTGGGTCAAGAGCTGAGTTCTCCCCTTCTGATATGATTAATTATTTTCCTCACCGGTGACTACTAATTGTTCTGTGAATTACATTCATGTTAGCCCAATGACATTTAGGATCTCAATCATGATGCAGTTCAGAAATTATTTGAAAATGCCAAAAGAGCAGATATACTGAAGAAAATCTGTCTTGAACCTTGAAGTTCTGGGCCAAATTAATGGGTGGAACCCAATTTTCTATTTATAGGTGAATAGAAGAATCCATCACAGTGGCTGGCTTTCATTTAGACTTATATCATAGGCACTGCCTCTGGCTTCCAAGCTTCTTACATGGTTAAGGACCAATGTGTTATCTAAAGCCATACACTAGTCGGGTTGCTTATATAAACGTTTGGAAAGTATTTGCCCTGGCAGGATGGCTAAGTTGGTTGGAGTGTCGACCTGAACACCAAAAGGTGTTGGGTTCAATTCCTGGTCAGGGCACATATCTAGGTTGTGGGTTCGATCCATGGTAGGGGGATGTACAGAGGCAACTAATTGATTTCTCTCTCTCTCTCTCTCTCTCTCTCTCTCTCTCTCTCTCTCTTCCCTCTCTCCTCCCTTCTCCCCACTCTCAAAATCAATAAAAAGATTGATTTTACCCTTGGGTGAGGATTAAAGGAAAGAAAAAATTTTGGAAAGTATTTAAGAGCATTTCATTTAAATCACCTGTAAGTCATATGAAATTACTGCCACAAAATTATACCTCATAGCTAGAAACCAGTAATTTGGCAAATATTTCTTAACCCCTTTAGAGCAATTGAAAATTCAGTAGGTTTATGGATCCTGGCACCTTGTTCAACTTAAAGATGAATGAATAGCATATGGGTCAGATCGGGATAATCTTATCAGAAGCATTTACAAATATTAAATACTAATATGAAATTGTCATGTCATTTTAAAGAAAAACAAACTTTCATTTTTAAAGCACTGTTCAGTGATTATTTATCCAATAACCTCAGTGTTCAGCTTAGTTGAACATTCTTAGAAATAAAACAAGCTTTTATCAGACTGCATAAAACTATATGAAGTTCTCAGGAAAAGAAATGGAAGAGTTCATGTGTCTCCTCAAAGTCTTTAATGTTTCAAATAAAAATCTAAATTGGCTTAGAAAATGAAATTAGAGTGCTGCTTTTGGTATGTCTTCATTATAAATTGTACTTTTCAAAGTGTTTAATCGTTTAAGACACATTTAAGACATGAGTAGAGCAAAAAATTTTTAATTTCAGAAACTATAAATTTCTACTATCTATGTCTTTTCAAAGTTGCAATAGTAATTTAAAGGCAAACTTTTCTGTCTGTCTCTTTTTCACTCTTTTTAGGTTTAAGATCATTTGTCAGATATTGCTTTAAAATGTACCGTTTACTGAGTTTTAGGCATTGTGTGGAATTCAAAAGTAATGTACCTATACCTCAAGAACACAGTCTAAATGAGGGGATAAAACATGTACATAAAGAACCATAATGTAAGTTAGGTGGTGATTTCGATGCTGAAAATTACTGAGTGCATTTCATACAGATGTATCAGTTATTTCTAATGGTCTGTAATCACAATGAACAGCATTGATGACATTTGCCGAGGGATGAACACTGAAGAGGTTGAAGCATTTTATACAAAGGTGTCTGCCTTTAGTCGAAGATGTGACTACTTTAATGGCATATTTAGACAAAACCCTTGGTAGGATATTGTTTTATCGGCATGGTAATTAAGCATTTGAATGTTGGCAAACGACCCAGCAGACAATCGCGTTGTGTTTTTCCAGGGCAGCAGAGGAGAAGTAGGACCCGTGGGACCCCCAGGCCTACCAGGTAAACTGGTAAGTCATGTTTTCAATCTCCAGCAGTTTATCTGCTTCATATAAAACACAATGCATTTTAAAAAATAAGCAAGGAGAGAAAAACGATTTACAAAGGGCAATTTAATCATCCTTTCTTTATTTTTATTGTTTATGTGAAGATGTGAAAAATGTAAATGGGTAATTTCAAACTATATTTGAAATACCCTCTGAGGGCATTTTAATCAGTGTGGTTTGAAGCATACATTTTAAAACCGGGAGAGACATCAGTTGCTACATTTGGCCTCTGGTTGTTCTTGGAATGGAAGAGAACTGTGCTGAATGCTGCCTTTTCCTCCTCCAGCTGCGCTTGTTTACACAGCAAGAGGAGCAGTGCCCTGGCAGGGGTAGACTCAAAGAGCCCACTGTTGGGAAGGAGTGCAAACTGGGGAATGAGGAGCTCAGAGGTGGGGCAGAGGGGGTGGGAGAGCTGGTCTCTCTTCTCCTGAGAATGTGGGAAAGAGGCAAGTTTGAGGAACAGAGTAAAACCAACCACACAGCTCATTAATTTTAGACAGGCATCAACACACCCAGGGCCTGTGTGCTTTCAGTGTTGCAGCAACAGTGATTCTGGGGACATGGTGTTTGCTTTTCAGGGTTCTCCTGGTAGCCCTGGCCTCCCTGGCTTGCCTGGCCCCCCCGGACTTCCTGGAATGAAAGGTGACAGGGTAAGCTTTCTAGTCCTCCAAAAAGGTCCCTTGTTTGGAAGGGATTTCTACTATGCTGAGAAACCAATCTTGCTTTTGGCTTTGCTTTTAGAAAGTTCTAAATTTTTTGAATTTATCACAGAGAGCTATCAAGAAAGGTATTTAAAATTACTGAGAGTTGAGATTAGGAAGCCAAAAAAACCTTTTAATATAATAATTTATCAGGAGGGGGGAAAATGGAAGAAAGTAAAAATTTCTGTTGTAATCATGCTCTCTATTTAGATCTGAATTTACATTCTTACTAGTCACATTGTACATAAATGGGATCAAAGAATGCCCCAAGTTGCCCCAATGCCCTGGGTGGGACAATTGTCTGTTTCTCTAGGTCTTACCTGACTCTTGTTAGATGATGAGAGAGGGAGATGTTCTCTTCTTTCACAATATTTGTATTTGTGCTTATCCACCAGCCCAATAAAGGGGGTGGGTTCATTTTAGATTATACAGATAAAAGTATTAAAATACTGAAAAAGTATTATATTTCATGCATTACAGGGTGTAGTCGGTGAACCTGGTCCAAAGGGTGAACAGGTAGGTCCTATTTGAATGGTAGTATAAATGTAGGGTTTAATGTGCATGACTATAGTCTACCAGCAGGGGGCACCAGCTGGTTTATGTGTGTAATTAAAATGTTGGAGGCCAGTGGTTTTTCTTAATGTGTTTCACCGTAAGTGAAACCTAGAGTTTAGTTTGGACTGTAGCCTTATTCACTGTTCTAATAAGCTGGAGCTAATGATGGCTCTGCTTCCAGAGCTACACATTTTCCTTCCTTTGAAAAAAGTGGCCCTGCCTCTCTCCTTCACCAAATTGGTTTATTCTGATGAAGCCTTCCATAGCCACGCTATAATGTTTTAAGTTTCTCTGTATCAAGGAATTAGCAAATAAACTATGCATATGAATTAGAATCAGTCCTTTCTCTGGAGATCTTTTCATACTATAAGAGCCCTTTGTCAAAGATTACCTAATTATAAGATTGCTGAATACACTCAGTAATCCTTAATTTTAGCAGAAACTCAGCCTCACCTTCTGGCTTTTCTCTAGGCCACTTTCTTTTTTTCTTCTCACATATGGATTCTTTTAAATTTTATTTTTCAATTACAGTTTACATTCAATATTATTTTGTATTAGTTTTAGGTGTACAGCATACAAAATGCTCCCCTCAGTATTTCTAGTACCCACCTGTCTAGGCCATTGAATTAAAGTAATTCATTAACTAATTAACTAATTTTTAATCTTTACTCAAGGACATGCTTAGAGAGAGGAAGGGAGAGATAGATAGATAGATAGATAGAGAAAGAGACAGATCAGTGTGAGAGAGAAACATCAACCAGTGAACTTCCGTACATGCCCTAATAGGGGTTTGAGCCCCCAACCTAGGTATGTGCCCTGACTAGGAATCCAACCAGCAACCTTTTGATGCATAGGATGACACTCAAACAACTGAGCCACTCTGGCCAGGCTAGGCCATTTTCTGATGTAGCCTGGCCACCAACAGCTGGATTGGAAAGCCACTGAGAGCATTTTGTATTTCTGCATGATCCTGGAAGCAGTGTGGCCATTTATGAATCCTCATTAATATTGACTTAGCCAGGGGACTAAGAATTTTAAAATGTGACTTTTAAATTTTCAAATGTGACTTAATTTTTAGGGTGCCTCTGGTGAAGAAGGTGAAGCAGGAGAAAGGGGTGAACTTGTAAGAAATCTTTTTTTCTGGTTAATGATGGAAACTTACTGATTTCAAACTGTATTACAACATACATTTTTCCTTTTCTCTACCTGTCTTATCTTTTTTGTTTTCTTTAAAAGTTAAGATATTTCTTATATATCATAACAAATGACTCTCCAAGATTACAGCCAAGATCAAGTAAGGCAGAGGGGAAACATTCAGATTGTTATAGACCAAGCCTTAAACCTTTGGAGAACAAAGTGTTCCTGTTCTCTTAGACATGGTGAATTCTCCTGTGGGTTTACATCTAGACATTCAGGGTGAGATATATATATATATGTCATATATAATAAAGAGGTAATATGCAAATTGACCATCACACCCTCAAAAGATGGCTGCCTACAACCAGCCCAGAAGGGGGGTTAGTGAGGAACGACCAAACGACTGAACAAGCAGTCTGCGTGGGGTAATCAGGCTGGCAGGGGGGTTAATGAAGGATGACCAAATGACTGAACAGCAGGCTTCATGGGGTGACCAGGCCGGTGGTGGGGCCATGAGGGGTGACCAAGCTGGCAGGGCAGGCAGTTGGGGGGAACCAGGCCAGCAGGGGGGCAGTTGGGGGTGACCAGGCTGGCAGGGGAGGCAGTAAGGGGTGACCAGGCCGGCAGTGAGGGGGAAGTTGGGGCCGACCTGGCCAGCGGGGGGGAGGGGGGGCATTTAGGGGCCATCAGGCTGGCATGCAGAGGCAGTGAGGGGTGATCAGGCAGGTGGGGGTGGCAGTTAGGGGTGACCAGGCAGGCAGGCAGGCAGGCAGGTAAATGATTAGGAGCCAGTGGTCCAGGATTGTGAGAGGGATGTCCGACTGCCGGTTTAGGCCCAATACCCGGGATTGGGCCTAAACCGGCAGTCGGACATCCCCTGAGGGGTCTCAGATTGGAGAGGGTGCAGGCTGGGCTGAGGGGACCCCCCCATGCATGAATTTCATGCACCGGGCCTCTAGTATATATATATACATGCATATATTTTATACTAGAGGCCCGGTGCATGAATTTGTGCACAGTCGGGGGGTGGGGGGTGTCCCTCAGCCCAGCCTGCACCCTCTCCAATCTGGGACCCCTCGAGGGATGTCCAACAGCCCGTTTAGGCCTGATCCTAGCATTGGGCCTAAACAGACAATCGGACATCCCTCTCACAATCCAGGACTGCTGGCTCCCAACTGCTCACCTGCCTGCCTTCCTGATTGCCCCTAACTGCTTCTGCCTGCCAGCCTGATCACCCCCTAACCACTCCCCTGCCAGCCTGATTGATGCCTAACTGCTCCGCTGCAGGCCTGGTCACCCCTAACTGCCCTTCTCTGCAGGCCTGGGTTCCTCCCCCCACCCCCAACTTCCCTTCCCTGCAGGCCCAGTCACCCCCAACTGCCCTCCCTTGCAGGCCTGGTCCCTCCCAACTGCCCTCCTTTGCTGGCCATCTTGTGGTCACCATCTTGTGTCCACATGGGGGCAGCCATCTTGTGTGTTGGAGTGATGGTCAATTAGCATATTATCCTTTTATTAGATAGGAGGATAGAGGCCTGGTGCATGGGAGGGGGGCCAGCTGGTTTCCCCTGAAGGGTGTCCTGGATTAGGGTGGGGGTTCCCTGGGCGAGGGGCCTGTGGTGGTTTGCAGGCCAGCCACGCCCCCTGGTGACTCAAGCAGAGGCCCTGGTATCTGGGATTTATCTTGTACAATTGAAACTTTGTAGCCTTGAGTGGAGCCAAGCCTCCTGCTTGCTCCATGGCTGCAGTTATTTTTGTTGGGATTTATTTATCTTCTATAATTGAAACTTTGTAGTCTTGAGTGGAGGCCTGGGCCGGCCAGGGTGTGTGGAAAGCTTGGCTTCCTCTATTTCCGGAGAAACCCAAGCCTCCTGCTCACTCCGTAGCCGCAGCCATCTTGGTTGGGTTAATTTGCATACTTGCTCCTGATTGGCTGGTGGGCGTGGCCTGTGGATGTAGCGGGGTGATAGTTAATTTGTATTTTGTAATTTGTATATTGTATATTGTAATTTGTATATTGCTATTTTATTAGATAGGATATGCGTATATATATATATATATATATATATATATATATATATATATATATGTATATATTATTGATTTCAGAGAGGAAAGGAGAGGGCCAGCAGGGGGGTTAGTGAAGTTTTAATAAAAACACTACCAGAATTTTGAGATAGAAGCTTCAATGATGAGAGAGAATCATTGATTGGCTGCCTCCTGCATGCCCCACACTCGGGATCAAGCCCATAACCTAACCTGGGCACATGCTGACCGGGAATCGAACCATGACCTCCTGGTTCTTAGGTCGACGTTCAAGTGCTGAGCCATACAGGCTGGAATTCTTATTTGACTATAGAAAGTCTGTGAATATTGCCTCTCATGGAAACAAAACATTAAAGTTTTAGTATAGTTAGAAAGCTGTGGCTCACAGGTGGGCATTCTCTGTACTCTAAAACCCTCCAAAGAGGTGATCTCTATCTCTACCTGCAGCTAAATCCACAGGAAGACAATAAGAACAAGTAATTGTTACTGCCAGGACAGCTAGATCCCTTGGTTCATCCTTACGGTTTTGACGATGTCTCGCATGACCTAGTGTGGAAGCCAATGTTTGGTCCTTGGGGGTGGGGGTGATGGATTCTTCATAAATTAGTTTTGGAGAGCTTTTAGTACAGGAAAAAATCCTGGTAATGTTTTTATTCAGATTTTCAGGATTTAGAGTTAGTGTAAATGTAATATCTGAATTAGGCAAAGCTTCCTAACTATTAAGCAAATTCCACAAATAATTGTTTCTACTTTAGTTTTCTGTTAAAATTGTTCATTTTATGGACTAAGGGGATGTTTTAAATCTTCTGTTTGGTACTGGAGATGAACTGATGTGCTAAAACTTGAGCTGCATTCATATCTAGACTTGATGGTGGGAGATTTTTAAGGTTTTTTTTTTTTGCCTAAAATATGCATATTTGGCTTGATAGACTTTTGGGATAATTTTAAAATATTGTTGGAATTTGGAAAACAGTCATCAGGTTTAAATGTCTATTAGGTTTTATAACAGAATGCTAGTTTAATATCTTTTGACATTTCAATTCTCACCGCCTAGCATTTTAGATCTGGATGGAGCCGTGGATAGCTCTGAGTCAACCCTGTTACTTAACCAGATAAGTTAGCCAAGTTTGGGAGGTTACCTGGCTCACACAGGGTTGCAAAGTTAAGTAGCAAAACTGGGAGTAGAATTCCACTTTGGAGTCTAATGGCTTTCTGTGGTGTCAGGATTCATCTCTGTTCACGGTTTTCTATAGGTTTCAGCAGCATAATATCTTTGTGAATACACTGTTTTAATATAATTTTATTTTATTGATTTAGGGAGATATAGGATTACCTGGCCCAAGGGGAACTGTAAGTATAATGAACAGTAATGGTTTAAAAATAAAAATATCAATAATGCTGAAGAAAATGCAATGTTTTGCTTTATGAAATCATTCTGTAAATTCAATTCTTAATGGATTTATCTTCAAGGAAATGAATGTCTACATTTATTCTATAAGTAGTGGATTAATTCAAAGAATAAAACAACAGAGCAAATAGATCTGCCTATTGAACTAATCATTCTAAAGGATGTGTTTTGTTTTGTTTTTCATATTACAAGTGGTACAATGAATATATTACATGGTAATTTCTTCCCAAAATGGGCCATGTTTAAAGAACTGACTTGTGCTTCATGGTGATGAGAGTATAATTGAGTTTTGTTGGCATTGTACAATTTGTTGGCAAATATTTCAGTAATTTTCTTAATCTCCAGTGTATTCTATTTGGGGAAATAAGATAGAGACATAATGCATAAGAAAATGTAATAGAGAATTATTAGAGCTGGAAAATGATTACCTTCTTTAATTCATCATTTTATAGAAACTAAACTGATGTCCTTAGAGATTAGATGAATCAGAATTATAGAACCATTTAGTGGCAAATCTGGGATGATCTGTAATTTGAAAGGAATGCACTAGGACCATAAAGACTTAGTGTAAGGAGAAAAGATGAAGCTCAGATCTCAATCTCAGATGTCACTAACCACCAGCTGCCGGTTAGTCTCCAAGTCCTTCCTATTTCCGGAATCTCCCCCACTCCTCTCCATCTCTGTCCAACATGTGCTCCTTGTGGCAGCCATGGACATCTAGAGAGAAAAGATAAAACACACTATCCCTGCTCTGCTTAAAATCCTTCAGGAACAACAGTTTATGGAGTAAAATCGGATTCTTAGCAAGGTGTCCACAGCTTTTGACAAAGTGTTGTCTGCCTTACCTGTCTCCTCTCATCTCCTTCATGTCTGGAATTGCATCTGTTTGCAGCTCTTTTTTACATGGCATGCTGTCTGATGCCTTGTGCTGTTCACCTAGACTGCTGCCTTCTGTTTCTTCCCTTAAAACAGCTACATCCTCCTATGCATTCAGCCCCACTTTCTCTGGGAAGACTCACCCAGACTTGGTTATATAGGCCAGCCCTGGGCTCTTTACACACCACCGAGGTGGAAATTATTACTAAGTTGTATTAACTTAGCTGTTTACATCCTGCCTCTAAACGCCATGAACAGTCTCAAGCTTCAAGTAACATCTTTCTGCCTAAGAATCTTAGACGGAAATGGTTTGGGACTGAGAAAAAGTAAAAGATAAACCATCTTAGAATTTGGTAATAAAGATGCTACTTTATAGTGTAGCAATAATTGCTAATGTTCAAGCTATAAAAGAAAAATGCAGTGATCACTTCTTTTAAATTTGGATATAATACTAGGAATAAGCTCTTGATTCCTCACCTCTCTTCCTACCCCCGTCTTCTCCAACATTACTCAGGTGATACTGATGAAATTAAAGTGTACTGTCCCAGAATCAGGGGAAATAGTCACTAACAGGAAGACTTTTGCTGTCCTTAGGGATTTCAGCGTAGACAAACTTGATAGCAGGTAAAGTCTGTTTCTACTTTAGTATACCTCTCTTCATCGGAGGGATTTCCCCCCAAAGATCCAGGATCCTTATCATGTCCTGGCGCCTTGATCTCTTCATCAAAAATTTCTTGTCTCTTGTTCCAGCCATATTTTAGCATTGTCGGCAGAAACTACACTGATCGGTCTCCTTTGTTTTCTGCCAGTTCGTTAATGTATTTCTGCGTTCGTTTTGGCTTCTCCTCTGGGTTGCTTCAGAAGCTGTGACAGTTCTGCACTCTAGTCACCTGACAACTCCCCAGCCTTCCATTGCACATCCTTCCCTCTTCCCTGTTGACACTATCTTTCAGGAAGTCTTTTAAGCCGTAATTTCTTCCAAGAGCAATTTTGACAGGTTGACTTAGATGATTTTTTATTTTTATTTTTATTTTTTGCATAAAGAGAGATTGGAAAAAGCACACTTGCTGAAATTTCTTTGGATGTGTCTGGTGAAAGCATTGCTTCATTGCCTTCTTCCCTTCAGTTTGAGACATTTGAGTGTTTCAAAGAGCTTTTTCTAGAGAAATGTTTCATATGAAAAGGAAGCAGGATTAAGTTGCTTTATGAACATTTGTATCTTGAACTCTAGCATCCCTTGCTGCCTTCTGTTCTTTTATCTTCTCATTCTTATTCTATAAACAACAGTGCATTGTAACTATTGCGCCACAAATTCTACCAGAGGTAGTTTAATGAAGAGTGAATTAATTTAGTCTCTTTCTAAAGCAGTTATTATACTCGAGGATTCTTTTAAATGCTTTCAGTGGTCTGCTTTCAGAAAACAAAAAAAATCTAATGTGTATATGCTTTTGTGCTAAAGAAACAGTTTATTTCTAACTTCATTAATATTTAGATTTTTAACTTTTCAATACTTAAATTATGGACTTACTCTTTTTGTTCCAGTATTTTAAATGCATTGATTTTAAATGCAAAGTTGTAAATGTGGTGTTTTACATGTATTGATTTAGTTCATGTTAGTATTTTATAATTACTGGATATATCTGGCATCTTCAAATTCTCCAAAGAATCTTATAAAAGCTAAATACCTCATGTTCTTAGAGATATCTTTGTTTTATGTTTCTGTATTGGTGATATACAAAGTAACATGTAAGAACTTGGTGGCCTTTTTGTGGAAAGAAAAAGTTAACAAGCCTTATTAACAGCTAACTTGCTCTTAGGAAGTGGCTTAAAGTATGAAGAATGTGGTTTTAAAAATGTATTACTTCAATTACCAATTTGAAATAATAACTACACAAACAGGAAAGATTCTTTAAAGGTTTGCTTGAACTGGAATTCTAAGAGACTGGTGAGTTGTGCGGCCCTATGTGTCTACGTTGAGGAATTCTCACCTCTGAGTGAATAGAATGTAGTAAACCTCAAAGTTTGAATATTAATATTGTATCAATATTAAGCAGACTTGTATTTAGTCCTGGTTTCACACTGTGCCACTTTGTTCTAGGTGGGTAACCCCGGGGAGCCTGGCTTGAGGGGGCCTGAAGGCGGTCGGGGGCTTCCCGGAGTGGAAGGATCAAAAGGACCGCCAGGACCCCGAGGCGTGCAGGGAGAACAGGGCGCCACCGGCCTGCCTGGCATCGAGGGCCCTCCAGTGAGTGGCAGGCAGTCCCCGCCGTTTCTCTGTGGAGACTCCATCCCACAGCACAAGGGGTCAGGGCCCCCTGGCTAGCCCAGACACCTGCTCCTGGGCAGTGTGAGCAGTTGTCCTGTTGTAAATCCAGCCACCTGTTCCCTGCCACGTCTGTTCATTTACCCGGTAACAGAGCCCTGTCTATGGTTCCATGTATAACTGCCTTTTTCTTCCTGCCCCAGGGGAGAGCACCGACAGATCAGCACATTAAGCAGGTTTGCATGAGGGTCATGCAAGGTAAATAAATCATAATGCTTGATTTTTTGTATGTTTTAAAATATTTTTTTTGGCCAAAGTATTAATTTACAAGAAAGCGTGTGCGCGCGCGCGCACACACACACACACACACACACACTTTTCCCTCTTGAAACTACAATTCTCAGGTATTTTTCCCTTCTTCAATACCCTACCACTCTGTGAGTACCCAGCACTGACCAAGACTCTCTCTGTAGATTACATGAGAAGTAACTGACAGACTCCATGCTGTAAAAAGCATAAGGACAGTATGGCTACTCATGTACCACCTTTATTGAAAATCAAGAAGTATTTTACCAAAATGGCAACATATGTTCACATTTGTTAACCTTTATCTAAACTGGTCTGTAGCTATGGCGATTGCTATTTGCCACAGCTGTTTCACAGAATGGGTCTAGTTCTGCAATCACGCTGAAAACGGAGGTGTGCAAATCCTCCTGTAGCAGGAGACTTGGTAACCCTGGGGCTTTCTAACAAGTAATTGTCTTATTCTGGTTGGAACCACTCCTGGCAGGAAGGAATACTCTTCTCTGTATGCTCATGAGATTGTCTAATTTGTCTTGTAGACTTGTAGTTTTCCAGAATGAAACGGTCACGTCTGTATTTGAAAACCGATATAATCTCTTTACTGCAGACATTGTATCTTTAAAGGATACTTCCATTTTAAACATCACATATCCAGAATATTGTGACTTTATTAGCTCTTACTTATGCAAGGCACACTTAGCATACTCACATTGAGACAGTTTTAAAATATTGGTTAGAAATGTGTTTCCAATTCCTATTCTCCTTTACACCCTAAAGCATGAAAATATATTACATCAGAATTTGTTCCTTAGAGTATTATAATGGGAACATTGCCTTGTTCTCTATGGTTTTACTGGATGATTCTTAATCTACTTAATGGTTCCTGAAAAAGCCCATAAAGTTATTAATGTTTAAGATAGACTGTGACCATTCCCAGGAAACAGGCTATTTTTAATGTTTATTATCTACTCCAAGCATGAAAAAAACTTTTGAGAAGAAGAACTCATAAGAAGTCATGAATTTGCAAAATATTTCAAGTTACTTAGTATCTTCAAGCTAAACCTGTGAGGCTAGGTCTCAAATGGTATCTCAATACTCCTTCTGGACAATGTCCTTGGCTTTTAATAAGCTCTGGACATCATTCTACCTCTGCAAAGAAACTCATTTTCTCCCCTCCTGGGCTTTCCGATAACAAGTCAGGATGCAGGTGACACCCTCATTCTTTTAGAACACCACTCACCCCAAAGCCCTGCAGTTTAGTTTTTTTTTTTTAAATCCCCATCCTTTTTTCCCTGGTCTCACACCAGCAGGACCAAATATATCCAGGCAGAGCTGAATAGAACAGCCCCATGAAGCTTCCTGGCAGGGAGCCCCTGGGAAAATGATCCAACTTGATTCACTTCTCACCACCAATTTTGAAGTTCTGGTGACACATTTTTTTTTAAAGGCACTTGAAATACCTCTCTTTTCATTTGTATCCCTTTCATGTCTCTGACTTTTCTGGGCTGTTTTGTTTATTATCTTTTAGAGCATCTTGCTGAGATGGCTGCTAGTCTCAAGCGTCCAGACTCGGGAGCTTCCGGCCTTCCAGGGAGGCCTGGACTCCCGGGTCCCCCAGGGCCCCCTGGAGAGAATGGCTTCCCAGGCCAGATGGGACTTCGTGGCCTCCCAGGCATGAAAGGGCCTCCTGGTGCTCTTGGTTTGAGGGGGCCTAAAGGTAAGCCTTTTTGCCCAGGTGGAACCAAGGAACACACAGTCCTTTTTCAGGTGTATTCACATGTCCTACCAAGCTCCAGGTATTCTGTGAGCTAAGATGTGTTATTCTCTTTTGCAATGCTGCTGGTAAGGATTAGAAAACTGTTAGATGGTATTCCCTTGACCTTGCTCTATGACAACAGTAGAGTAAACACCAGCATTAAGGTCTCTTGACTTCCAGCATTGACCTTTTCCAATTGTACGCTGCCTCAACCCCATCATTCAAAATAAATGACAGGACCTAGTACAGGATCATTCAGCTGTTTATTATTTTTTTCAGACTCTAAAATTAGTATAGAGGTCTTCTAAGATGACAACCAGCCTTAGGATGCTTGTGTTGGTTACTTAAATGAACAAAATTTGTTAGCAGGACATAAGAAACATTATATTGTGAGTTGAAGCTGCCTCTCCCTTCTTCTAAAATGTGACATTGGATGTTTGGTTTTGATGGATTTCTTTTTTTTTTTTTAGTTCTGAAGTACAATCAAACTTTATGCCTTCTTTAACATGTGAGGGAGCACAAGAGAGTCTGTTTCTTCCCCTTCTACTTAAAGCACATTAAGCTCTGGTATCTGTTATGGAGCGAATGCGAGTGAACGACCACTGGAGTCCAGACCAAATTAAAGTTTAGGGAGCCTTTATTAGCTGGCTAGCGACTGCTCTGCCTTTCTCCACACAGGGAGTCCAGAGAGCAGCCCCGACCCTTTGTGCAGGACAGTTTTTAAACAAATTCACTACATCCTGTTTTTGCAGAGCAAGCAATTTAAAACAAAGCAGTTTTTCTTAAGTAATGTCAGCATGTTATTTACAGGGTCCTGGCACCTGGTGGAGTAAGTAACTGCATCCTGTTCTCAAGAAAGCTGACAGTGATGTATCTTGTAAGGCTTACTGGCATCCTGTTCTCATAGGCTATTTTTTGAGGTGCGGCTGGGATTCAAGGCCAAGTCAACTAGGAGGAAGCATGCTCAAAAATTCCCACTCTCTAACAGTATCCAGTATTTTTTCAGAAAAATAGGGTTGTGTGTTAAGTATTAAATAGGACTTGCAGAAGGACTAGTTGCCTCAGATGGCATTTGCCAGTTGAGGTGAGTGTGTTATCTTGGGGGGTGTGAGCCCTGGATCATTTATAGAGAGGACTAGATACAATGAGGAATTTCTATATCATGATGAGTGACTGACAGCTCTCTGGGAAACTTCAGAAAGGTGTGGCATAAAATAAACGAGAGAAAGACTTATTTTTAAAATGATGGTGCTCCAATTAGGATTAAATATTATGGTGTGAATGGTCAGAGGGCAAGCAAGCTGCCTTTTTTTGATCTATAAATGAATTGCTGATGCATTTGGCTAACTATACCGTCAGCTGGAATAATTTCCTTAATTACATTTTTTTTGGCATGTTCATGCTAATAAATGAGCCCTAACTGGGGCCTCTTGTAAGCCTGGCACCATTTCAGAATTTTCAGCGGCTAGACAAAACCAGATATGGAGAGAGCTCAGAGTTTATCTTAAAGAGAAGTGGAGAAAAAATTTATCTGAGAAAATCGCATAGGCATTCATTGCTGTTCTGCTTTTAGCTGTTAGTTTAGAAATTCATGCTGTAGGTGCTTTAGGGTTAGTTCCCATTCATTCTGCAAACCACTTTAAGAAAGTCCATTACCTTGGGTGATTGCTGACTTAGTTGGCTCCATTGTGTTGGAGAGCCTAGGATGTCTTCTTAGCTCTCCGGCGTTCACTTTGGAGCTGTGGTTGTGAAAGAGTGGCCCCAGGAGCATCACAGCACCAGGGACCTTGTTAAGAATGCAGGCTCTCCAGCCCACCAGACCCACTGATCAGAACCCGGAGGTGGGGCCCAGTAGTCTGCTTTCTAACAAGACTCCAGATTCCCAGGCAGCTAAGTGCACGAGGACCATTTTCTTACTGAAAAGGGACACCTGTAGGGCCTATAGAAACCACAGCTCTATTGTCATTGGCTAAAAGGAAGTCTCCATATTTGGATAGAGGCTAACTTTGAGTTAGTAACAGAACTCTCCTCGAGTCCCATCTGATTCCTTTAAAATTGGAAGCTGTTGACTTACTCCTAACTTGCTCCTTTAGGAGAGGCTGCTTAGAGCTGCGCCCTGCAGGTGGGGCTGCATGCTGGGACCACCTGAGGAGCTTTAGGAATGACTCACATCTGGGTCCCATTCCCAGAGATACTGATTTAATTGGTCTGGGCTTTGGAATTTAGAAATACACCCCAGGTGATTTCAATGTGCAACCAGGGCTGAGGACCACTGGAAACAAAGATGAAATGTTTGGAAACTGTCCGGAAAGCTCTTTTTAAAAAAACATTTTTATAGATTTCAGAGAGGAAGGAAGAGGGAGAGAGAGAGAAACATCAACGATGAGGGAGAATCATTGATCGGCGGCCTCCGCGCGCCCCACACTGGGGACTGAGCCCACAATGTAGGCATTGCCCTGACTGGGAATCCAATGAACTGTGACTTCCTGGTTCATAGGTCGACTCTCAACCACTGAGCCACATTGGCCAGGCTGGAAAGCTCTTAATAGCACTGACTTGTGGCTGGGCTGGGCTGGGTTGGCCCTAGCACAGTGGTCGGCAAACTCATTAGTCAACAGAGTGGCGAACGGCTCACGAGCCACTGTTTGCCAACCACTGCCCTAGCAGATAAACCTAATTTTGAGGGGGAGAAAGGTACATTTCTATATTTGGAACCTGGGAAATGTCTCCACCACTACGTCCATTCATCAAGCATAGCTTGATCATATAAGGGATTCCCCCCCAATTTTCCTTCAGTATTTATGACGTAGTCTATAGTCTAGAAATGATGCAGTCCTTTTCTTTTTTCTAAAGGACTTTCTCTCCCCAGCGCCCTCCATCTCTTTCTTGTCACTGGATCCCTTTAAAGCAGCACCTTTTCACATTTCATTTCTTAAAACTTGGGGTGTATGCAAAAAAAGTAATCAGATTTTCTTTATCAATCAATGCTGTCACACTCTTGGGAATGTATGATTCTAGGTCACTGGACTTGACCTCTCTTGGCCCCCCCCCATTTATTAACAATGGCATGTAATAGAAAACATAGTGTTTCACCATCCAAAGGTTACAGATCATCTTTTCCATGAGAATAAGCACTTCCCCATTTGAGACATAAGTGTTCAGCCCATTAGAGAAGAGAGATGCATTTCAATGTCAGCTGTTGCCTTTTCCTCATCCCTCATAAAGGTATGGAGCCTTGCTCTGCCATGTTGTCACTTTGAGATGGTTTTTCTAGAGAAATTGTCATGTAAGTAATAAAGAAATAAGTTTTACTAAAGCTCTTAATAGTTCAGGCTATGTCTTAAGTAAGTCGCTATTTTCCTCCTAGAAATTACTCTGAAAAACACAATAGCACATTTTCAAAGGAGCCAGTAGAAATAGGTCTCAAGTCATACTCAAGAGCTTAAGTCATTTATACATATGTTATATGTTTTTGTTTTTCATCAACATGTCTCGGCCCATGCACAGTGTACATTTTATGTGTGTACTCAAGCAGAAGCAAGAGAACATCTAACGGCCTATGTTCACTTTGATTAGTATTAAGTCAGTCTTTCGTGTCATAAATACCATTTTGAATGTTCACAGTGTGGATTCATTTGAAGTCCTTATAAGTAAAGCTGCATATTTTTTCAGATATTTCAGTGTGAGCCAGACAGGCATGTCAGTATGTGAGTGAAGTTTTGAGAAAGTACAGTCATACTGTGACCAACACTTTTTAAACTATTAAGATGCTCACATGAGGATGGACCTTCAATTATAACTTTCAAACAAATTAAATAAAGAGCAATAATGGAGCGATGAAAATTTATTTAGTTTTAGCCACTCTGTTCATAATAAGCTGTTTTTCTCTTCAAATTGTGTGCTTTGCTTTATACCTTATGGAAAGCTGATTTGATAAGCTTTTTATATGTATTTTATGACATGATCGGCTAACTATAGTGGACATTTACTTCTCTGAGCCACTTTTTGAACATCGCAGAAGGCGGGCCCGGGGCTTGAAGAAGTAGATTAACCCTCGTGACAAACAGAGCCAGGCTGTGGAACAGCAGTCTGCAGCACGGCTGTCTTGGAGCCCATCTGAAATTTGTTTTCTTATGACCATTAACCAGCATACAGCATCACAACTAAGACGGCAGTCTTCCTCCTTGCAAGCAACGTTTTCAAGTTGTCATGGCTTCATGCCGAATGTGTTTAACTCTCACTATCTGTGAGAAAGTTGCATTTTAATTTATAATTTCATCTCATGTATGAAAAAACATGGCACATTTAAAGATTCCCTTCTCATCGCCAGTCTCCAGAATTGCAGTGATTTGACATTTAAATTGCTAAGTTAACTAGAGTGCTTCAGCTGTTAGTTTTAAAAATGCCAATTGTCATATCTTCCTAATACAAGAAGACTAGATTAATGATGAGTGTGAAAAAGTAGCTTATGTGAATATGAGTCTGTCCTGAGCTCTGTTCCTTACACAGTAGTTACATAAATTTAAATTGCTTTGAAAATGTAGTTGTTTCACCATAAAAATATCCAGACGAGGACATTCACAGTTAAAATCAAAGTATGATAGCTAAACATTCCTTCATAATGAGATGGTTGATATTTGACTAATGTAGCGATGGTTGTACAGGTATTCTTCCTATTTTTGTTGTGTATATGCCTTTGTTTTTAAATTATTGCTAAGACTCAGTATTGAATGAGGTTGGGCTGATACAGATGTTTGGAAAAAAGGTTTTGTATAGAATTCCTTACAAAATATCATTGCATTTTCTGAAAGTGTAGAAAATAATATAATACTATACTAATGAGAGAGTAGGATAATGCCTGCTTGTACTGGGAGCACCAGAAGTCATTCAGGACCAGTTTGTTAATGAGGCAGAGTTTCTGGGTTTGGTCTCTGCAGGCAGCAGGATAATTAATGCAGCTTTGTTTCTGTGACTGCCGATTCCCTAAATTTAATCAACTGTCATATAAATACACATGGTTAGTTCCAATCCAAATCATATTCTCTGTAAATAGTGAGTCCATAGTAAAATGTAGGCACTTTTGATAGCACACTTTAAAGTTTGGAAATTCAGCCGAAACTGGTTTGGCTCAGTGGATAAAGCGTCAGCCTGCAGACTGAAAGGTCCTGGGTTCGATTCCGGTCAAAGGCATGTGCCTGGGTTGCGGGCACATCCCCAGTTGGGGGCCTGCAGGAGGCAGCTGATTGATGTTTCTGACTCTCTATCTCTCTCCCTTCCTCTCTGTAAAAAATCAATAAAATATAAAAAATAAAATAAAATTTGGAAATTCATTAATTTATTTTTGGTAATACAAAACTTACATTATTTAAGAATTTTAAAATATATAGAAAATATTTAGCAAAGAGTTTTTCTGTCACTCCTGTCTCCCATTGCTGAGGTGTCTTTATTCTTCCCCTGAGGTCATCACTATTGTTAATTTCTTCTATATCCTTACTAACTATGATATGCAAGGATATATAAATATAGTGTATTTGCCCCAGATTCTTTAAAAAACAAGTCCAGATTACCAAGTGATCTGGACTGTGTATTTTTCATTTAACAACGTCTTGAAGGTCATTTCAAAGAGCTTCCTGATTCTTCTTCACAACTGCATAGTATTCCATTCTGTGGAAGTACCACAATATATATAACTCTTTAATGGACATTTAGAGTGTTTTCAATCTTCTGCTATCATAGTAAGGCTGCAGTGAGCACTGCTGCATATGTTTCATTTTTGTACAAATATCAACATAAGCTCTATATTTCTAGGATAAATTCCTAGAAGTGGTAGTTCCAGTTATAATTTTGATAGATATTGTTAAGTTACCCTCCAAGAGACTGTATCAATTTACACTCTTATCAGCAATGTGTAACAGTGTATTTTTCAACAGCTAGCTCATATTTAATCTTTGGAATTTTTGCTGATCATGTAGGTTAAAATAGCATCCTTATTATCCTAAGTTTACATTGATTCTATGATGAGAGTGAAGTCAGGGAATGTTTTTACACAGGTAAGAGCCTTTTATTTCATTTTACAGACTTCTTTGCTCCTTTATTTTGCTTATTATTTATTGTGTGTTGGTCTTTTTGTATTGATTTTAGGAACTTCTCATATTAGAGTTAGAACTCCTCATATCATACTAGAAAGGCCAACTCAAATCTGAGATGCTAAAATAATTCTCCCTTGTTTTCTTCTGGTTCTTAAATTGCATTTAAAATATTTGATGCATTTATTCTGCCTTGTGGTGTGAGAAATAGATCCAGCATGTTTTATTTCAAGTAGGCTACTCACTTTTGCAACACTATCAAATTATTCAACTTTTTTCCACTTTGAGATGACACCTTTAAAATAACCAAATTCTTATGTGTATTTGGGCCTGTTTTTAGATTTTCTATTCTGTTTCCCTGGTCTGTCTACTCATGTACCAGTTCCACAATATTTAACGGTTTAATATTTGGTAGGATTAATTCACTTCAACTTGTTTTTCTTTTGGGAATTCTTATGGCTATTCTGTTTTATGTGTTTTTTTTTTTTCTATACAAACTTCAGAATCACCTACTTGGTTAAAAAAAATCTGTATTTTTATTGGATCATGATGAAAATTCAGCATAGGGTGAACTGATGACTTATAATGATGTCATTCCAGATGAGAACATTTCCTCAGTCTTTTCATATCCTTTAGAAATATCAAGTGTTTTCATGTTGTATTTGCATATTTCTGATTAAATGTATTCCTAGTATTTACTATTTTAATTGCTATTACAGATGGTATCATTTTTTTCTATCAATTACTGACTTTTTTATATATGAAAATTATTCATTTCCATATATTAACTTTGTTTCTTGCCATTTTACTGAATTATCTTATTGTCTGTAGTATATTTGGAGTTGATTTTCTAAGGTTTAATATATATATACATAGCACCTGAAAACAGATGGTCTTAACTTCTCAAACCAAATAATAAGTAATAGTGATACAGGGGGATCTTGATAGTGTTCTGACTGTAGTGGGGCTGCTTATCATGTTTCCCATTAAGCATCATGCTCGCTTTTGGGTTGAGAGAAGAAAGTTTTTTTTTCATGTTAAGGAGGTAGATATTGATTATTATTTTATTGACTGTTGCATCAGGAATGTGTGTTCAATTTTTTCAAATGTCTTTTCAGCATCTATGACTATGGTTATTTGATTTCCCCCCTTAGATCCGTTATTATAATTAACTTGATTTTTGCCTTGCTACAATCTAGTTGTGGCAATTTTATGACCTTTTGGTTTTAGAATTTGGGCTTTGATTAAAGTTTAAAGTTACTGAACTTTATTTTTTAGATATATAGAAATATAACATTTCTCTAACACTGTGCAGGTGACTTGGGAGAAAAGGGAGAACGTGGCCCTCCAGGAAGAGGTCCCAAGGGTTTGCCCGGAACTACAGGTCTACCAGGTAAGTGTGATGTATGGCAGGGTGAGGTCAAGAAGTTGGCAGCAAGTGGGATAATATTTTAAAGAATTGTTTTTTAATTACTTAAGCATATCATGTGATACTCACGAATGGCTGGCATCAATTTTTCCAGACCAGCTTTAATGAAGAATTAAATGATCTCTAAATCACATTTGTACTCTTTGTGAGAAAATACATATCAGGACTTGAAATATTAATTTTTTAATGGATATTTTAAAAATTGTTGGTCCAGCCACATGCACTTAGTATGAAATGCTGAAGGAATGGGGTCCTCTCCATTTCAATCCCAGTTGATAGTTTTCTGTGTTGTTTTTTTTTTAATTTTTAACTAAAAAGTCAGAGCAACATGAAAATCCATCCAAGTCTTCAAACTATTGCACAGAAAGTAACTAAAAATTCATTTTAAAAGCTCCTGTTTCAAACATCCTGAACTTCTAGAAACCCATATCCCCCAAATAAATAAACAAACCTGAATACTCCTACTCATAGCCACAAAAAGCCACACACAGGCCACATATCACTGCTGTGTCAACTGAGGCCACAGAGCAGCCTGTGTGAGAGCCTGGATTCTCTCGTTGGGTGTTTGTTCTCTCCTTACACACTGGTGATTTTGTCCCCCGGAGTTCAGGCTGCAGCACACTCATCCACTGGGAAATGACTTATAGGCCCAGCCACAGAAGCCGCATAGCAGGTTCGAAAAGCCAGCCAGTTTAAGAGCAAGAGTGAGGTGCTATTTTACAACACACTCCCTTATCGCTGCTCCATAAGGCTCGCAAACCCTGGAGCTGAGCAGAGAGGTGAGGTCAGAGGGCTTGTGCAGAGAAAAGGTGGCTCATATTTCCACAATAGATTTGCAAAACTTGTTTTAAGGAAATTTAGAAAAAGAAATAATCATGTTCTAATTCTGCCACAGGCTTACGTATTCAATCATGGCTATAATTGCAGCCCCAAACATCATTGCTTTCTAATTATACATTTCATTGCTCCTGGGGATTGCTTTCTCATTAAAATACATTTAAAAAATATGAACATATTTGGAGATAGCTCCAACACTGCCTCTCTAAAACTGTGGGCCCGTCAAGATATTTTCATAATTTGATGCTTTTTTTTTTTTTTTTTGTGATTGGAAAAGGAAAGAATCTGCTTGGAGCTAAATGGGACCAAGGGAAGAGTATTTTAGAGGAGTCTGAATTCATTGATAGGTGTTTAGAAGAGAGAAACAAGAAATAGAATTTACTGCATCATTGCCTTTATCAATGGCAGCAATAGGAGGGTTTAAAGCTGATAAAATACCATCATTACAATGTTCTCAATTATCTATATACATATAGGCTAACCTTACAATTTCTCCTCCCATTTTGTTGAGAAATCACTTAACAGTTCTTGGAACAGCCACTTGCACTATTGGCAAGATTTTCCTCTAACAAAAATATATTATGGTTTCTGGTGACTCTTTCAAAAAGTCTGTTGATAAACAAAATTTTAAGCTTAAAAATGGGAAGACTGAGGAAGACTAGCTCTGTATATGCAGTATATCAGGCTGCCACCCGAGGCGCATGATCCCCCACATGCAGAAGCCCACTGGGGGTGGGGAGGGTGTCCCTAAGACTGACTGGAAGGGGTTTACAAGTGCTCCCTCCTGCTGTTCTGCCAAAATAGGACTTGGCTGATTTGCTTTTTAGTACATGAGACATCCATGTATGGGCAAAATGGAAAGGTAGGACAAGCTCACCATTGGCCGTTCTACTTGGCCGCCATCTTTTCTCCCCTTATAAGTAAATTTGTTGCAGCTATTTTTGGATCTCATATTTAAATTTGATTTGTTAAAAAATGTTATGGGCTCCCTTTTTTAGGACTCCTGAGACCTGCCCTTTTCCTCTCTGCCTTTGCCAGTCCTTCCCCTGCCTTCCTGGTACCACTCTGAAATTCCGGTCTTTCTTGTTCTGAGCTTCTGTTATATTTTCATTGGGAGGATATTTGACATTGTTTTTTTAAAAAGGAAGGCTAACTTTCAAAAGCACACAGGCACATGGGGGCCTTTGTTACTGCATTCTTTGAGGCACAGGCCCTGGGCGTTGGGGTTTTAGGTCATTCTCGGGTCTGCACATAATTTGCACAGCTGACAGTTTCCCAAATCCATCAAGTTCCGGAATGAGAGTTTTTGGGGTATCCCTCCTCTAAAGCTAGTTCCTTTTTTCTTTATTGATTAAGGTGTTAGATATGTGTCCTTATGCCTCTTCCCCTCCCACCTCCACCGCCCCCCCCCGCCCCCACCATGCCCTTACTCCCCTGGTGTCTGTGTCCATTGGTTAGGCTTATATTCATGCATACAAGTCCTTTGGTTGATCTCTCCTGTTTACCCCCCGCCCTCCCCTACCTTCCCTCTGACATTTGATGGTCTGATAGATGATTCTCTGTCTCTGGATCTGTTTTTGTTTATCAGTTTACTAGTGGCCTGGTGCATGAAATTCGTGTGGGGGGGAGGGTGTCCCTCAGCCCGGCCTGCACCCTCTCCAATCTGGGAACCCCTCAGGGGATAACCGGCAGTCAGACATCCCACTCACAATCCAGAACTGCTGCTTCCTAACCGCTCGCCTGCCTGTCTGATTGTCCCTAACTTCTGCCCGCCAGCCTGATTGTCCCTAACTGCTCCCCTGCTGGCTTGATTGCCCCTAACCACCTCTGCCTCAGCCCTGCACCCGGGACCCAGGATTCCCTCCTCCAGCAGCCACTAGCACCCGGGATCCGGGCTTCCCTCCCTCTGGTCAGCCATAGGCACCCAGGCCAGCTGCAGCCGCAGGGGATGGTGGGCAGGTGGCTTCGCCTGGGCTGCAACTGCAGGTGCTGGCGCCTGGACCGCAGGCGGGTGGCTTCTCCATCTTCCCTGGGATGCAGTGTGGGCGACTTCTCTGGCTGGCTGCGGCCTGGGATCATGGGGCAGGTGGCTTCTTCATCTCCCTGGCTGTACCCAGCCTCAGGCGCTAGAGCCCGGTTTCTCCATCTTTCCCAGGACATGGGTCAGGTGGATGTGAGGCTTCTGCTGCTGGCTGAGGCCTTGGATCATGGGGAAGGCGGCTTCTTGGTCTCCCTGGCTGCAGCTAGCCTCAGGCGCTGGCGCCCCACTTCTCCGACACCCACCCCCACAGGCCTGGAGTGGTAGGGGGCGGGGCTGCTGCCATGGTTTCAGGTTAATTTGCATACTCACTCTGATTGGCTGGTAGCATAGCGGAGTGACAGTAATTTGCATGTTACTCTTTTATTAGTGTAGATGTTGTTCATTATATCCCCCAAATGAGTGAGATCATGTGATAGTTATCTTTCTCTGACTGACTTATTTTGCTTAGCATAATGCTCTCCAGGTCCATCCATGCTGTTGCAAATGGTAGGAGTTCCTTCCTTTTTACAGCAGCGTAGTGTTCCATTGTGTAGATGTACCACAGTTTTTTAATCTACTCATCTACTGATGGGCACTTAGGCTAGTTTCCTGAAAGTGGGCTATTGGGAATGTGGGCTCCACAGTTCAGACATGCTAGATTCAAGTATTGACTCGGTCACTCACTTGCTTTATGACACTGGGCAAGTTACTTAATTGCTCTGTGTCTCCATTTCTCCATTTATAAGATAGAGATAATAGTATATTTGAGAAGCCCCTCCATATAAAGGGATTAGGAACATTTCTGGCCATCGTAAGTGCTCAAGAAATGTTGGTTATTGTTACTCCCATGACATAACAAATCCACTTCTGTTTTCTGAAATGAAGGAGAGCTGGGCATAGCTGGGCCTGGCTAAGCCCTTGCAGCCTTTTGCTCCTGCCTTCAATGGGCAGCAATCAGCTGCTCTTCTCTCAGCCAGCACCATCCCTACACCTCAGCCCTGCCCCCCCAAAAGCCCTCTTCAACTCCATGTCACAAATGCAAAGCACTGGCTGGCAGTAAATTACTTCACTGATTAATTGTCCACTGAGTGGCTGGGCCATTTTAAATGTCCCTGGTGGAGCTTGGAATGTGATTAGAGATGTGATTGCTGGTCTCTCACAAAGATAATGGTAATAGGACTTTAGGACCCGGGGGAACCTTCACATTACTCTATGCAGGAGCTCTCTGGAACCTTGTAGGTCAATACATATCTTACCTAAAAGAAAGAACCTGCAGAACAAGGTATTCTACAACCTCTGTTGTCCCTTCTGTTAAAATTGAAATGCAAATCCTCCTAAATGGAATAAAGATCATTTTGGTCATTCTTCTTTCTGCTAACCTATCTAATATATTTGAAAAAATGTAGCCAAGGCCTTCGTTACCTATCAATTATCAGAATTTCTTTGTTCTTTCTGCACAGTGTTAGCTCCGACTCCCCTTCATATCTGTCACTTTGTTCAGGGTTAAGAATTACACGGCCCTTTGGGCTGTAATGCTACATCACCTAACATGGACCATAGGTTATTATTATAACATCACATCGACTCTCATCCGGCTGCAGTTCTAATGTTCAAAGAGTACACAGATACCATGTAGTTTGTTTCTTCTCACTGTCAGTAGTCAGGGCAGATATAAGAAGTCTGGGCTCTGGGACCAGGCTGCCAGGTGTATGCACTGCTCTCTTACTTATTTTTAGCTCCTCTCCCTCTTAGTGCTTCAGTTTCTCCGCGGCATGACGGCAATAATATCCACACCTACCCTATGGAGTTATTTAGGGGGACCTATGTATGTGTTACCACATATAAAGCATTTAGTGAAGCGCCTGGCATATGGCACACATTCTGCAAATTTAGCCGTTATTATTGCCATTTCTCTTTTTATATTTGCGGAAATAGGGACTTACAAAGGCCACATCTCCTGACAAAGTCCTCTCGGTAATAGGTGATGGAGGCAGATATTTATGCTTCCTGTATTCAGGTTCACTTAGCAGGCAAAACGATGGGCTGGCTGTTTAGTGATAAGATTAGTTTGTCCCAGCCATCCCTAACCACTTAGTGTCTCGATTTCCTTTCTGCCTCTTTCACATGGCCATGTGGATCACATTCGAGACCCCTGGGACTCTAGAACCCCCTCAATCCTGGCCCCACCTCCAGTTTCTTTCCAGAGGCCTTTAGTGGCATTACTTGATTGGGTCATCTCATTAAGCGGAACTCTGTCTTCTGACACCGAACTTTGCAGTAAGTTCCTTGGCACTCTGAGGAGTTCAAAGAAAACTATTTAATCATGGGTCCTGACCTCCTTCACGTGCATTCAAACTCATGAGGGAAAGGAGTTGAATGAGGACTCATAGGTATGTGGCCACCAGGCCTGTGACTTGTGAGCTGAGATGCTTTTCCCTTCTTGAATGGGGAGGGCAGAGCTGGCTTTACCCTGGGCCACACTGGGTGAATGGGTTATTTGGGATTCTCCCAACATCTGCACGTAGGTGAGCTCTGCTGGTGATTGTTGAGTGGGAAAAACAAAAAGCAAACAAAGGGCACACTTAGTTTAGCAGTACGTTTAGCAGTAGTCACTGATCTTATTTCCATTGCTGCAGCGATCTTATTTGGTTGTGGGGATCTTATGCAAACAAACCACTATATACCTACTTCTTAAATATATGTGGTTTAAAAAAAAGTACGCTCAGCATAAGGTGAGAAATATAAGAAAGTCCCTGGCACATAAAACATTTTACATAAGCAGTGGATTAATATCGAACACCCTACTTAATACTTTCAATTATTTTCAGGTTTGTGTTTTTTTTCCCTTTTAAAATCTGCATAAACAATCCCTTTCATTCTGTAGCTTGCATTAGATTCCTGAGAACGTCCTGGTGTGGCTTGGCCTCCATCAATGTGACAGGACTACCCTCTAGTGTTTGCACAGAGAATGACACAGACATTCAGTTTTAAAAGCCATGAATGTTTGGCACTGGCATTTTCATAGGTCCTTGAAATTTCAGAACACTGCGTAGTCGTTAGGCAGGTGGGGGAGCTAACACACATCAGGCAGGCAGAGCAGAATGGCAACACTTTAGATCTGTGTTTTCTCTTCTTAAGACTTGAAAAGTAGTTTATACATATTTGTTCATGCAGCTACTGGACTTTTTGAATGACTTGGACTGTGACACTGTTTTACTCCCAAATTAGCTCTTACTCAATAATTTTAGAGCACCTTTGAGAGTGAATGCCCAGAGTCAGGGCTCACCAGAAACTGGCAGTCTGTTATGTGAAGGCTGGTTTATTTTTCCTCCTACCAGTTCTACAGGTAAAACCTCAGAAAAATATCGTTAGTTTCTTACGATAGGTGGAGCTCTAGAAAAAGTAATACTATCTCTTGGCTATTGTGCCTCTTTCTACTTTGTGGGCAATTCAGGCCCAACAAATTAAATGAAATACACTACACACACACACACACACACACACACACACACACACACACCCTCAGCAGAGTTAGCAAATCAATGGGTGTGGAAATACAGTTAGGTAAGGCTAGTAGGCCCTTGTTTCTAATGCCAACACTTTCTAGCTATATGATTATGGACATTTGTTTAATCTTCCTAACTCTCAGGTTGCACATGAGGAAAATGGATCAATAATGAGCACAGTGCACGGGCAGGGTAAAGGGAAAGCACTTTGTGATGATGATGATTGATGATGATGATGATAACATCACCCAAAGCTCTGCAGGGTAAATTGCTATTTTTGCCAGAGGGAGAATTGGGCTAGATGAGCTTTTTATAAACTAAATCAAGGCTGGACAGGATGGCTTTGTCAACTCCTTCCTCAAAGGAGGAGCAGGAATCTGAAATGAACTCAGCGAGTGGGAAGAAAAAGCCTCTCCTGGAACGTGTTGAAATAGGGAGCTAAGCATGAAAATCTATAATGCGTTCCTTCTGCTTTTTAATCATTTGTGTATTAGAGAATTACTTTCCTTAAATTGAAGGTTTTGGCCAGGAGGCTGGCTCTACAAATGTTAAATAAAATTTTGAATTAGTTGCTAACATTATAAGTTGAGAGCTATTTATTTAAAAACTCAGCTTCCTACCTTCTCTTGAAAATCATCAGAGGTCCTGGCAGTCCTGGTCCATGCTCCCTCCTGGCAGCTGAGAGCTGGAGCAGAGCCGCTGCCGACATCTGCTCTCCAGGTCACCACAGGCCGCAGTCCTCCCACAGTCCTCCCTGCTGCCTCCCAAAGCTGATCTGGAGTATCATTATCCATTCCAATTTTCATCACTCATGCCATCAGTTTTCTTCCAGAAAAGACAGTGAGGACTTTCTTAACCCAGGGCTACTTCTTTATGACAGTGGGAGGGAGCAAACTTTTTTTGTAAAGGAGCATGTGTTTTGGCTTTAGGGCCATGTGTTTTCTGTTGAAGCTACTCAGCTCTACCCTTGTCTTGCAAAAGCAGCCATAAGCAATATATCAATGAATGACCATGGCTGTGCTCTAATTAGACCACTTACAAAAGTAGGACTTGGCTCATGGGCTGTCATTTGCCCATCATGACCTACATACCGGCCTTGTCCCTGTGGTCATTTGGTTTGCAACCTTTCCTTTGGGCATTTTCTGCTCCTAATCATGATTGATTTTAGCCTACACCTGGTATTGCTACTGATGAGGTGCATGAAAATCTCCTGTTCTATGCACTTATGTCTGGCCTATATCTTAAACCTTAAAAAATCACCTTTAAGTGACCCCAGGGTGAGGAGATGTGAATAGGCTCTGCTAGAGGCACGGTTCTGCTGGAGTCTCTTTCATAGGTGCTCTGGGTGAGAGAGGAACTATCTCAGGGGCCTCATCTTTAAAGAAAAACACATAATCACTGGCTTCATCACAACTTAATATAGTCAAATGAAAGCTTATGGGATAAACGAGGGGAAATTATATTGCTGCTTACCTACAGCCTTGAGATGGACATTGTCAAGGATAATTATTCTCTTGAAACTTATTAATGTTTTATCCTATAACATTGCTTTATGTGGATCTACTTTGTAAGCTTCTTGGGGAAAATGAGATGTTAAATGTAAAATAGGATCTCTAACCTACTTGCCTTCTAAAAGTATATGCGTTTATGTAATAAGATCATGTAATAAGACCAAGGAGACATATATAACATCACCACTAAAACAGAAAAGGAAAACTAAACACCATTGAGAAGGAAAGAAATAAACCTCAGCAAATGTGTAATTGAACATGTAGATTTGACTTTCACCTTTTGGCCGAATGGACAAATTAAGATGGCTGAGATAGAAGGAGGGTCTCTGTAGAACTAAATAATCATCACAGATACAAGTTATTTTACACTGATTTCTTACTGACACCTTTGCAATAATAGCACAAAAGCACTGCTGGTGTGATGTGGCAAACATTCCACAGAAATCCCTCTTTGTTAGGGGCGCCTCATTGGGGGGGGAACCAAACAACTTCCAACACACAAAGGGAAGAAATACCCCCAAGGAAGTGAGACTTGAGTGAGGTGCCCTTGGGATAGGGCCCTGAGAAGACTGTCAGGGAGCTCTGTAGGGTGCATTGCACAGTTCTCTAAAGATATTAATCAGTAATACCCTCATAATTATAGTAATAGCCCCCATTTATCAGATGCTTTCAGGCATAGAATTTAATTATAAGGGAGGCATTGTCCCATCAGAAAGTGAGAAATTAGTGACTTGCTAATGTCACCCTGTCTGTAAACGGCAGAGCTAGACTTAGAACCATGTGTCTGTCTGCAGAGCCTGTTCTTCTCACCACTGAGCTATTCTTATCCCTGTCTGCATATTGATCACCTTTTAGAAGTAAGGGTGCTGCTACTGGAGTGCTGTGCAAAAGAAATGTACTGGGAGCCCCAAATGCCAGCTGCACCTGTGTGTAATTTTAAATCTTTGAAATAAGTCAGATGGAAAAAGTATGTGGGTTATAAAACTGAAAGCAACAAATGAACAAATAAGACAAACAAATAAAAACTCATAGACACGGACAACAGTATGGTGGTTACCAGAGGGAAGGGTGGTGGGGGGTGGGGTGGGTAGTAAAGGGTAAAGGGGGTCAAATATATGGTGACAGAAGGAGATCTGACTTTGGGTGGTAAACAAACAGTGTAATATACAGATGATGTATTACAGAATTATACATTTGAAACCTATTTAATTTTATTAACCAATGTCATTCCAATAAATTTAATAAAATAAAAATTAAATAGTTTTGGGATTATGAAAAATAAACTTTAAGTAGCCACATTAAAAAGGTCTAAAGAATCAAGTGTAATTAATTTTAATAATATAGTTTTTTAACCCATGGTGTTCAAAACATCATACCATGTAATAAATACAAACATTATTAACGAAATAGTTTTCATAGTCTAGGTGAGCTTATAGTTCATCTCATTTTGACTCAGCCTCATTTCAGTGCTCAATAGACATATGTAGCTAGAGGCTACCAACTCAGACAGCACAGCTCTACAAATGGAAATGTGGGTTCGAGATGCTGAAATCTTACACTTTTAATTTCTAAGAAACCTAAGTCCAGTGAAGGAATTTTATCACCGGCATCACCATCATATCATCACCCATCATTTCCCAAAGCTCCTATGTACACATGATGGGCTGCAAGGTCTGGTGCCTACTGCCAGTTTGCAGCCTTGAGTGTTCTCGTGTTTACATTGAAAATTTTTTGTGTGTGTTTCAGGTGATCCAGGTCCTGCCAGCTTTGGGAGGAATGGCCGGGATGGTGAGCGAGGACCCCCAGGGGTGGCAGGCATTCCTGGTGTGCCCGGTCCCCCAGGCCCTGCTGGCCCTCCTGGTTTCTGCGAGCCAGCCTCCTGCACCGTGCAGGCTGGTCAGCGAGCCTTTAGCAAAGGGCCAGTCCAGTGAGAGGCTTAGTGCTGCCTGGCTGTCTGCATAAAACACCCCTGGCAAAGGAGCTTGGAGGACAAACACCACCTGAAGCTGGGGCAAGAGACGACAGTGTATTATCTTCAACATTATTGCAGAAGTCCTACTTGACAATCAGATTTAGATCGATGGTGCTATTCAATAAATCCTCTTTCCTTTTCCTTGGAGGAGAGACAGCAGAGTCATTGGTAAAAACAAACAAACAAAACCTCCCTTTGAATGCATTTATAATCCTGTTCCCAGGATCTTGAACTTTAGTTGCTATACATATGTGACATATTGTGGGCCACTGTGCCAATAAACAGAAACAACTGTTTGGTTTACCTCAGTTGCAGTAGTTATTTTCATTTGTAATGAGATGTTCTCAGATTATTGTTCAGTCATATAGAGGATTTGCAGACTAGCTGTGAAGAAAACCCTCTGCAGTCAATAGAACTGGTGCCTAAAATCCCCCATCAGTGTGCTCTCTGGAGTGACAAGAAAGGGCTGTGCTATGAGGAATGATTTCTTCACAGCACATGTTGGTCAGCCTGATTTTTGTGTGGAATTGTACTGTATTCCAAAGCTATTAACATTTTGAGCTCTTCTATGTGAAAGTAAAAAAGGACTTTCAATATCCTGTTGGGCATAAGATTTATTGATGAGATTATTTATTTTTAAGGTGTGAGGTAACATCTCTGGTTGTACCCAAGAAGAAATAAATATGGTTTCTTAATCTCTTGCATGTTTTCTTGTAAATAATCATGTTCAATAAAAAGGAGTCACTGAACTTATTTAGATACATTAAAAATTACTGCTATTTCTCTAAGTTTATGTTTATATTAGTGCTTTTTTTTTTCTTTCACAGAGAAATTAAAAAGCCCTTACTATTCCCTTGAAGGTGCTACCCAGGGACAGAATCCATTGTATATGGTTGTGTGGTGTAGGGAGGACAGCTTCATAGACCTTTTGGAAATTCTAATGAAAGCTATGGACCCAAACCCTGGAAAAACGCACAAATGCTTATGCACAAACATGTCTGCAGACTATTTCAGAGACTTGATCGACCTCTTAAGTCAAGCCTTGCTCTGTCTCCTGCCTTCATCGCAATGGTTTGTTAGCTCCCTCCTATTCAGAACGTCACTGCTGCAAAATGACTATTTCACCATTTTTCTTACACATTTTATAAAGGCAGCTCCGCTAAAGCACTGGATTCTTATCAGCAAGCTAGGTATTGCCTGACCAACTCAAGCACTTGATTATCATTTACATAATCAGATTGGTTTGCTATTTTACCAACATCTACATAAACCATCGATTAGACTTAATGTATTCATTCTATGTCACAGTGCATATGAGTGACTTGTCCCCGAGCCCAGCACAGTGCACAAAATAGTCAATGCCTTCAGTTAGTTTATGGAACTCAATTCTCTCAAGTCAAGGGGAATGAGCCCTAATAGGATTTTTTTTCTTGTGTGTACGCTCTACACCTTTAAAAATTTTAGCTCTATTTATTTGGCCAAATCAATTATTGTGTAATCTGCATTTGGGATTCTTTCACACTGCTTACAGCATCTATTCTGTACTTCCAGCATAGACTGTGCTTAAGAAGAGAGATTTCAACTTGGCTCCATAGATCATGCTATTTACACCCACTGAGAGGGACGTTATTCCTTCGTGTGGAGTAGATACGTTTTGGAAGTAGAGGTATCTGTTTGAGCTACTTGAAATGATCTTTATATAAGTGGCAAACCTTCTCAGGGTCTGTGACATATAATCAAATAAATGCAAAGAAATTGCCTTGTTGCCGAGAACCAATTCCAGCATGTAATAATTACAAGAGTTTTACCAAAAGGTTGGTGAAACTTGGGCGGCTCAACAAGGGTGAGCCACATATGTAGTTTACCTGTTGGAAATGGCTAAACAGCACTCCCCCCAAACCTGAATGGGATTGTTAACTGCCAGACAGCTCAGGGCATTTTATTGCCTCCTGTTGGCTAAACACCTGAACAGCTGTAGGCTATTCCCCAAACTGATAATGCTTCTGTATAAACCCTTTGATACCGTACCCTTTGAAGTGTATATTTCCACTTTGCCTTTGGATAAATCGTGTTGAATAAAAGCACGGGTTCTTGGTCAAGGGAGAGTCTTCATTTCCCTTTAGCTGAAGCTCCTCTGACCCTCAATGCCTTTCAAAAATGTCTTTTGTCCTTGGACTCTAATAATCTAAGCACAGCCCCTTTCTCTAGAATGCTGAACCCTTTGTAAGGCTGGGAAAAGAACCCTGGCACCTTGTCTTTTCACCAAGTGGTTTTATTTTAACTGGAGTGATATTATTAAATACAATAAAAGAAAAATTAGGTTACCAAATAAATACGTTTCTCAGTTCAGTAATATAATCTTCATAAGAAGAATATATTGCAATGTATTTTTTTATTTACTTACCAATAAAGGTTTAGGTTGATAAAATAGAAGATTGGAGGCTATGTTAAGTTGAGAACAAAATGGAGAAGAAAATATATTTCTAATTTGTTACAAATTAAATATTCAAACTTCAGTTAAAAAAATAATTTCATAAGAAAACAAAACAAAAATATCCTCAAAGGAACAGGTCAAATGTCTTACAAACTTGATATCTAGAAGGCTACCCACCAAGCTCCACAGACATCATAAGCAATATTGGAAACAACTACATACAAATAGATTATGTAAAACTAGCAGATCCCCAGTGGTGGGAACAATCCATATTAAACTTGGTTAAGTGAAATAGTTTACAGAAGCAGTAAATACTTGACTGAGAAATTGCAAAGAAAACTGTCCAACAACACCTCTCCATGAAAGAGTTGATAAATATTGAATTAGACCAAATATCTTTCTGTAGCAAAACAGAAATCTTCAAAACCTCTCAGATAGTTTTTAAAAGTTGGATGAAGTGTTGCCTGGAGCACTTGCTGAAACAGGAGTGTGTGACTGAAGTTGGTCAGAAACTGGCATGTTTTTCAGGGCAGCTGATTTCCAATTTTTTTTTTCTAGCCAGGGCTTCTGTGGCATTTTCATCCCAAATATCTGACAGTTTGTATAAGAACTATGGAAATCACTTCCCGGTCTGACTGAACACATAACCTCACTGGCATGGTTTGGCATAACTGACCTCTGTCTATCAGAAGAGTATGAATGAGTAGCCCTATCAGTTATGTAATTGACTTGGTTATCAACAGACACTTAATATTTCAATCTGCCAAAACACATATTGCTATTCCTAAACATCATTAGTTAAATCTGATTTATTTATTTGCAATCTGAAATAAGCTTAATGTAAATCCCTACTTCAGAAGACCACCTCTGATTGTATTAGTTAATTTTGGGCTATTATGGTGTCTCTGACTTACAATAATCTTGAAATAAACCAATATAAGGGGAAGGTCACTAGAAATACATAAAATCATACTAAGTGTCAAGGGAATTGCTTTTAGACATGTCCTAGAAGCTAAAGTAAAAGTGAAAAAGCAATACTAAGAACAATAATAGTAGTAAACTAGTAACTTTTCTGTTTACAAATGGGCAATGGATATAAATGATTTTGAATACATATATATTTTAAAAAAGTATTTGTGCTCAATAAATATAGGTGAAGTCCTTTATTTTCATAGAGTAAAATAAATAAATTTTACTTGTGTACTTCATCCTTTTTAGTTAGCTTTTGCTCTAGGACAATGGCAATATTAAGTCCATATGGCTCAGTAAACATTAAGTCAAAAGTGGTGACTGTACAAATGTATGACTATGAATACAGATGCTCAAATGCTCTTTAAACGACTAAGTAGAGGAAGTGCACCATATTCATTAGATTATCAGAAAGTGGATGTGTTATAATAATGTAACCTCTCTAATGTATGAAATAATTATTGTGTGAAATGTTTGCTATATGGAAACCCCCAATACTCTGTAACTTCCAAAATTAATGAACACCCCACTATCTTGATGTAAAAGCTCTGAGCCCTTAAAGTGTAAACACCCTGCTCCCAGCATAAGGCACACCGTCTGGCCCACACTGATAAGGACACAAGTTATTTACCACGGTCTATATAACTCTGAGAGGGCCTTCAGTTGAGGTCTCCTGCCCTATAAGAGGAGGACTCCACGTCGGTATGAGAGACAAGCCCCTGATTGCTCTGCTGTGTGAGCCTGAACCAACTGCAGCCGCCTGCCTGTCTGTTTTCGTCATCCATCCCGTCCCTCAGTATGCATCGCTGGGTGGCCTTTGCTGGAGCCTAGGACCCACTAGGAATAGGTAAATAAACCCTGTGTGAATGCATACTAATTCTGTCTTGTGTGTCACGTATTCTGGTTCGGCTCAGCTGTCTAGACATTGAAGTACCAGGGGATAGGCCATTATTGCTGACTCCTGATAACCTGCGTTTGTCCCACTAAGTCTAGACAGATAATCAATTAATTGGGGCATAATTGGGACAGGATGCTAACTGCTTTATGTTTAGTCTTAATAATATTACTACTAATAGTCTTAATAAATGACAATCCATGCTAACTTTCCCTTAACATGCCTTCACATTTTGCTCTTGAGCCAAGTTTTCTAAGAATAACTAGAAAGAGAACAAATGAGGGAAATTGGCTCCAATGAAATAACTTTCTTTTTGAGATTCATTTGAATTTGTCTTTGCCCTTCAAGTTGAAATTTTGTGTGTGAAAAGGCTTAAGAATATGTCTGAGAGAGCTCCTGGTTGGTTTACTACATGGAAGGGGACCTGAAGATGAGAATAGTGTAAGTAATTTATATGTAAACATGTAAATCTATTGACGTGTTTTAATGTAATTAGTTTCTGTTAAGGAAACATGTTGTGTATTAACTTCCTATTGCCTATTATCACTAATGATGATGATTATGAGTAAGTTACTAGGAATTGTGATATTCCTTATCTTGCATCGGCCCCTCTACACCAAGGAGTCCTGAGTGACTTTAGTGAGGAGATCACTTTGTGGGACAGAAGTTGCAAAGGCCTGCCTGCTCTCTGACATTTGCTTCTGCTTCTAATTTTCATCTCAATCATTAGAGCAGACCTTTTATGAGCTACCACGGAGATGAGTTATACATGTAAGTAGCATGAACTAAGCATTGATTTGTGTGACAAACAAAACTATAACGACCAGCACAGTATAAACAAGAACTCTGCAATAGACCAATTGACAGGTATCGTGGCACCTGTGTGGCTCATGATTGGTATGGGAGTGCTCTTGGGGCATTCCTGTCATTGTGGCCTAACAATGCAACTCAAGTGTGGCTCTTTGGCCACAAGAGGTGGTGACGAGTAGACACGGTGCTGATAACTACACCTCAGAATTCCTGGATTTAGGATCAAATTCTTTATTGCTTCGATAAGTGACAAGCTCATTATGCATCATGAGTATATTTAGGAATCAAGGCCTAAAAGCATTATATCCATGTGAGACTTAGAATAAAATTAGTCCATTCCACTTAACATGAGTATGTTGAATTCAACCTTTAACAGTTTGATGAGGTAAGAGAGAGAACAAACAAAATGGGAAAATGTTATTTTTGGCACAATTAGTTATAAAATATGCCATAAAACAATCTGAACTCAAATACAAGAATACACTGACAAGTATTTAACCCTAAAATATACTTTAAAAATACAGCAAAATAAAAAGTTGTAATCACCATCTTTACACCCACAAGCTTATTATAGTCAAACAACTGGCATCCTTTTGACAAACTTAAATCTGACTGAACCACCCCCTAGTTCAGTGAAGTCTCCTACTTTACTGGCAGTACTCACTTTTGACAAATTCATGAAGTTAAGTAGCTAACTCCTTGAGTTGTACTACTCACTATTGGACCTGAACATGAAATTTTTTTTCCCAATGAGATTTTTCTTAGACTTGGCTTTGGTTTTATAAGCCTTCCTAAACTTTGAGGTAAATTTTTGATTGTTCTGGGTCTGTTTGTCTGAATAAGTTTTCTCTGTGTTCATCTTGTTCTTTATTCAATTTAACTAAAGTGACTAGATATTCTGGCATGATTTTGTTGAGAAAAATGTTGGGGTACAGCACACAACGAAAATGAAGACATCCATTTGTCTTGTTTCTTGAGACTCCTACTGGCTAAACAAATTTAATGTAATTAATGCTACTTATACCAGCCAACTGATAAATAAATATAATTCAAAGGCTAAGTCACTTTGAAGTATCCAGGCATAAAATATACAAATTCAATTCTTTTCTGCATCTCCTCCTCTCAGAAGTCTGTGTAATCTCTGAGAGGAAATCACATAAAAGGGGATCACTAGAATGTTAAGAAAGAACATTGGGAAACAATAACAATACACACTGTGTCTTAAGAAGGTGAACATGAACAAATATGAAAAATAATTTAAGAACAAGAGCAATGAGCAAATCTACAAAACTTTTATGAGAATTCATTGAAAAACTTCAGCATATAACAATCTAGAAATTCTCAGTCTGAGGATAATATTACCAAATGTTAGGAAAAATTAAAATGGTATTTTGAAAAATGGTGTTCCTTATTTTACTTTTGTAAATAGTGATATAGTTCTAGAAAAAAAATTATACAAATCTAATTGTAAAATTTTAAGTTCCTTGAACAATATGAAGATTTACTGGTAGATAGTGGGTAATATTATAAATGGTCAACATCTTGTATTAAGCTAAATAAATGCGTTTTGCTTGTCTGTCAAAAGCGAGTATATATCCTGTATAAAAGGTAGGATGACTTCTTAGGTGTTTTCATGTTAATCACTAAAATATAAGGGGAGTGTACAAACAAAAGTTACAAATAGTAAATCTTTAAGTTAGCTAAGGTATATAAATCCACTGAAGAAATAAAATTGGAAGAGCTAACAAATCAAAGGTTATTTTTTCTTCTTCAAAGAGATACTTACAATGAGAAAATATATAAATTAACAAAACAAATTAATAAAACATAAGTTAACAAGGAATTATTTACAAAAGTAAAAAGAAAAGTGCAAAGGCAAAGGTCTGATTTAGTTATTGTCCACTAAATGGTTTCTACCCTTGTATTTCTGCAAGTCTGTTCAGTTCTGATACAAATTGCTTTAAAACACCATCTTGTGGACAAAAGGAGGTATATCACAGGTTCTCAACAGATGTGGGAGACTGCAGAAAGGCTAAATCTTATTTAACTCTGAAAACATACTCTTAAAAAATTATTTTAAAATCTAAACATCAAATGACAATTCTTACAGAGAACATATGTTAAGATAATTATTTAAGCTCCATAATATAAGTCACTAAAATTTTAAAGTTTCAACAATGTCATGAAATATAAGCATATAGGATTAGAATCATTAACTAAATTACTTTGATCACAAGATGACAAATTTTAAAGGTTAAGACTGGCTGTGTTTCTGTTATGCTTAGGGAAAAAATGTTAATGTCTTCAGTAGGAAAGAACAATGAACAGACTCATAAATGATTCTTCATTTTTTCTTTAGATTACAAAGGCCATAAATACTAGTTGACGTCATACCTTGTTTTTTTGCATAGAAAGGTTTCTATTTGAAGTTTTAATTTACCTTGGTATAAAATGTTTGGCTAGAATTTAAAATATGTATGTAGGGCAAACACAATTTTAATTATTAATTGTCCTCATGGCCTATAATTATTTTGTATTTTAACATTTATGTTGTCTGGAGTCCAAACAAGAGATAAATTGGAAAATTTGATAATTCTCCTTCCCTGCTGTGGACATTAGTGACATCTATGTGAAAGTAAACAAATGTTTTGGAATGGAGTAAAATGATACAAGAGATTTGGCAACCACCAAGTTATTTAGGAGAGAATTTCCCACCCTAATTTGGGGCCTAAATTATCCATTTTCTTTTTTTATTAAAAAAAATTTAGACAAATGCCAAATATCCACTTTATCTGGTGTTTATATTAGCTGGACCCAACCTTAGGTATCATTTGTCCAGAGATGAGGCAGGAACAAGTGTTGGAAGGTAAATAATACAGTAAGGTGAGAAAGGCTCATCCCATGGGGATACAGCCCCGTTTCTACGGTTTTGCCAAAGGTATATTTAGTCATATGTGTCAGTTATAAAAAATGAGCTTGACAGCTCTACTTTGTAATACATATCATATACCATTATAAACCCCCCATACTTAAATCATCTGAATAAATACAAATTCTTGATACAGGAATAAACCAGCCCAGTATTAATGGAATTTAGAAAAAAAGAAGGTTCCTAAATATGCAATTCATAAAAAAGGATGCATGACATAGTCTGTGGAATTAAAATGAACAGAAGTTATGAAACAAGGAAATGAATAGTCTTTTGATGTAGATGAACAGATCAACTCAAAGAAAACAAAGGAAAATACATTGATCACCATTAGCAAAAAAGTTCATGAAAACATTAAAATGCTAAAATAAATACTTCTGGATTAGTAAAGAAGTATAAGGATAAACAACTTATTAATATGAAAAAATAATTTTTGAAAACAAAATATTTAGCTTCATGACAAATTCAAATAAATTAATGAATGGCAGATGAGCTGTAAGCTTTCAGAAAAGTCAACAAATTAAAAGCTCAAGATATACACATAGCACCAGATTTAGATCTTTGTATATATTTTTGGGATAAATTATCATTATACTAAAAAATGCATATGTATATTCCAATTGTATAATTTTAAAACACAGCACCATTGTAAGTATTGCACAAGAAAGAGAATAAAGAACAAAATCAATTTAAAGTTAAAACCACTTGAAATAAATAAAATAACCTTGGAAAAAATAAATAAAATTGGAATTGAAATATACAACATAATTCAATATGAAATAACCAAAAGGTTGTATGTATGCACAACCATGTAGATATCCCTGACCAGCAGTTCATTAATTTACAATGAAAATCAGTTCAGCTAATGGGTGCATTTGAACAAAGCCTATCTTAATCTAGGCACGCTCCCAACGCAACTCTGTTCACAGCTTTTCCATTTTCAGTGGGTTTGCCTTCCTAAACTCATTTTTCAATTAACAGATGAAAGCTATCATCCTAGCCTGATTTGGCTAAGCTGGAATCGGCCCTGTTTCTTGGAGAAGTGAGACCTTGCGGCTTCTGTGACAGGAGGGCTGGGGGCGGCAGGCTCTCAGCATTGGTGGGACCCAATACTGAGATTGCAGCAACATCCTCATGCCCAATGTTCTAGAAAATGAGTTGCTTTCAACCCACAGTCTCTCAAAATAATGTATAGTTAGGCAACACAAGTATAATTTAGTGATGTGGTTGGCAATCACTGCATTTTCGTTCCCTGCCAGAAGACACAGTCTTTTGCAGCCCCTGTTGTTCCCCCAGAAGTGAGTGTTAAGTCCTTGGTCTGAGCACTAGTTGTATCTCCAGTCCCATGGCTTTTTGTCGCTGCCTGTACCCCTTGCTGCAGCTTTTAGGGAAAAGAGGTTTCTGGAGAAACATGATTCTCCATAAGAGCTTCTGGGCTTCACCTTGTCCATGTGCATCTGTCACACCACAGGGAAGTGGTTTCTTTTCCAGCCGCTACTCATCTCGTCCTTTGTTCTGATGGCTGCATCTCGTCTTACAGTCTGAGAGTGATGAGGTCAGAAGGATAATGGATACAGGGGTCCAAAGTTCTTCCTAGTACCAAAGACAGCTTGGTGCCTTCACTCCCAAAGACCTCTTGGGAGAAACAGCTTTATGTTTCCCAACGGAGAAACTCAGCAAAGGGACTACAGTGCTAGGCTTTTCTTGTGGAACTCATACACAATTGGACTTCGTTTCTTCCTTTTCATGCCACACATATTCATGCCGGTGATGACTGCTTTGAATTTGGCTCATTATACTGATTTAAGAAAATAATTTCAGTACTTGGCTATATTGGGTTTTTGGGGCTCCCTGATAAAACAGCCTCCTGGTAACCCCTCAAAAATATGTTTTAAAGTGAAACTCTTATTGCCTATCTATTTCTCTGCATAAGTAGGATGGATGTAGGATGGTAGAAGAATTCTTAAGCTACAAAAAGTAGTCAAAAAACATTCAGCAGGAGCAATGCACTACATCAAAAAAAGATGACATTTTTAGCAATGACAGCAAATTTAACCACCAAGAAACCTCAATATAACTCTGAAACTTTAAAATTCAGAAGTCAAAGGCCAAATACAAGTTGATGAGACTACAAAATGTACCTCACCATCAGTCTACTAAATCAGTCTACTAAATCATAAAATGCAATTTTCTCCTGAAGAAGAGCTAATGATAAGATTTGCTTATGAATTTCATAGAAAACCCTGAATAAAAATCAGTAATGCTGAAGCAAAACATATGGAATGAATTTGGGAAAAATTCTAAAAATGCTGATATTGCAAGGAATAGGATTCAAATTGTTGCTTTTAATGTCTGCCTACACCAAAAAAAAAAAAAAAAAAAAAAAAAAAAAAGAAAGAAAGAAAGAAAGAAAAAAGAAAAAAAAGCCACCCACATATCATGAGGGTTTGACTGTATTAAGATAGCTCCAACAGCAAGGGGATATCACCCAAAATCAAGTCTTCCTCAAGTGTGCTTATTTCCCACCTGTCCGCTGACGGACATGAGATACAGGATAGAGGCAATCTTCTGGGTTACATCTTCCACTAGGTCCTGGGGGTCCCTGGGGACCTGGGGCACCTGGTGAGCCTGGCAAACCCGGAGCTAATGAAATAAAAGACCCAATCAGAATGCACATCTCGTATGGCTCTTTCTTCCTCACTCCCACCAACATTATTCAACCTCTCCTGTAGCAACACATAAGGGCATAGGGGAAAAGGCATGGCTCCTTGTTTGAGAAGCTTGCTTGTGTTGTGCAGATAATATCACTATTACCTGAAGTCCCAGGGAGACCTGGACTGCCTGGAAGCCCAATTCCAGGTTCCCCTCTTTCTCCTTTCTGTCCTCGGTAGCCTAAGGGAGAGATATATAAAAAGAGAGACACAAAAGTAAGAGAATTCTATGGCAGCATAGTACACATTAAAGCCATGTTTCTAGTCTAGGATATTTCTGTAATTTTTTCACTTAATATAGAGCTAATATGCTACTTTAACTACATATCAAACTTACATATCAAACAGATGAGACAATAGGCAATGAGGATCTTAGAAATATGCAACTACTATAGAAAGTACAAGTAGTCAAATGTTTGATAGTGAGACTTTGAGTACTGCAAATGATACCTAAGTAATTCAAATCAATCATTCTAATCTTCCGTCAAATAGCTATGACAAGGCGTGTGAGCATCTTCAATAGGAATTCTGACTGGAGGGTAGGTTCAGGCTAAATATAAATATACTGAGAATTGTGCTTACTACAAGGACAAAAATAACATGACAGCAAGAAACTGGACCTTAGTCTAAGAATTAAAGGGAATGAAAGGAACAAAAACTCATCATTTTAATAAATGACAGTAAGAGTGTAAATATATGCAAATTCACCCATCTCAGAGTCAGGAGAGGAAAAATCGGGACTGCGTTCAAATGACTGTCTATAGCCACATGATATCCTTTCTAATAAAGTTACAACAGCAACCTCCTGTTTAATATGGAAGTTCGTAACTCCATAGAGGAAGAATTTCAGCAGTTCCAGAATGCAAGGGAAGACTGAGGGATCCTTCTAAACTCACTTCATCAATTTAAGATACTTTAACCAAAATAAATTAGGCCTAGGATCTCTGTACATTTTAAGACAAAATCCCTCTTGTTACCGAATATGCTTATTTTTACCTCAGGTAGAAAGGTACAGAGCAATTTGTGCCTCTTATCCCTGCTTTAAAAAAGCGTAAAACATTCTAATCTGGATTCTGTGGCTATAAGTTTCACAGTGATGGTAAATGGAGTTTTAATTTCCAACTTTCTCAGACTTAAACCATGGCTCCTGGTCCTGAAGGAACAGAGTGGTCATGCAGAGTCATGTGGACACACAGCAAGGCTAATAGGTGGGAGAGTATCTCAGTAGGAAACACTGGGTCCTAACTTAGTTGTGCCTGTCCATAAAGGTGTGTTATTACAGCTGAACACGATAGGAGGAGAACACTGAATGTTCTCTATGAACAGTATATAGGACAGATTATTTCCCATTATTGCTCAGAATTAGACATCAGTTTGGGAGCAATAGTCTTGACCATACAGTGTATATGTTATTATCCAAATAACATCAACAATGTAATCACCACATCATTATTTCTTGGTTTTGGAGGTATGACCTGACCATAAATGTGAAAATATTCAAAAAAAGGATTACATTCAGGATATATTTTGAGGTGCATACTAGAAATATACCCAATGGGAATCTTCACACATTTATATCTGAAAACTATGTTATAGACACTCAATACAATTCTAGATCCCAGAGAGAGCAGTGGCTTGAACATGTGGTCCAGTACCCTAAATTGATACATATTCAACTTTAAAATATTCCCAGGATTTCTTGTATATAAGTGACTTTCATTTAACACATGTAAACAACAAGAAACGGTGTTTGTAATTGGGGTCATTTTGAAAGACCCTTTCAAATGCTTTACTTAAACTTTCCTGCAGTAAAATAACATCTCATGCCTGAGGTATATTTGATAGTCCAACCTAGGTTTTACTGTGACAGAAAGATTGTAAAGTTGACCCTCAAGCTATCTCAGTAGGTGCTTAAGATCATAGGCTAAAAAAATGAGGAAGAAAAAAAATATAACTAAAGATATACAAACTTTAAAAAAATATATTTTTTATTGATTTTAGAGAGGAAGGGAGAGGGATAAAGAGATAGAAACATCAATGATGAGAGAGAATCATTGATTGGCTGCCTCCTGCACACACCCTACTGGGGATTGAGCCCGCAACCCAGGCATGTGCCCTTGGCCAGAATCGAACCTGGGACCCTTTAGTCTGCAGGCCGATGCTCTCTCCATTGAGCCAAACCAGCTAGGGCAAGATATACAAACTTTTGATTAACAAGAGAATTAACAAGATTGCAACACAATTCCAAATGACTAATATATCTGTTAAAATCTATATATTTAAATTTTTAACTAAGGCAAAAATATGTTATTCCACATGAATTTAAGTGAACATGGTCTACAAAACAAGAATTAATAATTTGTATATTTGTATAACAGGGTGACATATACACTTCTCCTATTAAATGTACTAATTTATTTGTACAAATCTCTCAGTTCTTTGGTTAATAACAACCTATTATTAATAGACAAAGCTGTTGAATTGCACAAGGTTCCAAACTCATCATGGATGAAGGCTGCCATAAAGTTATAGGGTCTTATTTTATAATTGCTTCACAACAAAATTTCAGATTAGAATACTAATAAAGTCAATAACAGCTTTCTTACTTTCTAGAATTCAGCTTTTTACGCACTTAGGGCAGGCCTCCCCTGAAATCTGGAAAAGACTAAAAGGGGGTCTATTTGCAAATGCACATGTATTTTCATGGCCTGAAGTATGCAGGGTGACCGTCTGACATCACTGTAGCTTATGTAAGAAAACAGAAATCCAACAACAGCAGTGTCCTAATCTAAAGCACCTAGAGGTATTAAGTGAAGAAATCAGGGTGCTGCTGTAGTTTTTCAGGTGGTAGGCTTCATTTATTTCCGGTAGGGAGAATTCCATCTTAATGCCAGGGATATTCTTCCAAAGTTATAAATCTGTGCATCTATACGCCTACTGGGCAAATGAGACCAGTAGAGGAATGTTACTGGCATTTCTTCACGTGGGGGCCTGCCTCAAGCTTCATAAGTTGTTCGGCCTCCCTGGTTTCTTCTACTAATGGACCACAGTGCCCTTCTGTCATTTTGACACGCACATGCCTCCCATTACTTAAGCTCCCTACTGCTGACAAGTTTTAAAGGTCAAATCTATATCCGTCACATGAACTACTCTATGGGCCACTGGCTTACAAATAACAGCAAGTTTCCTTCCTTATAAACCAATAACAGGTAAACTTTGAAAGTTTAAAAGTAAGAAAAATCATTCCCAACAGTGTCTTTTCAAAACAGAAGGAGGTTATGTGAAATGGCTGGACCTGTTTTCTCCTGACCCCACATCCACACAGTGGGGGGCACAGTGGGGTTGTTTCTCCTGGATGGACGGGGCTTTCAACTGTGGCATCTGTTCATCCTGGTTTACACAGAAGGGGAGAAATAACTGTGTTTTGGAAAAAGTTGAAATAAAGTTCTTTCTCTTAAACTCGTTCAAGAGGCTAAGGTCTGTTAGGAAAATGCGCCTCTCTTGCTTACACAGGAGAAGCCCACTGGATGGAGGCTTCTTTGATCCTAACGTGGCACAATCTTGCTCATCCCAGGCAGGACAAATGAGGAGGCCCCGCGCTGCATTGCAGACTGAGGTGGGAACGCACACCAAGGAAGGTGCTCTCCGTGGGCATCGGGAAGGCAAGAATCAGAAACCCACGGGGTGGTTAAAATATAAGACTGTTTGGAAATGCTTCTGAATTTAAAAAAGATGCCCGCAATCACCCACTTTGAGAATTTAGAAAAAATGTAAATGAGGTGACCCAACTCGAATCAGAATGATTCACTATTTTTACTGAGAGATCAGGGGGCTCCATTAGGGTCCCCAGTTTTCATGATCACAACCTCGGCAGGAGCAGTACCTCCCTTTTCCAAGTTGGATCATGTGCTTCTAATACTCTTGTATGTATTTTCTCCTTGCTTTTTACACATTTTCTGCTTTTCAAAATAAGCACAGGAAACTGAGACAGACCCCTTAAAATTTGTGTCCTTCCCTACACATCTATAATAATAAAAGTGTAATATGCTAATTAGACCAGAAGTCCTTACAGATGAAGCTGGAGCTGTGAGGGAAGTCGGGGTCGCGGGTGCCAGAGGGAAGCCAATGCCAGCAGCAGGGGGAAGGAAGGCCTACTCTTGCACAAATTTCCTGCATCGGGCCTCTAGTAGTAATATAATAAGGGACTCATTCTATAGTGCATATTTCAAACCAAATTACTTTATTTCAAATGAAAATGAATTTCTTTTCCATAAAACACTGAAAAGCTAATTCTTTTAGAAATTTCAGAAGAGCCACCATCAAAAAGAATTCATGAGTGGGCAGACACGCTGCTGCTCAGCGCCCACATTTCCTTTCCCTCACTTCAACCTCGTCTCAGACTCAACCAGGCCGTGTGTTAAGACGATGAATTCAGCCAGCGGCACCGGAGGTTTACATGGCCACTAGGGTAGCAGTTTCACATGCATTTTTTTCCTTTCCTTTTAGAGAAAACTTTTACATTGAGTGAAGCAAAGCTTTGAAGTTACATGTATAACTTCATAGTCTGAGCACTTCTATCTACCAGAGAGTAGCACTTCAATTCCTTGTGAACTCCTGGGGAGGCATCAAAAACCATCGGTACCCCTTGGTTTCCTTTTTCAGTCAGGTTTCTCTGTGGCTTTATTTTTTTAAATTTACTTATTTATCTATTTTTGGTTAATCCTCACCTGAGGATATTTTTCCCACTGATTTTTAGGGAGAGTGGAAGAGAAAGAGAAAGACAAGAGAAACATTGATGTGAGAGAAACACATTTATTGGTTGTCTCCTGCATGGGTCCAGATTGGGGAGGAACCTGCAACTAAGGTATGTGCCCTTGACCAGAACTGAACCCAGGATGCTTTGGGTTGATGCTCTATCCACTGAGGCTGATGCTCTATCCACTGAGCCAAACTGGCTAGGGCTTCTCTGTGGCTTTAGAGAGAATTATCAGTATAGCGTGATAATAGGCAAATATTCCTTCAAAAATGAATCCCATAGTTTGCAAGTTTTATTTTTCTGCTGCATTTCTGGCATTTAACAAATACTGCACAGGAGATATCAGGGAAACGCTGCAGGGTCACCAAGCTGAATTATACTCAAGACATAGCTATTGTCAGAAACCCTCAGATGAGACCAAAGTTTTATCAACTTCTCTAAACCTTGGTTTTAAAAAAATTGAAAATCATTTGGGCAAGTCTTTCAAATTCAAGAATTGCATCCAAAATGTCTATCAGGAGTGGAAGCAGGCTGTAAGAGCTCCTCAGCAGAAATGCAGGTAGAACTCATAGAAATCACATCACGAAAGGGAAGGTAAGTCACGTGGTGAATGGAAGTCTGGTTTCCAAAAGCTACGCTGACACTGTGGACTTAGCCTTGCCTTTGATATCCTTCCAGATGGGCCTTCCCTACACGGGAAGGAAGCCTAGAGACAGGTGCTGTGTGAACAGGTGACTCCAGTTCCAGAACGGTTCTCCTTGATGTCCTGACTTTCCACTGTCCTTGTCCTCTTCGACCGCCACTGTTCGAGGCATCTACTCAAGGCTTTTCTCCTACAAGTGTTAACAGTCCATACTCTTCAGGTCTTTTGAGGCATTATGCATCTTCAGATGGGCTTTCAAGCTCCTCATTCCAGTCTCATAAACTCTAACTTCAGAACAGACCCGACTAGTGAAAGATAATAATTAACCACCCTCTATACCACAGTGTACACACAGAAGGCTGCACCTGATTCTACACCTTTCCTCCAACTATCTGCCAAACCTCTCTATTATCTAAGGGAAAGACAGAATGTACTCTAGGTAACTAGAGTGATTTTACTACTGTTGTTTTACACTGTGCTCATAAGTCTTGTCACTCTGGATTGTAACTTTGGACCCTAACAAACCCTGCAGTTGGGGACAGTTGTTGCTCTTTTCATTGAGAGGGCATGTCAATCACCTTGGGGCACTTCCTAGAGAAAGTGAGGATTGATGTTACAGAGGAGCAGTAGGAAGGAAAGTGAACTAGTGGTTGAAAAGTAATTCTCTGCATATTATCCCAAGGTAATTCTGTTGTGAGCTTTCTCTTTTCTCCTAAAAAAACTTTTGATAATTTAACAAGGAGAGCTCTTGAGCTCCTCCGTGGTAACACATGCAATATAGTTTCCCTGGTCGTATCTTTCATGGTACATACCCATTGGATTTATTGTTTCTTTGTTGGAGTTGTGAATCTTCTAAACCAGGGCATATGTGGCCTCTTGCCTGATTGCTAACCTAATTCTAGAAAATGGCCTTCTTAGAACAATCTGGTTGAGCTGCATCCAAGATCTGGTCTCTCATTTTTTTGCCAATTTAAGAAAAGTCTTGCTTTAAAATTTTAAAAAACCCTATGAGAAATTCTTTAAAATTCCAAGTTACCATCCACAAGTTCTATGAGAGGGAGAAGGATTCTAAATTTTCTCAAAAAATATTCTGGCCCCAAATCACTATTTATAGTAGCTTCTTTCCCCTCAGTTTCTTTAAGATACTAAGATGATGATTCTTGTTGTCTACATACATCAACAGGGTGGCAAAAACAACTCAGATTCCCAGATAATAATGATATATAAGCACCTGTTATTGCTGTTATTATCACAACAATTATTATTATTAACATATACTTAGGTTAGCAGGTAATTATCTGTAAGTTTTACTTTTGAAGAAGTAATAGTTAGAAATCTATTCTAGAATGTCAAATATTAACAAGATATTCTATATGAAATCATTTTATATATACATATATATTGAATATATATATTGTCTAACTGTATTAGCATGTTATAAATACTGAGCATTAAAGAACTGGTAAACAAATATTATACCCAAGGACTTACCTTGGGGTCCAGGGTCTCCTGGTGGCCCAGGTAACCCATCCTTTCCTGGTGGCCCAGGCCTCCCATGAGCTTGAGCAGCCAGCATTGCTGCTGGTAGCTTGAGTTGGGAGAGGAACACAGCCATCCTCTCTGTATTTATGAAAGGAAAAATAATATATCATGCTATAAGAATACTTTTAGGTAAAAAAATGCCAAGTATTTTTTACATGAAAATCAACGAAAAAAAAAAAAGATTTAGTTTTCAATTTAAGCACATCTAATTTACCAAATGGTCTGATTTTTGAGAGAGGTTTTTGATTGGTCAAATAAAATGGATTGCACAAAGTTGTTTGAATATAGATGAGGAGCAGTTGTGCTGATCACAGTTTCTGAGAGTGTTTGATGCATCAGAGAAACAGCCAATCTAGTGGACAGAACAATTATCTAGAATCTAACTAACCTCTGGCAATGACTTGTGGAGAGAATTTAGGTTCATATTAAAAAATGGTTTTAAATAAATTTAAGCTACTTTCCAACAATCTTGTGAATTTAAAATAGGTTTACAAATTCTTTGACATGCCCTTCCAAATAGAATCAGGGGAAGTCTAATTCCTCCATTCTCCAGTGTGGCCTGGAACTTACTTTTCATTTCTAGTAAATAGAAAAAGGCAGAACTGACAGTGTGTAACAAGGGAGACTAAGTCACCCAAGGCACTGAAGACACTCAGGATGTTCTGTGGAGAGACCCACATGGGGATGAACTGAAGCCACCTGCCAGCAGCCATGTAAGTACACCTGAAAGTGGAGCTTCCAGCCCGTCACGCTTTTGGATGACTTCCACTCTGCCTCACATCCTGACGGACTTTGTTGTAGACAGAACCATACAGCTAAGCAACCTTTCAAGTCTCTGACCCACAGTAAATGTGAGATAATAAAATTTTTAAGCCACTGAAGTTTTGAGATGTTTTCTTTAAAAAAGAAATCCTCATCAGAGGATATGTTTTTAAAAATATATATATTTTATTGATTTTTTTACAGAGAGGAAGGGAGAGGGATAGAGTTAGAAACATTGATGAGAGAGAAACATCTATCAGCTGCCTCCTGCACACCCCCTACTGGGCATGTGCCTGCAACCAAGGTACATGCCCTTGACCGGAATCGAACCCTGGGACCCTTCAGTCCGCAGGCCGATGCTCTCTCCACTGAGCCAAACCGGTTAGGATCAGAGGATATGTTTTATTGATTTTAGAGAGAGAAAAAGAGAGAGACATCGATGTGAGAGAGAAACATTCATTAGCTGCCTCTTGTATGTGCCCCAATCAGGGATCAAACCTGCAACCTAGTTATGTGTCCTGACTGGGATTTGAACCCTCAGCCTTTCAGTGTACTGGACGATGTTCCAACCAACTGAGGCAAAGCAGCCAGGGCTTGAGTCATTTCCTTATGCAGCAACAGATAACACATGCAGTATTTGAAACTTTATATCTCTGAATGAAACTGCATTATTAATAACAGATAAAACACATTTGTAATTAATATATAGTTACAATTCTGCAAATCTATACATTGAATGTAGTTATATCTTTATTATATTAAATTATAAACTGGGTGTTTTATAAACAAATATGAAATTTAATGATTATAGCTTGAAACTTTGCAAACTATTTGTTGTTTTGAATTTAAAAGATATATATATTAATAAATATATGTGCATTTCAGTATAATTTTTCTTAAGACATATCTCATTGAATACCTTCAATGTCTAAATGCAAGTATTCACATTACTAATTTTTCCTCTCTCATGTATGAATTAAGTTTACAAGTAATTTGCTTGGAGTGGTTTTTAATATTTTCAGTAAAACAGAGAAAATTTTAGAATAATTGCTTCTAGCTGTAAATTATCTAACTTTAAGATATGCTCATAAATAGCCATTTATTACAAGGTGATTACTTATTCGGAACCCAACTCTAATGCTCTATTATTTAAAATAGCATTTTTCTGAGCTTCTAAATAGATTGTAAAGACCTGTATTTTTTATTGCCTTTCCTCTGTTTTCAGCGATTTTTCATCCATGATACTGTTTTTGGCTATGCTTTCTAATGAGGCGGGAAATTGAAGAGTTCAGACAGGAGGGTGCACCAGCCAAACTCACATATTCCATCTGCCAAGGCAAACCCTCAGCAATCACTCTAACAAACAAGACCGATGGTGTTCCTTCCTTGGAGAATGCGTTCAGTAGTGCAATGCAGACATTAGTAATAAAGTAATGAGAAATTACCTATACGAAGAAGGGATATTCAGATGTCATCTAGCCCACGTTTATCTTCTATTTCACAGGTAGAATTTGTAAATATTTTCAAAGAGAGAAACGCATCTTTTTCTCCTAACGCTCATTCAAATGTTTAACTGCCCATTTTCTTGGTACAGCTTCAACTTATTTTCTTTTGCTACTCCATAATGGAAACAGAGGGTAGCTAATGAGTATTTCTCTTAGGAAATCAGTCACATACTTGAAAATATTGTTACCGCTTAGCCTTCAGGTTAAACAACTTTTACTCATAGGCTTGGTAATCTGTTTTGTAAATCACTTTTTGGCTGCCCTATCCCAGGGCTTTTCCATACATCGCTTAAATGTGGAAACCAAAACTAGATGCAGTTCTCTCCTAAGGGGCAAACATATCAACAGAGTACTTTCCTCTCATATTGTAGTAATTATTTTCTGATTTCATTTTAACTGCAAATTCAATAGCATTGTTTGATGAATTCATATTCATTTTGTGGTTCATCATCAACCAGAGGTTGCTTCTGCTGCACTTAACTCTGGCCCAGTCCTTTGCCACCTTATAAACATGTTGCTTTGACATGTTATTGTGGGTAAAAATGGTGGACTGAACACATGCATCTGTTTTAACTCTTTCCTGAGTCCCTGAAAAACTAGTAAGATACTTTTAAAGGCATAAAACCACAGGAATAGAGAGACTATGAAAGGAGAGAGTATAACAAAATGTTGGAAGCTGAGAACCAGAAAGATGGGAATTGGCAGTGCATCTGGAAATGGGGGTAATGGATGGAACTAAAATAAGGAGAACTGGATCAAAGCCTGTTTAAGAAATAGCCAGAAATCTCTGTCTTTGCTCTACACAGCTGGGCTTGCCCCTGCCCAAGCCTAGCAAAAGACTTGAAGGTTTATTATCTGAAAAGGCTAAACAGACTGTCTCTGCACTGGGGGCCACAGACTCCACTGAGACATGGGCTTTCCTTCTGAAAGCAAGGAGAATAAATGAGCATTTACAGGTCCTGTGCTAAAGCCCCACCTCAGCTCTCCGACTTTGCTCCCCAAATGCTGGCAGCTGGGAGGAAATGGAAGTGTTTTCATTGGGGGATCTGATCATATTAAGAGGAGAGACTTACGGACACTGAAATCTGAGGATCCCTCAATGAAAAAGCCCAGCTAGTCTGCCTTAAAGTGAAGCTCACGCTGCCATGGTGTATCAGTGGTTGAGTGTCGACCTATGAACCAAGAGTTTACCAGGTTCAATTCCAATCAGGCACATGACTGGTTTGCAGGCTCTATCCCCAGTGGGGGGCCTGTAGGAAACAGCAGATCGATGTCTCTTTCCCTCATTGATGTTTCTATCTCTTTCTTTCTTCCTCTCTCAAATCAATGAAAACATATTTAAAATAACAAAATGAAGCTCACGATTGGCAAGCCTCACCATTCACTCACAACTCTCAATTGTTAGAACCTAACTCCTATGCAGGAGCAGACAGCCATGGAAATCCTGAGGAAATCCTATTAACTGAATGACAGTTCCAAACAAAAAAACAGAAAGAAGTAAATTGGATGAAATAGAGATTATACTATGGAAAATATTTTTAACTGTAACTGTTTTAACATGTAAAAGTTACTCTTTGCTTTTACAGAGAAAGCTTTTTTGAAAAGGAGAACCGTGACCTTGGAGCTCCATGATTTGTGAAAATGGAGTTTTTCTTTTTTCTTTTTGTAAGTAGTGTTCAGAAGCCATGGGAAAGAAACTTCTAAATGGAAAAGTAAATGGACTGAATTGGGATAATCTTGAGACAAGTGAACTAAAGTGCTAAAGAACTAAATTCTGGGTTTCAGGAACAATTTTGTTTGGGAGAAGAGAGTTTTGTGGGACTGGTGCCGATAGAGGTAAAAGGAGAGGGGTATCACAGGTGGAGTCTCAGAGTGAAGATGTCTCAGGAAAGAATTTCCTTGTGGGCCATTTGGGAATATTGTCTTGAGGCTGAGACATCTGGTGCTTGTGAGGGAGCTGGACTCAGCCAGGCTGGAGAGGCAGGGAGAGGTGGTGGGAGAGATGTGGTGAAGCCAGAGGAGAACTGGGGAGATTGCACCCTGCAGGTTCCAGTGAGCAGGGGGGACCCTGAGAGAGGAAGAAGGGGTTGAAAGGCAGAGGGGGAGCTGGAGGACTGAGAGGAGGAGTTGTCAAGCAAGTGCAAGCCAGGCGAGGCTGTCCCAAGACAGCCAAGAGCGATCAAATCCCCCTGGCCTCCTCGGCAGGAGGCGGATAGCCTCTCATGGGAGTAATCACAGAATGTCTGGGAGTGGGCAACCCAGGAGCCTCTCTCAAGAAGAAAGAGCCACGTCTCTTCTGCTCAAGGCACAGGCAGGCCACCGGGGGCCAGGTCTTCATCCAGTGCCCACAGGACTTGAAAATGAGTATCTTGCAGATCTCAGCGCAAAACAGTTCCTGGTAGTGCTTGGTTATATTTTCTGACATTCTTAACCGGCTTTTAAGAAAGTGAGACTAATGAACTGCTGAAGTATTTAATATACATTTTTATCTAAGGTCTTTTACAAAATTGAAGTTCAACATTAAAGCTGCTTGAGATGAAAAATAAAAGAGGTGGGCAAAAGGTGGGAGGAGATGGGGGATGTCTGTAACAGCGTTAACAATAAAAAATTTTTTTCAGTGATCTCTTTACATCATCTATTCAGTGTGGTTTGTTTGAGTCCACAACTCCATGCCAAACAATAAAACATTAAGACCCATCACCTCATAAATGTAACCCACTATATTTATCATAATATATAGATCTCTTGCAATGTTGCGACCTTTCTTTTTTTTTTTTTACATTGAAAGTATTATCAACCACCACTGCTATTTCAATAAAATACCTGTGGGTCCACCAGTCCTCATAAGAAAAAAAAAAAGATAATTGACATGAGAACTCATGGAAATTGAGAGTTAAAGGAAAATTTTAGATTGCAATCCAAAAGCATGTATTTGCTGGATCTCCCTCTTCTACTAATGATGTGGTGCTGAGATCCTAGGTGCCCTGTGCCTGGGGCGGCTTCATGGACAGGCTACCTGTGAGTCACACAAGGCCCTGTGCTCAGAAGAGCCCTATGCTTGCTATAACGTTCTGCTTCTGCTGTCGTGTAGTTCTTAATGAAATGTGCACAAGGGCACATTGTGCACTGCATCCTGCACGTGCCTCTATGTTCTTCAGTGTCCACAGAGAGCCTCTGTGTCTTTTCTTTGTGAGGCAGTGATGCTTGAGAGATGATTGTTGAAGTGAAATGTCCGAATCGCAAAGTTTGGAGCCTAATCCATGATGCTTGATTCAAAAGTCAATAAAGGAAAATAAAAGGGGATTTTCAAATGTGGAGGCAACATTAAAATTAGAAAAACTGGTAAAAAAAGAAAGAATAGACAGTTATATCAATAGACTATCATGTAAAGCACTGTCCAGATACTTAGTAGAGATCAAGGTAAACTGAAATTAACGCATGAATTCATGAAAACATTTTTTTCCCCTATTTTGTCACTGAAGTGGCTAAAAGTCCCCGTGTTCCTCTGCTCTGTGTCCAGTGTTCATGTGAAATAAGATAATGTGCACTCAAGCCCTGAGATTTTGGTCTCTGATGCTAATTACTGCTTAAAATAATCAGAGCTTCTTGGAGAGTAGCTAACTCCATGTTTGCAGTAGAAATGTTAATAGATGAACTTGGGACGTTTTGTAATCTTATTCCTTGTAAATTTAACAATCTATTTTTAGCTTAGCAAGAGCAGGGCACTCTGCATAAGAAGCAGAAACTGTGAGAGCCAATGTAGATTTATGTTCTGACAAATAACTCCCATTTTATTAAGTTCACAGTTGAGGGGAGCGATCTTGATTTTAGCAAATCACTTGACAAAATCATGTGATATCCTGTGGATAAAAAAATGCAGAGTAGATTTTAGGAGAACTACATGGATTCAGCACTCACAAAAACAAAAGACTAACAGATGGCATACAAATGGGCAGAAGGAATGCAATGGTATTTAGAAAGGCCTAATCCTTGACTCTTTTTTAAATTTAAAATGTCTATCAATAATTAGAATGAGGACACACTCCCCCCGCCCGGCCCCCTCCCCCCCCCCCAGAAGCATACCTGTGACATTCCTTTCCCTTCTCTTTCCCCCACAGGAACCTATTACCCTAACCTCTAAAAGACCCACAAGACTTGCAACCAGGGGAACAATGGCCAGTGGCAGCTTGTCCCAGGCAACCCCCTGAACTGGTTTGCAAGATCCTCTTTTCTCTGACTTCCCAGTGAGCCACAGCAGCCAAGCCTAGGTTCTCCTGTTGCTTCTTCTATGCCTTTATTTCACCACCCTAAGTGTCAAAGTTCTGGCTGCCGTCAATGAATTCTTGCTTGTTTTTCTAAAAAAAATTAGAATGATGAGATGTTTGTAAAATTTAGAGATAACACAAAGTTATGAAGGTTGGCCAACCTGCCTTATGAGACAACATTCCAAAAGGTATCTTCAGGTTGGAACAATGTGTGAACACGAATCACTTGAAATTTTATAAGAAGTAACATAAAATAGCATACCTAGATTTTAAATATGAAAATAGTGCATAATGAGAAACAGCTAATTTTAAAAACTTTGTACAAGAAAGATCCAAAGTTGCTAGTTAATTAAAAACGCAATATGAATCAACAATGTGATATGGATGCTTATCAAAAAATGCTGTCTTAGGCTGTGTTATTGAAGTGTCTGTATCAGGGGTCAGAAAACTTTCTCTACAAAAGTAAATATTTAAGGCTTCGCACGCTATACTGTCCCTGTCACACCTACTCAATTCTGCTGCCCTAGCATGAAAGCAGCCAGAGAAAATACATAAAAGAATGAGTGTGATTGTGTTTCAGTAAAACTTCATTTATGGACACAAATTTGAATTTTAGGTCATTTTCACTAGTCATGAAATATTCTTTTGATTTTAAAAAAACCATTAAAAAATGTACTCCTCTGCACCTCCCCTCCAAAGTAAAACCCATTCTCATTTGGGCTGTACTAAAACAGGTGGTAGCTGTATTTGGCGGGTGAGCCATAGTTTGCTGACCCTGGCCTAGGTCAAAAGACACTGCCCTGTTCAAATACTCCCAGGTGAATGAAGGACATTTAAAGATTAAGTATTTCTAAAGGGCAATGATCATGGAGGAGCTGGACACACCCCACTGAAGAGAAAACTAAGGAGGATATTGAAAAATACATGGGCCCTGGCTGGGCAGTTCAGTTTGATTCGAGCATCGTCTGGATAGGCCAAGGTTGCCAGGGCACAAACAAGAAGCAACCAAGGAATGCATAATTAAGCGCAACAACAATGTGCCTCTCTCTCTGAAATCAATAAATAAAAAAGAAAAAAGAAAAATACCTGAAGGGTGGTCACACTTGAATAGAGAAAGATACTTTACCTGCGTTGTTGCATCAGACCAAGAATGATGATAGGAAGTTATGGTGAGGCAACTTTAACTTAGCATAAGGAAAATTTTTCTATCAAACACTAGTAGAGCTTCCCATCACAAAGTGGGTTGCCCTTTTAAACTTGTTTAATGACCACCTTTTGAGAATGTTGCTGCAGGGATTTTCCCCACAGTGGATGAGGATTGGTAAAGGATTCAGAAATGTTTATTAAGCAAGTCTAACCTTCAAAAATCCTTTGTACCTCTTGATTAATATACTTCTTTATTTCTTCAAATGAAACTACATCAGCCTAAAGAAGAAAAAAAAAAGGTCTGTTAAAATAGAGCACAGCAGAAACGAAGAGAGAATAGAAATATTGAATTGGCATGCATACATGAAGCTTCTGTAGAGATACATTTATCAGGCAAAATGCTTTTGGCCACTGACTATATTAAGCAATACATTTCTTTTGTTTTGATCAAATGCTAGAAAGAAGTTGAAGTGCATAATTGCTTTAAGAGCTGTGGGCTGAAATCATAACCAGTTATGTGAACATATTTCCTATTGAATGGAGAGACATGGTTTCATATAATCAGGAAAGACATTTCATATTACTTCATTTTCTGAAGTTATAAAATTTGAGCAGTGTTATCATGATGTTAAATATCCCAGGCACAACTAAACTTCTAACCAATCACTGGACATTGGTACAGTTATTACCTCACTGATATTATGTATTTTTAAAGGAAGACAACCTGGCAAAGAATTCTAAGTATTCCAGATTATTTTTTAAATGTTTTGTGCATGGGATAAAGCTTACTGAGTTTTCCCCATTTCATGGTAAAGTTTATTCTGTAATTTATTCTTTGCAGCCTATTTCTATTAAGCAGTTTTCTTTTTTAAGAGAAAATGCAAGTAGGTAAATGATGTCAGTTGAGTTTTTAACTTCTTCACAAATAAATTTACATGACTTTGGCAAAGAATCTACCAATATAATAGTAATGTTTTACTATAGACCTTGATATTTCAAAAGGGAGCTATCATTTTTTCATGATGGATAGGATTTCAAAGTATTTTATTACTCTTCTTTGTATTTGGTGGTTACTATCCAGGGGCATAAAATTAAAGACAATGTGACGGGCTCAGATGATGATTGCTGTTAGGACTCAGTAGTTCCAAGAGTGTCCTATTTCAGCATTTTATTTTCACTGCAGATGGGACAAATAAACTTGAATTAATGCATCAAATACCAATTATTGACACAGCACCAAGAAGCCATTCCACAGGTTTTATTCAAGTAGAGCTCAGGGGAAGTGAGTAAAAATAAACAAGTATGAAAATTAGGGGAATGCTCAATTTGGCCCTGTCTGGTAATGACATCTGAGGACAGCATGTCCTTAACTCCCTAACTTTCCTCCCAAACTCTCCTTTCTTCCTGACATGGACATTTTCACATGAAGTTCCTCTGTGGAGTGGCACCCACCATGCCTTCTGAGGATTTAATAAAGACATGGGCTTTTTCAACCAAACAATCTTGGCCCAAATGGTCACCACTTCAGAGCACTACTCCGAGCAGATCTGCTGTTCTGATATTCATCAAAGTGAAGTTTTAATATGAAACAGACATAGTATGTATTTTCTGTGTAGTGGAAGGCGGCATTATAGACAGTACTTAAGAGGAAGACTTTGGAGTCAGTCAAACCTGGGTTTGATCCACTAAGTAACTGTGACTCAGACAAGTTGACTCCCAGTTTTTGCTTTTGTTTAGTCGGAAGGAAAGGACAGCCATCCTCCCAGGTTCATTGTGAGGATGCAGGGAGGTCATGTGTTGGAAGTGCTTAGCAGAGGGTCTGGTACATAACTTGAAGGAAATGATAGCAATTATACCCTCGCAGAGACCACTTTAGGCTCATTTCATTTATTTTGAAAGAACTATTGTTGCTTTCATGGGAAAAGGGATATGTGGTCAGTACCAAGCAGGAGTCTGGAGCTCTCAGTACCACTTACCGGAGTGCCGGGGATGCCTGGAATGCCAGGAGGGCCTTGGTGCCCAGGGGATCCCACAGAGCCCTTGTTTCCAGGTGGCCCCACAGGACCTACGTCTCCCTTCATGCCTGGAAGGCCTGGCTTTCCCTGTTCACCTTGTGGGCCTCGGTCTCCGGGAATTCCCTGATCACCCTGTTAAGGAAAAATTTAATTATAAAGAATGATCTCTTCTACAACAGCAACAGCTGTAGTTCAGACAAAGGATCGGGATGGACACTGGCACTCCCTAGCTGTGGGACCTTGGGTGAGAGAATTAAATTCTCTGTGTTCAACTTCCTCTTCTGAAAAGTGAGGGTATTAATAATGTCCACTAAGCAGGGTGATGCTGAGAAATGAATGAGTTAACTCAAGTGATGTGCTTAGAACAATGCCTGGCATGCTGAAAGCACTCAGTGAACGGTAATGACAATGTCAGGTGTACTGCTTCCAGTCTAGAACAATGACAGTTTTGAAAGTCAGTAGCAGCTGTCACTTTAGGCCTGGGTCTCCCTTGTAATAATAAAGGATGATTACCAAGAGGATATCATCACTGAATTTTTTCACTCAGAAAAACTTTAAGACACTCAAAATACCTCCTAAATCATGTGCTCCCCCCCCGCCCCCCCTGCTTGCTATTGTATGTTTGGTCTTTATTAGAATCTGTGGGTTGATTTCTATACAGGTGTTGTGTGTGTGTGTGTGTGTGTGTGAGAGAGAGAGAGAGAGAGAGAGAGAAAGAGAGAGAGAGAGAGAGAGAGAGGGAGGGAGAGAAAGAAGAAGAAGAAGAAGGAGAAGAAGAAGAAGAAGAAGAAGAAGAAGAAGAAGAAGAAGAAGAAGACAGATAGATCATGCAAGTGTTTCAGTTATAGATATTTCAAATATTCACTTCCATTACTCCATGAGGTAATGACCAAACCAAATATGATGAAATGATGCACTGAGGCTGCCCTATATTTCACTGTATTATTCTTTTATTTGTTGTGGCTCCACTGCAAAAGTCCAAAGTCTATTTCTCTTTATTAAAAAACTAGAGGCCCAGTGCATGAATTCGTGCATGGGTGGGGTTCCTCGGCCTGGCCCCTTGGCCTGGCCAGCGATCGGGGCTGGTCAGGGGGAGAGACCTCAGGAGGTTGGCTGGCTGTGGGAGGTTGGCTGTGGGAGCACAATGACCACCAGGGGGCAGCTCCTGCGTTGAGCATCTGACCCCTGGTGGTCAGTGCGTGTCTTATCAACCAGTTGGGTCAACCGGTTGTTCGGCTGCTTAGGCTTTTATATATTTAGATGATGAAAACAAATGAACAATTACAGAGATATATTTGATCATGGCATAAAGTGGTGTAGAAAGAAGCCAAGTAGATCAAGCATGTCAAACTTGTGGCACATGTGGCCCACAACAAATATTTTTGTGGCCCAGCCAATATAATGGTATTTAAGAAATGTCTTAATAAAAATATCATAACTTAATTTTTACAATATCCTGTTATACATAATTGTTACTTAATGAACTACAATGTTCGCTAGTGACTGTACTATAATCGTGTTGCATTCATTTCCCTTACACGCCTTACATGCAGGTGCACCATTTCTTTCCAATAATACTAGCAGCGAGTATTTTAACAGCTGATTGTCACCTCATTAGTCTTGGACTGACTTGTGTGTGCAACAGGAAATATTTCGCTTTCAGAGAACAAGAAAAATAGGTTTATTTGCATTACGCTCATTAAGTTGTGCAGTTATTCAGTGTCTGGTAAGTTAATGTTCAAGAAAAAATATTAATTTTTATGAAAATGTTGTATTATTTTATGTTAATGATTACTCATTTATTTAAGCCCTTTGTATTCAATATTGTCTCTATTAAAATAAACCTATGTTTCTATGAAAATTGAAGCTTTTGTTTTTTTGTGGCCCACCTAAACTTAAACATTGTTTATTTGTCCTGTGTTAGCCTTTGAGTTTGACATGCTTGATGTAGGTGGACCTAATTTCAGTGCTACTGTCTTAGTTATAAAAATGTATTTGCGCCCGACTGGCATGGCTCAGTGGGTGAGTGTTGACCTATGAACCAGGAGGTCATGGTTCAATTCCCAGTCAGGGGACATGCCTGGGTTGTGGGATTGGTCCCTAGTGTGGGGCATGTGGGAGACAGTCCATCGGTGATTCTCTTTCATGGTTGATGTTTCAATCTCTCTTTCTCTCTCCTTTCTTCTCTGAAATCAATAAAAATATTTTTTAAAAAGAAAAAAATGTATCCGCATGCAAGTATATCAACCCAGATCACATTTGGAGAAATATCTGAGACTATTAACATAAAAAAATAAATAAAAGAAATACTAGCACACTTTGATCAATACCCTGATCATGTGCAAAATAAACACAATCTTTAACTTATTAAAATTATTTCATAATCTAGGGACAAACATGCTCATTATAGTGATGTTTATAATAGAAAACTGGGAGAAACCTAAATACCCCAAAAGGGGGACTGGGTAAGTGAAATAAGGTGTATCCAAACAGTGGAATAACGTGTAGCCACTAACAGGTAGCTGCAGCTCTATATTTACTGACATGGAAAGGCAGTCATTATATATTATTAGGCAAAAAAAAAAAAAAGACATTTACAAAAAAGTTATGAGTTCACTTTTGAAAAAGTATATATTCTTTTGTATTGATTTATTAAGTATATGTATATGTTATGAATAAGAGTGAGAGAAATAGAAATTGGGCCAAAATATCAATAGTGCTTGTCTGTAGTGGGGTAAGTTAGACTTTTTTACTATCTTCATGTTATTTCCTCCATTTTCATATTTCCTTCAGTTATTATGAATTATCTGTGGAATAATAAGTAAAAGCTTTTATTCCACAAATCCTCCTATGCTGAGATAGGAGGATGATAAAGCTTTCCAAACAAACACGTCATAGCTGTTCCGAAAAGCCAACCATGCAGGTGTATCTGCCATGTGGCCTGCTTCTGGGTCTTCAATGGTCCTGCTTTATGTCTAGCAAGATCTAGGATCACAGACACTCTACCCTTTTCATGCTGAGAGATTTGTAGGGGGTCTACATACATAATTGGGAAGTCAAATGATGACACAGGTGTAGCAGACAGACTTAACAATCAAAATAGTAATATACATACACGTTCTCCTTTGGGGCCTCTGTCTCCAGGTTTACCCATGATGCCCTGAAAAACAGACATCAGCATGAAAAGTCACTGCATGTCAAGATTTCCCTTCAGTCCAATCCTCCAGGTATTCTGCTGTCAGATATTCTGTGGCTGTGCATCAGAACACTTATTTTAAAGTAGAGGCCTGGTGCATGAAATTCATGCACTCAGAGGTGGGGGGGTCCCTCAGTCCGGATTGCGAGAGGGTGCAGGCCAGGCCGAGGGACCCCACCAGTGCATTATCGGGGCCGGGAGGGATGCGGGAGGTTGACCAGCCAGAGAGGGACCGCGGGAGGGCTCCAGGGCATGTCTAGCCCATCTCGTTCAGTCCTGATTGGCTGGACCCAGCAGCAAGCTAACCTACCAGTCAGAGCATCTGCCCCTTGGTGGTCAGTGCACGTCATAGCAACTGGTTGACTATCTGCCCCCTGGTGGTCAGTGCATATCATAGTGAGCGGTTGAGTTGCCTTAGCACATCATTAGCATATTACACTTTGATTGGTTGAATGAATGACCGGACGACTGAACACTTAGCATATTAGGCTTTTATAATATAGGATGGTATTTTCCATACCTGAGCACCTGGTAATCCATCTTTTCCATCTATTCCCTGTAAAGACAAAAAAAACGATTAATATTTCTAATTCTGCACTGACAGACATGGTTATATACAACAAAAGGGTAGAGACCCAAGGACTCCATCATATTCCTGCAGAGATTTTGGTGATGCAGTGTGGTGAAATGGAAAACAAAATCGATAGAACCAAAGAGCTCCATGTTTAAATTCTGACTCTGCCACTGAAAAGTTCCATTTACTTTAGGCAATTTACTTAACCTTAATAGCACTGGTTTCTTCACTTAGAAAAGCAGGATAAAATAATGGCCTTAAAATGAAAGATTTAGTGAAATAGCTGAACATGCCAAGCTCACTGCACAGAGGCAACAGTATCATTTTCCTTACTTATTCTCTCAGGTCCAGTCTGAGAAATAAGAAGGTGCCCAATAGTGCCGGCTGGGTGGTGTATGGCATTTACTGCTACCTCCTCACAGTTTTTCCAGCATGAGGAGTCATTCTCAGTAAATGGTCTCCATTGCTGCTGGGGAAATTTCATAACATGGCCAGAGCATGATCTTATATGAAATAAACTGTCAGCCAGAGAAAGAATGTTATTTTTCAGCTGGAACATAGGGAGGGAAAGCAAGGAATCTGTAATCGTGGTTTCTGAGAGTATCAAATAGTGGCTTTTTATTAGCAAACTGCAAGTTTCCTGAACTTTATAAGGGAGTACTGGAGGTGGTAATAAAAGCTCGGGGATTTATAATACAGTAAGAACTATCGGCCGGGAGATGTGAGAAGGAAAAGCACTTGGGGGTCAAATGAAATACCTAGAGTCCAAGAGCAGATGTGTTTTTGAGATTTGATTTGAAGAGGGAGATCAAGGTGAGGAAAATGATTTCTTAGCCAGCAGGCGATTTCATGGACATGCTCCTTTGAAAAGCTGAGGAGACCTGCATTGTGCACCCGGGAATGGATTCTATGCCGAACTGCAGACAACCTCATGTGCTCAGTGCTGTAAATTACACTAAAGTCTGTCACAACTGAGAGCCCAGCCAAAGTCCCCCAACCTCTCTGAAAGATCCTGGGAATTGTCCAGAATACTTTTACTAAGAACATGTTACCTGAAGGGTATGGTTCAAAGAATTTATGACATCAGAAACACAAGCAACAAAGATAAAGCTGATTGAGCAGAGGATGTGAAAGAAACAACTGTGTCACTTGATTAAAAGAAGATAAATCTAGTGTAAAAATATAATTCATGTCTTTGGTAACAGTATAAGAAAGGAAATAACCCTTATAGTCTTTTTTTGGGCGGGTCTCATAATTCATCAAAGACTGTCCTGTGTGTTCTCTTTTGCATATGAAGGTGTTACTAACTTGCTTTCCATAGCATATCCTGTTCTCAGAGATTTTAATAATAACTTATGTGTACTGGACCTGCTGCTCCCTCCCCTCATCTCAATTCTCTGGAAGAATCCATTTCTGGCAGAGCCAACTTTCTGTCTATTGTACATCTGCATCTGAGCGTAAAACTGTGGTTGAAGAAGACCATGAAATCTTGCTTGCTTGTTTCAATCTAAGTGAAGGATGGCAGAGGGCAAGCAGCCCTCCTGCATTATCAGGTCACCCTTCTGTATTTCCTGACTTAACTCCCTTCCTTTCTCTCCAAAAACACTCTTTCACATATTTCCTATTTCTTCAAAAGTCCAGCATCATCACCCCACTCCTCAGGGCCAGCTGATGACCCCAATTCTTCTTTCACTGAGGCAATTAACAGGAGAGAACCACCTTCCCTTCCCTCCACCCGACCCACCAGCTACATGCATTTGTATTTTGACTTGTGTCTCCTGTTAAAGAGGAATGAACTGCCCCATTCTTTCTTAAGACCCATTTCCATTTGTGAGTGGAATACTAGTCTTCTCCCCCTGCCCAAAGTTATCTGCATTCTCTTATATCGTCCAAATTTCCTCTCTCAATTGAACCATTCTTATCAAGATGCTAACATGCTGGAATCTCTCCCACCATGACCTCCTCATTGCAAAATCCAGTGGCGCATGATCAGCTCTCACGTAACTTACCTGTATGTTTATCACTCCTTTCTTTTAAAACACTTAGTTCTCATGACACTCAGGAAGCCTCATTCACCTGGTTTTTCTTCCCATCTCATTGGCTGCACTTTCTCAATCTTTCCGCTAGATCCTCCTCTCTGCTTCACCACAGTGATTCCGTTTCATCCAGCTCAGCTTTAAGTACCCAGATTGGTCTCTGCAGTCCCAGCCTCACCATTAACTCCAGATCCTTCTCTCCACTGCTTACTTGGCATTCCCCTTGGATATCTACTCGTGCTTCAAGATGAATGTGTCTAAAATAGACAATTCTTGGTTTTCCCTCCCCAAACCACCCATCCCCAGTCTTTCCCATCTCACCGAACACACCACTCTGACACGGTGGCTCATTCCCCAAACCACAGCTTTGATTTGTCTCCCTCACACTCCACAGCTGGTCCCTCAGCAGTCTTGTTGACTGTCTCTTCAACCCCAACTCTTCCTCCTCATGATTTCCCTGTTCTCACCATCTTTCTCTCTCATGGGGGCTATGGCAGTTCCACCTCACTGTTCTGTCTGCTTTCACCCTACAGTCTGCTCTCCATACACTAGTCAGAGTGATCATTTAAAATGTAGTCCAATCATTTTCCTTCCCCTCCACAAACACCGCAGCAAGTTTCTATCAGGCTGCAAGTGAAATCCAAACTCTGTTCAGGATTGAGAAGTTCCTTGTGGTCTGGCCACTGCCTACCTCTACCTCAGGATCTTTTCTACTTTTATTTAGCTTAGTTCACTCTGATCTTCATGCCTTTTGCTGTTCTAAAACACACCATGCTCTGCTAGCCATTTCTTTTTCTTAAAACAATGCCCCTATCCCCAGCCTCCCCAGGATTTGATCTCTCACTCCATGCAGTTCTTGCTCCAATGGCTTTCCTTTTTCGTCCACCCTATTAAATGCTACTCTAGTACTTTACCCTGTGTAGATCTTCTTCTACCTGAAATTGTGTGTGTTTGTTGCCTGTGTCCTTATCATAGCATGTAAATCCCATGAGTTGCTAGCATGCAGAACAGTGCCTAGCATAGAGTAGGTGCTTAAGAAATACTTGCTGAATAAATAAATTGCTTTTTGCCTCATCCCCTAGGCACCCCATGGTAAGCATTAAAATTATACGGTGTTTAGGGGTTAGAAATGGGAAGTTGGTAAGAGAAAGCGAAGGGGGAGGCAGGGATTAAACTAATATTTATTAAGCACCTCCTATGAGTAGGCACTGGAAATGCTTTCCCTTTGTCATGTTACTTAAGTGACTCACAATACCCTTGGAGTCATAATTCAAACCCAGATCTTCCTAACGCTAGATTGCAGATGCTTCCCATTTTTTCATGTTGCCTTCTCTGGGGAGGTGGTCGTCAGGGAATGCACCAACCCTGAATGTTTCACAAAGATACTAAGCGGCCTCTTGAATTCTGTGCTGCTTGTTTACATTCAGTACTCTCTCTTCCTTATACACACAGAGCAAATAAACAAGCAAAGGGAGCAGTGGACTTCTTTGTTTTTTATTTAAAAAAATTTTTTTTTTTATAGATTTCAGAGAGGAAGCTAGAGGGAGAGAGAGATAGAAATATCCATGATGAGAGAGAATCATTGATTGGCTGCCTCCTGCATGCCCCCTTCTGGGGACAGAGCCTGCAACCTGGGCACGTGCCCTGATTGGTTGCTAATTGAACTTTGACCTCCTGGTTCATAGGTCAATGACCAACCACTGAGCCACTGTGGCACGGCAGTAGTGACCTTCTATAAAGAAAAAACCTGAGACTGGTGTATGTCTTATTCATCTTTATATCCCCTCCCTCTAGGCTCAGCACATCCTTAGCAAACAGCATGAATATATGTTGAATTGAATTAGTAGGAATGACTGTTACAGTGTCACAGCGGTACTATATATCAGTAGCCCAGAGCTCTTTAGGACACAGGGGGATGATACATTTGGCAGCAATGATTTATGAAAATGTAAGAACAAGGTGCATAGATAAGGGAGGGATCCTGAGAAAACAGCTTCTACTTTAATCTTTAGCTTCACACACAGGTGTTATATCTGTGAGTCTTCAGTTACTTTATATTTTAGGATGTGAAGGGCCATTTTATTTTTAAGTCCACTGAGAACATTAGACTTAAGAAACAATGAGTCTAATTCACTGACACTTAAAATGAAAAGAATCTCAGCTTCCTCTCCCTTGTGTAAGACATAAAGATACCTCATAGAGAGCCAGGACACTCAGTGAGAGCCACACCCCAGAATCCATTTGCAGAACCTCACTTACTTCCTCAGAAACAACTTACTTAAATCTCAGGTGTTCTGAGGAGATGGAGATGAGGCAATGCTTAGAACATTTTTCAAGCTGGCAAAGTTTAAACTGTGGAAGTTCTTACCGGCTTTCCCGAGGGTCCTTCCGGTCCAGGGAAACCAATGTCTCCAATAGGTCCTCTCTCCCCCTGTGGAGATGTCCACAAATGTTAGTCACCAAGAAAGCTTTAAAACTGCATGTGGTGCAACACAAGTACAACGGTTAGTAATGAACTCACCGGTTCTCCTGGAACTCCTGGAGGCCCCTGGGTACCAGGTTTCCCCTGGGAAATCAAACCAAGGAGAACTGTTAGGAGCCAAATTACTGAATGATGCCACGTGTGCAACCCCCACACTCTGAGCTTAATGTGCTGCCAGGCTGTGGCTCTGCACTCAGATGGCACTCCTGGTGGGACAGTCCCAGGAGTCCCTACTCAACCCTGCAGGCTCCTAGGGACAGGCTGGGGAACAGTTCCATGAAAGTGCACATGTGTGTATGTTGGGTGGGTGAGCGGGAAGGATAATAAGTTTTGAAATATTAAGAAAATGCATTTTCATTTCTGGAAATTTCTCTGGTGCCTATTTGACTGGCAGTTCGTCTTTACTTTAACGGGGTGGGAAGGCACAGAGGGTAAACAAAATCTTTCCTAGACTTTGAGTTTCACAAGAAGGTTTCTAAGTTTATAGTAGGATAGCCTGGCAAAGAGCATGTTTGATTTTAAGAGCCGTGTTTTGTTGAAAGGGAGAGGACAAGATCGATTTGTTCCAATACACACCAATAGATGTGTCCTGGAGCAGTGACAACAGAAGAATCTTGCGGTGGGGAGACCACAGGTGAGAAGGATGGTCCCACAGAGTCTGGAAGTGGGAAAGTGCAAGTGTCCAGAGTGGGCATAAAGATGTTGCCTTTGAGAAGGAACTGCCCACGATCCCTTGAACCTAATGTGGTTGGGAAAGACCAACTAAGTGGCGATGTAGGTGTATGGCTGAGACTGTAGAAACCACAGTAGGTTATGAGGGAATCTGAAAAGGGAGGGCTTTTCCCCTGTTTGCTGTTTGGAGTTTTGGGAGGAGACCCCCTCCCAGGTGAAAATATGGCTGAGCAGTGAAGATGGGCAGACGCCAGGCCTGAGAGAGCACCCTGGCTCTCCACAGCCTGTGTGGGCAAGCAGACTCCTGAGGTTCTTGTGGGCCCAAGTGAGGGAGCCGAGGGGTGGAGAGGAGCGTGCTGACCAGAGACCACCCCCACTGTCCATGCATACAGATACTTCCTTCTCTGTCCCCATATGCCATTCTGACAGGGCTGGGGAGGAGAAGGCCTGGCGAAACCCCTGGACAGGCCTGGATATGCCAGAAAGGGATAGACTGGTCTGCTCTAGGAAGGGCAGGGCTGGGTTTCCTTGGTACTCAGCAGAATGGTGGTGTTGTGTCTGTCCAGGTAGGTCTCAACCAGAACAATCACCTTATATAGTTTTTTTCTTACTGTGGTTAAGATACACATGACAAAATCTACCATTTTAAACATTTTCAAGTGTAAAATTCAGGGGTATTAAGTATATTCCCACCATTGTGTAACCATCACCACTATTTCCAGAATGTTTTAACTGTATTATTTTCTGAGCCACTGTCCGGTCCAGTTATAAAGAACTGTCGTGTATTTAATTACACTGCCCTATATTTGCAGGGTGTAAAATTTCTACCCCTTCTTGATTTTTGTAATTGTCACTTCATTCTCTTCATTATGAGGTAAGAAAACTGCAACTACCCCTTATTTCAATCATGCTGCAGCCTTCAAAAATCTCTTTGGAATTCTTCATTTGGATTGAGTCTGTCACTCATTTTTTATCTTTCTTTAAAAAATATTTTTATTGATTTCAGAGAGGAAGGGAGAAGGAGAGAGAAATAGAAACACCAATGATGAGAATCATTGATTGGTTGCATCCTGCATGCTCCCCACTGGGGATTGAGCCAAAACCCAGGCATGTGCCTTGACTGGGAATCAAACAATGACCTCCTGGTTCATAGGCTGCCACTCAACCACTGAGCAACACCAGCCGGGCACTCATCTTTTAAACATCTTCAGTGGTTGCCAATGTTTTTTCTCTGATGAGAGATTTACTTTAGGGTAATAGCCAAAAGTGATCTGTAGCACACGTGGGTGAATACAGTGGGGCATTAAGCTGCATTATACTATGTGGAAGCAAAAACGGGGTATGAGTGAATAAAAGTGGTGTAGGTTGTAAGGGGACTATGGGCAATTCTGCAATTCTGGAAACAAAGTTCCAAATACATTTCTAGGATGGTAGTGAGGGGAGGGGAAAGGAATGGGATAAAGTGTGAGCCAACTTTCAAGAAGAATACCTTCTTGAATAAAAAATTCTGTAGTGTTGCTAAAGAAAATATTTCCATGTTACTTTTCAATCATACTAATATTTTAGCTTGATCTAGAACAGCTGAATAAGGAGATATCCTCTGTAAAGGATGGTTTTCTGTGGACTGTGGACAGATTTAATTAATTGTTGTTCTTAGATTTAGCAATAAAATAGAGTGAAGTAGAGTGGCTACTGGCCTTTTAAGGGATGGGGATGGTGGGAGGTGATGATGGAGAGCAGAGGGGTTCTGTGGCTGGTGGCAGGGGGTTCTGGGTGGTGTTAGGTAGTGCTGGTAGGGCCATTTGTATCTTTCTCATGTTCAAGCACGTGGTTTCCACTGACTTTCCTACCCTGCGCCTACCCTGCAGGGACACTGAGCAGGAGGATAAATGGGCTGTTATTCATAAAGCATGACCACAAAATTTTAATTAGAGATTTGTGAATGAAGATCAGAATGATCCCTGGGGATCAGAGAAATGATTTCAACCTTTCCTGCAGCACTTTCTATTCATCTGAAAAGACCTTGATGAGATTAAAACATTTGACATCAGAGAGCAACAAAGATGATTGATATGATTGAAGGGCTAGTTTATGAGGAAACATTTGCAGCAATAAAGCTGTGCTAATAATGCTGGGCTGAGGAAAATCTTGGGCAGATTGCAGTTTAATGCAAAGAACCTGAACTACATGCCCGAGGATGTAAACTTTACTTTTTGAGGACCAAGAAACCTTGACATATGACAAAAGTAGAGCAACAAAACAAACTTCTCAAAGCGGTGCTTGTATATTAATGTATCATCACAGGTAACTGGCCTACCCTTACCCCATCAGTGAGTTGGGAAGAAAAAAATACAACAAAAAATAAGAAAGAGGTGGAAATGAAGAAAGGAGCATAGTTTTATTTTTTAAACTGGAGGTTTCAGGAACCTTGTATCATAGGAGTTGTCACATGCTCCCCAGTCCTTCTCACAATTCTCAGCTGTAGGTTTACTGTGGAGACAGAACTGTTCACCTGAGAAAATAATGAGAGATAATTTGGACTCACCAACATGCCGGCTATTCCTGGGGGACCCGCTGGGCCTCGATCTCCCTGTTGGGATTAAAGAAAAATGGTGCTTATAATGATATCTATAAAATCTTTACCTATAAAATTAGTGCTCAAAAATCATTTGAATTTGGTAAAGTTTTTCTTTGAAATTGATAAGCATTATCAATGTTAGCTGGTGTGAAGCTAGAGGGTAGATGAAAAAAATAACAAAATAAGTAGCCAATTGAATGTGTTAGTAAAACTAAATCAAATAATCTTAATGAAAGGAAGTATTCATCTGATCATTTCTATGACCTATTGTTAATAGGACCCTATACATACTTGCATCTAAAATTAGTTAATGTTTTCGTTCCACATACTTAAAAGTAATTAATTACAGTACTTGACTTCTACTTAAAAGCTTTCCCTACACTTGTCTTGTTGGATGTAGGGTTGGAATAAAAATATTTAGAACAAGGGATTATGTAGTTCTCATTAGGCGAATTAGAAGATCCCTTTAATTGCTCTGAACAGTAGAGTGACTCAACATTTTATCCAAAGGCAATGTGGTATTTTAGATAAAACTGACCATGCTAAAAATACTAATGATTATATATGGGATAATAAAATGGCAATTTTTATTGAGCAGAACCTACATTATAAACTTCTTAACTTCCTTCAGGGACATAAAAGAAGACCCGATTAAATGGAGAGATAGGTTTTGTTCTTGGAGGACAAGACAATGTTGTAAATGTGTCACTGCTACCCAAACTAATTTATCAATGTAATACAATTCTTATGAAATTGCAGCTTAAATAAATTATAGTATAGTTCACTCAGGATAATAAATAGAAGAGAAGATAAAAGAAAAATATTAAAAGAAGATTAACAATACCATATTTAAACACAATAAAGCCATAACAATCCTATCTAATAAAGAGGGAATATGCTAATTGACCATCACTCCATCACAAAGATGGCTGTACCCACAGCTGAGGCCAAGTTCTCTTAAGGAGCCTTAATGAGCAATCAGCAGTGACCTGAGGCTATGTCCTCCCCTGCCCCCGTGGGGCTTGACAGGGGACCTCAGGCCATGCCCCCCACCCTGGCATCAGGCTGGGGGGCCTCAGGCCATGCCTCCTGCATTGGAACCAGGCCAGGGGACCTGAGGCCACATCCCCCGCCCTGCGGGGCTTGATGTGGGACCTCAAGGTGTGCTTCCTGTCCTGGTGCTGGGCTAGGGGACCTCAGGCTGCTCCCCCTGCCCCAGTGGCAGGATGGGGGACCTCAGGCTGTGCCCCCCACCAGGTGGGGCTTGACAGGGGACTTCAGGCTGTGCCCCCAACCCCGGCACCAGGCCAGAGGACCTCAGGCTGCACCCCCACCCCAGCACAGGGCCAGGGGACCTGAGGCTGCGCCCCCCTGCCTGGTGGGGCTCCCCACCCAGTGGGGCTTGACGGGGGACCTCAAGCTGCACCCCCAGTGCTGGGTCGGGGGAACTCAGGCTGCGCACCCCACCCAGCGGGGCTTGACAGGGGATCTCAGGTTGTGTCCCCCACCTGGCAGGGCTTGACAGGAGACCTCAAGGCATGCCACCCACCCCATCTGGGGGACCTCAGGCCATGCCCCCCATCCTGGCACCGGGCCAGGGGACTGAAGCTATGCCCTCTGCCCGGGTGGGCTTGACAAGGGTGGGACTGGCCGGGTCTGGATCTAGCCCAATGGGGGGCGGGCAGCTGGGTCTGGGTCTCACGTGATTTTGAGGCGCATGTGGGTGGGTGGGGACTTGACTCTGGGTCCCCCTTTTAATGTGCACGAATTTCGTGCACCGGGCCACTAGTAAAAATAATGAAATGTGGGCATAAGATTAGGCAGTATATCAATGCAAAATAACAGAAACCTTAGAAAGAGACCAACATTTATAACAGTATTTTTTTTTTAAAAGAAAGGGATGTATTATTCAACAAATAGTGCTAATAATGGAATAATTTCTTTGAAAAAAATGTTCATTCCTCTTTTTATATTATACTCCATATAAATTTCATGTATATTATGTAAAAATAAAATAATATGAAGTATAAAGTAACTAGAAGAAAATATAAGTGACTATCTGTAGTTGAGTCTAAGAACAAAAGTCATTTAGGGCATATAAACAAAATAAGAAATCATAAACCAAAATAGTTTTATATTTGACTATATAAAAGTTTTATTTACATATGCAATAAGATTAAACATAAAAATTAAAGGCAAAGATGAACTAGATAAAAACTCCAACATATAAGAAAGAAGCAATGTCTTTTACACATAAAGCATAACTAGAGTCAAATAGAAAAAGAACTAAGAAACATGGGCAAATAATGGAAACAGGTAATTCTTGTCAGTTTCACTCTGCTCTTTTTAAATTTTAGGAATTTTACCCTCTTAATGGATATACGAGAACCTTTCATTCAATGGAAACATTTGTATATCTGATAAAGATGAATGTTAAGCAAACTCTCTGACAAGATGGTCCTTCAAACCATCAGGTCTTTGAACTACTCTCCTTAGTGATCTGGCTTCTTTCTTATTTCCAAAGTTATACCTGAGACCTTGTCAATAACAATCACTGCATCCTCTCTATGATCTCAATTTTGTGTATTCCAATCTTGGACCACCATCTCTTATTGTCATAATCTACTCCCTTGGGTACTTGAACTCCCGATACTGTTGATGCCACTGAGACCTCTAATCCATTAATGTACAAATTTTTCATTATCTTTCACTTCCTGGATAGCCTCTCTATTTATCTAGTTTAAACTCCATGGTCACTTGTTATAACCATTCCCTTGTGTATACTGGTAACTCTTGACCCATTGCTACTTCTAGTGCTCAGTTGTCAAAACTGGAACCTTGTTTAAATACAGCTCCCCTCCTATTCTGTACTTTTACCTTAGAGTCTGTACATGGCTGGAAAAGCACTCAAAATTTTGCTGACTAGTCTCACTTCAGTTCATGACAATGAGTATTAAAGGAGCCATCACTCTGTAGTCCCTGAACTTTTCCTCTCTCCTAGAAGATCTTTTCCTTAAATCTCCAACCTCATCAAGGTATCAGATGATTACCTTGCTTTCTCCATCTTAGAAAATTTAATAAATCAGAAAAGAACTTCTATGGACTCCAACCAATTTATCTCTCTACATATCAACATGTGTACCACTATGCTTCTGTTTTCCCACCTGTTACCATAGATGAACTACCCTCTCTGAAGACACACCCTCCATTTATGTGCTAGGTCCCCATCCCTCTTAGCTATTTAGGGACAACATTTCAGCAGTTCTTCCCTTTATTCCTATATCATTCACCAAACCTTTCTACTGGATCATTCTTTTAGCATACAAAACATTCTGGTATTTCTTTAGTCTTAAAATCCATTTTGTCCCGACCAGCATGGCTCAATGATTGAGTGTCCACCTAAGAACCAGGAGGTCAGGGTTCAATTCCCAGTCATGGCATATGCCTGAGTTCAGGCTCAATCCTAGTGTGGGGAGTGCAGGAGGCAACCAATCAATGAATGATTCTCTCTCAATGTTGATCGATCTATCTCTCTCTCTCTCTCTCTCTCTCTCTCTCTCTCTCTCTCTCTCTCTCCCCCTCCCATGCCCCCCTCTGGTTGAGAACACTTAGCATATTTCAAGTACACAGTTTAGTATTGTTATCTATTGTCACCAAGCCATACAACAGATCTCTAGAACATACTTATCTTGCCTGGAACATTCTTCCTGCAGAAGACTTGGCTAGCTCCCCTCACGTGTTTCAAGTCTTTGATCAGCTCTTGCTATTTTATCAGACAACCCTATTAAAAAATCAACTTGCTCCCCTTCAGCACTCCTGGATCCCTTTAACCTGCTCTTTTTCTTCCCATTAGCACTGACCAACAATATTATTTAGTTATTTGTGCTTACTTATTTAATTTCTGTATCCTCTTCTTGGAATATAAGTTCCATGAGGTCAGGGATTTTTGTCTGTTCTTTTCCCTCATGTATTCCCAAACCTAAAATAGTTTCTGGTACAATAGTAGGTGCACAGTAAACATTAAACATGTTTGAGTGTTGAATCAGTGAATGCATTTCTAAGCCCTGTACTTACCTTTATGCCTGGAAATCCTTCCAGCCCTGGCAAACCCATTGCACCAGGTTCTCCCTGTTAAACACGAACACAAGGAACTCAGGAGCAATGATTAAATGAATTTCAAACATTGGTTTTCAAAAGCAAAGATATATTTTGCCGAAAACCACTCCCTCTAACATTGATTGGTAATCTAGCAAGTAAATGGAATGCTCTATTTTGAAGCATTTGTATTCTTGCATTTGGTGTTTGAAAACAGTTTCAGAATAAGGCTATTCCCTGGAGAAGTATGAGTCTATTTTCTGATTAGTTGTTTTTATTCTGACTAGGAATCTAATCAGAATGAATCCCTCCAGTCGGTGGTAACTCCAATTGCAATAAGCATTAGAAGGAAAGGCTGTCTTAATAAAGTCGGCCAATTTGGGAGGTTCCTGGGCTGCTAGATTTCCAGGGAGTAAGACTATGCCCTTTAAGAGCAGAGGAAGATGAGCTCTCACAGCAGAGTTTGTCATCCTACAATCTTCTCTGAACCTGCAGCAAGACATGAATTGTGACCCCAGGAGCAGCATTTCAATGATTTTAAAAGCTACTGATCAGCCTGGCCGGCGGGGCTCAGTGATTGAACGTTGATCTAGGAACCAGGAGGTCATGGTTAGATTCCTGGTCAGGGCACATGCGCAGGTTGCTGGCTTGACCCCCATTGTGGGGCATGCAGGAGGCTGCTGATCAATGATTCTCTCTCATCATTGGTGTTTCTATCTCTCTCTCTCTCTTCCTTCCTCTCTGAAATAAATAAAAATATATTTAAAAAATGTTAGTGATCAAGCTGATGGGTCACTGATAGGAAATGGGTAACCATTTCCATTAAAAAATATTTTTATACATTCTAGTGTGTGGTCTCAAGCTTACTAGAGACTTCTGGTCCTCAAGGAACACATTTAGAAAAGTTAGAGTGAAGGAAACTGCTCACTTTGAACAAATAAACTTTTTTTAAAATATTTTTTTTGTTAATCCTCACCTGAGGATATTTCCCCCCCCCCCCCCCATTGATTTGTAGGGAGAGTGGAGGAGAGAGGAAAAGACAGAAATATCTATGTGAGAGAAACACATTAATGGGCTGCCTCCTGCATGAGACCCAACCAGGACCCAGGCCGGGGAGGAGCCTACAACCAAGGTACGTGCCCTTGACCAGAATCAAACCTGGGACCATTTGGTTTGCAGTCCGATACTATCCACTGAGCCAAACTGGCTAGGGTGAACAAATACACTTTTTAATCAAGAGAGATAAAGTGGGTAGCATAGGACTTGATAATATTTTTTTCTTTTCTCAATTTTTTAAAAGTAATTATTTTTCAATTATAGTTGACACTCAGTATTATTTTATATTAGTTTCAGGTGTACAGCATAGTGGTTATAGAATTATATGATTTCTAAAGCGGGTCCCCCAATAATTCACCTGGCACCATACATAGTTATTACAATAACATTGACCATATTCCCTATGCTGAACTTTACATCACTGTGACTATTTTGTAACTATCATTTGAATTTTTTTTTAAATCCTCACCTGAGGATATTTTCCCATTGATTTTTTAGAGAGAGTGGAAAGACAGAGAGAAATATCGATGTGAGAGAAACACATCAATTAGTTGCCTCCTGCACAAGCCCTGACCAGGGCCCGGGCTGGGGAGGAGCCTACAACCAAGGTACATGCCCTTGACCAGAATTGAACCCAAGACCCTTTGGTCCACAGTCCAATGCTCTATCCACTGAGCCAAACCGGCTAGGGCTCAATTTGTACTTTTTAATCCCTATACCTTTTTTTACCCATTCCCTCCAACCCTCCTCCCCTCTGGCAACCATCAAAACAGAGACAGACTCATTGATAATGCTTCAGAAATCTTTTAAAATGTCTATGACTATGTAACCTGTCAATAAGAAAAAAAGATATTCAAATCCTATTCTACATAAAGCTCTGTAAAAGAGTCTTTGGGTTATTGACAAAGGAAATAAGCATTTGATTCTCTTTGTTTACAATCCCAACAACCCTTAGGACAGAGAAAGGTACTCAGCCAATCAATATTTGTTTGAAAGCAGCTAATAATGAAATATTTAATTGAAAGCCACTTATAAATTGTATACCAAAGAAATGAAATGGAGCACCTCAGAAAATAATTGAATTTAGGGTAGTTTTCATCTATAAAGGTCTTTCCAATCCAAGTGAATAATTTATCCTTTATTATAATGTTTGTTTTTTTAAAAAAAGCCTTTCTCACCTTAATCTGCAGTTATTAATTACAAAACTTTAATGTTGCAGAAAAGCTAGTGAGAGGTCTAGGTGCCCCTAGATGATTCAGATGTTTTGTGTGTGTGAGGAGGAGAAGGAAAGACCAGGAGGACATTTTTATCAACAAGATGAAAGAAAATTAAAATTAGGATGAAAGATATAGGTGGTGAATGCATAACCAATGTTACAGATAAAGCTCTGGCTGGTGTGGCTCAGTTGGTTGAGCGTCTTCCCATGCACCAAGAGGGTTCTGGTTTGATTCCCGGTCAGGGCACACGCTAAGGTTGCTGTGGCTCGATCCCCAGGAGGAGGAATGCAGGAGGGAGCCCAACTATGATTCTCTCTCCTCCATCTTAAAAAAAAAGTTACAGATAAAACAAGGGCAGAATGAGTAGCAAAACAAAGGAAACTTCTTGGTGACATGTTTGAGGTTTGAAAATGCTGGTCAAAATCATGCTTTCAGGGGAAAACAAACTGGCTTTTAATATTCAGTGCCCCATAACAAAAATACACTCTTCAATCCATCTTCTTTGAAAATAATTTAGATGTGAAAAGATTACTTTGTATGGTTTGTTCTTTTGTTCATTTAAAATTTATTCATCTAGCTTTACCAAACTGTAAGGAAAGGGCCTTACGTTTTCTCACATGATGATGGAAAGTGGTTTGAAAGTTTACTTCTTCAATTTCAGAAACATTTGAGTTCAGGTATATACCCTGAAGTTAAAAGGATATACAAATGGAATATAAAAGATGGAACATATGCTTATAAAGGACATGAAGGGAAACACTGCCAACAAATAAAGGGGATGTAATTGAATGTGGCGGAACTTTCACAGTGGCGCCCCCTGGCTGAGAAGGACGCTGGAGAACAATGACCAGCCTTTGGGCAGCTGAGGACAGGATCTCTTTCTGTGCTGAGTGTTAACCTCCTGATACATTACTCCCAAGAAGCGGGTTTATGACAGCACAGCACATCTCCTGCAGAATAATTGCCTCACATTCAAAGCAGATAAACAGTCTCCCTGTTTTCTTTTGCTGGGGAGATGGCCGACATATTAAGGGATTTCTTTCCAGTAACTATTTCTCTTCTACAATCTACTTAACATGGAATCAATCATCAACATTGTTCTAGTAGAAGAAAGTGTCCCATTTATCAGGAGCTGTATATGTGCCTTCCTTCATCACAGGGTGATTTTAAAACACAGCGATGAAAGAGACAAACGCCAAGGGCAGTGACATCAGGATGGATGCGTCTTACAAATGAAGAGCACACTGCTGGCATCTCTTCGGTGGCCCGCCTGCTGCCTCCAGCACATTAACATCTAAGAAGGCAGGGCATCTCTGCCTGATGCTCGCTTTCAAACTTTAATCAAGACCTATTTGCTAAGTGATATAAAACATGGGAATATACATACCACTGCGCCAGGATCACCTTTTGGGCCCTATGAGAAAAACAAGGAAAGTTATTTTTAAAAGCATGACTGAAGCAAAATTACCAAATAGGAATCATTTTTTTTTTTGGTCTGATTTGCTTTAATACACATGAAAATATTTGCAAATTTTGTTCTGCTACAGTTTGGATTCGAAGAATAAGATGAAGAAACATAACTTGATGGAACTTTCATGACAGCAATTGATTGGAAATTGATTTAGTTCTTAGACTTTTAATGTGAAAAGTGGCAGAGCGATGCATAATGCTATTTTTCATTATTTTGGCTGTGTACATTTTCTCAGTTTTAGTATAATTGCTTTCATTATGTCCTCCAGCATAAAATTTTGGTTATATCCATAACATGTATTTTTGTGTATGCACTTAGGAGTTATTTTTGTTTGCTTTGTTTGTTTTAGTTGTGGTTGTTCAGCTACGGTATGCTTGGTGATAAACAACTGTACTCACAGGGGGGCCGGGGGGCCCTGGATAACTGGGAACAGTCACGCCTCCCTTAAAAAAAAAGATGACAAGAATTATATTAATCCATAACCAAAAAACTATTGTATGTAATTATAAAGGCAAATACCTGGATTTTATATAAACTGCTCATTCCATTTCCTTCAGTGAATGGCACACCCTTAGGAAAGAAATGAGATATAGAATTATTCTTTTATCTTTTTATGGAAAGGTATTTTTCCTGTTCTATTTTAGAAAGTGAGTTTAATACCATAAGTAAAATAACACAATATTTCTGTTTTTGGCTCTTCCAAAGCAAATACAGAGGAAAAATGGAAAGGAGTGTGAACTCCACCTGGAGCACACAGGCACATCCAGTTGGGGTATGATTAATGTTCAGATTTGACAGGCGAGACACTAATGCACTCAGAGGAAAATATTATTGGTGCATTAAAATTCAGTTTCTGAATTGCCGATTTATGCAAACTGTTTATAGCCCGCTGACCTGCAGGCTATACCACAGTCCTGCTGATGAAGATGTGAAGAGGGAACAATTTGGCTACTGAAAAGTAATTTTTTTTCCACAGTCTCTTCATAATAAACAGAAAATTAAGGTTAAATGGTATGATGTTACTCACAACCCTCTGTGGCCATTTCTACAAAAACATATTCCTTAGAACAACGGGGAATAAGAACTTCCTAATAAAATTGGTCTGTGATTGGAAAGTCCCAAAGTAACTAACACAGAGAACTCATTTGAGACCTTTAAAAATCACACACGTTGGCATTCAGGTAAAATTTGCATATGAAAATTTTACTTAGGAGCTTTTATCATTTTAAAAGAAATTTCCATACAATTACTAATCTATATTTCTCTTTTTAGGACTTCCACATTTCCAGTGCACAGTTGAAGAAGCCACCATTTCACTGTTTTAGGATAATGGTTATCATTTGAAGACTTGCATCTTCAAATCACTAGTGATGGAAGAAAAACAATGCTCCATTCATTTACGTCTTTATTATTTCACTCATTAATTTGACAATTGCTGAATGTCTACCATATTTTAGTGTGCTAAGTCCTGGAACGATGAAGGGTAATTTTCTCCGAGATACCCTCCCCACCCCAAAGGTGAGAGGTTTCCCCCCAAAAGATAACATTAATCTGTCTTGAAGAATAAGTAATTTTTGAGGATACAGGGGGAAGAGAAAGATTTTTTAAGCCCATTATAAAATATAGGTCTCTTTTGTATGTTCAGTTTATATTTTGCTGCTTGGTCCACTGGAGAGGGAGTGTATTTTAGGATTTGAGCCCCAAATGCTTTCTGCCCTGTTTTCCTGCCAAGGGAGAAGGTAAAAAAAATGAAGACCAGGTTTAGGAAAACAGAGTGAAAATCCCTTCTTTGTGTGTGCAAAGTCTACATTCACATGAAGACTATCAACATATCTCTGTGGTCTTCATAAAGTCACAGAGGAATTCTGCCCCTCGCCAGTGAGTTTGGCTTCTAAAGTATTCCTATGAGGCAGGGTGGACCAAAGTTCTGCTGTGATTTGAGCGTGGCCCCACACGAGGGCAGACTTGCTACAGCGAGAGGTACCTCTTCTGTTCTCTGCCTCCTGACAAAGTGCACATCTGTCTCAATCAGGAGCATAAAAACACCGATGGCTCTTGTACATTTTATCCAGTAGGTGCTATATAAATAGAATTTCCTTCCATAATGGACCGCAATGAACACATATAACATAATACCAAATCCTGCACCTACTCACATTGTTGTAAGGGTTCTCTTTTTAAAGCCCACCTGTTTTCTGTGAATGAGGCTGGTTGAGGGTTAATGACTTTCCCATGACCCTCCAGGCAGGAAGTGGAGAGTCGGGGCACCTCCCAGGTCTTCTGAATCCACAGTAAGGAGGTCTGCAGTATGAAAATCTGAGCACTTCTCATTGGAGCAGAGCTAAAGGGGAAACACCAGGTCTCCCCAAAGCTATCCTGGCTAACATTTATATGGATACATAAAACTCAGATGACTTTTTATCCTTAAGAACACCTAACTGTAGTCTGACCTCTGAGATACAGAAGTCATAAGTAGACACACACAAATTTAACTTTTAAACCTGAAACAACTCACAGGTGGTCCAGGAGGTCCAGGTCTCCCAGGAGGTCCTTCACTGCCCTGCAAGGGATATTCAGACCAAAAATCAATGGTTTAGACATTTCCACCCCAGGCTGATGAACCAGATTGTACCTGCTCTGAGAATCGCATTCTGAAATCAATATGGGCTGTCATTTTGTTTTGGCCTTGCAAGGTCTTATTCAGCTTGGCTTTTCTCTTTCATCAGGAAATACATGTCTAGGCCACAGGAAAGGTAAATGCCTTTTCCTACACTCATTCAAACTCTTACTCTGGGAGCCCAGGGAGGACACTTATTTTTAGATGGAGCCAGACAACCCAAGTAATCCCATCCTGAACTTGGAGTGCAACTGGGGGAACTCTCCACTTGTGGGGGTGCAGAGCAGAGCTCCTACAAGCAGGGGACAAACCACTCACTTCAGCCTCACCTCTATGCCTTCAACTTTTGGGAACCAGAGGGATCAACTGCAAAATTTGACCGAAGTAGAAAATCACAACCTATTACATGTCTGCAGGAGGAAAAACCTCTCACTTCCTAAGTTCATATTAGACTTTATAACCAAGTCAGGCATGTCCCACTGAACAGAAGTGACTGTGGTTCGACACTCCTTCAGATAAATGTTCTATACAAGCCTCAGACATTCTGTTTACAGGAGAAGCAGACTGAAAAATGAATTCAAGTTGAAACCTGAAAAATGGATTTCACTTTTATTTCTATAAAATACAGAATGCTTATCAGTCTATAACAAGCAGAGGTATTCTGGTCCCTTTGGTGCCTTTAATAAGTTATTCCTCTAAATTTTCTTTTATAATCTTTTAAGTCCCTTAAGACCGTTGGTATGAAATGGTTAATTAAAAAAGAATTCAGAGACAGTAGAATTCCTACTTACTATGCCCCCAAATTTTGAGGGATTTCAGCCCATTTCCATAAATTTAATGAAGGATTTCATTCCAATCTTCCATTTTTAAAGGAAAGTATCATAAAAAAACCCTTTTGTTTGTATCTTTGTCAATGAAAATAAATTGCAAGTAAAGTTTTTCTTGCAATGTGTCTGATTGAGAATGTGACAATGAGTATATTGTATCTTTGCCCAAACTGCTTTGATGATGGCTATCTCTCCAAGACATGTCATATTCTGCTGACTACGGGCAGTGTCCTTCCAGAATTATGTCATAGTTCTCACGAGCTATGAGAGGACACAAACAAGGAAAAATATGTGCCTATTGAAAAGACTTTTATTCCTGGCACAAGTAAAAGACATATTTTCATCCTCAACTGCACCCTAAAGCTCATCCAGTGTGGAATTCCACTAACTTCAAAAGGCAAATCTCTGACTGAATAATTTCCATAGAGAACAAAGAAGAAAGGCTGGTGGGGTTGGGCAAGCTCCTTGGAATACTATGAGAAAAATATGTGTTGAGAGACTATTTAGAATAAGCACATTGTTTCCTTTCACAATTTTTGGGGATGCCTTTGTTCCTTGATGCCATTTTGTCCCATTTTGTTCATTTCAGGGTAGAAGCTACTTGCGTGCCTCGTGTGGACTTTTGATTGTTACTTCCCTCATCTGCATAGCTAGTCTTATTTCACTCATTTTCTGGCTCTGTTTGGATTCATATTGTGGGGCCTATTTAGATTCTAAATCAGGTAAACTTATGAAGCCCTGTGGCCTTCCTGTCTATCTCCTGTATTGCTGTTCCTCCCTTCTGATCACAGCAACCCATTTGTGTAATCAGCAGCCTCCCCAGGAAATAAGCCGTCCTGGTGAGGAGAGAGAAGGAAGCTAGGCAGTCAGGAATTGGGACCATGGGGGTGGGAAAATAAAATCAGGGAACCCAGCTAATGGAGTCGTTAAGGCATCTCAACTGAGTGGGGAAAGAAGGACGCCTATGAGGCATGAACTTTAAAATGTATAGATGTTGCTAAGACAGGTAGCTTGCAGATAACCAATCACAAGACAGTGAGGCATATAACCAATCCCAAGAATATTATTAAGGCATAATTCTTTGAAAAGACCATTTAGGAGCTAGCAAGGTGTAATCCACCCTCTAATTAGAAGGTGCGCGCTTCCTCTCACCCTCACCCTTCTCCCTGGCATGCAATGGGTTCCTGACATTCCTGTGGTGGGGGAGCACATCCCTGCACCCATGTGGCTTAGGGCCATGTGGGGCTCCACACATGGACTAATAGACTTGAAGACCCAGCTGTCACATGGAAAGGAAGTTCTGGGCACTGGCCTGCTCCTGGAACCCCAGCTGCACCTGTTCCAGGGCTGGCTTCTCTCAATAAACTTTGGTTCCACTAGTCATTTTTGTCCGTGACTTCATTCTTTGGTTTTGCAAGACAACGAACTCAGACTCAAAACCCCACCTTTTGGGTTCACTACTGGTTCCTTAGTAAATTTCTCCTATGACTCTCAAATAATAGAACCCCTCGATTTTCTCAGCAGCCTCCTAGTTATTGGACTCCTAGCCCTGATGACCAGCCTGCTTTCTGAAGCCTGGGCCCCTGTGGCTGGAACTCCCGACACAGACAAGAGGTGCTGGAACTGCACCTCTTCAGGAGGCTGCTCCCACTCCCCTTCCACAAAGCACCATGCCCAGGACCCTGGATCCAGCTTCGACTTTTGCTATATGGCACCATTGTTCACTTCATCTTTCCTCTAGGAACATATCTCCTGTATTCGTTCGGGCCACTTTTTGACCTATGTCCTTCTAAGCCCACTATCAGAATAGCTATTCCCTGACATCAGTTCTTCTGTGATGATCTCTCTGTAAATGGTCTCAGTCTACCTCGACCCCAGGCCCCAGTTCAAACACGAAGGGAGGCTTCTCCTCTGTACCTTGTCACCCTTAGTTCCAGAGGGACCCGGATGTCCGGTTCTTCCCAACAAGCCCTGTAAAACACAAAACTAAGTTTGCTACAGAAAACAACAACAAAGTGGCCACAGGGTATTGACGGTCTAAAACTGATACATTTTGAAGGTCATTTAATCCTAATTAAATCAATCCTACAAGCTTCCATTTCTTCAGGCTGATGCAGCAGCTGTAGCCTGCTGATAAGCTCTTGCAAGGGTAAAATTTGTATTTGTGGCTGCTTTTCACCTTGGCCAACCACATTTAATGACCTTAATTGGAACCTTTTGATACATTTAAGAATTTAGCCTTGCTGTTTAAATGGCAATTTACATAACATTATGCTTTCCTAAATGAGCTATAATTTTGGTAGCGATCAACATTTTACATACTTCAAGACGCAGCAGAATTAACAATATGCATATTGAGTTATGTGATCTGTAATTTACCAATGGAAAATAAAATTTAATGTTAATTCTTTTTTGAGAATAGAGTTAGCTATAATTTTCATGGTTCCTTTCACAACCCTCTCTCTTAATTTTTAATTTTAGTCTACAATTTAAAGCCAGGTTTGTTCTACATAACTGTGGTGAAAGCAAAAATGATAAAATTTTAATTATGGCAAATCCATGATTCAAAACATTAAGGAAAGTGATTACATTCCCACTTGTGTGGTAAATGCCATTTGCACAGGAACGCTAAGAAGGGAAGATTTGGAGAACTTAAAATAGTGTTGCTATCTCTAGCAAATAAAATACAATGTTTGGGCCCTGGCTCCTGTGGCTCCTTTGGCTGAAGTGTGGTCCCATGCATTGAAAAGTCTCGGGTTTGGTTCCTGGTCAGGGCACATGCATGGACTTCAGTTTCAATCCCTGGTCCTTTGCTTGTAAGGGCAACTGATATATGCTATAGAGCAACCAATCTATGTTTCTCTCATTGATATTTCTCTCTCTCTCTCCCCCTCACCCTTACTTTATCTCTAAAAATCAATGAAAAAACATATCCTTGGATGAGGATTAAAAAATACACTATTTGGGACTATTTGTTCAGATGAAATTAAGATTGAACTGTGTGTCCTATATTTTAACTGGAAACACTAGACTTGAGCTTTGCTTTAATGAGAAATTGGATCTAGTAGGTGGAAAAGGAAAATATATCCTATTTTTGGAAACACAATATAACCAAAGACACAACGGCGATGGTGTTGTGTCTGAGCGATGGTGTTGTGTCTGAGGGTAAGTGAGAAAAGGCACTGAGTAAAGTAGAGGCATTTAAATTCATAAATAGGAATGAAAATAAATTGAATCTGATGATCCATGACCAATTTTCCCCTGTAGAAAATAAATTCTTAGTTTATGGTGCTCAAGAATGTAAAGGTGTAACCATCTAAATATCTCTTCCAACTGGTTAATGCCAAGAAATTACAATGAAAAAAATGGAATGTTCTTTTCTATCCAACTTCTTTTCCAATAACTAGCTTAATCCCAGACTGATTTCTGGTCAGATAGCAATCCTGAACAACCTTAAGTAATACCAAATGAAAATCTGAGATGGTAGATACTACTTTTCTATGCAACAGCTGGATAATCTACATAGAAGCACAGAGAACAAAAAACAATGAAAAATATTAGTTCACCTTCATCACTCCAGCAGGTATGAACAGGGCAGGAGAGTTCTAGCAAATACTTACAGGGGGTCCAGTTGGACCTGGAGCACCCGGAATGCCTGGAATTCCTTGAAGACCCTAGAAGAGATCGTTCCTACCATAAAATCTATCATATCAGTGAAAACAAGGCATTTTACTTAACCAGATAATTTTACTATTGAAAATTAAACATCTATGTTGACTAATCAAAAACCATGATATGTGCCCTATTACAAATACCAGATTTCAAAGAGTCTTGTGTAAAGGGGAGGAGGAGATTAATGGGGAACAAAGGGGGACATTTGTAATATTTTCAACAATAAAGATAAATTTAAATAAAAGAGTCTTGGGAAAAATCTTATGTGTGCTTGTGTTAAATAATGTGGACATATTTTTTCTTCAAGATGATATCATCCTCACTGGCAATACTATGTGTGAGTGTGTGTGTGTGCATCCACATGTGTGAATGGTATGAGTAAGGATTTTGTACTGGCTCTTTTTATTCACTCACCATTAATTTTTTTTACAGGTGTATAAGTAGAAAGAAAAATATTTCCTTTGGGAATGGCACCTCTAAATATCTGGAAATTATAAATGCTATGCCACAAATTGCTTTATCTAAAAATACCTATATCTTCATAAAATTCTCTCCATATGTACATGTATAAAATATGCATTTGCTTATGTATTTGTTTTGCTACTTTTAGCTTCAGCACTGAATCAGCCTAGAGATGCTGAGTGAGTCTTTAGGCAGTCTAATTTATAAGCTTGGGACTCATTAACCTTTGATGACCACATTAAACTTTAAAATAAACCTCAGTCCATAAATAAAAAAATCATTCTCGGCAGTCTTTTTCTGAACAAGCTGAAATTTTGGAGTAAGGGTAAAAGTTACTATGGATGCATAAAGGGCAATAAGATAATTTTAGAAGACAAGGTGGTCATTAAAGAAGATGAATACATATTAAGGAGTAGGACAGTCAATTTAGCATATAGTGCCAAGCTAAAATATAAATTAAAATTTATTGCATAGATATTCAGGGACCACTAAGTTCTTTCCCTACTCTGACATTTTCATTTTGCAAGTCCTAGCCCAGTTGATACAAGAAAATTTATTTATTCATTGTAATAATTTATGGCTGACAATATTTTCTGGCCTACTTATCAATTATTATTCTGAGATATTGTAGGAAGGCCTACATTCCAAGCAAGAATTTACTTTGACTGTAAGATGTGTGTTCTATTTGCAACTTACAAATTGCTACCTCGAGTTGTGAAACATCTGCAAAAACATAGAGAATAATGTCACTTTTTCTAAGACCAATAAACGGGCAACTCCTGTCTTTAAGTTCCCAGATAGAACTTAATTTTCTGGAATTCCCTATGTAATAAGAGTCTTGTACAAAATATTGTGTACTCTGTTAAAGATCCATCAGGTGTCCTTAAGAAAGGAAACACTAAAATAGCAGAGGAATAATAGCAATGGATTTCAATTCACCAAGAGGATAAAGTATCTATTCTGTTAAATCAATAAAAATTAACTTCTAGTAAATTTGACTTAGAGTCCCTTATAAAAACCCTGAATTCCAATTATTTCCTGCTTTTTTTGTCATTACCTTCTCAATCACCTCTGAAGCCTACCTTTTGAATCTAGGCACTTAACAGCTATTAGAATATTAAAATCAGATACCGTGCTTGTATTTCAATGAAACATTCTATGGAGCATGAAGAAGCAAATACTTAACAACTCTTACTTAATTTGAAAATAAAATGCCCTTATAGTTTTATTTATTAATGAAAATAAATGTTATATTTCTATTCTTCAATTTTTAACTTGGAAAAAATCAAGAGCCAATCCTCAGTTTTCTAGAATAGGATCAATATTAATGAAAAAGAATAATACACAATGATCATTTATAATTTGAAATAAAACTCCAACTCAAAAAATAGATCTACTACATACCGTTATGATTTCCTGCACTAATATCAAGGTTAATATATGCCAGATGGCTTACTTACTTTCATTAAGAATTATTAGCATCAAAACTGTTTAAATTAACAACAATTCATCATCCTAATAGGTTTTTCTAATAGTTAATGTGAATTATGCAGGAAAAGAATGATACCCTGAGCATCACCATGGCTTTGAGTCAGAAACTTATACCATCATCTCAAAAGCACATTTGACTTTGAACCTTAGTCTGGGGATGGGCAACTGATTTAAGCTAGTACAAACAGATTCTTTTCTCCCAAGAGTTTGAGAGTTGAGCAGACACACTGACAAAACAAGGTCATTGAAGTTGAATCATATTAGAGCCAGGTTCCAGAGAAGTCCTGCTGAGTTCTGGGGCTGTTCTTATCTCTATATTGGTTCTTAACTATTCTTCCCATCCTACTAGCTATCTTGGGATATTTGTCAGTGAAAGCCCCCTTCTCCAACTCTGTGCTTTTTTTTTAATTGTCTTTTTAAAAAAAATAAATTCTTTATTGTTTAAAGTATTAGGAGTCTCCTTTTTCCCCCATTGACCTCTCCCCAGCCACCCCCACCCCCAAGCACAAGCCCTCACCCCCCTACTGTCTGTGTCCAATGGTTTTGCTCATATGCATGCATACAAGTCCTTTGGTTCATCTCTTACCCTCACTGCCCTGCCACGCTGCCCCTCCTCCCCCGCCCCGCCCACCCCAGCCTTCCCTTATACAACCCCTGGCTTTTATTTTGGGAGAGCTGGAATTATCATCTGCTACATGAAAATAGAAACATAGCAACTGATATATTAACTTTGTGCTTTAATTTCATTGTCTTAAAAACTGGACCATTGATAATAAACCTTAACATATTAATATATTTAAAATGTGCTAACATTTGAAAAGACCTAACTAAGTCTTTGTTTTTATTTGTTTCAGTATTAAAAATGAACTCCAGAAAAATTGATGTCTTTCTTTTGATGAGTTACATAAAGAGAATCAATAGGACTATATTATCAGAGAAGAATCTTTTACCTCATCGCCTTTCTCCCCAGGTATCCCAGGGTAGCCTCGTTCTCCTTTGCTTCCCTAAAAAGACAATAAATTCAGCAAGTACACTAAGTCACTTTGTCGTCTTTTGAAACAATGATGGTATCTCTTCTCAGGATACTTGGGCCTTATAATTTGGACAGAGTTAGGGAACAAATAAATTACATTTTCCAATGGCTTTATACCAATTTTCCAAAAATACTTTGCAAGAAATAGTGTATTTTAAAACAGGTTTCCTTTTTTTCACATTGAATTGAAGGTCACACAAAGGAGAATGAAGAAGAGACCTTCCTTACCTTTGGTCCTTCTCTGCCTGGGATTCCTGGAGGACCCCGTGGTCCTATGTCACCCTGGAGGACAGGGTAGTAATAGAACTGAGAGAAGGCACTATGTGTCACCTACGAAGCTCATCAACACCCAGCCTGCCTTCTTACCTTCTGGGCTATAGAATCGTGCTTTCCAGGCTCACCAGCGCCTCCTTCTTCTCCTTTGTTGCTTTTCAGCCCAGGGACACTGGTTTGGCAGTTGCCACAAAAGTTCTAAGGAGTGAAAAGACAAGGTGACTGAGAGATTCATGAAAGTCATCTATAAAAGGGAGGTTTGATCAAATTTGGAATTCTAATTGAACTTTTGCCAGAGATAAGTGATAGGACAATTGCTATATCATCGCCTTCAGAAACTTAATTTATCCAATTTGAAAAAGACTACTTTTTGTGCCATAAAAATTACTTATGTACCTAGTCACTAATATCTGTTTATGATACTGGTGAGCTATTTAAAAAACATGTCTATGATGATATCTAAAAGGAAAATTCTAAATAAATAAGGAATAGTCATGTCAGTCAAGAACGCAGACTGAGTTTCAACTGCCTAGTAGCATGTTTAAAAAAGAGGTGGGGAAATTAAGAATGAAAAGAGAGGTGGTATTATAGTTTAGAATAACCAGCAAGATTACAGAGCTCATACAGCCAGTACAATAAATTCTTAAAAGAGAAAGAAAGAGAAATCTGTGACGAAAGGATTTTTCTTTTCTGAGAGCAAAATTAGTTAGAGAATTCTACATAGTTTACCAACATTTTAGTTGTCAATGGAAGCACTCATGTGAGAAATAATTACTTGAGTGACTTGCACCTGACTTCTATGTCAGATCCAAGTACAGATAGGAAATCTAAGTGGAATTACCTTTCCATTGCCTTCTCCGTAACCTTTAGCTGATTGGGAAAGGCTTGAATTTAAGTGTCTGAGCTTCCAAGATAAATGTCTTATCATGTATCTAAAGAAAAGTTGTCTGCAAAAAGCCCCGGAAAGGCTTATTGTTAAATAAATTGTTAAATAAAAATATTATCAGAAAAGGCACAGAATAGGGACCAGTGGATGGGGGAGAAAGTTTAGTTTTAACAGTTGACAGAAGATAGGACGCTAGAAGCCTCTACTCTTTCATCCTTTTCACCAAAGGGAAGATTCTTTAAACAGGAAGAGGGAACTAAAGCTTGCTATTGTGAAGTTAGAAAAAAATTTGCTCATGGCTATTCAAGTTCAATATTTTTGACCCATTGAAAATTAGCATAAGTCTGATTTCCAAATAAATTAGTTTCCTTGGAAAACTAATTTTATATTATAGTGAAAAGATTCTAAGGCAATTTGTCTAAAAAAACGCTGGGCTAGTGTTCTCTTCATGGTAGGCCTTCTTAGTTCTCTTCATGGTGAGATATATAATGGGAACTAAAGTATTCATTGTTTCTTAAACTAATTTTACCATCAGGATCTTTTTACAGAGGCAATGTGTTGGTAGAGGCATTAAAAAAATACATATATAATTGTAGACTACCACTTATAATGTCTGAAAAACTATAATGAGGGAGAGATGCCTGAGGACTTAAGAGAACCAAAAAGTTTTTCATATTTAAAAAAGTATGAAGAAAACGAACTATTGTATCTATAGACATACATATAAATGTGGCATATCAAAACAGAGCAAAACCCTGGTATGTCAATATACAACAACATTTTAGAATAGAGTATTCAATTGATTATTTTAATAAAACATAAAATATGGTAATTATTAAGAGTCAATAGAATATTCTAAGAGTAATTTCAAACTGTCTTCATTTTCTTTAGGATTACCAGAATGGTAAATTAATTTTCATTAATGGTAAATTAGTTTTTATTAAGCTTCTTAAAAAAATATCTTAAGATTTCCTTATGAAGAAGATAAGGATGCACCAATTATTAGCCAATACACAATCTCATTCAAAGAGGGAATAATGCACAGGTTAACCAACACGATGGTGTTTGATAGGGTATCATTTGGGTATGGAATTATTTCAGCTCTTTTCAATACTTTAATCAAAGATATTTTTGAAAACAGAAATCAGGAAGACCAAATTTGCTAAAGACTCAGGACAGAGAAGGAGTGTTAATGAGTTGAGTACCAGGTTCAGGATTTAAAATGGCATTATTAAGTTGGCTTAATAGAGCCAATCCCCAATCTAAATTCCTGTATTAGATTTTGCTTTGGGGAACTACATGCTTTCCTATTCTATTGAATACAGTTTGTTGGGACTATCAGTCAACACGTCCTGCCCGCCTCTTGCCAATTGGCTCTCCTGGGTCTCAGAGCCTCAGCTGAGATGCTAGGACTGGAAGAATGGCAGAGAGCTTTATTAGAGGGATGCTGCCCTGATGAAACTGTCTACATTCCAAGAGCCTTGCAGTCCTGGTCCCTCACCATGTCAGAGCCTATTCTGTCTTTTTGAGCCACCCCATATCCCATCGGGATATTCATTTCTGCTTAAGTGTATACATTTTTGATCCTTACAGTAAAGAACCCTAACTATTTTGGAATGGTATAACACTTACAATTCTTCTATTTACAACACTGCTGCATTGTAAAGAACTGAGACAATGTCTGAGGACCTGTATTCCTATGTTCATGTTATACTTATGAGCTGTGTGACTCTGAGCAAGTTACTTAACTGCTGGGAACTTCAGTCTCTCAGCTACAGAATGGGGATACTACCACAGTTTGAACTAACAGGGTTGTTGTAAAATTAAGTGAGATTACATAAGTAGAGCAGTACACTGCCTGGCATGTAATTGTAACTCATTAATATAAGATCTTCCTGAAATTCCCATAAATATTCTTTTCTGACTTATTAGATAATGTTGGCCTTTGAAGGTTTTAAAAACTTCTATAATATATTTTTATATATAATCATATTGAAATTCATATTTACAGTTACATATATCTATTCTCAAAACTTTAGTCACCTAACAAGTACATATACTAGAATTCCTGAGTGTTTTGAATTCAACAAATATTCTTGCCTGCCTACTACTATGTACCTAATTGTACAGAACACTGGGTAAATGCCAGGAATATAAAATAAATCACATATACACACACATAGCCCAAATGTATGTCTCTCTCTCTGTGTGTATACACTTATACACTGTCCATTCACACACAGACAGATAAAACACATTAACATTTGAACATAATGAAAAGAATCAGATTTTCATGTGGGTTCACTCTATCTTAGCATACCATGAAGAAATGCAAGTACATAGAGCTATGGATGTCCCATTATTATTCCCTCCCATCTGTTTTACAAATAAAACACAGTAAAGTATTAGAGAAAAATGGCAGCAAGATTTATTCCCTCTGAGATGGAAAGAAGTAGACATACTTTTTATTTGACAGAGTAACAGGTGTTAAGGCAATTGCTGGCTTTGGAACTTGGGAGTTCATTTTGTAAACTCCCATGATATCAAACCTCAGCCTTGCAATAAAGCTGTTTATTGAGAAGCACTGGTTTTCATCCTGGGTCTGGCCAGGGCAGATACAGGGAGGAGGATTAGGTTTCTCAGTGGTGAGCCAGGGTGAGTAAACACCCATTAAGAGAGGAGAGAATTATCTACTCAAGGGTGTCAGTGACAGGATTCCTTCCCTGTGGTTCATCTCAGTACTATCATCTCTCCCCTCCCCCGCCCTTCTACACCAAAAATGGGAAGGTGGTGATGAAGGAGAGAGTAGAAGGATTAGTATAAAGGGCACAAGATACATAAAAATACATGTTCCTTTTTTCTATCATATAGATGTTCTGCCACTTAGAAATTGAATTTTAGTTCAGGCTAAGCAATTAACTCAATTTCTTATAAAGATTTCCTGTCTGATTTTTCCTGGAAATTAACATGTAATTTCTTACATAGCAACAAAGTACCTTGAGCAAAACACCGATGTCTCCCAAGAGAGGAAGTGCAATCTGTGGTTGAGAAAGAAGCAGATCCATGTATTTATACAGGCACACAATATGATGCAAACATTCAACACAATGTAGACATTTTAAAGAAATACTCATTATTCCTCTACTACAAACAACCAAACACATGCACATTATTGCTTTGATTCTGTGTCTCTATTTTATGTTTTCATGACCATGGCAACCTTTATGCCAACCCTAACATATTACTGGTTTTACACTTGATCTTAGCCAAAAGGCTGAGAAGCAATTTATTGTTAACGTTTTAAATAATGCATAAAGGTAAATCATTTATTCAAAGAAAATCACTCCTCTGCCAGGCAAATTATCAAGCTGTTGAAAAATATAAAAAGTACAGTCTGAGTTTGCCTTAAAGTTCTTTCTCACTGAAACTTAAAAGAGCCTATATGTGGCTTAAGGGAAGGGCAAGACAGATCTGGAGGGAATTCAGGCAGTGTTTTGGCCTCATGCCTTAAATTGTCCCTTCAAAGAGACACTGTAAACCCAAGTAACACTTTACAAGATTCCCAGATGATGCACCATGATTCACTCAGTGGTGGAGTTCAAGAACAGCTGAAACGTGCCTCTGCATGTAGCTTATAAAGGCACACAGGGCCCAGCCAGTGTGGGAACTAGAAGGATTTGTGAGGCTTAGAACTGAGAGGCCAGATTTGGATTTTATTATACAAAACTCTTAATACAATGTCATGTCCCATATGGCCTCTCAAATTATAGCTGCTGAATCTGAGGCTATTTAAAGATTTCTCTGTCACTCAAAGCAAGATTTAAGCTAAAATAAAACTTTGGAACACACAATTAGTGCCTAAACTCATTTTGTAAGAGCCCACTAAAGATACTTTTTGTAATCTAATAATTTCAGCATTTTAAAGCCACAGAATCAATGGCTACATACCATATTGTAAGTAACTTACCTGCGAACTTCCATTTAGAGAAATGAAATTCATTTAGCCACTAGCATCAGAAAGAACAGAAATAGTGGCTATAGATTTTAACTCAATTTTCCATGGGATTGAGACATTATATGCCAAGGCTCAGCCTGGGGCAAAAATTGTACAGCTGAATTATACCCTTAGGAAGTAAATATTCATCACACACGCAAAAATGCTGACACAACTTGACTTTTCCCCCCTCTACAAAATAATGGGGACAAACAAAATCACCAGGCAGTCACCGAGCATTCTAATTAGTTTGGACAGCAAAACTTGCTTGGTAGGCTGTTTGGCTTCTGGGTGTATTAAAGATACATAAATCAGGCAGTCTGTTGACATACCGGGTCACCTGGGGGGCCTGGCAGACCTGGCTTTCCATCCCTCCCTGGAGCTCCCTGAAAACAGAAACATGATCACATCTTGGCACAGAGGAACAGGTGCAGATTAAACAGGTTGTGGGGGAGGAGTCAGTCAAGGCTGTCCTTACATCATTCCCTGGAGTTCCTGGCAATCCAGGGTGACCTCGAGGACCCTGGAAAAGGGGGGAAACAGTGACTTATGAGGATGGTTTTTGAGTAATTTCCCCCAAGTCAGCAAGCTGGATTTGCTGTGCCTAATAACTCGGTTAAGTAGCTTACCTGAATACCTGGCTCTCCAGCTGGTCCTTGAGAGCCCTAAGTAGAATGAGATGCAATGATCAGAATTCTGCCAGGAATGTCCATACTTATCCAAGGGGAATAAAGGGCTAAGTATGGATGTTTAAGTGGAACCACAGGGCTTGCCACCAGGCACACTCTGAAAAAGCTCCTCAAAGTCAGCCCAGACTTTTGGGTGACAGGTAAACACTTCACTAGATGCCTGTTTCTGGAAACATTCACATGGTTTGGCTCAGGTGCCACATGGTTTTGCTCTCTCAGCACCATCATCTGTCCCTGTGCCCTCATGAATGCACAGACAATGCATCCAAATTCTACCTATTCAGAAACTGACTGCCCACAGGGTAACTGGATCAGGGCTTCCTTCTCCTGCTTCTACTTTGTGTCATTTCTCTGTTTGAAGAAATTTCCAGAACCGGTGTCCAGTGACAGGAGTAGGAAGTAAAACATTAGTCAGCTGTCTGTTTCTACTTCAACAAATCAGAATTTGGGGTAACTAAAACGAGGCTGGGTGATGATCAGTGACCCTAATGATGACAGCTCTACTAAGTCTAGTATGTAACCATGGACCACTGAATGAGGAAGTGATAACCAAGTAAGTAAATAGCTGGTTTCCCCGCAACTGGCGTCAGTAACGACTCACAGACCTTTCCTTTTCTTATTTTTTATATAAATATTCACAGCACTGTTATCATCAAAGCTACTTTTGCTCCCCATCTATTTGTACTGTGTTCTTTTAATTTTTTGCTTCAACCTCCTCCACTCCCCTAATAATTTTCTGATCTACTTTCTTTTACTTTGTTTAATCTCCAGGGGTCTTTTATAGTCTTGCCCTGGAAAATCAAATAGCAGTCAACACACAACTGACTTCACTACTGACATCTCCTTTTAGCTCTCATAACTTCATTACAAGAGCAATTTCCCAAATGTCATTAAAATAAGCATGTATTCCACTTTTATTGGCACAGAATCTTTGTGTTTTTAAAATAGCAAATAAAAAGCGTTATTGCTTATTATTATTTAGTCAGCAAGTATGCATACCCTGGTCATTATTACCATAAGGCACTCTTCTTATAGCTAAAACATGAAAAAAACTGCCTATTCTTTGCCTTAACTATTAAAAACAACTTCTCTATTCTTTAAGATAATACTTAGAGATGTTTCATATCATCTCATTCATACATACTCTATTCACTTTAAATATTAACTTTTTATTTTATTCTATTTAAAAGCAAATAGTAATCTATAATAACCTAATAGTAGGTATTTTGATAATTGTACAAACATTCACTCGTACTTTTTAGTATATAGAATAGAGGAATAAAAGGTTAGGTAACTGTTTCTATTTCAAAATCAGTGTATGTGTGATCAGCCCTGTAAGTCACACACTGAGTGCCCTCTCTGTGCTTTGTAATGTAACCTCAGTGCCCTTTAATTCTCTCCCTCTGACTAGTGTTTATTGGTATTTCCTCCTCAGACCCTTTTATTCTTTTCTCCTTTTCAAATTTGTCACTGGATTTTGTTTCACAATATTGGAATCAACAGGGTTTCAAAAACTCAATTGAATTTCACTTACTGTTCGGCCAGGAATTCCGACCCCTGGTGGGCCTAAGTCACCTGGGGAGCCATGGACACCAGGTAGTCCTCTTTCACCCTGGAAATGAGGTGCTTCTGTTAGTGCAGTGCCCAAGGGATGTAAGCTTTATGGCTGTATTATATTAATGAATAATTCTTTAAAAATTGTCTATGATCTTTTTATACCTTTGGCCCTCGGGGCCCAGGTGCTCCAGGATTTCCATCTAATCCCTAAAAGAATAAAAAAGGTGCATACATTTCTTTTTCTAAAAAGGTTAATAATATTTAAGAAATCATTAACTCAAAAATAGTTATTGCTCTTCATCTTTCTTGAATAAACCCTTTTCTATAAAATAATAATAAACAAGGAATACAAATTTCATTAGGGTATGGGTTTTATATAGTTACATTAAAATGCCTTTTCATCTTTAAAATAAGGCATCTGGTACTGAGAACTATTTATCATTATTAATTAATATAAAAGGTCAAATGGGATGTGAAAAATGCATATAAAACAGGCATACTGGTTAGATTTTCCCAGCTAACCAGTTTCCTATGTCCTGGAAACAGCCTGGACCAGCAGGACACTTTCTTCAAATGACCACCTGTGGCCACACCTGCAGAGGCCCAGAAAGGAAAATTCAGGCAGTTCTTCTGTTTTAATATAGTGTCCGAGGAAGGTTTATTGTTTAAAACTGGTGCTCCTTACTAGGCTTCATAGATCCCTAAAGAATCTATGCCTTCTGCAGAGCGGGCCTGTGAAGCTTCCAAAATTGGCTGTAAGATGGTGCATGTATGTGCATTTTCTTCAGAAGAAAGGCCTTTGCTTGCATAAAATTTCCAAAGAGATTAGGTCTCTAAGCTGAAGAATAAGGTGAATATTTATTTTTCTGCAGATCTAAACATGTTCCTGTACTTTTGATCTGAAACTGGGAGCACACAAAGGATAACTAACAATCTTTCCAGGGAAATATTAATAAAAGAGCTGGTACTTACTGGATCTCCTGGCAGGCTTTTCCCTGGAGGACCAGCCTCACCTTTTGGACCTGGAAGCCCAGGAGGGCCTATAATACCACCTGGATCTCCCTGGGGAAAACACGGTAAGATTCTTACTTCCTTGTCCAGGTTCATGGTGGGAGGTGTGGAGGCAGTAGTTTCCATTGATTTAAATTGTCATTATAGCCAGTCAAACTTCATTCATTCACTCTTTCTATAATATTTAGTAAATGCCTAATTCATGCTAGGCACTGTTCTAGTTATCTTAAGTGCATTTAGATTTTATAGTGAGTTATGTTAACAATAAGTTTTGCAGTATCATGACATATATATGTGCATAAATATATGCACAATAAAGGTATTTATTCATAAAACTCATTAGCTGATCTTAATGCTTTCTTTAAGTTATTCCCCAGAAATGGTTCAACACTAATACACTATTTCCACATAGACATCAAGAAACAGGTCCTGAAAGATTGAGACTTCTTAGGTCCATATCAGAGTAAGCAGCTGAGTCTGAAGCAGACTTTTGAGTCCTGAGATCTTTCTCTCTGAGTTAGTTCATTTTGTCAGATTGTGTTTTTATGCCAGAACCAGGGCTGCCACAAATGCATAACATTATTCACCCCATGGTTTATGTGGCTATCACTTCCCTTCAAAATCCTGGCAGCCTAGCCTGAGTCCTGTTCTTTCACTCCCCCAATGCCCTTTGACCCTCTGCTTCTTCCTCAGCCTTAGCCATTTAATATGCACAATGAGTAAAATGGAAGCTATACCTTTTCTCCTTTAATGCCTTGTTTTCCTGGGATACCATGTTCTCCTGGCAACCCCTAGACAATTTAGAATTAAAGGAAAATAGCAGTTAGAATATCTCTTATTATAATGACACTAGAGGCCCGGTGCATGAAATTTGTGCACAGGGTGTGTGTGTGGGGTGTCCCTCAGCCCAGCCTGCACCTTCTCCAATCTGGGACCCCTTTGGGGATGTCCGACTGCCAGTTGGCTGGATCCCACAGGGATCCCGAAACCTGCAGTCAAACATCCCTCTCACAATCCAGGACTGCTGGCTCCTAACCACTTGCTTGTCTGCTTGCCTGATTGCCCCTAACCACTCTGCCTGCCAGCCTGATAGCCCCCTAACCGCTCCCCTGCTGGCCTGATTGACGCCTAACTGCTCCCCTGCCAGCATGATCATCCCCAACTGCCCACCCCTGCTGGCCCAATCGCCTCCAACTGCCCTCCCCTGCCAGCCCGATTGCCCCCAACTGCCTTCCCCAGTGGGGCTGAGGGTACTTGGGGACTCCGGCTGGATGAGGCAGGGCTGAGAGGACTGGGGGACTAAGGCTGGATGAGGCGGGGCTAAGGGGACTGGGTGTCACCATCTTGTGGCTGTGGATGTGCCATCTTGTGAGGGCGTGGCAGTAAATTAGCATATTCCCTCTTTATTGGCTGTGGACACTACTATCTTGTGAGAGTATGAAAGTCAATTAGCATATTCCCTCTTTATTAGATAGAGTTTTTATCTGAGTCTTAGTCAGGAAAACAGAACTTGAATATATAAAGTGTGTGGGGATGGGTTGATTTTGATATTTTAGAGAGGAAAAATTTTAGTGAAAATATGTTATTTCAAGGGAAGTAACTGGGATATAGTGGGAAAGAAACTAAACAAGGGAGAATTGAACCAAATATTGCCAAGAAGGGGTGGGATCATGATGATTGATAGCATCACATGATTCAGAAGGACAATGGGGTAAATAGAAAAATATGCTTTTACTATATTTCAGCAACAGGGGCCCTTCTCCTTTTGATTTTGTTCTCTTTTTTAGCTTTAGCCACTATCACTTCCCTTTACTTCATGGGCATCTTGTGGCTCCATCTGTGCCACCAACAGTTTTTCTCTTTCCATAGGATCTCTTCACTAGGGACACCTGTAATGGTGCATTCACTGCCTTGGGGGATCAACAAAAAGCTTAGTTCTATGAACTGAATGCTCAAAGTATGGAGCAGAACAAAATGCACTATAAGATAGACCTCTGGAGCATGCAAAACAGAGCAAGGGTTTATGGCGCTGTCTCCAAGGTGATGAACAAAGGAGATATTCTAATACTTGTCAAGAGGGTACTGGGATTGTGGCCAAACAGAGATCAGTTTCTAAGAAGATATGGGCAAGTATTTTTCTTGTTTTGCTCAAGTGAGGACTGTTGGTATGTCTCAGCTCCAAAGGTGTCAGAAGGCTAGGGAGGTAGTCCAAGGGACAAATGGCTTACTTGGAGGCATGGATAGAAAAGTGCATTTAAGTGGGGTGGAGGTGGGGGGGAGAGAGAGAGAGAGAGAGAGAGAGAGAAAGAGAGAGAATGAGTCCACTAAAGATAGGTTATAATGCAACCTGAGGACCTTTCTCCAATTGCATTATAGAAATATTTTCAGCCAAAAGACTTGTTCTTTTGGGAGGCTCACACAAGAAAGAACAACAGAAGCTTTGGAAATATCTTTTTTTTTTTTTTTTTTGATGGAGAACTGAACCAAGGCCATGCGTAATGGAAATGCTTTCTTTCTTTCTTGCTTTTCCTTATTTCTTTTGATGTTTCCCATCTCCTTTACTATTGGTAGACCAATGACAATCATATAAAAATGATAATTTAGTTAACTTGTGTCCCAAAGACCAATTTATTAGGCTACTGATATTAGAAAAGACCTCACATAAATATATGCAGGTACTAGACTCCACAATAGCCCTTGACATTAGCTATGATAATGTTGTTTTTTAACAAGAGAAGAACACCAAACTTAATTATATACATACATATGGGAACTTCACATACATGAGCATCAGAGACCCTACATACATGAATTATTCAGAGGCAGACAAGCAAAATGAGATATATATGACAAATTGAGCTAAGAAATGCAGTTAGACACAGGCTGCTATGATCACTTTAGTGGTAGAGATGACCCATGACTTTGAAAAATGCAGTATAACTCAGTCACATGAACAGATGTTGAGATTCTTTAAAACAAGTCTCAGTCTCAATTTAATTTTTAAATATCAAAGACACTTGTATCTACTAATACATACAATATCTCCAGGTGGTCCTCTGGGTCCCATAGAGCCTGCAGGTCCTTGCTGACCCTAAAGTAGACGGTGACATGTACTTTTTAACTTGGCTAAAAAAATGTACCTGATTATATATAAAACATGGTGTGACTTATATCTGTAGAAATGCAGACCTTCCACCTTCCTACCTTCTCTGAATCACACTGAAATGTGCTGTGGGCTTACAAGAGAGCTTTAAGATGTTCTTATTTTAATGGATTTCATCAGCAGGTGAGGCCTGGATAACTTGCCTTACCTGTTGGTGGGAGCATCTCACGTGACTCTCTCCCCCACCTCCCAACAGGGGGGCTTTCTTGGGACACTTCACCAGGTCCCAGATGGGGAACTCAAGCATCTCAGGGATGCACAATTTTGACTTAGAAATTGAACCCTGAATTCTACTTACTTTAAGAAAATAGTTCAGGGCCATAGATTTAGCTCACATTGTTTACTCTTGACACTTTTAGGGATGCTATTGTGAATATGTTCTGAAAAAGAATTTAAATCCCTATTGAAAATCAAAAGGCACAGCTACTGTGTGTGTAATAAATGCAGCCTATGAGGGGAAATCACCATGGAAACATGATAAAACCTCTGAGAACATTTGTGAAGAAAATGAGTGGCACTAGACTACCTTGTTTCACATAGAAATGGTGATAACTCCAAAATTATTTCCTCCTTTATTTCAGTTATTTCTTATATACCTTTAGTCCTGGGCTTCCTATTAAACCAGGGGGACCAGGATCTCCAGGTTCACCCTAAGCAAAGGAGTGAAAAGGAAATTAAACCGGTTACTTTGATTTTTACATTATCATTAGATTGGAGATGCAACTGACAATGAATGTCAGGAGATTACCTTTATTCCTTGTGATCCTATTATCCCTGGTTCTCCCTGTAAATAAAATAATCAGTATATATATAACGCTTAAATTCTTTGGAGATGAGCATCTCTTGTCATGTATTCATTTGGATTTCCACTAATTAGCATACAATGAAGGGGGAATTATGGAAGACATGACAAAGTCAAGGAGGGTTCATTCTAAAACACGATTTAAAATAGTTATTGCTAATAAATAAACAATATTTTTTTCTTTGTAAATTTTTTTCTCAGTGTTGCTTTTGACACTGTAATCATCACGTTCATCACATTCCATTAGCAATAACTGCCTTCTCCACTCAGCTGACATTGTTACAATTTGCCATGGGCTAATCTTTTATCTCAGAGAATTAAAAATTCAGATGACGAGGTAAAGAAGAGTAGAACTGAAGTTGCTATGTCATGGTGATTCTACTATCAGGTATATGTACTTAATTAAAAAAAAAACACAGAAAAAATAAAGGTTATACACAAGACAATGATATTGGCAATACTAAGTTTGCTTTTGTATTTCCCATGACTTATTATTGACCATTTTGATAAAATTATCCTGGTTGATAAATACACTTTGTATCATTAAGATAATTTTTGAAAAAACTGTATTTTGTATTTTATATATCTTACTAGAGGCCCGTTGCATGAAGAGATTTGTGCAATAGGCCTTCCTTCCCTTGGTTTCCAGCACCAGTTTTCCTCCGGCACCCAGGACCCAGGCCTTCGCTCTGGCCAGAGTCTGCCATCTTCATCTTTGCTACAGACTCCGGAGTCTGCCATCTTCACTGCAGACTGCTGTCTTCGTCTTTGCTGCAGACTCTGGAGTCTGCAGTCTTGTCTTCACTGCGGCACTCCACTACTGTAGATCCCTTCACCACCTGCCCTCTCTCTCATAGCAGGTGTCTTGCCCCACCTGGCCACTCCACGCCTGGAGTAGCTAGGCAGTTGCCATCTTTGGCCTTCTAATTTGCATACTCACTCAGATTGACTGTGGGCGTAGTGGAGGTATGGTCAATTTACATGTTTGTCTATTATTAGGTAAGAAGTGGGTATATTTCAAAAGATTCATGTTCAATCACAAATTGTAATGGGTTAAAAAAATATACTCTACCCATACCAGATGTCATCAGAGGATAAAATCAGAGGATAAAATTTAACAAGGTTTAAAATTTCTCATTTATCAAAATAAAAGAGTCAAAATACACAGAGGAAAAAGTAAAATGCTCAGGGACCTTCTTTCATCAAATCTATTAGACTCCAAAGTAAACATACCAGGAGTCAGAGAGAAAGAAATCAATGAAGTAGAAAACCCAAGAGAGTGATAAAACATCCACTTACTTTATCTCCCTTTTCACCTTTTGTAAAAGGTTCCCCCTAGGAAAATGGGTAGAAAACAGAATCAATTACAAACACTTTTAGAAATAAACTCTCCAGAACTGAAATTGAATATCCTGCAGGGCAACCCAGACTCCATTCAGGCACTCCTCTGCAATGGTCCAGAATATCACACAGTACCCTGTACAGCTTAAAGGGAGTATATAAGAATTAGTTGCAAAAACCTTCCATATTCCCAAATGAACAATAAGCTAATCATTCTAATACTATTTTGAGAATCCTGAGTGGATGACAAATTGAAATTGAAATGCTGCCCAAGGCCAAAGTTTCCTTTTACACAGTTCACATAGAAGGTGAACACACACACACACACACACACACACACACACACACAATTTCTCTTATTAGCTTCTATTCCTGAAGTTCCATGTCCATAATCTCATTTACTCTTACATCAGTGCTATGGGAAAGATATTGTCTCATTTAAAACATGAGGGAAGAGATTCAGAAAGTTATTTCCCCTAAAACAGCATGTGAACTTTATGTTTCCTTATTTATCATGCCCATAAACTCTGCAAATGTAGAGATGTATTTAATCTTGACTAACACAGCATCTCTGGTGTACACTATTGGTACCCAATAAGAGTTTAGTAAATTAGAGATTTTAAAGTTATGCAGATATTATAATAATGGCTGACATTTGTTAAATTCTTACAGTGTATCAAACACTTCTAATCACATTATATGTATTAAAATATTAATCTTCATATGTCAGTGGAGTAGGTACTAGTAGTATACACATTTACAGATGAGGAAACTGAGAAGTTAACCAATTTCCCCAAGGTCACATAGCCATCAAGAGGTCATTCAGGGTTTAAACCCAGGCAGCCTGACTTCAATCTTTGGTTTGAAGGCTTTGGTTGCTCAATTTGTTTGATTTGATTTGTAATTTGATTTATTATTTAAATTAGGTGAAATGACAATAAGGACAAATTAAAAGAAATTAAAAACATTTCTTTTGCGAGAGAACATGTGAGAACAATCATGGACTACTCTCCAAGGTCCTCTTAGGGTTTGTCATTCTTTTCAACAAATCATTAATGAGAAGTAAGTGGTTACCAAATGAACCTCTGTGATTTTCACCTCCTGTCCTATGAGGTGGGGACTATGGGGCTCCCCTTCTCTCCCATTATTGCTAGCCCCCTTGCAGATGCATGGGCTTTACAGTCTTGGCAATGAAATGTGAGCAGAAGTGACATGAGGTACTTGCAGGCTACTGCAGGGATAGTCCACTCATGATCCTTCAGTCCCACACTTCCTGCAGTAATGACTAAGAAGGTTGTGTATACCAGATAGCTTAGCGACATGGTGGTAATCAGCCTGGAAACTGAGTGTGGTATGGAGTAGCACACCCATTCCTCCCAACGGAACCATGCTGGGCATACAGCACAAGCAAGAGATAATCTTTCTTGGGTTAAGCCACAGAAATTTCAGGGATATTTTGTTGCTTAGCATAACCTCGCCTACTCTCACTAATATGCCCCAATATCTAGCCAACATGATTAAATCTCTTAATATTGGTTAATTTCTCACATTAGAGCAGAGCTTTATTTACATTCTTACCTTTCAGCTTTAATTCTTAAACATCTATTTGATTTTTGAGATAGGAGATTATCTTAAATAGATATAAGCAATGAGTAACACTGCTTATATAACAGCTCATTTCTGCTTATATTACACTGCTTATGTCATTGCTAATTTAGAGCCACTATGAGGCCACATTGACTAAAGTAACTGGTTTTAAAAAACACACAAAAACAGTAAACTGCTTGTCTAGAGACTTGATGCTTAGTCTAACTCCCATGGCTACTTTCTGGGTCACTTACCTTTTAGAACTTCTCTTTCATTATCTACAAAATCATGGGATTCAACTAGATGATATCTTACATATATTTTAGCTCTCATATGTTTCAGTAGACATTTAGTCAAATTCTCAATGTCCCATAGTGGGGGACAAACTGCCATTTAAGATAGGTAGTTCGGAATTTAATTTGCCTGAACTTTTTGGATGAGTTGTTTGAACCTTCTGGTTACTATGCAAAGTCAAGTCCAGATCCTCTTCTAGAATAGACATGTTGAGGCTATAGAAAGCTAAACTTCTCTGCATAATCATGTAAAAATGTACTTTTTTATGTTGGGGGGATGTCAAGCAAAGTTGTATAAGAAGGCGGGATAATTAAGGGAGTAATAGGGAATTTGCAAAAAGACGAGTTAAAAGAAAAGAAGGTTGTTCACCTGGGTAAGCCAGGCAGGTGGGCTGCCACTGAATGCTGGTGGTAGGAGGAAAAACCAGAGGGAGTCTCTGAGGAGCTGTGAAACCCTTCCGTCCTTGCTACGCTAAGCATGACCCATGGACCAGCAGCAGGAGCCCCGCCAGGGTGCTTGTGAGAAATGCAACTCCTCAGAGCCCACAAGATCTAGTGAATCAGAACCAGCACTTCCAAAGGATCCCAGGTGATCCAAGTGCACCTTTGAGAAGCAGGAAGTATCTCCTTTCTGCTATACACATCCCTGATTTTCCAGTGGAATTTTAGTAAATCTTAATGCCAGGCCTGCCATCTGTCACGTGGAAATTAAGGGTCAGTGTTCAAGCTTGGAGAGGAGTCAGTGGAGACCTGGAGAAGCAGTTAGGAGCTGGTAAGAGGTGTCAAGTGTGGAGCATCAGGAGTGAGTTGGCAGATGGAAGAGGCAGTGACCACTAGACTAGATTTATGGAACATGTGAGTTTCCTAGACATTCATGGGAACACCCAGTTGGGGAACCCTGTTAAAGATTGTTACTTCCTGCAGAGGATGAGGTGGAGGTTTGGGCTTGATACTAAAGGTAAGCATGACCTCTGAAGGTAGGAGAATGTAGGGTACCTGGGTAACAGCACTCATTCTAAAGTTGGCTGAAAGTTTACTGTCATTGCTAAGATGCCTAATTTTTAAAGCTGAAGCACAGGGAAGGTTTCGCTTTGTAATATTGAATACTTTTAATAATTGTTCCTGTTTGGCATGCAGACATTTTAGTGCCTCGTCATTCATTATCCCTGGTGAACCAATATAACTTTGTTCATCCTGGCGAAGAAAAATAAAGGTGATTTTTAACAAGTATGACCTTTTTGTTTATTATTTCATTTTTAACAAAAATGAAACATTTGTTAAGTCTGATTCTTGCTGATTCATATAAAGATTGCCATAGGTTGTCTGTTTTAGCAGCATTTTTAAGAAGTTATTTTTGTAACTAGGATTCATGTAATCTCTATATGTGGTCCTATTTGAATACAAAGGGTACTATAGGGTCCCCCCACCATCAACAAAATAAATTTTTAAAGAAACTGGCCTCAGTAACATTGAAAAGTGGCTTGAGAGGCCATTTTGATCTTACAAGAACCAAGAAAGGAAAGTAACTGCACGAAGTATACTGAGAGCAGTTGTTTGAGCAAATAGACACGTTTCTAATTTTTTTGATAAATTAGCCCCAGTCTTTAGAGATACTGATTTAATTATTCATTTCAGCTATAATATTTAGTTATAGCAGGGCAGCTTAATGGTTTTTAAACCCTGGTTCTAGAGTCAGGCTCCTGAAGTGGGAGTCATAGCTCTAAGACTTACTAGCTATGTAACCTTGGGCAAGTTACTTACCCTCTCTGTGCCTCAGTTTCCTCATCTTGGGGTGACAGTAGCCTACCTCAAGTGGTTTTCTTTTGAAAGAATTAAATCCCTACAAGTAAAATGTAGGGAGAGGCTATGGGGTTATGCCTCAGACTGACCTGTGGCAGGGCCACAAACAAGTCCCAGCTTGGAGGGCAGAACCCTCTTAGCATAATTAAGCTTAAACTTATAGCCCTCCCTAGTTCCTTCCTAGGTAGCTAATGGTCTGTGGGAGGTGCAGCAAGTGCTGCCAAAACAAGGTGAAACTCACAAGAACATTGTAAACATGTTGACTATTACCCTTGTTTTGATCTCACTATAAAATAAAGCCTGGGCTTGCAGGCTGGATCTTTCTGTGTCCTCATCCAGGTATGGGAGATCCACCGAGCCCCAGCTGTATTCTCTTGTCTATCTATCTTTAATCCTTCACCGCCCCTCCTCAGGCTCACCGAACCCTTTGGCTGTGCTGGCGCGGCACAGTAAAAGACTTAGTGGCTCGCACAGAGCACTTGCTCAAATATTGGAGCTATCGTTCTTGGCCATGGTAGGGGCAATCAAGGTATATAGAAGTGAGGCTAATTAGGAAAAACATTTTTAATTCTACATTTTAGATATTCTTTAGTGGCCCTAAAAGCTAAAATACTTACAGATTCTCCTTTTTGACCTTTAGGGCCAACAGACCCTGGAAATCCTGGTTGTCCAGTTTCTCCCTTTCAAAAAAAGAGCAGAAGAAAGAGTTTGCATGAGGTCAGAGGAGATGAGTACTCTTGTGACGATCAGAGTCAGACTAATTGCTTAAGCTGCTTCTAATCTGTTATCCTCCAAGAGACAATGACAAGTTCTGAATGGAGTTAGGCTACTTGCATGGTAATGTGTTTGTCAGCACTTCACAATGCTGTGGGTCTTTTAGACATCCATAATATTCACTATACTTAAAATTAATCTGAAACAAAAATTATTTTTCAAGAAAAGAACATCTAGAGGAGAAAAATATTACAATTTTGCTCTGCTGTACCAAAAATTTTTTTGTGATCTTAAAGACATCAGATTGTTTAACTGACACAATAATTCAGACTCATTTTATTTCAGACACTTCTTTCTTTTTTTAGCTGGGGAGAGATGGAGGAGTGGAGAGACAGGAAGACAATGAATCTCTCAGCTGTTTCCAGCATTTACGTTGCAGCTTAAATGATTGGCTATGAACAAAAAAGACATTCTTGTCAATATGGTAACAGCAACAGCTTATAAATGTGTAAGGATGTCTTAGATCTTGAAGAGGAATTTGTATGCAACATATAATTGAAAAATTACAATTTGAGAAATAATACTTGTGGAAAGAAAATATCTCACTAATCCGATTTCAGAGGAATCTTCAGCACTGTGCTACTTTTTAGTATTTACCAAAATCCTTGACTATGGCATACTTGTTATCCCATAAACATAGCCGCTAGAAGTTATATAATGTTTTTTTTCCTTAACCTCAAGAGGATTTTTGCAAAGTGATGTTTCTGGGCTTATACTTTTCTCACCTGTCTTGTCTATTTTTTTATTAAAAAAATAAATACAGAAAACATAAAGTTGAATTATGTCAAACCTCCATGTCCCAGGCCCCCAAAATTTAAAAAAAGAATAAGAAGATATCTCCTATATTTCCCTCTCCATTCTTGTCCCAGGGAGAGCCACAATCTTGAATTTAGCACTCATAGTTTTAGTCCATATGTTTGTACTTTTACTACATATGTGAAATCATAAACAATACATTATTCTGAATATTTAAAACAAATTCCATAAATAGTTTTATCTTGTATATAACATCCTGTGACTTGTTTTTTTCACTGAACATTGTTTTTAATATCCATTTCTGTTGATACATATAGGGCTAGTTCATTCATTATGAGTGTTGAATTATATAATGTTATATAATTATCCTATATAAAAAAGCCTAATGTGCTAAGTGTCCAGTCCTCTGGTCAGCTGTTCAACCAATCAAAGTGTAATATGCTAATGATATGCTAAGGTGGCTCAACTGCTCACTATGACATGCACTGACCACCAGGGGGCAGACGCTCCAACTGGTAGGTTAGCTTGCTGCTGGGGTCCAGCAATCAGGACTGAGCAAGACTGGCTGGACATGCCCTAGAGCCCTCCTGCGGTCCCTCTTGCCCTGATCATGCACTGGTAGGGTCCCTTGGCCTGGCCTGTGCCCTCTTGCAATCTGGGACCTCTCAGGGGATGTCGGAGAGCCAGTTTAAGCCCGATCCCACAGGCCAGGCCGAGGGACCCCACTGGTGCAGGAATTCATGTACTGGGCCTCCAGTAGTATTATATAATGCTAATGTACCAGAGCTTAGCCATATCCCATTTATGGGCACCTGGGTTGTCCCTAGCTTTTCTCCATTATAAACAAGGCTTCAATGAACATCTCTATATGTGTCCCCTTGTATGGACATATTTGTTTGTTTATTTTGAAGTCTCCAACAATAGTCTACCCAAAATACTTCAAGTACAAACTGATTACAGTCCTGTAATAGATGTTGGCTTAATTCTAGATTTCTATCCAAATCAGTATCTTGTGATTTTTAGATTAGAGGAAGAGGGAGCTTGTCATATGTTATCAGTAGACAGGAACATGTTTTTATTAAGGAGTTTCCTAGATTTGTGGAATATATTTCATAAATTTAATCTTGATTTTATTAATATAATTATTTTTCCATACTAGATATAGTACCTAAATATCTAATATGTCACCAATCTTATACTTAATACAGGTGAGGAGAAGACATTTTCCCCTTAGAGAAAATACATTCTATCCAAAGTAAAAAGAGGGAAAAATTGGTAGATACATTTCAGGGACCAATTGGTGTTGGTTTAAACGAGGAAATAGTTGTCCTAGTATGAGCACTCGGGTGTACAGTGTGACCATTCTATTACCTATCTGGTAGGTGCTAAAATCCCCAGTGCACACTAGTGAAGGAAAATATTCCTAGTAGTTAGACTGATCTGCAAAAAATTAAAGTAGAATTCAGGGAAGGGGTCTAGAAATGACTATAAAAATCACATCTGCTCAATACCAAAAGGGAAGGGGGGATGAACATGGAGAAAGAGTAATTATATTCATAGCTCATATTCATTGAACTGATGTAAATAGGTCTCCTTTGGAATGTAGATGAAGGACCCAACAGAGACTTTGATCCATCTCTCTGTGTGGTACATTGATGTGGTTGGGCTTAGAAAAAGATGGCAGGAACCAATTCCCTCATATAAAATCCTGGAAACAAAAGCATTTCATACCTGAATCTTAGACACATGTGGAGTTGTTTTTCACATTTAAAATGGATGCTCAGTGATTTGTCACTGTGCATATGAGTTGAAAGGTAAGTGATGAATTTACTTAGCTTCAGAAAAGGCTGCCCCTGGACACTTTTGGTGCTATTTTTAAACTTGGTGCTTTTGTAGCGTTATCTTTTCTCTCTGACAATGGGCCCCAAAAGACCCCTGCCAATTTCTCAGAAGTCTTTAAATATTCACCACCTTATCCAAATGTCTCTATAAAAAAGCAGTTCTTCTCAATCACCTTACAAACACATTATTCCTTCACCACATTTAGTTAGTTGCAGTCAAGTTCCAGAGCAGAGATTATCATTTCAAAACTGGTAGATATGTAAGATGAGTGCCATTTGCCATCGATGGCTACCAGTATGCCTTCATGTTCCTTCCTGTCTCTTAGTGCTCTTGACACTTGGTTAAGGATGTGGCTGCTAAACCAGCAGTGACCCATGTGGAGATTCCACTGTTGCTGTGTCTATTCTCGTGCATCTGGGGCAGGATTCCAAATTTGGCTGGTTTTGTGATTCTGTTTTGCCCATCAGCATATTGAGAAGTGATAAGTCATTTAGGTGCTGAAATTGTACTTCTGGGTAAATCTTTTATTCTACAACATAAATTCTGTCCCTTCTCTATCAAAATGACGGTGGGATATGAAACGATGAGCAAGACCATGTGTTAAGGATGGTAACGTCTAGTAACACCAAAAAGAAATATATGAGACCTCATGAGAAGAGAGAAAATCTGGGGTGGATGAACAGAAAGAAACAAGTCTTTAATGGGGGTTTAACATGGGTCAGGTGTTATGCTTTCAGGTAAGTTCATATCATCACATTTATTTTTAATCTTGACATCAACGTTGTTTAGATACCATTATACCCATTTTTCACACGAGGAAACTGATACTCAGATAAATAAAGTGAATTTCCCAAGGAGACACAGCTGTTAATGGTACAATCAACTTTTGCCCCAAAGACCAAGCTCTTTCCACCACTCACTGGTTTTCAACCCTGGCTACCAGTTAGAATCATGTGCAGTATTTTTAAATGACAGTGATATGTAACCCACCCCAGATCAACCAGAGGTGTGCCCCAAATCAGAGTCTCTCATAATGGAAACTGAACAATGGTATTTTCTAAAAACCTTCCAGGTGATTCCAGGGTGCAGCCAGGGTTTGGAACCACTAGGGTCCACCACAGGTGCAAGCAAATCTGTGTGGGCAGATTGCAGGAGCTTTAAATTCTCACTACCGTGACCCTTGAACTGAACTGAATTTTAAAAACCAATGTATTGATTCAGAACAGCAATGTGTGTAAGGGAGAGGTGATTTCACTCTTCCAGCAAATGCTATGCTTAACATTTTTTAGTTTATTTTATGGATTATTTATTGGCAGTCTTTCTCCTGTTAATTAAAATTCTTACAAATCATTTTATATGTACATTTACATCAGGTTTTGCATCACATTCCCTGCAGACTCTTCGAGAGGTTATTTATTTGAGTGGGAGGAGAGGACAGACATGCCACTGGCTTTTGTAATTCCATTGAAGACTCTGGAGCAATTAAAAAAATTTGAGCAATAGAAAAGGTCCGTAGAGCTTGAAATACACCTGTTTCACAGAATCAAATTTCTCATCATTGAGGTCTTAAGAATTTCTAAGTAACATATGTTTCCTAATGAACACAGCAAAACAGAAGTCAGCTGTTTTGTTTCAAGAAATGAATCATCATTTAAATACTTTAAAAGTGCCACAACTCCCTTCTTTGCTCAGCTGTCCTATGTGACAAGCTCTGTGGCTTTATTTTGCTCCTCCCCACTCCCCCTTAGCTTGCAGGTGTCCAGTAGTAATTGCTTTGAATGTAATGTGTTCTTTACAGTGGCATAGGAATTCTGTAAGCTATTTGGTTACAGGAAATAGTGCTAATGTACTAGCAGTACAATCCAAGACACACAAATGACTTGTTATTGCTGTATAATAAATATTTTGGCTGTCTTTTGAGGAATGTCAAGATTTTATTATTATTATTATTATTTTTTTTTTTGCAGAAAATTTCATTTTCAATGGCCAGTCTCTAAGAAGCTCCAACTTCCTGTGGAAACTATCTTTTAGCAGTATTTTCTGGTGATGGATGTATGATCTTGTGACTAGATTGGCTGCACTGATTTATAAGGCACAGAAGTCATATTTCCTTGGATTCATGTCGAAATACCCTGCTCTCAATCAAGAGGATTTTTACTGGGTGAATGAATGAAGGTAGCACTCACAGGCCACATTCCCTCAGAGTATTTTCAAACCCACTCATCTCTGTCTGTAGATTTAATGTATATTGTCCCCCCCACCCCGCCCCCGACAATGGCACATTCACACGGAATCCAAGGTCATCACAATTTCTGAATGAAATGGGAGTGAAGCATCTTTCTGAGCGGGCAAGCGGATCTGTCATCTTCACAGCTAATACAATTAAACCTGTGAATGATGATGAGAATGCGTCGGACATTCATCAGCAGTTTAATTTTAAAACTGTTTTGAAAGGATTTTTTGGTCAAACCATGCCTGTACATTATAAAACCACCAAAAAGATGCTTCCGCAACGGGCTATATTTGGCTAGTTAAGAAGACACAAAAAGAGTGGGCCTGAGCCTGAGGCATTTTGTTAAAGGGATCTACAGATTGGTTTTGTCACCTACATGCACACATGAAGCATCTAATTATAAACTGAAGCTTGTGCCCTAACTCATTTACCTTGTTACAGGTATTTCCCCTTCATGTGTTCCCTTCCTTGTAGCAACTGCCGCTCAGCCACTCAGCCATCTTCACAGAGGAGCTGATTTCAATCCTGCTTCCCCAGGCAGGAGGCGGGCAGAGGCTGGGCCTGACAGACCTGACCGCCCCTGGACAGTACCCCTGTGGCAGCAGCACCTCCCCTGACATGAGAATGTGTGATTCTGTCTGAAACCCCAGACGTTTTTATTCATTTTGAAAATCTGATTACCTTCTCTCCTTTTGGGCCACCATCTCCATGTTCACCAAAGTTTCCCTAGGTAAACATAAAACAAAAAAACCCCACAAAACATTTATCTTTTAATGCATTCAATCTCTGCTTTAAAAATATAAATAGATAATAGTACTGTAACAGTTCCCATGGGTACCATTTTAATCACTTTTGCCTCTTTCACCTTCCATTAACTATTCCTGCACAATTCCAACTTTGGGTACACTTTGGAGATGATTCTGGAGAAATATCACACTTACAGGGGAAAACTGTCACTACTCCAAAGGAATGCCTGGAAACGTCACCATTCCATGGATATGACTCTCTAATGTTGTTAATGATATTTTTGTTGCTCAGTATGATGGACATTGTGTTAATTGACCTCTTGGTTATACTTGTCACTCTCTTGACTAATAGAATTCCTCACCCTCTTTTTCTTTCTATCTCTCTGATCCCCCCTCCTCTTTCCCCACCTAAGTGGCAAAGGCTGCACCTCCTCAGGGCTCTGTGCAAACTCTCCCCTCCTGTAATATAACATTTTCTCCCAGGCCTTCTGATCTACCCCCATGGCTTAGGTGTCATCAACCACACAAACACAGAGAAAATTATAACCCAGCAAACCAGGTCTCCTTTCTGAGTTTTGACTCATATATATAATTTTCTATTTGATGTATTCACTTGCAAAATCTAGAAGAAATTCATACTCAGCAAGTTCAAAACTGAATTTAAAAATATAAGCCCTAGCCAGCATTGCTAAGTGGTTAGAGCATTGGCTCATGCACTGAAGGGTCACGGGTTTGATTCCTGGGCAAGGGCACAAACCTGGGTTGCCAGTTCGAACCCCAGCCCTGGTGCAGGAGGCAACCGATATATGTCTCTCTTACATCAATGTTTGTCCCCCTTTCTCTTCCTTTCCACCCTCCCTAAAAACCAGTGGGAAAATTATCCTTGGGGGAGGATTAACAACAACAACAACAAACATACAACAAACACACACATCCTATATAATAAATATGCTAATTAGACCAAACGGCAGAATGACTGTCCAGACAACCTTCTGGACGAAGCCAGGGCTTTGAGGGCCAAGGCAGCTGGGGCTGTGAGGGCTGAGCCCCTTGCATGAATTTCGTGCATCAGGCTTCTAGTACATATATGAGAGAGAAAGATGTAAGAATTATATCATCCTGTTAACATTCGTTAGTCCAGAAGTGTGAGAATGACTAACTTCTTCCTAGTGTAAGTCTTCAGTTTGACTTGTTAAAATGAGTGGTAATTTCATTTTACAATTGAAAAAAAAAGTCAAGGAAAGAAAGAAAATCTGAATTCACCCTCTCCCTTCCATGGAATGCTTCCTTCTTCAATCTGCATGTCCTTCTTAACACCACCCTACTTATTCCTCCAGGACAATCAGTCTGCTGGCCTTTGTCTCCAAAACCTCTTCTCACGCTACCTGCCTTCACTCTGGGAAGGCCACCATCGTGCCTTGCCAGATCACTGCAGTAGCTCTCTTGACGGCTCTCCATACTCCACTCTTGCTCCCCTGCCCACACACACATTCTCTAAATAAGGTCAGAGTGATATCTTTAAAAGACATCCTAACTTCATTCCTTCTAAACTTTAACAAAGCCATCAAAACCCAGCGTGACCTGAACTCATTTCCTCTCCAGCATCATCTCGGCCACTCTTCTCCCTCAGAAATTTCAGCTGTAATGGTTTTCTCTCCACTTCTCAAATGGACCAAGATCCTTACCATTCCACCCTCTAGATCCTCCTCCCCAACAACCTAGAGGTGTCAAAGATGCTGTGGTTGGAATGAAGAAATGCCTCTTCAGTACTAAGTCATATTATTTTATCCATATACTCCATTATTTTAAAATTTTGATTTTCCTGATGGCTTTTCCACCCAGAAAAACAATAGGGTCATTTACTTCCTAGCAGAGCACCATATGTTTGCTTCACTCAGTAGCTAAGCCAGAAAATCTATCTAATCAAGGATCCACATGGCCTCTATAAGTGTTTTCCATTCTTGGGTTAACAGTACTCAATGCAGATTCAGAATTGAATTTCAAAAGCATTTATTCATTGACATTTAAGATTCTCTTCTCTACTTTCTCAAGATAACTGCACTAGACAATTATTTGGCTCTGCAGAAATAATAAAACATATTATTATTATTGTGAATAATAAGACATTATTACTGTGAAATAATAAGACATATTATTATTGTGTTCCTGGGAACCTGCAATTCTGCTTCAGATACTATTCTAATTTTACTAGGTCATTTTTGTACCCTGGTGTCATGATATTTGAATGCATTATTACAAGCCTTTTGAATAACTATAATAGCTATACAATTTTGACTGTTTTTATTTAAAAGTTCCTGGTGCAGTGGTGAGGGTTGTGGGGTGGAGAGTGCTAATTAGCCTGCCCATTTCAAGAATTCTGGGATGTCCTTTGTTCTCTTGTGGATTATGATGAATAGAACTTTGAAATGTATACTCAGGTAAGTGGGAAGACTTTCAAGCTATTTCAATGGCCTTAGAGAGGATATTCTCTGGAAAGAAGGGAACATAACTAGATATGTATAGGTTCAACCAGAAGAGATGGCCATTTTTATAGGCCCTAATGAGTCAAATATCAGCAGTTTCCTGTGGCTCAATATAATAAAAGAGACCAAGGACATGAATCCTCTCCCAGGATATAGGGTCATTAAACCCCCCCCCAGTTTAGTCCTCGGGGAATCTATAATAATAAAAGTATAATATGCTAATTAGACCAGACAGTTGAATGACCTTCCAGATGTCATTCCGGATGTCCTTCCAGACAAAGCTGCAGTAATGGGGGCCAACACAGAGGCATTTAGGGGTGATCAGGCAGGCAGGCGAGTTGCTAGGGGTGATGAGGCAGGCAGGCAGAGGCAGTTAGGGGCATCAGGCAGGCAGGCAGAGTGGTTAGGGGCATTCAGGCAGGCAGGTGAATGGTTAGGGGCGATCAGGCAGGCAGAGGCGGTTAGCGGTGATCAGGCAGGTAGGTAGAGTGGTTAGGGTTGATAGGGCAGGCAGGCAGGCGAGCAGTTAGGAGCCAGCGGTCCTGGAATTCGAGAGGGTGCAGGCCAGGCTGAGAGACATCACCCCCCACCCCCCTCCGTGCACAAATTTCATGCACCAGGCCTCTAGTTTGCTATAAAATCCTAAGCATAAGGGAACATAACATTACAAAACAACAACGGGTGATTTATTACAGATTGAATTGTGTTTCTCCTCACAATTCATATGCTGAAGCCTTAACTCCCAGTACTTCACAATGTGACCTTATTTAGAAATAAGTTCTTTGCATATGTAATGAATTAATGAAATCATACTAGTGTAAGGTAGACCCCTAGTTCAATACAACTGTGTCCTTATAAGAATGCACTTTGAACCAGAGACATGCACACAGGGAGAACACCATGGGAAGGTGGGAATTACGCTGCCACAAGCCAAGGAATCACCCGGAGCCAGGTGGGAGGCCTGGAACACATGCCTCCCCACACCTTCCTGAAGAGCACGCGCATGCTGACATGCTCAATCTTGCACTTCCAGCCTCCACGACTGTGAGACACTGAATTTCTGATGTTTAAGCCACTCGGCTTGTAATATTTTGTTATAGTAGTCCTAGCAAGTTAATATATAATACGTGGCCTTGAAAATAAGACCTAAAGCCGGCTTCAAGTCCAACCTCTCAGTTTCTTGCAGGAAACCATTTCACCAGCTCTAAGTGTGGTGGACCACAGAGGGGAGGGGGAAACCTAGGAGAGCTTCAGGGTTCTCTGTAATAAAACTAAGATCCAAAACTAAGATACATCTGTGCCTCAATTCCCGATGTTCTCCAAAGCTACTGAGTCTTGCAGTATAGGGAGAGACAGGAAGTTAAGACTTAAGTTTTATTTTTCAATCTTTGGGCCCAGAGGGTTGCTTCTGGTGTCTCTAAGGAAGCCTTCACTTCCTGTGCCCTTGTTGGGTTCAACTCACAGCTTGGGAAGACCATGTATATTTGATTTTGGAAAAAGGCTTTCTGTCCTTCCTAGTTTGTGAATATTAAAGTGAAGTTATGACTTGATACTTGAAAAGAAAAGTAGATTATTTAGCTAGCAAATTGGTGGATTTTTTTGGATCAACAATTTGGAGAAGTGAACACCAGAATTGGCTGCTGGGGGACACAGTGTCAACCTCCCAACAACTGAGACTGATTCTCTGCAAATTTCACCGAGTGTGGTAATGTAAGATAGCACAACCGCACATTTTCACTGTGGATCTATAAAAACAGTATGAAATGCAAAATATGCCAGTCTGTGGCCTCCACAGATAACACTTTATCCTCCATCTACAATGTTGTAAAGGGACTCTGGATCTGATGGCTTTACCAGTTGACAGAGCCTATCAAAGTCTTCTGAAAACCCCCAGAGCTGGAGACAATGAAGAGCAGTTTGCTGGTAAGTGAGCAGATTTTCCTTATGGGGAAGAATATGTTCAGCATTGCTGCTTCTTTGCAAACAGTCTTGCAGATTGGGAGCAGCTGTTTTGCAAATCATTTTTGTGATAGAGAGGGAAATCTTCTACCTTTTGTTCTTTGCCTCCTCAAGTGGACATGAAAAAATACAGATAAACACATTTGGATAATCTCCCTGACCTTAGTCTCTCTCTATTCCTTACTTCCTTTTTTTCTTCTCTATTCGCTTTTGGATTTGTGTTGCAGGGAGAGGGTCTTTTAGGCCTGACCTTCTCTCTCTGATGACTTAAGAAAAAATATAGGGGGAAAATATAGCACTTGAACAGGAGCCAAAGGCGCGTGTGGGTAGCTGCTGGTCATCTTCCTGGGGTCGCTGCTTCAACAGGCTGCCTGACTACTGTAGCCTCTTCGAGCTGAGGAGCTGAGGTTCAGGACTCCAGCGCAGAAATACATAAATCAATGCCAGTTCAAAAGGGAAGATTATTTTAACCTTGAAATGTCACTTTTATATCTCAATCCATGGTCCATTATTTAATTTCCATGAAAGTTTCATTCTGAACCCTCCCATTCCACCTCCCTCTGTGTTCATTTGTTACAGCCAGACTACCCGGCTTGCACTGAGTTGCAAAGTGAAAGAACCTCAGTATCCAAAAATAGATAGAGGTATGGGATGGGGTGGTGGGGGTGGGGGAACACTGCCGAATGAAAACATACTTCTCACCCATTATGGCACCCCTGGCCCTGTCTTCTGTGAAGCTGAGGGTGAGGAAGGGGTGGCTACCTTTCAGAAACACTGGTCAGTTGGGCATTGCCTCTATCAATGTAACAGCTCTAACTCTTTGCAGAAGGAAACAAACTGTAGTGTTTGGGAAGTAGCCTTGCATTAATTCCCAGATGGGTCTAAATAAAGCCTCCTGATGCTAAGTGCCTATAATGCATCATTTGGGGAAGAAAAGCTCTGGTCTCTCTTTTTTTATCCAGTGAGGCTCCAGCTCTGTAGCCATGGTTTGAGCACATGTGGAGTAATTACCTGGGAGCCCCTATCCTGTAATGGCAATAAGAATAGCTGCAGTTCTCTTAGGTGAATCAATTAGCTAAGTTCAAAGTACTGGCTTGCTATTGGCCCTGGCTGGATAGTTCAGCTGGTTAGAGGCTCACCCTGATACACTAAGGTTGTGGGTTCTATTCCAGGTCAGTGCACACACAAGAATCAACCAATGAATGCATAAAAAGTGGACCAACAAATCAATGTTTCTCTTTCTCCCTTCCTCTATCTCCCAAAAAATCAATCAATAAATTTTGTTTTCCTGGGCATGTGCCCTGACCGGAATTGAATGGGTGATCTTTTGGTGCACAGGATGGCTCTCAACTAACTGAGACACATCGGCCAGGGCAATAAAAAAAAATTTTTTTTAAAGTATTGGTTTGCTATCAGCAAGACTCTGCACTCACCTGCTCTGGTCAGCCCCATTTTTTGAAATATAACCTTAATGCTTAAAAATTTACCTTCTTTAGACTAAAATATAAATGCTCCATATATCTTCATTTAAGGGAAAACTAACTCATTGGCAAGATAAAGTATATATACAAGCAGTATTAGGAGACCTGTAAAGATATGAGCTTTAAAAGTTTTGCAAGGGATAGCAAATATTTAAGTAGCTGAGTTGCAACTTAGTAAATTTTATACTAAGAATGAAAATAATATAGTGTGTTCTCCAAGTTTTTCTAGCTGACACTGTGACATCAGAGCCAACTAATTCTCATTATTTTGAAGCATTTATGATAAATCCTATTTTGTAATAGATGTCATTACAAAAAAGCATTGTATTTTTATTAATTTTAGACATGATTCACTTACTTTTTTTCACTTGTGCCAAGCCCTAAGCCCTAATGTTTTGAAAAAGCTAGTATAGATCTATTCAGAAAATGTTTAATTCTACCAAAACTTTATTCCTAATATAATTCTCCCTGGAAAATCTAAGTAAATGAGAAAATGTAAGATAAGCTTACATAGGAAGTGTAACAAACTTTCCACATTTTGAAATTTATCAACCCCAAATGATGTAGGCCTTTTTGATGAACTTAATCTGATGAACAAAGAATTGGGATTTCAAAAATAAATTAGCTCGTCATTTAATAAACACTTTTCTGAGCACCTGCTATCTTGAAGGCCTCTGCTAGCACATAATGCTCTTTGGGGTTTCTAAACAAAAAGGAATAGCAGTAGTCAGGAATTTATAGGAAAGTATAAACTAGAGGAGTGTCTCTGAATTTGTTTGTGTAGAGGCACAATTACCAGCACCGTATCAATGATAAGCTACTATGTATGAAAGGGACCCTCGTCAGTGGACAGAATGCCTCACAGCAAGTGATTACACCCAAATATTTGTTATTGAACGATGATGAGTCAATCAATAGTCTCACACAGGTCTCTCAGTCTTACTTCATTGCCAGCACCCATTCTTCTCTCAGTTGTGCTTCCTTGGAGAAGAAGAAGCAAAACTGTCTTGCCTTATGCCTCTCAGATACTTCCATGTCAGAATTCCATCCATCCTAATTGGAATTTAAAAACCTTGGGGAAGTTAAAAGTGGCTCCTCCTTGAAAGATGGAGGACCCCCTGCTTTGACCTATGGGATATAAATATTTTCTTGACATTGTAATGTAGCACCTGTTGGTTTTGATAAGAAATTTATCAGCCATAATGTTACCCAGAGCTTCAAGGTAGCAAATAATCTCTGTCCTCAGAGAAACTAGATAATATGACATTATCAATGGTGAAATATAATTTTTGCATTTATTGTTTGCATGCAAATTTTAAAAATTTGAAGTGAACTTTTTAAATTTATTAAGAAAATATCCTGGTTTTGAAAAAAAGATACTGAGCAAAATGGTTTTTTTTGAAATATTTTCAGAATGGAAAGATGTTAAGAATATGTGATCATGTTTCAAGTCTGAGCAATTAGGAATTAATGTGTGTGTTTTGTTTTCCAGAAATACAATCACATAGCCCTGGTTGGCTCAGTTTGTTGGAGAGCTGTCCCATACACCAAAAGGTGTGGGTTCGATCCCCTTTGGGGTGCATACAGGAGGCAACCAATAGATGTTTCTCTCTCACATTGGTTCCCCCCCCCTCCCTTTCTCTCTCTCTCAAAATCAATAAAAACATACCTAGGGTGGTGATTAAAAAAATAATAAAATTTTAAAAATATGGTCACATGAAATCTCTGTGTATATAATATGTGAAAAAAAGGCCATACCTTGTTATAATATCCACTAAGATTCTGCTGCATTTCTTGTGTTCCAGGAGGTCCCTGTATTAGAAACAAATAAAAAATAAAAACCTAAACATTTACCAAACAATGTGAATTTAAATAATATATCTAAGAACTCTTGAAATCTTAGTTAAGGAAAAGGAAGAGTATGTTCAGTCAAATATTCCAATTAATGGAGAATTACAGGGGTATTAACTCATCAGGTTCCTAAAGGTATGTCAAGGTTAAATCCTGCATGAATTCAGAGCGGTCCTTAATGGGAACATGTAACATTTCACCAGAAGGTCAGCATCAGCATATTTTTATTAAAAGGAATTGTGCCCATAAAACTCTTCAAGGGAAGATATTTTAGCTTCAGTTTATTTTTGACACTTTTCACAGGGCTTTGATTGATGTGTTATAGAAATGTGTGGCCACTTGTTATTAACTTAGAAAATATGGGAAAATACGTTTTCTATTGCTTTATCCTTCTGAATGAGTTGCACATGACTTTCAGGCCAGGAAAAGATGTTTGCTCTAAGACCTCAGATTTAAGATACTTAAACACTCAGACTTGCTAAGCACTATGGTGAGCTCTGGGGAGACAGTAAAGACATAAAGGTATTTCCCCCCTAAAACTTGCAAAAAGAGAGAAAGAGAAGAGTTTTTTTAGTTTTTCAGGGATTACACTTTGGGAGAGGGTCATAAGGCAATACAAAGCTTAGCATTATTTTAAATCAAGTAGTTCAAGCCAACAGAGAGGCCGCTATTTAAAAGAAAAAGATCACAGTCCAGCAGTGTGGTTCAGCAGTGTGGTCGAGCGTCAACTTAGGAACCAGGAGATCATGGTTCAATTTTCGCTCAGGGCACATGCTCAGGTTGGAGATAGTCCTCAGAAGGGGGCGTGCAGGAGGCAGCCAATCAATGATTCTCTCTCATCATTGATGTTTCTACCTCTCTCTGAAATAATTAAAAACATTAAACAAAAAAAGATTGCGTATTTCATAGATCTTTAAAATGCCCAGGAGAAAATAGTATAGAGGCAAAATTATTTACATTTTACCTTAGAAAATAAGACAAAGAAAGATTATGATTGAATAACCCAAACATTACTTTTGAATAAAGATTATTTTTTAAAAAGGTATTGAAAGCTTTAAAAAATGGAGAACAATTTTAAGGAACCATTGCCAGCTGCACTCACTGATCTAAGTACCATTGAAAAAATTAACATTTAACATTTGTGACTGGTACTTCTTAGGAAAGACTTGTGACTAATGATCTCTTCCAATATGAAACTTTTGCATTGTGCCACTAAATGTAGAGGACACAGAGATGTAGTGATGGATGTTGGAAGCAGGTTGGTATAACTCTTAAGAAAATAATAGGCTTCCTGAGTAATGGGGCCGTCTGTGATTGGAAAGACAAATGATGCTGTTACCTTGCTAAAGTAAAAACAAAGCTAATGTCAGAAAAGAACTCTCATCGCATTATATATTGCTCATGTTTTTTTTTTTCCCTGCCAGCCAGCTTTGTGTAAAGTACCTAGGTCAGTTAGATAAAGCAATGAGGAAAGCAATCACTGAGTTGGAGATTGCTGTACAAAGTTTCCAGCCAAGAAGATGCAAGTTAAAAACTCATGAGATATGAGATTCCATACACATTGATCCATCTGCAATTATATAATGAGGTAAGAAGTTCTAGATACCATATGTAGTATCATTAACAGGTAGCTCGGGAATATATGCATAGTAGGTGCTCGGTAGATGGTGCATGTGTGTTAATAATGTCAGAACAAAGAATAGTGATGTGGTGGGTACATTTTGCTTTATACACATTCAATCTAGTTAAAATGGGAGTCTTATAATTAGGGATACCAAATATGGCAGAACAATTAAACAGAATCTCTGAAATAGAGCAAAAGAATCAATCAAATAATAATAGCAAATATATAGTACTTATTGTATGCCAGGTATTATACCAAGGGCTTTATGTAGGTTAATTTATTTAATCCCCACAATGACACCATGAGGTACATGCCATCATTATTTCCAATCAACAATACAGAAAACAAGTGAAATTATTAACTGGCCCAAGGTCACACCACTGGTAAGTGTCAGGGCTAATATTTAACATAGGCAGCCTGGGCCCATACTCTACCATCTTAACTTAAAAGCAGACTCTCAGCCTAAAATAATTTTTGCAGTAATTTCTTTATCATGCTGATGGTGCTGTTGAGAATACTAGGTGATTACTCTCCCATGTTCTACTTCCCATATTGAAATTGAAAAAGCAAATCAACAAAACTGGTATTCAGTACTTCTCATGAGTCAGACTGTGCTTGATGCAGGGGGTGGGGGGTGGGGAGAAATAAGAACTTTGACTTTAGATGTAGTCCTAGCAGAAAGCTGTTCCTTGCATCTCCCATTTGTCTGAATATAATCATTCAAGACATGATAGAAGATTATGCCTGAATATTACCAAAAAATTCCTCTCAACACACAATTGTACTAAAACGCATCCTATCTTTGTTTGCAGAGGTTAGGAGAGCAGGTGGTCAAAGGATATAAGTGGGCACCTTCAAAGGGGGCCCTTGAAGGGAGTAAGGAGAAAGAAGTAGAACAGGAAACAGTGTGAGAGGGGTTTCCTGGTACAGAACAGGTAAATGAATGAAAATAGTAAAAATAACAGGATGGTGATAACTTTTAAAAAATTTGGGTGAGAATGGCTCTGATCTTTTACAGACTGGCTATCTGCCTATAGCACATAGGTGAAATACAGAATATATTCCTCATCTGGAATCATGACCTTGCTGTTGAGTGTATCTTTGGGGATAGGGTAGGAGAGCTCTAAAAACAATAGCAAGAGCAGAGCCACTGGCCAATAGAAAAGTTTGAACAATATTATTCAGATATCCACAGGATTAAAAAACCCTATAAAAGTCACTGCCATGTTTTCATATGTTCTGTTCTTGCCATAAAATGCCATATCCACAAAGTAGTGCTCCAAATGGGGTCAATCTGAAATTTTAGTCTCCACTGCTTAATCGGCTGATGAGCATTTATGATGACATTTTCTTCCTTGTTCTTTTAGTCACCGGGATACTTTGGGTACCACAAATTTCAAGTTGAATTTAACAGAGATTTATAGCTAACAGCCTACCCTGCAGGCAATACTTCACACAAACTCTCCCAGGGGGCTGAAGAAACCCTGCAGCAACTGAGAGAAGACACTAGCACAGAGTCCTCAGGCTGGCTACTTGTATGATACTGCAGTCAGTACAGCAGCCACTCACTGGGTTGTTCCCAAACTGTCAGAAGCAAACAACCTTGATCCATGTGGCGATAGTGACCACAGAGAAACACTCTGCACATAAATGCCAAGAGCAACTCTGCTTACTGTAAGAAAAACAATATAGACCCTGGGGTCTTGGAATTGGTGGCTGTTCTATTAGCCACATTCCCCAAGAGATGAGCTATTGTGCTACTTTCTATTTTGGCACAAAAGCACAGTTGGAGACTATCCAAAGAGCCATTTGTTTCCTCCTTTAGCAAGAGCTGTCAGTCTTGTAGACTATCAATCAACTCTGAGGAAGGAGAAGTGAAGACCTGTGATAAGTGACAGGTCTCCTGGCATCACACAGTTTTAGTAGATGCTCCAGGGTACTTGGGAGGTCACTTTCTTTGAGGTTTGCAATTATAAAGACTCGTCAAAAAGATGCATAGATGACCCAAGATGAGTGGAGAAGAGAGGTCAGTTATGGAGGGCATATCAGCCTTGACTAATGCTCGCAGGAGCTCTACTAGGAAAACCATTTGCAGGTTTAGAGAAAGGAAAAATGTCCCAAATCTGGCTCAGGATGGTGACCTGCAATATAGTGTTACAGAAATCATGGTCATGTAGTGTCTATCTTTTATGCATTTCTGCTTCACTCTATTTGTACTGGATTGGGAGACAGACACAGGACATCTGGGTTAATGTGATGGGTACACAGTTATAGACCAGCTTTAAAATGAATTCCAGGGAGAAATACCTGTTCAGAATCCAATTTTACTTAGGTGTAATTACCTGAGAGAGCCTGTTGTTTCTTACTGCAAAGAACCATATCTAGTGTGAACAAGTGAATTAAAGCTACATTCAGTTTGGGAGTGTATACACTCATCAATAGTTTAAGGATTTTTTTTTGGGGGGGGGGCGCTAAAATCTTGTTAAAGATGGAAAATAGAGAAATATGTCTGCCACCAGCATCATCAGATGGATAGTGTAAAAATGAGGAGTTGCTTGCATGATCAAAGATTGGAAACGTTCTCAGTTGAAAACCATACTTCCTTAGTCCTGGTCCCAGCTGCATTTTCATTTCCAGCCGGTTGATGTAGCACGCTTAGTTTGAAGAACTCAACTTTTGCCTTTTTTATCCCCTTCCCTGATCTTTGCTATAAACTCTGTGCAAATCAAGGTTCAGCTTTAGCACACCGTAGATATTCTAAATCAAGATCTCCCTGGCTCCTCGGTCAACTATTTCATTCCCTCTCTGATCCTCCCTCCTGAACTATTTTCCTTTCTCCCTTGCATCCTCTAGTTCTTCATATTGCTGGCAAGTTTCCTTGAGCCATCTGGGTGCCACTCCCCAGGCTCCATAGCTTTTCAACCTTTTACTAGGAATTCCTTTCAGGGTTCACAAATACATATTTTCAGGCTACCCATACCTGCCGCTGGCCCTGTGGATTTCCCATTAACTTCAGTAACAACTTCTGAAATACCAAAAACCTCTGTGAAGAAAGTTATACTAGCCAACTCTCTTCAAACATGCAAAAAATTGCTTTGTGATAAGAACAAATAGAAAGTTTGCTATTGTAAAGTCATTTGTGCTAATTTTCAAGAAATGGTCCCAATTTTCTAAAAGCCATTAAAAAAAAAAAAAAAAGCAGAGATCAGTAATTTCTTTTCCCTTGGTACTAAAATAAATATTATGAAGCCTAAATTCATTCACAGGAATGGGGAGATGAAGAACCTTTCAATAGACAGTATCCTGGAAAAGCTAATGTCAGAGTTTTTCTCTCATATAAATTTCCATTATTTATAACTTATACTCTGACTCTAGTGGCTTATAAACATGCCTGTTTTTCCAGTTGGAATGAAAATTCCTCACAGGCAAGGAGTTTAAATTTTTTTATCCTTTCATAACACAGGATGTGGTACATAGTAGCTCTCCCTTACCCCCAAATGTCTGTTGAATTCAGTAGAATAATTACTTTTACAAGAAAAAATCTGAGGGAAAGACAATTTCTTGCTTGTTGGTTTTGGTTTCAGTTAGAAATGGCAGCAAACAGCTCGCTGCTTCCAAACTCACAAACGACAGGGCCAACAGATTGAGATTGATCTAAGAATCTGCCTAAATAAAAATTAAGTTGCAGCAAGCTCCAGTTAAGTAGGAAAGAGCTTATGAATGGATTAATAATATATTTTTACTTATTTCAGAGAGGAAGGGAGAGAGAGATAGAAATATCAATGATGAGAGAGAATCATTGATCAGCTGCCTCTTGCATGCCCCACACTGGGGATGGAGCCCACAACCCTGACCAGGAATCGAACCATGACCTCCTGGTTAATAGGTTGATGCTCAGTCACTGAGCCATGCTGGCCGGGCTGAATGGATTTTTTTTTTTAAACCAGAATTACATGTAGAAAGTTGTATTCTAACTCTGAGAGAAAAATCAATAATACTCTTTAGATAGAAAATATTTGGGAAACCAATTTCTTTTTTTTTTTTTAAACACACATCCTTTTATTTATCTTAAATATTTGCTCTAAAAGAATTTTTGTTTCTCTTGGGACTTAATTATGTAGGTTAAGCAATTGTAATTTTATAATGGGTTATTTTTCCGAGAGAGCTTCTGCTACAAATTTTTGTGTGACTATGGAGATGCCACAAAATTGCTGAAAATACTCAAACTGCAAATACCAAAAAAAATATTTCTGAAGTCAGGAGAAAGTTCACTGATGTTTACTTTATGTTTACATTTCAATACAGAGACCGAAACTTCCCCGTCTGGTATTACAATGGGAATGTAGTACACAGCTACTATGTACCACATGTATTAGGTAAAATTTATTTAAGGTTCCTGAGAAGGAGCTCTGGTTCCTCAAAGTAGTCCACTTACTTTTTCTGTTTCATGCCTAAAACTCCATAAAGGTAGTGGAATTATTTGGCATTGGGTTTCATTATCAGCTCAAATGCAAATGTTCCTGGGAGATGTAAAACTAACTCTTCATATTTAGATAGCTCAGGATAATTCTAGAAGTGTTTTCACTTATATTTTCTTGGATGGCAGGGTAACATGATTGCAAAACACATTATCTTATTTGGTGTTCTCAATACCTAAGTGAGGTGGATATTATTATATTCTCCATCTGGCATGGAACAAAATGAGAGATCCCTTCCTCAACCCAATCACACAATAAACAAATGATAGAACTAAGTCTAAGAGCTGTTCCGCTCTAATATATTCCTATGAAAGTCAGACCCAGGGTCCTCACTTTCAGCATGAGGGTGTGAGCTACTTCTGAATCAAATGTTGAGGTTAACTTTGCTTGTAAGAGGTGGGAACTCAGAAATAAACGCAGGAAAAACTCATATTTCAAGCTAATCAGAAGGGTATATTACATTCATTTGTCCAATACACAGACATAATCATGAAATTGGAAGTGCCCTCATCCTTAAATAGATGCTTTCAAGTGTTGTTTTTTTCACATTGAAAATAGAATCTAATGAGTTTTTCTGGATGATGAGTAAGTCAATGAAGGTATTTAGGTCAACATTCTTAGATAGACGAAGTTTCTCTATAAAAACTTGAATGGAAGAAATAGAAAGAAGGAGAGCAAAGAAGGTAGAAGAAAATATTACATGAGAATGAGAAGGACAGAATTGGGGAAAGTATCAATACTTCTGCTTTAGAAATGGTAGGCCCTGAGCTAAGCCCTGGGAAAGAAATAATGAGCAAATGGGGGAGAATGATAAAATAAATATTAATAAATAACAATACTTTCCCTTAGAAAGTAATGACTATACATATATTCTTGCAATCCAATGAGGTAGGCATTACCATTATTTTACATGTAACAAAAGGTTAATTATCTTATTCAAGGTCATAAAACTAGTAGATTAAAGCTAGGTTTCAACTCAACTCAGTCTGACCCCATAGCTTTGATCTTTTAACTCTTTCGTTTATCTGCCTTACAGTAAGTGGGGTGACAGATAAAAAAATAAAATAAAATATAGATCATCTTAAAGCTGCTTTAAAAAATCATGGAGGGCATTTAATAGAATCCCTTAATAAGATACAGAATCAATAAGGGGCAAGAAAAGAGATCACTGGGACATGGTATAGATACACATTTTCAAAGATACAGATGACAAGAAGAGATCAAGAGAAAGTGACTAGCATGAAAAGAAGGTAAAGAAAAGAACCATAGGCAGACACTGAAAACTGTTAAAATCTTGGAGGGCTTAGATTAGAGAGAGATAAGGAGAGAGGTTTCTGAGAAGGCAAAGGAAAGACGTTGGCAATTTTTAAAAATATATGTATTTTTACTGATTTCAGAGAGGAAGGGAGAGGGAGAAAGAGACAGGAACATTAATAATGAGAGAGAATCACTGTTTGGCTGCCTTCTGCATGCCCATACTAGGGATGAAGCCCACAACCCAGGCGTGCCCTGATTGGGAATCGAACCATGACCTCTTGGTTCATAGGTCCATGCTTAAGCACTGAGCCATGCTGGCAGGGCGACTTGGCAATCTTAATCAGCATCTTAACTTTGAGGTTCAAATGACACCAAACAAAAGGTAAAAATTCACAGCATTTATGAGATGATAGAAGGAAAGGGGAAAGAAAAATGGACATAGTAGGAATAAGACTAGCTAACCCAGAGAGTACATTGCAAGGGGATGACTTTGATAAGCTTAAATTCCTATGAGTATGAAACTGCAGTGAAGGACAGTTATGAGAAAATTGTCACACTTAGAGAAAATGAAATATCCTTCAAGTAAGACTACAATAGCACCACTGCATTTGCTGTGGAGAAAAGATTTGTGTATTAGCATTCTGGGAATCTGAAGGATTTAAGTGATACAACAATACACTGGTTTAAGCATTCGTCAAGGACATCTTCTGGGGACCTCTAAAGAAAGTAATAGCAGCTTTGTTGGAAGCCGGCAACCACACACTCATTCTGGGTTAATCTCTGGAAGTCCTGAGCAGCACTGTGATCCATGATCTCCTCTCATCGCAGCCCGTGTTCCCCTGACAGTGGCATCTACCTGCACCTGCTTGGAAAGATCGATAGCTCCTAAGCATCTCAGTCTAAGATATTGCCAGTGTTCTTGGTTCAGAAGTTCAGAAGCAGTGCGATTAATAGGTGAGGAATTGCAGCAAAGGCAGCTTCTGAATCTTGAATGAGAATTTATCACATCTGCCACTTTGGACATTTTTCAAACGATTCCCCTGTGTGTTCCAGGAAGTGCTCTCTTGAGCTGGGTTTGTCTCTTCTGGCCTGCATACTGAGCTGTGTAATTGAGGGAACTCAAGCATAGGCAGTTTATGGTTGTATGAATAAGCAAAATACTCAATATGTGACCTGATTGTTTTCCAAAACTGCACAGTCCCTGGTTTTACTTGTCATTCTGGAGCAGGAGTGGGAGGATGAGACTGACAGTGAATGCATTCAATGGGTATAATTAACCCATTTCATGAAAGCAGATTTTCTAAATTATGCTATGAAGCTCATAAAATTTTAACACTTTCTTTTCTACGTGGGAGAGAGGATATTTTTTAAAGGTTGCTTATTTTTTTCCTGATCTCATGAAAAAAATCAACCAAATTGGCATACAACTATTGCATTATTGATAGAATGGGAAACTTTTGACCGATTTCCATGACGTGATGGTTAGGGAAAAAATGATTCCTCCTCTAATGCTGCCATTATGCTTATCCACCCATAAAATGTTTCATATTCCCCTCTCCTCAGTATGTCATACCAAAGGAAAAATATTATTTGTCAGCTTCCTGCAATATGAGTAGCAGCAGGAATTTTGAGAGTGCCTTGCCATCCCACAGAAGCAGCACCACTGACCCAGCACAAAGTGATAAAGCCACAGGGGCATGAAAACTAGTGAGGATGGAAATGTGTGAAACAACTTCTTTGTATCCAGTGGTGCCCCCCAAAGCTCACTACCAACAAAACCTGTACCTGCGGAACAACTGTACCTCTACCCCCTTGTCTGACCTCAGGGAATCTCTCAATATGCTACCCACATCTGGAGGGAAGTTGGCTCACATAGCAGCACCTATCAATACTTGGAGTTTCCATTTACTGTAATTAAGTGATAACATTCACTCTCTTTAAAAGTGTTGGTATTTCCCAGCAGCCATGACTCAGTGGCTAAGCATCACCTATGAGCCAGGTAGTCTTGGCTTGATTCCTGGTCAGGGCACATGCCTGGGTTGCGGGCTCGATCCCCAGTGTGGGGTGTGCAGGAGGCAGCCGATCAATAATTCTCTGTCATCATTGATGTTTCTATCTCTCTCTCCCTCTCCCTTCCTTTCTGAAATCAAATATATATATATATATAATTTAACGTGTTGGTAGAATGACAATGTTTCCTGTGCAAGGAAAAGGCAATTTCCAAGGTAAATTGCTGGGACTTAAGATATCCAGGCTGATGGCCTGGCTCATACACTGCCAGCAGTTACACAGAAACCAAGAGCATGGGCTAAGTTTGAATAGCTGGGGATATTCTGAACAGCTCTGGGGAAAAAAGCAAAATGAACAATCCGTAGGTTTTTTTGGGGTGGTTGTTTTGTAGTCTCCACTTTCAACTTGAACATGTAACATCAAGGTTTCTGTCTAATCTATCAGTTATACTAATAATAAATCTGCAAATGAAAATTGTTAGCTCAAGTGAACACCATGGTTATGGAGGGTATACTCGGGGCAGTTCTAGTAAAAAATACTTAATTATTTCATTTTTAAAACATCTAGGCCTATTCCACAAAAGAGTTCAGTCAGAGGAGTAGATACTGACAATCTAGGCCCGTGAATAAGTAATTAGTGATATTAACCTTTGCTAATCCCATAACATGACTTTTCTATTTTTGAAAATAAATTTAGAATATTTCAAGTATGCTGAAAAGTATAGAAAATTATACAATAAGTATTGATGAATCCACAATCCAGTGTTGTCAGAACCGAACCATCTGCCATATTTACTTCAGATCTTTTTACTTTTTAACAAACATACAGATAGAACTGAAGCTCCTGCAAATCTTTTTTTCTATGAAATTTCCTTCCATGTTTCAGACCCCTCCAGATAATGCTGAAAACTTGTTGCTTCTCTAGTTACATAATTTCTTTCAGTATTTTCTTTGATCAGAACAGTTTCCTGCCACGTTTCAGTGGTTACGTAGAGAAAACTGACTGTAGGGATTTAGCAAAGCCCCTTACTTTCCAAGGCCCAGAGTTTTCTTATTGTTAAAATGGGCATAATCTGTTCTTGCCACCTCACAGGGTCATACAGTGCTAAAATTAAATTTCTGTAAGGAGACACTTTTGAAAACTCTATCATCAAATACAAACTATATGGTTACTTAGGAAATAAATCTCCCTTTCTGAATATCTCCTCCAAGGCCAATCAGATGTATTAAAACCTTAACATCTATCCAACACAGAGAAATGGTACATAATCCATGCCCTGGCCCAACTAATAACAAGTTTGATAGCCATACCAAGGATTTTAAGTATTCTGTTCTATCATTGCTATACAGAATACATGTCAGTTCAGATGTCTTAGTAGTTGGTTTCAATAACATAATCCAAGATGAAAAAAAGTAAGCAGTGGCTATAAGATAAAATCCCTTTTCTCCAGAGTGGAGCTATAATTAGTAAAAAACCCAGGAAGTCAGAAAGTGGTTACTAATGTCCCACTGCTGCTGTTCACAGGGAGAGAAAAAGAGTAATTAGGGAATCAGACCCTAGTGCTAGTTTTTACAACCTGAAAGCCTCAGCTGCCTCACTCGCATGTTTACATATTCTGTGGCAACACAAGGTGACGCTGGAATTTTAGCAATGTTGGCAACAGCTGTTTTGTCTGGAACCATGACCCTAGTGGGGAACAAGTGGCAATAAAATGATTAACTGGCCATGTCTCCATTTTATAGATCTTATGTATCTTTACTTTTAAAACCTAAGGAAGTCATCTTATTTTTAAGAAATAAAATTACTATACCCATTGATTCAAATAAATGGTTAGGTTCATTTTTTCCCCTGAAGATATTATCATTACAGTACATGGCCTTTGGTTATTTAATAGGCCCAAGAGACTCGGATTCTTTGCTGAAAGGAACACTGAAAAATATGACAAAACCCTGATCAGTTCAAGGCTCCTGGAAGGGATGTTAAGAATATTAATTAAATTCCCAATTGAGACATGAGTCTCAAAATACATATAGTCATCTACCAGGTGTTTGAACAAGACATCAAATGTTTTAATAAGATATTTATTTTGTCATCCGTCTTATTCAGCAGTCCAAAATGTTTGGGGTACTAATTTGCTTTGGACGTGGGCCTTGCTATACGTGGAAAACAGTAACTTTGCACCTCGAGTTCACAGTATGTAATACATAAAGTTGGAGAGAGAAGACCTAAAAGTTGAGGATATTGATAGATCATGGGGTACAGGTACAGTTCTATGGTGTTTTGAAGGCATACATGTTCATTGCTATGGCTGTTCATCTGATTCAACCCATAACTTATCAGAAAGGAAGCAACAGGACAAAATGGACTTATTATATGTGATTAGAGTCTCCATCTTTAAGGAAAAATGTAGTATCCATTGGATTTAGGCAAGATTAAAATTAAATGGGCTACTAACAAAGCTTTGTCAGTTTTCTTGTTTTCTCTCAGCAAACAAACCTACTCCCTGTGTATGTGAAGACTAAAAATAATCTGTTAAAAATGATGTGGCCATTAGAATTATCAGTAGAAACAATGATGTTATCACATCAAAATAAAAATCTAACCATATCAGGTACAAGCACAAATAAGAAGACTTACAAAGAAAGATGTGACAGGTTGACCATTTTCCTTGCCACTTATTGCCATTAACTCCTCCCACCCTCCAACTCCTACTTCCGCTCTCATTGGGCTCTGCATGATAACAGCCACTCAGCTCCAAAACCTTTTCTGGCACTATTCTTCTCCTAGCTCCTTTACGTTTATTAAATACAGTCAGCTCTTTCCCAACCCCGGGCCCTTTGATGCCCTGATCTTTCTGGTGGGAAGCTCCTGCCCTGGCCCTCACATGGCTAGCTCCTTTTATTGTAATGTCATCTTGAAGTCACTCAGAGATACCACCTGGACCACCTTACCTAGAGTAACAACTCTTCCTTCCAAATCATTCTCACATACCCACTCAATTCCCCTATACCTATAGCACCTCATGCTAAACTGAAATCGTTTTGTCTGCCTATTGAATTGCTCATTAACCACTGCTCCCCCTCCCACACAGCAGTGTAAGTTCCTGAGTGTAGAGGCCTTGTCTGTAGTTTGTACATTGCTGTTTTCTTTTTTAAAAATCACTGTTTCAATGTTTTCTATAGTGATTAACACACAGTAGATGATCAATAAGTGTGTGTTGAGTAAGTGAATTCAATTTCACACCCTAAATTTACTCTTTTAACTGTGTACGCTGTGGTATAACCACGACCTTCAGGACTGCACAATGACTCGCGCTTTAAAGGCGAATGCAGTGCTATACTGAAATTAAAGCTATAATAGAAACAACAAGGTTATGTATATTTTAAACCATATTGTTGTTTTAAAAAAGAAGCTTAACTTCTATTGGAGTCAGCTCCCACAAAATTAGCACTGTAGAATTTTGTCAGCATTTTACAATAGATGGGCATTAAAGATCCATGAGCTAAGGGCTTTCACTTCAAGAGAGCATCTCACTGACATTGAAAGTGACTGTAATGAAACAGCATTTGTATTTAAAACACAAGATAAGCAGAAAATGCAACAAAACCCTAAAAATAAATTTTGAAAATCATGTAGATTTACAATTAAGCATCACTGAAAACTTTCCATACCTTGCACATCCTTCAAAGGGCTGTGAAGTGTCATTCTTTGCTCAGAGCTTTTACAGTGAAAACAGTAGAGGGAGCTGCTGCCCCACATTACAAATTTCTTAAATTTCTGTTTTCAACATAAATTGCTATGCACTGAAATGTGACACATTTGAGCCCACTGCTCAATTCTCATGCTGCAATAATGAGACAATGCACAAAAACAATGCCAGAAAAAAGAGAAAGGAAATCAAGAGCCCTGCCTGGAACAGAGAGAAATAATAACACATCTTAAAATTAATGTGGTTTTAAATAAACACTTTTTACAGTGATGATGAATGAGAAGTAAAGTTAATGTCAAATGGATGGGCTAATCCTAAGTCCTTTAATGGCTCATTAGTTAGAAGTCTCCTGCCCTCCTTTCTGCTCTGCCTCATTCTCAGCTGCTCCCTTCTCTTTTCTGAAGCAAAGAAAAACCCGAATATTTTGAAATAAACCAAGACATATCAAGTCTCAAGACTTTCCAAGTCTCATTATCATAACATAAAGCCACTATTTTCTGTTGCTTATTCTACTCAGATAACTAGAAGGCTTTTGAGAAAAAGAGAAATTTTTATTAGAGTGTGAGGGATAGTAGTTGAGACTTAGAGAAGATCACAACTAATAAAATGCAACAGCTCAGAACGTGGATAAACCAGCCCCACAAGCAAGGAAGAGGCTGTAAATCAGAGAAGAAAAAAAAATCACTGAATGCTTAGACGTGGTTGTTAGTACTACTACTACCTGTTTGTGAGTAACTTTTAGGTATCTGTTTGTGAGTAGATTTGCATATCTAGAATAAGTATTCCATGTTGAGCATATGGTCTTTCATTTTAGCAATTATTTGAAAGACATTCAAATGTTTAATTGAATTTTGAGAAATTGGTAAGAGAAAAAAATATGTTGGCTCAGTTACAGATTCAAGACCATCTCTTCCATCTACAATACTATATGAGTGAATGGGTGTTCAGAAAGAGTAATGGCTTTAAGTGTATTTAGATAGAATCTTACATTTACAAGAAAGTTCTTTCACATACTTGGCATTTGATCCTTCTAGCAACTGTGTAAAGTAGACGTGGCAGGTACTGTCATTTCAAATTTGCAGAAAAAGGAAGTCCAACATGGAAATGCCAAGTGAACTGTCCAAGGACACACTCGTGAGGAGGATTAGTTTCCTCACTGTCTTCTTACACTGTCCCACTGTCCTATGGCTTTGCAGTGCCATGAGTTGCCTTGGAAAAAATCAAACTATTTTCTGTGTGTGGTGTGAAAAGTAAAGCTGATCTAGTCAAATTGAAAACTGGAAACTTGTCTTTCACACTTGTGATCCAGTAGAATAAAGTTGGGTTTAAGGATCAGTTCCTGGGTGTTAATTCTGGCTGCCCCCACTTACACTGGTGTGACCTTGGACATTATAAATTGAGGAAAATTTCTGCTTCTCACCATAGCTGTGAGGCTGACACAAGGCATTGGCGGGAGAGTACCCTAAACAGAGCTAGTGCAGTAATAAGCTCTCCTGAGCTATTCCTTTCTTTTGAACTTATTTCCTCATTAGTGCTATTTCTTCCCCCTGGGAGGCGCTTAATGCTTGTATGCTTCCTCTATGAAAAACTGCTCTCAGCCATAATCTCAGTGTATTTGCTGGTATTAGCAGTTCAAGACATCTCTACCTAATGGTTTCCCTCCAGTGAAGAATATTCATTCAAAATGAGATGGCAGAAGTTATTCAGGGGCATTTGGAAGCGTTTCCCCCTTACAGGTAAGATCAAAGAAAAAGCTGGACCAATGCTTTATAAAAAAATATGTCCATCATAAAGTGTTCTGGCTAGCTCTGTTAGCCAGTTAGCTGCTCTTCAAGCATTCCGATTAAGAATAATCCTATATAATAAAAGGCTAATATGCAAATAGACCGAATGGTGGAACTGAACAAATGATTGCTATGACGTGCACTGACCCCAGGGGGTGCATACAGAACATGGTGGGCATCGGCAGCAGGTGGCAAAGTGTGGAACATGGCGGGCGTCGGCTGGGGCAGGGATGGTGGAGCAGGTGAGCGGGGGTTGGGGGGTACCAGACCAAGGCAGAGCACTGGTTGCTGTCATCTGGATGAGCCTCAGGTGGTTACTGAAAATTCTTTGCTCCCTTGTGCTATGGTCCTGCCTGGTACTCACACCCACTGCCAGCCGGGGCCCTGATGACTTGGAGCCGTCAGTGGTCAGTGGGTGCAAGTGGGGCCAGTGCCCTCAGTGCTTGGGAGCAGCAGTGGCGGGAGTGGGGCTGCTGGCAGACAGGGGACCAGGGGTGGCGGCGGATGGGCCGAGACCCACCCCTGTGCCCACCACAGCCTTGTGGCCCACAGTTCCTTTCAAGGTGCAAGAATTCGTGCACTGGGCCCCTAATTTCATTATATTAAGATTACATGTGTGTAAATTTCAAATAAGTCTTCCCCAAAGAGAGGAAAAATTGCTATTCAATGTGGGGAGAGGAGGAGCTAAAATGCAGGAATATGTATGGCTTTGATGAAACACCAATTCATCAAGGCAATTTAATAACATTAGTTCACTAAATCTACTTTTAGTAAATATTTCATATAAAAATTTTTCCCTAGGAAATATACTCTCTCAGGGGAAAAGAGGTCATATATATATATAATGGAAAGTTGTGGGAAAAGTTATTCTTTGTAAACAACATATCTTTTTGGTACAAATCTTTCTTTAAAAAGTGAGAAAATACAAATTTGGCTTCGGAACAAAGATTCACAAGTAGAAAAAATTGGTTAAAATGTTTTAATTATGGGAGTTGCTTCAGGCCATTAAAGATTTCTTTTAGTTCTATTTTTAAAAATTTTCTTCGACACTCCCTAAATAACAACACTGCCTTTGATTGAAGGAAAATCTCTAAAGCCCCACAGGGAAGAACATTTTCTTGAAGAAATTGAGCAAAGTATGCTGTTATCAAAGGATCCATGCCTCCTAATAACTCCTATTCTTCTTTGGTTCTTTTCAGATAATTACACTGAAGTTTTTCCCCTCTAACTTTTCTAAGGGCAAATTGCTTTAAAATACATACTAAAATTTTACACTATTCATTTGAAGGATAGTACATATTATTTGATTGCTATTTAATAAGAGAGATAAAATGTACATATTTTTACATTTCAAATTGTCGTAAGAAATTCTAACACGTGCTTCAGGGATTGCACACTCAAGCCACTAGGGTGAGTCATACACCATCTCCCAATCTCAACCAGAGTGTTTTAGCTCTGATCAGCCTTTCCCTCTTTCTCTTATTACCTTCCTCTGTGAAATGGGGCTCATGTCACATAGGATCCAATGTTGAAAAAGGCAACAAATAAAACATAATATTTTGACTTACAAATGTTCACAAGTGTTAAAAAAATACAAATAGTACTATGGGACATCTTAACAGAGATAAGAAAATATATTCTGCTGATACTTTAAAAATAGTAAATAGACTAGAAGAGATAAATCAAAGAACTTATATACTTATATGCATAGCCTATGGACATGAACAATAGGATAGTAAAGATCTGGGAGAGTGTGTAGGGACTGTGAGGAGGGGTTAAGGGCGGGGTGGGAAATATCTTTAATACTGTCAACAATAAAAATATATTAAAAAATACTGAATAGTATGATAGCTACAATGAATGGTGCTTATTCTCTCAACAATCCAACTCTACTGTGCCACTAGAGTAACCTATCAATGAAATCTGGCCTGGGACGCTCCACTTAGAACTCTTCACAGATTTTATATTGCTGCATGACTGTGGGGCTTGACATGAGGTTTACCAGGACCCTGACTGGGCTTGACTAGTCAGCGCTGTGTCAGAACTGCATGGGCTGCCCTTCTGCCGCCAAATCCCAGAAATTCAGCACTTAATTGTTTTTGTTCAGGCTGTTTTCTTCTATTCACAGTACTTAACTTGCATTCTCTTTCCCCTCTATTTACTTCACTGGAAAAACTTTCTCAACTTTTAAAAAATAGCTTTATCAGGAGTAACTGATATAAAAAGAACTGTATATATTTCATGCATGCGATTTGATGATTTTGGACAAATGCACACAGTTAAGGGCAGACAATTTGAAATGTAAAAATATAAACATTTTATCTCTCTTATCAAATAGCAATCAAATAATATGTAATACCCCTCAAATGAATAGTATATAATTTTAGCACGTATTTTAAGCAACAATCAGCACAGTTAAGCTGACATATTCAACACCTCCCAGTTTTTTTCCCTTAGTTTTTCTGTTTGTTTCTGTAGTAAGAACATCTAACATGAGATCTACCATCTTAACAAATTCTGAAGTGACTATTACATTGTTAACGATAGGCACTATGCTATATAGTACAACTCTAAGATTTACTAATCTTGCATAACTGAAACTTTATACCCATTGAATAACAACTCACCATATCTCCCCCTGCCCCCCCCCCCCCCCCCCGCCTCTGGCAACCACTATTGTGTTCCCTGCTTCTATGGTTTGACTATTTTAGAAATTTTATGTAAGTGGAATCATGCTGTCTTTGTTCTTCTGTGACTGGATTTCACTAAGTATAATGTCCTCCAGATTCATCCATGGAATTGCTTTTTTTTTTAAGGCTCAACCTTTATGCTTCCATTTTCAATTCCTGAAGGAAACTATCTTTTCTAAATTGTCACCCTCTCTTCACATTTCTGTGAACTAAACTTGAATCCCTAGAAGACAAGGACACTATCTTACTCATTTTTTTTTTTCAAGCCCAGCTCCTAACAGAGTGGTAGGTATCTAAAAGGCCTTAAATAAATGTTTGTGAAACTGTTAAACAATGTGAATGAGGAATAGTTTCATTGCTTTTATGAGCTCATTTTCTTCAAGTATTAGTTAATATGATCTTGAAATGACTGTTTTTTAAAAAAAAAACTCTGTTCATTTCTAACATTTTGGAAACAATAATCCTCTTGCTAAAGTACATTATGCTTAGAAAATGAAACATGAAGATGGCAAAGAAAAACGTTATTTTACCTTCCTGTCCAATGCTGCCCTTAGCTAATTCTTGTAAGTATGAGTAGGTGCTTCAGAGGAGCCTAATGCTTCTGCAGCCTGCTGGTATGCACATCATCAATTCAACCAAACATGCAAACAACTTCAGAAAAACCCAACAGCTGATATAAACTGTACCCCAAGACACAGTTTTTATAATTTGTATAAAAGATATTTTAGTCAACTAGAGGAGTTATTCCAGAATAAAAAAGACAAGGAGTTTCCATAAACCATAATTCTTAAGCAGAAAGTGAGCTGATGGTCTAGTCTCTTACTTTTTCTTTTAAGTAAAAGCTGACTTATAATAAAAAATCTTCTCTTTTTTGCTTAGTTTCCCCCCCTTATTTTTGTAGTCTAATAAATTGGTATCTTATTATATTACAAAGAATAATAAACCATTTTTCTTTTAAATACCATGGACGCAGGATTCAATGCCATTGTGTATTAGACCCATAGCTGAGTTTAAATTGTAAACCTAATATTTGAAATAAAATAAATAATTCTCTACCCAAACATTCTGGAAATAAACTAAAACCTGTTTAATTGAATATTGTACATATTTTCATATAGTTGCATATTTCTTAATCCTCTAAATTCTCTAGTCAAATCATTTGATCTATAGTTGAAAACTCGTTCCAGGATTTGGTGTAATCCTCTTCTCTCTTGGACATTTGGCAAGCTTGTCGTAAAGGCCTTCAAATTCAAATTCCTCCTTTGAGAAAACAATTATCCTGTCTTGACTGCAGCATCATACATTCAGAAAACATACAAAGGTCTAATCTTGCCTGTTAGCATTCACCAGCTTTTCTTCTTTGAAGCAGAAGACAATTATTGAGAATCCTATAATGTGTTCTCTGTTTTGCCAGAGACCTTGGAATAAAAATCAACAAAGCTGATTCCTTTGAAGACTGGATTCCAGGGTGCTGAATTCATGCCTCTTTTGTTAACCCTTGCTTACTTTTATAATCAATATCAACTGACACCAGTACATTATTGGTAGAACAATTCCCTTGAATGGCTAAAGTGGATGAAATGAAATTCATGACAGGACAGCAATCATTTTTGGCACATGACCACACCCTCCTGGAGTCTTAAAGTTCTAGGTCTGGCCTGAGCTCCTCTAGTGGTGGTTCAGGTCTTTAAAAAGTTCCTTATTTTTGGTCTTCATTTTCTCATCTACAAATTATATTAATTTGTTTACTTATTCATCAAATAATTAATAACCACATGCTACAATCCAGAAACTTTGCTAGGCAATGTGACAAAATAGAGGTTTAAAAAAATTCACAGTGCAGTGGGCAGACAAATAAGGAAAATAACAGTTGCAAAATCATGTGCTATATCTGTAGGAGGTATAATGTTATAGGATCGTGGAAGATGACATTGCACTTACTGAGAGCCCTGGCACAGGCCATGTAGGAGAACTGATGTCTGAGCTGAATCATGAAGGTAGAAGGATGCTTTTCTAGGTCTGTGGGAGAACATTTGTGAAGCATGGCATTTGTGAGATAGTAAAGGATGATTATACTGTAGATTGCAAATGAAGGAAGGGCACAGAGGAGGATAGGCAAAGATGGGTCCAGGGCAAACTATGAAGGGTCGAAAATGAAATGCAGAAAATGTGGTCTCCTTCTTGAAGAAAAGAGAAGTTATTAAACAGTTGTAAGTCAAAGAGTTACATGGTTAGGGTCATGATTTAGAAATATTCATCTGCTTGTAGAAGGTAGGGGCAATGAGACCAGCTCTGAGATGGCTGGGCCTAAACTATGGCAGTGGCAATGAGGAAAGAGAGGAGGAAGAGAAGGTTCATGGGATACTAGGATATAGAATTGACATAATTTAGGAACTATCTTGATGTGGAGGATGAGGGAGAGTTTGGGGCATGCTACTACTTTTTTAGTACATAGGAGACCTCCAAGTGGAGATGCTGGAACTCAGGAGGAATGTCTGGGTTGAAATAAGACTGGGAATCTTTAATCCATGAAACCAATAGGTAGGGGAAGAGGGAATCTTGGGGAGCACACGAGACTTGGTTGGAAAGTTTGTAAGGAGGACATTCTGAGAAAAGGCAAGTGTATGGAAGGTTGCCTTCCCTGTTTGTTGGAATTCTGACCTAAGGAAGACTTAGGGGAGTGTTGAAGGCAGCACCCCTAATTATTCCTTGACCTTTCCAAACAAGTCTGTGCATGTGCAGACCCCCAGGTGCTTACTGGAATCCTTATACCTAATCTTTGGGTGCCCTTGTCTTGAGGACAATGCAAACACATGTGTTCTCCCAAGATAATCCACCCTACTGATTGTATCTAAAGACAAAAACTGCAATAAAAGCTGAATGAGACAGGCAATCGGGGCTGTCTGGTTGCTATAGCCAGGCAGTCCCTTAGCCTCTCTTTCACAGCAAACATGTCAGAGTAATCCATTCATCCATCGCTCAGGGTCTGCTGGTCAGCCCTGGCAAGGGAATGTTGTTAATGAAGGAGGAAAAAAGAAAAAAAAAGAATGGTCCCAGAGGTCGGAGGAAAAAATGTCAATGTCACTAAACCAAGAGAACAGAGAGTTTCAAGGAGGCAGCAGTCAACAGTGAAAATTCCTATATAGCAGTGAAATAAGATGGAGCCTGAAAAGTGTCCTGGGAATCTCACACTGCAGAGACCATTGATGACTACAGAGATGGCAGTCTCAGTGGAGTAGCTTGGACATGTCCACCGATTCTAGTGGGTTAAAGAGTCAGCAGAACCACAAGAAATGGAATACTTTTTCTAGAAGCTTGGGGTAAAGGAAAAGAACAGCTAATTGGCTAGAAGATCTTTATAGTTTTCTTGAGCAACAACATTTGATGAAATTCTAACAAAATAAGTATCAAGAAATGGGGCATGCTTCCCCAGAGATCTCACTACTAGGCTGGCTGTTAAGAAATTGAGGAGGTAGAGTCAGGTGGGTTTGGAACAGGATTCATGTATTTGGAGCCTTGGCTTAGAGTGCTCATGCAGGCAGTATAGTTGTTTCTGTGGTGTAACGAGAAGTGGGTGAGGAGTGCAGACAACTACCAGCCTCCCTTATCTTTTGGTTGTTGTGGTGGTAGGAAGTATAGGCAGTACAACCAGTTTAAACAGTAGAAAGATGGAAATTATTACCTACTAGGGAGTAAAATAGCCCATAAATACACAGAAATAAAGAGGGATTGTCCGCAAAAAACAGTCATTCTAGCCCTGACTGGTTTGGCTCAGTGGATAGAGCATTGGCCTGCGGACTGAAGGGTCCCAGGTTCATTTCTGGTCCTGGGCATGTAGCTTGGTTGCAGGCACATCCTCAGTAGGGGGTGTGCAGGAGGCAGCTGATTGATGTTTCTCTCTCGTCAATGTTTCTAACTCTCTATCCCTCTCCCTTCCTCTCTGTAAAAAAATCAATAAAATATATTAAAAACACACACACACACACAACAGTCATCCTATTGTTTACTCACTGGGGGTCCTGGGGGTCCTGGTTTTCCTGGAGGACCTGTTTTTCCTCGTCTTCCCTTTAAAATAAAAGAGAAACAGACAATAAATGATGTGACTCCATTTTCTTTTAAGATGAGACCATATTAAATGGCAATGTTAAAGACAGTAAAAATTAACTAAAAGTTAAAAAAATTTCCAAATCCACATGACCATTAAACATCAATGAAGTCTAAAAGTTATGGCCCAGATATTATCAATCAAGATGAGAAAAATAGTGTCTGGAATGAATATATCTTAACTATTATTAGCAGCCCCTGATACTCTAATAAAGTAGCATAAAGTATCTGAAAGATGATCTAAGATTGGCATTTTATCTAATGATTCCGTGATTTCAGATGCAATAGTACATGCATTTGTCATCTTAAATTGGTGTTTCTCAAAGAGTGGTCTGAATTCTAATTTTATAGGAGTTGCCTAAAGGTGGGATGGGATATTAAAAATGATATTATGCGCTCCGTCCTAGACTTACTGGTTTAGAATTTCTGGGGAAAGAAGCTGTGAATCTGCATTTAAAAAATCACTTCAGGTAATTCTTATGCTCACTAAAGTTTGAAATGCACTTCCCTAAGTCATATCATAATTATAAAATGCTGTATAAAGTACATTAATGAACTCTTTTCTTCCCTTTCAATGGTTAAACTGTTTTATAAGTGAACTAAAACATATATTTACTTATTAATTTTCATTATTGTAACTGAATGTTAACTCTCCCAAGTGCACAACCAGCTAAATTCCAATTGCAAGAGTTAGAAAAATAAGATTGTGCTAACATTTAAAATTGTAACTGTCTACCTAATATCCTTTAAAGAGCAATTTATTTTCTTTAAAATTTTCCCTTTCCAATAGGAGGAAGTAAGCTTAGGTATTGAAAACATACATTTTGAATAAGAGGAAACTCTGAGCATGTTTTCTAAATATGGCCATGCTATTTCATTGCTACTAATAACTTTTTAATTACCATATTGGTAGTATATTAATACATATTAAGGCTTGTTTCTACTGAAAAGTAAAAGTATTCGGTTGATCTTTTAAGGACCTTTTGGGAGAACTATAAGCATAAAAACAGAAAGGCCCATTTCATTACAAATTTCTTTGCTCTACATCAGGCGAGGATTGATCACTCTGGCTTGGAGTGGGGTAGCAGGTCCAATGCCACCTGGACCAGTGAAGTCAGCTTTGGGAGGTAAGTAATCACATACTACACTGTGATTCTGTGGGAAATGCTTCCATTGTGGCTGAAGGCAAGTTAAGTTCATACCACCAGGGCTTATAAAAACAGCAGCTGTTTCACAAATAATCCTAGCTAACATCTCCTGTACAGATTTTAAAACATTTTATCAAAAATAAAAATACAATTAGTGGTGTTTTCATCTACCCTCTGTTTTAGAGATCTGTGAACACTGGAGTTCCTTTGGGAGATTGTAAGATTGGAATAAATATATAATTTAATATTCTGCATCCATAAAAAATGTTATACACATGTACACCATTTTTCTAGTCTTATAGTTTAACATTCTGAAAGTCAATATATTGGGTCTTTCAGTAAATGTAAGTCAATTAGCCCCTGAGAATTAATCAATGATAAAAAAAGTTTACTTAGGAAGTGGAAGCACTTTAATCTAATTCACAAGAGGACAAAGGAACAAAATCAATGGCATTCAAGTAGTTGTTCAGTTTCTTTTAGGTTGAGGTAAGTTAAATGCAGGATCAACGTTTGTGTGCATTCTCCTTTCTTTAAAGGAGACTGATTTATTGAGTTGGGCAGGAAGTGGGGAAAATGAGGCTGACTATTGATCAACTTTTATCGCAGAGTTAATGTTTAAGACAAACCAAGTGTCAGATATTGTGATATAGCATTGGCATGTCTTAAGATTAGGAGTGAAAAACATTCAAGATTCAGTATGGTTGGGCAAATATCCAAATATCTTGAATATCACTGCTGATTTACACGATCTTTTAAGTCAGTCTTGCATTGTTGGCGTGCACCGATGTGTATGTCTAGAGTGCAGGGGAATGCTGATTGGGTTTATGCATCCTTGCTAAGAGTGTCCATGCAGATCAGATATTTTTGAGGCTATTAAATTATTGGAACATACTGTGGGCAGGTAACTTTAGCCAGCACATGGTTTCAGTTTAAATGTGGTTTCTAGTCTTAAATTTCTAGTAACACCTAAAGCAGATTTGAAGATTTTTTTTTTTAAGGATGTGCTTTACAAAGCAACACAGTCACCATTTTCTTAGCCATTCCACCAAATATATTTTAGGAACAGGGTTTACCTTCAGTCTTCGTCTCAGCAACCTGTAGAAGGGGCTCTGACAAGACGGGGCAGAAGGGTGAATGGATGAAAAACATGGGTGGAAACTCCAGAATATTGGGGGCCACAATTTAGTAGTCCAAGCCCCTTCTCAGACACCATCCTTCCCTCCAAGGAGCCCCAAGAATGAACTCCATTGCCTTCTTCCCCACGATCAAGGCCCCTAGCTGCACTGAACATGGCCTCATAGATTCCTATTCCTACAAAAGATCGCTCTTTTCACTTAAAAGCATCAGGGAAAGGCAAGACCATACTTAAGAGACAAAGTAGATTCTTGGTAAGGTAAATTTTATGATTTAAGCTGGGATGCATTTTATTATTAATAATTGTGCTAAGTCAACAGGCATAAACTGCAACTCTCACCCTAGGGCTAAAATGAGATTCCTCCATTTTCTGAGGAGAGTGTAACCAGTGAATCTCTGTTCTTTTCCTCATAGGGAGCAAAGGAATTAGATGAGGCCACCTGGTGCCAGGGGCTGAGCCTGGGGCTGCTGATATTGATGGGAGGAATGGTTATTGCGTGTTTGCTCCCCTTTCTGTCTCCTTTTACTTCAGTCCCTTTATTACAGGGCTCACTCAGGACCCATTCACTGTAATGTGAGACAAAAAGGAGGGAGTTGGCTGTGGGTGGGGATGAAAATCCTGGCAGAGTACAGACAAATGCTGAACTGTGTGCGGCCTTCCTGGTAGGATTTCTTTTCCCAGGTCACCATTTGTTCATAAGCAAATTGGAGTCTGGCTGAATCTCCAAATGGATGGAGAACTACTGTTCCAGCATAATTACACTCAGCTCTTCCAACACTTTTCTAAAAGCTGGAACATAAAGCACAAAATACAGATTTACTGTATCAGGTTGCCCTAGAAACTTCTGTGCTCTACATGTCTGTTTCCTGTTGGGCAAAAATGTAAAGGTTATTAAACAGTAGTTTAGATATTTTCAGAATGATTTAAGCCCAGTGGTGCTCAAACCTGATCGTGAATCAGCCTGGTCAAGAGGGCTGGTTAAAACAGATTGCTGCCCCCACTTCCAGAGTTGCTGACTTAGTGGGTCTGGGTGAGAATTTGCATTTCTAACAATTTCCCAGGAAGGCTGATGCTACTGGCCTGGAGACCACACTTTGAGAACCCCTGCTCTAAATCTCAAGCTCTCATTTCACATTTAAAGTCAGCCAATCTTGTAGATTCCCTAATACCTTGTACATCTAGTAGCTCAGAACTCAAGAGCTCGAGTTTTGTGATAATGTGGACCCATTGTCAAGTTCAGGAGCACCAGGACTGAAATCTGGCTTTTCTCTTATGGAAACTTTTAGTGTCAAGATGTCATTGCTGTGCCTGGCTGGTGTGGCTCAGTGGTTGAGCGTGAGCCTATGAACCAGGAGGTCACAGTTCGTTTTCCAGTTAGGGCACATGCTCGGGTTGCACAATCCTCAGTAGGATGTGCAAGAGACAGCCGATCAATGATTCTCTCTCATCATTGATGTTTCTATCTCTCTTCCCCTCTCCCTTCCTCTCTGAAATCAATAAAAATATATATTTTAAAGGTGATGTCATTGCTGTAAAACTGGTACTTATACTTTGCAACAGGTTTGTTAAGGATTAAAGAAAGAGATCATATACAAAATTTCTACCACACATCCACTAGGATGGTTACTTTTAAAAAACAGAAAATAAATATTGGTGAGGATGTAAAAAAATTGGAATACTTTTGCACTGTTGGTGAGATTGTAAAATGGTGCAACTGCTGTGGAATACACTATACAGGTTCTTAAAAATTAAAAGCCAAACTACAATGTGATCCAGAAATCCTTCTTCTGGGTGTATCCAAAATAATTGAAAGGAGGGTCTTGAAGAGATATTTGCACACCCATGTTCATAACAGCACTATTCAGAATACTGAAGAGATGGAAGCAAGCCAAATGTGCGTTAACAGGTAAATGTATAAACAAAATATGGTATCTATACTAATAAAAGGGTAATATGCAAATTGGTCACGATGCCCTCACAGTAACAACCAAATGGCTGCATGGGGTGACAAAGCTGGCAGGGGGGTTAGCGAGGGACGACCAAACGACTGACCAGCAGGCTGCGTGGGGTGACCAGGCCGGCAGGGGGGGCAGTGACGGGTGACCAGGCCAGCAGAGGGAGCAGTGAGGGGTGACCAGGCCAGCAGAGGCGGGCAGTGAGGGGCAACCAGGCTGGCAGGCAGAGGTGGTTAGGGGCGATCAGGCAGGCAGACAGGTGAGCAGTTAGGAGCCAGCAGTCCCGGATTGTGAGAGGGATGTCCGACTGTCGGTTTTGGACATACCCCAAGGGGTCCTGGATTGGAGAGGGTGCAGGCTGGGCTAAGGGCACCCCTGCCCCCCGTGCATAAATTTTGTGCACCGGGACTCTAGTATATATATAATGGAACATTATTCAGCCTTAAAAAGTAGAGAAATACTGTTATGTGCTACAACATGGATGAATCTTGATAACATCATGTTAACTGAAATAAGCACAGTGAAATAAGTCACTACAGGACAAATACTGTCGGATTCCACTTACATAAGGTACTTAGAGTAGCTAGATTTATAGAAACAGATAGTAGAATGGTGGTTACCAGGGGTCAGGTTGGAGGAAGGGAATTTGCTATTTTAGTTTTACAAGCTGAAAAGGTCCTAGAGACCTGTTTTACAACAATGTGAATAGACTTCACACTATTGAACTATACACTTGAAGATGAGAATTGTATATATGTGTTTTTACCACAATTTTGTTTTTAAAAGCACTCCAACTGCAATGTCCGATACATGGTGGTAATAATCAATGTTAGTCCCTTTCTTTCCTGCCTTTCTACCATCCTGAATCCAATTCTCCTGTTTTTTTTTTTTTTTTTTAATTTAAAAAGATTTGACAATATGTCAAGAAAACCTTCTAAAATATGCACTGGGGATCAGTTTAAAAGTGTAACTACACTTCTTAACTACACACATGGAATTTTTTCATCTAAAATAACAATCAAGATGGCCGTTGAGAGTAGAAACAGGAAAAAAATAAATTGTGGGTTATTCATACAGTGAAATACTATATAGCAATGAAATTGAATGGAATATAACTACCTGCAACAGTGTGGATGAATCTTTAAAAACATAATGTTGATCCATTTATATAAGGAATTAAAACAGACAAAACTAACCTATTCTGTTATAACAGGTTACTTATGTAGGAGTGGGGGTGACTGAAAGAGCATAACCAGTGTTTATGGGGTTGGTGACATGGATATTCTGAACTGTGTGCTGATTTACAGGGGTGTGCCGAATTCCTGAAAAACCATCAAGTTGTATCTTTATGGTATATGTATTTTTCTGAATATATGTTATACTTCAATAAAAATTTTAAAAATGGCCCTAACCGGTTTGGCTCAGTGGATAGAGCATCGGCCTGTGGACTGAAGGGTCATAGGTTCGATTCCGGTCGAGGGCATGTACCTTGGTTGTGAGCACATCCCCAGTAGAAGGCGTGCAGGAGGCAGCTGATTGATGTTTCTCTCTCATTGATGTTTCTAACTCTCTATCCCTCTCCCTTCCTCTCTGTAAAAAATCAATAAAATATATTAAAAAAACTTTTTAAAAAATGAAACCAGATTACTACAATGAAATGCTTTTATTTGAATTGTCTGATGACTTTACCTATCTGCATTTACTATGTGCAAGGCCACGGAGAGTCTCCATTGTCAGGAAGATAAAAACAAATCAAGGCTTTTTAAATGAATAACATCTACAAATTTGCAGCAGTAAAAATAACCTGATGCTTCCAGGATGACTTGCAGGAGGAGAGCACGTGTATCTTAAATTAGCCACTTGATTTATAAACATTTGGCCCCCAGGAGCATTAAGAAGGGAAGAATGCAAATAATGGACGACTGGTACTCATCTGACAGATGGTTTTTGTTGTTGATGAGGATGCGGATGATAAGGATACAGCAGTCATTGGACTTAAATAAAGGATGGTATGCAGACCCCAAACCCATGGAGGAGATGTGTGTAAATAGTCTCTCTAAATTGCCAGGTCTTGCTAATACAGCTGGCTCCTCTTAAATATTTCTGTCCCCATGTGTGTATTTAGCACACTCTTAGACATCAGCTCAGTCTGAACAAGGTATCAAGGAAATGTCAAGGAAGAGGAGACAGGGCCTTGATTGGCACCCACAACTGTGAATGAGGTGTTAATTACACAGGAAAACATTACACACTATCTGGGAAGTTTCATTTTCTTTTTTTACATTGTGAGCGGAAGTAAGATTGATGGCAGATGTAAAAAGTTACCACATTTTGAAATCAGTGATAGGTGAAAAAAGGGAAATGGAATACTTATGTGCGCAATGAATAATATCCTAAGTGTATTTTATTTCTTAACAGAGATTTAAAAATACACATATGACAGCCACAACACTAGTCACAAAGGTCTCATTATTTCAGGGATCAGACAAGTGGCTCTTGTAAGGACATGGGAAGAAGATGTAATTCAGCATGAACAAACGATTCGAAATAGGTTTAGAGCTCAGGAAAAATGAATCCACACTGTGATACTATTCTCAATATTGCCTTCCTCATTCAGGTTGGAATCCCAAAACTTCTAAATCATTCCACAATTTCTCTCTCTCTGTGTCCCTTTCCTTTCTTTATCTTGGGTAGAATCTACCAGTAACTAATGTGGCTTTTCAAAACAAGTCAGACATTATGACATCATTACCTAAGCCCCCTCAGTGACAACTGAACAAATGATAATCTGAATAAATAACAACACTACATCAAAACAAGTGGTATGGCCTACTGTCAGTAATGTCGACAGTCACTGTTCAGGGTTTCTATTAAGTTATCATGTTGATACCAACTTGGTCATGAAAATAAGTATAGCCAAGGTTTGACCTCTTAACGCCTTCTGACTGGATGGACCCAACAATCTACTTCCATCTTCTGCCCTGAGCTGTCCATGTTATGCTAGGAAAATATAAGAAAGGTCTATGATTAATGACTATTAAAATGGTTACCATTGATCAAATGCTTGCCATGGTTCAGGCATAGTAAGTACCAATTACGTGATTTCATTTAATCCTTTCGAAATCACAGTGGTAGGTAGTATTGTTTCCATTTTACAGAGCAAGTTTAAACATCTAGCTCCAAATCATTTTCCCCTTACTTGGTGGGGCCAACATTTAAAACCAAGTGTATCTGACTGGCTTATTTCACTTAGCATAACATTATGAAAGATAAATATCACATGATCTCACTCATTTATGGAATATAATGAACATAAACTGATGAACAAAAACAGATCCAGAGACAGAGAAGCATCGATCAGACCGTCAAACCTCAGAGGGAAGGTAGCAGAGGGTGGGGGTTAGGGGGAGAGATCAACCAAAGGACTTGTATGCATGCATATAAGCCTAACCAATGGACACAGACAACCGGAGGGTGAGGGCATGAGTGGGGGGGTTGGGGGGAGAAATGGGGGGAAAAGGACACATATGTAATGCCTTAATCAATAAAGAAATTAAAAATTAAAAAAACAAACAAGTGTATCTGATTTTAAAACCCATAATCCTCAGGATTAAGGTGTTGTTGGTGGGTATCCTGATCATTCACAATTTAGGTTACTTTGCTGCTGCTGTAATTGTTGAAGTTCTCTTGTTTTCTCACAATCAAGCCAGATTCTTAAATGTCCCACTTATTACTTTGCTCTTTGGAATTTGGGTCTTACTAGTTCTCACCTGCTCATCTGATTCCTGCTTGCCCTCGCCTCAGAGTCTACTCTGACTTCTGCAGGCCTGCCAATATGCCAACCACAACGTTCCATTTAGATTTGTCTGGACTCCTGATTGCCTTGCCAAACGACCAACTCTCACAGTCCTAATCTCTGGCTCTGTTTACTGGGCCTGCTATTGCCAATCTCTGCCAAGGCACTTGGTTCGTCTCGGTATCATGGGTGGGGCAGTGGTAGCGTGTGGCTACACAACTTCCTGAACGTGCTGTGATATATTTTAACATCTTTGTGCCACATTAACAGGGTGGATGCTGGAAGTGCACTGTGAAGTGTCCTTTTCTGCATATTTGGAAGTTCCCAGCAGGCACGTGCCAGACTGGCAGAGGGGAATCAGGCCTTATAGACTGCCTTCCTCATCCGAGAATTATGCTACGGGGCTGCCACATCACCAAGCACCATCACAATGCCTCATGAATGCAGAATTTTCTCTTCCATTTTTATTAAGGGAATTATTATATTTTTAATCTTAGAGTAGGTAAAATAATAGGCAGAGGAACAAATAATGCATATAAACTGATAGTGTCTTATTTAATAGACATGTTAAAAGGAAAACAATGTGGTGAGGTTCCTCAACAAACTTCAGACAGGTCAGAGTCTAGGCCAGTGAAACAGGAATGAACTCAGCCTCACTCAGCACGGAACAAAAAAATCACTAATGACATTTTACATTTTGATTTGAGTTAGTAAAGTTATAAAGGGTATATTTTCAGCATTTTTTTGAGTTGCCTACTTTAAAAGATGAACTGTATCCTCAAGGGGTACAATTCTGGAACTTCATTTTCAATGTGAAGGATCAAAATGACTAGCACCAAATGAATTCACAGGAATGCATTTTGCAGCTATTCAATAAGTGCTTGATAAATGAAGAGAATTCCAGACGATCTGTAAGATAACTATAAAGGTTACCCAGTTTTGAAACAGAAGAATTTTCCATGCATAATTCTCAATTCATTAATTTGAATTAAAAAAATCTTTATTGTTGAAAGTATTACATATGTTTTCCCCCCCCTGCCCCCTGCCCCACTGTCCTCTTCTAGCCTGCCCCCACCCCCCACCCCAGGCCTTCACCACCCTAATATCTGTGTCAATGGGATATGCATATAAGTTCTTTGGTTGATCTCTTCCCACCCACCCACCCCATCTATCCACCCCTGCCTTCCTTCTGAGATTTGACAGTCTGTTTCATGCTTCTATGTCTCTGGATCTATTTTGTTCTAAGCAAAAGAAGCTAGTTAGAGAAAGACAAGTATCATGTGGACTCTAATGAACAAAATAAATTCATGAACATTAATATGAATTTAATGGGTCAAACTGCATTTGATTTTTGAATCAAACCCTATCATAAAGGTGAATCTAATAAACAAAATAAACAACATAGAACAGACTAATCAATACAGGTAACAGACTGACAGCTATCAGAGGGAAGGGGGTTTGGGGGGCTGGGTGAAAAAGGTGAAGGAATTAAGCAAAGAAAAAGAACCCTCAGACATAAACAACAATATGGTGATTATCAGAGAAATGGGAGGGGATATAGAAGAGGGTAAAGGCGTATAAGTGGTGATGGAAGAAGACTTGACTTGGGGTTGTCAGCACACAATATAATATGCAAATGATGTATTATAGAATTGTACACCTGAAATCTATATAATTTTATAACCACTTTCACCCCAATAAAATTAATGAAAATATTTAAAAAGATGAGTAAATTTATTCAGCAAAATTTGATGGTCTGTGTTTTACATAAGGGAAAATACATTAAAATGGTTAAGTCTGGATCTTGCCTTCAAGGTAAAAGAGGAGGGACAGTTATGCACAACAGCTATTGAATAGACCTGTTCATTTGGTTATAGCTAAGCTCAGGAGTTCTGGGGAGGGATAGTGAATGTTAAATTCTTTGCCAAACTCCTCATGTTCTACCTTTCTATAACTCTCTCCAACCTTCCCTTTGGGAGGGGAAGGGGGGCAGAGGGACTTCAGATGGGAGGGAAATGTTGGCAGTGGAAGCTGTCTGTACACCTTCAGCAACAAGAAGGGGGACTAAACCCTGAAAATTCCCTTCAAATAGGGACAGTTCTCCCTGGATGCTTCTGCACTGACATAGATGTATGTGTCCTCTTTGGTCCTTTTCTCCTCTAAGACTTATCACCAGCCTTTCAATCAAGTGTGTTCGAAAGGTATTTCCTAGCCTGTCGCTCCTTGATCTTGCTTGATTGATATAAGTACTGGGAAAATGTATTAATGACCTTCAAAAACTGAACACTTGGGGACATGCCATTATACAATTACTGGTTATATTTTTTTTCTTGATTTGAATATTTTTCATTTCCTTTAACTTAACATTCAATGTCACTTAAAACTGTCACTGGGTAAGGCAATCTGAAAACTTCTTCATCAGTCTGTCTCCCCACAGTCTCTTTCTCCTTCAGCTGCAACCTTTTCCCAGCATAAGGTTAGGGTTTCCCAGTAGGTCCTACCAGCCCCACCAGTGGGTCCTTTGCTGAATTATGTTAATGTTTTCCTTTGACTTTTCCATCCCCTGTAGGGAACTATCTCACAGGCCAAAATCCTGGTTATATCTTATTCTCTGCATCCCGCTACATGTAGTACACACACACATATACATACAAGCACACAAACACATAAATACACACATAGAGCCTAACCAAGTCATCTTTCTCAACTGCAAAAAATTTCCATAACAACTTTTAAACTCTCCATTTGTTCACCCCCAGCAACACACTGTGTTTTTATAGTACATTTTTCTCACTCTCAGCTGGCACATGTCCAGATTCATTCATTAATTCATTCAGCAAACACTTACTGAGTTTCTACTGTGGCCAGAACCTTTCCTAATACTGTGGAAATACTGTGTCCTTGTACAGTTTATATTCCAATGGGCATAATAAATAGTAATAGATGATGCATAGTCCTTACTCTCTGCCAGACACCATTTAAGAAATTCACATTTATTTATTCATTAAGTCTTCAAAATACCTCTGTGGTATCTTTGTTTTACAGAGGGGGAAACTGAGTGACAAAGCAACTTGCCTAAGGTCACATGACTGGTAAGTAGTAGAGTTGGGATTTGACCCCAACTTGGCTGTATTATCTCTGATCATTACCATTATGTTGTACTTATTGCATATCTGATAACTACTGGATAGCAATAAGAATCATCTATAATAATAAAAGTAGAATATGTTAATTAGACATCCTTCCAGATGAAGCTGGGGCTGCAAGGGAAGCCTGTGTCCTGGGTGTCTGCTGGTGGCAGGAGGGAAGCCCGAGTCCCAGGTGCCAGAGGGAAGCTGGTGCCAACAGTGGTTGGGAAGGAAGGCCTACTCTTGAACACATTTCGTGCATCAGGCCTCTAGTAAAAAATAAAGTAGAGGGAAGGGCATAGAGTTATATAGAGAGGTGTGCAGTTTGAGAAAGAAAAATCAGGGGCAGATACCTGAACCAAGTAAGTCTGTGGGTCATGCAAGGTCTGAGAAAGAGCATCCTTCAGAGGAAATATCAAAAACAAAGTACTGGGTATGGCTTGGTCAAGGGACAGCAAAACACATAGGTGGCTAAAGAGGAGCAAGCAGTGGGTAGGTGGTAGGCAGGCCAGATTATGCTGGGCCTTGTAGGTTATGGTGAGGGCTCTGAGTTTTCTTATTTTCATTGAGATGAGAAGCAATTGAAAGTTTTGTCTTGAAAAGGTCATTTAATACAGGCTGATCTAAGTACCTGCTTATGTGGGTAATAGGCAAGGAGGTAAAACTGTAAACTCATAATTTAATACAGAGGCTCAATAGACTAATTTTAGGCTATTTGACTTTAGATTGCTTATGGCAACATTTCCTTACATTTGTGCAGATAATCAGAAATTGATGATCTGTATAGCATTTTGTGATGGTTTATTTTATGTGTCAACTTGGCTGGACCATAATGCTCAGTTATTTGGTCAAACATTAATTCTGGCTGGCCTAACTCAAATGAAAAACCTTGCAGGAATCAAAAGAGGATGTTTAAATCATTATACAGAAATATGCAAATGCAGTTTATAATCTAGAATCAAAGCTACAAAGATCCCAAAAATAATAGTGGTCAATGTTGGATCTTAGCTGAGAAACCAACAACTAGGGAAAAGTATAAATTTAAGTACTAGTAGTTATGTCACACTTCCTTACATGTAATAAAGTATTTTTACCTGATGATTATTTGGAGAAAATCATGTTGTATAAACAAGATTCAAGTTAATTAAGAAGAGAGCACATGTAGGTGAGGTCTATTTGATACTATCTCCAAAGACAAAGAGAAAAATCCAATCACTTGCATATGTGGTTCTAAACATAAAATTGTTTGGTAATATTCACACGTTCATTTGTATGTATGGACTCCTATGGACAGAATATGAATTTATACCCTTCAGAAACATCAATAACTAAAACTACAAGAACTAATGTCGGAAACAGTCAAAATTACATATTTGTTTGCTACCTTACTGAGAAAGCAACTACCAGCAAATAACACAAGTGAGTGGGAAAATAAGTAAACAGATAATCTTATGTCAACAATAAGCTTTTGTGCTTTTATTAAGTGCTTATGATATGCCGAATACTGGGGATTAAAGAGATAATTAGATACAGATCCCGTCCTTGAGGGATTTATAATCTAGTATTAGAATATTTCTCTTTTCTTCCCAGGGTAAAGTTTTTTTATTTTTTCGTCACACAAAAAAATTAAGGCTTCTTGAAGAGACCTAAGAAAAGAGAACCTTAGTTCATCACTGTTTTCAAGAGTTGGAAGTTGTATTAAACTTGGCCATAATGCTTTGCATGATTAGAGTAGCAGCATTTCTATTTTGGCATAATTTAAATAGGTGATGCGCCTGTTATCCATGGTGGTTTTTATATTGTACAAAGATATGATTCAGTTATTCTAACTCACATATTTAACAAAATAACTGATAATTGGATAATTAGCTTAACAATAAAATAGAATGGAAAAGAGTATGCATTGTATTGAGAAACCATAGACCTGGCCACTACTACCTTCTCTTTTACTTATTAGCTTAGCTCATTAAACCTGTCCAAGTCAAATAATCTCCCAGCCTTAGCTGTTTCCACCTTTAAAAAAAAACAAATACAAATATACCTGCTGAAAAACAGTGGTCTGGAATATATGAACACCTGAGACGTATTTAAGATAACTCTCTAAGTTCAAAAAGAGCTCTCTGTAATATTTCCCCCGTTATTAGACAGTAAACTCCTTGAAGGAAGGGATAGTGCCCGGCATTGAATGAGTTCTCCATGAATGCTTAACCATTCTTCTATACAGAAGGTTCCAAGCTGGTCCAGAGAGGTTAAACTACATGGGGGCATGGAGAAGGTGGTCAAACACATTCAGAGGTAGAGCTAGTGGATCAGTTACATTGGTGGCAAATACCAAGGGAAAAGACATCTCAAATACTCTCTGAAATTTAGTATTATTAGGGCTAACTTGCTGGCCTAAAATAAAGCTGTACATAGAATGTACTGACCGACACTAGCATGTCAACACACTGGTACAATATGTTCACAGAAAAGATTTTCAACAATAATAATATGCAGTCATCAGCGATCTAGTTCTCATCTCCTCTGAATATTGGTAAGAATTGGCAGGATGGCTGGCAAATTACAACTTAAGTTTTTAAATATATGTAACAGCCTTTTCCTAAGGAGGTAGTATCCATAACTTTAGCCCCAGTCTCTAAATGAAATAAGTATTCTAGATTTTACAAAGGACAAAGTAGGGCCCTTATTCAGAGTAAAAGCCAAATTCCTTATACACCCATACATACATATATATACACACATATATATGTGTGTGTGTGTGTATATATATGAAAAGTAGTCTTGAATATTTTGAAATTTGTAAAAATTATTTTTTGTATATATTCTTTAACAATTTTTTAGTACTCAATATTATATTTTTAAGATCAATCCTTGTTGAGATGGGAAGAGGGAAAGAGAGAGAGAATAACATTTTCAAATGAAAATATTTACAAAGTAGCAAAATACAGAAATACAAGTGCAAGGCTGTTTATCATATTACTAGAGGCCCGGTGCACGAAATTCGTACACTGGGGGTGAGGGGGGGTACCCCAGCCCGAATTGCAAGAGGGTGCAGGCCAGACTGAGGGAAGGGACACAGGGGGGGTTGGCCACCCCAGGAGGGACTGTGGGAGGGCTCCAGGGTCTGTCCGGCCCATTTTGCTTAGTCCCGATTGGCTGGAAGCCAGCAGCAAGCTAACCTACCAGTTGGAGCATCTGCCCCCTGGTGGTCAGTGAATGTCATAGAGAGCAGTTTAACAGCCTTAGCATATCATTTGCATATTACACTTTGATTAGTTGAATGGCCAACCAGACAACCAGACACTTAGCATATTAGGCTTTTATTATATAGGATAAGGCAGTGGTTGGCAAACTCATTAGTCAACAGAGCCAAATATCAACAGTACAACGATTGAAATTTCTTTTGAGAGCCAAATTTTTTAAACTTAAACTTCTTCTAATGTCACTTCTTCAAAATAGACTCGCCCAGGCCATGGTATTTTGTGGAAGAGCTACACTCAAGGGGGCCAAAGAGCACGTGGCTCGCGAGCCGCGGTATGCCGATCACTGGGATAAGGCAAAGTCTCAATTGTTTTTTTTTTTTTTTCAGGTTTTCTATATTGGGGTCTCGTGTTGCTGAAGTCCTTCACCCAAGAAAAGATCTAACAACCTGTGGAATCCAGAAATTTAATACCATTTTATTTTCTCTGCTAGAAAAACTTTACCCTGTAAAATGTCGATTCAATTATTAATACATGGTAAGTGTTGCAATAGCACAACTCACTTCCAATACTTCAATTTATTCAGCTAAATGCTAAAATACCTAATTGGAAATCACAAGGGACTTCCAGTTACATAAAACATTAGTGGTCTCTTTAACAGCACCACAATGGCAAATATTTTCAAATGGCATTTAAAATGTAAACTGAGCAAGCTGAAATTAAATCTGGGTCTCCTGATCCAAAGTATCGATTTCTTAGAGCTTTAAAATAGAGTATCCATTTACAATAAGCTCGATATATGGTGACCTTAAAAAAGACTTCTGTCATATTTCATAACATCAAGGAATGGAAGGAGAAAGAATAAATCCTTATGAAACATTTGCAGTCCATAAAACATTTCAAAAAGTACTTGTCAACCTGTTATAGTTTATTCCTGATGTGCTGCTGGGTTTTACAAGCATCTCTACAATGACAAAGAGAAGAACCTCTAAAAACTGTTGGAGAATATCATTAGAAGTACAAATATCTTGGAAGGTAGGGAGCCAATTACACTAAAAGTTTATTCACCTGCCACTTTATTAAATTGTAAAGTTCACCAAATGACACTTCCAAGTTCCAATAGGATAGTGTTGACTGTTGACCCAGGGGACATGAGTAAGCTGAGAAGGTGCCTTTGTACTAATAAGAAAAGGACACCCTGACCCTGGCTGCATAGCTCAGTTGGTTAAAGCATCGTCTAATATACCAAGGTTGCGGATTCAATCCCTGATCAGGGCATATACCAGAAGCAACCAATGAATGCATAAATAAGTGGAACAACAAATCAATGTCTCTCTCTCTCTCTCTCTCTCTTTCTCTCTCTCTCTCTCTCTCTCTCTCTCTCTCTCTCTCTCTCTCTCTCAATAAATAAATAAATAAATAAAATTTTAAAAATGTAAAGAAAAAGACACCTTCCTCCTGCTGGCTTCAGCCCTACTGGGGCACACAGTTGGTTTGTGGGGTATGGGCTGGATGTCAGACCCCAAACACCTGTTGACTGGCTGCGCTTCTTCAGGGCAATTGTGCTAAGTGACGAATCCCCAAAAGTCTCTGGAATTCTAAAAGAACCACTAAGCCTTTCCCATGGTTTTAGTGCTAGCAAATTTAATTGTGCTCAAGTACTTGGAAGTGAATATTGTAAGCATGATATCATAATTTAGCAGTTACTGAGCATCTGTATGTGACAGCTCCTGTACTGGTTACTTTACATATATATTTTCCTAACCATTTCTTTTGGACAGGCATCCTTAATATCATTTCTGTTGCACAACTGGAGAACCTGAGGTTCAGAAAGGCTGGGTAGCAGTCCCTGGGCTGCAGAGCCAGGGCTCACCTACAAGTCTACATGACTCCTGAACCCGTAACCTTTGAGGTGTACATTGCTCACATGATGCAGAGGTTAACATTTTATTAATAAAAAGTTCAAGGAACTAGATCTCTATACAAGGCATGAACCTATCAAATGATGAATGGCCATCCTTCCGTTGGTAAGGTTTGTGGGTTGCTCTGGCTACCACCACCAAGGCCACTCTACAACAGGTGGAATAGCATCTGTGTCACCAGCCAGCATTCATGTGCAAAGTTTCAGGTCAGGGGAGAGAAGGCAAGTTGAAAGGGTTAGTAGGGAAACGAACCAAGGCAATTCCAGACAAGGGGCTGGGCAGAGACAAATAGGCAGAGAAGCTTCGGTACCAATCTCAGGGGTGGTCTCTGACGCCACCCATTTCCCTCTACAGTGGGTACAAGCTATTTTGTATATTCTATTGTATATTTTTTAAAAAGTCTGATTGTGACCCATTCAGTTGATTTCTGACATGCTAATAGATCATGACACATGGTTTGAAAAAAAAGGCTACTGCAGAACCAGAACTTGACAGTGGACTTGGGTTAGAACCTGACTACCAATTTCTTGTTCTGTGACCCTGAACAAGTAAGTCACTTTAAATTCTTTAAGCCTCAGTGTCCTCATCTGAAAAGTGGAGGTAATACTCCTTAAGAGAGAGGGATGTTGTAAGTAACCAGGATAATATAGCATTACCATAAATGATATTTTATTACTATAATATTGCATATATTAATGTTATTGCTAAAGTAACTGATGAGATGGCCAATTTTTTCAGTTTTGTGACAAGTCAGCTCTAGCCATGACAAAATTAGGGATGTTCATCTTACCTAAAGAAAGCCAGTCAGCAGGAGCCTAAGCTCAGCCATAAAGTTAGTTACCTTCACAGACCCTCATCTGGATACCTTCAACTGTGTCTTGTTTGCCTGTCTGTACACCTGAATCCAACACATAATTGCCTTTTTCTCTGCATTCTAGGCTGTTAAATTCTTAGTGTAAAATGCATCCTCAGATCTCAAAAACAGATGACTGTTCAGACTTGACCCAATAACTTCCATTTTATCTTCTTCTTCCCAAGAAGAAAACTGGGAGAGGAAGGGGCTCTTTTTCCTCTTAGAATACTTTTTTAGACATTCCATGTACAAAATCACTTTTAGCCTCACAGATTATCTTGACTTGCATATCGAGTCCAAAAGAACAAATCTAGGTAGCCAGAAATAAAGCAATCAGAAGTAAAACAAGTTATCCTTATTTGATACAGAGTATGGGTGCCTGTATTCTAAGTCCTGGTATTACATACTGCATAGCTGAGAACTCCTTTTAATAGTTAATTCTTTTTTAAAATTTATCTTTATTGTTGAAAGTATTACAGATGCCCCCTTCTGCCCCCCCATTTATCTCTTCCCCCCAAATCCCACTCCCCCTACCCGCCCCCCCAGGCCTTCACTACACTATTATCTTTGTCCATGGGTTATGCATATGTGCATACAAGTTCTTTGGTTGATCTCTTCCCGCCTCCCCCTACCCGTTCCATCTTCAATTCCATGCTTTATGTCTCTGGATCTATTTTGTTCCTCAGTTTATTTTGTTCATTAGATTTCACATATAAGTGAGATCATGTGATACCTGTCTTTTTCTGACTGGCTTATTTCACTTAGCATAATCCTCTCCAGGTCCCTCCATGCTGTCTCAAAGGGTAAGAGATCCTTCTGTTTTACAGCTGTATAATATTCCATAGTGTAAATGTCCCACAGCTTTTTTTATGTACTTATCTACTGATGGGCACTGGGGCTGTTTCCAGATCTTAGCTATTGTAAATAGCACTGCTATGAACATAGGGGCGAATATATTCTAATTAGTGTTTCAGGATTCTTAGTATATATTCCTAGAAGAGTTGACATGGCTAAATGCACATTTCTCTTAATTATTACAAAGTTCAACTATTTTTATATTTATTAAAAAATTTATATATATATATATATATATATATATATATATATATTCAGAGAGAAAGGGAGAGGGAGAGAGAAATAGAAATATCAATGAGGAGAGAGAGATTCATTGATTGGCTGCCTCCTGCATGCCCCATACAGGGGACTGAGCAAGCAACCCAGGTATGTAGCCTGACCGGGAATCGAACCATGACCTCCTGTTTCATAGGTTGACGCTCAACCACTGAGCCACGCTGGCCGGGAACAAAATAAACTATTATTAAAAGCTTAGTTAGGTCCTGGCCAGCGTGGCTCAGTGGATAGAGCTTTGGCCTGTGGACTGTCACGGGTTCGATTCCATTCTGGGGCACATGCCTGAGTTGTGGGCTCGATCCCCAGTAGGGGATGTGCAGGAGGCAGCTAATCAATGATTCTCTCTCATTGTTGATGTTCTTATCTCTCGCTCCCTCTCCCTTCCTCTGTGTAATCAATAAAAATATCCTATATAATAAAAGGCTAATATGCAAATGGACTGAATGGCTGAATGACCAGTCGCTATTACATGCACTGACCACTAGGGGGGCAGGTGCTCAATGCAGGAGCTGCCCCCTGGTGGTCAGTGCGCTCAGCCAGAAGCCCTGAGCTGGGATCACAGCTGTTGAGTGCAGCGGTGGTGGCGGGAGTGGGCCTAAGCTGTCATTTAGACATCCCCCAAGGGCTCCTGAACTTCAAGAAGGAGCAGGCTGGGCTGAGGGAACCCCTGAATGCATGAATTTCGTGCACTGGGCCCCTAGTATTAAAATAAAAAAGAAGCTTAGTTAGTAATACTAAAATAAGAGAAAATTTTCTACTAGTGATAAAGGTTTTGTTGTTACAGTTTTATGCTATTGTCAGTGCAATTCATTAAATTAATGCTTTCTTAACGCTATTGAAAAATTTTAACATTTCCAATTTGCTGTGGGCTGGTACTTTAATAAAATATAATAAGACTGAATTACTAGAAAAAATGAAATATGGGCATACAAAATATAAGTCCCAATGATTATTACTAATCATTGTAATTCAACAGACATACAATTATATTTTAATAAAAATAATCAAGGGAACCACCTATATAGTATTCCTGAAAAAAGTACTTGCAGATAAACTGTAGTCAATCAATGTTGAATCACAATAAAAAACTTAAATATGGAGTTATGTTATAGAAGAACTAACTATTGATAAACACACTAAGCAGGATTAATTCTAAAAATATTGTTGTTAATATCTTTATTAAGTAACTCAAATGAAAACTGTAATTCTCAAATGAGAAGACATATAATATTAGATGTACAATACTCATCATCTTGCATCTGAAATATTGAAAAGCAAAATGGGGACAAGGAAAGAAACATGATGTAAAAGTACACTACAGTATTCTACTTTCATTCCTGATACTTATAATAAGAGCAAGTAAGCACACTTTTTCTTTAAAGAGTTAAATTAACTATTAAATAAATATAAGTATATTATATAATAAATATACCGTGTGCTACAGCATGGATGGACCTAGAGAGTATTATGCTAAGTGAAATAAACCAGTCAGTGAAAGACAAATACCATATGATCTCACTTATATGTGGAATCTAATGAGCAAAATAAACTGAAGAACAAAATAGAACCAGAAGTATGAATATATGGAACAGACTGGCTGGTGCCCAAGGGGAGGATAAAGAAGGTGAAGGAAATACCTAAGGAACATATATGCATTTCCCATTGACATAAATAATAATTGGTAAAGGTTAAGGAAGGGGGTGTGAGGGAGGCTGGCGGTGGGCAAATAGGAGGGAGGGAGGGGGACTCCTGCAATAATGTCAACATTAACAAATTTTTGAATTAAAAAAAGAATCCTGTGAAGCTTATTTTGCCATTGGTTAGGGTTATAAATAAGTAAATAACAAATTTTACTTCCCTAACTTGATCAAAATAAAAATAAAGTAATAGCATAAAAATACATGATTGCATTTCCTCAGATTTTTGTGTATTACAGTTGACAAGCTAACCTGAAATGCTACATGTTGTGATGTGGTCCTACTGCTCATGACTTGTAGGCAGCAAGCACTGCAGTGACCCTCCATGTGCGTTCAACAACATAGCACTTCATTTATAGTCTGTTCTACTGGACTAGTCCAGTAAGCATTGCTTAAATTGCACAGAAATTAAAATCGTTTTAAAAGTTTCTAAACATGTATTTTAAATTTCTGTACTTATTATGGTTTGGTAACACTTCATGCATCACACCTGAATAGCATTGTACGGCACAGTGCCCATGGTTTAGTAATTCCTATCTATTGTTTGGGGACAATCATCTCCATTCTTCTGCTTCCTTTTACATCCTTTTAACTAAGTGGACAGTAGTCTATGCTTTAAAAGAAAACAAGTACAGACAGGGTCAATTGTAAGGAAAATGCAGATAAGGCAAGGTCTATTTTCTTTGACCTTGTCCCCCTTTCTTCTATCTCCATCACATAGATCTCCCAGGGACATTCTAGGCACATTGCCCACATTGGTCTTGTTTCATTGGATGACTTTTTCTCACTTAATTAATCACCTGTCTTAGGGTTGGTTTAGCTCATTTCTGTGTCTCTAGAAAGTGATGCTGCTGACATTTTTATAACAAAATCAAATTAAGTAAAAATAATTCTAAGGCATAGAATATTATACAAGAATGTCCTAATTTGATTTTTCAAGGGAAGTCTATGAGAATGATAAAATATGAATATGAACAGTAATAAGATCTGAGAAAATTTCATAAATCTGCTCATCGTTGGAACTGTGTTATTGCTAGAAAATGTGTCTAATTGTTGAAATAATGTGGCAGAAACAGAAAGGTCATCAATTGTTTGTTTTTAAGAAAAGTCATTATAGGTAATTAGATTTGAAATGGAATAGCAAGATATAAAGAAGGAGTATAGAGTTGGAGCATGAGGGAGATAATTAGGAATGTTTCATCTCTTAAGGATAAAAGATTAGAAATGAAAGCCTCATCACACTAAATGCTGTGGGGAATTCACCAATTTAATTTTTGCTCCGGTTTTTCTTTTACTAGAAATTATCCAATAAAAGTATATTAGACACACTCAAGTCATGCAATTTTGACAAAATACAAAAGAAAGGGAAGAGTGCACCATTTAAAATATTAAATTAGAAGCATAACTTCTTTTGAATTAGTAATTTTTGTGCTATCACATTTTAAAAGGTTTTTATCTCTATAGTAACCATGCAGAGAAATACACCATATTCATTTCTATCAGCTCCCAGTGAAAAGTATTTTAAGCCCATAGTAAGTTAGCAGTATACCATATAAAAATTTATAACTATAATCACAAGGATTTATTGATAAAAGACACAGGCAGGACCACTTATCTGGTAAACTGGTCTCTTGACATTTCCTAGCTTGGGAATTATACTTAATTAGCATGCTTCAAAAATTTTATATCATTTGAGAAAAAATAAATGGCAGTTTAAAGAATGTGTACAGAGCTATAAAAAGTGAAAATTGCCAAAAGCAATAAAGATAAGAACAATTTAATTTTGGCAATATTTTACTCTGACATTACTTAGATTATACCAATAAAACTAAGTTTTCCAAGAAGTTAGAACTGTATACTAGCAAAATGGATTTATAAAATGAAATAAATGAATTCAGACAAATGGCTGATAACAGAAATGTTCTAAGATACCCCTGGTAATTTACAAAAGAAAGAAGGCATAGACAGAGAAGATAAAAAGAAATGCCTACATTTTCACCAGCTGCTTTAAGAATCTAGGAAAAGTCTGAAATTGCAGCAGCAGACCTTTGCTTCTCCAAATGCCCCACCCCTCTCTACCATTTTCAAGTTTGGCTTTCTCTACTTCTGTATTTCTCTCTGCTTTCACTTGACTAAATGGGGCTTGCTGTTCATGAAGGAAGAAAGCAGTAGCCATCTGAAAACTATTAACAGTCTTGAGACTGATGCCTCTTATGAACAGGAAAAGTTTAATTCAATTGTATCTACACTGAAAAATTCTTTCTGTATGAGATGAATATGCACAGCGTTTTGATTCCTACTTTGCCCCCTAAGTGAGTGGCCACGCCCCTCTTCTCCTCCCAGTAGAGGTGCTGATCCATATTTACCCATGTGTGTTTTCTAACCTCCGCTGGTACTTCTGGATTATTACTGTTTCCTGTCGCTTGCACCTTCAGTTTTTCCCTACTCATTGACTTCCTTGCCTCAGTTTACCAATGTAGTCAATTACCAGAAAAAATAATTTCCTTAACCTCTCCAATTGTGATTGAATGTCATCTTTATACCCAGCTTCTGAAAAGAATAGTCTCTAATCCCCTGACTTTCTCAATACTTACTACAATTCCCAAGACCTAACCTGTAAAATGTCCTATCCACCTCTGCACAGAGCAGTGAGTCTTAGAAACCAGCTTCATTCAAGATCACTGATGGCTTTGCCTCGTACCCCAGCCTCTCTGATGCCTCTGAAGCATTTCCAATCAGTTGACCACCTCCCCCCTTTCAAAACTTTTCTTATTTCTCCATACTTTTAACATTCTCATTCACCTCTCAACCCACTACTTTTAAGGTTTTGCCCTTAGTTATTTTCTTTCTGTAGTCTCTCCCTTGGCCATTCTGCCCACGCGAGTGGCTTCAATTATCACCATAAATTGATGATTTCCTAATAGTAAATAAACTCTGTCCCTTTCCTTATGATCTTAATCCAGATTTTAAAGGGCCAGCACTTTTCCATTTGCAGATCATTTCAGCAGATCTAATGCTATAGGCTTGGAGTTGACTCATCTTCCCCCAAAGAATGTTGCCCTCCAGGGTTTTCTACTTTGGTTAAAGCTACTATCACCATTTCAGATTTGATATGTCAGTAACCACTTTTTCCCCTGTTAATCCTCACCTGAGGATATTTTTCCATTGATTTTTAGAGAAAGTGGAAGGGAGGCAGGGAGAGGTGACAGAGGTTGAGACAAAGCATCAATGTGAGAGACACACATTGATTGATTGCCTCCCACACATGCCCAGATGGGGGCCAAGGATCAAACCTGAAACCCAGGTATGTGCCCTTCAGTACTTAGCCAATGCTCTATCCACTGAACCACACTGGCCAGGGCAGTAATCACTTTTGATACATAAGTCCATTGCCTTGTCTCTCTGCTCATTTTTTCTCTGATGTGTGTCCCATCTTGTCCCATTTCACTTTGTATTTACAAATGTGACCTGAGTTTAGCCTGTTATTACTTACTGATTAGACTAAAAAAACAGCTCTATCATCTACTCCAATATAACCCTCCCTCTACTCTCTCTTTTTCTCTCCTGGTGGTGAGGTTAACATCATCAAAGTTTTCATTATGTCTTCACTTCCACTTAAAAGCCATTGTGGAAGCTGCTTTGGTAATAATATGGATGGTGTTTTATTCTGCCTCTGGTGCAGATGGTATTGGTGCCAAGTTTGGTTGGTACCCAACTACCATGGTGTTGGCTACTAATGACTTCTGTCTATACCTGTCTGCCTTAGTCTACAGGAGCTGGAGATACATGAAAAGGTACTTTGCCACCCTGACCGGTTTGGCTCAGTGGATAGAGCGTCAGCTTGCAGACTGAAAGGTCCCAGGTTTGATTCCAGTCAAGGGCATGTACCTTGGTTGCAGGCACATACCCAGTAGGGAGTGTACAGGAGGCAGCTGATCGATGTTTCTAATTCTCTATTCCTCTCCCTTCCTCTCTGTAAAAAAATAAATTTTATATATATATATATATATATATATATATAATTTTTTATTTTTTAAAATTTTAATTAATTTACTTTTTTAAAGGTACTTTCCCTATCCCTAGCCAGTGTGTTTTTGGGTATCAAAGCCTAGCTCCTTACTCCAAGATAGGATAAAATCTATGATGCTCCTGATTACCTTGTGGGATCAGGATGAAACTAGACTTCTGAAACTAAAAAAATTTTGCCTCCTTTTTATTCTTTTCTCACTTTTTTTTTTTCAGGTTTCTTTTAAAAATCATGTGCATAAGAATTACATCTTAGATTACTATGCTTTTAGGGAAATCCAACCTAAGCCACTTCCATGGTACCTCATACAAAACAGGCACTAAATTTATTTTGCAAAATAAATTACATTTGTTTTCAATAGCTCTACTTTTCCTTGAAAAATGAAATATAACATATTGAAAAAACTAAAGTACTATCAAATTAAACTTACTTTGAGAATTCTATGCTATCACCTAAAGTAGTTCAAAATACTATGGAATTGTACCAAATTAATGTCTTATATTATTTATTAGAAACATAATTTGCTAGCTTTCAAAGTCACTAGGCCATAAAAATACTTCAAGTTCCAAGTTTTGCATTTCTGAAAACTTATGTTAGTATTTCCCAAAATGATTAATAACGTGTAATTATTGGTTTTGGCAGTCATCCACACATATATTCACTGTGTCCAAATGGATAAATAACTTTGCACTTGACATTTCCAATGGTAAATGTACCAAGTAGGTACTAATGTATTCAGTGTGCTGTACTGAGTAAAAATATGGATGCAGGAGTATTAGCATATCGTCACTGTGGTGGAAAGTGTCATCTCCTTTTCTATTCTCTTTAAGTGTTTATGTGGCTTAGTAGGTAATATTTTTAAGACTCTTTCATAGAACACCTGTCACCAGGGTACTTTCAAAGTGCTTGTGGCTTAATCCCATTATATACCAGAGGGCTGAATTATGACGAAACACAGACTTAGATGAGAATCTTGAGTGATTTGCTGGAAGTCACAAATTAACCCAACTCTACAGCTGATAAAGAGCAGCTCTGACTGGTTCCCAACTGGTGGTGCCAGATAAGCAGGCCACGGGGACATAATATCGCTCTTTACAATATGTGGAGACCACAACAGGACCAATAGGACCTATGTACATTTGTTCCTTACAATGTCTGGCCTTAATTAGAAAATAAAGTAGCTTTGGTTATATTCTTAATATCCTCTATTTTAAAGACATGCAAATCTAGACTTTGGTTTGGGACCACAAAATAAAACATGGCGCTCCTTCTCACATAGAATAATGAAGACATGAAGAGCCCTGCAGCCTTGGAGAATGGCTGAATGTTTCAGGACCCCAGTTCTCTTATTTGGTGGACTGGAGTGACATTACAGTTCCCTTTCATCTCAAACATAAGAAATGCGATGTGCCTGGTCTGGGTCTTCCTCTCAGGTCCCTCCCTCTGAAGTGGCTCCAGCCTCCACAAAACTCAGGGCCTGGGTGTCTCCATTGGGAAGACATTCCTAAGGGATGGGATGCTATTTCCACAGCAGACACCAACACTTAGGTCTGTCAATACCAACAAGCCATTCAGGGTCAGCATTCTATTTGAAAAACATGAAACATTCCTTCTTTACTAATCCAAATAACAGAGATAGCTTATAAAGCTATTGTGTTACACAGATAAATATTCACTTAAATGGGTAAGAACCTTGACTCCTTTGGCTTAACAACATATACATGTACTATTGAAACACAAACATTGGTTGTCCTCTTTTTGTTGTGGTTGTTGTCACAGCCTTCCCAGGGTCCTTTGTCTTCTGTTTCAAGTATGCTACAGAGACTCACTACTTAGAGTGAAGTTTAGCACGGTGGACCACAGGCACACTGTCATTGAAAGGCTATGATATTTAACTGGATCTAAGGGATGGCCTACTCTCACAAAGTCTGGGCTGCATCTCCCACTGTGTCTCTTTTTCACCAGTTCTGATTGGAGTGAGCCAGCAGTTGTCTCCCAACATCTTGTTCTTTTGATTTACTGTTCCCACCAGTCATGGAGTGTGGGGCAAAAGTGGAGGATTCTTGTCCTTGCTCCACAACTACTCCCTGGCGGACACTTGTCTGACACTAACATGCATTAGCTTCTTTTTTTCTTCTTCCTGCCTTACTCCATTACTTGAGAAGCTATATTTGATGTAGCTCTGGGGACACCAAGCTAGAATGAGCAGGAGTATCTGGGTGGCAGGACACTAGGAGAAGATTCTGAAGTACAAATTTTCAGATAAAGCAGACCGGTGTCATTCCTTGAAATTTTGTCATTTTCTGAAATTCTGATTCTATATCTTGAGGGACATATAACTGACAAGAACCCTGAAATGCTATTAAAAATTTAATAAATATTAAATCACACCTAAATATGTGAAACAGTAAGTGGTGAAGTCACATGCTTAATACTAAATCACATGCTATTTGGGACCTCATCAGTTAGGACTAGCACAGGAAGGTAATTTGTAAATGATCTATTTTTGCTCTGAGAAATGTATCATATGACAAAGGGACTAAGGCTAGTATGTAATTCTTATATTCTATACTGATTTCTCACTTAATCACTGAAATGAGGACGAAAACAATGGAAGCATATAGGTGACTTCATACACACACACATACAGCATATAGCACCCAAAGCACATAATCAAGAACTGAGTAAAGTCAGGTTACAAATGTGTGTAACCTGTAAATATGATATATAGTGACACAGATACTTATAGTGTTTCAATTCCTTACATTCCTAGTACAAATGATACTTCATACAAAGAAAATATAAATGCAAAATAAATCATTATATGATTTAAGATATGGTAGAATTTATATACTACAGTAAATTTTTTCTCCCCAGGTGGCAAATTTAACTCAATAAGAGTTTTCTCAATTATATAAAATCATCCCATCATAAGTATTAATTTTAAAAGTCTCAGGTAAACTGGAGATAGCTAGATAATCATAAATGATTAGTTTCTAGAAAGACAGCAAGACAAAGCCAGCAATATCAGCCATTAAAACAATAGTGAAGGTTCCCCAAAGTGAGCTTCGAAGCTCTGAAAAAGAAATGCAGTGATAATTGTAGATTTTATCATTTTTATCTTCTGACTCTCATTAGTTTTATAAATTCTAGTAAGGTGTTGGGGGAAAACTGCCAATCTCTTGGGGCCTGAACAGGGTACACACTTTTCCAGTTGCCCATTAGAAATGTCAGATAGGATCAAAGTTGATATCTTTTGTAAACTCTCAAGGCATCCTCAAGGAGACAGCCTTAGGAAATTTCATAGGAAGTAAAGTGGAAATTTAAAACATGCACAATAAACACGAACTACTCATTGTTGAATTAACAACCTCTAAAATGTTATATAAAATATGCATATTTACACATTTATATATGGATCCAAGCAAAAATGATGCTTCCAACTCCCCTCACCACTGTTCTACCTAGGACCAGAGCAGAATTATTATTTAAAATAATTTTCCTGTTAGCAATACAAATTCTTGGTACAAGGACACTAGTCATAGCTTTAGTGAGTGAGCATAATTTTTGTATATACTCACTGTGCATTTTACTGGTCAATGTCAGTTTTAATACATAAGGATAGGAAAACAATCTTCTATTTCCCTCTAATTATACTGTGCAACTAACCAAATTACTTTGTGAGCTGAAAATTTATCACTATTCATTCTTTTCTTCATAAGGTTCCTCCCCCAAATTCAGGCCCATGCAAAAGAATTTAATTGCAACTACAGAGAATTGTTAGTGGTTCTACCAGCCCCTGAACTTGCTTTATTGAAACTCTGAGGTCATTTTATGGCCGCGGAGTTAGCACTGTGGAATAAGCTATCCTAGAGTGAGAAGAAATGCTTTTATACTATGGAGGAGTAGGGCAATCCTGACCTGCTTTACTGGCTTGCTGTGTTCTATGAAGCCTTCACTGAATATGGGTAGGCTACTTGGGTAAAATTTCTCTTGAAAAAGATATCAAGTCCCATAAAAGCAAATCAGCTTAAGGAAAGTTTTGCTCAGATGAGTTCTATAGCATATGTTGATTTCACAGAGGCAGTGATTTTGATGTCCTTTTTCCTAATGAGACTGATATACTCAGGAATTATTAGAACATTATTTATATTACTTGTGTCTTCTTAGATAAAGGATATAAATCAATCCAGAAACAAGCCAAAAGAAGAACAAGGTTTTTCCATGAACACTTGGTGAATTTATACATGATCAGCACAATTTATGCACTAAATAAGCATTAAGGCCTCAGCTACTCCATGATGAAGACACCTATCTTCATCTCTGCTCCTTTAAATTAAAATTTTTAGGTATTTCATTTTATTATGAAGTTGGGTCAACAGTGGGCCTCATAAAGCTTTGGGGTATTAGAACATGGGGGAGGACATACAAAGAAAGTAAGAATTCAAATAAGAGTTCAATAAGATGGGCTCAATGGAGTGGGAGTGAAAACAGTCATTTTACTTTATATAATTTTTCTTGGCCAACTAGATATTCCCTTTAGTCAACTCCTACTACTCTAAAGTTATATACTTTCTTCCCTTCTATAAACAGCTTCAGATTACTAGTATTGGAATGAGAATCATGACAACAGCTAACTCCTAACCAGCACTCTCCTTCCAACAACTCTAGGGGGCGGGTAGGGGTTATTAGAATCTCTATTTTCTAAATGAGGACACTGAGGCACAGAGAGGGTGAGGAACTTGCCTAAGGTCACACAGCTAATGACTGGCAAAGCTGAGACTTAAATTCAGGCTGTGTGGCCTAGAGCCTAAACATCAACCCCATGTTGCTCATATCCTAAGAAGCCAGCACAGGATTGACCATCAGATTCCTACCTGTCAAGGAAGTATGACGCAGTTCCTTTGCCATCAAGACTGAGCTGCTGTGAAGGGACATATCCTGTAAGGGTGAGAGCTGCCTATGCTCAGGTTCTCTGTGCTCTTTAGAATGCAGGGATTCCTGATCCCAAACACAGGCTTCAAAGCTGGCTTCCAGTAAGCACTTCAAAGGAAAGTAAAATATGCACAAAAATGTTGGAAGGAGGGTTAGTTGCCTGGAAATGAAGAAAAAAAGAAGAAGAAGAAGAAGAAGAAGAAGAAGGGAATGGGAAAGGCTGGGGGAAAAAAAGGCCCAAGTATAGAAGCTAAATTGAGAGCATGATAGAAGGAATTTAAAACTTAAAAACTCTGTTTAGCACCCAGCAACAGAAATGCAAGAATGAGCTGTCATTTAGGTTCAACCAAATAAATTTCTGTTTGTGGAAGTAAGTAGAGCTGATTCAACAAATGCTTGTGTGTGTGTTTTTCTTTTCAGAGACTTAGAGAAATTTCTTTTAAAAAGGCCACGGTAGTTTTATACCAATCTTAAAATTAAGATTATTCAGTCATGCTCTTTATGTAACTATAAAGGAGAAATCCAAGGTTATGTTAAAATAACAACTATTTTTTATATTTTGGAGGATTCTATTAGGAATATTAGAAATCCTATAAGAAATCTATATCTTAGAGGGAATGTTTATAAACACCAGTTCTTTTGAAATGTGAATGTCAATGAATATGGCTCAGCTCTGAAATTCTTCACTTTTCATAAAGATACCTTTTCTGGGGTGCCCTCTAATTTCTCCCTTTATCCTTCCACCAGATTTCCCACTGTTGCCTCTCCTTCCTCACAATCCACCAATTCTCTCATACCTTTTCTTACAACTTATGTTTCCAAGCAGAGGCCTGGTGCACGAACTTGTGCACGGGTGAGGTTCGGCTGCTGTCTCTCACCCCCACCCCCCATTGGGGCTGATTGGGTGGTGGTCAGGGGGAGGGGACATGGGAGGTTGGCTGGTCAGCCCTGCCCCCTGGTCTAACTCCCAGTCAAACTCCAGGTCATACTCCTGGTTGAAGGGACAATTTGCATATTAGCATTTTATTATATAGGATGCTCTCCTGATTATCCAACTAAAACCTCTCAGCTGGCACCAATTCCAACCACCTCTTTTCTTATCCATCATCTCTATGTTACAAATTTAAATCCTATTGAGCCCTCCTTGCATCTTGAACCTCTCTTATGTTGACTTATTGGCCCTGCAGTGTCCTGGCCCTCTGTCCTCCTCATGATGTTTTCTATTATAAACTCCAATGAAATGTAAAAATTACTGGCCTTATCTTTAAGTATGTGTGTATGTATATATATATATGCACACACAAATACATTTCTATGCCTAAAAGAGCTGAATTCTACCTAACTCTTACACAGGGAAGAAATAGTGGCACTAATATGGACCTAAATGTAAATACGCAAGCATGCTCATTTCTTAAATGAATTAAGCATGCTCTCTTTCAAGTAGCTTATAAAGTAGATAATATCACTGAGAATATTTTAAAATAATCACTTGTAAATGTGGATAATGTTAATAATACCTACTTTTAGCTACCTTTTCTCGATAAATAGAACACATGTAAAAGACCAGTAATAAAGACAAACCATGTCTAACAGCAGCTTTAAAGTCTGTTCTTTAGTTTCTCACACTGTGTCACTCTTGATAGAAGAGAAAATAAAGGTAATATAAAATGATCTGGACTCTGCATATTTATAAATGGAGTAAACTTGCAGAGAACTGTGGTTGAACTTTATAATTTGAATACATTCCTCCACAATTATCATGAAGAATAGATACGTTTAATTTATTCTTTAACCCAACTTCTGAAATGTAAGTTTTGCTAGGGTAAAATCTCAATTTCAAGCATTATTACTTTTTAAAAAGCCTCATTCAAATATTTTCTTTATTTTAGCTAGTATGACAAAAACTTTCATAATTATCTTACAGGCCAAATTAAGAAATGTGGGTGGGAAGAAAGTAGAATTCAAATGTATTTGTATATGATTTGATTATCTTGCCACAGGATATCAATGGTAGACAAGATGGCAGCCTTTGCTGGTGTTACATAGAAATGCCAGGCCCTATTCTATTCAGAATTCATTAATGATTTGAATGAGTACTTAGAGGGGAGACTCATCAAAATTTGAGATATGTAAAACTAGGAGCTATTTCACTGGGGAAACAAAACAAAACTAAAAAGCGCAACTAATAGAATGGTATTATGGATTAATCCAGAAGATGAAATTTAATAATGATGGATCAATTTCTACTCAGTGTTTCAAAAAGGCAACTGTACAACAACAGAATGGGTGATTATATGACTTGGCAGGATTTTTCATTAAAACAAAAGAGGAGGAACTGAATTGACCACATGTCTGTATGCACAAAAGTGCAATATCATTGTGCCTTTAAAAATTTGCACGCACATGCACACGTGCACACACACATGTACACACATGCGCTCTGCCATCTCAATTCTTAGGAAGTATAAGTGGGTAATTTTTCTGAAAAATCTGTTTATTATTATTTTCTAGTTTATTGAGTTATACTTGATAATTAAAAATTGCATATATTGAAGGTGTACATCTTTATGATTTGATATATAGTTACATGTTGTGAAATATTCACCACAATCAAGCTAACTTAATCCAGCCATTATTTCATATTTACTTTTTTGTGTGTGGTGATAACACTTAAGATATACCCTTTTAGCAAATTTCAAGTATATAATACAGTATTGCCAACCTACGTTGTACATTAGATCTCCATAACTTATTTATCTTGGATAACTGAAACTTTGTATCCCTTTACCAACATATCTCCAAATCTCTCTCCCCACCCCCATAATCACCCTCTACTCTCTGTTTCTATTAATTGGACATTTTTAGATTTCACTTATAAGTGAGAATATGCAGTAGTTGTTTTTCTGTATCTGGTTTATTTCACTTAGCATTATGTCTTCTAGGTTCATCCATGTTGTCATAAATGATTTCTTTTTTTAAAAAAAAGCTGAATAATATTCAATTTTGTGTGTATGGGAAATATATATCTTTCCTTCTTTATACATTCATCTGTCAATGGACATTTAGGTTGTTTCCATATCTTGGCTATTGTGAATGGTGCTGTGATGAACAAAAATAAATATCCCTATACTATCTATAGAAATTATAACATTTTGTCTTTCTGATAATAGCCATTCTAGTGGATATGACATCTCATTGTGGTTTTGATTTGCATTTCCCTGATGAATAGCAATGTAGAGCACCTTTTCATATACCTATTAGTCATTTGTATGTCTTCCTTTGAAAAATGTCTATTAGGTCCTTTGCCCATTTTTAAATAGGATTATTGATTTCTTTGCTATTGAGTTCTTTATATATCTTGGATATTAATTAGAAAGTATAAGTTATCACTAGTTTTCCAGGAAGGAGTAGTTATTAGAAAGAAAATGTTCCCTGGATGCTGAAGAATGCATTTAATTCAGGAACAGATACAATATACACCTTGGCCATCACTGTGAGAACGCAGAATAAGAAGCTTAGAAATTAACTTCATAAGGTCATTTCATCTAGTTCTTTGCCCCCAATGGGTTAAATGCTTAAAACAGCCTCAATGCACAGATCTAAGGAAGTAATTTTTATCACCAAGACTATTTAAATTTCTGATTCAGGTAGATTAATGAACTCTTAAATGGAGAGGGGCTAGAGAGTTAAAGGGGTAACTACTGTACACATTTGTGCTGCCAATCTTGAAAATATATAGAATTTTCTGATTTGTCTTTGTCAAAATCTCAAATTTCAGCTCCAAACTCAGATTTCAGCCTTCAGATAATTGATACTCTCCTTATGCCTCTCTGATTGCTATATTTTGGTTTTATTTCTATTAGTGTTCAGAAATAAGTAACCCCTGAACTAGTAATGCCTGCCAGTTGTTCCAAGTTTACTTACCCTCTGACCCTCTTTTCCAGGTGGACCTTGGGGGCCTTGAATGCCCAGGGAACCCTATGAGTAAAAAAGAACACATGTCAATGGCCTGTGTCATGTACACCTGCCTCACAAAGAATGCTGTGAAAACTAATACCTACTTTACTGTTCAAACAAAACTTTTAAAGTGACTTGAGCTTTTCCAAGATTAGACTATGAAATACAGTAATAATGACGAAATGTCCTCCTCTGAATGGTCTATCTGTAGAGTTAACTCCAGAAAAGAAAAAAGGTGACTTCGACCCTGGTGTGAGGTCTAATGTTCACTCCCAGTGAAGACTCCCACGTGATCAGAACCATGTTTCATTACGCTAATGTTTGCAGGCAGAAAAAATATATTTAAACACTATAAACACAATTATATTTTCAGTGGAGAGGAGCTCTGTAAGTATCGCTAAGAAAACACATGATTATGAGAATGGCTTCAACATATGTCTATTCATAACCTTTAATTTTTAGTACCATAGACATTGTTTAATACTTTCTCATAATATTGCCAAGTGGTAGGGAAAATAAACATTTGTTCAGATCATATAAAAGGCCCAGGAAATGCCTGGTGTTGTTAATCTGAAAGTCAAGTCTCCTGATTCTACAGTTACTATTATAAAAAATTCCAACTCATCATGATACTCAAAATGATGATACTGCCAGTTATAAAAAATCTTCAGCAGTTATTGCTAAGTTTTTACTGCTCTGAAAGCTCATTCTTAGTATCTCCTGATCTTCCTCCTTCCTTATTCACCTGTAATTGTGGGAGATTTAGGCTCCTTTTCTCTCAGTCCACATTCTCTCATCAGTGAGCTTTGAATTCTCTAGGCTAATAATTCTAAGGCTTATAACCCAAGTGTTTTCTGAGATGAAGATCCACATATCCAACTCTCTGCTTGACCATACCCATGGTCTCCTCTAGCTCATGGACATTCAAAATTTAGCATGTAAAACAGCAAACTTAGGACCCTCTCTCAAAAGTGAGATCTTCCAGCATTCCCCAACTCAATAAATCCACACAACATCCTCTTGGTGCTCATTACAAAATCTAGAATGCATCCTCCAAACATTCCTGTCTCAAATTTCTTTTTCACACCCAGTGACCAGTCCTTTTAATGCATTTCCACAGTATATTTGGATCCATCTATATCTATTCATAACGCTCCCGTTATCGATTCTTGCTTGCTCATCTGTAAGAGCTCCCTAGTTCACACTAGACACAGACCTACCATTCTCTACATCACAGCCAAACTGACCTTGAGGAAACCCAGCCTGACCTTCCGTGGCTTTCCACATGAAGAGATGGTTGCTTGTTTCACAGTCTCACAGTGCCTTATACCTATCCTTTAAAGTACTGGCCACAAGTTCATTTAAAGAATTGTTCATGCAATGATCTGTTTCTCTCACAAGACTCTAAGGACAATAGTAAAATCTGTGTTTTATTTATCATGGCATGTGCCTATTAATGTCTGAGTAAAATATAAAATTCATATAAGGAAATAAATTAACTCTAATAAAAGCTTTTGGGTAAAGGCAGTAATTTTCAAATGATTTTGCAAATACTTATGATTAATTGATCATCTATTAAATGACTTAAATGGCTTAAATATATGAGAAGTCTAGTACTATATATTCAAACAAACCTGAAATTACCTTCACTTCAAAAGAAACATTCTATTGTTACCCAATTTAAAATTAATTAGGATTCATTTTTATAATATGACCTTTTTATTTAAAAGTCATTGCTACTATTAAACTAAAACATCAGATGTGCTTGTGATGACCTATTATTATTTATCGTGTATATATTCAATTTTTCTTTTTTTCATATAAACTAAATTTTCATAATGTTTTAAAGCATAATTTTACTATCTGATTTTATTTCAAATAAAGAAGTTTATAAACATTTTAATTTTTTTATTCAGATAGGTTTCATTTAACTAAAGTTGTCAGAATTTAGTATAAATTATTAAAACTAATTTTCCAAAAACATTAGTACAAAAAATTCTGCACATATCACCAATCCACAGTATTCCCTACAAATCTTTCTGTCTCTTCCATAAAACACTAATAAAGTGTATGTATTCATAATTTTCAATTTTATCTACTTTGGAAAAATTTAATATTACAGGGACATATGGAGCCTATGTTTTATTGATTTAGGCAGGAATAAAATTCTAGGAATGAAAAAAAAAATCTTTTTGTTGAAATGAAAGTGTTATCTAACCAAGGAAAGTTGGCTTATTAGGCCATCATAAGGTTGGTAAATTTCTAATGTGTATAAGAAAACAAATATAATAAGTATTAATTACAATATAATTACAGGGAGTTGTGTCATTATTTACAAGAGGGACACAATCTTGGCTCTAGATTAAATGCTTCCCTCTTACCCTTAGGAAACTATAATCATTTCATGAATATTCAAACTTATATATAACATTTTTGACAGCCATCCAAATGCTGACAGCCCTTTCAGTGTTTTTAAACATGATCCACTAAAAATACACACACCAAACATTCATCAATGGAGTACAATTAGTTCTGAGCCACATATAATATAAGTTCCACTTCCTTTACTTTCTGAAGAAGTTAAATAACAAAAGTTTACATAATGTAAAAATGTTAAAATTGATTTAAAATGTATTCAGGAGATTGAAAAATATATATGAGAACGTTTCGTGAGCAATGTCCAAACAGTAAGATAAAGTTCACTTACATATATGACCCACTTAAATGCCTCTTGGATCTTTGTGATTCTGAATCCTCCCTTCACCCTTAACCTCTGCTAGCTCTAGTACCTATTGGAAATTATTTTTAATTTCCAATGGATTATTCAGTATTTGAATTATTCATGACCAATTTTTAATCCTAGCCACATTGCATTAATGTTCAGAATATTTTTGGGTTGCCCTTTATCAAATATTATTTTAAATTTACAAAGAAAAATTATACGATATTGTCATTAGTAAAGCACAGGCCAACCAACTGTAGAAAAATCGTATTTTTTTACAATGCATTAAAATTTGGTGATGTTTTATTATTTAAATTATCCAGCTCATTAAAGTCTAAAATTGGACTTACCACATACTATGACAATTATAGATACACTGAAGCTCTAGCCTACTTAAATTAAACTTGGGTAGAGCTCAGCATTTGTCTCAGAACTCTCCCACAATTCATTCTTACTATGGTCTTGTAAATGCCATTATGCATGTATTTTACTTATTATTTTAATTAACTAAGAGTTCTAGAGGATTACTTATATATTTATTTTTAATTAAATTTATTGGGGTGACATTGGTTAAAAAAATTATATAGGTTTCAGCCCTGACCAGTGTGTCTCAATAGTTACAGTGTCAGCCTGAGCACCGAAGTTTCTTGGGTTCGATTCCTGGTCAAGGGCACATACCTGGGTTGCAGGTTTGATTCCTGCCCCAGGCAAGGCATGTGTGGGAGGTAACTAATCTAATCCATGTATTTCTCTCACATGGATGTTTCTGTCTCTCCCCCTCCCTTCCTTCCACTCTCTAAAAATCAATGGGGGGAAAAATCCTTGAGTGAGGATTAACAAAATACGACAACAAATTATATAGGTTTCAGGTATAAAATTCTATAATACATCATCTGTATACTGTATTGTGTGTTTACTTCCCCAAGTCCAGTCTCCTTCTATGACCATTTATCCCCTCTTTATCCTCTTCTACCTCTCCCTCCCTCCTTCCCAGAGGACAGAAGATTCATTTTTTTTTTTCCTGTCTTCTACCACACACAGAAGAGACTCAATAAACACTTAGTAAATTGAAAGAAAAAGAAAACACAGCGATAGAATAATAATAGGTGGTGTTGGTAGGGAATAGGTTTCTGCTGTCCATATAATCATATTCAATTTTAAAACTTGAACTTGGACTTTAATACCTTCAGTCTCATCTTCATTCCTCATATAAAGTGATCATTCCATTCCTGATGACTAAGAGTAAACTGCCTTACAGTTAGTTCATTTAAGAATTATTACTTACCACCTATGACATTGCCTCTGTTATGAAACTTATTTAAATCTTTGAGCACTACTTGAGATTTAACAGATTTATACCATTTCTCTAGTTAGAGAATCATATCTTAAGTAACTGTGCACATGGCACATCTGCATAATGTGTACATTTTTTTTATTTAATTGGTCGAAGAATAATGCCTATCCATTTCTTTCTACTTTCTCCATCCAGTTAGTTTGCTATAAAAATAGCTGTAAATCGGTTTATTCCTAAATTCCACAAATGTAAAGATTTATTGCTTTTTTGGAAAGAGAAACTTGAGAATGTATTTAGAATAGTCACAATGTAAACATCTGCATGTGTCTTTCAGGCTTTTTTTTTTTTTTTTAAGTGGGATTCTGGACAATAAAAATGTTGACCAATAACGGAATTCAAGGCTGTTACCTCTTTGGGTTAGAATAAAAATAAGCACAAACAGCCCAATCCAGCTAAGCCATTCTAAGTTCCAGTGGATACCTATTACAGAGGGTCCCATTTCACACAGCCCTCTCTAGACAATCGGCTGATTATTTAAGACAGACAAGAGCTTATCATCAGGGAAGCTCCTGTAAATATTTAACTGGGAAATTACTTAGAATTAACTGATTCAGAACATAATTTTGAAGTGTTTAACAAATACAGCAGATGTTTAGTAGAGTTAATAGGGTAGATTAATTGCATGTGAACACATCTTCATTTGTGAAAAGAGGCAAGCTATATTCATAACTTCTCAATCAAAGAAAGGAGCTTAAGTGAACAAGGAAAGTTTCATTTTAATATATTATTTATACTCCCTTGCCAGGAATGTTGAGGAACATATGATACCTAAAACTGACTTCAACAAAAATGTTATGCAAGTAAGTATATTTTTACTGTTATGATTATTGCTTTAGAATATGCTTCATAGACCTGAAACATAAGATTAAGCAAAAACTGAATAAATTCTTAACATGCCACTAGGGCATTTTCTGTGTTTCAAATAGAGTATATAAAATTAAAATTGAAAACAGACTTTATCTGTTATTATAGAAAGTTTCATGTTTTAACATGAGAACATGGGAATACGTAAGTTGGAAACATCAGAACAAACTACAAAAAGCAAATAAATAAAAATATAAAAGGCATACAGTCCAGTCATGGGAAGAGATTTTCATATTAGTTCTGAGAAGTGGCATTTAAGACGTTATGCTCATAAATTAAAGGAGCAACCAGTTTTATGTTATTTCACAGAAGTATAATGACACAAGAAAGAATTTCCCTCAGGGTGTGTAAGTATTCAGAAAGAGAAATTCTATGTTATATTTCAAAAGCCTATCATTTTATCAGAAGCAGTTGTCAGTGCATGCTAGGAAATAGATGTCTTTGAATAAAGAACAATAGAATCTCTTCCATATATTGAAAGAAGCCCTTCAAGCCTATCTAGTAACACTGACCAGAGAAAAATAAGAACTGTCACTAAAAAGAATACTCTATGGAATATCTGTGTAGATAGGAATTCTTCAATCATCATCATTTACAGTAAACAGATTTCATAACTAGATGGACAATTTTACTCTACCTTTGACAATTTAAAAAATAGAGGTCATTTGTAGTGCTTTCAAAACTTAACTTCATTCTAAAGTCCTGGCAGCATTTTAAACATGAGACATAAATAAATTATGGTCTCATGTGGATGCAGGGATAGATTTTAACAATAATCTTTTTCTATGCTTTTTGAACTCAGAAATCACATTTCTTTTTGTTATATAGATTCTGAAATAGCATGTCCTTAGTCAATACTGATTGAGTCAATTAAACTATAAATTAAGTAATAGAATATATAGTCTGTAAATTTGGATCCTGTACTTTCCTCTAACAATGATTTTTGCCCTTATTTGAGTCATTCCACTTCATAAATTGTATATATTCTTGGTACCTTTCCACTTTGCATATTATCTAGCATAATGGATTGCATTTAGTAGGTGTTAAATGGATGAATGACTGCTAAGATTCTGATTCTTTATACTTCTCTTGGTACTTCTGCTGTAGTGAGAACAGTAATTGTCATAACTACAGAAATTCTAATTTAGAAACTTACATTATTCATCAACAAATCCCACTTGATATCAAAGTAATTCAAGTTATAATTCTTATACTTCTATATGGAGAAGTTTGTCCTTCATTAGAGGAAGAAATACAACTTGAATTCTTTGATTTATCTCACAGTGGATGAGCATTAAGTACTTAGTTTTTGAAAAACAACAACAACATGAACTGAAAGATTAAAGCATCTAATCAAACCATTTATTAATATGAAATAGAACCAACCAAGTTACTTAAAATGTTATCATTTAAAATAATGTAGTTTCACATTTGGTAATTATTCTTGATTTACTTTCATTTATTTGTCATAAGTAATTTCACATTTTGATCATTTCATGTTTGTAATTATTCTTGACTATGAAAAACTGTGTAGATTTGCTTTACCTAATAAATGAAGTCATTTGATTTCTGTGAACTCAAAGGTCTGTTGACAAGTAAAAAAAAATGATAGGCTATGGTCTGTCAAATCCACTTGTATCATGTCTTAACGATTTATGAGGGAGAATATATATGATTGATTTAGTTTTAATGATTAGTCTGATCAAATAACGGTCTGTATTTCTGGAAGGGATTTTCCACAGGTCAGTGTTACTAGATAGGCTTGAAGGGCTTCTTTCAGTATATGGAAGAGATTCTATTGTTCTTTATTCAAAGACATCTATTTCCTAGTACAGGAAACATGGTTCCATTGCACAAAGAGGGAATAATCTACAAATACTAGTAGGATGTTTTTAAATGTATTCTGATGTTTTCTGAGGAATGGACAGCATAATAGAAATGTAAGTCCAAATGTAATATCACCAATAACTTTTGTGTTTGGGTTATGCAACAAATGACCAGAATGAAGAAAACTTAATCTAGTAACTTCAGGGTTAAAACATAACTCAATAGAGAGATGTTCACACATCATATGGAAGACTCAGGTATTTAATGCAGATAACTATAACGATGATTCATACAATATCAGGCTTACATTACAATTGAGTAAGCTGGTGAAAACCAAACTTTTAAGAGGGGAAAATGTTGCTTACTATAATAAAGAAAAAAACTTCAATATTAAAAACATACATTTAAGTACTTTTTCCTATGAATTAAGACTTAACTATACAGTGCATTTTGGTATTTTATATACTAACTAATCAGTAAAGTAGCTGTATTATCTATTTATCAGCTTTTTATAGGTAAGTTTTTATATTGATAAAAAAAAGACTAACCCTTGAAAATGTTAGACTTGTCAGACTTAGTTAAATACATCTGAGGGATAACTTCTTTTTCCTTTTGAAAATCTTTACCTGAGGACATGCTTATTGATTTTAGAGAGAAAAGGACAGAGAATTTGATCTATTGTCTTCTCGTATCAGGGATCGAATCCACAACCTAGGTATGTGCCCTGACCAGAATCAAACCCCACAACCTTTCAGTGCACAGGATGTTGCTCCAACAACTGAGCACAATGGCAAGGTCTCAGTAATGTACTGTATATGGTAGGTCAATGGAAAAATCAGTCTATAAACATATTTCTTTAAAGACAACCATTTAGAAATAGTGTAAAACATTTACCCCTCATAATCACATCTACTTAATGATTGAGTAACGTAAGGCTGTGTCAGAGTAACTTCAATTCAGTCCCAGTGGCATTAATAAGATTAGTTGTGATGTGTCATATTGGCCCTTCAGGATGTTGTTCCTATGTCACTCTTCAATCTGCTGGGTTGGCAACTCAATGTGTTTTCCAAGTAAGCAGAACTGATTTATCAAAGCCAGGAACAAACCACTTCATTTTCAAGCTACCAATCAAACACTAAAAAGTTAGCATGAAAGTAAATTGCAATTAATGTTTTCATAATATTTCAATAAAATGGAGGAATCAGAAAGTTATTTTCAAGCTTGTGAAAAAGAATAGTGTACAAGTGAACAAATTAAGATAATTTGAGAGTCATTGTACTAATATAAAGTTATAACAAGAATACAAACAGTAGTGAGTGAAAAGATAATATGAACAACACATAGGAAGATTTTCATACTTTCACAGAACCAAAAGGTAGAAGCCCATCGTCATTTTAACAAATCCTTTGAAAACCTCCACACACTCACAATAACAAATTAGGAAGAGGTTAGAGAATTGGCATTGAGTACCTGCTATTGTCAGAAATCCCACTAGTCATTTTACATAAATGATTTTATTTAATTCTAACAACACTAAGAAATAGAATTTTCCCTTTCATACATGAGAAAAACTTCCTAAAATAACACTGCAAATAAGAGGGACACCTGAACTCAAACTCAAGTACGTCTGACCCAAAACTCTATCCCACTTCCAATGTATTCCACTTCCAAATAAATATTTGGAGCATAACATTTATGTGAATATGTATCATCATAGTGCATGAACGAGTTTCAGGTCAATCTCACCAGATTTAAAACACAGCATCATCCTTTATGTTTTTATACATAAAGGTATTAAACCTTCCAGAATATATTAGGAAACTAAGAAGTGGTTGTAAAACAGGGTGGCATTCATAAAAAAATGGAATGAAAAATCAACAGCCTGAAGGGAAGTAAAAATAGCAAAGCCCCAGAAAGCCATCTGAGGATTAGAATAGGTGGGGAGCTGAATGGGGGCAGTAGTAAGGTTAGCAGTGCTGTGGTAAACAAAAGAACAACAATTTGTTTTAAAAGGTATACCATGCATAAGAGAATTGTTGGTGACAATTCTCCATCCATTACTTTGCATTTCTACTTGTCTTGTGAGTCACTAACTGCTCTGTGTTCTGAACTATCTTTTCACCCTTCAGGTAGTTTTCTATGCAAGAGGGGACCTAGAAAGTTCCATCTAGGTGGCTCTGCCACCTAGATGCTCTTGTCAACTTGACTGACATGGTCCTAGACTAAAAAGATAATGGTCTCTTGGTTTATCACATTGCTCACTCAGCACCCATTTGGCTAACGTGGGGGACAGAATGGGTCTCTGTAAGTTTTATTAAAATGTCCATGTCCTATTTGATGAATTTGGATTGCTGCCTCACATCTAGGGGAAAGATCAATTCAGAAACTTAAGGAGAAAATAATCTGGCTTTCTAAGGTGAATTTGGGTAATTGATAAGATTTGTTCCGTGGTTTGGTCTGGGATCCTATAGGTTGGCCCCATTTACTTGCTTGGGGTCATTAATGGTAGCCCTCATTAAATGCCATATGAGACAAACTGAACAGTTTTGGTTCTAGCCTCTGTTTGTAGGGATAATCAGAATGGTTGATGGAGTAGCATACTCACAGGAAAATTTGCCAGAAGTCAAGTCAGTAACATAGAAAAGAGGGAGGAATATTGTTGGGAGACAATGGATCTTTCCAGGATCTTTCATGTTCCTGCATGTCTTATGAGGGAGGTACTAAATGCTGTTTTTTTCTGAACTCTCTTTTTAAGGCTGTGTCTATAGTAAAACAAAGGGCAGGTTTGCTTATTGTTCTGAACATTAAATAAAGAGAATGTCTCCCTCTGGGGCAAAGAGGTCTCCTTATAGACCATTATGAAAGACTTGGGTTTCCTGAACATGGAGTTCCTCAGTTGGGACACAAACATACTGCATGTCAATACCTATAGATTACTCCTGAGGCCAGGCAGCAGGGCAACCAATGCAAACAGGAAACTCATGCTCTGGCTGCCATGAGTAATGACTCTTCTCTCTATAGCTCAGTCCATAAAACTGTGACAGGCTAAACTGCAAGTAGGGTAAAATTTCACACCTTTCACAGTTCTTGACACTGATAAGTCAAACCTTGCTCTATATTGGGAATATATCTGATTTAATTAAACTATCCTATCTAATAAAAGAGTAATATGCAAATTGACCATACCTCTGCTACACCCACAAGCCATGCGCACCAGCCAATCAGGAGGGAATATGCAAATTAACCCAACCAAGATGGCTGTGGCCATGGAGAGAGCAGGAGGCTTGGGTTTCCCTGGCAATGGAGGAAGCCAAGCTTTCCACCTGTCCTGGCCTGCCTTGGCCTCCACTCATGGCTACAAAGTTTCAATTATAGAAGATAAATAAATCCCAACAAAAATAGTGGCAGCCATGGAGCTGGAGAGAGCAGGAGGCTTGAGTTGCCCTTGGCAATGGAGGAAGCCAAGCTTTCCACCTGTCCTGGCCTGCCTTGGCCTCTACTTAAGGCTGCAAAGTTTCAATTATAGAAGATAAATAAATCCCAGATACCAGGCCCTCCACTTGGGTCACCAGGGAGCGTGGCCAGCCTGCAAACCACCACAGGCCCTTCACCCAGGCCTCCCCACACTCCAAGGGAATCCACACCTTGATCCAGGACACCCTTCAGGGCAAACCAGCCGGCCCCCTCCCGTGCACCAGGCGTCTATCCTATCTAATACTATCTAATAAAAGAATAATATGCAAATTGACCATTACTCCAACACACAAGATGGCTGCCCCCATGTGGTCAAAGATGACTGCCCCCATGTGGACATAAGATGGCAGCCACAAGATGGCCAGCAGGGGAGGGCAGTTGGGAGGGACCAGGCCAGCCTGCAGGGGAGGGCAGTTAGGGGTGACCAGGCTGGCAGGGGAGGGAAATTGGGGGCAACCGGGCCTGCAGGGAAGGGCAGTTAGGGGTGACCAGGCCTGCAGGGGAGAGCAGTTAGGGGTGACCAGGCCTGCAGGGGAGGGTAGTTAGGGGTGACCAGGCCTGCAGAGGAGGGCAATTAGGGGCAAACAGGCTGGCAGGGGAGCAGTTAGGCATCAATCAGGCTGGCAGGGGAGTGGTTAGGGGGTGATCAGGCTAGCAGGCAGAAACGGTTAGGGGCAATCAGGAAGGCAGGCAGGTGAGCAGTTGGGAGCCAGCAGTCCTGGATTGTGAGAGGGATGTCCGACTGCCCATTTAGGCCTGATCCTACCTGGATCAGTCCTCAACGGGCAGTCGGACATCCCTCGAGGGGTCCCAGATTGGAGAGGGTGCAGGCTGGGGACACTCCCCCCATGCACGAATTTTGTGCACCAGGCCTCTAGTTGTTTATATTTAATCTCTAACCTTTTAAAATAATGTGATGAAATAGAATTTAAAGAAAAATTATTATTAAGAAGTACATATTGACAGTTATAAAGTAGTCACAGGGATGTAAAGTACAGCATAGGGAATATAGTCAATAATATTGTGATAATATGAATGGTGCCAGGTGGGTACTGAAAATATCAGGAGGGCCACTTTGTAAAGTATGTGGTTATCTAAACACTATGCTGTACACCTGAATCTAATACAAAATAATATTGAAGGTAAACTGTAATTGGAAAATTAAAAAATATTATTAAAGGGTATCTACTAGATCAATGGTCAGCAAACTGCAGCTTGCAAGACACATGCGGCTCTTTGGCCCCTTGAGTGTGGCTCTTCCACAAAATACCATGGCCTGGGCAAGTCTATTTTGAAGAAGTGGCGTTAGAAGAAGTTTAAAAAATCTGGCTCCCAAAAGAAATTTCAATCATACTGTTGATATTTGGCTCTGTTGACTAATGAGTTTGCCGACCACTGTACTAGATTATAGATAAATTAAATATCTTTAGGGAATGTAAAAAAGGAAAGAATAGAATTTTAGAGTTGGAAATTACTTTTGAAAACTTCCGTTTCAACCCCTAAATATTAATAGGTGACATGACCAAGGTGAATAAAAATAGTTGCATATCTCAGGGCAGATTTTGGGTTTCTCACAGCCATTATTTCTCAAAAGATGACTTTAATAATGGATTAAAATATAGAAAGCTTCTGGTTATGTCTGCAGTATATTGAACAGAAAGTAGGATTCTTCAAGTAAGGAGATAATTCCCATTGCCCACAAACATCATGACTCTCAAAATGATAAAAAACCATGAAGGGGATATAGAAAAATGGTGGCAGAATAGATAGATGTATTCCAAGTCTTGTCCCAGAGCAGAAAGAAAGAACAGCTGAGGGTTGCATGAGGAGTGTTTGTTGGCAAGTTAAGGGACAGCTAAACTCCAGGAGAAGGTGGAGAACTGCTTGACGGGGTTCCCTTGACCGGGAAGCCCCCACTGCGGCTGGGTCCCCACCCAGAGCTATGGGCTCAGACGTGGAGACCACACAATCTTGAGAGGGAAAGTGGAGCTTATCAGAAGCCTGAAAATCCACAACTGCAGCAACCACCGAACAGCTACGAGCCCCAGAACACGGGTCCCCAATTGGCGCAAACATGCGGATTCAAAGGAGCTCTTCATTCCACCACAGAAAAGTCAGATTTCGCCTGGGATAAGGTGAGGTCTCTGGTCCTGGCAGGAGAGCGAAAGGTGCGTTTTGCGGGAGCTGGAGGACCAGGGAAGTCTGTGCCTAGAAAAATCCATGGCTGCTGGGGCTGGCATGATCTATGAATGTGGAAGGCGGTCCTCAGAGCTGCTAATAGAAGGGATCTCTAAAATGCAACCCATTTTGACCTGATGTGCAGGGACAGCCTAAGAATTTCAAAGGTGTGCTGGCTGCTTAGACTTGCCCGCAGACCCATTGTTCTCACCCTTGGGCTTTTTCTTCTTCAAATCCTTGCTTCTGATTACTAATACATAGGATTACCCAGTTGGGGACACCTTGGGAGAGTGCAGAGGAAAGTTGTTTTTCTGGAACCTGGGGATTGGAGCGGGGAGTGAACATCGGAGAACCAGCTCTGAGGCAGCCCACATCCACAAACTGGTATTGAGTGCCACAGGGAAAGAAGGATCTAAATACAGCTAGAGAGGCCATAAATAGATCCGGAAGTCAATCCAGAAACACTGCCAGTAGGGGCTGAATCACAAATTGACTCTGTGTAATCAAAAATAAAGGAATACGAGAAATTAAGACACCACCTGCTTAAAAAAATCCGGACTGGCTTACAACACTGAGGAACAGTGGAATGCAGGGAACTGCAATACTGTCCAGACTGAGAAACAGGAGTGCCAAACAGAACAACAGAGGAAGTGAATGACCTTCACTACTGCACATTATATATTTTTTATTTTCATTTTTTGCATCTTTTACTTAAGAAACTATTTTTTTCTTTTTTCTTCACTTGATTTTTACCTTTTCAATTATTACATTTTTATTTTCAATCAGTATTATTACTACTACTATTTTACCTTTTTTTTAAGTGGCATTTTATTTTCTATTTATTTGACTTTGGGATTAGTGTTCTACATTCTATTTTCATCTTTCCTTTAGCATCGTTTCACTCTATCTCAACTCTACCTTTATGCCATCACTCTATTCCTAATCTTTCCACTTTTGGTGTCCTGTTTATCTTACCCCTTTCCTGCTTTAGATTTCCCCCATTCTTTCTGTTTACCCCCCGTTAAAATTTCACCCTACTTATATATCTAATTTCCAATCACCTGCTCCAAGTCCATACACACCTCTCTCTTCACTGTCTTAACTATCCAAAAAATTGTTTTTCTCTCTGTCCTTTTGTTGTTGTTTCCTTGAATGTTGATTATATCGAATTTTTATGTTTTGTGAGATTGTTTTTCTTATTCTTTTTGTTTGTTTGTTTGTTTTTGTTTGCTTTGTTTTTGTTTGTTTGTTGCTTCTGTTTTCCCCTGCCTCACTTGATATTAGTTGGTGTTGTAGTTTGTATTAATCCCCAGGTACTTGTTCCTGGCAATTGCTGGGGTTAGTGGTTGTTCTATTGGAGTTTTCTCCCCATATATATAGTTTGTTCCCCTTTTCTCTCTTAGTCTCTTTCTTGTCTCTCTTATTTTTTCTTTTCCCAATTTCATTTTGACACTCCTTTTTTTTTCTTTCTTTTTCCCCTTCTTCTTTCTCTCCTATCCCCTAATTTGCCTTTCTCTGATGGTTACCTTTATTGGAGGTTATTAATATCGTGAATAAATTTCTGTTCAGTGCTTTGTGTGTTGTACCTGGTTGTGTTGTATTTTGTGCCTTTAAGTCAACACAGGAGAGAGAGAACTACATAACCAGACATCTGGAGAAGAGAAAACATGGGGAGACAAAGAAACAGCCCTCATATGAAAGAAAAGCAGGCATCACCAGAAAAGGAAGTAAAAGAAATGGAGGCAAGCAACTTGCCAGAGAAAGAATTCAGAGAAATGGTCATAAGGTGGCTGAAAAGAATGGAAGACAAATTTGGCAATATGAGTAAGAACCAAGAGGAAATGAAGAACCAAGAAGAAATGAAAAATGACATTGCTACTGTATGGAACTCAATAGAAAGCATCAAGAGTAGACTAGAAGAAGCAGAGGACCATATCAGTGAGCTAGAAGACAAGATGGAAAAAAATACCCAAGTAGAGGAGCTTCTTGAAAAAAAAAATTAAAAAGCAGGAGGAGAGCCTAAGGGAACATTGGGACAACATGAAACAAAACAGCATCTGCATAATAGGGGTTCCAGAAGGAGAGGAAACTGAGCAAGGAATAGAAAACCTGTTTGAAGAAATAATGACAGAAAACTTCCCTGATATAGGGAAGAAAAAACCCATCCAAATCCAAGAAGCTCACAGAGTCCCAAGCAAAATGAACCCCAAAAGACCAATGCACATTATAATTAAATTGGAAAACACCAACAACAAAATAAGAATCTTAAAAGCAGCCAGAGAGAGACAGAAAGTTACATACAAAAGAACCCCCATCAGACTTGCAACTGATTTCTCAACAGAAACTCATCAGACCAGAAGGGAATGGAATGAAATATACAAAGTCATGCAAAGGAACGGTTTGAATCCAAGAATACTGTACCCAGTAAGGCTATCAATCAAAATTGAGGGGGAAATCAGGAGCTTCATAGACAAAAAAGGACTAAGGGAATTTATTACCACCAAACCAGCAATGCAAGAAATGCTAAAGGGTCTGCTGTAAAAAAAAAAAGAAATAGGAAGCGAAGAAGGAACACAGGGGTAAAGAATAAAAATGGCGACAAATAAGTACCTATCAATAATAACTTTAAATGTAAATGGATTAAATGCCCCAATCAAAACACATAGGGTAATGAATTGGATAAGAAAACAATACCCATATATCTTCTGTCTACAAGAAACCCACCTCAGAAAAAAAAGATGCACACAGACTGTTGTACCTTCACATAGGGTGAAGGGATGGAAAAAGGTTTTCCAGACGAATGGAAATGAAAAAAAAAGCTGGTGTAGCAATACTTATATCTGACAAATTAGATCTCAAAGTGAGGGATATAACAAGCGATAAGGCAGGCCACTTCATAATACTAAAGGGAGCAATCCAACAAGAATAAATAACTCTGGTAAACATATATGCACCCAATATAGGAGCACCCAAATACATAAAAAACTCCTGGATGATATCAAGGGAGAGATTAACAGCAATACAATCAGAGACTTTAATATCCCACTATCACCATTGGACAAATCCTCTAAACAAAAAATGAGCAAAGAAACATCAATCCTAAATGACTCACTAGACCAGATGGAATTAATTGACTTCTTCAGAACATTTCACCCCAAACCCACAGAATATACATTCTTCTCAAGTCACATGGCTCATTTTCAAAGATAGACCCTATGTTGGGACATAGGCAAAGTCTCTTCAAATTCAAGAAGATAGAAATCATATCAAGCATCTTCTCAGACCACAGTGGCATAAAACTGGAAATCAACTACAATAAAAACAATCCAAAGAAATCAAACACATGGAGACTAAACAGCATGCTATTAAACAATGACTGGGTTACCAGAGAGATCAAGGAAGAAATAAAAAACATCATGGCAACCAATGACAATGAAACACAACAATTCAAAATCTATGGGACACAGCAAAAGCAATCTTGAGAGGGAAGTTCATAGTTCTACCAGCATACTGCAAAAAACAAGAAACAATGGTAATAAATTACCTGACCCTACAACTCAAAGAGTTAGAAAGAGAGCAACAAGAAAAGCCCAGCGTAAGCAGAAAGAAGGAAATAATAAAGATCAGAGCAGAGATAAACGACATTGAGACCAAAGAAACAATACAAAAGATCAACAAAATCAAGAGCTGGTTCTTTGAAAGGATAAAAAAGATTGATGAACCTCTAACCAGGCTCACCAAGAAGCAAAGAGAGAGGACCCAAATAAACAAAATCAGAAATGAAAGAGGTGAAATAACAACAGATCCCGCTGAAATATAAAGTATTGTTAAAAAATACTATGAACAACTCTATTCCAACAAACTGGACAACCTGGAGGAAATGGACATATCCCTAGAAAAATATAACCTTCCAAAACTCAATCAGGAAGAATCTAAACAGCTCAATATGCCAGTAACTATGGAAGAAATTGAAGCAGTCATCAAAAAGCTTCCAGCAAACAAAAGCCTGGGCCAGACGGCTTCACAGGGGAGTTTTACCAAACATTCAAGGAAGAACTAAAACCTATCCTTCTCAGACTATTCCAAAAAATTCAAGAGGGAGGAACACTTCCAAGCTCCTTCTATGAGGCCAGCATCACCCTAATACAAAAACCAGATAAAGACAACACAAGGAAAGAGAATTACAGGACAATATCCCTCATGAATGTAGATGCCAAAATCCTCAACAAAATTCTAGCAAATCGGATCAAGCACTACATCAGAAAGATCATACACCATGACCAAGTAGGATTTATCCCAGGAATGCAACGATGGTACAATATCCACAAATCAATAAACATGATACATCACATAAACAAATTGAGGGATAAAAATCACATAGTCATATCAATTGATGCAGAAAAAGCATTTGACAAAATCCAACACCCTTTCTTGATAAAAACTCTCAGCAAGGTGGGAATAGAATGATCATACCTCAACATAAGAAAAGCTATATATGATAAACCCACAGCTAACATCATACTCAATGGGCAAAAACTAAAACCATTTCTCCTAAGAACAGGAACAAGACAGGGATGCCCACTCTCACCACTCCTGTTCGACATAGTACTGGAAGTATTAGCCATTGCAATTAGACAAGAAGAAGAAATAAAAGGCATCCAAATTGGAAAAGAAGAAGTAAAGCTGTCCTTATTTGCAGATGACATGATATTATACATAAAAAACCTGAAAGACTCCATCAAAAAACTAACAGACTTAATGAATGAATTCGGCAATGTAGCAGGATACAAAATTAACGCCAAGAAATCTATGGCATTTCTATACACCAATAGTGAACTTACAGAAAGAGAGACAAAAAAAGCAATCCCATTTACCATCGCACCAAAAAAATGAAGATACCTAGGAATAAACTTAACCAAGGAGGTAAAAGACCTATACACACAAAACTACAGGACACTGAAAAAAGAGATAGAGGAAGACGTAAACAGATGGAAGAACATACTGTGTTCATGGATTGGTAGAATCAAATCATTAAAATGTCCATACTACCCAATGCAATCTATAAATTCAATGCACTCCCTGTTAAAATACCAGTGGCATATTTCACAGACCTAGAACGAACTTCCAAAAATTCATCTGGAATAAAAAAGACCCTGAATTGCCACGGCAATCCTGAGAAAGAAGAATAAAGTAGGAGGGATCTCAATACCAGATGTCAAGCAGTATTACAAAGCCACTGTTCTCAAAATAGTCTGGCGCAAGAACAGACATATAGACCAATGGAATAGAATAGAGAACCCAGAAATCGACCCAAACCACTATGCTCAATTAATATTTGACAAAAGAGGCAAGAACATACAATGGAGTCAAGACAGTCTCTTCAATACACGGTGTTGGGAAAATTATACAGATACATGCAAAATAAAGGAAACTAGACCACCAACTTACACCATATAAAAAAATAAACTCAAAATGAATAAAGGACTTAAACATAAGATGGGAACCCATAAAAATATTAGAGGAATCCACAGGCAGCAAAATCTCAGACATATGTCGAAGCAGTATCTTCACTGATACAGCTCCTAGGGCAATGGAAACTAAAGAGAAAATAAACAAATGGGACTACATCAAAATAAAAAGCTTTTTCACAGCAAAAGAAACCATCAACAAAACAACAAGAAACCCCACTGTATGGGAGAACATATTTGCAAATGTTATCACTGATAAAGGTTCAATCTCCAACATCTATAGGCAACTTATACAACTTAATAAAAGGAAGATAAATGATCCAATAAAAAAATGGGCAACAGACCTAAATAGAATCTTTTCGAAAGAAGACAGAAAGAAGGCCAAGGGACACATGAAAACATGTTCAAAGTCACTAATTATCAGAGAGATGCAAATCAAAACGACAATGCGGTACCATCTCACACCTGTCAGAATGGCTATCATCCACAAATCAACAAAGGACAGGTGCTGGCGAGGATGTGGAGAAAAAGGAACCCTCGTGCACTGCGGGTGGGAATGCAGACTGGTGCAGCCACTGTGGAGAACAGTATGGAGTTTTCTGAAAAAACTGAAAATGGAAATCCCATTTGACTCAGTAATCCCACTCCTAGGAATATATCCTAAGAAACTAGACACACCAATTAGAAAGGATATATGCACCCCTATGTTCATAGCAGCACAATTCACCATAGCTAAGATTTGGAAACAGCCTATGTGCCCATCAGCAGATGACTGGATCAGAAAACTATGGTACATCTACACAATGGAATACTATGCTGCCATAAAAAATAAGGAATTCTTACCATTTGTAGCAACCTGGATGGAATTGGAGAACATTATGCTAAGTGAAATAAGCCAGTCAATGAAAGAAAAATACCACATGATCTCACTTATTTGTGGATAATAAAAAACACATTATAAACTGGTGAACAAAAATATAGATACAGAGGCAGTAAAGCATCAAACAGACTGTCAAATTACAGCAGGAAGGTTAGGGAGAGGTGGGGGAAATAAGAAATCAACCGAAGGACTTATATGCATGCATATAAGAATAACCAATGAATGCAAAAAATTGGGGGTTGAGGGCATGTATGGGAGTGGGGTGTGGGGGGGGGGCAATGGTAAGATATGTACACATATAATACCTTAATAAAAAAATGAAAGAAAAAGAAGCAATAAAGGAACAGGCTTTAACATTAAAAAAAAATACCATGAGGGGTAGTAAGTGACATCAGGATTGCCATTGCTGAAAACTTTTAATATAGGAGCAGGTGACTATCTGCCCTAAATCCTGTTCTTTATTATGATGTTTAAGTCAGTACTCTTATATTATCCTCTACATATTTTCACTGTAGGATTTAGTGATATTTTACTTTAATAATATTTTCATCAGTGAAAAATATCTGTTTCCCCTACTTATGAAGAAGAAATTTATTGAATAGCTACACTGCACCAACTGCTTTTAATCTCTGGTGGTGCAGCTATACATAAGATAGACAAGGTTGCTGTCTTCCCGGAGGTTATACTGGTGTTGAATGACAAAACTTAAATTTAGTTTACATTTAATAGTTTATTTCAAATGAAAGAATTCTAACCGTAAAGAGACCAAAATTATATAAAAGTTCTCTTTGAACATTTCTCAGCAATTACTTCATGAAAACCTCTAGGTTTATTTTCATCAATATATCTACCACTGAATATTAAGCATAATAACATAAAAACACTAGTTCAAAGTTAAAAAGGGGCCAGTCCAATGATATATCTGATAAAGGGTTATTATCCAAAATACATAAAAAACTCACAACTTAACAGAACAAACAATCCAATTAAAAATGGGCGAAGGATCTAAATAGATACTTTTCCAAAGCGAACATACAGATGACCAAGAGACATGAAAAAATTCTCAAAGTCACTGATCATCTGAGAGATGCAAATTAAAATGACAATGAGGTATCACCTCACACCTATCAGAATGGCTACTATGAATAAATTAACAAATGATAAGTGCTGGCAAGGATGTGGAGAAAAGGGAACTGCTGGTGGGAATGCAGATTGATGCAGCCATTATGGAAAGCAGCATGGAGTTTCCTCAAAAAATTAAGTATGGAACTGCAATTTGACCCAGTGATCCCACTTCTAGGAATATATCCTAAGAAATCCGAAGTACCAATCAAAAAGAATGTATGCATCCCTGTGTTCATAGCAGCACAATTTACAATAGCTAAAATCTGGGAATAGCCCCAGTGCCCATCAGTAGATGAGTGGATAAAAAACTGTGGTACATTTATACCATGGAATATTATTCAGCATTAAAAAAGAAGGCTTTCTTAGTCTTTGAGACCGCATGCAGGGACCTGGAGAGTATTATGCTATGTGAAATAAGTCAATAGGAGATAGAAAAGTATCACATGATCCCACTCATATGTGGAATCTAATGAGCAAAATAAACTGATGAACAGAGTGGATCCAGAGACATGGAAGCATGAACAGTGTGGAAACTCAGAAGGAAGGTGGGGGAGGGTGGGTGGTGGGAGGTAATCAACCAAGGCCCTTATATGCATATATGCATGGCCCATGGACACAGACAATGGGGCAGTGAGGGCCTGGGGCAGGGAATGGGGTGCATTGGAAGAGGTAAATGGCAGAGAAAAGGAGATATATGTAATACTTTCAACAATAAAGAATTATTTAAAAAATAAAAAGGGGCCAGTCATTGTTCAAAAAATCATACAAATACTAATTAATTTAATCATCACCACAACACTATGCAATAGGAAATATTATGTTCCCATTTTATAGACAATGAAATCAGGGCACAGAAAGGTCAAGTAACATAAGGTTCAAATTATTCAAGCAGTCTGAATCCGGGGTCTGCATAACTCCTAAACTACATTTCATGCATTTTTGGTTTGTTAAAACAGTTGAATAGTTAATTGGAATAAATATAATTCTAATTCTTTTAGAGAGCAATCATTTTAAAATTCCATTTTATAGAACAAAAAATGTTAAATTCTTAAATAAAGTGGAATTGAGTTAAAATAATTTCTGTGTAGATTCATGGCTTAAGTACACATTTTTATGCATATAATTTTTTAGAAAGCCTTATCTATTTTATAATTTTCTAATGGCACGTGAGATACATTTTAATGTTTTTTTCTAGATTGCTAAATATCATAACATGACATAAAATATTTCTATCATAAAAGTACCAAAATGCCAAAGTAGAGCACTTTTAGGATAGAAAATTTGACTAAGTTTTAAAATACATAATTTTGAATTCTGATGAAAACAATTTAAAATGTCTTTTGAAACAGAAGCAAACTATAAAAAGAAGGGCAGAAGGAGCTGTTCTCAAATCATGCATCTGATGGAAGATATATAAATCACCTCCCTGTCAAATGAACTGATGGTAGGTTTTCTACAATATAAATCTTCTCTCAGGCTAAACATAAATCTTTCTAGGGCCTTAAGCATCAACTCCACTATATTTCTTCACAGAGTCAATAAAAATGGCTTTATAGTATAGAAATGCTTTCTATTTTAATCAACAAATTCATTTATATGTCTTTTGCCCACAAATTTTAGAAAAAGGTTGGGTTTTTGAAAAAAATTCCACTGCCTTCTTTCTACTGGCCCACTCGTACACTAAACATCATTGAGCTGGATCACCAGTTTCAATGAATTAAATGTGAATTCTGAAATATTTTAAGGCTAAGTATTAATTCAAATTCAGGCAATTCATAGAAAGAGCATATAAATAACTCATATTTTAATATGTAAGAAATTTAAAACAATGTTAAATTGAATTGCCTGTTAATTACTATGCTATAGAACATATGTTTATTCTAGTCAGAACAGAAAGAGAAATTATGCTTCATGCGCATTTAACAAGAATACAATATTTCATTCACTTAAAAAGAGAAGGCCTGGGGTGGGACAGGGGCTGGGAGGAGGGGAGTAAAGGGGGGAGAAATTGTGGGACACCTGTAATACTGTCAACAATAAAATAAAATTTAGAAAAGAGATGGTTATTGTTATGCCCAGATTTCGGGGTCCCCAAATTCAACCACCAGGGAGCCACTTCCGATGTAAAAAAGCAAAAGAGTCTTTATTCAAGCCCGGGCTTGGCTCCCAGCCTCTTTACCGACGCAGTGGCGAGACGAGAGAGCGAGCCCCAGGGGAACAAAGGTTATATAGGGCTAGTCATTTGGGTGGGCTTAGGTGGCTGACGTGGGTTACAGAGAGTGGTCACTTTGGTCAGGGTTTTTCTGCAGGGTTTTACGGCACAAAGGTCAGGAGGTGGCCAATACATTCCAAGGTCTGAGCCATCCCCCTACCTTTGCTTCTTGATAGCCTTATTAGGACCTTAGCTACATTCTTGGACCTTCACTGGTCTACTCAGGCAGCGGTTGGGGGAGTTAGGACAATTCTGACATTCCTGTGGTGACCCCCAGTGGGGAGGGTCAGCTGAGGATCTAGCTCTGCAAGATGGGAGATAGTCAGTTCTGCTTTCTTCTTTCAGTTATAGTTCCTTAGAAATTTTAGAAAAAAATAATTATTTAAAGTGAATAACCAAATTATAGCAAAAAAATTCTAGTAAAAATTATTTTTTCAGAAATAACTAAATATTTTTGTGTAGTACCAGCATAACCACAGTTGTACAAATATGGTATTTATGTATTAATTTCAAATGATATGGTAGGGTATTTATGTATTAATTTCAAATGATCAGTTTAAAAATGAGCAATTTTATAATGAACTGGTTGCTTTTTCTTAAATCAAATAGGTTCCAAGAAGGCATAAACAGTACTTAGTGTAGTGTCTGACACATAGAATTTCAGTAACTGGGCAGGTTAAGAGGAAGGAGGAAGGGATGGAAGGGACCATCTCATCTACTGATCATTTCTGTACCTTGTTTAAGCTAATTTATAAAACAAAACTACATTGCAAGGCTTCCCTTATATGAATACTGTATTGTCTCTTGTGCATTAGGGCCACCTTTAATTTGTATGTCATCTGATTTATAAATAAGCAGCTGTGATTTCCTCTCCGTTGCTTGTGGTATTTAGGTAGCTTTCATAGGGTGAAATCTGTCCTCCATCTCTGTGCCTAATTTTCCCTTAAGCTGGATTTATCTGGGCCCTAAGGAACTGGCATTTAAAGTCTCATTTAGTAATTATGTCTAAGACACTTCTGCTGTTGACTCTCTAAACCCTTGGCTTCTGTGTAAACATTTGGTGCCATCTGGATGAGTCTTTAATAACTCCCCAAAGAGACAGGGCCAGAGCAACACAGTCATTTTCCTTGGAAACTAAAATTAGTGGGTAAATTATGTGAGGTAGCACTGTCCCACCTTTTTCCACCTGGAGAAAGGCCAAAAGAGAAGAGAGGGAAAGAAGTCTTAACCAGTTGCCTCATTTTAATAAGGCCTTGCTTCTGAACCTTGAGGTGAATATTTTAGCAAAACTTACTATAAAAACAGCAGTATATTTATTTGAGGAGACGCTGGAAATAGTGAGTAAATAGTAAGGACATAAAACATATACACAAGTTTAGGAAGTTGTATGGAAAGACACACTACCTTTACACAAAATTAAGATTTTAACAACAAATGACAAAGAACCAAAGGATCTGTACTTGATTATAGCTGCATATTGAAATGTAAGGATTTATAATTATATTTAAATGTCAAGAAAAGGTTAATGTAAAATGCCAAAATTCAAAAATACAAATAAACCATAAAATTTTTAATAGAGCATTTTTATGTGAAAATCTTCATGACTTTAGAATAATTTATCAGAATGTATCTTTAACATAAATTTTCATTATAATCTTAGATACATTATTTTTTAAACAAATTTGGATGTTATTATATGTTTTTCTTATTTAGTGTTGGTTTTAGCTCACATAAATATAGGGTACTGGGCTGCCAGTTGTATAAAAGTATAGCACATAAAATTATGTACAGTACATAATACTTGATAATGATAATACATAACTATGTTATTCATTTACGTGTGCATATATATGTAAACATACACACACACACACACACACACACACACACACACACACACACTAGAGGTCCGTTGCACAAAGAGTTGTGCAATAGGCCTTCCTTCCCCTGGCTGCCAGCACCAGTTTTCCTCAGGCACCCAGGACCCAGGCCTTTGCTCTGGCCACAGTGGAGAAGCCAAGCCTCTTCAGTCTTCTGTTGTCTTCAGTCTTCACTCTGTGACTGCATATGCAAATTAACCCACTATCTTTGTTGGGTTAATTTGCATACTCACTCCTGATTGACTGGTGGCTGTTGCGGAACTATGGTCAATTTGCATCTTTCTCTTTTATTAGTGTAGATATACTAGTGGCCTGGTACATGACATTTGTGCACTGGGGTGGGTTGTCCCTCAGCCCAGCCTATGCCCTCTCACAGTCTGGGACCCCTTGGGGGATGTCCACCTCCCCTATCAATCGCCCTGCAGAGGGAGGCCCCGCCCACCCACTGCAGTCTGCAGGCTGGTGGCCTGGGCTTCCCTCTTTGGGGCGATCAATCATGGAGCCCCCCAACCAATCACCCTGTGGGGGGTGGCCTGGGCCTCCCTCTTTGGGGTGATTGCGGACTGCCCCCCACCCCGCCCTGATTGATTGCCCCACCAGCCAGTGGCCTGGGCCTCCCTCTGCAGGACGATTGTGCGGTGATGGCAGCCCCCTCCCAACCAATCACATGGCATCTACCTTGGCTGGCCTGGTGCCAGTGCATGTCATAGCATGATTGTTGCCTGTTCGGTTGATTTGCATATTACACTTTTATTATTATAGATGATATATGTACACATATATATTTTTTACTGTTGACGGTATTAAAGATGTCCCCCATTTTTCCCACCTTTGCCTCTCTCCACTCAGCCCTGCCCCACCCCAGGCCTTCATGACATTACTTTTCCATGTCTATATCTTTTTATGGTTATTTTAGAGCAGGGGTGGCGAATGTCCAGCCTGTGGGCTGTATAAAGCCTAGGAAATTATTTGGTCTGGCCCTGCCAAGGCAACCGCAGGCAGGACTCAAAATTCAATAAATCTAGGAGTTTTTTTTTATAGAAACATAAATTTATACTAAGTGAATTATATTAAGCAATGATGTTACAAATATCCAATTGGCCCTTGGCCAAATATAGGTTCCCCACCCTTGTTTTAGAGTATAGTCTCTTTACCTATAAAAAAAAAAGTTTGCTGTATAACAGTATGCCTGTTACCCAGGCAGCAGTCTCATACATCTCATACTTACTTTGTCTCTTAATTGCATCATTTTCTCTTGTACTTGATTTAATCTTGTGTTGTTTGGTACAGTAACATGACATACAGCTTATAGCCAAGGAGTAGTATACCATATCATATAGCATAGGTGTACTGTAGGCTATCCCACCTAGGTTTATGTCAGTGCACTCTAATATCTGCTTTGAAAATTATAAATACCAACAGAAGAGACATTTTAAATTCATCAGTAACTCACTTTCCTCCCAGTTTTACTGGGATAAAATTGACATAATATTGTGTAAGAGTCAGGTATACAATCTGATTTTATACATATATATGTGTGTGTGTGTATATATATATATATATATATATATATATATATATTGAGATGATTATCATAATTAGGTTAGCTAACAACTCCATCATCTCACATAAATACATAAATATCTTTGTGTGTGTGTGTTGATATCATTTAAGATTTAGTCTGTTAGTAACTTTCAAATATCTAATATAGTATTGTTAACTATAGTTACCATGCTGTACATTTGGTCCCCAGAACTCACTCATAACTCTAAGTTTTTATCCTCGACCAATATTTTCCAATTTCCCTTACTCTCTATCTTGGCAACCCTCATCCTATGATCTGTTCCTATAAATTTGGTTCTGCATTTTGGTGAGAACATTTAGTATTTGTCTTTCTGATATATTTCACTTAGCTAGACCCTCAAAGTCCATCCATGCTGTTGCAAATGGGAGGATTTTCTTCTTTTTATGGCTGAATAATTGTATATTCATTTACTCATTCATCTATCAATAGACTTAGGTTGGTTCAATGTCCTGGCTATTGTGAATAATGCTGAAATAAACATGGAAAAACAGATTGTCTCTTTGAGTACATTTCTCTTATATATGTACTCAGAAGTGAGATTGCTAGATCATATGGTAGTTATATTTTTAATATTTTGAGTAACCTCCACACTGTTTTCCATAGTGGCTGCACCAATTTACAATCCCACCAACAATACACAAGGGTTTCATTTTTCTCCACATCCTCACCAACACATTTTTTCTTGTCTTTTTATAATAGCCATTCTAATGGATGTGAGATGATTTCTTATTGTGGTTTTGATTTACATTTCCCTGATGAGTAGTGATTTTGAGTATCATTTTATGTATTTGTTGGCAGTTTGTATGTCTTTTTTGAAGAAAAAAAAACAAAGTCTATGCAATTATCTGTGGGGTTGTTTTTTTTTGTTTTGTTTTTTGTTTTTGCTATTGGATTATATTAGTTCCTTATATATATTGGATATTAACCCCTTATCAGATATATGGTTTGCAAATATTTCCTCCCATTTCATAGGTTGCCTTTCCTTATTTCTTCTACACTTGGCTTCTTTTATTCCTTTATCCATCTCCTCCACTGAGACCCAGTTTTATACAACCTGTTCTAAGGAAAGTATAACTAAGAAACAAAGTAACATTTCATTAAAATAGATGGATAGTTTTATATATTAGATTTCTGAAATGAAATGGTTCTACATGATTTAAAATTTAAAATAATAGCCAAAGCACAGTAATCCACAGGGACATGAAAATACCAGTGATAAACACAATCCTTCTCAAAAAGTCCTGTATCCAAAAGGATTACCCTGCATCAGTAAACTTAGTGTTTCAGTGTGCTCAATTACTATTGCTCTCAATTTCTTATTAAGCAAAATTCAAATAAAACCAAAACAAATATAGTGTGTATGCTTTAGAGGGAAAAAGGTGTTCAACATTTCCCCCCATATTTATTCAGGGCAGTTCAGGTCTGTATGCTTGGTCTCTGAGGTTCTAAGTGCTGGACTTGCCAATGCTGAGTCCTGCTCAAGACAGGACTGTTGATGGACGTACAAGTGGGTTGTAAATGTGCAGATGGAAGGTCATGGTTATCCTCTAGAATCAACCAGGAACCAAATCACCGGTATTAATAGAGAGTCTGCATTTCCTGGAAGTGCTTCTGAAAGTAATCAGGTTGGGCATTTTTGATACAAATGCTTAAGTAATGAGTAATTCTAAAATGTTTGCTCAGACTCTGAAAGAGGAGCTATGGAGAAAAGTATTCGACACGCCTTCAGAGCATTAGTTCTCATCCTTGGCTGCACATTGGAATTGCTGGGGGAAAATTAAACCTACCAGAGATTCTCTATCTCTCTCTTTTTTTTGGCATAAGGTATAGTCTGGGAATTGGAGCTTTTAAAGCACCTCAAGTGATTCTAATGTGCACCACAGGTGGAGAAGCACTGATCTGTGGAAGGAAGCAGAGTCTGCAGCACAATTGGATGTTAAGCCCTGTGGCTCCAGGTGTGGTCTGAGGACCAGTAGCATCCGCATCCTCTCATTACAAATGTAGAACCTTAGGCCCCCACCTCAGACTTATGAAATGAAATATGCATTTAAACAAGACCCTTAAGGTTCCTGTGCACATTAAATTTTTGATATGTCTTCAGTCACCTGAGCCCACAGGAGTCCTTGAATGGTTAGGTCAGTGGTTGGCAAACTGCGGCTCGCGAGCCACATGCGGCTCTTTGGTCCCTTGAGTGTGGCTCTTCCACAAAATACCATGGACTGGGCGAGTCTATTTTGAAGAAGTGGCATTAGAAGAAGTTTAAGTTTAAAAAATTTGGCTCTCAAAAGAAATTTCAATCACTGTACTGTTGATATTTGGCTCTGTTGACTAATGAGTTTGCTGACCACTGGGTTAGGTTAAGGCTATAATTAAAGATACCTTCCTAGCCCTAATCTCCTCCACTTAACCAAACAGGCTTCAGTCTTACTTTAGTTTTACTATTATGCCTCCCAAATGGAAGGAGCTATTTCTTTATTATAATACATTAAGTTGAATTTAAGATGAAAGCTAGGCTTCTTCAAAAATCTCAAGGAATTTTCCAAGTAAAAAAAATGCTTGTTCCATTATAGTGCCATAAACAGTGGCTTTCAACCCCCACTGCATATATAACTACCTGGAGACCTTTTTAAACGTACTGGTTCCACATCGTATCTATTGAGTTATAATTTCTTGGGGTGGAAGTACACATTGGTATGTTTTAAAGCTCTCCCGTGGAGTTTAGTGTGCAGCTAGCTATGAGAACCACCGTGGCTGAACTCTAAGTTTTTTGACTCCTATATATTGGTGCCTCATTTCTTTCTCTTTTTGTTTTGTTTTGTTAATCCTCACCCTAGGATATTTTTCCATTGATTTTTAGGAAGAATGGAAAGGAGGGAGGGAAGGAGAAAGAAACATCAATGTGAGAAAAGCACTTTGATTCGTTGCCTCCTGCATGCTCCCCATGTGGGGCTGAGGATCAAATCTGCAACCCAGGTATGTGCCCTTAACTAGGAAATGAGTACACTCAAACCATTGAGCAATACTGGCCAGGGCCTCGTGCCTCATTTCATTCAAATATAGTGGACTCAGTCATTGTGACTTCCTTGAGACTGTTATCAATCACTTCATTAAAATGTATCCATCTGCATTATAAGATCAATTAAATATTTAGTGTGCATGGTAATTTGGCATTCATTTAAGTTCATCCCTATTTCATAGTTAACAGTTGATTATCTACATTAATAAAGTAATGCCAAGCATACAGATGGTCATGTCCAAATAGTACAGATTTTTTCCTTTATGAAATAAAACATTTCCTTTCATTGTCTTTTTGCCTTGACATATCCTTAGTTAAGTATAAATATTAGCTTGTACTCCCTCAGTATCTGCCAGCTGAATAGTGCCAAGAGACACCTATAGGGTGCTACTTGGCAGGAAGACATCAGCCATCAAATGAGCAGGCTTAACCTTAAATCACTGCCAAATAATTTAAAAAATAAACTCCACAGAGTATAAAAATTGAATAATATACAGATAAAGCTTCCTCTAACTACACAGATATTATTTCCATCTTGAAAACAAAAGCTTCAAGCACATAATTCCATTGCAAGTTGAATTTGGTTATTCCTAATAGAGTCATCTGTTTGGTTCCTTAGATTTTCTATTTATACTTGTCCCTTAAGTAAGCACTGCAAAGACTATGTGTAAGACAAGCATGTCAAACTCAAAGGCTAACACAGGCCAAATAAACAAGGTTTAAGTTTATATGGGCTACAAAAAACAAAAGCTTCAATTTTCATAGAAACAGGATTATTTCGATAGAGATGTGCTGAATACAAAGGGCTGAAATAAATGAGTAACCATTAACATAAAATAGAACATTTTTATGAAAATTAATATTTTTTCTTGAACATTAACTTACCAGACACTGAATAACTGCACAAATTAATAAGCGTAACGCAAATAAACCTATTTTTCCTGTTCTCCAAAAGCGAAATATTTCCTGTTTGCACACACCAAACAAGTCAGTCCAAGACTAATGATGTGACAATCAGCTGCTAAAATATTCACTGCTAGTATTAGTGGGGAGAAATGGTGCACCAGCGTATAAGGCGCGTAAGGGAAATGAATGCAAATGATTCTAGTAATCAGTCATTAGCAAAAGTTGTAGTTCGTTATTAATAATTTTATGCAACAGGATATTGTAAAAATTAAGTTATGAAATTTTTATTAAAACATTTCTTACATACCATTATATTGGCTGGGCTGCAAAACTATTCCTTGTGGGCCACATGTGGCCCATGGGCCACAAGTTTGACATGCTTGGTGTAAGACATTACTAAAGTATTGTCCGAAATGACATTTTCAAGTTTATAGCGATATGTAAATGTTATCAAAGCCACACGCAGCCTTTGAGATTCCTGTTCTGCTCTGTGGGAAAAGCTCCATCCAGATGCTAGAAGACTTTTTTAAATATGAGCTTTTATAACCAGGACAGGTCTTTGAAAAATGATGACTTAAATTCTTAACTTATGTCATTAGGTCACACCAACATTAAATTCGAGAGACCTCAGGCTATAAACGATCTTACTTTAAATAAAAACATTTTTTCTTTTCTATTAGGCTTAGAGTCATTCTTAAATCAATTCTTTAAGTTAAAAGAGAGTCCTTAATGGCCTATGAACAAAATCTATAGTAGTAAATTGTATATAAATATAAAACGATTACATATTTATGATTAAATTCTTAATAAATGATGAACCATTTAAATGAGAATAATCCCATGATGTGCACATTATAAACTTTTCTCATAAATCTGTTTCTGAAATACCACCATTTTATCATTTGCAAATCTTAGAAGCAAATTATATAGAAAAAAGCAAGTCTTGGACAGATGTGGGGGAATGTAACAATCCACTTAAATATGTAGCTGTTCTTACCACTGGGTGATTTTGGTTTATTTTGTTCTTTTTCAGTTTGTTGAGTATGCAGAACTGTCTCTGCTTCCATTAACTTTAAATGTCCTGTTAAGAATGTATAATCAAACATCTAAACGGTAAATTTATGAACCACATGGAAGGAAGGTAGAGAAAATTGCTCAGGACAGGTACTGCTTCCAGACTTTTCTAGTAACTACCTATGTAACCTCAGTTCAAGCACATCACTACTGTGAGTAGATGCACCATCTTTAACATTTGGAGGTTTGGCTAAATGCACCCTGAGGTTACTATCAATTCTCAAAATAGCCTGTGGCTTAAATTCTGGTTTAGCCATGATGTAGTATAAATAATAAATAGTATAACATATTTCAATTTATCATTTTGGTTTGAAGAATACTTACAGTTAAGGCTGGTGGTCCTGGAGGTCCTGTTTCACCCTAAAATAAATTAAAGTTGCAGTTACCTAGTAGCCTCTTTTTACACATAATATTTATAAATTTTCTGAATAGATAGAAAGAGTATCTGAATAGATAAATCCTAAAGAAAAGGAAAATAGAAGTTTATCTTGATAAAAGCACACTGAGACATGTATCATGTGCTTTGAGCTCTCATGATACAAATATCACCTGGTGCAGGCTCATGCTTTTTGTAGGACTTGTTTTGAAAAGCTAAAGTAATCTGATTTCTATACTTTTGTCCACTAAACCAAAATTAGAAAGAATATCTCTTCAAATATGACTACTTGACAATAGAGCAGCTGGGACGTGTCACTATGACGGGCACTTTTTCTGACAAAGTTAGTATGAGGATCAGCAGAAATAATAAATGGATGTCCCCACTTCATGCCTCCCAGCTGCAAGAAGTGGTCCCATTACCTCTTTTAATGCTCGGCTGCATTGGCATTGCACTTGCCATTAATTGTAAAAGGCTTTGCCCATATTTATGTATTTTTAAATACTAACATTGCTTTGCTGATGTATGTGAATACAAATTACCAGATGGGGTATTGACAAACGAGTCAAAAATCTTTAAAAAATGGTTCATCTAAAAGTTCACTATTTTCTGATATGTAAATATGTCCACCTATATGCCACCTTATTGTATCAGTGCCCCTGTTTAATTCATAAGAACTCTTAGTCATTAAGACCAAGCATCATGGCTATAGTCCTTATTTAAGTGGAGATGATGGAGAGCATACACTGTGGGGCATGGGGCACTGGGACCTTGTATTCTCAGGTTGAAAGTATATCTATAACTTTATCTTTTCTCACCTAATATAGTCAGCTCAAAAGTTAAGACAGCATTGTGTAATCATTATTTGGGGGAATGACCAATCCTTGTTAAGAAACACTGATGTAGCTTAAATCACTCACTGAGAACCGATTTATAAGACCAGCTTTAATGCTGAGGTAAATATTGACGACAGACAAGGATTTCTAAATGTGCTGATGGTGGAGAACCACATATAGTGTAAAACACCCAGGTGTACAATTCTCATCAAATTGGGATCACCCAATGACCTTGTGCCAAACGACTCTTGCTTTTACTATTTCTTAATTCTCTTTTCAAGGTCAATTGCCAATATGCCACTATACTAGTAAAATGGCATATAAGAAAAGGTGGCAGGAAATGGAGCATTTAGACTAAGATACAAAATTAGCCTCCTTTCCCCCAAAGGCCACCTGCTTCACCATTACAGTAGCAGCTCAGTGCTACTGGCAAAGTTCCCTCATACAGGACACGGTTGCTAATTTGGTGATGGAATACCCAATGCTGTTAAGCAATAAAGAGAAAAGGGAAATCTTAGAAACACAAATTAATGTTTACTAGCAATTGTGCATTTAGTCTCCTCAAACTAATTAAATGAACCAAAAAAAAAAAAAAAAAGGCTTTTCTTGTTCAGATACTTTTAACATAAAAGCCTTTGGTTCATTTGAACAAAATTCATTTTTGGCAGTTAAACAGTATCAATGAAAAGTCACTGCACAGGTTCTCAGGGGTTTCTTAAGAAAAGATCAGCACTTTTCTCAGTGAGTATGGTACCTTTTCTCCTTTGGGGCCAGGTGCACCACGAGGACCCAAGTCACCTTTCAAACCCTGTACAAAAAATAAAAACAATGTGATTTCTATACACAGTGCACAGAAAGCTTCAATTTCTAATGAGTCATTAGTCACAAAATAAATCATAATTTACTTAGCTCCCAAACCCCATTCTGCAGTGTGTGAAATAGAGAGAAATAGAGACAACTGGCAGTGAAATGACAAGCAACATCTGTGCTGCGGTGGGTACAGATATGTTAAATCAGTGTGAGTCCTCCATTGTGCATATTTGTGCAACTTTGCTTCCTGCTAAAATTACATTAATTCACCATCTGGGATAATATCACTTAGATCTATATGAGCTTTTAAGTATCCACTTTGTATTAAATTTATAGATGTTGTAAATACCTCTGATTTAGCATTAATTTGCCCCCAACATTCAAGATTTAAATAAAAAAATATTTTTATGTCTTTATCAAGAAAGCTCATTGTTGGGGGAAAAGAAATGAAAGATGTATTCTTTTCCAATCACTCACAAAGCTGAAGCTAAAATGTAATCTCTTTTCTGTTTTAAAGTATGATTTAGTTCTTGAATTTCTCTTTTTTTAAAACCTGGATTTATAAAGCTATCAAATGAAACTATATAAGATACAGCATATCAGATAGTAAATATATTCATAAATCTCCTAGACTCTTGGGTGTTTTAGTGGATATTTAAATTGATTTGACTCAGAAATGACAGCTTTCAGAATATCACAACACATTTCACCACAGGAGATCAGTTCTACAGCCGAATGTACTCACAGTGTAAATACAAAGAAAGCTAGATAGACACACCCTGACAGTGTGGTAAATAGGAAAAAATATCTGTCCTTATACTTAACACATTGAATGAGGGAAGAACAATAATGGAAAAATAAATATTCTGAAGCCATACAATGCACAGTAAATCTAGGCGTCTTACTGTTCGTGAAGGATCCAGCTATCACTGCTCTGACATTTTGTAGTAAATAAAAATGCCTAATGCCATCACCTATAGCTTACTCAATGCAGAAGCCAATGATAAATTTAAAGGAACAAAAGAAACTGGATACTTAAAATCTTGTTGCAGAGAGTATGTGAAAACAGTAGTTTTATACTTTAAGAAAAAAAATGAATGAAAACAGCATCTAATTGGTAAAAAACCCTTTGTAGTTGCATAAACACCTTTGTGGATGTAACTTATAGCGATGTTTCTTTCATCATTACCTTGAATGAGTGAAAAATAAATCGTATTTGAGATGTGATATTCAGGGTTGAACACAATCTCTCTTCCCTATTGTAATACCCGTCCAAGCTAGAGTCTTGAATAAAAAGTCCTCCTTACCATTTTAATAATTTTTTTTCCTTAACAAAAATAAAGATCTCTGCCCTTATAGAACTCATGCTTTAAGAGAAAGGTGATTGACAATAAATAGGTCAACTGGCTGAATGTGATAAACGTGAAGAAAGAGAGAACTACTACTTCAGCTGGGGTGGACAGAAACAGTCTCTCTGTGGAGGTGACATTTGTTGTTTCAAAAGATCCAGCTGTGCAATGATCCCGAGGAAAAGCACTGGGGTTGAGGGAACAGCTAGCACATAGCCCTCAGGGTGAAAGGAGTGTCATGAGTAAGCAGGTCAGGAACCAGAGAATAAGTCAAGGTTAGCCAGGGGTCATGGCACACAAATTGCTGGCCATGGTAAGAAGGACAGGTTCAATGTACTTAGCACAAAACCTATCCCTCTTATTAGGCTTTGTTCCACTTATTGTTCTAAACATGGAAATGACCTGATGGGACTGTGTTTCAAAAACAAACCACTGGCTACAACATGAAAATAGACTAAAGGCAGCAAGAGTGGAAGCAGAAAAGGAGCTATAGCAGCTTTTCAGGCAAGGGAGCAGGATGGCGGAGACAGGGTGGTAGTAGAGAGGGAGAGAAACATCAGTGTCTGAGAGAAACATTGACCAGTTGAGTTCTATTTTGTAATGGGGATTGAACATGCAATCTAGGTATGTGTGGGGCCTGGGAATCAAACCTGCAACCTTGTTGGTGTATGGATGACACTCAACCAACTGAACCTACCGGCCAGGCAGGAGTCACATTTTATGCATAACCTTTTTAATTTATTTAAGCTTCCCTATAAAATACATTATAAATAATAGTTATCTGGAAAGGTTGTTCTGAGAATCATATGTTGTAAGAACACTTAGCACATGGTAGGGACTTAATAAATGCTGCTTCTACTTTTCAAGTCAAGTTGAATGGATAATCAATAGTTGAGTTTTGTACTCACGTTGATGGATATGTACAATTGTGCTTTAACTCACAGAAGGATAAAATGCAATTGAGAAGTATTGCTTTCATCAAGCTTCTGCTTTTATGGCCACTGAAGTGGGCCCATGTAACTCATGGCTTCCTGTGATAGAGTACAATGTTTTTAAGGCCGTGGCATCATAATAGGCTCTGAGAAACAGATCTGTAATGCTTTTCTCAAGTGCAATTTTTCTCCTCATGTCATACTGGTGCTGCTATCAGTGGTTATTGAATACTGGGAAGAAAAAGACATAGTGCTCACCACAAAGCATAAAGAATCAAATGGAACAGACTCTGAATTCAATATTGAATAAGGTAGGCATTTATTACCATGGTTCTCAATAAAATTCATGTGTATAAAGATTCTCAAAAGTACAATAGTTGATTCTGTATGCAATGTGGAGACAGGACTTCATCCAAAGGCAAGTGGAAAGCTGAAAGACGACTGTAACCACATTTATAAAAGCAGGTGGATGATGAAATTATTTTTTATTGGAAGATCTACTCATGATATGTAGCATTTTTGAAAATCAGAAGATGATACAGAATGATGTTGTTAAAATTTTTAACCCATTGATGATGCTTTACCCATCTTCCACTGACTGCATCTTACTCCCCAGCAATGGCACCAGTTACTCGTTTATGATTCCAATATTTTTTACTAAGGATTACAGATTGCATTGGTATAAGAAGATTAACATGTTTATTTTAGGGACATCAGTTGCTGTAATTCTGATAAGGGATGTTTGAAAGACAATAATAAAGATGCAAAGGAAGAGACTAAACTCAATGATTGAAATCTACTTTCCTAAGATTATATAACCCCACAAAAACAAATGAGTGTATAGCTATTTCTATTAGAGATAGACGTATTTTATTTAACATAGTTTCTAAAAATAGCAAATGTTTACATAGCTCTTACTGTATGTGAGGCCTGTTTTACATGCTTTACATAGGATAAGCCCTATAATCCTCAGCAAAAGCCTATGCATTAGGTTTTATTAATATGAAGACCCCATTGTGCTAATGAAGAAACTGAGTCCAGAGAGTATAAGTAATGTACTAAGTAGTATGATAGCCAGGCAGTGGCTGAGCTGGGATCTGAGCCCAGTAGTCTGTCTTCAAAGGCCACATTAACAATGTTGCAAGTCTCCCTCTCACGTCTCCCTCAGAGATGTCATTGTTGAATGTGTCTCACTGTAGGTCGCAATCAAAATCACTTAATTATAAACTAAAATGTCTTAAAGCTGGGGTCTTGTATTTTGAAGGCTAAATTGTAGCAATTCAAAAATTTGACAATTTCAATATATGTCTGCCGTGCATTATTTAAACTATATATTTGGTATGCAATCTATAATAATAAAAGCGTAATATGCTATTTAGACCAGACAGCTGAATGACCTTCCAGACATCCTTCTGGATGACCTTCCGGATGAAGGCAGGGCTGTGAGGGCTGAGCCCCTTGCATGAATTTCGTGCATTGGGCCTCTAGTAATTAATATTTAAACTGTATGTGTTTAGTCAATACTGTTGGTCTAATACTCAAATATGCTGGAGATCAATCCACAGTTACACACACACACACACACACACACACACACACACACACACACAGGGAGGGAGGAGGAGGAGGAGAGAGGGAGAGAGAGAAAGAGAGAAAGTCAAGCTTGAACTTAGAAAGATGTCAGAGCCTTTTTTTTGTCCTAATGACTAATATTTGCCACTGGCATTTAATTGGTGAGCTTCAAGGATGCTAAACATTCTGCTCTTGTATGACAGTCCCACATGGCAAAGAAATGTCTTGCCCCAAATGCCAACATTATCCCCTTGAGAGAGACCAAACCACTGCACCCTCCCCTTTAAACAAGGTTTACACTTTCTGAAGTGAGCTTGCATATTTTGTAGGAAAGCTTGCACAGAAATTATTAAAAGATATATTTATATCAAGTTATATGTAATATGTAAGAATAAAGACTATAAAAAGGGCCTTTGGTTCGTATAGTAGGAATATTAAATTCTTCCAATTTTCTCTGACTTGGAAAGAAGCTGGAATGAGGTGGCCCATTGAGTTCATTCACTACAGAATTCACTACATACATTCTAACAGAATATTCCTGAAGTTATAATCCCCATCATGGCTTGACTTCAATTCAAATGGAAATAGCTATTATAATAGCCTTCATTCCCCACGAATGTGTACCTGTGCTTATTGAAAGTCAAAGTCACTGTCTTAAGTGCGGAGTGATTTTTAGCTTGCAGAGTATGTTTATTTCGGCATTGAAAAATAGGCAATAACAAGGGTGGCATGAGTTAGTGGGAAAATAAGAGACTTCTCAGTTAAACATGTAGGGTGAAAGGCTGATTTTACCATTTTTTAAAAGAAATGTGCTTAATTCCCCAAGCCTTTATTTCTTTTTTTAAAATTTTTAAAAAATAAATCTTTATTGTTCAGATTATTACAGGTGTTCCTCTTTTTGTTTTCCCCCTATAGCTCCCCTCTACCTGATTCCCCACCCCACCCTACCCCATGCCCTTATCCCCTGCCACTGTCTTCATCCATAGGTGTAAGATTTTTGTCCAATCTCTTCCCGCACCACTCACACCTGCTTCCCCCTGAGAATTGTCAGTCCACTCCCTTTCTATATCCCTGATTCTATTGTATTCACCAGTCCATTCTGTTCTTCCGATTTTTTATTTACTTGAATTTTAGATTCACTTGTTGGTAGGTATGTATTTGATGTCATTTTGTTGTTCATAATTTTTATCTTTACCTTTTTCTTCTTCCTCTTCTTAAAGAATACCCTTCAGCATTTCATGTAATCCTGGTTTGGTGGTGATGAACTCCTTTAGCTTTTTCTTGTCTGTGAAGCTCTTTATCTGACCTTCAACTCTGAATGATAGCTTTGCTGGGTAGAGTAATCTTGGCTGTAGGTTCTTGCTGTTCATCACTTTGAATATTTCTTGCCACTCCCTTCTGGCCTGCATAGTTTCTGCCGAGAAATCAGCTGACAGTCGTATGGGTACTCCCTTGTAGGTAACTAACCGTTTTTCTCTTGCTGCTTTCAAGATTCTCTCTTTGTCTTTTGCCCTTGGCATTTTAATTATGATGTGTCTTGGTGTGGTCCTCTTTGGATTCCTCTTGTATGGGGTTCTGTGCGCTTCCTGGACTTGTAAGTCTATTTCTTTCACCAGGTAGGGAGAGTTTTCTGTCATTATTTCTTCTAATAGGTTTTCAGTATTTTGCTCTCTCTCCTCTTCTGGCACCCCAAAAATTCGGATGTTGGTACGCTTAAAGTTGTCCCAGAGGCTCCTTACACTATCTTCATATTTTTGGATTCTTTTTTTTTTTCCTGGTTGTATGTTTTTTGTTTCCTCATATTTCAGATCTTTGGTTTGATTCTTGGGGTACGTTGATCTACATTTGAGTTTCTGTATATTCTTTATTTTAGACAGTGTATGCTTCATTTCTGACTGGTCCTTTTCCATTTTTTTGGCATTCTCATTAAGGTCCTTGAAGGTCTCACTAAGCTCCTCAGAAGTGTCATCAAGTTTCTCGGTGGTTTTTAGAAGATTCTTGAGTAACCTTATAAATGTGGTTCTGAACTCTGTGTTGTCCGGTAGTTTGCTTTCCTCCATTTCTTTCATTCGTGACATGTTTCTTTGTCTCTGCATTTTGGCTGCTTCCCTGTGTTGATGGAGTGGCTTTGTGTGGTAGGTGACCTTTAGGCGGCAGTAGCTCAGCCTCCCCAATCCCTGGTGTGGATGCTCTTGCTACACCCCTTTGTGGGCTGAGTGCAAAGTCTTGGTGTAGGTAAGCCTTAATTGCTGTTGGTACGCTGGGAAGAATTAACCTCCAGGACAATCGGCTGTGAGGACTCGCTGTGTTTATAATGGAAGAACTGCTGTGCTGGAGACACGCTTATGGTGCAGGACTTGTTTCAGTGGGGCTTTGGTGCTCACTGAGTCTGCCTCTTGAATGTGTCACTTATGGATGTGAGGAGTTGAAATCTGGTGTCTCACACTGACCACTAGGTACACTGGCTTCTGGATCTCCAATGGGGTGCAGGTCAGCTACTGTCTGAGGCCACCCAGCAGGAGCTACAGTGAGAGCTACAGTTTTCTCCTCTTTGCTTGGGGTTTGGAGGTTTTGGAGCTGTCTGATCCGGGCTGCAAGTTTGTTAGGTTAAGCTGCCATAGGGCAGGTCTTTCTTATGCTAAAACTGCCTCTTGGAGCTTGGGTGGATTTGTAGGTTGTGTGGGACAGGGTCTCAGGGCATCATTAGGCTAGGGCGTGGCAAACAGCGATGGCTGCTAGTTAGCCGGCTCTGTGTCTCCGTCTGCATCCCGTGCCCCAGCGCAGTAAACAATTATTCTTGCGCGCAGCTCTGCAAGCAAGCCCCCCTCACTTTCTGACCCGGTGGCAGACAGTCCAGCTTCTTCCCATAGGAGTTTGGGTCCCCCGCATCTCCCCAGAAACTGTATTTCAGAGTAATCGGGGGCTTGTCTCCCTTTGGGTTGAAAAAAGCAACGCCTGCCGCCAGCCCGGATCACTCGCCTCCGTACCTCAGCTTTTCAGCACTTGTGCACGTCTCAATGCTCTTTTCTCTTTCCTTCTAGTTGTAGAACTTTCACTCAGCCAGCCTTCCTGTGGTTCTGGGTGATAGACGTTTTGTCTTTTAATTGTAGTTTTGAAATTGTTGTGCGAGGCAGCAGTTTAGGTGTTTACCTATGCCACCATCTTGGATTCTATTTCTTGACTCTGAAATAGTCTAGCTAGCCCATAAAGCTAGGGTGAGGATCGAATTCAAATTCCTCATGAAAACAGTTGACAAACACTAAACAACCACCACCAATGCTGTAATAGCAGCACACTCGATTCTTCACTCCTATTTTTGGTAAAGGGGAAGGAGGAGAACTTCCACTACTTTTTTTATTTCTCTCTAGTCATGACTTCTAAATATCTTTGGCAAAATTAAGGAAAGGAAAATAATATCATCTACGTTTTAATTAAGTAACCAACTGAGAAAAGCTAGTCACTGTGCTTTACCATGCTTTATGGTGCACCCAAGGAGCTGCACTGAACAATGATGCTGTTAAAGAAGTGGCAGCCTGTGACTGGAGGCATGTGAAGGACGCTTTCAAGATCCTCCTCAAAGTGGAACGGCCATCGTGTCAGCAGGCTGTGGGCTCTCGCCACAAGTTGCTCTACTCAGGTTTGGACTCATACAATGGCTTCCAGAGTGTTCGGGCATTTAATGGGCACTCAAATGCATATGTGTATCAATCGATTCATTCTAAAAAGCCATGTCACCTTACTTTCAGACACCATAAAAGTTTTCCCCAAATTACGTTAATGTGAATATATGTCAGGCTCCAATCCCTCAGGCCTCTTTCCAGTTTTATTCAAGTATTTGGGATAATCCTTTCTCTATTCCAATTCTAACATTATCTTAATAAACTTCTGAAAAATGTATTTTGCTCATCTATCTCAGGAAGCCCACATAAATGTAGCTTGGTTATCTGTGCAACAATATAGTTAATTTCTTTCAACATTACTGCATTTCCTGCAAGGTAATATCTTTCCCATAATGAATGGTCAAAACCTTGGGCTATTTTTGAGGTTTCACTGTAATCCAGTACCAAATTGTATATTCTACCTATGGAATATCATTGTGTGCTCTCCCTTCCATCTCTGTTATCCTAACTCAGGCTCCATATACTTATATTTCAGACTATTTTAACAATCTCTCAGTTTTTAAAATGACACATTAGCAAATAATTATTGAGAATATATTCACTCCAAAAAATTATGAAGTACTAGGGATTTCAAGAAAAGGTTTTGCTTTCATGAAGAGTATGATAGAAAACACACACACACAGGCAAAGGCCCCAATTCTCTGTAAAACAAATCTTCATTTAACACAGCTTGGACCATATCTCAGCTCTGTTCAGAGCAGGAAGGACAAGCATCCTCACATACATACTTTCCATCCTGTGGCTCCAGCTGTATTCCTCTTTTATTGTCCCCCAATGCCTTACATGCAGCAGGAATCCCAGAAAACCTGCGTGGATGCTTTACATTCCCTCATGCTTTCCAAATGTATAATCTTAACCTCTTTGTAGGAAATCTTAGTTATGGGGGCGTGAGGATCTATTCATAGTTCATCACTTGATAGAACCTGAGTAGTGATTTTTCTCAGCTGGTGGCAGAGCTGGCACACACACTGGACCCTGGCTTTCCACTCCAGAACTGGTACCACTGCATCACAGACCTCCAACAACAGGGATGGGAGGTGAATCAGAGGCTCCATTTAAATGTATGGGCCCAGCCCTAACCGGTTTGGCTCAGTGGATAGAGCGTCAGCCTGCGGACTGAAGGGTCCCAGGTTCGATTCTGGTCGAGGGCATGTACCTTGGTTGTGGGCATATCCCCAGTAGGGGGCATGCAGGAGGCAGCTGATCGATGTCTCTCATTGATGTTTCTGTCTATCCCTCTCTCTTCCTTTCTGTAAAAAATCAATAAAATATATTAAAAAAAATCAATAAATGTATGGGCCCAGAGCCATGACATTGCAAGTCCTGATGTACAGTAGGAGGTAGAGAAAAGGCAGAGGCTCTCCTCGTTGTAAGCCACCAGTGCTAGCTACCTCCTGTTCTCTGGTGTATAAATATGACTTCAAAGGGGAGAGGAAGAAGAATGAGGGTCATACTACAGATGCAAATGTGGCTTCTCAAGAAGTAAGAGTAAAGCCCTGGGGGTCAGGCCTCATGCCAGTGTTAACCACTAAGGTTAACTCTCAGGGCTTTGGAGGTACCCTCCACTCCACTGGGGTGAATCTCTTACTTTGTCCAAAGGCCCCAAAGATGGTAATGATCAGCCTCCTTTCCCACGCAATGACCTGCTACAACAAGATGGGGTTTGCTATAGAGGGATTTGATTCCTCTTTGGCATTAAGGAATCAAATCTAGCTTTGTTATTCTTTTATCCATAAAGCAGGTAGTGTGGCCTTTCAGAGCCATTCAAAAACGTTTTCATACAGGTAAAAAAATAAAATTGTGGGGAAAAAACTATTCTCATTGTGGACACTCTCCCTGGTAAAGTTAGTGTATTTATAGTAAATGGTGAGGTTGATGGCCTCAAGTAAGATTAATCTACATTTCAGAGAAAAATCCAGATTTGGGCCTTAAATTTCATCATAAGAATCTAAGTAAAGCTCCAGGAATAACTGTCATAAGAGGAAGGAGAGGAGATAGTAGGATCAGAGGGTGTTACAGGAAAGGGTATCCATGAGGTTGAGGAACTACAGCAGGGGAGGGTGAGCAACACAGATACATGTTTCCCTTCCTTTTTGCCTTTTCTTTTCACCACTGTGATCTTATCTATACAGACCCTCAGTAGGTGGAGATTTGGGGGAGGATGAAAAGTGACCCCTGGGTAAGAACACAGGCCACAGCAGAATGTAAAAAGCAAAAAGACAGAGAAAGGAAGACTAGACAAAATGTAAGCCAGAAACAAGGAAGAAAGGGTTGTCAAGGATTACACAATGGGTTTGAACTGCACGGGTCCATGTGTACATGAATTTTCTTTTTATGTTTTTTTTTTATATTTTATTGATTTTTTACAGAGAGGAAGGAAGAGGGATAGAGAGTTAGAAACATCGATGAGAGAGAAACATCGATCAGCTGCCTCCTGCACACTCCCTACTGGGTATGTGCCCGCAACCAAGGTACATGCCCTTGACCGGAATTGAACCTGGGACCCTTGAGTCCGCAGGCTGACACTCTATCCACTGAGCCAAACCGGTCAGGGCTCTTTTTATGTTTTTAATCTTTATTATTGAAAGTGTTCCATATGTCCCTCTCTTCCCTCATTGACCTCTTGCTTCCTCCACCCAGCCTTCACCACCCTATTGTCTGTATCCATGGGTTATGAATACTAGTATATGTATACAAGTTCTTTGGTTAATCTCTTCTCACCCACCCACCTTCCCCTGCCTGCCCTCTGAGATTCGATAGTCTGTTCCATGCTTCTATGACTCTGGATCTATTTTGTCCATCAATTTATTTTGTTAATTAGATTCTACATATGAGTGAGATCATGTAATACTTACCTTTCTATGACTGGCTTATTTCACTTGGCATAATACTCTCCAGGTCCCTCCATGCTGTCTCAAAGGGTAAGAGATCCTTCTTTTTAACAGCTGCATAGTATTCCATTGTGTAAATGTAGCACAGCCTTTTTATCCACTCATCTACTGATGGACACTTGGGCTGTTTTCCAGATCTTAGCTATAGTAAATTGTGCTGCTATGTTCATTGTTTTCAATAAATGCCTGTACTATTTCTGATCCGTGGTTAGGAGCCCATGCATGTGGAGGGCCACCTGTAAACATTGATCTATGCCAGTGGTCGGCAAACTCATTAGTCAAAAGAGCCAAATATCAACAGTACAATGATTGAAATTTCTTCTGAGAGCCACATTTTTTAAACTTAAACTTCTTCTAACACACTTCTTCAGAATAGACTTGCCCTGGCCATGGTATTTTGTGGAAGAGCCACACTCAAGGGGCCCAAGAGCCACATGTGGCTTGCGAGCCGCAGTTTGCCGACCACTGATCTATGCCATTTTATACAGAGTACTTGAGCATCCTCCGATTTTGGTACCCACAGAGGCAGTGTGTGTGTGTGTGTGTGTGTGTGTGTGTGTGTGTGTGTGTATTTCTGTGCGTGCGCACACACACACCGTGGAACCAACTAAATTTTGGGGCAGTCAAAAGTTATATGCAAACTTTCAACTGTGCAAGGTTTGGCACCACATTGTTCATCAGGCAACTGTATATAAAGTCAAGGAACAACCTGTAGTGAAATTAAAACCTCTGGGTCTCTACTGAGCCGTGTGAAAAATGCCTTTATCCTTATAGTTGAATATGAACAGCATCAGGTAGCCACCATATTTCAGTAGCAAAAGGTAAAGACTATTAGAAAAAAAGAGAGTTGGGCTTACATCTTTTCCATTAATGCCAGCTAGACCTGGATCGCCTTTTTCTCCTTGTTCACCCTAGAAAGAAACAATTTATACAATGAAAAATATTATATACAAGAACCTTTACTAAGAAAAGAAGAGTTACACTGTTTGGGTATTTATAAAAATGTGATTACTTTGTTAAGCCCTTGAAAGAAACATTTCCTTAAAAAACAATTCTGAGTTCTAGAATCAGAGAGAGGTTTAAAGGTCCAAGAAAAGCTGCATAAAAATGATTAGAGTAGAAATAAAACAAGGATTATTTATTTGCCTCTATAAGCAACAAGGAACTTTCTGGAGGGCAATGTGACAATATATATCAGGGTCTTAAATCTGTTCATTTCATTTGGCTCAGGGATTTCACTTCTAAGATTGTATCATAAGGAAATAATACGAGTAGGAAAAAGAAATACAGACTAGGTTATATTACTACAGTGGGTATAAAACTGGTAGAGAAATGGCACCCAGTGGATCAATACCTCTCACTTATCAAGTTCTCTTAATCTTGGCATCATTGACATCCTTTGTTTAGGGCTCTTTTCTCCATTGTAGGATGTTTAGCATCATCTCTGGCTTCTATTCCTAGAGGCCAGTAGCCAGCCTCTTCCCCAGCCCCTCTACCCTCAATCTTGAAAAATAAAAATGTCTCCAGACATTGCCAAATTTCCCACAGAGGGCAAAACTGCCTCCAGTTGAGAATCACTAATATATTATATATCATGAAGATATATGTAACAGATTTGTAGTATGAAATGCTGCAATAGACTGGAATGATATACTATAATAAACAACCTGGACTTTATTAAGAATAAATGTGCAGTCTTTAATTCTCTATAGGTTAGAGAGCCCACTTAAAATGAAAACATTAAAGGAGCAGAAGAAAATATAAGTGAACATAGCTTAGAGCTCATGGTAAGTAAGATGCCTTTAGGCATGGAACCTAGAGAAGAAATTTATAATAGAAAAATATTATATATGTGACAAAATATTAATTATATACTTGTAAGACAACAATAAATACCACAAATTAAACTAAAAGGCAAGTGAAAAAAAATGTGGAAGATTATATGGTGGCTTACTAGTTAACAGTCAGTTTTTATCATACATAAGAAAAAGAATAATATCCCAATTGGTAACTGAGCAAAGGATATATCAGGTAATTTACTACAAGCAATGAAAAAGAAATGCAAGATGACATTAATATTTTAACTGGTATTAATTCATCAGGTTATATTTGGGACTAGGTGAACTCTAAAGCACCTCCATTGTAAATTCTATCATTCTTTTGTGGGGGGGGGGGGGGGGGGAAGGCAGGGAGAGTTCTATATCCAGACAAGAACAAAATGATATCCAAGCATGCATACTAAATAACTCCTAAACAAAAGAAAGTTGACAATAGAAACCAGCTGTTCCTTTTTTATTCACTAAGAAGAAAATGAGTAAAAACACAGCACTACAGATTTAAACTAGAATTAAAGGAAATTTTATTTGCCACCAGAGGTTGTTGGAGAGTAGATGCATTAAGATTGCTTCTCAGTGTTTGGTTAAGTTCAAACGCAAAAAAAGAATTAAAAATACAAACCCAACCGAACATCTCTGAAGATTTCTTGGAAAATAGAGTAAATCATTCTAGACTGTTAGAAACCTAAGTGCAATCCCAACCAAAGGAAAGAGGATGAATGGGAATTAGATTACATTTAAGATTTTTCCAATGTCTATTCTTTGATGAAACTAATTTCAAAACTATTTGAAAAGTTAATGTCCTTCCAAGCAAAACCACAAAGCTTTGGTATTTAAACTATTACATTTAGGTAAGTAGTGAAACCTTTTTATAGAGGTTGAATTAATTATAATCCATTATACAGATACAGTAGTTACTAGCATTACTAATGTTTCAATAGATACCAGCAACAATATACTAGCTCCTGTTTTATATTCCTTCCTACATGCCAGACTCCATGCGAAGTGCTTGCATAGTAAGGACTCTTAAATTCTAGCAGTAATTATAAGAGGAGGTTCTTATCTCCATTTACTGATAATAAATGAACATCTCAAAGGACATATGTAACTTTCACAAGGTCAAAGAACTCCTCCTATTATCTCAAGTTATTTGCTCAATTACTTTGATTCATAGGGACTTTCATTCAATTGGTCTAATTTGATCTTGTACCACTTGCCCTAAACTTCCTTCAGTTTTCAGCTCAAGTTATGGTGTTCAGTTCCTATGGAAGCTGTCAACATTTCACCTCAAGCTCAACTCTCCTTCCTATCTTTGTTTTCCTGACTGTGGTGTTTCTGAAGCTGGAGTATTTTTTCATTCCCAGAGGCAGCCTGGAAGGAAGGCGGGGTGGGGGAGGGATAAGATCCCTGGAAGCAGTCTTCCACCAAAGAGGGACGGGAGTTGGTGGATTCATGTGTCCATGTCCATTTCCTAGCCTGTCGAGACAATTGCAAGACACGTTCCACATGATTCCTCAGAGGGTCCCCAGCATAACTCAGTTCCAGTTCCCTACAATGATAACCAGCTTAAAATACACCCTTTTATGAACTTTTTCTTGTTACTTATCCTCCTCACCCCCTAACACCTGTTTCTTGAGAACACTCTCAGATAAACTACCTGCCCCAAGCATTATCTTGAACCTTGTTTCAGGGCAACCCAAGTGAAGGTGATGTCCATCAGCCCCAGTGTCTGCATTTTTGTCCATACTTAGGATCTATCCTTCAACTGCTCTGTTATCACTACTCTATACACCCTGGATCTTCCCCATCTTCCCGATGACGCCAAGCTCAGAGAATCCAACTATCCATCTTCTCTCTTGTTCCTAGGCTGTTGACTAATTCTAGAGAAAATTATATAACTGGGCAGTTAAGCACCATTATAAATTCATAATAATCTCATTCTAGGTTGTTAAACTACTCTATTCCTTTCAAATCCTTAGTATTAGGATTTCTGCTCTTACTCTCAGATGACCATGCTTCCTACAGAGAAAACAGAAGCCATCCAAGAAACTTTCCCTGGATGCCTTGAAATTGATGAATTCGCTTACATCTATACCATCATTCCCTCTATTCTTATGCATGGAAGAACTGTTTCATTCTCTCTTTAATACTTATTCCTCAACGTGTGCTTTCAATTCCATCTTCTTTCTTCTCATGCAATTTATGTTTAAATTTATGCCCTTTTCTCTGAATCCTCAACATCCTTCCTCCTACTCACTGCTTTCCAACTATAGTGAAACGTACAGTTGAATCTTTTATGGAAACAAAAACCTCTCACTTGCATCTCCTGTCAGTTTCTGCTTCATCTGTTTCCTTCCATTTTCAGACAAACATTGAAGCAGACCTCCTATACTTCTTGTCTGCATTCCATTGTCCCTCACTCACTTCGAAGTCCACTCCAGATCACCCTGTACCCTTCCTTCTCCTCAGAAGCTGCTCATTCCAAGGTCTCGGGTGCCACCATTAGACACCTTCTGGTGCATTTTCTTCTTTGAGCCGTTTATAGCTTTTATTTTGACCAGCACCCTCTGAGCAATACTTGCTTGCTGAGACACTATAATATTTGTGCGTTTTTTCTACTTCTATAGCCACATTTTCTCATTTTCTTTTGTGTTGGGTGCTCTAAGCATTATTAGTCCATAGGGATCTGTACCAGGTTCTTCAATTTTCCCTTTCAATGGACTTTCTCTAGGTATCTTCTCCACTTTTATAATTATAGTGACCATCTATATGCTAATGAGTCTCAAATTCCTACTTCCAGACTAGATATATTTTTTTATCTTCAAAGTACAACTTATATACCATAATAATGACATGTTTTACATGTACAGTTCAATGAGTTTTAGTACAATTATTTCATTGTGCAACCATCACCACAATGCAGAATTAAAATACTTGCATCATGCAGAAAGTTTTCTTGTGCCCAATTTGTCATTAGTTGCTCAGTTGCCCATCATATCTACAGTCCAGGCAATCAATCACTGATACACTTTCTCTCTCTCTCTCTCTCTCTCTCTCTCTCTCTCTTCTCTCTCTCTCTCTCTCTCTCTCTCTCTCTCTCTCTCTCTCTCTCTCTCTTCTCTTTATAGAAATTTCATATACAACATGCAGCCTTTTTTGGTCTGGCTTCTATGATGTAGCATAGTGGTTTTAAAGTTTACACATGTTGTTACAAGGATAAGTAGTTCATTACTAATTTCTGAGCAGTATTCTTTGTATGAATATATGTACTGCATTTTGTTTATCCACTCACCAATTTCCCATATTTAGCTATCCTATATAAGAAAGGGCTAATATGCAAATCGATCGAACGGCGGAACAACTGGTCACTATGATGTGCACTGACTACCAGGGGGCAGACATCCAATGCAGGAGCTGCCCCCTGGTGGTCAGTGCACTCCCACAGGGGGAGCAACACTCAGAGAGAAGCTGGGCTCATGGCTGGTGAGCGCAGTGGCAGTGGCGGGAGCCTCTCTTGCCTCCATAGCAGCGCTAAGGATGTCTGACTGCCGGGTTGGGCCTGCTCCCTGGGAATGGGCCTAACCCAGCAGTCGGACATCCCCTGAGGGCTCTTGGACTGCCAGAGGGTGCAGGCCAGGCTGAGGCTGCCCCACTGAGTGCACGAATCTCATGCACTGGGCCTTTAGTTCTAAATAACGTTGTTATGGACAATGACATACATGTATTTCTGTGGACATGTATTTTAACTTCTCCTGGGTAAATAAATATCCTGGAGTGTACGTACCAGATCATATAATAAGTGCATGTTTAACTTTTTAGGAAACTTCCAAACCTATTTCCAAAGTGCCTGCATCATTTTACATTACCATCATCAGCGTATAAGGGTTTCAAATTTCTACTAATCCTCACCAACAGTTGGTATTGTCAGTCTTATTTTATTACAGCCACTCCAGTGGGTGCAAAGTGATACCTCACTGCAGTTTTAATTTGCATTTTCTTAATGATTAATGATTTTTTTTCATGTGTTTATTAGCCATACACATATCTTCTCTGATGAAGTGCCCGTTCAAATATTTTGCTCACCTTTAATTAATTTTCCTAACTTATAATTGAGTTGTAAAAGTTCTTTACATAGTATTTATACAAGTTCTTTACATATTATCAGATACATAATTTGCAAATATTTTCTCCCAAAATGTAGTTTCACTTCTTATTTTTGTAATGGTATTTTTAAACTTTAAAATTTTCTACATCTTTGTTAAGGCATAATTGACAATAAACTATACACATATATGATGTGTATAACTTGATAAGTTTTGATATATGTATTTGCCCATAAAAATCATCAACACTAAATTAACAAACATTTCCAAGGATTTTAATTTTTTTTGCTTTTGCATTTCCTTAATAACTAATGTTGAGCATTTTTCATGTGTTTATAGAGTGTTTATTCAAATTATTTATCCATTTTAAAAAACGGGATTTTTTTAGAGTCATTTATATATTTTGATACAAACCCTTTTATGATATATGTAATTTGCAAAGATTTTCTTCCAATGTGGTTTGTTTTTTCATTCTTTTAGCAGAGTCTTTAAAAATGATTTTAAATTTTTATAAACTCTAACCTATAAACTTTTTCTTGTATGGATTATCTTTTTAGTGTCATATCTAAGACTTTATTTATAAATAAATTTAGTTATTTTACAAATTGTATAAATGCACCTGTAATGAATAATGGGACAGATGTGAATTGAAAGTCTTTTATTTGAAAAAATTAATATTTAATTGTTCCAACAGTTTTGTTAAAAAAAACTATCCATTATCTAGTGAATTGTCTTTGTACCTCTTTTAAAAGCAATTGTCCATATATATGTGGGGTTATTTCTGGGCTCTATTCTTTTCCATTTGTCTATTTGTCTATCATTACACTAACATGACACTTTCTTTATTACTTTATCTTTATAGTAAATGTTAAAATCAGATAGTATTAGTCCTTAAGATTTTTCTTTAGACGTTGTTTTAGTTATACCAGGTTATTTGTATTCCCATATGACTTTTATTTTTATATTATTTTAGGTTTATAAGTGACAAAGGAGGAAACTGTTAAAGATACCTGCTATTCCATTTTCACAGTAGGGAAACTGAGTCTGAGACAAGACTCCCAGCCCAGTGCTGAGAGAGCCAAGCTGTTCCATCCATGACAACAGACTTTCACCCCCATGATAGAGTTGTCTTCACTGGGGGGTAGGAGATGATTTTTAGAGTACTCAACACATTTAAATGGATATCAAATTCACTAATGCATCATCTAAAATACAACCTCCTTTGATTTTGCCCCCTTTGATTCTTTCTCTACCTGCTCTTTGATTAAACCAGTTTGCTGGACTTAAAACTCTATCTACCAAGAGCTTTAATCATGTCTCCACATAGCTTCTCTCACTACAGAGGAGAGGATTAAAGATGAAGAGCAGCAACAGGCTTGATGAGGTTTAACCTAGTCCTGCAGAGAGCAGCTCAACTTGCCTTGGCCAGGGCAAAGCCTTTCTCCCTGCCACTCTCTCCACAGATCCCTACACTTTTGCACAGATCCCTGGGTTCCAAAGGGCCACTCTAGAATTTAAATCACCTGAGGACTGGGTCTGCATTCTCCTTATTCACTGGTTTATCTCTAGCTCTTAGTGCAAGAGCTAAACTATAGCACTTCCTTGCCCTGGCCAGTGTGGCTCAGTTGGTTGGAGCATTATTCTGTACACAAAAGGTAGTGGGTGCCATTCCCATTCAGGGCACATGCCCAGGTTGCAGGTTCAATCTCTGGTCAGGGCATGTGTGGGAGGCAGCCAATTGATGTTTCTCTCACATTGATGTCTGTCTGTCTGTCTCTCTTTCTCTAGAAATCTAAAATCAGTTGAGAAATAAAATGAACTACAGTAGTTTCTCAATTAATGATTATTGAATGGATTCATAAATTAATAGGATGGCCCTAGCCAGTTTGGCTCAGTGTATAGAGTGTTGGCCTGCAGACTGAAAGGTCCCAGATTTGATTCTGATCAAGGACACATACTTTGGTTGCAGGCTCCATCCCTGGTCCCGGTCATGTGTGTGGGAGGCAACCAATTGATGTGTGTGTGTCTCTCTCCCCCTCTCATCCTCTCTCTCAAAAATCAATGGAAAAATATCCTCTGGTGAGGATTAACAACAAAAAAATAGAATGGATCTTAAAAATCTGACAAGGACGCTTAGCTCCATTGTCCCTGAAAATTCTTTTGACTTTATGGGCCCACAGCACTGGAAGCCAAGGTTTCTGAGTGGCATTTTGCTCAGTTGTAGACCTCAGAAGATAGTCTTTGCCCTTCCAGCTCTGGGGGCAATTATGGTGATTGTGAATAAATACATAAATATAAGTATAAATGTAAATATATATAGTCACAAATTCTCCTTGAATTGAAATTTAATGCAATGTCCCAGTAATCCCATTTTAAAGATGGAAAAAAAGACATGAACACCTAAGTCAAGCAGTTAAAGCCCCTCATGAGTGACTTGAAGGGTAGGTGTCCAGCTGACAGACATGGAGCCTCTACTGACCAGTTTTCTTCTAAGAGTAAGTAAACTGCTCATATGGCTTTAGATCACATTTAATGTAATTTTGGTATGGGGCCTATCCATGTACAAAAAAATATAAAACAAAACTTTAGTCCACAAATCTATCCCACATGAAAACGAACTCAAATGAAATTTAGACTCAAATATGAATCTAAAACTACAAAATTTCTAGAATGAAACATAGAAGAAGTCATTTGTGACCTTGGGTTAGGTAAAGGTTTCTATTTTGTTATTTAATTTCCATATGCCTCATATCATTTTAATTCCTTTGGTCTTTTTTCCCTGCCTTCATTTTATTAAAAATATTTTTAGCATGCCATTTTAGGTTTATGAGTATGTAGCTTTTGTGAGAGTTTTAAAAAGTATTTGCTTTAGCACTTACAATATGCATCTTTAACTTATCTCAATCTAGTTCAGCTAATATTGACTTAATTTCAGTAAACTATGGCAAATTTGCTACAATTAAGCTTCATTTCCTTCCTCTTTTTGTGTATTACTATTGTCATATATATTATATCCATCTGCTATAAACCTAACAGTATGGTGTTATAGTTCTGTTTTAAAATATACTTTTAAGGAAATTAAAAGTAGAAAAGAGAATAAAAAGGTATACATTTATATACACACACATGCATACAAATATAGAACTTTTTACATTGACCCATATATTTACAATTTCCAGTACTTTTCCTTCCTTCTTATGCATTCAAATTACTATCTGTTATTTATTTTCAGCCTGAAAGATTTCTTTAGTAACTCTTATAGGTCAAGTCTGCTAGCAAAAATTCATTTTATTTTTTGTTATTTGGAAATCTATTTTTGCCTTCATCTTTGAAAGATATTTTCACTAGATATAGAATTGTTGGTTGACAATTTCTTTTTGAATATGCCATTTTTACTGTTTTCTGGTCGCCATTGTTTCTAAAGAGACATTAGCCACTATTCTTATTGTGATTCCATGCATGTGATGTTTTTCTCTTGGAGCTTTCAAGATTTACTGTTTGTCTTTGGCTTACCAGCAGTTTCACTATGATGTGTCTACATGTGGTCCTCTTTGTGTTTATCTCACTTGGGTTCTATTGAGTTTCTTGGATCTAGAGACTAATACTTTTCATCAAATTTCAGAAGTTTTGGGCTCTTGTTTGTATCTTGTTTATCTCTTTCCCCTCCTCCTGGGACTCCCATGACATAAACTGGTTTCCTTGGGATCACTCTTGTGTCGAAATAGTTTAGTGATCATCCAAGGGTTTAGTCAGAAGTTGTGTTCTAGCACCTCAAGTTCATAAGGCTTCCACCCTTTTCTGATCAAGCTGTGAATGGGCTGGAGAATTCATTTAATGTTGTAGCCCTTTGTCAAATCTTTCTTTTTCCTTTTTTTGCTGGGCTTATTCAGATTTCCCCTGCATATGTACATGATTTCCCAGTCATCCTTTTACCCTGTTAGATGGCATATGTATTTTATATAAAATGCAAATATATTTTATATTATATATGAGAGCAATACAAACTCTAAGAAAATAAATTTATAAATTTTATAAGGCGACAGCTCTATTGCAATAGAAGTAAATCTACTCAATTTAGGAGATCAGAAACAAAACACATTTCTTTGGTGAATTATTAAGGTGTAAAGATTTAAATAAACTTATATAATTAGTTTTTCAGTAATTTAAACTATTAAAATATTTGTTGATTATAAATACACACATATAGTATACTAGTAACCCATATATATAGATTAATCAAATAAGTTATAAAACAGAACTTTTCTAAATAAATTATTTTCTAAGATAAAGAGATCTGTGATTTAAAGATATCTGTGATTTATACCTTATAATAGATAATAATTTACTGCTTTGTTGTTGTTATTTATGATAATGAAAAAGAAGTAACTGAGTATGTCTCTGGCAGCTAAATATATACTGAGAAACATGATAGATTTTCAAAAACTGCCAAGCCAGAGCTTGAGGTTCTAATTGTGATCTACTGAACTGAGTCTGGTACTTGGAAATAGGAGGTCTGAATCTAATAACATGTCTGTCTCTACAGCTATGTGAATCTTCATAGTCTTTGCCATTATTGGCCTTTTGGGATTTTAACTGGCAAAAGCAACTAACTTCTACACCTACCTAAATAGTATTATTATAATGCTGAGATGAAAAAAGTTATATGTAAGGTGCTATATTATGAATTACATGGAGGAGGTCAATGGCGGGGGGGGGGGAAGAGGAGACACCTGTAATACTGTCAACAATAAAGATAACTTTAAAAAATAAAACATGACTTAACACATACAGGATGTATAAAAATAAAGGTTGAGACAATTTTGTCTTTAGAGACCAATGCCCCTGCTTTATAAAGCTTCGAAATGACTGTCTTGATAAATTTATTTGTTATGTCACAAATTGAAATTCTTTTATCTAAATGGATTAGAGCCAAGATTACTCACCTAATTGCTTTTGTGACATAAACCTAATTAAGTTATCTCTCCAAGGGGAAGAACTTAATCTAACAAACTAACTTCTATAAAATCAGTCAAATCAATTTCCTTTAGTAACTAAACATGTAGATATATTAACAATTACAGATTATAAACTTATTTTGGTTCATATTTAGTATATAAAAGAACAAATAGTTTTTCAAGAAACACTCTCTACAATTGAACCGTAGGAAGACAAACAATCCAATTAAAAAAATAGAAATAGTCCCAATGTACCATGCTAGCAAGATGGTATGCTACAACCCACCCTCCCACTTAGCTTAAAATTGTGGTCACTACTTTAGGCATGACAAATAATATGACCCTAAGTATTTTCAGATTAGCTGAGGGGGCAGTTTGGGGAAAAGAGAGGCAAGGAGAGGACAGAAGGGGAGGGGGGATAAGAGAGTAGAGGAGAGGAGAAGAGAGGGGAAGTGGAGGGGAGGAGAGGGAGAATGAATGAATCCTGGGAAATGTGATATAACAAGAGAGTGGCTCTTTAGGGAAGCCAGGCCTAAGGTGATGTCTGAACAGGTGAATGGAGCATGAGCAGGGAGCGGCAGGATGTGAGGTATGCTAATGTAGGCCCATTCATTAGTCTGGTCTGCCTCTCCTAAGATGCACATAGCAGAGACACACATTGGGTCTCCCAAAAATATTTCTGAATGAAACATCATCAAGAGGAATTTTGAATAAAATAAGGGCATCTTAAATGACAGGGCTTCTGGCTGATTTGGAACTCATGCCATATCTAGAGTGAATTCTCAAAACTGCAAAGTAATCTGGGTATTAGTGTAAAAATTTCTGCATTATAATAATATATGTAATACTATTTCAGGCCCTTTTAAAAATTCTCTATTTCATTTTATTTTGCTGATGAGGAAAGAATATGAAACTTTATACTCATCAGAGAGAGAGTTCATTCTGTCTCAGCTGCTGCCTAGGAATCCAGTGAGAATGACTGATCTAGAAGGGAACTCTCCACACTCATCACAGGCAAATGGAAACAGGTCCAAGGACCCATTCCTCTCATGCTGTCTGTAACTCGTTTTTTGTTTGACCAGGATGCATGGACTAGACTGGAGAGTTTTCTTCTCTGTTTGCTTTGGCATTAAATCTATAAACTTTCTACGAGGTCTCACTCAATTAGAGTCAGCAAGATTTATAGAGGGAAGAATTTAACACCAGTAAAACCTTTCAGGCTTCAGTTTCCTTATCGATAAACTTGTCTAATAATATCATCTATCTTTTGGCATTATTTTGAGCTGCTGCCTGAGAAATGTGTTTATAAACTGTGCATAAGTGTTATTTATTTCTGTTAAAATCAAAACATGTAATGAGTTAATGTAAACTTATAAAACTGATTGTTGTGATTATGTAAGACAATATCCTTACTCTTAGAAAATACACAATGAAATATTTAGAGATAAAGGGCCATCACATAAGTAACATTCTCAAATTACTGATATATAAAAAATAAATATTTGTTTATATATAATTATATATAGTTATATATATAAATACGAGAGGGAGAGAAAGAGAGAGAGAGAGAGAACACAAATGACCTATCATTTGAGTTAAAGGTTATATGTATGGCTTCTGTACTATTTTATTTTGCAACTTTTACTAATATTACTATTACAAAGTTTGTGGCTTAATTTAATTTTACTCATTAAACCTTGACTGAGGAAAACCAATCCAATTATACAAGCAAGACCAGAAAATGTCTTAACCCACCTTAGAATCTCAAACCCCATACTAAGTAAAATTATTCCCATTAAATTATTGAAAGGCTTATAAGTTTAATTGACTAAGGCAGTATAAAATAATCAGAGAAAATGATCACATAACAATTCTATGCAATGCCTTATTCCAAGCATTGGGGATATGAGGACTCAACATTGCCGTTTAGAGAAGACCAGCCTCTGATTATTGATAAAGGAGCCCACAACTCTTAGAGCCACAGGAGTTCAGTGGTGAGGTATATACTGTGGGCATTTGTGGTCAGAAAGTCTTCGTGTTGGAAATGAAAACTAAGTTAGGCTTTGTTATCCTAAGGCAGTGGTTGGCAAACTCATTAGTCAACAGAGCCAAATATCAACAGCACAATGATGGAAATTTCTTTTGAGAGCCAAAATTTTAAACTTAAACTTCTTCTAACGCCTCTTCTTCAAAATAGACTCGCCCAGGCTGTAGTATTTTGTGGAAGAGCCACACTCAAGGGGCTCGCGACGCATGTGGCTCGCGAGACGCATGTGGCTCGCGAGCCGCAGTTTGCCGACCACTGTCTTAAGGGATAGAGAAGAAGCTGTCAAAGATGCCTGATTCATGTCAAAGAGATTCAGAAGCTATAGGGAAGAGATTCCTACTGACCAAGAATGAGACAATTTGAGGTCAAATAGGAAAATTACAATAGATTTAAATATGTTCATAATACTAAAAAACAAACAAATGAAATAAAACATAATTGATAAGCATTGGAAGATACTAGAGAATCAGCTCATTATTTTGAAAAATGGTTTATCAATGGAAATAATCAAATATTTAGTAGGACTTTCCTTTGTGAACCATACCACTGGGTAATCAGAGAGTAGATGAGGGCAAGTTTGCCCTCTAGACATATTCCAGCTAATAAATGTAGAGTAAGTGATAAAATTAAAATATCATCATTTTTCAACCCCAGTGAGGTAATGAGTGTAAGTATTGATGATCAAGGCTGCTATCATGACAAAAAGAAGTTTTCCAACATTAGGTCACTTATGATAGAGGAACACCACACCACTTATGAACTAGTCTTGCCAAAAACATCATACTTAAGTCTGATCTAACTAGTTATTTAAAGGAAATACAGAGATGAGAAGAGCATATTAAATTACATCATGGAGAAGTAATAAAATCCAGACTGGGAAATTCTTCATAACAAACAACACTGCTTCCTTAACAAATAATTTAATGAAAGCAAACAACAAAACAACAGCAACAGAAGGGAATATTATAGATTAGTAGACACGTAAAAGCACAGGAACCAAAGGGAATGTCTGAGCCTTTATTTGGTTCCTGACTAAAGCAAATTGTTTACAAAATCAATGACTTTTATTATACTGTTGGAAATCCAAATACCAAATGACTATTTAATGACATTAAGAAATTACTGTTGATCAGAATCCAAGATGGCGGCATAGGTAAACACCTAAACTGCTGCCTCGCGCAACAATTTCAAAAATTCAACTAAAAGACAAAACGTCTATCACCCAGAACCACGGGAAAGCTGGCTGAGTGGAAGTTCTACAACTAGAAGGAAAGGGAAAAGAGCATCGAGACGTGCACGAGCGCTGAAAAGCTGAGGTACGGAGGCGCGTGATCCGGGCTGGCGGCGGGCGTTGCTTTTTTCAACCCAAAGGGAGACAAGCCCCCAATTACTCTGAAATCCAGTTTCTGGGGAGACGCGGGGGACCCAAACTCCTACGGGGAGAAGCTGGACTGTCTGCCAGTGAGGGGGGCTTACTTGCAGAGCTGCGCGCAGGAATAATTGTTTACAGCACTGGGGCACAGGACTCCGGGACGCCCTTGGGGACACAGAGCCGGCTAACTAGCAGCCATTGCTGTTTGCCACGCCCTAGCCTAGTGACGCCCTGAGGCCCCGCCCTGCACAACCTACAAACCCACCCAAGCTCCAAGCAGCAGCGTTAGCAGAAGAAAGCCCCGCCCTATCGCAGCTTAACCTAGCAAACTTGCAGCCTGGGTCAGACAGCTCCAAAACCTCCAAACCCCAAGCAAAGAGGAGAAAACTGTAGCTCTCACTGTAGCTCCTGCTGGATGGCCTCAGACAGTAGCTGACCTGCACCCCATTGGAGATCCAGAAGCCAGTGTACCTAGTGGTCAGAGTGAGACACCAGATTTCAACTCCTCACATCCATAAGTGACACATTCAAAGGCAGACTCAGTGAGCACCAAAGCCCCACTGAAACAAGTCCTGCCCCATAAGTGTGTCTTCAGTGCAGCAGTTCTTCCATTATAGACACAGTGAGTGCTCACAGCTAATTGGCCTGGAGGTCAATTCCTCCCAGTATACCAACAGCAATTAAGGCTTTAACTGCACCAAGTCTTTACACTCAGCCCACAAAGGGGTGTACCAAGAGTGTCCACATCAGGTGATTGGGGAGGCTGAGCTACTGCCCCCTATAGGTCACCTACCACACAAAGCTACTCCATCAACACAGGGAAGCAGCCAAAATGAGGAGACAAAGAAACATGTCACGAATGAAAGAAACGGAGGAAAGCAAACTACTGGATGACATAGAGTTCAGAACCACATTTATAAGGTTACTCAAGAATCTTCTTAAAACCGCTGAGAAACTTGATGAGACCTTCAAGGAGCTTAATGAGAATGCCAAAAAAATGGAAAAGGATCAGTCAGAAATGAAGCATACACTGTCTGAAATAAAGAATATACAGAAACTCAACTGTAGATCAACGTACCCCAAGAATCAAACCAAAGATCTGAAATATGTGGAAACAAAAAACATCCAACCAGAAAAACAAAAAGAAAAAAGAATCCAAAAATATGAAGATAGTGTAAGGAGCCTCTGGGACAACTTTAAGCGAACCAACATCCGAATTTTTGGGGTGCCAGAAGAAGGGAGAGAGCAAAATATTGAAAACCTATTAGAAGAAATAATGACAGAAAATTTTCCCTGCCTGGTGAAAGAAATAGATGTACAAGTCCAGGAAGCACACAGAACCCCATACAAGAGGAATCCAAAGAGGACCACACCAAGACACATCATAATTAAAATGCCAAGGGCAAAAGACAAAGAGAGAATATTAAAAGCAGCAAGAGAAAAACAGTTAATTACCTACAAGGGAGTACCCATACGACTGTCAGCTGATTTCTCAACAGAAACTATGCAGGCCAGAAGGGAGTGGCAAGAAATATTCAAAGTGATGAACAGCAAGAACCTACAGCCAAGATTACTCTACCCAGCAAAGCTATCATTCAGAGTTGAAGGTCAGATAAAGAGCTTCACAGACAAGAAAAAGCTAAAGGAGTTCATCACCACCAAACCAGGATTACATGAAATGCTGAAGGGTATTCTTTAAGGAGAGGAAGAAGAAGAAAAAGGTAAAGATAAAAATTATGAACAACAAAATGACATCAAATACATACCTACCAACAAATGAATCTAAAAATCAAGTGAATAAAAAATCTGAAGAACAGAATGGACTGGTGAATATAATAGAATCAGGGACATAGAAAGGGAGTGAACTGACGATTCTCAGGGGAAGCAGGTGTGAGGGGTGCGGGAAGAGATTGGACAAAAATCTTACTCCTATGGATGAAGACAATGGCGGGGGTAAGGGCATGGGGTGGGGTGGGGAATCAGGTGGAGGGGAGCTATGGGGGAAAAATAGAGGAACACCTGTAATAATCTGAACAATAAAGATTTATTAAAAAAAAAAAAAAGAAATTACTGTTAAAGAAGGAAAGAGGGGTGGGGAGATAGGAGAGGGTAAAGGGGGGAGAAGTAGTGATGGAAGGACCCTTGACTTAGGGTAGTGAATACACAATACAACATATAGATGTAGAATTATATACCTGAACCCTATATAGTTTTATATTAACCTAAAGGATATAGGTTAATAAATAAATTCAATAAAAATTTAAGAAGCCTATAAAAAGGAAATTGCTGTTAAAACTTGGAAGTGTGATAATGGTATAGAGGTTATATAGGAAAATGTTCTTACCATTTAAAGATACATATTAAGCTGTCTGGAATTGCTTCAAAATCATAAAGGAAGGGGTCTAGCTGTAACAAGATTGGCCATGACTTGAGACAGTTGGTGTATACATAGGGATTCTTTATCCTATTCTATATACTACAGTTTGTTTGAAATTGTCTTTAATAACTTCTTTAATATGCCTGATTATAGGTTCTTTATTTTACATAAAGGTAAGTGAAGTATATTTTTCATGCCCACAAATAAAGAGATGTGTTATATATACATATCTTTAAACTTTTTAATACCTAAATAAAAACTTGCTTAAAGGGTAAAGCCCTAGAAATTAAAGTTATTCATTCACAAATGATGTCTAGCATTAGATCTTATATGCTTGAGACACTATTCTCAGAGCTTTAATTTATTTACCTCACCACAGCACCATGGATTAAGATAATTTCCCCCATTTTTTAGCTAATAAGTTGGCAGAACCAGGGTTTGGACCCAGGCAGTTCTACTCTATGGCTCAGGCTCTTAAACTTTAGTTTACATTTAAATTATGTACCTAATTATTGGTCAAGTTCCCATGTTTTAGGCAGGATCTAGATCAAAAGGAATGAAGGAAGGCTACTCCAGAACAAGGTAAAGGTAAAGTAAAGGCACAAACATAAGGACCAGCAAGTTACTTGGTTTGAGGCAAGCACAGGATTCTGAACAAGAGAAATGCTATGAAATGAAGTTGGAAAGTCAGACAAGACTGGATTGTGACCTACCATGAAGGATAAGTTAGCGGTGTCAGGACAGTCTTCAATACCTTTTGGGAGGCACTGACTCTTTGGAGTGGAAGATTGACACTATACTTTTTGAAGATTAATGGAGCTTAATCTGTAGGAGGAATTATTGGGAGGGTTGAGATTAGAAGTAGGAATTCAGTTAGGAGGCTACTCCAACAGGTGAGGAAAAAGCAAGGAAGGCTGGAGTTTAGGGTCATTGTGTGGGAATGAAAAAGAAGGGCAACTATAAGAAATGAGATGCTACAGAAGCAAGAGATAGAGAGAAATAAGAGTTGACAGAAATGACAAGTTTGGGGCCTGGGCAAAAATTGGGAGGATGGTGATGTCATCACTGCTAACAGAAAAGAGCAAAATGCAGAAAGAGAACCAGATGTGAGAGAAAAGAGGAAGGATTTTGTTTTGAACACACTGAACTAAATGAAATAAACAAGCCATCCAAGAAGACAGGTCCAGTAGATAAAAGGGTAAAGTGGACTGAAACCTGGAGAGAACCCAGGTGTAGGGTGTAGTTTTGGGACTGAGAGGTTGAACAGATAAGACTAGTTGAGACTACTGAAGGACAAAGGGAAGGTAGTTTGGCTGGAGTCTCTAACAGTATTTTAAGTCTTTTTAAGATACAAGAACGTTGTCTTCTATTATTTTCCATTCCTTTAGCACAGAACTCAATAAACTCTCTTGTCTTATTCATGAAGAAATATAAGGTGCTAACATCTCTTTTCATAGCAGTGTTTTGATTTCCCAAATGATCCTAGTACTGCATTTATTTATTAGTAGTGAGAATGATTTGATTTCTTACTGTCCCATCTGGGAACCAACTAATAGGGAAAGGACAATTCTCAAAAGCAAGCTTGTAGTGGAGGACTAAAGATCCTTTTCAGATAATTCAGACATGTAATTCTATTTTAGATGGAGGCATCTTTATTTTCTGACCTATATTTCTCACTAGTGGTAGTGTCACAATTCACTATTGAATTGTTAGTCAAGTCTAACCAATATGAGAAGTAGAGAAAATGACGCATAACTTTTTACTTGCCTCTAACATAATAAACTACTGATATAAATAAGGCTGCAGTTAATTGAGAATGAAACCATAGGAACGGAGAAAGAAAACTGTAACAATGCTGCACTTTTAAATAATTTCTAATTTAAGTTTAAATTTTTCTTTAAAAACTAAAATAAAGATCTGTTTCTTACAGCAAGGCCAATAGCAAAGCATTGCTGTCTTTTCCAGAACCCATATGAGTCAGAATATTTAGTCTAAAGCTTTAAGGATCCAAATAATTATCTTTTTTTTCTTAGTTTATTCCTCCCATGTCAAAACTTGATGTTCATACTTCATTTCAAACTTTTCACATTTTCCATTTACTACAACCTTGGGCTGAGAAAGCCCATTATTTGACTGGATTTTATAGGGTATTAACAACTCTATTCAGTAGGGGTTCTCTACAGGAGAAGGAAGAATATTAATCAGAGAGCTGCTAAGTAAGCACAGCTGGGAATCCTTATCAACAATCAAGAACCAACCCCACAGGGCAGTTAAACACAGCTGGGAGGCCTTCTGTCAGATCCAAGTCTTAGCAGCCAGTAAATGGAAGAGCCACGAGACAAATGGCAGTGCTTATGGCTTTAACTTTTAGAAAACTTCACAAGCTTATAAGCACATTGATGATTTGCTCATTGTGAAGCAAGTAACCAGGCAATTCTTTTAAAGACTTTAAGCCAGCAGTGTGAGATTTGTTTTAATTTTTTTTCAACCATCATAGTTGATGCTTCTCAGTAGCAAATGAACTTTCCTTCAATGTAGCCTTGTATCTGTGCCACAGATATGCAAAAGGTGCTACTGTTTGTACTACTACAATGAAAGAAAACAGGGAGGGAAATGTAGAGACAGGGTTATTAGTTAATAATAGAATTTCACTTTTTTATAATTCCAATTTTGAGGAAGACTATAGAATGAAAATTAACATGACAAAGGGTTTTCGTTTTGCTGTCTTTTGTGTTGGTTTAGCTAGTGGTGCAGTCAGATAAGAGTCCGTTATAATCACTGAGTTCATCCATAGGCCATAAGTGGACACGTCTGGGGTGATGCCTTTTGATTTTGAACCACCAACATGATTTTTTAAAAACACCCAAAGTCCTAGCAAGAGGAGAGGATTTCCAATGAACAATTGTGCTCAAATCTCTACTCTACAAATTTTAAAACTGCTACTACAAAGTTAGAATTGGGAGACTTGGCATTAGACCCACAAAGCTCAGTGGCTTCTCATGTAAATCCAACGTGGGTAGTACAGATCAGGGCTGGTTTAAAAATAAGTGTTCCTGGAAGAATGTTTAAGGGGTTATAGCCACACTCTGCAGTCAGACTACACACCCAGCTAGCAGATTTCAGTCTAGATAGGACTTGGGTGTGGACTACATTATGTGGTGGGGTTTGTAGATTAAAATAACCACTTCTTTCAAATGTCAGTTGTTGTGCAAGAATCTCTGAGTTCATTAAAATACAAATTTCACTGCACATGCCTAGACTTCTTCTCAAGTAGATCTAGTGACTTAGGAGAAACAGGCATTGCTAAGCACCCAGGAGATTCTGATGTAGTTGGTCTGTAGACCACCTTATGGAAAACACTGGATATAATCTATGCTCAATGCCTTTCATTAAAGTATATCCATTGTTAAAACAATTAATAACTTCAGCTTAAACTGAAATACATATACCCTCACTCTTATGAAACATGAAAGGAGAATTTTTTTATACACAGTAAGCTGTGTCATTAAACACTTTTACAGAGGGATTATTATTATTATTATTATTATTATTATTATTATTTTTCCCCCGTGCTCCTGGGCAGCTGCATCATCCTTGACAGGTCACAGTACCCTGGGATGTTTCTGTGGCAGATGGAAAAATCATCTGCCTGGGACTGCATCCAGGTGCAGAGCGAGTCTGCATGACAGGTATTACTTTTAAATGACATTTTTCTATATATATTCTTTGAAACAAAAAACAATATAATTAATTGTAAAAGTTGCTTTATTCCTGCCTTCATAGACTGTGTTACTGAAAAAAAAACACTTTTCTATTTTTGTTCTTCTTAACTAAGCAAAACAAACATATCCAAGCCCTAGGTTACCAGAGCAAACTCTCTAAGTGGAATAGGACATGAAGAAAATGTATGTTTTAACAAGGCCCTGAACTGTGTTTTCCAAAGATCCTAATGGGCTCATTGTAGTTGCTATAATCTATTAAATTCAATTTATGTAGGTGGAAAGGCCTTTAATATGCATTTTATGATAATACGTTTTTTAAGATGTCCCCTGACATATATTATACACACTACTGAACCATAATGACTATTAACACAGTAAAATTAATAATACATGTTTTTAAATGGCCTAACTTTCAAAGACACTCAGGAGAGAGACACTTTTCTGAGTAAAGTTTTTGAAGTAAGAGACATTTTTTACAGTTTTGTGTACAAAGAAATGGATGATTAAGGAACTTTTGAAGATGTTCAGTAATGGTGAAGGTTTCCAGGACCCATGTCTCTGCTTTTCCCTCTCTATGATAAGTTTCAAGAAGTCCTAGTTTTTTTCTGATTAAGCTCTGTCTCCAACAGATCTAAATGCAAAGCCTTTGAGTCTTCCCTCATCCTTTGTCTCCTCTTCTAATGGTGCTGAACGCATCACTGGACCATGGACCTCTGGATGGCAGAAAGGGTGTTTCTATTGAGAGGAAAAAGTAGAAAATGACTCTAATGCCTCTCTGTTTGGCCTTAGTCACTCTCCATTAACTCATTTAGAGTCTCTTACAATATAAAGTCAAAACCTGGCTAACTTTAACAAGTGGAATCACTAAGCTCAAGATTCCAAAACCATCCCACACAATGAAACTCAGGTTAAATACTTCTAACCTTGTACTATCAAAATTTCAATCGCAAGCAGTTCATTTTCAAGTCTTCTAATGCCCAAGGAACGGATCTCTCCTCTCAAAGACATAGCTTCAGGTATACTTTATGTGTGGACTTCAACTACAAATAGGGAGACCTGTACCTACCCAAATTAAATCTAAAAAAAAAAAATTCCCTCTTAAAAGAAGTCCTTAAATTAACTCAGTAAAATTAATTAACATGCACAACACATTTGATTCCTTCATTTGCATTAATTCCATATTTAAAGTGAAGAAAATTATCAGTCTCATATGAAAAAAAAAAGATTTTAGGCTGGTTGCTGATAACTCCACAGCAACATTCAACACTCAATAATGTTAGTAGACCAATGGCTAAAATGTCTTCAAGAAAACAAAGACTGTTCCAAGAACTATAAATCCAACTAAACTGTCATTAAGTATAGGAAAATTTTTGAGGGGCTCCCCACATAATCTGCATATACATTTTTCATGAACTTAAAATTTTTGAATTTATTTTAGAGAGAGAGAGGTTGAGAGAGAGAGATTGATTTTTGCTGTTCCACTTGGTTGCTTTTTGTAGGTGTCCTCATTGGAGACTGAACCCACAACCTTGGCATTTTGGGACACTCTAACCAATTGAGCTATCTGGCTCATGAACTTTTTGAGAACAAAACTAGAAGACAAGCATCAGCCAAATAAAAGAAAAACACTAAACATGTATGCAAAGACTGAACACAGATCCCATTTAGCTGTAAGATTAAAAGGGAATAAAAGAAAATTGGGTATTGTGAATAGAACAAAATCTAATTTGTAATATTGAAAAATGTTAAAATTACATGTCTAACAAAAACTGGAAGGAGATGGGATAAAAAAGGGAGTGGCAATGTGAGTGCAAGAATTCCTTTATCATTTGTGATGAGGTATTTAAAGATCATCTTAAAACCATATTAAGCAACAAAGACTAGCGTATCAATAAAACCAAGGTAAAAAGAAAAATAACGTACTTCATTTAAGTCAGACAATTGCAGGGATGGAAGAAGTGGAAACATATTAATTCTGTCATCCTAGAGAAGGAAATCAAGATACTGAGGGGAGAAATAGAGAACTTAGTTTATGACTATAACCACAGGAACAAAACTTTTGCCAAATTTTGAAGAGAGGCACAAAAGAAAGCAATAAAAACTAATTAAACCCATAATTTAAAATATTTTCCAAAGTAATCTCTAGATTCTATTGGCTTTTCTGACTAGTTATTAACAATATTTAAGGAAGAAATAATATAAATATTACATATACTCCTCTGGAGAACAGAAAAGGAGATCACAGTTTTCATTTTATGAGCCCAGTACAACTCTGATACTAAAATCTGACAAGGTAATTATAAGAAAGGAATCACTCAGGTTTTTCATAGACATATATGCAAAAATCCTAAAGAAAATATTAGCAAAGTGGATCCAGTGATATAAAAAAAGGATGCTACATCATGAACAGATAGGTTTTATTATAGGAATCCAAGTCTAGTTTAACATTTAAAAATCAACAAAATTCACCACATAAATAGAAAAGAAGGAAAATCATATTGTCATTTCACCAGTTGCAGAAAATGTGGTGGTTGTTGTTGTTTTCTAAATCCTCATCAGAGAATATTTTTTTCATTGCTTTTTCAGAGAGATTGGAAGGGAGGGAATAAAAGAGGGGGAGAGAGAGAGAAACATCGATGTGAGAGACACATCGACTGGTTGCCTCCTGCACCTGGACTCAACTTGGGGCAGGGAGTGAACCGCGACCCAGGTAGGTGCCCTTGACTGGGAATGGAACCCTGGTCACTAAGAACACTGGCTAGGGCAGAAAATGCATTTTTAAAATTAAATATCTGAATAGGTATTGAGGGGATAACTCAGAAAACAGTATTCTTAATATCCTTTTTCTCATAAAGCACTCTACAAAACCCTACAGCATATTTAATTATGAAATATTAAATTCTTTTCCCCTGAATTTAGAAATAAGACAAGGGTATTCACTATAACCACCTCTATTCAATATTGTACCAAAAGTCCTAGCCACTGTAATATGGCAAGAAATCCAATGAATAAGAACTAGGATAAAAGAAGTAGAACTGTTCATTTATATATAACATGGTGATCTACACACTATTAGAATTAATTAATCATCCAGGTTGCTGGATAAAAGATCAATAAACAAAACAATGTATTTTAACATACTAGCAGCAAAATATTTGAAGTTAAAATCTAAAGTTAGTTTCCACAGACACAAACAACAGTGTGGTGATGGAAAGATGGAAAGGGTGGCGAGGGCTAGATGGAGGTGGGTAAAAGGAGGGGTAAATGGGGACATCTGTAATAATGTAAAAATAAAAATAAAGTTTAAACACTTTTGTTAAATAACATTGAAAACATCAAATACTTAGTAACAAACATTATAAATTTATTTAATAACTCTATACTGAAAATGACATAACTAAGAAACAGTGAACACCTAAATAAGTAGATACACTGATTAGATAACTGTATGTTATTAAAAGATAAATCTTCCCAAACAATCTATAGGTTGAAATTCAAAATCTCAGCAGGTTGTAGGTATATAAGTGTGGAAATAGACATGTTAACTTTAATATCAGTATGGAAAGGCCAAGGTCCTAGAATACTCAAGATAATCTCAATTTGGATTACTTGATAAAGTCTTAATTTATTTTCTTCAATGGTTCCATGATACTCTTTGATATAGACGTACCATAATGTAGTCAAATGTTTTCCTGTTGCTGACTATTTACTGTTTCCAGTTTTCTGCCACTACAAATCATGTGCAATAAACACCACTATATGCATGTGATATACTTTGTATAAATCAGTTTCAAGGAATTTGCTAGGTAAAGGGATTATTTAAAATTTTAAATACATGCTGCTAAATTGCTTTCCAAAAGAGAATGTTGCTCTCCGCATAACAACAACAATGTATGGGAATGCTTTTGTCTTTAAATCACATCCAGCAACAGGTGTCAGGGTGATATGTGTAGTCATAGCTCATAATTGCTTTATATTAAATATCACTGACTACTAGTGTATCTGAGCCTTTCATATGTTTGCTAATGTTTTGGGTTGGCTCTGTAGCAAACTACTATCCATACATTTTGTTTACTTTAAAATATTAAATTTTTCATCTTTTCTCATCAATTTTTAAAAACTCTTTGAAAAGTACAAATGTTAAGTGGGTGCCTGTTAATCATAACTTTACCAGAACTACCACTTTGTAATTAATGTTTGTTATAGTCTCTTACCATTGAAATGTTTAATTTTTATATGTCTAATACAACTGTCTTTTATTTTACTCGATAGTCCCTGAGTTAAAAATCTTGGTTAGGTATACCTTTCTCCCTAGCTTGTACATATGCAAAATATATACTTTGTTTTGAGTTTTACATAATTTTTCCATCCATCTTGAATTCATTTTTCTATAGAATATATTTTTCATAGGGATACAGTCAGTAGAGCCAGCACATCTATAATAATAAAAGCATAATATGCAAATCGAACGAATGACCGAACAACAGAACAACCATCCGTCCGGATGACTTTCCGGATGACCATGCTATGACACCCACTGGCGTCAGGCCAGCCAAGGCGGGTGTGATGCGATTGGTCAGGGGCCTGGCCATTGCCCCATGATTGCCCTGCAGAGGGAGGCCCAGGCCACTGACCAGCAGGCTGCAGCAGGTAGGTGGGGCATCCTCTGCAGGCGATCCATAGAGGAGCCCCGGCTGGGTGGGTGGGGCCTACCTCTTTTGGGGGATTGATCACAGGGCTCCTGGACTGTGAGAAGGCATAGGCTGGGCTGAGGGACCACCCTCCCCCCCGACCCTGAGTGCACAAATTTCATGCACCAGGCCTCTAGTATATTTATATTCATAAGTAAATTTACTTATAGCTTTCACTTTATTTCTTATTAGATTTGATATTAAAACTTTGCTGACTTCTTTGAAGCTGTACATTTTTTATTTTTAAAATGTTTTTATTGATTTCTGAGAAAGGAATGGAGAGGGAGAGAGAAACATCAATGATGAGAATCATTAATCAGCACTCTCCTGCACACCTCCTACTAGAGATTGAGGCCACAAGTGACCACTTGGTGCATAGGTTGATGCTCAACCACTGAGCCACACCAGCCAGGCTTTTTCTTTTTTTAGGAAATCATCTATTTTTCTAAGTTGTCTAATTTGTTTCTTTAGAAGTACATGAAGCATTCTCTCAGAATTCTTTTAGTTCATATACCATCTGTGTTCAAATTTATATTTATAAATTTATTTTCTTATCCTAATTTTTCTCATTTTTATTTTCTATTTCCTTAACTGAATTTTATTCATTTATTTTATTGGTAATTTTATTAAACCAGTTTTTAAATTTGTTTATCTTTTTTACAGTTTAAAAATTTTGTTTCATTGATTTTAGCGATTATATTTACTAATTCCCTTCTAGTATTTTATTTTGGTATATTTGTAGATTTTTTATTATTATATAAGATAAAAATTTATTTCCTGAAACTAATATTAGTTTCAGTTTTTCAAAATTTATGCAGCATTATTTGTAATAGCCAAGATATGGAAGCAACCTAAGTGCCCATTGTATATATGGACACTCAACAACATGGAACTTAGAGAGCATAGCTTTTTTATATTCCACTAGAGCAGTGGTTGGCAAACTCATTAGTCAACAGAGCCAAATATCAACAGTAAAATGATTGAAATTTCTTTTGAGACCCAAATTTTTTAAACTTAAATTTCTTCTAACGCCACTTCTTCAAAATAGACTTGCCCAGGCCGTGGTATTTTGTGGAAGAGCCACACTCAAGGGCCATAGAGCCGCAGTTTGCCAACCATTGCACTGGAGGCCTGATGCACGAAATTCGTGCAAGAGTAGGCCTTCCTTCCCCCACTGCCAGCACCAGCTTCCCTCTGGCACAGGGGACTTGGGCTTCCCTCACAGCCCTGGCTTGGTCTGGAAAGTTGTCCAGAAGGATGTCTGGAAGGATGTCCTATCTAATTAGCATATTATGCTTTTATTATTATAGATGCTCTTTCTTGTTCATTGATTTCTATGAATTTCTCTTTCCATTTATTTTTTAATTTAAAGGTTATATTTGGAAGTGTTTTTCTTCTTTTCTTGGTTTATTACTATTTATATCCAGAAATATGTCCTGCAAGATGTCTGCTTTTTTAACTTAAATTTTTCCAAGGAATCATACATTTTTCTAAATATTCCATAAACATACAAAATAACTATCTATTAGATAAATAATTATCTCTTTCTCTGTCTCTCTCTCTATATATAGATACAGATATGACAAGCCATCAACCTAAATGAAGATATAGCAAAGCTATAGATGCCAATTGAAATTATATAAGAAATTTCTATTCCTCTTCTCAAGAACCAAAAAAGGAAATGACTGCGGCAAGACTTTATGTTAGCCCTAACAGGTTTGGCTCAGTGGATAGAGTGTCGGCCTGTGGACTGAAGGGTCCCAGGTTGAGTTCCCGTCAAGGGCATGTACCTTGGATGCGGGCACATCCCCAGTAGGGGGTGTGCAGGAGGCAGCTCATCGATGTTTCTCTCTCATCGTTGTTTTTAACTCTACCCCTCTCCCTTCCCCTCTGTAAAAAATCAATAAAATAGATTTTTTTAAAAAAGACTTTATGTTAACTCACACCCTGATCAGAGGTAATACATATGGAATCCCTGAGAATTCTTGTGACAATTTGAGGAGGGGGAATCATAAGAAAAGACTGGACATCTCGCTATTCAATTATTGGAATTTAACATCCATAAAATGTGGGGCTCTTTGGTAAATATGACTATTTATTAGCAGGTAAAGCCAGGAATTCACAACTTATGCTTTATCATCAAATGCTAAAACTTTGGCTACATTTCATGCTTTTTCTTTTCTTTCTTCAATCAAAGGAAGGATAAACTACTTTAGATTAAGTTGCCTTAGGATCTTAACTAGCAGAATAGAAGCCAAATCCATTTACCCTCTTACACTAAAACTTTCAGTTTTATAAATGGCAAGAATAAAGAAAATAGAGAGCCTCAGAAATTCCTGGGAAATGCCAAGCAAAAAGCTTACCTAAAGTCTCTTTAAGCCAGCATGAGTCTTTTAAAGGGACATCAGTTTCTCTAATCTTTTGTATGGAGACTTCACATGGATCTTCTAGCAGGAATATTGTTCCAGAAATATAAAAGTTCCCTACCATAATGATTGCTTGCTTGGAGGTCAGGGGGTGCCCCTTCCGGGTGAGTGAGCTAAACCTGTCATCAGCTGAACTCTCAGAGGGAACCTCTTGATGTTATTTCCTGGCGATTCTTCTGGTTGAGCACTCTACCTGAAGCTGTGCTTCAGTCGGGTTTTTTAAAGTTCTTTTCCTTTGTTCCTCTGGTTGTCACTGTTTTTTATTTTGTTTCACAACATACCCCCTCTGGTTCTCTATATAGCCTGTAGTTTGTCCCTCTCTGTGCATTTGAATGAATTATTCTATTTGCTTCTTCCTTTTTCTGGAGAACTACTTATCCTTCAAGATTCACTAATGAATCCTTACAGAATTCACTTCCCTCTGCCAGACAGAGGTAAGCTCCCCCTCCTCTTTCTTCTCACAGCATCCTTTATCAACCATCGGACAGTTCACAGTTCACACATACTCTTCAGAAGAATGTTCTGTCTCTTTCATCTCTGTTAATCTTCCGCCAAACATAGTATCTGGTATACAGTAGGTAATAAGTGATCAAATAAATGGATGACTGAACAAACAACTGTGTTCTAAAACCTGGCATAAGGTTTGAAAAAAATATCAGTATCACATTGGGTTATTGTTGGCATCAAACTGGTTTAAAAATAAAGTGAAGGCTTTTTAAAACTCACTGATTCTAGATAACCACCCTTGAGACAAAGAAAGACATTAAGAGAGGACATATTAGGGACAGATACTAAGAGTTCATGGTAATTAGTCACTGACATGAATTTCTGAGATTTTGGAGAAGGAAAAGCCAAAATCCAGTCATGTTTTCTCAATTAAAAATATATATATGAGTAATGAATAAGTTGGGTATTGATCCCTGGCAAAATTCTAGAATTAATTATTACACAAATTTGTTTTAAGCTATTAGTAAAGAATGTGATTATGAAGAGGGTATATCACACTTAAAAACAAAAATTATGCAAATGTTATGAGATTGGTTTATTTACTTCAGTTAAACATTTAATAAAAGTTCTTAAGATGTGTTGGAATAATGTGGGTTAAACTCCAGTGAAGTAAGTGAGTAAATGGTTAAATAAAAATATTTATTTTCACTTCATTCAGGTTTAGTTGTCACCTAGAAAGAGGAGTGTAGTGGTGTGCCACAGAGCTTTGTTTTATTCAATATTTATATCAGTTATTCACAAAGACCCAGAACTTATCTATACAAAATTCATGGCTATAACAAAGCTGAGAAAAGTGAATATTGTAATAGATGTTAGAATAAAGAGTTAAAAGTTGACAAGTAGAAATACTAGACTAAAACCCCAAAATAAAAGTTGGCATATATAAATGTAAATGCTTACATTTTAATTCAAGAAAACAAATGTCTGAGAGTAGTATAGACCCTTTATATTCTGAGATTCATTCTAGCTCTAAACATTTATGATCCTAGAGGTAATGTAGCCTCTTTTTTCAGGGGAATCCTTGCAATCAGTTGGAGGTGGAGCCAGGATTAGGACTCAGCTCTACTAAATCCCAGTTCCTTCACTCATTTGCAATGCCGGTTTTATTCTCTGCTCAAAACACACTAGAAGAACTCTGTGTACATATGAACATCACAGTAACAGGACACCGATGAGCTATCATATCATGAGATTAAGGCTGTGAGGAATATGAGGATCTACAAACCAGAATCCAAGGAGCACAATGGAAAAACCTGCAATTCTAACATGGTTTAGCTCTCCAAAAGGTTGTCAGTTACTTGGAAAAAGGAATAATCTGAGAATGCATTCTTCTAAAGGATTATAACTGAGATAAATTGGTCAAAATAACAGGCTTTGGATAGATTTTGGCTTAAAATAAAGAACTTAGAATAGTTACTATTATCCTTAATAAGCAGAGCCTAGATGACCACCTGTCGAAAACTGATTAACGAGAGTCAAAGTGGATTATCTCCTAAATTCCCTCTTACCTAAGTAAGGACCCTTGATTTGACCAGAGCCTACTGAGTGCTATTGTGTGACTCAGCCTTTTGATTTTAACCAAGACGTCAATTCCATGAATCATCTGTACACACAAATAAACCTTAAGTGGAGGAAGGATCACTATCAGAGAAGCCCTGGAACATAGCCAGTGGGTGAAGCCATCTGCATTGCCACACTCCTTCCCAGGGCTGGACAAGTGCAGGTACTTAAAATAACATTCCACAAAATGTTTGCTCAAAGCATTCATGTTTTACCGTTTTGTCTTTATTTTTTATCTCACAGTAGAATTATTGGCAGAACATGAAGAACAACAAGGAGAAACGTAGAAAAGACAAACCAAATGTGAATTGCTTTCTGTATCTTGTCTCATTCATCCTCGACTGCTATTAGAACAGATCATTGAGGGGGGAATTAGTTATATGGCTTAAAGGGGATTGTGAAGATTAACGAGGAAAAGTAAGAACCAAGAATAATTTCTGTAAGAAATTAAACTACAAAGCAATAGATGTTCGTAAGCCCAGATGAGAACTTGTCACACAGTCATTGCACAGCATCCACTTAGAACAGCAGCTGCACCAACACCTCTGTTTTACTGTGCAGTGGAATTCTGCTGTTTAAGCTGGCGGACACACTTGTTCAGCAATTACTACACAGTGAATTGCTTTTACACTGAATGTGAAAGAGGGTCACATGCCAGCGGCTTCTAAATAAAAATGCACCTGTCATCTAATATTCGGTGATGTTGAATTAATTATCTTCCTACCATCTGGAATGCAGCTCCTACAAAGTTTTAGTTAATAAAATATATTAACTGAGATTTAGTGAAAACAGGCAATGATGAATATTTGATGGTTATGCTGAGCAGAAGCAATTGTTAGATTAATTTAAAAATCCATTTTATTAAAAAAATTTAAAACATTTTTATACACTAAAATCTGCTACCAAATGTCTTTACTCTTAATTTAATTGAGTACAAAAATCACTCCAGAGTCAGCTGTTCATTAATTCATTTATTTATATGAAAAATTCTCTTCCTTTCTCAGAGCTTCCTGAAATAAAAATAGAATGTACTAGTAACCTGAAAAGAGAATCAGGCATTGATGGGATGAAAGCAAGACAGGTGGAAAAGAAAACTGTGGGGGTGGGAAGATAAAAGAGAAGCTGAGGAAAGCAGAACCAAGGGGACGTGGAGGAAGTTGAGTCTATGACATAGACAGACCCTGGAAAAGAGGGTAAGATGGACTAAAATGTAAGAGTAGAAATCTGAGAGAATGCTGGAGCCTGGAGTGAAGAAACAGGATAACTGGAATAAAGATCAAAATAAAAGCAAGCCCAGCCATTGTAGCTCAGTGTTTGACCTATGAACCAGGAGGTCATCGTTCCATCCCTGGGCAGGGTCAAGCCACACTCTCATGGTTGCAGGCCTAGTCCCTGATGGGGGCGTGCAAGAAGAGACCAGACAATGATTCGTCAATGATTCTCTCTCACCATTGATGTTTTTATCTCTCTCTCCCCTTCCCTTTTTCTCTGAAATAAATAAACAAATAAATAAATAAATTGAAAAAATAAAGAAGCAAATTATAAACCACCCTTTTTTAGAATATTCAGCACTAATTAATGAGAAGCTACCAAAAGCAGTTTTAATCATTATATAATGATTGTCGACTAAACTCTCATTGTGTGCCCCCAAATTTCCATTTCTTTGTCCCTAAATTACATACAATAGGGACTGAATAAATTTCTTTTTTTTAAAATAAATCTTTATTGTTCAGATTATTACAGGTGTTCCTCTCCCCCCCCCCCCTATAGCTCACCTCCACCTGATTCCCCACCCCACCCCATGCCCTTACCCCCGCCACTGTCTTCATCCATAGGTGTAAGATTTTTGTCCAATCTCTTCCCGCACCACTCACACCCGCTTCCCCCTGAGAATTGTCAGTCCACTCCCTTTCTATATCCCTGACTGGTGAATATAACCCTGGTTATATTCACCAGTCCATTCTGTTCTTCCGATTTTTTATTTACTTGAATTTTAGATTCACTTGTTGGTAGGTATGTATTTGATGTCATTTTGTTGTTCATAATTTTTTATCTTTACCTTTTTCTTCTTCCTCTTCTTAAAGAATACCCTTCAGCATTTCATGTAATCCTGGTTTGGTGGTGATGAACTCCTTTAGCTTTTTCTTGTCTGTGAAGCTCTTTATCTGACCTTCAACTCTGAATGATAGCTTTGCTGGGTAGAGTAATCTTGGTTGTAGGTTCTTGGTGTTCATCACTTTGAATATTTCTTGCCACTCCCTTCTGGCCTGCATAGTTTCTGCCGAGAAATCAGCTGACAGTCGTATGGGTACTCCCTTGTAGGTAACTAACCGTTTTTCTCTTGCTGCTTTCAAGATTCTCTCTTTGTCTTTTGCCCTTGTCATTTTAATTATGATGTGTCTTGGTGTGGTCCTCTTTGGATTCCTCTTGTATGGGGTTCTGTGCACTTTCTGAACTTGTAAGTATATTTCTTTCACCAGGTAGGGAATGTTTTCTGTCATTATTTCTTCTAATAGGTTTTCAATATTTTGCTCTCTCTCTTCTTCTGGCACCCCAAAAATTCGGATGTTGGTACACTTAAAGTTGTCCCAGAGGCTCCTTACACTATCTTCATATTTTTGGATTCTTTTTTTTGTTTGTTTTTCTGGTTGGGTGTTTTTGTTTCCTCATATTTCAGATCTTTGGTTTGATTCTTGGGGTATGTTGATCTACAGTTGAGTTTCTGTATATTCTTTATTTCAGACAGTGTATGCTTCATTTCTGACTGGTCCTTTTCCATTTTTTTTGGTATTCTCATTAAGATCCTTAAAGGTCTCATCAAGTTTCTCAGCAGTTTTTAGAAGATTCTTGAGTAACCTTATAAATGTGGTCTGAACTCTATGTCATCCAGTAGTTTGCTTTCCTCCATTTCTTTCATTCGTGACATGTTTCTTTGTCTCTGCATTTTGGCTGCTTCCCTGTGTTGACGGAGTGGCTTTGTGTGGTAGGTGACCTATAGGGGCCAGTAGCTCAGCCTCCCCAATCACCTGATGTGGACACTCTTGGTACACCCCTTTGTGGGCTGAGTGCAAAGTCTTGGTGTAGTTAAGCCTTGATTGCTATTGGTACACTGGGAGGAATTGACCTCCAGGCCAATTGGCTGTGAGGACTCGCTGTGTCTATAATGGAAGAACTGCTGTGCTGGAGGCATGCTTATGGTGCAGGACTTGTTTCAGTGGGGCTTTGGCGCTGAGTCTGCCTCTTGAATGTGTCACTGTTGAAATCTTGTGTCTCACACTGACCACTAGGTACACTGGCTTCTGGATCTCCAATGGGGTGCAAGTCAGCTACTGTCTGAGGCCACCCAGTAGGAGCTACAGTGAGAGCTACAGTTTTCTCCTCTTTGCTTGGGGTTTGGAGGTTTTGGAACTGTCTGACCCGGGCTGCAAGTTAGCTAGGTTAAGCTGCGATAGGGCGGGCCATTCTTATGCTAAAGCCGCTGCTTGGAGCTTGGGTGGGTTTCTAGGTTGTGCGGGGCGGTGTCTCAGGTTGTCACTAGGCTAGGGCGTGGCAAACAGCGATGACTGCCAGTTAGCCAGCTCTGCGTCTCCAACCGCATTCCCGTGTCCCGCGCCCCAGCGCAGTAAACAATTATTCCTGCGCGCAGCTCTGCAAGCAAGCCCCCCTCACTTTCCAACCCGATGGCAGACAGTCCAGCTTCTCCCTGTATGAGTTTGGGTCCCCCGTGTCTCCCTAGAAACTGGATTTCAGAGTAATCAGGAGCTTGTCTCCCTTCGTGTTGAAAAAAGCAACGCCTGCCGCCAGCCCGGATCACTCGCCTCCGTACCTCAGCTTTTTAGCGTGTGTGCACATCTCAATGCTCTTTTCTCTTTCCTTCTAGTTGTAGAACTTCCACTCAGCCAGCTTTTCTGTGATTCTGGGTGATGGATATTTTGTCTTTTAGTTGTAGTTTTGAAATTGTTGTGTGAGGCAGCAGTTTAGGTGTTTACCTTTGTTGCCATCTTGGATTCCTCTCTGAATAAATTTCCTTAACAAAACCAACCTAAGGTCACTATGGTCAGGGGTTCCAAAATTCTACTATAATTGCAACTAAAAATTAGGACACAATCAATAGACAACCTTTAACACTGCTCTTAACTTAAAAAGATACCATAAAAGCTGGTATTAAAAGAACTGTATTATTTTATTTTATTGAATCAGGAACTAAATAGCACCTGTTTGGCACTGTGTTTCACAAATAATGAAAAATCAAAATATGCTTACTGTTCTATTCTCTGCACATCCTATATAATAAAAGGCTAATATGCAAATAGACTGAAAGGCTGGACAACTGAACAACCAAATAACTGGTTGCTATTATGTGTGCTGACCGCCAGGGGGCGCACACTGAACATGGTGGGTGTCAGCAGCAGGAGGCAGAGCGTGGAACATGGCGGGTGTTGGCTGTGGTGGGATGGTAGAGCAGGTGAGTGGGGGATGCCAGACCAAGGCGGGATGGCGGTCACTGTCATCGGGGTGAGCCTCTGGTGGTTACTGAAAATTCTTTGCTCCTGCATGCCGTGGTCCCGCCCAGTGCTCACACCTACTGCCGGCACCAGAGCCACCACTCACACCTGCTGGCACCCAGCACTGGCCCTGATCGTTTGGCACCATCAGCGGGTATGAGCAGTGAGTATGAGCAGCTGCTGCTGCCCCAATTGCCCCTGAGGGCTTCTCCACCTCCTGCTGCTCCTGAGGGGTGATCAGGGAAATAGCTGCTGCTTGCTCCCACTGACTGCACTGGCCCTGCTCGCACCACTGCTGGCACCGGCCACAATCACTCCACGTCGTCAGCGGGTGCAAGTGGGGCTGGCACTGTCAGCGTGTGGGAGCAGCAGTAGTGGGAGTGTGGCTGTTGGCCAACAGAGGACCAGGGGCCGAGGTGGGAGGGGCCTGGTGGGGGTGCAGAGCATGGGCTGAGACCCGCCCCTGTGCCCACCGCAGCCTCACGGCCCACAGTTCCTTTTAAGGTATAAGAATTCATGTACTGGGCCCCTAGTTTTAGTATATTACTAAATATATTCATGTTTTATGTATTGTCATTTTTGAAACACAATTCCAAGGGCCACACATATAAAGTTGATTTTGATCTCTAACTCTACTTCATAAATTCAATAGCAGGAATCTGAAAAAGTAGGGTTGATGTTGAATCAAATGAATCAAAATAATAAACACTACTTAACCTTCTCTACACTGCTCTTCTCCAGTATGGGATTAATTAATTGAATTTTTCTATGTGCTATGCATTATGCTGGGTGCTGGAGAAAAAGGCATAAACAGACACATATTGTTGCTGGTCTCATGCTGGTCTACTCTAACAGAGGGAGATGGAGAGAAATGGATAGATTTAAACTATAATTTGGACATAAAACTGATGGACAGAATATTGTTCAATAATATTAATAGTGACACCTTTGTCATATTCTTGATTTTAATTGGAATAACTTAATATAATGTTATTACTGACATTAGTATGACATTCCTTAGGAAGTATAAGACATTTGTGACTCTCTAAGTCAGCTTGGTCTGTACTTTTCTTTTTCTTGATCAAGAATATTTTCCTATGAAGGGCCTCATGACTGCTTTGGACACTGGTGTATTAAAGTTTTCTTCAATAATCCATATCCCTTCCAGCTTCTGTTCTATTGTGTTTGCCCACTTCACAGCCAGCTTTTTAAAATATATATAAAAGAGAGAGATTTAAAAAAAAAACACATCAACTTGTTGTTCCACTAACGTATGCATTCATTGGCTGATTCTTGTACGTGTCCTGACTGGAGCTTGAACCCACAACATTGGTGTATTGGGATCAATGCTCTAGTCTAACCAACTGAGCTATCCAGCCTAGGCCACAGCCAGCTTTTGAGAGAGTGTTCTGAATGCTCTCATCTGAAATTTACTCTTCAACAGATTCCAAATTGGCATTTACCCTCATTATTACACTGAAATAACCTTTGCCAAAGTCATCAATGACCTAGAGTGACAATTGATATTATTACTTTATTTGACTTCTATGTAATGTTTTGAACATTTAAACACTCATGTTCTTAAATATTTTCTTCTACTTGGCAACACATTCTACTTGTTTTTCCTGTACTTCTCCAGATGCCTCTTTTCCATACTCTTCTCCCTCCTCTACTCAACTTCTGAATATAAGTTTCTCCACTCACAGTCACAGGCCCTATTCTATTTCCAACCTCTCCTTATGCAATCTCACCCACTCCCATGGCTAAATGCTGACTACCCTCACTTGTAACTGCAGTACACACTTTTCTCTGAACTCCAACTTAGGTCTAATGAGATGCCTTACAAGCCTCTCAAATTCATGGTATAAACCCCCATCTAAATCTGTTCCTTCTCCAAAGCATGATGGGCAGAAATGTGACAATAATCTCTATCACCACTTTTCTCTCTCATCCCCAAATCACCAAAATCAGTTGATACTATCTCCAAATTATATCTCAAATCTGGTACTTCTTTCAATCTCCACCAAAACTGCAATCATCTCTTGCTTGACTACGGTAGAGATCTCCTAAATAGTCACCCTACACTGACCCTTTCTATCCTGCATCTTTTACCAATCCACAGCAAGACATAAAACATAAAGAAAATTAAAATAATTGGAATGAAGAAGCCAAAATTACTATATGTGTATTTCCTATAATATAATCATATATATCCCATTGTTTTCAACTAAAAAACTAATAGAGTTATTAAAATTAGCAAATAGAGCCAACAAGAAATTGAATAAACGCACCAGGTACTTAACAAAAATCAAGAGCTTTTCCATATATAAGAGCAATACCCATAGTCCTATGACTGCCTATTATTTTCTTCTCACCCCATGCCCCCTCTTAAAACACCATACACTGTCTGTAAGTCAGCTGAGTTGGCTGCAGGGATTTTTAGACACAGGTGATCAGACCAGAGGTGAGTCAATTAGATTATCGATATTCACGATGGGGACATGAGACCCAGTGACCACAGTTTTTATTAGCCCTGGATTTAATAAAGTTACACAAACTGAGGGACAAGGCTGCCATTTGGAGTGGTCATTTAATACTAAGCTTAAGCATCAGAAAATAAAGTCAGGTTGTAAGACAAGCAAGAGAACAGAGCAGTTTCCCAGAGAAGAGAAATCATTCACCCAGAGAAGAAAAGAGAATGCAGAACTGTCTAGATCAAGCATGTCAAACTCACGGCCCACAGGCTGCATGCTGCCCACAATGAATATTTCTGTTGCCCAGCCAATATAATGGCATGTAAGAAACGTTTTAATAAAAATTTCATAACTTAATTTTTACAATATCCTGTTATATGTAATTATTAAAAACGAACTACAACGTTTGCTAATGACTGATTACTATAATTGTGTTGCACTTGTTTCCCTTACACGCCTTACGTGCACGTGCGCCATTTCTCTCCACTAATACTAGCAGCGAATATTCTAGCAGCCAATTGCCAGGTCATTAGTCTTGGACTGACTTGTTTGATGTGCGCAAGAGGAAATATTTAGCTTTCGGAGAACAAGAAATATAGGTTTATTTGCATTACGCTTATTAATTTGTGCAGGTATTCAGTGTCTGGTAAGTTAATGTTCAAGAAAAAATATTAATTTTTATGAAAATGTGCTATTATTTTATGTTGATTACTCATTTATTTCAGCTCTTTGTATTCAGCATGTCTTTATCGAAATAAACCTATGTTTCTATGAAAATTGAAGCTCTTTTTTTGTGTGTGGCCCATATAAAGTTAAACCTTGTTTATCTGGCCTGTGTTAGCCTTTGAGTTTGACATGCTTGGTTTAGATTCTTAGCTTTTTTAGTTCCTGATTCCAACCCCGCTGAAGCTCAACCATACTCTGCTACATCCTGAATCAATATGTATATTTAACATAAACCAAAGTACCAATGCTATTTATATTTTGAAACTAGGTGAATTGATAATAAATTCATAAGAAAGACAAAAATAAAAGCAAGAACTTAGCATATTACTATGTGCTGGGCACTGAATACAATCCTTTGCATGATGTGTTTTACACAAAGCCAATAGGTATCATTATTATTCCCAGTTGACATTAAAGTGGGTAACTATCCAAATATAAATGTCTAGCAAGGCATTCTGTAAATGAGTAAAAACATGCAAGGAAACATTTGAAAAAAAGAGAAGTTTTAGTGCTACATATTAAAACATGTTATAAAGGCTAAAGTAAAATAATGTGGTGTCAATATAGTAATTAACAGAGAGAATACATATCCCCCCAAATAATCTTAGTACATAAGAATCAGCATATAATAAAGCATCATGAACAAATGTTTAAGGAAATTATTATAAGACACAGAACTGAGGGAAAAGTTGATTTTTTAATTTCATATTAAATTAATCACCAAAATAAGTCTTAGATTGAAGCAAGGGTTAAAACATATAAAAAGAAAACTAGGAGAAAATGGGAGTGAATATTAAACTGACTGATTTCTTAAAGCATAGAAATTGAAAACACAGAGGTAGTTAAGGAGATTTTTTTTAAAAGACCCAAGTGAAATAAGAAATTTAGAATTTCTGTATATATCAATATACAATAAAAAATAAAATCAAACAAACCTTAAGATGGGAATAATATTTATAATTCAAATGACATAAGATTATTATCTGAGTTGTGCATGTGTGTAAATGCTTAATGAGATATAGTTAAGGAAATGCAAGATATAAATAAAAAGTTAAATAGAATAATTTTATTTATTAAAAAACTGGTAAACATTTAAAGATGCAATACTTAAAATAAGTTAAGATAGAATAAAGATGCAACCACTCATGAAAGTGTAAACTGGTTTACTAAAAACAAAAACACATAAAACCTTTCAGGAAAGTTAATTTGAATATATGTATCAAGTATCTTAAAAAAATTTCCATAATTATTAACCCAACTAGAGGCCTGGTGCATGAAATTCATGCATGGGGAGGGGTGTCCCTCAGCCCAGCCTGCACCCTCTCCAATCTGGGACATCCCTCTCACAATCCAGGACTGCTGGCTCCCAACTGCTTGCCTGCCTGCCTTCCTGTTGCGCCTAACCACTTCTACCTGCCAGCCTGATCACTCCCTAACCACTCCCCTGCCAGCCTGATTGATGCCTAACTGCTCCCCTGCCAGCCTGTTTGCTCCTAACTACCCTCCCCTGCATGCCTGGTCACCCCTAACTGCTCTCCCCTGCAGGCCCAGTCACCCCCGACTTCCCTCCTCTGCCAGTCTGGTCACCCCTAACTGCCCTCCCCTGCAGGCTTTATGACCCCCAACTGCCCTCCCTTGCATCCCTGGTCCCTCCTAACTGCTCTCCCCTGCTGGCCATCTTGTGGCAGCCATCTTGTGTTCACATGGGGGCAGCCATCTTGTATGTTGGAGTGACAGTCAATTTGCATATTCTTCTTTTATTAGATAGGATTAGATAGGATAGAGGCCTGGTGCATGGGTGGGAGCTGGCTGGTTTGCCCTGAAGGGTGTCCCGGATCAAGGTGGGGGTTCCCTTGGGGTGTGGGGTGGCTTGGGTGAGGGGCCTATGGTGGTTTGCAGGCTGGCCACACCACCCAGTGACCCAAGCTGAGGCCCTGGTATCTGGGATTTATTTATCTTCTATACTTGAAACTTTGTAGCCTTGAGTGAGGCCAAGGCAGTCCAGGGCTGTGGGAGCTTGGCTCCATCCATCGCTGGGGCAACTCAAGCTTCCTGCTCTCTCCAGCTCTGTGGCTGTCGCCATTTTTGTTGGAATTTATTTATCTTCTATAATTGAAACTTTGTAGCCTTGAATGGGGAGGCCTGGGCCCACCAGGGTGTGCGGAAAGCTTGGCTTCCTCCACTGCCAGGGAAACCCAAGCCTCCTGCTCTCTCTGTGGCCACAGCCATCTTGGTTGGGTTAATTTGCATACTCACTCCTGATTGGCTGGTGGGCGTGGCTTGTGGGTGTAGTGGAGGTGTGGTCGATTTGCATATTACTGTTTTATTAGATAGGTTGATTCTAATTCCTGAAATCTAGTTTAAAGGAAGAACAAGAAATATGTTCAAAGATGCTTGCCAAAGCATGCCAATTCTGCATTATATGTACTAGATAAAAGAAAAAAAATTGAAAATACAAGTAGGAAAGACTTAAATTTCCAACAATGGAATGGTTAAATAAAATATAACATACCCATATAGAGAAATATTATGTATTTATTAAAATAATACTTGAAAATTTAACACTTAAGAAATATTAGAGCCCTTGATGATTATTCTCCTTTGTTTCATGTCTCTCCTTTTTTTAGTACTTCATTTTTTTCTATAACCATTATTAAAGATGCTGCAAAAGCATATTTCACAGAATCTACAATTATTCACTAGCCCTATGAAGAACTTTTTTTAAAAAGGCACACAATCAGTAACGACTAACATTAAGCCTCTTGTTTGGCTATGGTATCACCATTCCCAATTTCCTGCTACCATGGCTAATTAAAAGTTGGCATGGTTACTCCCATACCAATTGGCATTGGTCACAGATAAATTTCTGTGATTTTTGAAATCATAGTTATTATTCTACTCCATCTGTTCTCTTCAGTTCTCAAGTCAGCTGTCAAATTAAACAAGTAAACCCTTCCTAAAAGTTGTAGAAATTTTATATATTACCAAGGTAAATAAAACAATTGCATAACATGCTTTTGTTCAGTAGAATTCTACAAGGTGAACCAAGAGAGAATTCACAGGAAATAATGTGACGTGTCAACAGTGATGATGGGAAAGTGCTATATTTATAACAGTAGTTAACATTCTTGCATTAGTTTTGAATATGAGGCATAACTGCCAAGAAAGTTTTAATAGTGAAATCCTAAAAATACATCTCAACTCTGACCACCTGCTTTTTCCAGTTATACTCTCTGTTTTACATTAGCTAAAATCAATAAGCTCAGGAGATTATATAAAAGTACTAAATCATTTATTGGTTTAATTATTTGATATATTTCCCTATTCCCATTCCAATTGAGAATTTCATATTTCTATAATATTTTCCTATTACATACAAAGCATCCCTACCATTTTAAAGAGAAAAGTACCTTTGACACAGTCTCCAAATTCCACTATGTAAACATAATTTTAAAAATTATACTGCAAGTCATGGGAGAAGAATAAGAAAAAATATTCTAATAGCTAAATCTACTCAACCTTTTCACTCAGGAGTTTGTTATACTAAAATAAAGCATTTATCTCATTTGTGTTCAATTTATTACAAAAGTAGCCTCATTTTCACCCCTTCATATGTATGCAATCTTGCTGTACATATCATCAAGAGGTGGCATCTATTTTCCTACTCCTTAGATCTGGGCTGGATTTGGGACTTGTTCTAGCCAACTAGATGTGGCACAGGTGATGGGATGCTAGTTCTGAGCTGGGGACCTCTAGAAGCCTTATATGCTTCTGCTTATCCTATATAATAAAGAGGTAATATGCAAATTGACCATCAATCCAACACACAAGATGGCCGCCCCCATGTGGTCAAAGATGGCTGCACCCATGTGGACACAAGATAGCTGCCACAAGATGGCCGGCAGAGGAGGACAGTTGGGAGGGACCAGGCCTGCAAGGCAGGGCAGTTGGGGGTGACCAGGCCTGCAGGGGAGGACAGTTGGGGGCAACCAGGCCTGCAAGGGAGGGCAGTTAGGGGCAATCAGGCCTGCAGGGGAGGGCAGTTGGGGGCAACCAGACCTGCAGGGGAGGGTAGTTAGGGGTGACCAGCTGGCAAGGGAGGGCAGTTAGGGGTGACTGGGCCAGCAGGGGAGGACACTTGGGGGAGACCAAGTCTGAAGGGAGGACAGTTAGGGGTGACCAGTCTGGCAGGGGAGGGCAGTTAGGGGTGACCAGGCCTGCAGGGGAGGGCAGTTGGGGGCAACCAGGACAGCAGGGAGGGCAGTTAGGGGGCAATTGGGCAAGCAGGGGAGCAGTTAGGCATCGATCATGATGGCAGGGGAGTGGTAAGGGGTGATCAGGCTGGCAGGCAGAAGTGGTTAGGGGCAATCAGGAAGGCAGGCAGGTGAGCAGTTGGGAGCCAGCAGTCCTGGATTGTGAGAGGGATGCCCAAGATCAGTCCTAAGTGGGCAGTCGGACATCCCTCAAGGGGTCCCAGATTGGACAGGTTACAGGCTAGGCTGAGGGACACCCCCCCGCCTCCCCCCCCCCCGCCGTTGCACAAATTTCATGCACTGGACCTATAGTCTTATATGTTTCTGCTTGCCTTTATCTTGAGATCAAGAACAGGATAATGTTGGAGGATGAGGAGACACATTATCTATCAGAAGCCAACCTAGACCAGCCACTCTCAGCCAACCTGCCAGCTAAGAAGAGATATATAAGCAAACTGAATAAGATTGACTGAGACCCAAGAATTACTGAATCAAGGCCAGTCTAAATTGCTAATTTACAGAATCATCAGCTAGATTAATGAATATTGTTTTTAGCCACTATATTTTGGGGTGATTTGTTACAAACCAGTAGCTAACTAATACATTCTGTTGTCTCTTGTTTACTTATTTAGAAAGAAAAGTTGGAAGTAATATTAGCAAATAAAAAAATTAGACATAACTATATAAAATCTATTTTCCTCATGATATCAATATTTATATTTTTCATATTTTGGCTTTGGGGATATTAACATTTATAAACACTTTTAATTTATAGGTATTATTTAACTCTTACAACAATCCTGTGAGGTAGGAATTATGTTTATTTTATATAAAAGGAAACTAAGGTAAAGAAAGCATGGAAAATGTCCAGATTCACATAACTGTCAGGACAGAGATAGATGGGAGTGGAATACAGGACTATGTAAACCCATGTATTCCATGGGAACCAATCTACAACCAACTGTCAAGTCCAGGCTCTTTTTGGAGTTGTATTTTAGAAACCAGACCTGTGTGCTCCCTGCAGAATGACTGAGATCCTGTCCCCAGAATGATCTGGAGATTAATTTATGCATATACTTACTCACTTGGGCTTTTTCTCATTCTCTAACAAATTTTAAAAGGGCCAAAATGTCACAGTGATCTTTTCAAATTCTCAAGTTCCACGTGCAATCGATATAACAACTGAATGAAAAATGAACATATAAATAAGTAAAAATATATTCCAGTGTAAAAGCTCTTGATTTATTTGAAGTCATAACTGTTGTTTCTAGTAGCAAATGATTACTATTAATCGTTTCCTGGACTATAATCTAATTTAATGCTAACAGTCAATATTTAGCGATTTACTGGCAGGCAAAATCATGTATTTGTGGGACTAATATAAAAATAGTCTCTAAGTTTGGTTGTGTCTCAGGTGCTGATACATTTTTAATACTTAAAACAAAAAAGCAACTTAGTGTTGATTTTATGTATGTTGTGTAGCTTTCTGCCTTTGATGGTTGCTTTTGAAGTGTGATAGGAGGAATGGAAAATGCTTACTAGAAAATGTCCTTATGTGTCTACTTTATGGCTTTATCATTAATTTTGGTTTCTACCCAAGAGATTACTGCACAGCAGCAGCACTGAATCCCTTTCCTGCTATTTTGCTGTGAGAATTTGCTACTACATGTGCCTATGTGCACTTAGATATCAAAACTGAATGAACTAAAATCAACAACATTTTACCTAGAAATTGTAGGGAAATTTTCAGGAAAAGTGTGGCATGAGTAACAGTTGCCACTTGTTTCTTTCTCATGATCTAATGATATTTAACAATAAAGTTTAATGGAATCCCACTTAACACTGAAGAAAATAGTTTTTCAACTTGAAGTTTGTCAGGGCTTGAATGACAACATAAAAATGACTATTTTAAAAGCAAACAAAATTATATGATTTGAAGCAATTACTTAAAAATATTGACTGCTGAAATAAAGCAGATGTTTACATCTGCTTTTTATTTGCTTCTTCTTTTCATAAATGTAACTGAGTAATATTCCTATTTTCATAAAGACCTCAAGTAAAAAACTTGGTCTCAGGGTTTAGAAATGATGATCATTTCCATGACCCCTGCTAAATGGCCCTTTTCTAACGTGATGTTCAGAGCTTAGTTCATGCATTTACATTTGGTCATATAATAAGAGTTGGACCACATCACTGCCAGAAAGGCGGACATCAGGGGATAGCTGTTACCCAAGAATAGACCCCATTTTGTTCACTAGCAGCAGTTGCCCACACAATACCTACAAAAATACTGAGGTAACTAAGGAACCCTCCCCACCTCCCTGTCACAAGCAGGGGTGTTTAAGATAATTCCTATGGAAGCAGAGAAGTCAGAATCTAGACCTCAGCTGTGGGACTGTCCCTCGGCCAGGATATAGACCCCATTCCTCCTGCCTTGTGAACGATGTTGTTAGAGTAGAAGGATGAATGAGCGATGACCACCTGACTTAGCCAGGCAGGTGTGGGGCAGTGGAATGGGATCGTTCCTATATACCTGAATGATAAACCAGACCGTGATAAACCTGAAAACAGCCGTGTTCTGGGAGATTCCTGTCAGCATAAGTAACTCTTTTTTTGAGAGAACGAACCACCCCTTCAAGTAATTTTTACTTGAGAACGGACTTGGCTGGATGTGTTTGCTCAAATACGACATGAGCTTCTGTTCTGTGTTGCTGTCGACTGAGGAATATACTTTCAAATGAAGTCCTCTATACTTGTTCCAGTTCCATGGACTAAGGGCAGCATACTCAACACATGGAGGAACCACTTACTCTGAAGTAAGAGTTAAACTGGCCCGAGGCCTAGTTTTTTAATCATAATGAAAAGCTGCAGATTTCTCTAATTGGTTATAATGGATTTTAGAAAGAACACCTGAAAATCATCACATAGTATTTTATCTTTGACAGTTACTGTAATTCTTTTAGGATCAGCAGTCATATGAATTATTTTATTTCATAACTAGTGAATTTTGTCATTCAACGTAATCCTCTTTTTTCCCAATTACAGTTCACATTCAATATTATTTTGTATTAGTTACAGGTGTACAGAATAGTGGTTAGACAATCATACTCTTTACAAAGTGGTCCCCCTGCTATTTCAGTACCCACCTGGCACCATACATAGTTATTACAATATTATTTACTATATTCACATCCTCATGACTATTTTGTGACAACCAATTTGTACTTCTTAATCCCTTCACCTTTTTCACCCATCCCCCAATGCCCCTTCCCTCTGGCAACCATCAGTCTGATCTCTGTATCTATGAATCTGCAAAGCAGTCAGTTTTTAAACACAGTAAAGGCCACAACAAGGTAATTAAAGAAGAAAGGTAGGTCTTATACTAATTATATACTAGGTTTTCTACCAAAAATTGAAATTCAAATTAGTTGTTCAGAAAACAAGTTATGCTGTTTGAGAACCACTAGCAGGGTCACCTAAGACCATCAGAAAACACAGATATTTACATGACGATTCATAACAGTAGCAAAATTACAGTTATGAAGTAGCAACGAAAATAATTTTATGGTTGGGGGTCACCACAACATGAGGAACTGTATTACAGGGTCGTGGCATTAGAAAGGTTGAGAACCACTGCAAGTAGTCCACAAATCCCATGCTGGTGTCACACAAAAGTGAGTGCTTTACTTATTTTCCTTGTTTAACTAATCTAGAAACAAAAAGTTTATAATCTAGAAACAAAAAGTTAATAATCTAGAAACAAAAAGACAGCCTCAATTATTTATCTTATAAAAAATACATATGGTTAAAATCAGGGTTACATAGCATGTAACCCTGAACATACATATACATATATACATGTATCCTATATAATAAAAGGCTAATATTCAAATCAATCAAACAGCAGAAAGACCAGTTGCTATGATGCACACTGACCACCAGGGGGGCAGACGCTCAACGCAGGAGCTGCCCCTGGTGGTCAGTGTGCTCCCACAGGGGGAGCACTGCTGGGCCAGAAGCTGCTCATGGCTGGCGGGTGCAGCAGTGGTGACAGGAGCTCTCCCGCTTCCACGGCAGTTGGACATACCCCGAGGGCTCCTGGACTGCGAGTGAGCACAGGCTGGGCTGAGGGATGCCCCCCGTTGCCCTGCACCAAATGCACAAATTTTGTGCACTGGGCCTCTAGTATGTGTGTGTGTGTGGGTGGGTATATATATATACATGTATATAGGTATATATATATATATATATACATATATATATATATTTGATATGTAGTAAATAACAAATCAAAGCAGAACATATATATTTACTTATAAGAGTTATGTGAATCTTACATCTCACTATAAACCATTTGAATTGCAATTTTAATTCAGGTTATTGTCCTTTCCATTTGATGCTTTATTTCTTCCAAATATCTCAATTATTCTCCATAAATATTATCATCTTAAGGTGAAACTGACTATTTAAAGGCAATAGTTTATTGGTATGAAAAATCAGAAGGGAAATCTTTGCAGTCAAATGTATTGAATGTTTTTCTATACCTCAGAGCCTATGAGAATCAATTTATTACTGAGCAATACCAACTATGTATAAATATCAAAATAACCACTAATATTTTAGTGAGATTGTGACTTTGAATTATAGAGAATATAGCTGTTTTCCTTGTCTAGTCTCACTTATTCTTACAGGTAAAATCCCATTAAATAAATCAGGAATGTGTGTAAATAAAGCATTTATTTGAAGGCATGGTCTTGCAATGACTCTCATTCTAAAGCAAAAATATTTAAGGGATTCTTTAGAAGAGAAATCCACTTTTAAAAACAGTCATCACTTAATTATCCTCAATGATATGATTTATATGGCTATCCTATTATCTCCCTCATAGTTCTGTGAGGAAAAGTAATTATCCAGTAGCTTACAACATGCAGTTTATCTTATAGTTATAATAGATACTCATTCTGTCTATAAATACTTATTGAAGCAAATAACTGATCATCACCAAGAAGACTAAATATAGGTAATTTAATATTTTAGATTATGCTAATTTGAGGTTATAACACAAAAATGTAATCTATCTATAATAATAAAAGACTAAGCGGCCATCACAACCGAACAGACGATCAAACAGGCTGTGTGGGGCAACTAGGCCGACAGCGGGGTTAGTGAGGGCCAACCAAATGACTGAGCAGCAGGCTGCATGGGGCGACCAGGTCAGCGGGGGGCACAGTGAGGGGCAACCAGGCTGGCAGGGGGGTTAATGAGGACCAACCAAATGACTGAGCAGCAGGCTGCATGGGGCAACCAGGTTGGCAGGGGGCGCAGTGAGGGGCGACCAGGCTGGCAGAGGGGTTAGTGAGGGGCAACCAAATGACTGAACACCAGGCTGCATGGGGCAACCAGGTCAACAGGGGGCACAGTGAGGGGTGAGCAGGCTGGCAGGGGGGCAATTGGGGGCAACCAGGCTGGCGGGGGGAGGGGAGTAAGGGGCAACCAGGCTGGCAGGGGGGGCAGTTGGGGGTGACCAGGCCAGCAGGGGGGACAGTTGGGGGTGACTATGTCAGCAGGGGGGGCAGTTGGGGGTGACCAGACCAGCAGGGGGGCAGTTAGGTGTGATAGGCAAGCAGGCAGGTGAGCAGTTAGGAGCCAGTGGTCCTGGATTAGAGAGGGGTGCAGGCTGGGCTGAGGGCACCCAACCCCCATGCACAATTTTCATGCACCGGGCCTCTAGTATATATATATATATATATATATATATATATATATATATATATATATATGTATAAAAGCCTAAGTGACCTTTACAACTGGTTGACTGAATGACAGGTCGCTATGATGTGCACTGACCACTAGGAGGCAGATGCTCAATGTGGTCAGTGCACTCCTATAGCCAACCTCCCATGCACAGTCAACCTCCTGCAGCGCCCCCCCCCTCCCCCCCGGTCGACCCCTATTGGCCCCAATTACTGGCCAGGCTGAAGGACCCCACCCGTGCATGATTTCGTGCATCAGGCCTCTAGTGCTTAATAAATGTCTAAATCATTTATATATTTATGGAATGTATTCAACTAATAATGTCTACATATAATGATAATCTAAACTTGTTTAGAAATATTTCTGACAAACATCAATATGTAAAGTCTCCCTTACTTGAAACAAATATTTTAAATCATTTCTATAAAATTATTGAATTGCTTATGAAAGCACAAGTTAGATATTTCACTTGAAAGTATTTTCAAGTACACAATTTATCTTTATAAATGTGTATGTCAAGGGAGATATTTACCTTTTCACCAGTTTCTCCTTTGCTGCCTTCAACACCTTGTTCTCCCTATAGAAGAGAAACACAATGTGCATAATAATAGGAAAACTGGTTTTAACACATATAATTATTATACTAATTATTACAGCATTTCTAACATTAAAAAAACAATAATTATAAAGACTATTTCTAATATGTAAGCTCTAAACCAATACTAATTACATACAATTTAAATATTCCTAACTACTGAAGGAATAATTTTCTAGGGTATGTGCTACAGCTTCACTACTTCCAATGAAATTTAATCTCCATAAAACTTAATTTCTCCATATATGGTACCTTTCTCATAGTTTTGTGAATTGAATGCATCAACATATGCCCTGCACGGACTAAGTTAGTCCTTATTGTTACCATTTATTTCACTAGATCTAATGGAAACATCCTTCTCAAGCTGACTTCTATGACTGTTGTTCCAATGAGAGTTGTATGATAAACAAGTTCAGGTTTTAACCCCAGAGTTCTGGCTCTGGCTCTGATACTAGCATCATGCTCTTCATCACCCAGATCTCCTGCCTCTCCGTCACAGGAGGGGGACTGGCTCTCAATCACATTTATTCTAAAAGGCCTAAGTCCCCTGTTCTTCAACTAAACCCTCTTTGACCTGAAAAACTTATTTTTTCACTTATTTCTTCACTGATATTTCCATTATTGATGTTTCATTCATACATTCAACAAATGTTTTATTGAACACCAAATATATGTCAGACAGGCATGACAACATAGCCAGCAAGTAAGTCATATGCACCTCTCCAAAAAAAAAAAAAAAAAGATTGCTTGAATATTGGGTTAATTGCTTTCCTCAGCTTCTATCTGGCCAAAAGAAGCTCTCAGCAAACATTTCCTGAGTGCACCAAGGCAAGGGATAAAGGGATTCTTAGCTCCAGTTTTTTTCTGCAATGCTACAATAGAGAAACACTTAATATAATTAAAATTCATGTTTAAAAAGAAATGCCAGCTTTTTACTATATACATATAGATTCTCTTTGTGTAAAATATATATCTAATATATATAATCTTATATAATAAAGAGCTAATATGCTAATTAGACCAGACAATGGAACAACCTTTGGGAATGACCAGTGGGCGGGGCCGCAGAGCCACAGGGGCAGGGGGGGCATGGGGCGGGCCACGAGGCAGCCAGGGCTGTGAGGGCTGAGGCGGCCGGGGCTGTGAGAGCCAAGCCCCTTGCACAAATTTCATGCATGGGACCTCTAGTAAAATATAAGTACATGTGCATATGTACACACATAAAATTAAATAACTGTTTCTGCTTCATCTACCCTCAAAAAAGGTATCAGGGAAGAAAATAGTATTTGGGTATATCTGCCACTGAATTCATGGTCTACTTTTTTTCCCACCGTTTTTCCTAAAACATAGACTTTCACTTGATCTGTTCATTCAAGCTGACATCGAAGCTGCTAAACACCCGCCTCCTCCCTTCATACATCAGCTCCAATGACAGCATGATGCAGCCACCACCAACAGCTGCTGGAAAGTCCAAAACTATTTCCCAGCAGATAAATCTGCACATCCCTTGGCTTGTAACTTGACTTGCAGAGGCAGCACATGCTATAGCAATGGGTTTTGTCTAGGACAGTGGTCGGCAAACTCATTAGTCAACAGAGCCAAATATCAACAGTACAACAGTTGAAATTTCTTTTGAGAGCCAAATTTTTTAAACTTAAACTTTTTCTAATGCCACTTCTTCAAAATAGACTCGCCCAGGCCATGGTATTTTGTGGAAGAGCCACACTCAAGGGGCCAAAGAGCCGCATGTGGCTCGTGAGCCGCAGTTTGCCGACCACGGGTCTAGGATTGTTGTGAAAAAATTCAGAAGCTTGCTATTTCATCGCTGCCAGATCAATCTTATCATCTTTATCAAGCCAAGTAAAGGAAGATTTTTCAAAAACTGTAACTATAAATGTTTTTGAATGGTAATTTTTAGCTACAGAGGAAAACCTAAATGTAATAGTAACTTCTGTTGCTAAAACCTGTAAAACTCCCCCAGAGCATAGAAATGCTATGCTTGGCTTCGGTGGGTATCTACTATTGCATCTGTAATGCTCTCCCTGCGGTAGGGTCATCTGGGTGGTATGACAGCTGTCCCCTCCTGAAGTGGCTCCCAGTCCCTCCAGGAAACTGGAATAGACCAGCCTTTGTGTTTCCAATCATGCTGATTACACACAAGCATACTCCTTCCCAGGAGAAAGAAGCCCTTAGACAGGGAAGAGGTAAAAATGAGGTTCACCTTGGTTAAGAGGAAGATACTGGGCACAGAAAGAAGGCTCATCAATGTACACATCTTTACTTATTATGAACTTACTAGGGGCCCCGTGCACAAAATTTGTGCACTGGTGAGGGGTCCCTCAGCCCAGCCTGCCCCCTCTCACATACTGGGAGCCCTCAGAGGATGTCCTACTTAGGGCTTAGGCCCGCTCCCTGTTGGAGCAGTCTATCCTCCCTTTGTGGGAGGTAACCAGGCTGATCAGGGGAAGGCGCCAGCCCCATCACCCCACTATTGCAGCCACTGCCAGTCACTGCAGCCACCAAGGTATTTTCATCAACACGGACTCCAGTCCCTTCACCATGAAAAAATGACAACTTTCTTTGGCATTTTCAAGATGTGCCTTTCATAAGATATGACATTTCTTTATTTTTCTTTTTATCCTCACCTGAGGATATGTTTCCATTGATTTTTTTCCCTCTTCCCTCTAATTCCAGGCTCGGCCCCTTCCCAAGCCTACAGCCTCCACCCCAGGCTTTAGGCTTGGGAAGTGGGTACCCAAGCCTAAAGCTTCCACGGGATGGCCGGCTGGGAGTGACCTGGGTGCTGAGGAGGTTCCCGGGACCCAGGTATGTATGCAAATTAATTTCCATCTTTATTGGGTTAATTTGCATACTCACTCTGATTGGTCGTGGGTGTAGCGGCAGTACTGTCAATTTACATGTTTCTCTATTATTAGGAAAGATCATTCTGAATGAAAGATATTTTTTAAGAGATTAGGTGTAGCATCTTTGCAGTATTTAATAATTTGTCATTGTAATGATTATGTTTAGCTCAATAGGGGTATTCAAAAAGGAAGATAAATAAAAAATTAACCAAATACAGACCAAGGCAATAAACACTGTTCCATTCTTCATTTTAGATTCTGTCAAATAGCAGTGAAAACTGCTGTGTACATGCTAGTGTATACTCCTAGGGCCCCTGGAGAGCACCACTGAGCAGTCTCTGGAGAAGCCTGTTGCTAAACTCTCTGATTAAGTCTCTCCTAGTGCTCTGGTCCCTTGAGAAGGGACAGCTTCATGGGTTCTCTTCGGAGAGATGAGTTAGTGAGTTGTCTTCAGAAAGATTAGTTAGTGGCTTTCTGAAAGTCTCTCAGGGAATTCAGCTTCATCAAATACATTTCCTGAATCTTCACTATATTATATACAAATTCAGTGTTCAAGTTGTTAATATTATTAACTTATATGCAATCCTCAAAAACTCTTTACCTTGCCGGCCAGAGGGGCTCAGTGGTTGAGCATCGACCTATGAACCAGGAGGTCAGGGTTTGATTCCTGGTCAGGGCACATGCCCAGGTTGTGGGATCAATCCCCAGTGGGGGGCATGCAGAAGGCAGCCAATCCATGAGTCTCTCTCATCATTGATGTTTCTCTCTCTCTCTCCCCCTCTCTCATCCTCTCTCTCTAAAAATTAATGAACACATATTAAAAAAACAAAACTCTTTACCTTTTGACCAGGTAAGCCTGGAGCTCCAGGGAAACCATTTTCACCCTAAAGGAAGTACACAGAATAAATGCTATTAGCTATAAAAACAAAACAAATGAATATAGAACTTTTGCAGCCTTTAATGGCTAGCTCTAATGCTGCAAGGAAAGGTAGCCTAATTCTGAATGTCAGTCGCAGGCAGGGGCTTTCCTTCTATATCTTACCTCACAAATCCAGGATCAGTACCTCCTTTTTAAAAATAGGAAAATGGAGGCCCTGAGAGGTTCAGTTACATGCTAACAGCCACTCAACTGGTGGCATTAGCTGAGATTTGAACTGAATTTTCTGACTGTAGCCCATGTTTTCCCACTGCTATTCAGTATCCCTTATTTCATTTTCTCTCTTTCAAACTTCTAGGCATAATATTAAAGTCTGACATAGACTTTCTAAAGGCCAGACACTGTTCTCACAACAAACCTATCAGGTAGATACTATTATTATGACCACATATTATAGATGATAACACAATTAATAGGAGCTAGAACTGAGATTTGAACCCATACACTTCAGCTTTGTGCACCTAATCACCACCCTACTCTCTCTCATGGGAAAGATTTAATTCTTGCTTGTAAGTATCTCTTGCCTAAAATCTGAATCAATCTATCTACCTACCTACCTATCATCTATCTATCTGTATATATATATATATATATATATATATGCACTCACTTTCATGCTTATCTGTTGATTGCCTTTGGATCAATTTTGAATTCATATCCAATGCCATTTTACTTGAAACAATCACTTGGGAGAACTTTTCGTTCCTCCCACTCATCTTGCCCCTGTCTTGGGTAAAAAGGTTTCCAGCAGATGCCTATCAGTTTCCATTACTGGAATTCATGGATCATCTCTCTGAGTTGGTTTGTAAACAGTACACCAGCTAGAAGGAGATACTCCTGGGAAGACCCACATGTTCTCGATAGAAGTTTAGGAATTTAGTTGCTAATAGGAATTGACTTTGGCTCCTGAGTTTCAGGTTCAGACAGCTCAAAATAAATGAACAATTCCACTGACCTGTCATATTTCTAGCAAACATTTATAATGAATTTATAAGGCAACAGTTTTTTAAGCATTTAGATATCATTTCTTAGAATTCCTTAAATAAAATTAGAATATATGAAGAAAAATATTGCATCTTAAAACTTTAAAATAGCAATAACATATTTTTTCTAAATCTAAAGAGGTTTTTACTCTCATTAATTAATTCATTTTGGAAAGTTTCAATCATTTGCACCAGAGGTGTACTGCTATACCCAGATACGCATATTACTTTAAAGACTAAGGCTTTTTTTTTAGTATCAGGTTAAATTATCTAAGTGTTCCACAGTATATACTGAACACTAAAGGCAAAACTTTGTTGCTAATGTAATTAACTGTTGAAGTAACAATCTATAATAATAAAAGCTAATTAGGCTGGACATCCTTCCAGATGACCTTCTGGACCAAGCTGGGGCTGTGAGGGAAGCCCGGGTCTCAGGTGCCTGCTGGTGGCTGGAGGGAAGACCAGGTCCCGGGTACCAGAGGGAAGCTGGTGCTGGCAGCCAGGGGAAGGAAGGCCTACTCTTACACGAATTTCGTGCATTGGGCCTCTAGTAAAATATAATGTGCTTAATCTGTGTAATAAATATATTTGTATTATTAAAATTTTTGTTGGACTTCTAGACCTCAGGCATCATGCAATATATTAGGAACTTCCACTTGGTCAAGAAATAGTAAGAGCACATTAAGTATCTGATGCCAGGGAACAGTCTATAGAAATTAAGCATCTGTTACTCATCAGAGAAATATGTCCACTTGTCCATAAAGAGCAGAATTATTTTCATCTGTTGGTCCAATATAATGTTTTATATCATATTACAAGTTACACATGATAACAAGATATGGCATGTAACCCAGTAACGGACACTGATACAGTATACACTGCCAAAAATACTTTCTGGAGAAAAAAAAAGTAATGACAGTATCTCCTCTTTTTCTTTGCTCACAGCACACTACTATGTACCATATGCTCTGAGTACTCACACCTAAAGTCCCACTTCTGACATATGTCGGTTTGGGTTACACCCAGACCTGATAACTGGGTACCAAAATTCTCTAAAACCAGCTACCAGCTAGAGGGTTGTTTTTAACCAGCTACAGTTGGCCATAGCTGGTTTTGCTTAGAGCAGTGGTCGGCAAACTCATTAGTCAACAGAGCGGCAAACTGAGGCTCACGAGCTGCATGTGGCTCGTGAGCCGCAGTTTGCCGACCACTGGCTTAGAGTGTTGGCCTGCAGACTAAGGGTCCTGCGTTAAATTTTAGTCAAGGGCACATGCCCAGGTTTCCGGCTCGATTCCCAGCAGGAGGCAGCCGATCAATAATTCTCCCTCGTGTTTCTATCTCTCTTGCCCTCTCTCTTTCTCTGAAATCCATAAAATATATATATATTTTTTTAAAAATAGACACGGGTTATTTTTCTTTTTTGTTTGAATTAGAATGTGTTTTCCTATGGCCAGTGTTATTTGGTTTTGGCTCTTTCTTGACTAGAAATTTGTCTTGTAAACATAATTCTAAATGCCAAGATAACCCAGTGAACACTTGGGGCCATTTACTCTCATAAGAAATGAGTCAGTTTCACATGTCACAACATGTGGAAGGTTTTGAGATAGCTTAGATAGATTTTTGAAGTTTAAAGTTTGCAACGTGGGTATTTAGAAACTTTGGTATTCTTTTCTCCTTACTGATTTTCTTTTATTTTCTCATTGATTTTGAGAGAGAGAGAGAGAGATCGATCATCCATGTGAGAGAAAAACATCCAGCAGCCACCTCCCATAGGTACCCAGACCAGAGATTGAACCCACAACCTAGGGTATGTCCCCTGACTAGGACTCGAACCTGAAACTTTTGATGTTTGGGATATCACTCCAACCAGCTGAGCTACACTGGCCAGGGCCTTACTGATTTTTCTGGAAATTAGCAGAGATGTCCTACTAGAATCTTTTGTAATCATTTAAAATCTTTTGTCATTTTCTAGTCTCTATGTCCAAAAAAAGAGAGATTTATTAAGTAGCCTAAAAAATAAAGAAGAAAATAGTCTTTGAGAACAAAATTTTGTTTAACAGATTAATGGGCAATGTTTCTGTCTGCACTTTCTTTGAAACAAAATTTATGTCAACAGAATGAGCTCCCTTTATGCTCACTCTGAAGTGCAATTTCAAAGCACCGGTACCCAATGAATGCAATTTGGGGCCAAATTTAATTCCATCTATCCGATAAATGCCTGTTGACAATGACTGGATGGGCAGACGTTAGCTGCTATTCCTGAACTCTAGTTTTCCCTCCTTCCTCCCAGTCTCAGAGCAACAAAGAAATACGAAGCTTTTCCTTTAGCTTCCAATCAATGTTTTAGCCCATTATTGAAAGAAAATTACAATCAATGTTTACCAGAGCAACCATAAGTTTCAAAACTTGTTACTGAGGCATTATTTTTCTGTTATGGGTTTTCCATCAAAGGGCAGTGTACCTTTCTTGTTACAAAGTCAAGCTACAGATGGGCAAATGAATGAGTATGAGCAATATAAAGTGGAGCAAATTCTAACACTGCTACTGATAGCATTGTGCCATGTTATTACTGTGACACATAGCATGTCTTCAGCTTCATGGAACAATCAGGAGCACCCTTTCCAGCACTCTTTGGTGCTGTTCACCTAAAATTAATACCAGAAAAGTGTTGAATGCAAAAAGGAAGAAAATAAAAAAGAAAGTGGCTTCTTTGAGAAAATTTTGGAAAAAAATTAGGTACAATTTAGGGCCAGCTGATGGCTTTCTGAAAAAATGATTGAAGTATTTCATTTTTACTTCTTTTTCATCACTGCCCATGTCCCTGAAGCAATCACAGCTAGCCATAAAAGATAAATTATTAGTTTTCCTGACTTACTTAACATTGGAATTAATGTCTTTTCTTATTATGCAGGAAATGCATGTTGTCTAAAGGGCACTTAATAAGTAATCACACTTCCCAGGGCTGTGATTTGCAAACCTAGTACCAATGAGACCAAGCAAAGAAAGATAGATTAAACAAGTAAACAAAAATTTGCTAATAACTAAATCTAAGCCCAGAAAATAAAAAGTTATATACTAAAACATGTACTATGTTTTATTTTTTCCTTTAAATAGTTAGGCATTCAGCCTTAGATTAAAAAGTCTGAGATCCTATTATAACACTGTTTCCATATTTAAAAGTTAATTTAACCTATTATTTCACTTAAAGCTTGTTTTTTGGGAACATAATCTTCTGTATGAATTTAGTGTATACTTAGAAATATATCAATACTTTTCCACTAATTCATATTTATTAAGAGAAAATTTACTTAAATTGAATGTTGATTGCAGTAGCTGGAAGAAACACCTGAAGTAGCATGCTAAAATTCTGGCATAAAAAAAAAACAATAAAAAAGTGGCTAAAAATAAATCTGATTTTGATTTTGTGTATTAACTTGACCTCTACATTTCTAACTATAGTTCTGCTTTATTCAGGATGTAATCTTAGGAAATTGAACTTTTATATGGTTCTTAAAATGTTGGAACTCAAATATTTCAGGAAATAGAATATATACCTCCCTTTTTTTTCACCCAAATATCTCATCAATCTGAGTCCTTATTTCAAGGAGTATGTTTTCTTCTATTTTCTGGTACTTCATTCCAAGAAATATATTTTCAAGTTAAAAAATACATATACTGCATAAGGTTTTAAACTTCAAACTTTTAAAATTATTTATATATGTTGGACCTTTAATGAAGCTAACACATGGAGATGTATTATAACATAAATGTTCAGAATAAGAAAAATTTAAAACATTCTTACTCATAAAATTAATGAGACTCTATTATTACTTATTCTTATGGGTCATTTCAAAGAAGGGGACACCAGCCCACCAAAGAATGTATGGCCAATGCCTGTCTTAATCATAGTAAAGTGAACATGGAAAGTTAGTAAGTAGCAGTTGAATTCAACATCTACTATTTCAAAATCTACTGACCTAAGTGTATATGCATATGTGTGTACACAAGTATATGCAGATGCACATAACTAGAAAACAAGCTGATGGGTATTATTAATTATAGGAACAAGTACAAATTCAGACATTTATATTAACCACTTTCACCAAAGAATCTGTTGAGATACTGAATCTACTGAAAGTTGATTAAAGTCAGGCACTTTGCTGTTTAAATTGCATTGCCAAGAACAAACAAAATAATACTAGGTGAGGATACTGAAACAATGTTTTCTGAACCAAATTAACTTTCCAAGATTTCTGCCTGTTAGTCTTATTTCACACAGAAAGAAACATCTTATGAGTCTTGTACATGACATCCCTTTGTTCCCTGTCAAGCCTTCTGCTCAGTAAACCAGTCATTGATCAAATGATAGTTTGGATTCCCTTAATATTATGGTCACTATTTTCTAGGTAAACACTGGTTAGCCAATATTTCTTTTAAAATGGGGCACTCAGGCCCAGAAGGTGTGGCTCAGTGGTTGAGCACTGACCCAGCAACCAAGAGGTCATGGGTTCAATTCCTGGTCAGGGCACATGCCCGGGTTATAAATTCAATCCCCAGTAGCAGGTGTGCAGGAGGCAGCCGATCAATTATGTTTCTCTCTCCCTTCCTCTCTAAAAAAATCAATAAAAACATATAAAAAATTAAATGTGGCACTCAGAATTCAGTGTATCATTCCAGAAATGGTCCCTCATAAATAGAGATCAGGACTGTTACACACACACACACACACACACACACACACACACACACCCCACATACACCTTTTTCTGGATACTGTACTGTCTCTATTAAAACAGCTTTCTTTTTTAATGCTAACTTGCATATGTAATAGTCAACTTATAGTCAACTACAACCATTAAGTTTACCTTTCAAAGACAAATGTTTTATAATCTTTTATCAAATCAATTGAATACAAATTATACTAACTTATTTCAATTTAAAAAAAGTGAAGTGGTTTAGAGAGGTAAACATTTCAAGTCAGGGAATTGAGCCTTGGACAATGCTGTAGAGCCCATTACAATACCTGGGCTTGTGTGTAATTGTGGTGATTTTCTTAAAGCGAATCTGTCAAGAACGAGTGTTTGGGCTCTTCACTTTGTTGTGAGACTAATTGTGAGACAGTTTTTAAGTAAAGTTGAAACTTCACAAAGGTACTAGGGAAACCGAAGTATAGAAATTGACATCTGAATTAAGTATTGTAACAAGTGAAAGATGATTTAAGATATAAAGAGAAGGACAGTGTCACTGGTAAGCTCCTAATTGAGGAAAGTGAGATACCGGTAACTGCAACTATTTCCTGTCCAAAGTATTCCTCGTGATGAGTAATTTATAGTTCTACTTCTCTACTTCATATCAATTACTTCTACTGGAGCTTAAATGCACTAAAGTCATTGGTTAATTATCTTTAGCCCTGAAGTAAATGGTTGTTGAGATATGGAGAAATAACATTCCTTAGCACTGTTGTCAGAGACAGGAGATTTTCAAACCAAGTTTGGGAAAAAGGAAAGAGCAAGATAACTTGAACATTTATGCTTGAGAGAGAAGAGAGCATAGTTCCTCCAAGAGAAAATGGAAAGCAAGTTCCGGAGCTATACACACTTCTATTCTATTTCATTCTAGGAAGCAGTATCTGTAAGCTTTGCTAGTAGGTAAGAGAGTCTCCTGCCCTCCTGTTACCTCAAAGTATGCTTTTGTAGAAAATACAGAAGACTTGCACAGAGGCATCGCTGCCATCTGGGCTTTTTCCAATACCCTCCCAGGAGGGTTTTCTAACAATCATCCTCTATTTCTGAACAACATAACAAGTATTTGTCCGGAACCAATCAGGTGCTATATGTTGGGCCAGGTGTTGGGGTTCCAGTGGTGTGAGAGATACCAAGTCCTTGTTCTTTGGGAGTTCATCCTGGGAACAATGACACAAACTGTTGATAATGTAAATGACGTACCATGTGAGCTAAGTGAAAGGGTTGTTAAATCTGCCTGGTGACCAGGGAGACTTCATGAAAAAGATGCAATTTGTCTTGAGCTTTGAATTTAGTCATCTGTGAAGACACAGTGAATTGTCTGTGATCACCCTCTCAAATCTTCTACCTACAGTTCCATTCAGTACCTTACACTGGCCTAGTTGTCCCTGCCTTGGCTGGCAAAAGGCTGTTTTAAGAAAACTCTAATATCTGAAATTTTCTATGTCTATAAAATACCAGTTACCTTTAAATTCACTGTAGTTCAGCAATTGACACCAAGAATAAAACAATTAGCTGCTAATCTATGCAGAGAAACAGAGTGTGTCATATCTTTTTATGGAAATATTTTACTATTTATGTGCTCAATTCTCATAGTGCATTAAACCAAATAGGAGCATTAGCAGCCTAGGTTCTTGAAATCTGGCTAACTGTTTCGCAAATAGAAGTCAAGTGCCTGGGTGCCAGATCCACTGCATGTGTTGAGCTTGTCATCCATCTGTTGTGCTCTCTGCCAACTGCTCCACTTGGGGTGCGAGTGGAAGGCATTAGAAAGGAATAAGAAACCATTAAGAAATGAAATCAACTGCAGAGTAAGCAAGTTTCTTTTTCTTTTTCCTGTCCTTCTATTACCTCTGTCCTTCTCATGTTTCTGTTTATTTTAGTGCTCTATTGTATCAATATACTACCCACAGATAAGACAATTAAATGAGACCTACTCCATGTAAAGGCAGTAATTTTTCACTGGTAATCCAAGTTATCATTTTGTGACTGTAGTAAGTAAAGCTAACAAGTCCTGTTTTCCTTGTGGTCATTTTTCCTATGATTATTGGTACAATAAAAAAGTTAAATATTTTGTCCAGAATTGACTTTAACTTCGTTCATTCATTTCAGAATTTTCTAAAAGACAGAAATATACAGATGATTCTCTATTTAACTGGCATTTTCTCTAACATGGAGCTCATACTTGTTTTTCAACCTTGACAATCTCATAGGAAGGAAATAGCTCAATGTTACAATAAAGTTAGGTTGTCACATATAAATAAGTACTTCAACTTTCTTTTTTATCTTGGAAAGGACAATGAAATTAATTGTATTTCTGAATTTCAATGGGAAATCGGGTGAAATGAGATAATAGAGAGAGACAGCCAAATGAGTTTTTAAAATTCTCTAGGTTTTTTTCCCCAATAAACATGTCTAAGTTTCTGAGTCTCTGAGGCATTAATGCTACATCTGAACCAGGGCTGTCACAGAGTTCATTATAATTCATAGCAGCTACGGGTCTTGTATGCACTTTCATAAACTGCAAAGCATCTGCCTTTATTTCTAGAAGCTGTAGTCGTCTCATAAAATGTCTTTTTAAGAGAAAATCAAGATTCAAAGATCACAGTCATTTCATTTTCCAACAGAAAAGAAATAAAAAGGCAGTTAGGGAACAATGGATCTGCCCAATTCAGTCTCACTCACCTTCAAAGACTGAGGCCTTCAGAGTTTATGGTGAAAAAAACAACATCATATAATGCACATCGTAATGAGGACAGTGAGCCTGACTATTTTTAAGACAATCACTTGGCAACTCTCTCTTCATGTTCTCAGATATACCTCTTAAGTGCCCTTAATGTATATGGCTTTTTACCTCTGGAAGTTTTGTGTGTGTGTGTGTGGGTGTGGGTGTGTGTTTGTGTGTGTGTGTGTGTTTCTGTGTGTGTGTGTTTTTAATAAAGCCATGGTAATAAGTTAAACACTTTTGTTTTTAATCAAATGAATATACAACTTATAAATGGCCTATTTGGTGGGGAACATAGAGAATTTTCTAGCTTAGGTGCTGAGGTAAAATTAATCTGAAGAATGTGGCCATGACTGGCCTGCTTGGAGAGGGGCGTGCAGGGCAAATAAGGATCTTCAGAGAGTCAGGTACATGTAGGAAGTTTAAAAGCATATTTCAAATATAATTTTGAATTTGGAAACCAAATAGAAATAAACTGTATTGTTTTCATAATACTTATTTTGGAAGGTAAATATAGACAAAATCTTTTTATTAGGTGAAAAACATATGATGATAATTTTAATAGGTGAACACAATTTTCTGAGGGTGGGAAAGTCAGAAACCCTATTGTTAGGTAGACTATATAAGGAGTCAATGCATTTTTTTCTTTTCCCTTTTTAAATTACAGTTTATATTCAATGTTCTTCTTTTTTTTGTTAATTCTCACCTGAGGATATTTTTCCATTGACTTTTTAGGGAGAGTGGAAGAGAGGGAAAGGCAGTGAGAAACATTGATATGAAAGAAACACACCGATTGGTTACCTCCTGCAGGAGTCCCAACCAGGGTCTAGGCCAAGGAGGAGGCTGCAACTACTGTATGTGCCCTTGACCAGAATCGAACCTGGGACCCTTTGGTCTGCAGGCCGACTCTCTATTCACTGAGCTACACCAGCTAGGGCTCAATATTTTTCAGTATTAGTTTCAGAGGTATAGCAAATTGGTTAGAAAAGCATGTACTTTACAAAGTGGTCAAGGGATCCACAGATTTTAAGAGGACACAGACCTCCCTGGAGCAGAATGTAGGAATTTGTACAGTTCCCTCTGCAGGCTGCTGGCAAACAAATTTAAGACCTAATTCAGAACTGTCCATGCAAAGGAAATCTGGATACTTGAGGAGCTGTTCTCAAATAATAATGGCAAAGGAGCAAGAACTATAAATTCATATGGATAGAGATTCAAATCCTGCCTCTACTATTGGTTAGATATGAAACTTTGGGGAAGTTTTAATATTTTCTATATCTCAGTTTCTTAATCTGTGAAAAAGTGGTAATATAAATCTTACAGAGTTATTGTGAGGAATGAATGAAATAATGTAAAGAAGTCTCTTAACAGTGTTTAGCACATAATAATTATTTTGTAAAGAGATGGCTATTATTATTCTTATGAAAGTTTATACTCACATACATTTCAGCTAAATAAAATATTTATTGGTTTGCTAACATTTAGTATGTATTAAGAGGTCAAAGTAAGATATGTGACTTTTATTTTAACATTTTTCTACTAAATATATTTTGAGAAAATAATAAAAATTTCCTTAAATGAGTTTTAATTTAGTCTCATGGTAAGCCAGAGTTTAGAATACTAGTCTCATCAAACTGTTTTCTTTTAAAATTATATATTGTTTACTATATATATATATATATATATATATATATATATATATATACACCAGGCACTGAACTGGCACTTTCATTAATAATTTCATTTAATCTTTAAGACAAAACTAGAAGTAGGTACAATATAATTACTGTTTTATAAAAGAGAAAAGTTAAAAGAAACCAAGAGACATGCCCTAAATTACATAGGGTGAGGCTTTGAACTGGGAATCAAACCCAGGCAGTCTAATTCTGGGTATTTAATACTTGAAAGGCATAATGGTGATGGTTGTTATTTACTGCATACCTCCTCCATGAGAAGAAATTTTAATTTAGTAAAAGTTACTTTTCCATTAAAATAAACATTTTAGGACAAACTCTAGGTAATTCAGCAGACAGAAAATTGGTTTTAGCATAAATTAGGACTATATTGAATTTTTAAAAATATTTTATTGATTTTTTTTAAAGGGAGAGGAAGGGAAATGGATAGAGAGTTAGAAACATCGATCAGCTGCCTCCTGCACACCCCTTTCTGGGGATGTGCCTGCAACCAAGGTACATGACCTTGTCTGGAATCGAACCTGGGACCCTTCAGTCCCCAGGCCTATCCTCTATCCACTGAGCCAAATGGGTCAGGGCTATATTGAATTTTTAACATCACATCATTAGGATAACAATTACTGAGAAATAACTATTCTTATTTTTAAAAAGTATGCCACCTTCTTCAAAAACATAGCTGATACATGATATACATAAGCAAAATGACGAATGAAGCAATTTTTCATTTAAAATATTCAGGTAATGAATGCAAGCATACTTTAGGCAGGATTCAATCCCAGTGTCCAAATCTTCATCTCATTTTGCCACTGCTTACCATGAGAAGGTGAATTGCACGTGTGTGATCTCATAGACTGTCATTCACTTCTCTTGGAAACTGGACTATCCAATTTACTGATTTTGACTGACGTTGGCTTCTGTCCAACCATGCTTACCAGAAGTCACCAGTGACTAATCACTAGTGACACTTGCTATGGAGAATAGATTTCCTTACATGAACCCAGAACAGTTTACCTAATCTCTAAGGCACACTCCTAGCTGTGCTGCATCAATGTAAAGGGGACACTTATTTTTCAGTGGTGTGTTAGTAAGGAAGGCTGTATATATCAGGTTAGTATGAGGTGATGGGTATTATAAATATAAAACAGCATAATTAAATTCCACAGTTCATCATCTTCAAAGTCTCCATGACTCCCTATTCCATAAATTGATTTCATAATAAGTATAGTGTTGGTTAGTAAACTATTTTTCTCCCGGGCCTCAGAAGAAAAATGCTGCTTCAGTAAACTAATATTTAGTTCAGGGACTTTACTTTAAAAAAAATTATTGCTATCACCTAATACACTTCAAAGTGTTGGTTTACTTTAGAATAATGGGACTCATATAGAGATCACTTAATTTATTACTTCATTACATTGGAAGTAAGTACAGCTAATATACAAGTTTTATTCTGCACTGCTCAGAATATGTTTCACTCCATTATTATAAATCAGTTTGTTAGTTTAAATATTAAACCTTCAAAAACAAAGGACTTGCCCTAGCTGGGTGGCTCAGTTGGTTGGAGCATCATCCCAAACACCAAAAGGCTGCGGGTTTGATCCCGTCAGGGGACATACAGGAGACAACCAATGGATGTTTCTCTCTTGCATTGATGCTTCTCTCTCTTCCTTCCTCTCTCTCTAAAAATCAATAAGAACATATCATCGGGTAAGAATAAATTTAAAAAATTAAAAAGCAAAGGACTTCACTTTGAGAATATTACACCGGAGGTACAAATGGAGGTATATATGTTCGATGGTATTTTGCATATGTTCTTGCTCCAAGGAAGGCTTTTACTTTATATTTTAATAGAACTCTTAAGCATTTTTATTATTAGAAAAAAAACACCAAGAATCACAAATGCTGAAAAGCAGAATCAAAGTGAAACTCGGGATGCTGTATGAGTACTCTGGGAGACGCATTAAGCCATCTGTGGGAGATACAGCTCTGAGGACACATAATACTTTAAGAACTAATGAATTTTCCTTGGAAACTTGCTTACAAGAATCCATCAAATCAATTTCAATATAAAACAATGAAAGTATTTTACGCCAAATGTAAGTGCTTATATTTACAACTTTAATTTAAAAGTTTTGAACTTTCAGAGAACAGTCTATTTAGGTCCTTTGTCCATTTTTTAAATTGGATTGTTTGTCTTCCTTTGTTAAGTCATATGAGTTCTTTATATATTCTGGAAATTAACCCCTTCTCAGATATATCATTGGCAAATATATTCTCTCATACAGTGGGGTTCCTTATCATTTTGTTGATGGTTTCTTTTGCTGTGCAGAAGCGTTTTATTTTGATGTAGCCCCCTTTTTTTTTCTCTTTTGTTTCCCTTGCCCTAGGAGATGTATCACACATATTGCTATGAGAGATGTCAGAGAAAGACAAGTATCACATAATAACTCTCAAATGTGGATCTAATGAACAAAATAAACTGATCAACAAAATAGATCCAGAGACATAGAAGCATGGAATAGACTGATGAATCACAGAGGGGAGGAGTGGTAAGAAGAGATTAACCAAAGAACTTATATGCATATATGCATAACCCTTGGATACAAAAAACAGTGCAGTGAAGGCCTGGGGCAGAGGGCAGGGTGGGGGGGAAGCAGGGAATCAATGGGGAAAGAAAAAGGGGACATCTTTACTACTTTCAACAATAAAAAGATATTTGTAAAATAAAATAAAATAAAATTTTTGAAATTTCAAAACTTGAAAAATTTGATATATCTTTATTGGAGTCAAATATCCTATCTAATAAAAGAGTAATATGCAAATTGACTGTACCTCCATTACACCCACAAGCCACGCCCACCAACCAATCAGGAGCGAGTATGCAAATTAACCCAACCTAGATGGCTGCGGCCATGGAGCGAGCAGGAGGCTTGGGTTTCCCTGGCAATGGAGGAAGCCAAGCTTCCTGCACACCCTGGCCGGCCCAGGACTCCACTCAAGGCTACAAAGTTTCAATTATAGAAGATAAATAAATCCCAGATACCAGGGCCTCTGCTTAGCTCACTGGGGGGTGTGGCTGGCCTGCAAACCACCACAGGTCCCTTTCCCAGACCACCCTATACCCCAAGGGAACCCCCACCCTGATCCGGGACACTCTTCAGGGCAAACCAGCTGGCCCCCACCCATGCACCAGGCCTCTATCCTACCTAAGAATAATATGCAAATTGACCATCATTTCAACACACAAGATGGCTGCCCCCACGTGGTCAAAGATGGCTGCCACAAGATGGCCAGCCGTTGGGAGGGACCAGGCCTGCAAGGGAGGGCAGTTGGGGGCAATCAAGCCTGCAGGGGAGGGCAGTTAGGGGCAGACAGGCTGGCAGGGGAGCAGTTAGGCATTAATCAGGCTGGCAGGGGAGTGGTTAGGGGGTGATCAGGCTGGCAGGCAGAAGCAGTTAGGGGCAATCAGGAAGGCAGGCAGGTGAGTAGTTGGGAGCCAGCAGTCCTGGATTGTGAGCAGGGTCCCAGATTGGAGAGGGTGCAGGCTGGGCTGAGGGACACCCCCCCCCCCCATGCACGAATTTCATGCACCGGGCCTCTAGTTTATAACATATTAACCATGCCCTCGCATAATATAGTAACTTCCTTGTTATTTTTATTTTGTATATGTTCATTAGAGTTATTTTAAATAAATGGTAACCTGGGAATTATAGAAGTAAAAACAAAAGTATTCCTGAAGTGATATTTCTTCACTTATGAGTGTTATGTTCCTTTAACACCTAAGTGAAGTGACAAGTTAGAAGCTGGTATGGCACCACCAGGGACTGTATCTTAGGAGAGGATATGGTCAAAGACTCAGTGATTCTACAGACACTGGGAGGGTATTAGGCACTAAGGAGGGTTGATGAAGATGCATGAAACCAGGCTCCCAGGGCCAAGTGGAGCTGATACCATGTTTGGCACCATGGGAAGCTGCATGAATTCTCTAATGGCCTCTGAGGCCCTTTATGAACAACTCAAGTAAAATAGACCCAAATAAAACTGCTTTGGAAAAAAAGGAGAAAACTGCTTGAGGAAATATGAGAGAATGTTTGCCAGGATAATTTCTGTTGATTTTAGAACACCATAGATACAGCTTTTATCGCATTAACATTTAAGTTCCTTGGAGACAGTCTTCACACAGAAACTGAAACTCATTGATTTTGTGAGACTCACTCTATGACCATTTTGACCAAATGGGCCCCCAGGGCTGACACTTCTATCCCTATAATCACTAGGTTCAACCAGTTTATCAGCAGCTGATATATTCCTTTATATTCACTGAAGTTTTATGTTAAGTAGAGTGTAGGATGAATCATCACACAAAATTCTTACTACAAATTTAGAATTCTGGGAAAAGAAACAAAGTCTTGAATCCTGAGTAGCATTTTTCTCTGCAGCATCATGTCTTGCTCCAGTTCCTTTCCTCTGCCTCAAATATTCTCTTTCCTAAGAAACTATTTATTTTATTTTTTTGTTAATCCTCACCCAAGGATATTATTTCCACTGATCTTTAGAGAGAATGTAAGGGAGGGAGGGTGTGTGTGTGTGTGTGTGTGTGTGAGAGAGAGAGAGAGAGAGAGAGAGAGAGAGAGAGAGAGAGAGAGAGAGAGAGAGAGAGAGAGAGAGAAACACTGATGTGAGAGAAACATATTGATTTATTGCCTCCCACATTCACCCCAACAAGGGCAGGGATGGGACCTGCAACCCTTCAGTTCGAGGGCTGATGCTCTAACTACTGAATCCCAACAGCCAGTGCAGAAACTGTTTTTTAACAGAGAATTTCTTAACTTACATACTTAACTTTCTAGCCTGTTACTGTCTTACTCTCCTGGATGCCCTTTGATTGAGATTGAGTTGATCAACTTTTACTGATTGAACCTGTTGTTTACTTAATCTAGTTCTCCTACTGAATCTGGTCTGCTCATAGTACCTCTCAGGAGTTGAAAGCCTTGTCTCAGCCAATCAATAGCAGTTTATACCTGGTTTTCCCAAATAGGATCCAGGAGAAGTCATTTTGGAGCACTGAAATTAATGGTATTTTATACTAATCCTAGTAAGTTTGTTCAAAAGTATTCTAGGGGAATTTTATTCTGCTTTCCCATAATTCACTGTGTAAACTTATATAAAGCTTACTTTACAAAAAGAAGTAAAGAAGTTCAATAATATATTTTATAGTTTAACTACTCCAGTGATTCTGTATTTGGCTTTGTAAAAAAAAAAAAAAAAGCGTTCCCACATGTATTTAAATGATTTGAAAAAAACCAATGATCTGAAATCTAAAAAATCAGATTTCTATGATATATTTTAGAAATATATGTGGTTGGGTTCTAGTAAAACAATTAGAAAATCATATAGCAGTTTGTGGCAGCCCCACTGCAGGGACACAGTGTGCGGAGCCCTGACTTCCAGACTGGTTCTATATACATACCCTTCCTATCTGATACAAAAGTATAAAACAGCCACAAAGTTTAATAAAGTATCAAATCAACATACCTTTTCCCCAGGAATTCCAGGAGCACCAAATTCACCTTTAATACCAACTGCACCCTAAAATATAGAAATGCTCATTAGGAGGTTTTTTCAAAGGTGTATTAACTGCTAATCTTGTTGAAGAGAATCTACAACTTCTTAGATGAGTTGCTTTACCTTGTCCCAAAGTCTGTGCCCTAAGTTCCTTTCACATATTATCCACAAGTTATTAAACTATGTAGTTTATAATTAATATTCAAGCTATTAATAATGAATAAATATCAAAATGCTAATTGAAACTAAAACTAAGCATTCTCCACATAGACATACACAATTTAGTTTTGTCACTTCTTTTCTATTTATCAAAGGTAAGAAATGATTCTGTTGCTGTTCCCTCAACTAATACCTGATGCTTCCAATTCAAGTAAGTCATGAAATTTCAGACTCTGAGGTACTCATGTTTGTTTCATTTAGTGTTCCTGACCTTCCATTACAACCTTCAGGAAAAACCCCAAAGCTGGGCCAATCCAATTCTCAGCTTCCCTGCTTTTCCACCTAAACTGGAAAAAATCTGTTTCAATGAAGCTGCAAGCTGCCTATGTCTGCCTTGATGGCTCTGTCACAAAATCGGTCTATTAAATTTTCCTTGAAACAGTGGAAAACACTATAAACTTTTTGAATGAGTCTGTCTTAACTACAACTAATGCTTGGTAGAGATTAAGAAGTATATGAGAATTTTTTAGTATAAAATGCCATTATAACAATAATACTGTATGTTAATTTCAGATTTAAGGCACACAAGCAACTGTCAACTTCAAGTTCCTATATATTAGATGAGATTATATCAGATTGGGTAAAATTTATACAAAAAGAACCTGTCTACTAATCCAATATATTCATTGGATTCAGAAGAATAGAGAACTATTCTTTATTGGACAAAAACGTGAAAAGCATAACATTAAATTCTACTTCTGTAAAGTTATTATTAAGGTAAGGTATTCTTTTAAAAATTCTGAATATATTTTCATTCAACTATTTTTATTGGTGTGTTATGGCACAAAACAGGCATATGAGTAGTGTCAGATTGGAAAGGAAATACAAGGATCACTAGCAATCTCTGGGTTAACAAATTAGACTATTCAGAATGGAAACTTCCAGGTAGTGAAATTACAGGGTGGAGTAGTAGAAAGTTTTTTTTACTATAGGGTCAAGTAAGTAAACTTAATAAATTTTAAATTATTTTTATTTTCTCTAAAAGTATATTAGCAAAGCAATCATTTCATAAAGCCTGCACTTTGGGTAATTAACTGGAATTGTGAAAGATAATACAAAAATGAACTAGAAAATTATTCCCAACATGGAGTTCAGATCACACCCACTCTTAGGTTCAGGAACATTGAAATTGAGCTGCTATTTTATAAAACTCTGAGAGAATTTCAGAGTTTTCTCTGAAGTGGGTGAGGGTATTAGCAAGGGTCTTAAAGAACTGAGAAAGGAAAGTAGTTGCTAAGTAATTAGGTTGCCAACTATACTTGCTAAGAAAGGGGAATGAGAAGATTCAGAAAATTATAATAATTTAGTCTGAAAAGAATTCATTATTTGAAATAATGTCACCCAGAGTTTAGTCTTGAACAGAGGGCATCTAATGGTTTGATTAGGTGCCTTGACATAGAATACTGATCATATCTAGGTGTCCAAACATAAGCAGTGTTTGAATTTCAAACCATCTTACTCCATGAAAGAGGGTCATCTTTATCAAACATTTAAAAAGCAGTAAATGTGATTAATGAAGCATCACAGCAGGGATGAGAATATAGGCAAATAAAAATAAACATTAAATCATGCCAAAGCATGTGGCTTTCCCCCATATATTTCTGATTTTTCATTAACCAATTGGCAGTATCAACCTAAAATTAGGTCACTATGTGAAAACAATTTTTGTATTTTTTAAGGAAAAAGGTGTAGTGGAACAATATTGAATAATGTAACAATCCTTTATGATTTATCTAGCTCTTTTTTTGCAAATTGACTCTTTGTGCTGCCTGGCAGGATCCCTGAGCAATGGGAGCATTGAATTTATAGATTCTAGAAATAGCTGAGTTGATTTAGACTATAGTGCTCATTCATTCATCCAACGTATTTTTAGCTCTTATTATGTGCTGTTCTATGTATGGTGCTCACAGAACTCATATGCTAGTGGGGGGAATAAATAGATGCATGATGATAACATGTCAGGTGGCAATAAAAGTGCTAAGAAAGAAGATAGAGGTGGAAAGAAGGGTGATTTTCACTTATAGATGTCAGAATAGGATTTTAAGCTGATTTTTACATAGAAATGTCAGATTAGGATTTTAAACTGATTCCTGAGCAAGAGCCTGCATGATGTGAAGAGCACCAAACAGATATCTAGCAGAACATTCCAGGTGTATGTAAACTGGTGCAAAGACCTGAGAGCAGGAGTGAACAAGAGGAGAGGGTAGGAGATGATACAAGATGTGAGGGGTGGGGTAGGATGAGTACTACAAATTATGTGAAGCCTTGTAGCCCATGGTTAGAGCTTTAGTGTTTATTTGATGGAGATAGAAAGCCATGGGTGGGTTCTGACTCAGGTGGGACAGGACTTACATGATTATGCAAAATAGCTGTCAAACTCATAGTACATGGACATAAATAAAAGTAAAATTTGCTCTTATAAAACTGCTCCAGATCACAGTAAAGTTTCTCAAAATTTATAATAAGTAATACATACTTGTTATGTCAAGTCACATAACAAACTACATTCAATCTAAAGGGATCATCTCCACCTGTCCTTCAACATGTGAATAATTACACTGTAGATAGGAAAGCAGAGAAAACATATTTGTTGAATATCCATTATGTGTCAGTTTCTGATACTACAAGCTTTTTATATATTTTATTGTATAAAATAAATAATTGACAAGGTGTTATTAAGGATCATTTTCAATGCAAGTAAGAGGTACATAGGCTTCAATCCCAAATGGTTTGTGCTCCAATGTGAGACTCCTCCTACTATACTGTTCTGGCTCCCCTAAATTTCCTTTCTTGGCCTTCTAGACAAGGAAAACCTTGAGAACAGCATCTGGTCCCCTTAGTAACACTGTACTTGTGGTCATGTCACAAAATTAACTATTCAATATGCCTTAGAGAAAAATGACTTTTTACTTCAAGCTATTTAGGCATTATTTTGTGCACCTGCTCTAATATCTAAAATTATACACCAGACTTATACACAGAGAAATGCCATCTTTATTTACTGCACATTAAAGTGCAGAATCACACAGTATAATAAAAATAGGAATGAACTTATCGTCAAATGAAACAATATATCTAAGTCTATTACAAATGCCAGGAAAGCTGAACACATGAATGGCCATGGTCATCTGAAGTCATATTTACACAGAAAGGGCTATACTGGTTTAATCAAATGCTAGTGTTTGTATTAAAAAATAAAGGAAGTATACTGATTATTTGTTTTGTAGATTATTATCAGTTTATTTTATCCCAGCTATTTTGCCTTGCCTTTCTTGACATTACAAGTTTTGTATAGCGTGGAAGTAAAAATGAATCTTAATATTTTAAAGATGTATCACAAATGGGAAGCCATGTAATGCACTGTAATTCTGAGATACATTTTGGTATATTTTATAGATTTGGCATGCAATAAATTTGCTAATAAATATCATTTTTAATGGTTTCTTCCTTCCAAGTTTTTTTTTTCCATTCCTACAGAGGAGGGAATGCTTCTTGAATGAATCATCTCTAGAGTATATAAACTCAGTGAGATTAAGTTCTGTGCTTTCTCAATACTGCCATAGCTCCAGAACTTAGCACACTTTTGATTATAATAATTGGAACAATAAATAGTTATTGATGAGTGAATTTGATATACTAGGCAGTTAGATGGCATGCACATAGAAGGAACAATAGGCCAAGTACAGAAGGTCACCAGAGTGGAAAGCCCCCAGTACCTAGCAGTGAGCAAAATGAGCTAGGATCTTGCCTCCAGAGTGACCTTTCCTCCCCTAGCATATTGATAGTCATGCTGATCACGAGGTTTAGGCACCCTGACCTTACATATCGCTGGTCATGCAGTTTGGACTCTTCGCTGACCTTTCCTCCCCTGGCATGGCACCAGTCATTTGGTAGACCCCCTAGAGGAGGAACAAGGAGCCAGAGAATAGTCTCATAGCCTCCTATACAAGCCTGTGCATGACCACTCCCTTAAGCATTAAGCTATTAGAGATAACATCTAGGCTGCTTGTATTTCAGCTACAGGCCTATAAATATACAACCTACCAAGACTGGATTATGATAAAATAGAAAATCTGAACAGACTGATTACTAACAAGGTGATTAAATCAGTAATTGACAATCTCCCAACAAACAAAAGCATAGGACCAGAGGGCTTCACTGGTGAATTCTACCAAACATTCAAAGAAGAATTAATACCAATCCTTCTCAAACTCTGCCAAAAAAACAGAAAAGAAGAAAAGTCTTCCAAATTCACTTTATGAGGCCAACATTACTCTGACACCAAAACCAGACAAGAAGACCACAAGAAAAGAAAATTATAGGCCAATATTCCTGATGAACAAAGATGCAAAAATCTTCAAAAAAATATTAACAAACCAAATTTAACAATACATTAAAAGGATCACAGACCATGATCGAATGGGATTTATTGCACAGATGCAACAATGGTTCAACACCCACAGATCAGTCAATGTGATATTTCACATGAACACAAAAAAGCATAAAAACTACCTGATCATCTCAATAGATTCCAAAAAAGCATTTGGCAAAATTCAACATTCATTTATAATTAAAAAAACACACACACATAACACCTGTCAACAAAGTAAGTGTAGATGGAAAATACCTCAACATAATAGAAGCCACATATGACAAGCCCACAGCTAACATCAAATGCAATAGTGAAAAGCTGAAAGCCTTTTCTCTAAGAGCAAGAATCAGACAAGAATGTTCACTCTCACCACTTTCAACATGGTATTGAAAGTCCTAATAAGAGCAATTAGGCAAGAAAAAGAAATAAAAGGCATCCAAATTGAAAGAAAGAAATAAAGATGTCACTATTTGCAGATAAGAGAAAGCCCTATAGATCTCATTAAAAAAAAAAAAACCTGTTGAAATTAATAAGCAAATTCAAGAAAGTTGCAGGATACAAAATCAATATGCAAAAGTCTATTGTTTTTCTATACACTAATAATAAACTACCAGAAAGAGAAATAAAGAAAACAATCCCATTTACAACTGCACAAAAAGAAAAAAATACCTAGGAATAAGTTTCACCAAAGAAGTGAAAGATCTACATATTGAAAACTAAAAGACATTACTGAAATAAATTGAAGAAGATACAATAACTGGAAAGACATTTCATGCTCATGGACTAGAATAACCAATATTATTAAAATGTCCATGCTAACCAAAGTAATCTACAGGTCAATGCAATCCCTATCAAAATCCCGATGCATTTGTTAAAGAAATAAAACAAATAATTCTAAAACTTGTATGGTCTACAGAAAACCTTGAATAATCAAAGCAATCTTCAAAGAAAAGCCAAGCTGGAGGTATCACAATTCCTGATTTCAAACTATACCATAACTATACCATAAAGCTATAGTAATTAAAACAGTATGGTATTGGCATAAAAACCCATTGATCAAAGGAACAGAATAGAAAGCCCAGTTATAAACCTACTCATATATAGTCAATTAATGTACAATAAAAGAGGCAAACATATACAAAGTGGAAAGGACAGTTTTTTTCTAATAAATAGTACTGGGAAAACTGGACACCCACCTGCACACAAAACTTGACCACTATCTTATACCATATACAAAAATTAACTCCAATGGATTAAAGATTTGAACCTACAACCATAAAATTCATAGAAGAAAACATAGTCAATAAGCTACTTGACACAGGTCTTGAAGATGGTTTTTTTAAATGTGATAACAAAAGCAAAAGCAAAAATAAACAAGTGAGACTTTATTAAACTAAAAAGTTTCTGCACAGCAGTGGAAACCATCAACAAAATGAAAGGGCAACCTACTAAATGGAAGAAAATATTTGTAAATTATATATCTGATAAGGGGCTAATATCTAAAGACTTTAAAGCATGCATGCAATTTAATAGCAAAAATCAAACAATCAATTAAAAATGGGCAGAAGATCTGAATGGACAAAGTAGACCTACAGATGACCAACAGGTACATAAAGAGAATTTCCAACATCATTAATAATCAGAGAAATGTAAATTACAACCACAATGATATATTAACTCACAGCTGTTAGACTGACTATTATAGAAAAGACAGGCAATAACAAGTGTTGGTGAGGGTGTGAAGAAATGTAAATTGGTGTAGCAACTATGGAAAACAGTACGGAAGTTCCTCATAAAATTTTAAAAAAAAAGAACTACTTTTTTATGCAGCAATTCCACTTCTGGGTATCTATCCAAAGAAAACAAAAACACTACCTCAAAAACGTATGTGCACTTCCCCCCATGTTAGTTACAGCATTATTTACCATAGCCAAGATAGAAAAACAACCTAAGTGTCCATTGATGGACAAATGGATAATGAAACTGTAGCTTGTGTGTGTCTGTGTATGTATGTAAGGAGTCATACAAAAGAAGACAAATACACTATGAGCTCTCTTACAGAGAAGTGATTGGCAGTTGCCAGATGTGGGGGGAGGTAGTGGGAGAGGTGAGAGAAAGTGTGAAGGGAATACGTTTATTAAGTTAAGAAAGTTCAACAGGGACCCATCAGCAGACTAGAGAAGCAAGAATTCAAGTATTTGAAAAAGAGAATGTTAAAGAAGGCTAGGGCACAACTAAAAACTAAACTTTCTTGCCTCACAATTTTGTTTACTGTTTATAGGTACAAAGATTTGGGTTTGAATCCAAATACGAATGGGACATAGAAAAATGAGAAAATTATATTTTTAAGTCACTTTAGAACAAATCCACTTTCACCCCAACAGTACTGGGTGGTGTCTTACCGGTTCTCCTTTATCCCCTTTCTGACCTGGTGAGTCGGGTACTCCGGGTAATCCTGCTTCTCCCTGAGCAAAAATGAATTTCTGTGTTATCAAACAATCTGTCACATTGAACTGAAAATAAGTGGTTTATACATATTATGCCAACAATAGTAAGATAAATCCTTGCTCCCTCTGAGATGATGCTAGGCCCTCCACTGGAATGTCCTTCTTCCCTCGCTCATGAGGCTCACGGCTCTCCTTCATTAGCTCCTCCATGCGACATTCCATGGACTTGGACACGTGATGCTCCTCTGTGGGGCCCTTGCACCTTGTACTTGCCTTTCTGTGGAGCTTTCAATACAGCATTAGTCCTTACAGGAAATATAAGATTCCTCTAAACTTACACCTAATCCCGATCCCCACTCCGCCAGCCAGGGGTGAAGCAGGAACAGGATGTATTAAGTCTCAGGGCATGCATTAAGTCACAGTGCTAGGGGACGAACAGCTTCTCTAGGCACTGCAGCAAGTTTTCCTTCCCTCTTTCCTTTCCTCAGGTATGGGTGGAGAGGAACACCATATTTAGCCAACTTTTTAGCACAGGCCTTGCGACTGCCATTTACATCCACAAAAGAAGTGAATGTAGGTCCATGAGCCTAGACTTCCCGACCACAGGACCATACTGGTGCAAGCGAGACAAATTCTCTGAGTATTTCCCATACAAGTTATGACAGAGGGAGCTAGCTGTAAGTCAGGGATACTGGATGAGTAGTCTCCACACAACAAAGACATACACTATATAGTATCTTTGTATTTGTGTTGAAGAGCAGGCACCGCGTTTCCTTCAACTGAGAATCCCCAGAATTGAAGCTTATTCCTGGCACATGTAAAGTACTTAATACTTGTGTTGTACAGGTTGTTCTCCCTTCACTTTCCTGTTCATTCTAATTTATACCCAGAAAGAAGGTCTGATGGGCTCAGGACCATCCAGATAAAAACCCAGGAAATCCCTTCTCTCTCTCTTAAAAAAAAATATATATACATATAAATATATATATATATATATATATATATATATATATATATATATATATATATATATATTGATTTTAGAGAAGGGGAGGGAGAGGTAGAAACACCAATGATGACAGAGAATCATTGTTCGCCTGCACACCCCACACTGGGGATTGAGCCTGCAACCCGGGCATGTGCCCTGACCGGGAATTGAACTGTTACCTCCTTGTTCATAGGTGGATGCTCAGCCACTGAGCCATGCTCAGCCTGGCCCAAACCCCTTCTCTTAACCGGCCCCCATGGTTCAGTGGCTTAGGCATTTGATTCAACTAGCACTGAAGGACAAACACATTCTGTGCACCAGGGCCACATTCAAGGGGCTGGTTCACCGTGTGGAGTGACTTCTCAGTGGGCATAGATTAATATGAGCATACCTTGTTTGGAATGCATTGGCACTGGTTTTTAAGTTCCTGCTTTGCTGGCAGATATTCAGACACTTTGCTGGCATGAGTGAGTAGTGATAATGATGCAGTACTTCCAATGCCATCCTGCTCTGAGCACTACAATCCAAAAAGAGGCTTTAGGAAATGGGCGAATTTGAAACATTCTGACATTCTAAACACTGGCTCCCACCAACTAGGAATGACTGAGGTACCTGTTAGAACTACCTTCTAATTAACCAAAAGTTGACACTAGCATGTGAAAGTGTATAAAGACTTTGCTTTTTCACTAGGTCCCCTATGTGTTTTATTACACTGGCAACACACTAGTAATGCATCAAAATGTTGGTTTCGGGGAGATATTTTAAAGCTATTACAGGCGACTTTATGACAAGTACAGTAATAACAAACATTTACAATAATTGCATTGTTACAATAAGATAATTTACACAAATAACATCTGTAAATGTGTTTTGGGGAAAACTTTTTAAAAATAATGTAACTTGAACTTTTAAGACATAGTTTACTTCAACAAGATGATTGTCAAGGCATGTACAAGTAGAAAAGAAATACTTTTTTACACTGTAAGATGCTATATATTTAATTAAAGTATATCTTCTTTCAGTCCATTGTCCCTTAAAGTTATTAAAAAGTCTCCACTATAACAGACATGTGATGAATATTATACTCATTCAGTGGGTTCAGTACATGTGGGACAACATTAAAGACAAATTTGGTTATGAAGCAATGAATTTTTTTCTCTCTCAAAAAAACAATCAATCCAGATGGAGAGACTAAAGAGGATAAATACATACTTTTCTCTCAACATCATTTACCAGTCTCCTTCCTCACCACAGTTTATAACTCTGAATTTGCAATTTAGGGGAAGGAGTTCACTCATGACGGCATACTATAAACTAGATATGCATGGAAAATACTGTCAGGATACAAAACTAAAAGATTGTCAATGGTTCTTTATTGTGATACGATCATGATTGATATTACTTTTGACATTGAATTTGGCTATATTTGCCAAGTTTTTTATAATAAACATGCATAACTTTTGAAACAAAAGCAAATTATTTTGAAAACTGGGTAGTACTCTAATGCTTGTGATAACAATACAAAATATAAAAAAATAGCACCCAGAAATACTGGGACTCATTTCCTGTCTCCCCACTTGTCTCTGACCAGAGTTAATGATTAGCTATTTAGTTATCTTAATAAGTTTCCAAGTCCATAAGTATAAAAATCACATTAGAATGAAACTTGATTATCACCAAAACAGTCCACATAGCACATATGATCTGACACAATTTCCTAGCCAGTTTCAGTCCAATAGGTTTGTAGTCAGGTAACCAAGACCCAGTTGGAGATTACAATTTTGCTCTGATTCACTATCAAACTGGGGATTTAAATGACTTTAAAGTATGTTTCAGCCTTCACTATAAAACTGTCCACATTCTCCAAAAAGTACCCAAAGAAAACAAAATGTACAAGGACTTCTTCCCTTGTAAAACCTCTGGTTTCGATTTGACACATATTTAATTAATTGGCCCTCAAAATTTGAATCACATTTCTCATTTATTTTCAGCAAATGTTCCTGATTTCCTCCTTCTTTTATTTGTTCTTCATTTTATGTCTGCAGTTATGAAACTGGACTGCTTCAGAAACAGAAAATTGAATCAATAAAAGCAAAGAAGTATGTCTATAGATTATCTTGAATAAATTTCACCTTTGAAATATTATATAAAATATTAATAAAAAGCATGTCTGATTTGAAATTCCAGAACAAAATGATATTTTTAAGGAAGTACATTAAAATTTTCTAAATACAACACATTAAAAACATACACAAAATAACAGTTGATGTCAGAATTATAGCAGATGCACTTAAATGGCTTTTATATAATTATTTATTTTCCAAACTATGCATTCCCATTTGTAAAATGTAGATTGTTCTATTTCGTTAATCATTAACAGAATGCTGATGTCCTCTAAATAATTATCAGTAGAAAAATATAATTTTTTGTTATTTTTTCCATAGTTAGAGATGAATTTCTATCTTATTTTATATTCTTTAAAATTAACTCCTAAGTAGTCATTTTAAAACATTTTTAGTTATTTTTCATAATTTGTGAAGTCATGCCACTACTTTTAATAATCAAACCACTCTATCAAATCCACACTTATACTTGCTTAAAGAGTTTTCTCATAATTTGAGTTGGAAATGTCCATTATATGAAAACACAGAGTAGCAACTGTTGGTCAAGAATATTTTTGAGCCCAACTGGTGTGGCTCAGTGGTTGAGCATCGACCAACGAACCAGAAGGTCACAGTTCCATCCCTGGTCAGAGTACATGCCTATGCCAGATCCCCAGTGGCGAGTCCACAGGAAGCAACTGATCAATGATTCTCTCTCATCAATTACGTTTCTATCATTCCCTTTCCCTTCCTCTCTGAAATCAACAAAAATATATTTATATATATATATAAAATTTGGATATATCATTACATTATTATGTTACTTTTCAATAACAGAAAATTATTATATTAAGAGCTCTTACATCACAAAAGGATGATTACTTTTAAAAAACTTTTAAATCATCTTCACGATATTTCCTGTGACTCCAGGAAGTCTAGGTATTTCAAGCCTGTAGACTGGCATTCTAAATTATCTTTTTAGATATTTATAGAGAAACATTTGGCTGGCTTTCATTTTACTAGGAATAAGAGCCATAAACTGGAAAAAAGAAAAGAGCCATAAATTGGGTTGGCAATATGCTTTATAAAACCAAGTTACATAAGCAAAACATAAACGTTTGAAAGACTTGTCTATGCTTTGAATCAGCTGGTCACATTATTATTCTACTACCCATAGTGAGTGATAGAAGTTAAAAATAGTTTCTTTGCATTAAACTGTTGATAAAAATTTTCACATAATTTTTTTGGTACATGTAGAACTTCTGGGAAATCTGAGATACAAAGAAAAAAATTTTCATCCCTGTAACTGGAGAACGATGATGCTACTGTTATAACATAATCTTTTACTTAGGTTGAATGCAAAGTGAGGATATAGTTCCCAACGTTCAGAAGAAAACACTGGGATTAAAAATTCTAACAAAACTCTGGGAGAGTTCTAAAATGGGTTTCTTACTTGGAACAAATTACTCACCTGGCTTCAACAGAAGCTATTAGGTGATGCCCTACTTTTGGGCCCTATAGACTAGACAACTGTCATTCTACCATCTTCCCATGCCAAGAAAATAAACTTACCTTAGTATCTGATATGTCGCAACAAGTTTCTCTAGCTATGAGATTTGAGTCACAGTAGATTTTAAGTTGGTGAAGTTCAATCTATTAAAAAATTAGTAAAAGATATATCATTAATTTTTTAGAAAATCACATTTAGGCATTAAGAACTATGTTAATTTAACTGATAAGAAATAAAGAAGCTAATACAAATAAATTACCAGTAGATATTTTTTAATATTTTTATTAATGTAGGATCATGGTTTTATGGGCCATTTGAGAAAGATTCAGTTATGGAGATGAGTCTAGATATGATGCAAATCAAGGAATGAAAGCAATTGCAAACCTCAGCTAGTTGTTTAAACAATATAAAAGAAGTATTTAATTAAAGAGAGGCATTGCTATTCACTACAATAAAGTATATGCCCACAAAATGAAGACTATATCAAAATATTCAGAAAAAACAATAAAATCAAAGGTCAGAACAGATGTTGGAAAAAGCTTTATCTATAGTTCCGGACCTATCTGAGAAACAGAAAAAGATGGTCACTTCCCATAAGAAAAAAACGTATTTCGTTTTTATCTATTTTTCATGGATTCTGTCTAATCCCTATGGACTTTATATTAAATTGGCACAGTCTTGAGCAAGATGCACAGTCTTTACAAAAATAATTGATTCCTTCTATTTGCTCAGCAGATTCATTTTTTTTGGCACTTGGACATGAAATTAAAGAAGTTCCAGGAAAATACAATCATGCCTTTAAATGCAAGATCAAACAACCACATAAGAGCAAGCAAATAGTACAGACTATTAATAAAATTTCAATATGAGAGATGGTTCAATAGGCTATTTTAAAGTACTTTGTGGTTGAAAGTTTAATAATATAATTAATAATTAATCACATGATGATTAGACGTATAAAATAGGTCAGGAACAATCCTGTGCCTCCACTCCTCCTCCCTGCCTCTTTCTGTCTCCCAAAATAACAGAGCTAGATTATGCTTTACTTTGAGGTCAGTAAGTACTTTCTACAGAAAGACCCAACTGTAATATTATAATAATTAATCCTATGAAAATAGAAAGCAGACATCTGAAGTTCTAAATCCTACCCCAACACAAAAAAGGCGGGGCGGGGAGAGGAAAAACACTGTAAATGACAGTCTACACCGAGATAAACAAAATCAATTCAGCTCATAGGAAGCATTAAGAACTCCAGACATCTTGTGAATTCATGAGCTGCCTAAGATTTGCAGCCAATGCAAAATTATGACATGAAATGAATTTCTTTTCTACAACTTTTCCAAAGGTTATTAAAGTTAAATTTTATTTATAAAGTTTAAATACACTGTCTAACATAGTCTAATGAAATACCAGGCAGTAACATTCGACCCATTATGTCGAATGAAGAAGTGGGACAACAATTAATTTTCTTAACTAAACCTTATTTATCATCATTTTTATCAAAATAGTCAATGAATATTGAAATTCTATTGAGTACAACCACTGTGTTAAGCCTTTCATATGAATAATTTTACTTAACTGAAGATAGATGATCAATTTTTATTAAACCTAATCAAGTACCCATGACACTGAAACTACAAACAAGCCAAGTTTAATCATGCTTTTGTTATTCATGAGTTACTTTAGAGTCCTTCACTGACACAGTGCTTTAGAATGAGAATGTTCAGGCTAAGTCTTTTACTGACCCTTACCACACAGGATTTGTTAGGTTAAAAAAATCCTTTCTATCAGTATTGTCACCTATCTCTTTCTCATAAAAGCACACAGGCAGCATATGTAAAATAAAACTCAATCATTAGAATTTTTTCAATAATATACATTCTGAATAAATAAAACATTTTCAATTACAACATATCTTACAAATCACAGAACTTATAAGAAGATAATAAAAATTAATTCACTTAAAGTTTTAATAGTTTATCTGTTATTTAGTATTAAAAGCTGCATCATTGTGATATGCCTTTCATTTTATCCTTAAATGAACTGATTCCATATTGAACTATTAAGCAACTATAACACTATACTTTTCACATTATGTGTTTTTATAAGGATACACCTGATATTCTTCAGCCTCAGATTCTGGTTGAATTTTTTCCTTGGGTGAGAAATTAATAACAGGACAGACAACTTTCAGAGGGTGAGCTCTGAGTCCGGCCCCCACTCTTGCAATAACTTATTCATCTCTCATTGCTGTTTCTCTCTGGAGATTATGATTTTCTCTCAGTGTACTCTCTGGAACCAGAGTCCACTTTGCTCTCCTTAATCCTATACAGACCACATTCCAGTCCCTAACTCTGGTACATGCAGCAGGTACTACTACCATTCCCTACTTCTGTTGCTAGAATTCCCTGAAGCTGACTTCCAATCTACTTGCCTTCCATGTACTGCTGGGAGTCACATCTCTTGTTCCAGCACCTGGTCTCCAATTCCTCTCTTAGGAGAGACCTTTCTGAAAGCTCTGGCTAGTACTGTTATTTCCAGTAATACTGTTGTTATTTACTGACATAGACTTTAATCCTTCCATTAGCCTTCAGGAACTGTGAGGGCAGGAATGGAAGGTATTTTTCCTCTACTTAACTTTCTTATCCTAGGGTTGAATGCCATGTCTGGCCCTGAATGATGAATTTGCAGAGAGCCGATCACGTTCTAGGCACTACCAATACATACTCTACACAATAACAAGTAATTATATCTATTGACACTCTTATAATTGAGGATACTGAGACTCTGATAAATTAACAGCTAACAAGATAAATTAGCAGATCATAGTTAAGTATATAAGATTGGATTTACGACCACAACTGTCTGATTCCCAAGCTAATGCACTATCCATGATGCCATGATATCTTGTCCCCGGATGGGCTTCTGCTCTGCCTATTTTGCTGATCATTATTGAACCCCAGTTATGGCATTCTCACTGAGTTTTTCAATATCTCTAAGAGAAGACAGTTTAAAAATAATATTTCATTGAAAAAATGTGTGTGTATGTAAAATTAGCTGGCCAAATATGTATCTGCAAAGAATTATACTTTTGAAATAAAATTGAACTGTTCAGTGCTTTGGGTTAACAGCAATATCAATTCCTATAGGTGACCTGCATTCCAATTATTTTTATATGGTTCTATGATTTTCCATGATTCTACTCTTAAGAAAATGTAAATTCATCAAAGTCAGATATATCTCGCTTTGTAAAGATTATAGACCTACTTCTCTAGGGAAGTCAATTATAAATCTTTATCATCTGAATATCAAAAGTAATTTTTAAAGGAACTTTTCATCTGAGAGAGTTTTGGTATCTAACTGTTCTCATCCAAGTGACCAACTGATATAATTAGTGGCTATGTTTTAGTCTACTAGAACCCTGGAAAATCATTATAAACTCATGAAAAATAATCTGCAATACAAAGCAGTTGCTATTCTGAGGATGAATAAACACTCTATTGTACTTGAATGGAAACACCAGATAATCTGGAACCTTTTAAAGTTCATCTTTTTCCAGTCCTTTCTATTCAAAACATATAAGCCTAGACACCAAGCTTGCTTTTTGTACTATATTTTCTCTTTTACTAAAATTTAATTTTAGCAACCTTATATTTTAAGGCATGCCCTAATTCTTTTAATTCTCAGACTGAAAAAAGTGGGTGAAAAAAAATGGGTGAAAATACACAGATACTATATGTGAAAATATAGTACATAGCTAACCTTCTCATACCTGATGGAAAATTAATTTCAACAGTGTTGAGAAGGCCATGTCTTACATAGTAATTAAAGAAATAAGTTTTAAATACAATACTTTGTTTTGATTTAGAAATTTGACTACTTCTCTTTTACAATCAACATCACAACTCACGTCCACAGGCTTGCCATCTGAAGCTCGTGCGGTGATAACAGTCCTTCCTTGAATGTCCACAGCATCCTTTGCATCAGTATGCCGGCTTGCAATTAAATTACAATCCATATACAGTGAAACTCCCCAGGATTGTATACCAATGCCAAGTTTATGCCACTGACGATCAAACAAAGAACGGAGTTCTCGATTTTTAAACACGTAGTTCAACACTTCTCCCTCAGCAGCACGGAACATAAATTCTACCACCTTCTTTCCACCATCAACTACTATAGAAACCTGCAAAAATGCAAATTATCTTTAAATATTTTAAAATCAGTGTTTGAAATTATTAAAGCACACAAATAAAAACTCAGCATGTATGTTAGTATAACTGAGGTACTTAGTAAAATGTCTCAGATAACACCTGTGTCCTCCAGATTGGTTAACATAAAAGAAGAGCATAATATCCAGCTAAATAATGGTTTAACTCTGCAGTATTCTGGTGAATGTAATATGCTCCTTTCTTAACAGAACACCTAGGAGCGTGTGTGTGTGTGTGTGTGTGTGTGTGTGTGTGTTTCTGTTTGAGTAAGTCAAGAATTAAATGCTACTGATTTTATAAGACTAAGAACATGAGCACTTTGATACCATTGTAATTAACCCAGTTATTAATAACAGGAAAGGAGCAAAGAGAAGGCCAGATATTATAGCCATGCCATTTAGACAGCTTCACCAGGAAGCTGCAACTTCACACTCCCCAGAGGACCAACAAAGGGGAGATAGACACATAAATTTGGGGTGACACAGGGAAGATGCTTACTGTTAGTCATACCTGAGAACAACCGTCATTGGCCAGAATGGGCTTGGCCACTGCAAGGGCAAGACATTTGGGATATTTAATCCCCTGAACAAAAGAATTCACTCCCTTGGTTCTTCTTACTGCTCTTGGCATTATTGGGACTTGTGTGACTCTGGGTTTGTGGCACTCTCCTGCATTTGCCCACATGGCCAAGGGCCATGGGAACCCCACACAAATGGACTAATGGACTGTAACTAGCCTGATGCTGAACTAGACCTGACTCAACCATGGAAAGGAAACTTTGGACACTGGCTCTGATTTTAGCTTTATGGAAGGGATGTAATTCTATAGAAATAAAGCTTTCTACTATATCTCATCCTCCCATAGGGGTCTCCAGAATGCTTATTCCAGTGGTACCCCCAAGAACCCCATTCCTACTGATAATAATTTCTCTTGAATTGGAAGTTGAGATCAACTTCTTTAACCTTAGATGATTTGCATGGTGCAGAGAAAATGCATTTTCATAGAGGACAGACTTTTTCAGTTTGGTTCATCTTTTCATCATAAAATTATAACTGTATTAACATATTAAAAGATCATTCCAATGAATGTGTATAGAAACAATCATAAATGTATGGTGCCAACAAGTAATAGTAATGTTCATCTCCCCTTACTGGAGCACCCACAAGCCATCTCTTTGACAAGTATTCCTAGATTCTTGTTCTCTCCATCCCTCATTTTGGGCAGCTGTCCTTCCCTGTGATTCTGTAGTCTCCACCTAAATCTGAGCTTACCTCCATCACTGCACTTGTCACACTGTATTATGCTCTAGTAAGCTGTTTTTCTAGATGACATTCCCTTACACCATGTGCTCCTGAGGGCAGGAATTACACTTTTTAAAACTCTTATCTTTGTCACTAACTAGCATATAGCATGTGTTTAAAACATTTTTACTTAGGGCATCAAAATTAATATCTCCTCTCTTAGTTCACTAAGGATTTTCAGATTAAACAATGAACAGCTTTTAAAAATAATACATAATATCTGAAATAATCACAGGTAAGGTATCAGTGAAGTGGACTTAGTGTCAATGAAGCAATTGTGAAGGAAGGGACATTTGAGTGTCTTTAGACAAAATATGAATCTAGAAGTAAATAGGAAAACTAATATTGTCTCACCTACCAGACTCCTATATTACAGATTTCAGCAAGATCATGCTCACTGTGAGAGTACCCGAGTTTCCCTGTTGATGGCTCCTCTAAAGGACAGAATGTCTGGATGCTCCCAATTTGCACACACAGCTCCAGGGTTCTCTTGGCCTAAGCACCACTCCCTGGTTCCTTACCTGTGGCATGTTCTGCTGGTTTAAAACCTGCCATAGAAACCACCGTTCCTTCTTAGTGCTTCTTCGTACACGAAACATGGCTGCTATAGCATACTCCTCAGGAAGGCCTTTGGGAAATATCTTACTGTGGGAGGAAAACAGAAAGATTGTGGGAAAACTGAAGAAGGCAAGGAAAGAAAATCTAGGTCTGAAGTTCTACATAACACAATATCTTGGTCTTATTTTTCTCCATAAATTTAGAATTTATTATGCATTTTTATAGTAATCTACTTAGCAGATGTAGGGAAGCAACAAGCTTATATAATTGTAATTTTTGTTCTTTCCCTTTTTTATATCTTCTGGTATGATACAGTGAAAGCTCAGGGTATATAAAAGCAAGCGAGTAGGCTACAGTACTACATTATGATATGGCCTTACTCAACAAGATGTTCCAACAGAGGCGACTCTCAGAGCTCTCTGCAGTTTGGCAAACAGTAGAGATTTATAAAGGAACAAGCAGTACCTTTCAGTTTTGTCAATTTAGAGAAGTACAAAGCATTTCAGAGAACACTGCTAACATGTGTATTTTCCAAAGGATAAACTTAATCATATTAAACTCCTGCAAATAAGTGCCTAATACTGACTTCCTAGTATCAACTTAAGACTCTCTCTCTCTCTCTCTCTCTCTCTCTCTCTCTCTCTCTCTCTCTCTCTCTCTCTCTCTCTCTCACACACACACACACACACACACACACACACACACACACAGAGACACAAAACTAAAACAGAGGTTTTAGCTTATTTTTCATTCCTAAGGAAAATAAAATAAGCAAATTCTTACTAGATAGCAGAGAAAAGCCAAAAACCAACTATCCTTCTGACTTACCTTATTTCTTAGTCTCCCTGGACTCATGAAGAAACTCAGGGAAAAAAATAACAATGAATATGCCTTATATCTAGACGTTCGTGGGAAAACAAGGAGAAACACATTCCTCCATGCTGAGTTTTACATTTATCTGTATTGTATGTAAAAACTGCAAGGCAGGAATTTTGCTTCTCCTTTAAAAAATCATGAAGAATAGTAGGTAAGAATTCTCTTAAGGACTACCATAGCCAGAAGCTGTTTACACAAATAAAACACCATGCACTGAGATGCCACTTTGAGTATTACACTAAGGTATACTAAAACTGCCAACTAACTACTGAAACTGACAAACTGTCATGGAGAATTCCTGACTTTTGGTTTTACTTTTTGTGTTAAAAAGTAAACATGTAGTAGGGCAATCAAAAAAGTAATATGAAAAAGCTGTGCTGGCCTGAAGTTCTTATTTACTTACTGGGTTTAACACATGCACACATTTATGGGCATATACATAGTATCCCAAAAATGTATACACACTTTAACAGCTGATAGCTTTATTTTGAAAATTAAATGTATTTTAATAAACACTGCCTTTATAATTATTCAAAGTGGGTATATACAATTTGGGGGGATAACATATATTTATATATACCCATGTACATATTATATATGTATTCTCTAGTTTTATCTTCCTCTTTGAGGGTATACTAAAAAGAGAGAGAAAAAAGAGGTAACCAACTTTATTGCATCTACATTATTATATCCCATCTTAAGTGAAAAATTGATTAGCAAATCATGTGTTTTCCAGTGCATCAAAATAAAAGCAAGATTCTAAAATTGTTTATTCTCTGAAAAGACACCAGTATTAAACTAAATTTTATAATGACCATCACTGTTCTGGTTTAAGTAATGTTGTTCATTAAAAATCAAACAAAACCAGGCAAAGTAGAAATGAGAAGTGAAACCAAAACATGAACTTCCAAGTGGAAATTTTGAACAAGTAAGTTGCATTAAAACTCTTTTAGAAAGAAAACCTCAACCCATACAGCAGGTCCCCCAACCACTACTACCTGCAATAATAACTTGTATCTCCTCCTTGCTTCCAAGTCCTGCCTCCTTTATCCCACTCTCCACCTTGATGCTCTTAGGATCATATCTTTATCTCAACTTTTATAAAATTTGACATACTATTCCCTGGACTTTTTCTTCCATTCATTACATTGAACACACCTTTCAATATGGGTTGTACATACTAAGAAAAAATTTTTGTAAGTTTTTTTATTTTTATTTTCTCCATATCATTTTCTCTTCTCCCTCTTTGAGGAGCTCCTCTTTTAGACAATTATTTAACATCTATATTAATGACCTAATTTTCTTACTTTTTCTCTTATATTTTTCCATCTCCTTATTTATTTTACTTTTTGGCTACTTCCCAATTCAACATCAATTTTTTTTATCCCCCCTCAAAAAAATTCTCCTTTGTTCTCTTTTGCAAACTATCCTGACTTCAGTATTTCAAACCTCTAACGTTATCAATTTGGTGGGCTTTTACCTGTTTTTCTCTGCATGTCTCCATTTGCAGAGAAAAATGTCTCCATTTCATCCAAGTTAGTTTTTCCTATTTAATATCTTGGCTTCTCTCTTCCATGTTGTAAGTTATACTCTAATCCCTGATGATTCGCTGTAGTCCATGTATATTTAAGAATAAAACACTGAAACTTCACAAAGTTTATGCATGCTGGCACAGTGTATCAATGAACCAGCCTTACTGTGAAGCATGACCAACTGATGGATTTCATCGAGAATCCCTCAAATGTTAATGTAGGAAGATTATGTCTCTAGGGACATGCAGTTTCTCTATAGAGTCCTGGTATTTCCCACTTTAAAATAAAATAGAATCCTTCTATTTACCTCTTCCCCACAGGTAAACATTATTCACCTGACCGAAGACATTCTGGGAGCAGGATGGGTGTGGGGGATTCCCACAATTCAGTATAGAATTTTACTTTATTCCTCTGTTTTTGGTGCCATGCCTCTTTCTTGTGCTCAACATCCTGCTTATCCCCAGCCTAGAGGCTCTCTGGCTCAATTACTCTCAAGAATAAACCTCTCAACTCTTGTCTAATTTGATGAGGAAAAATAAGATAACTAACCTGGAGACCTCATTTTTACACATACATACACCCTCACCAGCTTCTGCAGAGACTGGTTACCCCAATGATAAGTCTCCCAGGTGCCTGATGAGGTAAACTGGCCCACATCTCATGAGTATTCCCCAACCTGCAATACATAGGTTCTAACTTCCCATCTTTTGAGTCAGTTATCAGTCTTTCAACTGTTTTCTGTCTTCTAAGAATGTATTATAGACCTTCTTTCTCCATTGCTTCATCTCTTATTGTAGTCATATTTACATTTAAAAAGATTAAAATTCCTTTTAAGTCTTCAACTTTTACCTCTCTGACGCCCCCTTTTTTTCTTGGTTTACAAATATACTCATGTCTTCCCCCTTGCTATAAAACAGAAAAAACTTCCTTCAATCTTGCTAAACCATTATACTACTTCCTGTCTAACCATCAAACTTCTTTAATGAATACTCTGAATATCTATATTGTCACAATCCACTTAGCCCTTAACCCTCCTGCATTTTTTAAAAATATTTTTTTATTGATTTCAGAGAGAAAGAGAGAGGGAGAGAGAGATAGATCAATGAGAGAGAATCATTGATCAGCTGCCTCCTGCATGCCCCCCACTGGGGATCAAGCCAGCAACCCGAGTATGTGCTCTTGATCAGACTCAAACCCAGGACCCTTCAGTCTGATGCTCTATCCACTGAGCCAAATTGGCTAGGGCAACCTTCCTGCATTCTAAAAGCATTCCCAATCAGTGAATCCACTCCCTCTTCTCAATCCTCATTTCCCTCAATCTTTGTGAAGGTTTTAACACAGAAGACATCCTTTCTTCATAGATATAAACCAACTACATAGCTATAGGGCCCAGCAAGGATACTGGGATTTTAGCTTCCTGATGTTCTTTAACTATCCTAGTCACCTATTTGCTCCCAGCATATAGAACAGTGGCTACCCAAAGTATGTACTCAATAAATATTAAATGAATCAAGCTATAAACTGAATTCAGGTATAAGCAATATAAAAACAAAACACATGGCCGAAACCGGTTTGGCTCAGTGGATAGAGCATCTGCCTGCTGACTGAAGGGTCCCGGGTTTGATTCTGGTCAAGAGCATGTACCTTGGTTGCAGGCACATCCCCAGTAGGGGGTGTGCAGGAGGCAGCTGATCGATGTTTCTAACTCTCCATCCCTCTTCCTTCCTCTCTGTAAAAAATCAATAAAATACATTTTAAAAAACAAACAAACAAAACAAAAACAAAAAACACATGGCCCTCTCAGTCTAGCTTTAGTTTTCAATCTTGGATAGATATGTGCATTATATAAAATTTCCACTTTCCCCTTAAGTCTTTTATAGGAGAAACAAATACAGCAAGTGAGTTCATAACAGCAACTGACACTTGTCCTAACATAGAGGACACTTGTGCAGACTGAGAGAAACTGAGAGTCCAGTCCATCTACAGGGACCAACTGCTATTTAGCTCCAGCCAACTTGACCATGTGGGAGTGTAGACTGAGTTTTGCCAGATCATGCCATTTTTGAAGATATGCTAAATACCCACATTTTTATCTAAAAAGTTTAGAGTTTTAACTTTGGCAATTATTTTAGGATCATATCTTTATCTCAACTGTTATAAAACTTGACATACTATTTCCTGGACTTTTTCTTCCATTCATTATATTGAGCACATCTTTCAATAGGGGTTGTACAAACCAAACATTGTGCAAACCAAACAAAAACAGTGACTGCTAGTTCGCAACCTTGGACCTACAAAAATGTTTGCTCTATGCCCACTATGCGTAGAGCACTGTGAGGCTTACAAAGATGGGAAAAGGAAGGTCTTTACCGTAACTGCTACTTAAAATTGGCTGGGAGAGGAAAACATACACAGAAAATCTAAGAAGTAATATAAATTGGTAGAGAGTGGGGACATAGAGTTCATAGCCAAAATTAGAAGTAAAGGTGCAAATGGAAAAACTAGTGTTGGGAATGGGGCTCCTTATAAAGCTCTATACCAGCAGGATGGTTTCGGCCCTTCTAAATGTATTGAAACTTGTTTTATGACTTAACAAATGGCTTATCCTAGAAAATGTCCTATGTATACGTAAGAAGAATGTGTATTCTGCTGTTGCAGGGTGAAATATTCTATTGTCTCTTAGGTCTAATTGGGTTATATATTTGTTCAAGTCATCCATTTCCTTATTGAGATTTTGTCTAAAGTTCTATCAATTTTGAAAATGGGGTACTGAAGCCTGCAACTATTATTGTTCAATTGTCAATTCCTCCCACAAATTCTATCCGTCTTTGCTTCATGACTTTGGGGGCTTTGTTGTTGGGTGCATAAGTGCTTATAATTGTTATACTATCTTGATGAATTGACACTCATCATTATCAAAATGGCTTTCCTTGTCTCCTCTAAAAGCTTTTTCTTAAAGTCTATTTTGTCTAATATTTGTTCTGTAGACTGACTTGTGCCTCCTCAAAATTCATATGTTGAAGCCCAACCCCAGTATGATAGTATTGGGGATGAGGACTTTGGGAAATAATTAGGTTTAAATGAGGTCACAAGGATGTGGTCCTGATGATGAGATTAGTGCCCTTATAAAAGGAGACCACAGAGCTCCCTATCTCTCCCTTTCTCTCTGTCTCTTTCTCTCAGCTCCCTCTGTGCCATGTGAGGACACAGAGAGAAGGTGGTGATCTACAAGTTATATAAAGGGCCTTTACCAGAACCCAACCATATTAGCATCCTGATATCAAACTTCTAACCTCCAGAGCTATGAGGAATAATATTTTAAAAAATATATATTTTTTTATTTCACAGAGGGAGAGAGAGAGAGAAACATCAACAATGAGAGAGAATCACTGATCAGCTGTCTGGGATCAAGCTTGCAACCCTGGCATGTGCCCTGTCCAGGAAGTTTCCTCCTGGCTCATAGGTCGATGCTTGACCACTGAGTGATACCGGCCTGGCGAGAAATAAATTTTTGTTGCTTAAGCTACCCAGTCTATGGTACCTTGTGAATCCCAAGCTGACTAAGACAAAATAATACATTGTTGTTTTAAGTCACTAAGTTTTGCAGTAGTTCGTTTCAAAGCAAAAAATAATGAAAACACCTTAGTGTAGCCACTCAAGGTCTCTTTCAATTTCTGCTTTCATGATATGTCTTTTTCCCTCTAACTTTTTTTTATTGATATAAAATATATTCATTTTAAGTGTGGAATACAGAAATGTCAAGGAACTTTTAAGTAACTTTTAGTAATTTGAACCATATATCTCTATTCTTAGTGAAAAATGAAAATACCCCATAGGAGGTTTTATGTGTAGTAAACCAGGTCTTGAATGGTCTATATTGAAAGACCCTAACACCTGTCTTGTTTAGACAGCATGTAGATGAACTGTGCATTCTTTTTTATCTGTTCTGCAAATCTTTGCTTTTTTATTTAAGTGTTGAATATTTACCTATAATAATAAAAGTGTAATATGCTAATTAGACCAGATGTCCTTCCGGACAAAGTCAGAGCAGCGAGGGAAGCCTGGGTAGGTGCCTGAGGGAAGCCAATGCTGGCAGCTGGGGGAAGGAAGGCCTGCTCTCGCACAAATTTCATGCATCGGGCCTCTAGTATTGAACATAATTGCTGCTAAAGTAGGGTGTCACACAGATATCTGTGGTTCTGTTCATTTTTCCTCAGTCTTTTTTTTTCCTGTTTATACTACTAAATCACTCAATCGACTTATCTTCCAGTTCTCTGACTCTTTATTCTGCAACTTCTAATCTGTTCTTGAAGCCTCTTATAAAGCTTTCTTTTCTGTTATTATAATTTTTAACTGCAAAATTTTGATTTCCTTTTTCTTAATAATTTCTATTTATTAGTATTTTCTATTTGGTGAGACAATAGATGTATACTTTCCTTTAGTTCATCAGAAAGTTTCCTGTAGTAAATTGAACATAGTTCATATAGCTGACTTAAAGACTTTGCCAAGTAAATTCAGTGTGTAGATTTCCTCAAGAACAGTTTCTACTAACTGCTCTTTGTATGGACCATAGTTAATTTTGTTTGCATGTCTTAAAATTTTTTAATTAAAAAAATAGACATTGTAAATAATATAACATGGCATCTCTGGGAATCAGATTATTCTTCACCCATTGGTGATTTGCTGTTGTTGCTATTTATCTTTGTTGTCAGTGTTGGTGCTGCTTGTTTGCTTGGTCATGTTCCTAAACTAACTTTTCAGAGTATGCACTCTGTCATGTGCGACCCACTGAAGTCTGCTCAATTAATATAGTGGTCAGTTAATAACTGAACAGTTAAATGCTTATGACCTATAAAAATCCCAGTCTCTGTTGTGGGATTACATATGCATGTTGGAGAATGCCTTCAATGCTCAAGCAGGCAGTTTATAAATCTCCTTAGCCTTCACTTTATGCTTGTTCAGAGCTTTAAATCTGGCCAGAGCTACAAGCTTAGAGCCTTTTCAAATTTGGTGGGGAGAGGGAGGCGTTGTTCCCACAAAGCCCTTACATACACATAGCTATCTGGATTCCCACAAATATGCTGGAGCTTTCTAATGATTTCTGTGGGCATTTCCTTTAACATTTTTTTTATCATCTTCTCACTTGCCCGAGTTGTTAAGTGTTGTCTTGGGCAGCTGCGAAGTTATACAATCACGATTATTTTCATCAAATGCCAGTGGAAATACTGTCCTTACTAAAAAGCTCTGAGTTAGGTCAAATAAAGATAATCCCTATGCGCAGTTATACTTTCCAAGGAACTACCAGTCAGGTAAAATAATGAAAGTTCTATAGAAATGGGGTTCTTATTGACCTCCAAACCCATTCTTCCTTCTCCAATGGTTGCTAGGCTGCTAGCTTGCACTTGAGATTATAAAGTTGTTGTTTTTCAAGCCCACCATTATGTAGGGGATAGAGGAATGTAAATAGGACAAGTTACATGCCTAGTTAAAGCTTGCTTAGTTAATTTCCAGAGTCCTGGTTTTGGGCGTTTTTGCCTCTATTGTCATTGTTTTTATGAATGAGTGCATTTTCTAAGCTCTTTACTTTGCCATTCATCAGTAACACCTATTTGGACCTTTTAGTTTAGCCCAACTACAAGTTGCTCGCAGCCAAGAGAACGGCTGAGTAAACACCTCTTGAAGCAGAACATGTAGATGAATCCTATTCATACTTCTGACGCACATCATCATGAGAAATAATACATTGTTGTTTTAAGTCACTAAGTTTTGCAGTAGTTCGTTTCAAAGCAAAAAATAATGAAAACACCTTTCTCCTCACTTTCTATTTAAGATTATATCTATATAAGCACCTATCACATCTTAGCAAGAGATAGCCAACTCTTCAAAGGCAAAAACAACATTAAATCTCTCTTTGTATCAACCACAAAACCTAAGTGCAGTGCCAACAGGACACTCAATAAGTATTTGTAAAATGAATGACTGATGCAGCAAATAAAACCGATGACAATATAGTTAATTTTGATATGATTCTACAATACCACATAAATAAAACTTGATAGTAGGGTAATATCATGTAAGGAAAAATATCCTATAAGTAAATTACATCTAGAAAATTTATACTTTACAAAATTAATTTTCATTTGTAATGCTAACAGCAAGACACCCATGAAAAACACACATGGTGTCTAAATAAGACAAAGGAAAATTGGGCAAAAATAAAAAGTATCCCAAATCAATCATATAGAAAAGATTCCTTTATTAACTTTTGGTCGAGAATATGTTTGTATATTTTCAGAAAACAACTCCAAGACCATGTGGATTCCTGCAACAGAGAGGAATTGACAGGTCTCCTCCAACTACGAAGACAAGAGGAAAAAATAGTCCAGAGATGGAAGACGCTGACGACGCCTTGCCACGCGAGCAGTCAGCAGCTGTGCATCGCTGCAGGTTGCCTAGGACCAAACCAGAGAGGGTAGGACCTGCATTGCCACCATGTGCACACCATCCAGATATCATTGCTGACATGTACACATAAGGAACTGTTTGACATTGAAACGGGGACTCAGAACTGTTGGACATTGAAATTGGGACTCAAACATTTTGTTTTTGTTATTATATGTTTATTTCTAGTCTGCAGAGGCAAAATTTTTTAAAGGAAAGAAATGGGGGAAAAATAGATACAGAGGCAAAGAAGCATTGAACAGACTGTCAAACTACAGCGGGGAAGGCAGGGGAGGTTGGGCGGGGGGCGCTGTAAGAGATCAACTGAAGGACTTGTATGCATGCATATAAGCATAACCAATGGATACAAGACACTGGGGGGGGTGGGGGCCGGGCAGGTGAAAGCATGTACTGGGGGGTAGGGGAGACCGGGGGGGGGGGGGAGGCCAGTGGGGGGGGGGAAGGAGACATATGTACTACTATTTGTAATACTTCAAACAATAAAAAAAACTTAATATAGGTATTTTTCAATAATTTAAAATCTCATTCAAAAATTGAAAATACTTATATCACATGAAAAGATTCTTCTGTGACAAAATATAATAAAGCAAAATATTAATAATGTTAATACATAATATAGTGTTAAGATAATACATTGAAATAAATTTAGTAATGTTTAAAGAAAAATTAACTGTTCTTAGCCTGTTTATATTGGATAAAAATCTTTATAATTACTATACTTCCCTTTCAGGAATTTGTGATCTGTTTTCAAGGCCAAAATTGAGTTTGCTTGCCAAGACTGTAATTTTTGAAGAAAAATTTCTGTTTTAAAAATAATGTTACAAAATATATCTGCTCTTACAGACTATGTTTCTAATTTATACCATGCAAGCACAAACACTGTGACAGAAAGATTCTCTAGGTCTTGCCAAAGTTTCTATTATAAAAGAGGCCATATTGGATTACTGGTCTGTTACCAGAGAGATATAATGACAGCTTGCTATGTCTAAGATATCCAGGGTTGAATATTTTTCAATGGAGTGTAATTTCCTATAAGAAATTCTATCCATTGCTTTTTCAGTGATACTCCCATTAACAAAAATATTGTTGATCTGTATTTGCCAAACTCATTCATATATATATTCGGGTAGAAATTCTCAATGAAATAGTTTCTCCTTTCCCTTCCACTTTATACACTGTCAATGGAAAATTCATCCATGTAAATTAATATTAATATATATTTGAAGAGCACAAAGCTTTGTGAAATTTAAGTGTAATTAAATTTTTTCCCATTGTCTATTTTTCTTGTCATTAATCAAAGTCACCTAAATATTTGGTGAGGTATACCAAATTAACAACATGTTTAATCTAAAATTGATTTTTTAAATGGGACTAATTAAACTCACAGAGAGCCAAACTCCAGACATACCAAGTTATACAACGGTGCCAAAAAAAAATGCCACCTGTAGAATCCTCTTTACATTACCCCCTGAGAAGGCTAGTCCAATCTGGAGTGTCTTTGAAGGCTTGTAATTTACACACTTTAAACTCCTTTGAATTTTTAACTTATTTCAATATTGAAAATACATAGTTTTCACCTGCTCTCTAATGTTCTCTGTGTATAGCAGCACTCTGTTTAATCATAAAGGAGAAGAAAACACTATTAAACTGTAGGGGAAGTGGCAGAAGATCGAAATGGGACTCCTTACAATGACCAGCTATGGTGGAAGGCCATGTCTAGACCTGATAATCAGTACCAGTGAGACGCTGACCCCAATAAAAAGTTGATGGCACAAAGACCTTAAAGTCACAATGCTTCCCCTCTTGGTGTTAACATTAAGAGAGATTTTTATTTTCTTCTTTATATTTTCTCTATTTTCAAATTCTTGCAATTTGCATAAATTGTACTAATTGTCTTTTAAAAAACACTACTAACCTTTAAAATGACCTATTAATTAATCTTATATTCTCCCAGGACAATCATGAGGAAGAATTAACACTAAAATATTATTTTTGCTATTATGAGTAAAAAAAAAATCATAAAAGTCTATTAATTCCCAACTTATTGTCTTCATAATGAGTAAGTCATAAGGCATTAAGAAAAGATGATAAAAACTTCAAATGAAAATACACTTTTCTTAATATCTTCTCCATATACTTCAAACAGAATATGTGACTACAAAGTATTAGGACTTGTATTTATGGAGTTGGATAAAAATTAATGTCTTATTAACCATGAATAAATTCACTGTATCAGATTTTAAGAATGGGTTACATTTGTAAATAGCATATTAACTACATTCTCTAGATTTTTCTTTCTCACTTGACTAATGAAAAATCCTTTCCTGGTCAAAATTTATTTAAAATTATTAGGAAATAAAGTAAAATGATGATGTCTAAAAGGTATCTATATAATATGAAAGATATTGGCATGAGATGGAGGAAGCATACACTCTGTGTATGTATAATTGATATTAAATAGGATTCTAAAACCATTGTCTTTTGTATATATGGTTATAAATTCAGAGATACTGACATTCTCCTTAACTATGAAGTACTTTCACTGTCAAGCCAAAACACCTAATATTCTACTATTAGAACTTTCTTCCACCCTGGAAAATGCTTGTGTTTATAAAATAAAAGCTCTGTTACCATTAAAAATTAAAATAGGTGCTAGAAACCAGTCACACATTACTAACAAAATGTCTTATCATTAATTCTCACCATAGAAAGCACAGAACTGGGATCTATAGGGACTGTCACAAAGCAAGGAAGTTTAAATGGGGAATGTGTAGAGAGAGAAATAAATCCAGAGCAGGAAATACACCTGAGTTAGCTAGACCAAGGCTAACATTGTTGTGAGCCCTGAGTGACAAAAGGGTCACCTTGAGCCAGTGGAAGCATGGGAGGAAAGTTCCTGAAAAAAGGAGGTAAGGCCAAAGGGGAGATGTAACCAAGATAAACCTTGACCATTGTCCTTGCCTCTGCTGTGGACACACATATCTAAGTCTCTACTTGGTATCTCCACTTGGATATTAAAGGCACCTTTTAAAAATTGAAACTGAACTTAATGTTTTCTATCAAACACATCCCTTTATGAGGATTCCACATCTTAATAAAAGACACGGCCATTCACCTAGGTGCTCCAGACAAACACCTAAAAGTCATTCTTGGTTTTTGCCTTTATTATCCTCCATGCCATACAATCTATTGGCAAGTCTTATTGTCTGTACAACCATCATAGATCCTGATTCTGCCCACGTCTCTTCAGTTCCACTATCGCTCCCTAATCCATGGTGCCACCATTCTTGGGACCCCTGTTATAATGTGCTCTCCCTCTTTCTCCTCCCTTAAAGTCTACCCTGCACAGAGCAGCTAGAATGAGCCTTTAAAATGTAAAGTGGACGAGGTCCCTTCCTTATAATTTTCCTACAGTGTCCCCTGGGTCCTATAATAAAAGGCGCATCCTAGATCATGGCTCACAGAGCCTAATGTGCTCTGACTCCTGCCTTCCTCTGACACATCATCTCCTATTTCTGTCTTGGTGTGGCACCCACACTCCAGTTACAATGACCTGAATTTGGTTCCTTGAACACACCAGGTTCATTGAGGTCTTAGGCCTTTATACTTCCTGTTTCCTCTCCTGGGATGGCCGTTCCCAGAAGTCTTCACTTAGATGGGTCTCCTCACTACTCAGGTCTCTAATGTCACTTCCTCTGAAAGGTCTACAGTTGTCCTCACCTCATTCAGTACCTAGCACCTTGTTTTATCTGATTCATAGGCTTAAAACTACTCAACATGTTTCTTACATGTACTGGTTTATACATGTATTGCCTGTCTCCAGCAACTACATGTGATATCCATGGAAACAGGAACTCTGCCAGACTTGTTGCTCAGGACCAGTGGTTCTCAACCTTTCTAATGCTACGACCCTTTAATATAGTTCCTCATGTTGTGGTGACCCCCCCCCAATCATAAAATTATTTTTGTTGCTACTTCATAACTGTAATTTTGCTACTGTTATGAATCGTAATGTAAATATCTGTTTTCCTATGGTCTTAGGTGACCCTGCTACGGTTCTCAACCTGTGGGTTGCAACCCACAGGTTGAGAACCGCTGCTCTAGACTAACACTGGGCATATAAGAAGTACTCCTAACAATTTATTACATTCATGAAAAATCCATAACGATGCCTATGAGCAGTCATAATAGGTCCCAAACACTTATATCCCATATAAAATATGTTAGCTTGCATCATGCCTTAAAGTTAAGGCCTCACGAGGCTGTGCTTCATCACACTCAGCAGGAAACAGCCAAAGGAAAAACCAAGCCCTATGGGGTTCTATAGCAGGTTAATAAAAAAGCTGACACAAAACAAGTCTGGGAACAAACACAGTCAGTATTCTTACTTTCAAACACAAATTGAAAGTCTCTACAAAATGGACTAGCTGCCCCAGGAAGACTTCACCCAAAAGTGTGCTTTGGCAGAATTCTCCAGTCCTCGGAAATGTTTCAAGACACCCCACATAATAGTTCCCTGTAGTTCTACACTTCTAATGCTGAAAAGAACCTTAATAGTGATTTAGATCAACCATCTTACTTCATAAAAGAGAAATTAAAGTCACAATTGTCAAATAACTGCTCCAGCATCACTTCACCAGACAGAGGTCAGGATGGGACATGAACTCTTAACTCCTAATTCCAAGTCATTTTTTTCTGGTATATCAAGTTACTTGCATCCTCTGGGTTAAGAATAAATTTCCCTCATTTTTTTCCAACCAGACTTAAAAGTAATGTTTTTGGGACTATAAGGGAGAAAATCAATCTACTTTTCTGAGTATTGGGTAGAGTAGGGGGGAGGTAAATAAAAATATAAAACATTAATTTCAAGAAATGAATAATAAAAATGTTTACAATCATACTGTAATAGTAACAACAATAAATCATATTTTGGGCTCTAAGCAAAGTACGCATTGTGACATTTGCAAATTCTAAGTGACAGTGACCCTGAGGGATAGATTCTTATAGTTCTTTCCCCTAATGATACTTTGAGCACAGATCAGGAAGTGTTGTGCCCAGATTTCGTGATCCCCAAAGACCACCAGGGAGCCGAGTCCAGTGCAATAGCAAAGAGCCTTTATTAGCTGGCCAGGCGACTGCTCTGCCATTCTCCACGCAGGGAGTCCAGAGAACAGCCTCCCCTACCCTTTGTGCAGGACCACTTTTTAAGCACATTAACCACATCCTGTTCTTGCAGAGCAAGTAACCCAAGACAAAACAGTTTTTCCCAAGCAACGTCAGAGTCATGCCATTGATGACCATGTTATTCACAGGGTCATCCTGTTCTTCAGAAAGCTGACAGTGTTCTATGAAAGAAGGCCTACATGCTGCGAAGGGGCCATGAGACCGTATCTCAAGGCCTGGCCTGGTGTCAGCACTGACAACTCTATCTGGGGCATAGTCCACAGCCTCAGTAGTGCTCAAAAATTCCCACTCTCCAAAAGAAGTATCGCAAACCACACAGTAATATCTTTAAAATAGGGATGCTGTCTGCTGGGTTTTAGGAAAGAGATGCATGCTATAGAAGGTGATTACCAATCACAAATATTTTCTACATAATTCCTTAGAGGTCTTTTCTCAGAAAGATTAGGATTTCTCACCAAGCATTTTTTTAAATAAGTGCAGTTTTCAGGAAGTAGTGAGAATTATGAAAATAGTTTATATACCAATAACCATGTAATGTGAAGAAAAGTTTGAAATATTCTGATAAAAATTGCCTCTGTGTTTATCCTACTGGTGAGAAGCAATGTATCAGGAAGAACATCAATAGAATGGTAATCTAACTAAAAAGACAAGTAATTCCTTAAAATGTGAAAATCAGCATCACAAATGTGACTATTTCAAATGATTGTGGAAAGAAAGAGAACCCTTAGCACTGAGGCTACATTAATATTTTCCTGGCATAGGAATCAGTGTTAGCTTCCATTCCATTCATCCCCTGAAGTGTGAAATCAATGCCTAACACAGCTAGCTAGTCACAACGCGAAGTTAATGAAGGTGAAGTGTCTGGTCTCTCAGGGACAGAAGGATGTTAACTGAACAAATAATGGGCATTCCTGGCTGTCCCAATTAATGACCAACCAAGTAGAACTGCCTTAGAGGGTCAACTACTTGCTCATACTCCCTTCCAGATGGGGAGTAGCGCAAGCATGGCAAAGCCATGGAAAACCACAAATGTTAAAAAATAATTCACTCTTTTAAAGTACATGCAAGTACTTATTAAAAAGTTGTTTTACGAGAGATGAAATCAAGGAGTAGATCTCATTTATTCTCTACAACTAGGCCCTGGTGGTTTGCTGACAAGAAAAATAAAGACCATAATGAAGCTCATACAGTTCTTGATTTCTTAATATCTCTCCCTATATAAAAGCCTAAGCGACTGTCCAACTGTTCAATCATCTGACCGGTAGCTATGATGTGCAATGACCACCAGGAGGCAGACACTTTGACCAGTAGCTATGATGCACACTGACCACCAGGGGGCAGATGCTCAACGCAGGAGCTGCTGACCTGCAGTGACTTGGCGGCTGCAGTTCTCAGGTGACATACCCAGAACCAGAGAGGAGGGAGCCTGATTCCAGGGTGTATCACCCGAGAACCATCCTCTCGCAATCTGGGACCCCTCAGGGGATGTCAGAGATCTGGTTTCAGCCTCATCTCCACAGGCCAGGTCAAGGGACCCCACTGGTGCACGAATCCGTGCACCAGGCTTCTAGTATTAAATAATTGGTAATTTCATTATACAGTAAATTCAATCTGATGTATTTATCCCACATTTCTAAAAGAAGCATAGTTTGTAATGTGGCAAGTAACATGCCTGTCTCAGGCACAGGAAATATAAAGAATAAAACCCAACTATATCATGAGAGGATAAGGAAGAAACACCCAGGACTACCAGTTTCTTTTTTGTTCTTTTACCTAAGTAATAAGGAATGTGTTGCAAGGAGTGAAATGTGTAAAAAAAAAAAAATGTCTATTAACAAACTTTCACAATGTTAGTTCTCATAAACTGAAAAGCAAGAGGACACAATTATTGTACAGAAATTTCATTTTGTAAATCGTGTTCCAAAAATCAAGTGTAATATACTAGTACATTTATTAAACAAAGTATTTAAATAGTTTACGTACTAATTATAATGGTTCCAGAGGTAATTCTTCAAATAGCTCATAGCATAAGCCTTGAAGCAAGGCCTTTTTTTAAAAATGTTATTTCGGTAGAGCCAAACTGAGTTTTCCAGATCATATTTAGCAAGCCTAACCTTTTTTTTTACTTTGAAAATTAAATTAAAAAATCTATTTTTAAATATCAAGAATTGGCTTCCAAATTAATTATTCCATTCTAAATAAGCGTGAAGCAGGGTTTATGAAGAACTTCCGTATTTACAAGTATCAATGGGGCCTTTGACTTGCTGAATATCTTCCAGGAAGAGAAATAAGATACAAGTTACATTTCCTGAGAGTGAAGTGAGAGATGCTTGGAGTTTATAGTAAGTCATTTCTTTCCCAGCTGACATCCACCATCACCTGTCACGTTACGAGCAATTTGGCTAGCAGGAGGGTTTGTCCGAAATGCCTTCCCTGCAAGTTGGGTGATGATGTTTGAGTTCCACAGCCCCAGAGACTCCGAAATCTTAGCCCTTTTGTGTTTGCTGAGGGGATACTGACAGATACATTGTTAATGGGAAAACAAAGTTTGGATGACTCTCTCATAATCTTCAGCCTGTTATTATTAGCACTAGTTCACTGTGCTAATTTGCAAATGACTTCCCATTGAAAACAAGCCTTACTACTAGATAGCATTCAGGTAATAAAAACCGAGGATGGGTGCACAAAGGCACTTTAAAGCAACTTTTAAGTCATTTCATTGGACTCAGGACAGTGGTCACTGGTAACTTTGAAAGAGAAATTTCCAGTCTTCAAGAAGTCAGATATGAGTAAGTTAAGAAATGTGTGTGTGAGGAAGTAAACATTATTCCTTTGGAAAGTTTGGGAGTAAAAGGGACTGTCAAGGGAAAAAGCTTGGGATAGGGGAGGGTTAAGTATATATTTGTAGACTATGAGGGCAGGATACTGTGGAGAGGGGCATTGAAAACAGAAGAGCAAAGGGGATCATGGGTTAATCAATGTCTTAGAGAAGGCTGGCTAGGAGAAATTAAGAGCACACATGAAGGGGTTAATCTTTGAAACAGGAGGGTCGCTTGGAGATAGGACAGCTGAAGCAAAGAAATTCTGTGGTAGAGAGCAGAAGTTGGATGGTTTAAATAAGAGGAATAACTTGGGTATAAAACATCTGGTCAATTCAATCTCCTATTCAACCAACAAGATGTTAATTCTACAAGGCACTATCTCAGTTATACATATTAATTAAAAATTTTACCCAACCTGTGATTGCTTTCAAGTTACATAGATATAGCCATGGTGAGTGGAATTATTAAAGTCAATTATTCGAAATTTTTTTAAATTTAAAATTATAAGAATTTCTCCTAATCTGGAACAAATGCATTATAGAAATATAAGTGCTTGCTAAAATGAGGCAATGGACAAGATATTCCAAGCTTATATGAGTCAATGAAATAACAAAAGCAGCTCTTTGGCTGTCAAGCTTATTTTCTGATTAGCCTTTGTGGCTAAGTTGAAAAAATTAAAATGATAATAAAGCTTATTATTGAAATCATAATTGTATCTTACTGATTCTGTGCATAATAATAAGAATTAGACTACTCAATGTTATTTTATGAAACAAGGACTCCTATCAATCTACAAAAACATCTGTAGAATTATTATAAAGTTATACTTAAGAATTAGTAGAGCAAAACATCATCATACTACAGTCAATTCTCTGGTTAGTTTATAAATTTGTCATGCTTACACTTAGATTTATAACCTTTATAAAAGCAATACATTTGCAACTGTCAAAGGCTAATAACTAATTCTCACAGTATTTCTATAGGCCAAATAAGATTAAAGATGACTGCAGTATGTTCCTCCATGCTTTATTTCTTTTGTAGACTCTGAAAACCCTCAGTGCACACTCCACAGATGCATGTAACCTCCACCCAAGCAAAACCTCTGCTGTCCCTTATAAGATTTGATTCATTGGATAAAAAAAATTAGTGAAGAAAGAAAACAAATCTACACATAATCTGATAGTAGATTAATCAATGCCTGTCAAGACCCAAGTAATTACCAAAATAGAATAACTTAATTGTATTACTTTATGATGATATTTGCATTATTACTACTCCTAAGTAGTACATTTAACTGGTATCTTGCTACTCTCAAGATAAATGGCATATGGGCATTTTAAGAAGAGATAATTTACATGTAGTTAGCCATAATAAAATAGGCATAAACTCTACAGATCTGCTATACCTATAATCAATAATAATACATTGTACAATTAAAATTTTTTAAGATGATAGATATGTTAAATGATCTTTCAGAAATAAAACAATATAACAGAATAAAATAAAATTGATATGTCTGTGGGAGTTTGCACATTCTCCCCATGTCTGTGTGGGTTTCCTCTGGTCAGTCCAGTTTCCTCCCACATCCCAAAGATGTGCACATGAGGTGAACTGGCCTATCTGTACTATCCCAGTCTGAGTGAGTGTGTGTGGGGGTGAGAGTGCTCTGCAATGGAAGATATTCTGTCCAGGGTAGATCCCACTTTGCATCCTGAGCTGCCAGCATAGGCCCCAGCTACCCACACCCTTAAAACTGGAATTATCAGGTTGGAAAGTAATTATCTTACTTGTTTTTTATGAATCTTTCTTAAATGTATATATAGCTCACATTTAGTTCAATGTTTAACATTATAATTGGTTTGAATGTTTATTTAGAAGTTTGATGTTTTTATGACCAAAACTATGTCATAGGAACTTAACTCTAGTTTATATCAACCAGACTATGGTAAAACTGGCTTGGCTATACATTGCTTAGCTTAAAGTTACAGTTTCCAAGACCCTATTGATGATGTTAAGCGAGGACTTACTGTATAAACTTTTAAGATACTGGCTGACAGAAACACAGATCTACTCGTTTTGTGGATGCCCAAGACAAACCTCATATGTAAGTGCCCTTGTTTATTAAACCTGCCACCTGCCAGTCCAGGCTGGTCTGCCTCTTTCTTGGGTCTCTTCTTGCCTTCCATGTTTTGGGGGGAGTTTCAGATTTTACCCGGGGAATTTCCAATGTTGAAAACCAACAAGTAGACATTTCTCTATACAAAACAATTTGTTATTAAAATACTAGAGACCCAGTGCACGATACTCAGGCACTGGGGGAGGGGGAATCCCTCAGCCCAGCCTGCACCCTCTCACAGTCCAGAACCCCTTGGGGGATGTCTGAATGCCGGCTTAGGCCCGTTTGCAGGCAGGTGGACATCCCCCAAGGGGTCCTTAGCACTGCTGCGGAGGTGGGAGAGGCTTCCACCGCCACTGTGCTCTCCAGCTGTGAGCCTGGCTTCTGGCTGAGCAGTGCGCCCCCTGTGGGAGTGCACTGACCACCAGGGGGCAGCTCCTGCATTAAGTGTCTGCCCCCTGGTGGTAAGTGTGCATCATAGCGACCAGTCGTTCCGCCGTTTGGTCGATTTGCATATTAGCCTTTTATTATATAGGATGTTAACATCTCTGAATTTTCTGGAGAAAAGATAGGTTCTTGTGATATGCTCTTATGATGAAGAAGAATATATTTTCATGCATTTTAAATCTATAATAATATTCTTAAAATTCTGTTCTATCTAATCTAATATATATAACTTAACTAAATTGTGATTTTAAGGAATTTAGTAAATATGAACTTATCAGGCTTTTTTTTTCTCATCTTAAGAATGTCTGACTTAATGACCCACCTCACATTTTTGGTATGCCCAACTATAATTAAGGAAATACAGTGATGATTTAGGAGTTTATATGTAACAGTCAGTCAATCTCATATAAGTAGCTGGGCAGCTTTTGAACTGAGTTGCATTTCCTTATATGGGAAACTCTATCTACAAGATAATAGCATGTCCTAAATGAAAACCCAAGGGGTGTATAAACAGTCATTCTTTATAGTTTAACTAGAGGCCCATTGCAGGAAGATTCCTGCAATAGGGCTTCCTATGGTGGTCTGCTTCCCTCCCTTCTCCCCCGCCCCACCTGCTTCCCTCCCTTCTCCACAGCCCCACTTGCTTCCTTCTCCACAGCTTTGCTCCCTTCTGCAACACTTGGCTTCCTTCTACACTATCTTCAGTCTTCGCTCTACTCCTGGATATGCAAATTAACCGCCATCTTGGTCGGTTTGATTTGCATACTCGCTCCTGACTGGCTGGTGGGCATGCCTGGTGGGTGTAGCAGAGTCATGGTTAATTTGCATATTACTCTTTTATTAGATAGGATGGAATTGTGAAGTAATCCTCCTGAAACATTCAGCAACTAGAAGCTTCAGGATCACAATTTTGAGTTTTGGAATTTAACTGGTTTTGATAACTAAGAGGTTCCAAATGAGAGCAATAAAAATGGAACCTGGGTTAGAAAACATGCCCTTAAGAGGGAAGGGATGAAACTTAAAAATCATCCTGTGTGTGATGCTTAAGAAAGGTTAGCCTTTATGAGTCCCATAGCCCATGCTTGAATGATAGAAGAAAACACATCTCAGTTTCTTCTCGAGTCAAGGCAAGAGTGAAATATAGCTTTTCTTGCACTGTAAATCACTCTGGCAGGGTCCAGAAGGCAAGACTAGATCCACATTCTTTCAATAATGTCATCCCAGTGCCTAGGAAAGTGCCCCGTCCATACTGATGTTCAATAAAGATTGCTGAATAAAAGGATGAGCTCTAGACTAGATTCCATTCATTTCAGTGACTGATTGAATGCTACCTCTTACCCTTCAACAGAAGAGAAACATTTCAGGAACTCCTAATACATACATAGTAATCTACAGATTTTACTTGTAATTGATACGTTTTTTGTTTGAAAAACTTACTAAATTCTTTTAAACTTAATAGAATTATAAAATCATGTCTAATGCTACTGAAGATATTGGGTAATATGCGGAATAGATGGATAAAACAATGATGGAGTATAATTAGAAATATATGTCAATATCTCTAAAAATGAACTAGGAATTCCACTTTGAAAAATAAATCCTCTGGAAATAATCCTAAACACAGAGAGAAACAACTTTCCTGTATGTTGAAGTGTTATTTATAATAAAAATTCTGAGGCAGCTTAAAATTTCAGGGAGAAAAAGGTGAATCCTCCAATAGCAGCAAAGATGGGGCACAGATTATGCTGCAGTACCCATCACAGTTTCCCCATTCAGTATTGTTTACAAGGGCATTGTTAAGGTCCAGGGAACTTAACGCCTCCAAAACACTACACGTCTTCCAAATATATAACCTGTGGCTTCCTAGTTACTGAGGATTACTCTACTTATAAAAATATAAAGTGCAGACAGACAAAATGGTGGTGGAATAGACGGACGTGTCCCGAGCCCTGTCCCGGAGCAGATAGAACGAGCATCTAATTCGAATAACATCTACCCTGAATTGGCAAAGTAGACACAGCTGGTGAGACAATTAGCAGCCAGGAAGGGCAGAGGATTTTATGCCTGGAGAACAGTAAAATCAGGGATCTGGGCTTCAGAGAACTGTGAGACCTCCAAGCCCAGAGGGTCAGGGGGAAACCACACGGTACCAAGGCGGTGTCCCTTGGGACAGGTGTAGTGTCTGACTGTGGAAAGGAGGTCCACAGGACTGCTGGTGGCAGGAGGTTCTAGATCTGGGTCCACAGCCACAAAAGACTGAGCCCAGAGAGGGCAGCCTGGATGGCTGCCCAGGCCACACTGTGCTGGGGGGAGAGGGGCTCGCAGTGACGTAGCTCTTTCCCCTCTTTTTGGTCTTTGCTTTTGTTCACTGAACCTAGTTCACAGGACCTTTCAAATACAGACACTTGCCTGTGGCTGAGGTGCAGATGGAGGTGCGGACTTGTGGAGTCTGGGGAGATGATAGGGTTGGGAGAGGTGGCTGTGAATCTGGCGCTGAGGTATACCTGACATGCTGGACCTAGGCAGCCATTTTCTCCCAAAGCAATAGCCCCTCCCTGCAATCTCCAGGCAACCAATACAGCCACACCCAGACTACACCCTGAGTGGCACAAAGGATACAAAAAAAAAAAAAATCTGAATAGTCCCTGAGAGCCCTCAGGGCCTGGCCTAAAGAGAGGCCTTCAGTAACAGCAATAGGAAACTGAGAAGCAGCAGACAGTGCAGAAGAGTGGGATCTTAAACCAGCCAAAGGAACGACACTTCACTTTTTCATTTTTATTTTATTTTATTTCATTTTATTTTATTATTTTGTTATTTCTTTTTTATTTTCCTTTTGTTTCTTTATTTTCTATTTCTTTTTGCATTATTTTTTCATTATTCTAATTTTTTATTTTATCCTATTTTTAATTAAAATTTTTTCAATTTTTATTATTTTTTTCTTCTATTTCTTCTTATCCACTCATCCTTTTTCTACTTTCTCTATATTGAACTGAGTTCCTCCCCATATTCATCCAATTCCTTAACCTTACTTTTTATATGTAGGATTCTGCCCTACCCTCTTTATTGGGTATTTGGTGTTTGTATGTTTCGGTTTATCTCTTTGTTCTCTAGTGTTTTCTCCCCATATATATATATTTTTTTTTTCCCATTTTCTTCTTTTTTATTTCTCTAATACCATTTTTTTCTCTCTTCGATAGCATTTGTGCTCTCTTTTCTCTCCCCTAATTATATTTTCTCTGGTGGTCACTTATATTGGGGTTATAGGTGTCCTGAGTACATTTGTGTTTTGTTCCCTTTGTGTCATGTCTTGTCAAGATGAATTTTATCCTGTTTGGCCAATGTGTTAGAGAGCAAGCCACATAACCAGACACCCAGAGAGGAGAGTCCATCCATGAACAGGTCAATAACACTCCAGACCCAACTATAGAGGCAGGAAGAAGGTGGCAATGAGGGAGAGAGCGTGAGTGAGGGAGGGAGCAAAAGAGGAGTGTGTGGACATGTGGGGTGTGTGTGTGTGTGTGAATGAGGCACAGTTAGATCCTGCAGGACCTTCGGGGGCAGGCTGACTGGATTGCCTAACCAGGCAGCCTCTGCTACCATTGCAAACAGTACCAGAGTGGCTGGCTCTTCCACAGAGGCTGTTCCTCTTTGAAGGGGAGAGCTGCTGTGACTGGGAGCCAGCCTCACCTCCACCCAGGGTGCCCTCAGATAACACCTGGGACTCTACATCCACCCCTGCCAGGGACCTGCTACCTCAGCTGCGATCCCACGGTCACCGAGACTCCAGCCACCTGGGCGCGGGCTCCTGTGAGTTCTGAAGTGCACTCTCCCTGGCCAGCCCAACACTTTAGCCCAGGGCACCACGACCATGCGAGCAGCAGCCACATGAGCAGTCTGCCCCAGTCCAAGGAGCAGCAGCATCATGCGGCCTGCCCCCATGTGAGGAGCAGCAGCCCCCCGAACGGACTGCCCATGTCTGAGGAGAGGCAGCCCCATGCAGTCCACCCCTGCCTGAAAAGCAGCAGCTACAAGAACAGCCCACCAACATCTGAGGAGCGGTAGCTCCGCACAGCCTGTCCCCAACCAATGAGCAGCAACCACACACAGCCCACACCCATCTGAGGAGCAGCCGCCACGTGAGCAGCCCACCCCCGTTTGAGAAGCCGCAGCTTCGAGAGCAGCCCACCCCCATCCGAGGAGCAGCAGCTGCGCAAAGATCCAGCCCCTGCCAGCCAGAGGATCCACCACTGCTGAGGAGCAGCCACTGCCATGACTGCCCAAGGAGTAACCACTGCTCAAGGAGCCGCTGCTACCCAAGGAGCAGCCCTTGCACGACTTAACATCTAAATCCTTCAGTGAGAGCAAAAATGGGGAGACAAAAAAAAAAACCCAAAGGAAAGGAGGAATCGCCAGAAAAGCAGCTAAGTGAAATGGGGGCATGCAATATGTCAGAAAAAGAATCAGAATAAGGGTCATACAGTTCATAAATCGATGCATGAAAAAAATCAATAACTTATGTAAGAATCAAGAAGAAATCAAGAGTGATATAGCTGCAATAAAAAACAATATGGAAAGTTTCAACAGTAGACTAGGAAAAGTGGAGGACCGAACTGACAAATTAGAAGACAGGGAAGCAAAACACACCCAAACTGAACTTCAACTGGAGAAAAAAATTAAAAGACAGGAGTAGAGCCTAAGGGAGCTTTGGGACAACATGAAACAAAGCAACATACAAATAATAGGGGTGCTGGAATGACAGGAAGAGGAACAAGGGTTAGAAAACCTATTTGAAGAAATAATGTCAGAAAATATCTCTGATGTGGAAAAGAAAAAAGTCACACAAGCACAGAGAGTCCCAAAAAAGATGAACCCAAAAAGACCCACACCAAGACACATTGTAATTACGATGGCAAACATTGAGGACAAAGAGAGAATCTTAAAGGCTGCAAGAGAGACAGAAAGTTACGTACAAGGGATCTCCCATTAGATTATTAAATGATTTCTCAACAGAAACATATCAGGCCAGAAAGGAATGGAAGAAAATTTTAAAAGTGATACAAAGCAAGGGACTGAATCCAAGAATATTCTATCCAGCAAGGCTATCATTCAAAATTGAAGGGGATATAAGGAGCTTCACAGACAAAAAAAGGCTAAGGGAGTTTATCACTATCAAGCCAGCAATGCAAGAAATGCCAAAGGGACTTGTGTAAAAAGAAGAAATAAAAAGGGAAGAAGGAACACAGGCATAAAAAATAAAAATGGATACAAACAAGTACCTATCAATAATAACTTTAAATGAAAATGGACTAAATGCTCCAATCAAAAGACATTGAGTGACTGAATGTATAAAAAAAAAAAATGACCCATATATATGCTGTCTACAAGAGACCCACTTCAGAACAAGGGACTCACACAGACTGAAAGTGAAGGGAAAGAAAAATATCTTTCAGGCAAATGGAAATGAAAAAAGCTGGGGTAGCAATAATTACATCTGAAAAAATAGACCTCAAAGTGAAGGCCATAATAAGAGATAAGGAAGTCCACTTCAGAATCCTAAAGGGATTGATACAACAAGAGGATATAGCCCTGGTAAACATATATACACCCAATGCAGGAGAACCCAAATACATTAAAAAAAAAAAAAAAGATAAAAACAAAAAAAACTCCTGGAAGATATCAAGGGAGAGATCGACAACAATACAATCATAGTAGGGGACTTTAATACCCCATTGATATCACTGGATATATCCTCTAGACAAAAAATCATCAAAGAAACAGTAATCCTAAATGACTCACTAGATCAGATGGACTTAATTGACATCTTCAGAACATTCCACCCCAAAGCCATGGAATATACATCCTTCTCAAGTACACATGGGACATTTTAAAAAATAGACCACATATTGGGTCACAGGCAAAGTCTCTCCAAATTCAAGAAGACTGAAATCATATCAAGTATCTTCTCAGACCACAATGGCATAATATTACAAATAAACTACAATAAAAACAATCAAAAAAATTCAAACACTTGGAAGCTGGTCAGCATGCAATAAAACATTGATTGGGTTAGCAAAGATATCAAAGAAGAAATTAAAAAATCCTAGAAACAAATGACAATGAAAACACAAAAATATAAAATCTATGGGACACAGTGAAAGCATTTCTAAGAGGGAAGTTTATAGCTCTACAGGCCTACCTCAAAAAACAAGAAAAAATGGCAGTAAATCATCTAACTCTACAACTCAAAGAATTAGAAAGACAGCAACAAGAAAAGCCCAGAGTGAGCAGAAGGAAGGAGATAATAAAGATCAGAGCAGAAATAAATGACATAGAGACCAAATATATATATACAAAACAACGATACAAAAGATCAATGAAACCAAGAGCTGGGACTTTGAAAGGATAAACAAGATTGATGAACTTCTAGCCAGGCTCACCAAGAAGCAAGAGAGAGGACCCAAATAAACAAAATTAGAAATGAAAGAGGCGAAAGAACAGCACACCCCACAGAAATACAAAGCATTGTTAAAAAATCTATGAACAACTCTATTCCAACAAACTAGACAATCTAGAGGAAATGGACATATTCCTAGAAAAATACAACCCAATCAGGAAGAATCTAAAAATATCAATAGGCCAATAACTATGGAGGGAATTGAAGCAGTGATCAAAAAGCTTCCAGCAAACAAAAGCCCAGGACCACACAGCTTCATAGGGGAATTTTACCAAACATTCAAGGAAGAACTAAAACCTATCCTCCTCACACTATGCCAAAAAATTCAAGAGGAAGGAACACTTCCAAGCTCATTCTATGAAGCCAGCATCACCCTAATACCAAAACCAAATAAAGACAACACAATGAAAGAGAATTACAGTCCAATATCCCTCATGAACATAGATGCTAAAATCCTCAACAAATTTCTAGCAAATCAGGTCCAGCTGTACATCAGAAAGATCATACACCATGACCAAGTGGGATTTATCCTGGGGATGTAAGGATGATACAATATCCGCAAATCAATAAACGTGATACATCACATAAACAAATTGAGAGATAAAAATCACATAGTCCTATCAATTGATGCAGAAAAAGCATTAGACAAAATACAACACTCTTTCTTGATAAAAACCCTCAGCAAAATGGGAATAAAGGGATCATACCTCAACATAATAAAAGTCTTATATGACAAACCTACAGCCAATATCATACTCAATGGGCAAAAACTAAAACCATTTCACCTAAGAATAGGAACAAGCAGGGATGCCCACTTTCACCACTCCTGTTCAACATAGTAATGGAAGTGCTAGCCACAGCAATTAGACAAGAAGAAGAAATAAAAGGTATACAAATTAGAAAAGAAAACATAAAACTGTCATTATTCACAGATGACATGATACTATACATAGAAAACCCTAAAGACTCCATCAAAAAAATTATACATAATAAAACTTAATAAATGAATTCAGCAATGTAGCAGGACACAAAATTAATGCCAAGAAATCTATGGCATTTGTATACACCAATAGTGAATTTATAGAAAGAGAGATTAAAAAAACAATCCCATTTACCATCACACCAAAAAAATTAAGATACCTAATAATAAACTTAACTAAGGAGGTAAAAGACCTGTACTCAGAAAACCACAGGACTCCGAAAAAAAGAGATAGAGGAAGACATAAACAGATGGAAGAACATACCATGTTCATGGATTAGTAGAATCGACATCATTAAAATATCTATACTACCCAAAGCAATCTATAGATTCAATGCACTCCCCATTAAATTACCAACGGCATATTTCACAAACCTAGAACAAACTTTCCAAAAATTCATCTGGAATGAAAAAAGACCCCAAATAGCTACAGCAATCCTGAGAAAGAAGAACAAAGTAGGTTGGATCTCAATACCAGATTTCAAGCTATATTACAAAGCCACTGTTCTCAAAAAAGCCTGGTACTGGCATAAGAACAGACATATAGACCAATGGAATAGAATAGAGAACCCAGAAATCGACGCAAACCACTATGCTCAATTAATATTTGACAAAAGAGGAAAGAACATACAATGGAATCAAGACAGTCCCTTCAATAAATGGTGTTGGGAAAACTGGACAGATACATGTAAAAAAAATGAAACTAGACCACCAACTTACACCATATAAAAAAAATAAACTCAAAATGGATAAAGGACTTAAACATAAGATGGAACCCATGAAAATACTAGAGGAATCCACAGGCAGCAAAATCTCAGATATATGCTGAAGCAGTATCTTCACTGATACAGCTCCTAGGGCAATGGAAACTAAAGAGAAAATAAACAAATGGGACTACATCAAAATAAAAAGCTTCTGTACAGCAAAAGAAACCATCAACAAAACAACAAGAAAGCCCTCTGCATGGGAGAACATATTTGCCAATGTCATCACCAATAAGGGTTTAATCTCCAACATCTCCAGGAAACTCATACAACTTAACAAAAGGAAGATAAACAACCCAATCAAAATATGGGCAACGAATCTAAATAGATACTTTTCAAAAGAGGACATAAGGAAGGCCAAGAGACATATGAAAACCTGCTCAAAGTCACTAATCATCTGAGAAATGCAAATCAAAACAACAGTGAGATAAGATCTCACACCTGTCAGAATGGCTATTATCAACAAATCAACAAATGACAAGCGCTGGAGAGGATGCAAGAAAAAGGAACCCTCATGCACTGCTGGTGGGAATACAGACTGGTGCAGCCATTGTGGAGAACAGTATGGAGTTTCCTCAAAAAACTAAAAGTAGAACTTCCATTTGATCCAGTGATCCCACTTCTAGGAATATATCCCAAGAAACTAGAAACACGAATCAGAAAGGATATATGCACTGCTATGTTCATAGCAGAACAATTTGCCATAGCTAAGATTTGGAAACAGCCTCAGTGCCAATCAGCAGATGACTGGATTAAAAACCTGTAGTACATCTACACAATGGAATACTACGCTGCAGTAAAAAAGAAGAAGCCTTAGCTGGTTTGGCTCAGGGGATAGAGTGTTGGCCCGCAGACTGAAGGGTCCCAGGTTTGATTCTGGCCAAGGGCACATGCCTGGGTTGCAGGCTCGATCCCCAGTAGGGGGCATGCAGGAGGCAGCTGATCAATGATTCTCTCTCATCATTGATGTTTCTCACTCTCTCCCTCTCCTTTCATCTCTGAAATCAATAAAAAATATATTTTAAAAAACAAAACAAAACAAAGTAGAAATTCTTACCATTTGCAATAGCATGGATAGAACTGGAGAGCATTATGCTAAGTGAAATAAGCCAGTCAGAGAAAGATAAATATCACATGATCTCACTTGTTTGTGGAATATAATGAACAACATAAACTGATGGACAAAAACAGATTCAGAGACAGAGAAGCATTGATCAGATGCTCAAACCTCAGAGGGAAGGTATGGGAGGGTGAGGGTAAGGGGGAGAGGTAGACCAAAGGATTTGTATGCATGCATATAAGTCTAACCAATGGACACAGACACCATGGTGTGAGGGCATGAGTGGGGTGGTGGTAGGGGCAATGGGGGGGATAAGGACACATATGTAATACCTTAATCAATAAAGAAAAATATTAAAGAAAATAAATTGTGATAAGATGATCATAACTGACTAAAAAAGAAACTCTAAGCAAGAAATCAGAATAAAATAAAAATCAATAACCATGAAAAAAATAAGATAAAGTGCAAATGAGACTATCTTCTACCAGCTCTCTTTTTTTTTTTTACCATGTAAAGCTGTGAAACTGAATAGCCCTTGCTTTCAGAAAGCAACCCCCAATTTTGTGAAAGAGAGATGCCTCTTCCCTGGAGATATAGCAAAAGCTAAGGGACCTTATCTGTGAATTACGCCACTGTGTCTAGCTCATAAAATCTTATTAAAATCAATATGTGTTGGTTATTTTTTCACACATAACCTCATTTCCCCATTCCTAGGAACTGTTTTGGCTGCAAAAACCAACACGTTATTCACTGGAATCATCCTAAATCAGAGAAACTACAGATGTGAAACACATATGAGCATTACCTTCTCCCCTCTTTTTGCTAATGGATCATAGCACTCTCACCCTCTGAACCCAAATGGACTCAGAATCTTTCTCAACACAGTATTCCAGACAGCCAGTAGGTATCAATCATAGAACCTGAGAGAGAAGGCTCTTTACCACCCTTGAATTCAATGATAAATCAGGACATTGCCTTCCCTGGTGCATTTACAATTGATTGATTTCCCCCATTGGCTAGTCAAAATAGGGTGTGCAAGTTGCCCCTTCAGAATCACCAGTGTATCAAAATTCAACATTCATCGACTCTTCTAAAATATTCAACTACTAAGACATTTTTATTTAAAACATGTTTCTATAGAAGCAACAAAAAACTGTAAGGACTGTATTATACTGAGAAAATAAGGTGCTCCACATGTTTTGCGTATATTTTATCTCAAAACTTCAAAATTTTGCCTTGATAAATGCCAAAACACAATTTAAAGATAATCAGAATATGATAATCTATGGTATAGCTCTCTTTCAATATGTATAGAAATAATGAATTATTTATTTCACATAACAAGGGATATTGGTAGATACAAGAAGTCAAGGAATTGTTTTCTTAAAAGATAATTCTAGGAAACTAGGCAGCATGTACCCAGAATCTTTAAAACACCCAAATACATACCATTTGCTATCCCAAGGAATACTGAAGAAATGGACAGGAATTTAAAATAAAACCAAGCACATAAAGTCCCTCAGATGTTCCCTAAGCCCATGCCACTCTGAAGTGTATAACATTTATTTGAAAGGCCCTTGCAAGAGCAGCCTGTGGTATTTCCACATTAAGCTAGGCTTAAGGTACCAAGTGTGTCCAACAGGTAGGTATCTGACCAACACACTCAGTAGATCCCTCGCCTCATAATTCTCACCTGGAAGATAAAAACAAGCTCAGGCACAGAATGAAGCCCCATTTTTCATATAAGATAGCATCTGACTTTTCCCATGCTAATTCTGCAAGGCAGCTTATTTACAAATATATAAATAGCTGCAACTTTACTCCAGTCTCATTGAAAAATCAAAATGGCATCATGCAAGAGAAGCATCCTAGCATACTTGGCTCAGTGAGTGAAATTAAGTGGAGATGTGCCAAGCTACTTGACACTTGCTAGTCAGCTTAACCAGATACCCTCCAGTTTCCTGTAGTGGAGGTACCAGGGCTCTGCTGTGCAGAGTCAGAGAATTCACTTACGCTGATTGCTCAGGGATTGCACAGTGATTCAGAGCCAAAAGTGGAAAAATAAATTTCTAGTTATACCTAATATTTATTATCACACCTATTCAAAGAGTAATGGCATTGCCTAAATGGGGCAACAAAATTTCCAATATAACTACTTACAATTAGCTAAGTTTTCCTATGTACAGGCCCCATGAATTTTAAAAAGATTTATCACTCCAATCCTTTAGCCACTCAGCCAAAATTTCAGGGGTTTAAATCATTAAGAGTGGGCATGAAAGAAAATACATCTTAATTTTTGGAAGATAATTTATTGACTTTCTTAAATTCATTAATTAAATTTACCTACTAGTAAAGAAATCTCTCTCTCTCTCTCTCTCTCTCTCTCTCTCTCTCTCTCTCTCTATATATATATATATATATATATATATATATGAAATATATATGAGATACATATTAACTTGACTTCATTGCATATGACTGTCTAATCATGAAACTGCCTTGCCCTGAGGATTTCATGCCTACATGTGAAACCACCTAAAATCCACTCACAATAGTTACATCTGCTGAAGTGCCCCACCTGACGATCACGCATTATACCCCTCAGTATCAAATTATTCTCTTCCTTGACACTCTTATTTTTTTATTAATTAATAAGCAATTTACTTCTAACGAACCATATCATTAAACTAAAAGTATCTAAATTATCACAAAATAGAAGGCCTAAAAGATATTTTTCTCAAAAAAAAAAAAAAGCAAGTTAAAAACATGGTTTATATGGAGCATCGGCGGATAGGCAATAAGATGAGAATTCAGATGCTGAGAGTCTCAACAACCCTGTTTGGTAACTTAAATATTAGGCTACTCAACAGGACGTGAAAACATTCATACATGCTTTCACACAAGAACAGCTATGCTGCATTTTAAACCAAAAAGAATTTTGATGCCTTTTTCATTGCAGTGTATTCATATACTAAAATGTTCATCTTGGACTATAAGACTAAATATCATGACCATATATGCCAGATCTGCCTTTCTGGTGGCTCAAGCTTTCTGAATTGCTATTTATCCACCCTCCAGTGACATATAGCCAACCATATGAGGAATTAATTATTACCCTAAATAGTTGCTGACCAATTGTCAGTATTTAAATGGTAAGTGACTCTTTTTTAATCCCAAGTTTATCGGAAAAAAAGAATAGTAAAAATAAGAAAGGAAACCTTTGGTAAAACCATTTTGAAATGAAACAAGTATCAAGACCAAAAATAAGACTGAAGAACAGTTTTTCTCTATTTCCTCCACACAACATATAAAATAAATACCTAAGGGCCACATTCTTTTATTTTAATTTATCATGAAGCTTATGTATATGCATAAAACATATAGAAATAAATATAATAAATCTAAGCTTTTTGTCTCCAACTCTAAATTGTTCCTTACGTTTATATTTTAAAATCTACTGTTGGTCATGTCTACTTTAAATAAAAATATTCCTTCAAGAAGAAAACTTATTTGCTATTCTCTGAAGATTATGCCACTATCTGTATGTGTAAGTGGTATTTGCACTGAGATCAGATTGCAAAGATTATTAAAACAACAGATTTATAAACAGAACATTTATCACAGCATGCAATTGAGTATGACAGTAGTTCGATGTATTATTTTTTAACAAATTATTTGGGGCCCCATTAGAAAATAGTTTATGTGGAATAATTTAAATATAAAGAAAACTTATTTTACTTACATGGTATCTCTAATAAGAAGTGCACTTCCCAATTTGAAGCAGGTTTTATCACCTTCACAAAATGCACGTCGCAAAGAGAAGCTCTCTCCTAGATCAAAACCTGTAAAGTATGACAAATGATTTAATCCAGCAGTTTTATTAAATTTAGTAAACTCACAATGATAGTGATTTTTAAATAAGATGTTTTCATTGTCCTTATCTAACCACTGATTTATTTCAACTAAAGTCCTGCTGTTTGGGATTAGCAAAATTTATTTCGTTTTTTCTCTTTTTGGGATGTAGAAGAATAAAATATGTTTCAAGAGACTAAAATATTTATTTTCTTTGACCCAAGGAAATATCCTAAGTAAATAATCAGAATAGTTCATGGTAGCAGTTCTGATAACTAAATACAGAAAGTCAGTTAAGTAAAAATTATTATCACCATTCAACTGAAAACTAAGCAGCCTTTTAAAAAATATAATACTTTAGAAAAATACATATTGATGTGGGGAAATGTAGAGAGATCTTCTTTCTCATATATTTTTTTCAAAATTTCTACAATGTATACAACTTCTATAATCTATATATATAAAAGGCTAAAAAGCCTCAGCGACTGGCCAACCTTCTGGTAGTTATGATGTGCAATGACCACAAAGGGGCAGACGCTCCAACTAGTAGCTATGATGCACACTGACCACCAAGGGGCATATGCTCAATGCAGGAGCTGCCGAACTGCAGTGACTTGGCAGCTGCGATTCTCGGGTGATGCACCCAGAACCAGAGAGGAGGGTGTCCCATTCTGGGGTGCATCACCCGAGAACTGCCTTCTCATAATCCAGGACTCCTCGGGGGATGTCAGGGAGCCGGTTTCGGCCCGATCCCCACAATTCAGGCCAAGGGACCCCACTGGTGCTCAAATCCATGCACTAGGCCTCTATCTCTCTACATATAAAAGGCTAAGTGACCGACTGCTTATCCGACCATCTGGTGCATATAATGCGCAATGTTGACTAGCACATGCATGATACATATAAAGCTCTCACTGGCACCAATTGCACGTGACCAACCAGCCAGTACATATGACAGGCACTGGCAATCCTATCCTAGATAATAAAAGCCTAATACGCAAATCGACCAAATGGCAGAACAACCAGTCGCTATGATGCACACTGACCACTGGGGGCAGATGCTCAATGCAGGAGCTGCCCCCAGCCCACAGGCCCCAGGCCAGCCAAGGCAGGTGCCAGCAAGGGGGGCCTGGATTGCCCTGCCGGTTGCCCCACAGATCAGCCCTGATCACCATCCAGGCCTAGGGACCCTACCCATTCACGATTTTCATGCATCAGGCCTCTAGTCTTAAATAACCTTTTTTCTCCAAAAGGTTGAGTTGTTGTTGGTCTTAAAACAACACAGAAATCTGTTTTTAGCATATTTTCTACATCATCCATCTTCTTTGCTATTCATTTTTTATACTGATGTCACCATCTTAAATTATAATGTCAAGGAATCACCTACAATATATTACATATTTGGTGATAATTTGACATAGCATGTGTCTTTGTAAAGGATTATAATGCTTACCTGAAACTTCAAGTTTATCTCTGTTGTCTTGGAAAAACTGATGTCCCTCTGTTCTCAGTATAGCACATTGTTTTTCTAGTAAAAAGAAAAAGTACGAAGATTTCCATCAACTTTTTCAAATAAATTTGAATCACACAATTTAACCAGAAACTTAAAAATGGGAATTAAACCAATTTATTAAGTCTCTTTAAAATGAGGATAAGAAAATTACCTACCTAATAGTGTGTTTGTAAAGATTACATGTAGTTATTTATGTATGTGAAGTGCTCAGAACACTACCTGGTACACAGTAAATGGTTGTTAGTGTTAGCTATTATCACCATTATTATTATTATTCCAACATTCTAATAGTTGTTATATACTTGACATTAGGAAATTAGCTGGCTTTAGTATCATTAAATTTTCATATTCAAAGTACATTCCAATATTAAAACAAGTGAACTACCATTATATTTCTTTTCTTTTCTTTTTTCCATCACCATTTATCCCTCTATGTCCTCCTCCACCTCCACCCACCAGCTCTACCTCCACCACCACAATCACCACACTGTTTATTTCAACATGACTTTAATTCAGATTTTGGTGTCAGGTGACATTAAACTTTAAAACAGAAGGTGACTGAGAGGTGTGGAAAAATGGGGGTGGGATAGACAGACGTGTCCCGAGCCTTGTCCCAGAGCAGATGGAAAGAACAGCTGAGGGTTGCACGGGGAGTGTTTGTTGGTGAGTTAAGGGACAGCTATACTCCAGGAATAGGTGGGGGACTGTTGGACAGGGGTCCCCTGACTGGGCAGCCCTCACTGTTGCTGGGTTCCCTCCCAGAGCCACTGGCTTGGACAAGGAGACTGCGCCATCTTGAAGGGGAAAGTGGATGTTATCTGAAGCCTGAAATTCTACAACTGTGGCACCCACCAAACAGCTGAGAACCCCAGAGCACTAGTCCCCAATTGGCGCAAACACGCAGATTCAGAGGAGCTCTACACTCCACCACGGAAAGGTAAGATTTCGCCTGGGATAAGGGGAGGTCTTTGGTCCTGGCAGGACAGAGAAACACGCTCACTGCGAGAGCTGGAGGACCAGGGGAAGTCTGCACCTAGAAAAATCCGTGGCTGTTAGGGCTGGCGTGATCCATGATTGTGGAAGGGGGTCCTCAGAGCTGCTAACAGAGGGGAACTCTAAAAAGCAACCCATTTTGATCTGACACAGAAGGACAGCCTAAAAATTTTGGGAGTGTGCCAGCTGCTTAGACACAAAGGGGAAAAGGGGATTGCGCAGGCTTGCGCAGAGACCCCGAGTTCACACACTTGCGCTTTCTCCTCTTTGAATCCTTGCTTCTGATTACTGAGCCAAATACATAGGATCACCCAGTTGGGGACACCCTAGGAAACTGCAGGGGAAAGTTGTTTTTCTTGAACCTGGGGATCAGAGCAGGGAGTGACTGCCAGAGAACCAGCTCTGGGGCAGCCCACTCCCACAAACTGGTATTGAGTGCCACAGGGAAAGCAGGATCTAAGCACAGGCTCAAGAGGACCTATAGACCTGGAGGTCAACCCAGAAACACCACCTCCCAGGGGCTGAATCACAAATTGACTCTTGTGTAATCACAAATAAAGGAATACAAGAAAGTAAGACACACCGCCTGCTTAAAAATCAGGACTGGCTTATAACACTGAGGAGCAGTGTAATGCAGAGAATTGCAATACTGTCCTAACTTGGAAACAGGCATGCCAAACAGAACAATAGAAGAAGTGAATGACCTTCACTACTGCACTTTTTATTTTTATTTATTTATTTTTAATTTATTTTTATTTTTTTTATTATTTTTTTCTTTTTTATCTTTTACTTAAGAAACTAATTTTTTCTCTTTTCCTCACTTGATTTTACCTTTTTAATTATTACATTTTTATTTTCAATCAGTATTATTACTACTACTATTTTACCTTTTTTTTTAAAAAAGTGTCATTTTATTTTCTCTTCATTTGACTTTGAGATTAGTGTTCTACATTCTATTTTCATCTTTCCTTTAGCATCATTCTACCCTATCTCAACTGTACCTTTATGCCATCACTCTCTTCCTAACTTTTGCCCTTTTGTTGTCCTGTTTTTCTTACCCTTTTCCTGCTTTAGATTTTCCCTATTCTTTCTTTTTACCCCATTAAAATTTCACCCTACTTGTATATCTAATTTCCAATCCCCTGCTCCGAGTTCATACACACCTCTCTCTCCTCTGTCTTCACTAACCAAAAAATTGTTTTTCTCTCTGTCCTTTTGTTGTTGTTTGCTTGAATGTTGATTATATCGAATTTTTATGTTTTGTGAGATTGTTTTGCTTATTCTTTTTGTTTGTTTGTTTATGTTTGCTTTCTTTTTGTTTGTTTTTTGCTTCTGTTTTCCCCTGCCTTGCTTGATATTAGTTGGTGTTGTAGTTTGTATTAATCCCCAGGTACTTGTTCCTGGCAATTGCTGGGATTAGTGGTTGTTCTATTGGAGTTTTCTCCCCATATATATAGTTTGTTCCCCTTTTCTCTCTTAGTCTCTTTCTTGTCTCTCTTATTTTGTTTTCTTTTCCCAATTTCATTTTGACACTCCTTTTTTTCTTTCTTTTTCCTCTTATTCTTTCTCTCCTATCCCCTAATTTGCCTTTCTCTGATGGTTAACTTTATTGGAAGTTATTAATATCATGAATAAATTTCTGTTCAGTGCCTTGTGTGTTGTACCTGGTTGTGTTGTATTTTGTGCCTTTAAGTCAACACAGGAGAGAGAGAACTACATGACCAGACATCCGGAGAAGAGAGAACATGGGGAGACAAAGAAACAACCCACATATGAAAGAAAAGCAGGCATCACCAGAAAAGGAAGTAAAAGAAATGGAGGCAAGCAACTTGCCAGAGAAAGAATTCAGAGAAATGGTCATAAGGTGGCTGAAAAGAATGGAAGACAAATTCGACAATATGAGTAAGAACCAAGAAGAAATGAAAAATGACATTGCTGCTGTAAAGAACTCAATAGAAAGCATCAAGAGTAGACTAGAAGAAGCAGAGGACCACATCAGTGACCTAGAAGACAAGGTAGGAAAAAATACCCAAGTAGAACAGCTTCTAGAAAAAAAAATTAAAAAGCAGGAGGAGAGCATAAGGGAACTTTGGGACAACATGAAACAAAACAACATCTGCATAATAGGGGTTCCAGAAGGAGAGGAAACTGAGCAAGGAATAGAAAACCTGTTTGAAGAAATAATGACAGAAAACTTCCCTGATATAGGGAAGAAAAAACCCATCCAAATCCAAGCTCACAGAGTCCCAAGCAAAATGAATCCCAAAAGACTGACGGCAAGGCACATTATAATTAAATTGGCAAACACCAATGACAAAGTAAGAATCTTAAAAGCAGCCAAAGAGAGACAGAAAGTTACCTACAAAGGGACCCCCATCAGACTAGCAACTGATTTCTCAACAGAAACTCATCAGGCCAGAAGGGAATGGAATGAAATATACAAAGTCATGCAAAGGAAGGGTCTGAATCCAAGAATACTGTACCCAGCAAGACTATCAATCAAAATTAAAGGTGAAAATTTTGAGCTTCACAGACAAAAAAGGACTAAGGGAATTTATTATCACCAAACCAGCAATGCAAGAAATGCTAAAGGGTCTGCTGTAAAATAAAAGGAATAGGAAGCGAATAAGGAACACAGGGGTAAAGAATAAAAATTGTGACAAATAAGTACCTATCAATAATAACTTTAAAACAGAAGGGGACTAATATGGACAGATTGAGTGTCCAAAATTCATATGTTGAGGCATTAATCCATAATGTAATAGTATTTGGAGGTAGGGCCCTAGGAGGAAATTAGTTTTTGGTGAGGTCATAGCGGTGGGGCCCCCATGATGGGATTGGTGTCCTTCTTTATCAGGGGATAGAGAGATAGGAGTTCTTTCTCTCTCTGCCATGTGAGGAAAGCAGAAAGAGAACCCTTACCAGAACTTCACCTCTCTAGTGCCCTGACTTTGGACCTCCCAGCCTCCAGAACTGCGTGAAATATATGTTAGATGTTTAAGTCCTCCAGTCTAATACCACCATGGTATTCCTGAACTAAGGCAGCAACATACATAGAAGTTATTAAAATAAAATTAAAAAGCAAGAGTGAAGTCCTCGCCCAGCTGGCATGGCTCAGTGGTTGAGCTTAAACCTATGAACCGGGAGATCACAGTTCAATTCCCAAAGCACATGCCCTGGATACAGACTCAGTCCCCAGCAGGGGGCATGCAGGAGGCAGCTGATCAATGATTCTCTCTCTTCATTGATGTTTCTATTTCTCTCTCCCTCTCCATTCCTCTCTGAAATAAATAATTGTATACATTGTTGTTGTTTTTTAAGTGAAGGCCTCTACTGTAAACAAAAGTAGCCTATAATGAGGGGGAAAAATCACTGAGAATGTATTATGTGCTAAGATACTTAATAATATTCAAAGAAATGAAAGATACATTTTGTCTCTACCCAAAGCAAATTTACATATTCAGTAGTACCACAACACACTCAAACAGTAATGTACATGTAGACACTAAGTTTTTTTATTATCTGGGTATGTTTAAATCTAATTCAGGCTAGATTCTAGAAATGTAAATCACAACCTTAATTCTCCACATCTAAGACTCATGTTTGGGTTCAATGACCTAAAAGTTTTGAATTCAGAGGGGAGATAAACTGCTTAAAACCAAATTAACCTTCTGCTTTGTGGAAAATGGAAATTACTGATTCTCCAGTTCAACTTCTGGGCTCCTGAGCCCTTTCTTTAACAAATATATCACAACGTTCAGGGCATCACCTTAATATATTTAACCAGAATAATAAATCAAATTCTAAATAGTACTACCACTTAATCAAAAGCTTCAATACACATAAAAGAAATTATAGCACAGAATAATTGTGGATATTACTTAGTTAGCTACTATGGAAATTCCTACCTCAAAGATCTAAACATACCTGCAGGTCCTATATAATAGTAAAACTGGACATTTTGCAAACATTACCAATTTTTAAACATGAATTCATAGTTGCTTTTTTTTGGTTGTTAATCCTTACCTGAGGATATTTTCCCATTGATTTTTTAGGGAGAGCAGAAGAGAGGGAAAGACAGAGAGAAACATTGAAGTAATAGAAACACGTCGATTGGTTGCCTCCTGCATCAGTCCCTATCAGGGCCTGGGTCAGGGAGCAGCCTGCAACCAAGGTACGTGCACTTGACCAGAACAGAATCAAACCTGGGACCCTTTGGTCCACAGGCCAATGCTCTATCCACTAAACTAAACCAGCTAGGGCAAGCATGTCAAACTCACGGCCTCCGGCCGCATGTGGCCCACAACAATATTTTTGCTGCTCAGCCAATATAATGGTATGTAAGAAATGTTTTAATAAAAATTTTGTAACTTAATTTTTACAATATCCTGTTATACATAATTGTTAATAACAAACTACAACGTTCGCTAATGACTGATTACTATAATCGTGTTGCATTCATTTCCCTTACATGCAGGCACACCATTTCAGCCAAATGCCCATCATTAGTCTTGGACTACTTGTGTGCAACTGCAAATATTTCGCTTTCAGAGAATAAGAAAAATAGGTTTATTTGCATTACGCTTATTAATTTGTGCAGTTATTCAGTGTCTAGTAAGTTAATGTTCAAGAAAAAAATATTAATTTTTATGAAAATGTTCTGTTATTTTATGTTAATGATTACTCACTTATTTCAGCCCTTTGTATTCAGCATTTCTCTATCAAAAGAAACTTACATTTCTATGAAAATTGAAACTTTTGTCTTTTTGCGGCCCACATAAACTTAAACCTTGTGTATTTGGCCCGTGTTAGCCTTTGAGTTTGCCATGCTTGAGCTAGGGACATAGTCACTTTCATAAAAACCAAGCATCTCATCAAGATCTCTGCACCAAAAACTAGAGAATATTGCTGAGAGACATTAAATGCCTAAGTAACAGAGGAGATTAGCCAGAGTATTTAGATAGGAAGATTCAATATTGTTAAACTGTCAATTGTCAACTTATTTTCAGATTCAATGCAATACCAATTGAAATCCCAACAGGGTGTGTGTCAGTGTATGAGGGTGTGTGTGTGTGTGTTTGAACTGACAAGCTGATTCTCAAATTTTTGTGGAACTACAAAAAAACTAACATAGCTAAGGCAAAATCAAAGAAGAATAAGCTAGAAAATGTACAATCAGATATCAGAAATTTTTATAACATAGTATTTGTTGGTACACATATAGGTAAATAGATCAATGAAACAAAGTGTCTAAAAACAGACCTTGTATATCTGATCTACTTGTTTACCATAAAAGGGCCACTGACATACAGTGGAAAAAGAATCATCTTTCAATAAATGGTTGTGAGTCAACTGGATCGCCATGTAGGAAAACACTAAACCTGGACCCTTACCTCACACCATGCACAGAAATTAGAGATTATCGTAGACCTAACTTTAAAAGGTAAAACAACAAAGAAAAAAAACCATAAAAATCTTCATGGACTTGGGGTAGCAAAGATTTTTTAAAAGGGATGAAAAAAGTACTAATTATAAAAGATTGATAAATTGGACTTCATTAAAATTAAAATCTTTATACTCAAAAAACAACATTAAAAGAGCAAACAGGCAAGCCACAGACTAGGAACTACAGACTATTGCAACACACATCCTATAAAGTATTTTATCCAGAATATACAAAAACTCTCACAAATCAATAAGAAAAAGATTGAAGCCCTATTTTGAAAGTGCACACACACACACACACACACACACACACACGCACGTGCACAAACACAACTTAAGCACTTCACAAAAAAGAATATCCAAATTGTCAACCAGCATATGAAAGAATGCTCAACATCTTTAGTAATCAGGGAAATGCAAAGTCAAACCCCAATGAGATACAAGTTAACGGCTAAAAATTAAAGAACTGACAGCACTAAGTGCTGATGAGGAGGTGGAGCAAGGAGAATTCTCCTACATTGCTTGTGGGAGTAGAAACAGGACCACCACTTTAGAAAACTGTTTGGCAGCACTTACGAAAGCTAAATATACCTGAACTCTATGACCTAGATATTCAATAACCTAAGAGAAATAGGGAAAGCACATTGGACCAGAATATAACAAAAATAAAACAGAAAAGTGACCAAACAAGAAAAAAGAGGGGGAGAGGAAGAAAGCTATTTTAACAGAGAGATCACAAAAGGTCACAGAATCTTCACTGCTTATTTTGTTTCCAAAGCTATTCCTCCACAGGAGAGAACACTGGTGGAGGAGTGATGCCTTTACTGAACATTTGTGAAGCTTTCCTCCACTTAGTCACAAAGTGCCTTGGTCAGCAGCACCATGCTTACATGGTGCCATACTGAACATGAGAAATTCTTGAAAACACAAAATAATATTTTCTATATGATTGCATACTTTCTACTTTGAATTTCAGAGTGCAATGTTTGTCAATTGGTAAAAGCCAAATTTCAGAATGTGTTTTTTTTTCCTTGAAGTTAATATAAAACTAGTTTAAAATGGTTTATGTGTATAGTTTGGGACCCAAGTTTATAATCAATTCAATCTAGATACTTAACTTGAAATTTTACCATAAGTAAATATATATATATATGATTTAGGTGGCATTCTATCATATCTCTTTGTGTTTAGTCGTGTGGGTTTGTTTCTTGTTGGTTCTGTTTTTTTGATGCTTTTCCTTATTGGTTTTCTGCTTAATGTTACTGTTGATGATAATTTGATATTTTATCTTAAAGGAAAGTAAAAGAAAAAGAGCAACCTTTAATTAGCTATATGTATAAAAGCCTAAGCGACTGTTACAACCAGTCAACTGAATGCCCGTTCGATCGCTGTGATGTGCACTGACCACCAGGGGTCAGATGCTCAATGCAGGAGCTGCCCCCTGATGGTCAGTCCACTCCCACAGCCAATATCCCGTGGCTGGCCAACCTCCCATGGTCTCTCCCTGATCAGGGTCCCTCCCCCCCCACCCCTGGCTGAGGGGCCCCACCTGTGCACGAATTTGTGCACTAGGCCTCTAGTTTGATACATAAGTAGCTGTTACAGAAGGAAGTTTTAAGTAACTGAGTACAGTAAGTTTTGAGTTGATCTACGTGCTGTATAATTTTTAATACAATTCTCTTCCTCATCCTCTTTTGACAACTAAGTTGAAACTGCCACATATACAAATATGCCTTATCTCATAATCTCTACATAATGGTACAATTGATGAAAAACATGAAGCAAATTCTAAATAGCCTCTTGATTTTAAAATTCAAGTTGTTATTGAAGCACTCCATATTACACTTGAATTCTGTCCCAAGTAGGACAATATTCAAGTAATTGTTAAAGATACCGTAGAGTCAAAGTAAAGCAATTAAAAGACTCGATTTATCCTTCATATATTTAGGTTTAACAGTAGACTGTTGACAACTTCAGACTCCAGAACTGAAACCCTAGCCTCACTCTCAGATTGGTTATATTTTATTTTTAGATGTAATCACTTCCCTCCGGTAAATGGTTAGTGACCACATGCACAGGTCTGCACATGAGGAAACTAAAACTGGAACCTGCGCTGTGAATCAGCGACACAAGACACAAGAAGACGATGCCTGGTGATCATCATCTTCAATAATCCTTATGACAGTGCTGTGCTGACACGATAATTAAAGCGAATGATACTTGAAGTTAAGCAATTTCCATGGCACATGCAGTATGCATTACTTTGCGAGCACCTACTACCTAATGGCATGATAAAAATCAACTCTTCATGTTGTTCTTAATTTCCTTTAGTACTTTATGTTATGTGAATCCTGTTAGAGTTCAGATTAATTTTGAATTCATACTCTTATGAAAATTTATCAGATAGATTAAGTTGGTAAATTAATGGGCCAGCATACATACATACGATATAACCTGATTAAAGAACTGAGATACCAAAGCTGCAAAAGCAAAACATTCAGGGGAATCCCAAGCTGGAAAGTTTCAGTTATGCAAGATGATTACATTCCAGAGACCCGCTGTCCTACACTGTGCCTATAGTCAACACTGCTGTATTACCGATTTAGACATTTGTTGAGGGTAGATCACATGTTAAGTGTTCTCACCACAATAAAGGAAAAGTTATTAAAAGCAAAAAAATAACAAAATAAAATAAAAGGAACCCAATAGCATAAGATGCAAGAAAACCAACGCCATTATGCTAATGGTGTTTTCTTTAGACATGCTGCCTTAGATTTACCTAGGGAACTTGCTAAACATGTAAATGACTGAATCCCACCCAAGGCTGTCCTGCATGATGGGAATCTCTGAGACTAGGGCTTGCAAATCAATACCCCCAATGATACACGCTCACACTAACACTGGAAATCCACTTATGTAGATCCTTCAAATAATTACCATCAAAATCATTTATTACACACTAGCATGTGCCTAAAAATTGTGTCCTACTTAATCAAAGATTCATATTCCTTTCTAACCAAAACAGTCCTGTTCCCTCTCAGTAGCAATTTGCTTTACCTCTAGCTCTCTTAAAAGAGTCATAAAGGAATCCAGAATAGTAACAACTTTGTCAGAATAAACTCCCCTATGCCATGTACTTCTTTTTGCCATGAGTCTTTCCTGATTTCTTTCTCACTAAAGAAAGAGTCCCCCCACCCCCCCAAAAAAAGTATGACAGCCACAGGATGTCATTTATACAGTGGTAGGATACACAAACTTTCATGTAAATTATTTTAGGAAATGTACCTCCTGCCAAATCAGTAAAAAAAAAAAAAAGTCAAAGACTCAAATAACACTCAGAAACTAAGATTTGTTACAGCTTCATAAGAGATTGCTTTTATTTTATGTGTGCTTCACACTCAAAAGTTTCTACTAGAGTATATTCATACATGTTTGGCAAAAATTATTAAAGGATATATTTAAAAGAATAAGCACATGAGACTCATACTCAGTATACATCATCACATGTGACCATAATCAGAATACATTATATGTAATTGCACAGAAGGAGAGTTGAAGTTTCTTTTTGCTTAGAAAATGGCTTTTTCAATTTATTCAGTTCAACTTTTAATTATGAGGTACCTCTAGATCGGTATCTTACACATACTCAGTGTTCAAGAAAAATCCTCCAAATTAGCTACATAATCATTTATAAAAATCAGAAGTAGAATTAAATGTTTCAAATTGCCTTCAAGCCCTTTGGGAATATTTATGAGGTTGATAATCTAACAATTACAAATAAATATTACTTAGTTAGTTGAAATCTTTTGTTCACCTCATCTGAGATATTACAAAACTGACGTATAATTAAATGACATTTCCTTTTATATCTCCTATTCTGTTTTTCACTTTTTCCTAATTAAGATGAGCTATGTCCCCAGTTAATCCTAAATGGTGATGAGTTTCTGTACTTATAATTTAAATAACTCAAATAATTTAAAACTTAAAAGAGAAAGGGAGAAATATACACACAGAGAAATGAACACAAATATATGCATATTTGCAAATATCAATGAGAGAAAGAAAAGGCCATTTAGACCAATATAATATGCATATAAAAAAATAAGATAATTTTAGGAATTCTCAATGTTCAAATGAAGATGAATGGGGAAAACAATGTATTATCTATTTTGTTTTAATAAAGTTAATCCCTGGCCTCTTCACCTTTAACAAGGTTTATCTTCATGATTTAAAAAATAATTTAAAGACTACAAATAACACTTGATGACTGGAAAAAGAGGTAGCCTGGATACCTGGCTTGTCCCTGACCGTCATGGAAGTGGAAGCAGGAAGCAGGAGCACAGCCGCCCAGAGCCAAAGTTTCCAAGAGCCAGTGTGACTCATTGTGCTTCGAAACCATGTGAACAAGTGACCACAGATCTGCAACAGAACAAAATATTAGAATTGAGCTTATTATATAATTCCTCTCATTGTGTCTCCAGAAAATCCTCATCACCAAAGAGAACATAATAGATTTTTACATTATGTATAATTATATACAGTTGTCCTTTGGTATCGATGGCAGATTGATTCCAAGACACCCAAGGATTCTAAAATATTTGGGTGCTCAAGTCCCTAATATAAAATGGCATAGTAATTGCATATCTATACTAATAAAAGGGTAATATGCTAATTAGACCAGACAGACTGGACATCTTCTGGACATCCTTCTGGACGTCCTTCCTGACAAAGCCAGGAGCGTGGCTGGCCTGCAAACCACCCACAGTCCCTCAACCAGGCTGGCCCCACCTCCCAGTGGGAACCCCCACCCCGATTTGGGGTGTGGCCGGCCTACAAACCACTCACAGCCCTGCAACCAGGCCGGTCCTGCCCCCCAGCGGGTACCCCCACCCCAATCTGGGGCCCCTTTCAGGGCAGGCCAGCCAGCCACCACCCATGCACCAGGCCTCTATCCTATATAATAAAAGGGTAATATGACCCTAACGGCAGGACAACCAGGACAACTGCTGGACCAATCATTATGAGGTGCACTGACTACCTCTTGGTCCCTTTCCCCAGCCGGCAGGCTCCAGTCACCTGCAGGCAGGAACAGCCAACCTCTCGGTCCCTTCCCCCGCCCGTCAGGCACCGATCACTCAATGGCAAATGGGGAACCGGGGGTGTGTGGGGGTGAGTGGGGCTGGCTGCGGGTAGCTGGGGAAGATGGCCTTAATCACAGGCCAGGCCTAGGGACCGTACCTACACATGAATTTCGTGTGCCGGGCCTCTAGTGCTATATAATAAAACCCTAATATGCAAATCAACTGAACAGCCAAACGACCGGTGGAACAACCAGTCGCTATGACATGCACTGACCACCAGGGGGCAGATGCTTAACACAGGAGCTGCCCCAGCCCTCAGGCTCGACCAGCAGTGGCAGCAGCGGGGCAGGGCCAATGAGCGGGCCGCACCAGGCCAGCCAAGGCAGGTGCCAGCAGGGGCCCCAATCACCCCACTAGTCGCCTCACAGATAGGCCCTGATCGCCCGCCAGGCCTAGGGACCCTACCCATGCACGAATTTTGTGCACTGGGCCTCTAGTAATCTATATTTGCAGACGGGCTATATATCACTTCGTTTGACTGGCTTATTTCACTTAGCTTATCTCACATATCACTTCATTTGAGTGGATTTAGCACAGTGCTTGGCAAGCGGCAAATTCAAGTTTTGCTTTTTGAAACTTTCTGGGCTTTTTCCCCCTGAATATTTTTAATCCAAAGTTGGTTGAATCTGTGGATACAAAACCTGCAGGTACAGAGGGCTGACTATATTAGATATTGATTATATATGCAATTATACATAATGTATCAATATACACCTTTTAAAAATTAAATCATTATTGTTGAAAGTATTATATGTTCCCTTTTTTACCCCACTGACCCCCTCCAGCCTACCCCCATCCCCCACTCAGACCTTCACCATCCTATTGTCTGTGTCCATGGGCTATACATATATGCATACAAGTTCTTTGGTTGAACGCATCTCACCTATCCACCTCCGCCTTCCTCTGAGATTCCATGTTTATTTGTCTCTAGATCTATTTTGTTCATTAGATTCCACATATGAGTGAAATCATGTGATGCTTGTCTTTCTCTGACTGGCTTATTTCACTCTTCAGGTCCCTCCATGTTGTCTCAAAGGGTAAGAGATTCTTTTTTTATTTTTATTTTTTTTACTGCTTAGTATTTCATGGTGTAAATGTACCACAGATTTTTTTATCCATTCATCTACTGATGGGCACTTGGGCTGTTTCCAGATTTTAGCTATTATAAACTGCATACATTCTTTCTGATTGGTGTTTTGGATTTCTTAGGCTATATTCCTTGAAGTGGGATCACTGGGTCAAATGGCAGTTCCATATTTAGTTTTTTGAGGAAATTCCATACTGTTTTCCATAGTGGCTGCACCAGTCTGCATTCCCACCAGCAGCGTACTAGGGTTCACTTTTCTCCACATCCTCACCAGCACTTCTCATTTCTTAATTTGTTGATATAGCCATTATGACACATGTGAAGTGATATTTCATTGTTTTAATTTATATCCCTCTGATGATCAATGACTTTGAGCATTTTTTCAGATGTCTCTTGGCCATCTGTATGTCCACTCTGGAGAAGTGTCTATTTAGGTCCTTTGCCCATTTTTAATTGGATTGTCTGTCTTCTTTTTGTTAAGCTGTATAAGATCCTTATATATTTTAGATATTAAACCTTTATCAGATGTATCATTGCTAAATATGTTCATAATATATAAACATATACCTTAATGTGTATGAAAGAACTCTGAATATATTTTCAGATTAGTTCCTAATTATCAATGTCTATACAGCCTCTTGTAACTTAAATTTTGTCTTCTTTAAAAATGTTTAACGTCATACCACTTATAATAAGTTATGTATTTTTATTGTTTTTTAATCCTGTTAAATGACACCTAACATAAAATTTAATATTGTATATTTTAATGGCATTAAATACCTTCACATGGTTGTGTAAGAATCACCACCATCCATAACTTTTCAACTTACAAAACTGAAATTCTGTAACTCCCCATTTCTCCCTTCCCCAGCCCTTGGCAACCACAATTCTACTATCTATTCTACAGATAAGTCTACTCTGAGAACCTCATATAAATGGAATCACACAGTAGTTATCCTTTTGTGACTTTATTTCATAATTTGTCAAGGTTTGTCTATGTTGTAGCATGTGTCAGAATTTCCTTATTAAAGCTAAATAATATTATACAGTATGTTTATACCATATATTGTTTATCCATTCACCCTTTGATGGAAGCTTGGTTTCTCCCACCTTTGGCTATTGTGAATAATGGATATTCAAATAACATGAATATATAAATATCTGCTTTCAATTCTTTTGCATACATACCCAGAAATGGAATTGCTGGATCACATTATAATTCTATTTTTAATTTTCTGAGGAACCACCATACTATTTTCTATAGAAGCTGAACCATTTTACATTCCCAGCAACAATTTACAACAGTTCTAATTTCTCCACATCTTCATCAACATTATTTTCTGGGGTGTGTGTGTGTGTGTGTGTGTGTGTGTGTGTGTTTAATAGCAGCCCTCCTAATGGGTGTGAGATGGTATCTCATTGTGGTGTTAATTTTCATTTCCCTAAAGATCAGTGATATTGAATACTTTCATGTGCTTATTAGCCATTTTTGTACCTTCTTTTAAAAAATGTCTATTTAAATCTTGCCCGTTTTTAAATTTGGTTTGTGTTGTTGCTGAGTTGTAGGAATTCTTTATATATTCTGATTATTAATGCCTTGTCAGACAGATGATTTGCAAATATTTTCTTCCACATGGTGGGTTGCCTTTTCACTCTGTTTCTTGTGGCCTTTGCAGCACAATTTTTTATTTTTATGTAGTCCAAATTAATTTTTCTTTTATTGCTTGTTCTTTAGGTATTATATATAATTATTTATATCTTTAAAACATAATTTTGTTACTTATAATTCTATTTTCTCTTCTGAAAAATAGTTTTCCATATTTTGACTTAATTAATATCATCACATATTCTATAAACTTAACTATTTTGTTACTGGATTGAATAATCACTGCTACTCAAATAATTACTGCACACATAAAAAATATTTTTTTCCTTCTATTTAAAGTGTAAAATGGATCTATGCAATGCCCACCACATCTGAGCCTGCCACTAGCATTATATTTAATATTAATGTATTACCTCCCAAAATTGTTTGTCTTTCTGAATTCAGACTACTACTTTACAGACATTACAATAAAAGAGTTAATAAATAGAATCCCTGTAATGGAAAACTTTAACATTACTTAAATTAATTTTTATAGTGCAGTAACTAACATGGAAATGAATTGCAATTAAAAATATAATGGCTCCTTCAGTGTACTTGACAAACAGTATTATTAGAATAGCTATTCTAAGAGTTCTAAATATACAAATAATATAATGTCATATATTTACCACCATGCAAAGTTTACTCAAGAGTCAAATATAAAATAAGCCATCGTACCAGTACCTAAATGTTGTCCATAGACACTCTTTAGAAGAAAACTAAAGCCACCATCTTTGGTATTCTGCATGTGCCAAACACTCTAAGATCAGCATACCTTAATCAATAAAGAAATTTAAAAAAAATAAAATTAAATTAACTCAAGATTTATGATATTTCTGAGTGAATAGCTAGAAGCGGCAATTGTAATATTAAAATCATATGTGTGATTTAAATATCAAACAGCTGGTTTTATACTTATTTCTTTTGAACTCTCTCATTTAGACATAGTCCCAATCCCAATGTGACTTTGCAAACTTATCCTAGCTATTACCTCAAGTCAGCTGTTAAAGCAATTAATTCTATTTCAAAGAAACAAGCTCACAAATATTGATCAAACTCACAATATTGATCTAACTTTCAGAGAGATCCTTGATCATTTTATTTTTAAACAAAGTGATTTTTATTAGTTGATCAATTAGCAGCATAATATAGTAGCTAAAGCCATGGCTTCGTGTCTGAGCTTTGCCATTTATGTATTTTCACCAAGCCTTCATTTGTTTACCTGAAAACCAGGAACAATTACTATTTAATATGTGGAAAGAGTAAAGCAGAGGGCCCTGAACACAGTAAGTGTTCAAAAAAAGTACCTGCTACAATGATTGTTCACTCTACATATTCATAAATAAGAATTAGTAAAAATGTAGTTGCATTTCTCTCTTTAACCTGATATTACTATTGATATTTGCACAATGAAGAAGTGCCAAGGCATCCTAAAAATTTGTTCATTGAAGTTTTGGTCCCTGTTCAGCAACAAAGAACCAGAGGGCTATATAGCCATAAGCATATGAATTCAATCTATTTATTTGAGCCATTTATAGAATAATTGTACTCAGCTTCATTTATCCAAAAGGTTTGAAGAACAAGATGTTATTGTTAGTTCACTAAGCATTCTATTCACTGAAGAACTGCCATTCCACTGAAATGGTGAGATCACCATTGCCAACCTACTAAAATGTCACTGGCCAAGGTCAGCAAGATCTTGAAAGAAGAATCCTTCTCTCACCCAGCCTGGTGTAGCTCAGTGGTTGAGCAGCCACCTATCAACCAGGAGATCACAGTTCATTTCCTGGTCAGGGTAAATGCCTGGGTTGCCAGGCTCGATCCCCAGTGTGGGGCATGCAGGAGGCAGCCAATCAATGATTTTCTCTCATCATTGATGCTTCTATCTCTCTCTCTCCCTCTCCCTTCCTCTCTGAAATCAATAAAAATATATTTTTTTAAAAAAAGAATCCTTTTCTCTCCTTATCTAATTCAACTGTTGGTGTCATTTCCAATAGCTGACCACTTCCTCCTCCTTGAAACCTTCATTTTCATTGGCCTCTCTGCTCTCATACTCTCTGGGATTTCCTTCTAAATTCTCTTCTCAGATCTTTTTTTTGTTTATACCTGATTTATTAACTCTGGAATCTGTGGGCCCTCCTCTCCTATCTCTTTATAATGTCTTCCTAGGTGATCTCACCATTCTCTTGTCTTTAAGTAGTATTTGTCAGGTGACAAATCTAAAATTGACATCTCCAGCCCAATCCTCTTTTCTGAACTTTAGACTTTGCATCCACCTGCCTACTCAATGTCTCTTAGATATCACAGAGACATCTGTAACTATACAAATAAAATGTTTGATTCTCAACCACAACTGGTTCCTCTCATTTTCTTCCCAATCTCAATAATTAGCACCCAACAAAAATGCTCAAACCAGAAACCTAAGCACACATAGATTCTTCTGTCTTCCTTATCATCTCCCACACCCAAACCATCATACCAGTGTTACCCCTGAACACATTTCAAATCCATTCATTGCTCTCCAGTCCTCTACCACTATCCTAGGTCAGATTGTCCTGATCTAGACTCCTCAACAGTTCCCTAAACGAATTTCCCTCATCCACCATCAACTCTGGACAAAATTCACTCTTAACATAGCCTTAGAGAGATTTTTTAAAAAATCAAAGTTGGATCATGTCATTTCCAGCTTTAAACCCTTTAGTGGTTTCCTATTATACTTCAAATACAATCCAAAAAATCCTAGAAGCCCCGAATAATCTGGCCCCTACCCACCTTTCCAGTCTCATTTGGTACATTTCTCTTCACTAATGTCCTATTCCTCAAATTCCCTGACTCTTTCCAACCTCAGGGCTTGTGTATTATTTTTGTGTATATATTTGTGTATTGGGAATATGCTGGATCCTTCTCTTCCTTACATCTTTCCATTTAAATGTTACTAAATGGAAAAGCCATTACCATCCATGCCCTGGCCCCATTTTTCTCTAGCTCAGACTATTTTGTCTGTGTACATATTTTTATTGCTCTTACTCAATTCTAAGCTCCTTGGGGGCAGGGATTACTGTCTGTCTGTTCTTTCACTGTATCCTGAGCACGTGGCACAGTACCTGGAAAAGCAGAGACTCAATAAATATTTGCAGAAAAGGTGAAGAGATTGAGAACCACAAATTTTGGTAGTCGCAAAATAGTCCAGGGGATGTAAACTGCACCATATGGAATATAGTAAATAATATTTTAATAAACATATACAATGCCAGGTGGGTACTTGAAATATCAGGGGACCACTTTGTAAAGCATATGATTGCCTAACTTCTATGTCATACACTTGAAACTAATACCACTTAGTATTGTATGTAAACTATAATTGAAAAATAAAAGAATTTAAATATTCACTGAATTTTAAAAAGTAAAAAGCTACCAATGTTCAAATCTTGAGATACAGTAAATTATACTTATCTTTCAATCTATAGTGAATAATTTCATCTTTATTTTGTAATTCTTAAGGCATGCAGAATCTTATATTTCAAAGATTGCTATAATGAAAACTTTTGCCCTTTGTACATTTCTTAAAATATGTTTACTATCCAATGTTCCTGTTGTTCCAACCTTAATTAAATAGAGACATACTCCACTCAGCTAGGAATATTAGAAATAACCTTTTATCGCATTCTCAAAATGAATCCTGTATATGTTAAAAAGAAGGAAAAACACACCTTTTTCAGAACTTTAATCTCTGCTGTAAGCTGCTGACAAGGGTTGACTCCCCCCCAAAAATTGTCAAGGACAAAGCTTTCCTTAGGGTCTTTCTGGACTCTCCTCTGGATCCTTCTCACGCTCCCCAGACACCTGCTGTTCTCAGGCTGCTTCCTGGTGCCCTCCCCGGATTTCTCAATCTGGGCTTCGTCCACAATCTCCTTCCTCATCAAAACCTGCCTCTTTGCTATCCTGTCCCTCAGATCCCAGCTACATAGTTATCAAGTTAACTTTATAAATGAATCTAGGCCAGTGTTTAATGTGTTGTTCTTCCCAGGTAAGATTTAAACTTTAACACAGACCTTTAATGTTTTCCCCATGGAGTGCGTAATGTAGAACCTCAGAATAATATATGTGGATGCCGAGCTTTTTTAAGGCCTTCAAATCACTTTTTTTCAAATGTGTACAAGGATGTCTCATGCTCCATTTTAAGAAGGATATGAAGAAAATTGGTCATACCTGTTGTCATTTTCTGTAGTAGAATTTCTTTTATATATGGTATTTGATTTTAATACTCAGAATAACGTAAGAGGCAGGCATGCCTGCCCCTCACATGATCAGGGTTTGGGCAAGAGATCTACATACCATATGTCAAATATTAGAAAGTTAAAAATAAAGCTAATAAAGCTGATAATAGATACGTTGTTTTGTTTTTGTTTGTTTTGTTTTTGCCTTTTATCTTGGTAAATGTATCTTGACAAAAACCTGAAAGCCAAAGTCAAGTTTAGAATTGACAGTGCAGACTGCAAGGAATACACTGGTCTTTGGCCTGGATCAAAGTCCAGCCCTCACTCTTTCCCATTCCTGGCTCCTTCTACACATGAGGGGCCTCAACCACACATATGAGAACATCCCAATAATTCTAAGCTCCATACACAGCACCTGCAAACAGCCACTCCTTGACCACTCCATTGGGCCTAGGAGTGGTCACACCTAGTGACTTGCTCTGGCCCTGGGAAGATGGATCCCAGGAAGAGGGCTTCCAGATCCTGCAAGAGGACTAAAGGTGATTCAGCCAAGGAATTTCAGGATCTTGTGTACCCAGAGCCTGGTCTAGAAGATCATTCTTTGGGTGGGCAAGTCCCCTTACTTCTCTTAACTCCTAACCCTGAAAGCAGGTGCACATCCAGAGCAAGGGCATACCAGGGCCTTCTAAAGTAGAGGGCTCAGATCAGGGACCCTAATGCCCAGGCCTCAGGGTGGCCCTGAAGGCAGGCAGCAGGTCCCTGTTCTACAGATGGGAAACATTAAAGCTCACAGAGAAGATCCCACAGCCGAGGATTCAAGTCCAGGTCTGCTTGACTAATCAGCCTTTGCTGTTACACCATGTTTACCATCAGGATGTGGAACAGACCTATCACATTCTATACACTTCCTTTTAAATTTTCAGCTATTCTCTACCAGTATCAAAGTCAGACTCCAGACAGTTCCTTCCTGGTGCTACAAAGTACTAACGTCATAATTGTTAGGATGCCCAGCAATGGTAGTCTTAAGGAGACAACACTGCTAGAGCCCATGAACCTCTAAAATCATCCAGACAGTCCTGCCTGTAACTACCTGTAACTGATTTCTCATTCCCATGTTAACAAAGAAATACAAGCTGCCTAAAGGCCTGGCTCTGACCTCTCTCCATCTCTAACCCATTATTACCATCCTCTGCCAACCAGGATAGTTTTGGATACTGGTTGGGTTAAGGGAATTATTAAAGGGAAAATAGTCACTATCCCTTAAACTTCCTTAAGCTCTTGAAATCCTATGAGGCAACTATCAAAACTAACAATATTTGAATTGGGACATAGATTTTTTTAAATCCCTTATTAATCTATATTTTTGTAGAGAGAGCACAAAATGGGCAGAAAGGGACATTGGGAAACCTTAGTCTTTTGTCCCATTGATAGGATGAGGTTTCTACAATGTGCCACCGGGGATCTAGTAGTCTTTGGGTATACAGCAATGAGACAATTAAAGGGAATCCCTGGTGTTACTTTGGTCAGCAAAACCAAAAATAAATAAACACGTACATTGTCTTTGGTTTTATATAAGCTGTTAAATGAGCAACATAATATTTTGACTTCCAAAAAAATAGGCTTGATTTATTAAATGAAAGAACCCTTTTTCAGAGCATTCATTATAAAGAGAAATACTATGTGGGTGGGTAGAAGGTAAATTTTAAATCAAACCATCTTGACTACCCTTCAATATGCCTGTATGTAACTCTACCAAAAAAAATCTGGCCATACTGTTATAAAGTGACACATCTTGTAATTGAACAAAACAACAGGTGTCTTACATCTGTCCTTTACCAATCTTTAGAATCTATCTTTCATGAAGCTATACTAGAGTCTACAGACTATTGGAGAAAACTGACTACAAAGTTATACCTATAGAGTTAAAACTCCAAGCCAATAATAGGACAAATATCCTCTAAGTTTAGAACTAGATTTAGCATTATTTCATGATATTTTTCATTGACTGTAGTAATGAAACAGGTTAGTTTGGGAAGTCTTTTGCAGCTTAGGCAAAGTTTCTACCCTCTTTATATTCCACAGATACCTCTTGACCTTCATATTTCAATTACAGGCATCATCATTAACTTAGGAGCCTAAATCAGAAATTTCAAAATCATCTTCAACCCCTTCTCTACCCTCCATATCAAATTTCAAAGTTTATCAAATCTACTTTTAAAATGCCTTTGGAATCCATACCAACTTTCTCATCCTCACAAAAACTGCCTTAGTTCATGTCCTTACTATTTCTAATCTGGAAAAGTGCAACAGGCTCCTAATTAGACTCCTCTCCTTCAGTCGTTTCATAAAATACCAGAGGCCCGATGCACGAAATCCGTGCAAGAGTAGGCCTTCCTTCCCTCAGCTCCACAATAGCCAGGCTCCTCTGGTCTTGTTCCCCTTAACTGCATCTCCTACTGCTAAATAATTCCATTTCTAAACCAGAACTTTAATCACATTAGTGTTCTGCTTTGCTGAAGTCTCCTGGTGGCTTTTCACTGCCCAGTCCTCAGAGAGGTGCTCAAGGCTCTTTGACAGGAGAGCCTCAACTCATCAGTCCAGTCTCATGCCCTGCTCCTCCTTCCAAATGACCTCTACTCCATCAAATTATTCATAACTCCCCCAATGTGCCAGGCTTCTGCACATACTGTTTTGGCTGCTGGAATGTCCTTCTAATTCTCTCTCCATCTGGTGAACATTTACTCTGCTTTCCACATGCAGTTCAAATGTGGAAGAAGTCTGCAAGAACCATCAGATATAGAGTTTGTTACTCACTGCCTTGAGAGCCAGCAGAGCTTAGTACCCACTGTCTATGTTGCATTGTAACAATTTATGTGTATTCTGTCTCCTATCCATAGTCAACATCTTGGAGAAAAATAATTGCAACTTATTTGGTTTTTTTTAAAACTTGGCATTTAGTAGGTACTCATTTGTTCAATTTGTAGCATCAATATAGTCTAAGCAGGGGTCCTCAAACTACGGCCCGCGGGCCACATGCGGCCCGCCGAGGACATTTATCCGGCCTGCTGGGTGCCGCTGCCTGTCCTGCTTAGCAGCCAACTCGTCCCGGGTCCGCAGTGCGCATAGGAATTTGTTCATAGTGTTTTTTTTTTAAACTATAGTCCGGCCCTCCAACGGTCTGAGGGACAGTGAACTGGCCCCCTGTTTAAAAAGTTTGAGGACCCCTGCTCTAAAGCAATACCTTTGTACTAAAATTAAACAAATGAAAGGTTGGAACTGTTGAGTAATATATCTAGATAGGGTATGGATGAAGTAAAAAAAATTATAGGAAAATTACTAAAAGGTTCAGTGCATGCAATTTCAGTTCTTTTGGGGACAAAAAAATATTATCAAGGTTCTCTTCTTCACAAAAAATATATTCCTTGGTTCTGAATGTCTCTACTCCTCTAAAATTTATCAACTTTATCACCTTTTCTCAGCATTCCATGTTATTTCTCCTGTCACTTCAAACCTAGTGCCTACTTCCTATAAGATCTCTAACTTAAGATTCGCCTTGAGCATGCTTAATCCATACTCTCTATCCCATATGGAAACTATTCTCAATCTCCACCCTCATGACTGACCTACATTTTTTTCAGATTTCAGTTCTTTAGCTCCATTTCCACAGATCTATCTATGTCAATAATCCATTGCCACTTAAAATTTTAAATTTATAGCCCTAACCAGTTTGGCTTAGTGGATAGAGCCTCAGCCTGCTGACTGAAGGGTCTCAGGTTCGATTCCGGTCAAGGGCATGTACCTTGGTTGCGGGCACATCCCCAGTGGGGGGGGGTGCAGGAGGCAGCTGATCAATGTTTCTCTCTCATCGATGTTTCTAGCTCTCTATCCCTCTCCCTTCCTCTCTGTAAAAAATCAAATATATTAAAATATTTTTTAATTTATATATGTATATGTATAGATTTTCCCTCTTTATTAACTTTTTCTAATTGTTCCATTTGAATGGCTCTACTAGCTTTCTGATTGAATAATCTTACAATCTAATGAGTTACCTTTGAATTCTCTCAAAAAGACAGAGAGATATCGTAAATCCAATGCATGGATAACACAGACCTATTGTTTCACTCTTGCATCCAACATCTTTCCATCAATTTACAAATTCAATGAGCAATTTCCTTACCTGATTATCTCGCCACTTGCCTATAAAATAACACCCTAAAGAGCCCCTTGCCTCTTAGCCGCTCCTTTCCAATCTCTCCTTGGCAGGTGCTATCTGCTTTCTTCATCTCAGGTTTCACCCCAGTTTGGATTCTCTGCCTTACCAGGCACATGACTACTCACTCCCACCTCTAAGCCTTCACACATGCCATTCCTTCTAGCTGGAATGTCCTCCCTCTTGCTCTCTTCTGCTACGCCTTGTTATTCTCTGTCTCTTTAAGATATATGTCCTCAACATGGCCTGCCTTAAGTAATCCAACTCAGTCACATTCATTCTATTTTTTCCAGCATCCTTTCCAGGTTATAAATTTGCATCTCTCTAAATTCTGCTAGTTTTTATTTCTGTTTATTTTCCATTCTTCTCTTGAATTGCAGTTATGACACCAATTAGCAATACAATACCTCTATATCTTCTCCTGCCTCTAAAACCAATACTCTGTGTACCCACTGGGCATTTTTGTCTGGGGGGTTGGGGGAAGGGATGAACTAAAACTGCAGTAGGAGAGATTAAACTGGAAGACCAGAAAGTAGATGGAAAATTTCCATTTCTGGAGAATATCATGGGTTCCCATCTGTTTTAGATGGTTTCCTTGGATGATGATTCAGATACAGAGATAGTGCCCAAACTGTGATAACAATCACATTTGATTTTCTTTCACCTTCTTGCTCTTTCTCTGACCTGTTCATGTCAGGTTCAGGCTCACCTCCTTGCTCTATTGCTCCTCTTTGCCGTCCTTTCCCAGGAAAGGCTCCTTAGACTGCCTACCAGTTTGAGAAACCAGTCTGGACAAAACCTCATGGAAGCACCTACCAGTTTCATTCTCCATTTTCTATCCGCTGGGGAGAGAATGAATTTTTCCACCCCTGGGGATCACACTTACTTTTTGCCATTCAAGACAAATATTCCCGCTCAAAGAATCCTGCCAGCTCTCCTCAGAAATAGGCTTTTAGGTGGGTTTTGCACCATCTGGACACTGGAACATCCCAGCTCCTCCTTTGCAGGCACATAGCAAAGATCTCCACTTAGAGAGGGTCCTAGTTTTCCCGCCATGCACCAGCCAGGGGATGCGAAAAGATCCCACATTTAACAGAGTAGGTTTTAAGAACCCCTTAAAGAACTACAGTAGTGCTTGATGTGAGCAGAATGAGAAGCACCTTGTGCGCGCTCTCTGTCTCTGTCTCTCTTTGTTTTTGGTTACGGTCGGGGGCAGGGGTGGGGTTGGGGGGTATTTTATGCCCTCCATTATCAGGCTGATAGACATTCCTCTTGAGCTTCCTGACCATCCTCCCATCTTGTTTCTCCACAGACTTCTCCCCTCCAAGCAGATGGGACCAGGACGTCTTGGCATTGGGGGTGGCAGGAGGCAGCACAATTTTTCCCTTTACCCTTGCATTTCCCAACTTCAAGCGGTGGCTCCTGGTCACTCACTGATGCAATTCCTTGATGGTTCCATCAGAACTCTAGGCATTTTCAGGATCTTTTTGACCCCCAGCTACCGTCCCATGAGGCTAGCACTGTGTTCCGACACCCTCTCCCAAATCAGTGTCTCTCTGAGGCGCCCGTAACCTGGCCTGTCCACCAGCTCACCGCCCCGCGACTCGCCTGCTCCCTCCCGCCCTCAGTGACCTGCGTGGGGCAGGTTTTGCTTACTCGCCCGTCTGTTCTGGGCGCCCAGCAGAGGCGACATGCTTGGTTCCGGGCCAACAAACTTCTTCGGGACCCTGCAGCGCCCCAGCGGGGTTGCGCGGCGCCGCCTCCCTCCTCCCCGCCTCGCCGGCAGCGCCGGCGCCGGCGCACTGACGGCCGTGGTGGCCGTTCTCGCGGCGAAGGCGGCGGAGGCGGGGGCCGCGTTCTCCGAGTACCGGGCCGGGACATTCCCGCGGCGGCGGCGTCTGCGGGGACGGGGACGGCGGGTCCGGCCGCGCGGCGCGTGCTGCAGGGTAATTAGGGGCAGGGCCGGAGGCTCCGGGGGAGCGAGGCCGGGGAGGCCGGGGTCGCGGGATCCCGAGCTCGCGCCCCCGAGAAGTAGCACTTGGGAGAAATACCCGCAGGTCGGAATTAGTGGCACCGGTCGGAGACCCAGGCACCGGAACATGACTCCTCGCTTCCCGGGGTAACATCTCTAGACATTGACCCAACGTTAATACCTAGCGGCGTGCACTGATATTGTTTGTTTTGTGCAATTAACACCGTAAATATTTTTTATTCTGTATTTGATGCCTGTTCTCACCCGCATCAGCAGTACTCTTAGTTCTGCTTTACCAACACAGAGCCAGAAAAAGCCCCAGAACTAAAGTAGAACGCGTATAGCCTGCATTATGTGCCCACAGAACGCGAACTGCAGTATATGGAGCTTATTAAAGCGGCCACGTCGTGCCAAACGTTTTTGGTCCCATCAGGAAGACACCTATGCGAATGCGTAATTGCAGGTGTGCGTTCTTCATCACACAAACAGATTTCCATGTGCAGCACAGTTTTTACATTTTCGTGAAAGCAGATGCACGCAAATGATCAGAAACATGAACGGATGACAGAGACGCGGCATGGGTGCGAGAGATGAAGTGAAAGGGCCGGCCGCAGAGCTGCGCAGCTTACCTTGACCGTGTGTGTGAGCCCCTCAGGCGCAGTGGAGTCCGAGCCGGGTTGCCGCACCGCCGCGGAGCGGCCCGAGTGAGCTCCCTGCGAGTGGGGAAGGGGGACGCATCTCTGCCCTTATTAGTCTCTGCCAGTGTGACCCTCCCACTCGGCGAGGACGGAGGACTCTGCAAGACAGGACTCCGCCAACTCGTGCACAGGTCTCCCTTAATTCTAACAAGGTCGCCTTAGAGCTGGAAATAAGGCATCTCAGGTTTATGTTTTATTAGCAATTTCCACAGATAGAATGATGGTCGGATGCCAGGTGCTCAATTTCTCACTTCTGATTACGAAATGTCTTCAAAGTATTCTGTTTGGCATACATTCACAGGTAGATAATAGGCTTTTTAACAGTTGAGCTAAAAAAAGGATAGCATTTATGTTTCATTTTTCACGTTTTTTGGGTCAGTTTACATAAAGTTAATCAAAAGAGCCTGCCTGCCTTCCAATCATGCTCTTATGTACAGGTTTGTGTGACTTGGTTTGTCTCAGGGCGCAAAACTATTTTTGATTTTAAATATCGTATCTTTCCTAGATTCTGAACCTTTTGGGATCGCTTTGAATATGTGAAGGTGACATTTGTCTACAGATTTCTGTGTGTGTTAGAGTATATATAGATATACACACATACATATGTAGATATAGATATACGTATTTAGTAAATATATATGTATATTTGTAGATATATACATATGTATATATGTATGTGTGTATGTGTATGTATATGTGTATATATATACATATACACATATATATTTGAAAAAAATAGAACAATATTGAATTTCAAAAAGTAATGTAGTCATTAGAAAAGAGATATATTGATTTAATGTTTTTTAGTTCAGTATTACCCCAGTTGAGGAAAATGGATAAATTTTATTGATCCACAATGGTGAAAATCATTAAGCTTAAAAGTTACCTTAAACCATAGAAATACGCTTCACCTGCCAGGTCTCACGTATCAGAAAACAACTAAAATTAATCTCACAAAACAATTAAAATGTTAAAAAATTTTAGGAGATAGCTAGCTTCCACTTCATTGAAGTGAAACTGTCTAAGAGTCAACTCGTGGTTTTTAATCCTGTCTTTCATCATAATCAAAATACCTGCAGTTTTAGAACTTTACATCCACAGTGATGAAAACCATGTTTATATGTCAGGAATTAAACCCACTGATGAATTTCCTCCTTGTGTGATTTTCATCACTAATTTTTGGTTGACTATGGAAAGAGGCCAAGGAGGGAGGATATCACATGAGTCACGCTGCTCAAATGGCCATTTGAAAACATGATCCACAAACTTTCATCAGACTTTTGCTGATCGTTTGCTAAATTTTTTAAAAGGATTACCGCTGTTTGGATTTTTATTTTCTCTCAGCAACTGAACTTTACCTTTTAATTGTTAATAAATTGAAATAAGAGTACCCACGCTTTATTCCTGTTATAGACTAGAAAATTCATCATATTTGCATTTAATTGGTACTATTTAAGGCAAACTATCTAACAGGAAGTCCAAAATTGTGTCTCTAATTTGTGTTTTAGTACAGGTAATCCACCTTCAAATGTAAAGCATTATTTTGAAAACATCTTAATAATTTCATAATCTTTAAGATGTTTTTAAGATAGCCAAACACTTATATTTTTGTTTGTATCTTAAGTTTGTTCCTTTTCCTACTCAAAATGTTTAAAGTTTTTGGAAGAAAGTGACAAATGAATAAATAAGGTTTGAAATAATTATTACCTGTTGTTCACTTTGTTCCTAGATATACCAACATCCCCAAATCAGTAAATATTCCTATGTTTTTCTTTTAGGAGAGGGTTCCAATCTGGATCGGTTTCATGATCACAAACTATTGTATCCCTAGGTTATGGTCCTTTATCCAATTTTTTAAAGTTGAATTTTAAAGTGACTTCATGTCTAATCAAGAGCTTCTTATTTATCTAACCCAAATAAAATTGTAAATGACCAGTCTTTCCACTTGCTTCTGAAGCAATTGCTGGTGAACAAACATCTGAAAACAATGGGAGAATCTGACAGGACTTTGAATTCCGGTGAACAGCTTAAGGGACTTTTAACACATGTATGTACGTAAAAAAAATTTTTTTTAATTTCAAAAACAAACTGCTTTCAACATGTATAACCCATAAAAGGCATGTTCAACTATTTTTATGCCAGTAAAATAAATTAGAGATAATTCCATTTAATGCATTAAAAAAACTGTTCCATGTTTGTAATGCCCACTTACATAATTTAAATGACTTAAAGTTAACTTGTACTGAATTTTTATAATAAATTTAAAGAATGTGTTTTTTTTTCTAAGCCTCACTTCTCAATCTCTTGTTTGATAGCTATTTTTCCCCTTTCTTCTTCTTCTTCTTTTTTTTTGTACTTTTGTATTCCCCAGCCATGTAATTTCCCCCCCTTTTTTAATTTATTTCACTTTTCTCCTCCTTCATAGTTTCTATCTTTCATTTCAGCATTGCCCCCAGCTAATTTCTTAGTTACCAAACCATAAAAGTGTTCATTCTTTATTGAATTTATGGGGCACAGCCATACATGACTTCCATACATAGCTCATGGAAATACTTCACTGCATCAATAGCAGATGAACAGACGTTACTGTTCACTGTAATTACCAAATCTGACTTGTCATCACTAGCATGCACTTCCCAGCCTATTCTTTCTAGACCAGTACTATATATGATAGTCTTAAGAGCAAAAAGAAAGTTATCATCTAAGTGGTAACTTTTTGGGCATCATCAAAAGTAAGTTAGGGCATTTTTTAAATTTAAATGCTATTTTTACCATTGTTTCTGAAAATAATTCTCTTCATAGAGAAAATAATATTTCACTGGTTGTTATGTTTGCTTCCAGATTCCTGGAAGACATTCTAGCTCATGACATTGACTCAGATGTGAAAGGAAGCGATGATCATAGATATGACTTTCACTCAGTTTATTTTTTTTAGACCCTCTTCTAGAGATTGGTGACTCTGAAAGGAGATATGCTAAAAGGCAAACACCTGACTGGGGAAAGTGTTTATTAATACACATCTAGTTCTCAAAAATCATTTTTAAAAAGGAGGAAGAGAAATATCCCATTAGAAAAATAAGCAAAAATGTGAAGAGGCAATTCACAAGGGAAATACAATAAACACGTGAAAAAATATTCAATTTAATTAGTCTCAAAGAAAAGCCCATGTATAAAGGAATGATTTTTCTCCTACCCATTTTGCCAGGATTAATATTAGTGATTGGCATAAATGAGGAACATTCTCAATAACTCTAAAAAAAGTTTCAGTCTTTCTACTGAGCCATGTGTATGAAAAGCTTTTAAAAATGCATGTAAAATCTGCTTCATAAACTCCTAAAACAGTAACTTATTTCTGAGTTAGGATTGTGGGAGATTTTTATTTCTTCCTTTTGCTTATCTGTGCTATATGAAATTTCTCCAGTAAACATGTATTACTGTCGTAATAAAAATCTAACAAACATGAATAAGTGTGAGGTTTTATATACTAGTATATCTCCAACAAATTCATGAAACGGTGTTAAGAAGAGCCAAGAAATTTACCTTTCATGTACTCTTTTCAATCATTCCCAGAAGGAATCGTCTAGGTAAAAATTAGTATGCAACTTAAAACATTTAAACTTAGTCTAGTGATTTCACTAGGAAGCAGAAATTAATTAAACTGTTCACTCATTCTTCACATATTTGTAAAGCCTCGTAAACAGCCCTGTGGAGTGAACAAAGATGGGTTGAACATGGTCCCCACTACCTGGAGTTAACATTTGATAAGAAAGAGAAGACATGTGTGCATATAGAATGATAATAGGAAATGAAAATACAACATGCAATAGACAAAGTAGATATAAAATATTGAAAGAGTTCAAAGGAGAAGGAAATTGTTCATATGTGAAAGTATCAGGGTCAGAAAATTACAGTGAATGAAATACAGTCATTTTTTTTGTCGGTCACTTACATATACTTACAAATCATCATAGAACCATAGTACTGAAAGGCCCAGGTAACTAAATATTTGTGAAGTGATGAGTTTACTTTTGCTATTATAAATATTTAGGAAATATTTATATGTTGAAAGAATTAACAGAGAACAAGCCCACTTCCTCTTTATTCAGATGAGGAACATGAAATTTCTTATTTCCTAGTGAACTAAATCCTTTCCCTGTAATCCAAGGCCCTAAACAGTGTAACCTCAATTTACCCTCTTCAGTTGTGCACATTATGCACAGCCAGATGAATTACTTGTAACTACATAATAAACACATCCCATGCTTTCTCCAGGTTCTCATCTACACTGCTGCCTTCTTTTGAACCTCCAAATGGCTATTAAAATCCTACCAGTAGTTCAGGCTTATTTTAGGCGTTATCTGTATCAGGATTCCTTTCCTGGCCTCCTCCCACCAAACAACCCCTAACCTGCCTCTTAGGAGCAGAGCACAATTTATACTTTTTTAAGAACAATCTACTTCACCTTGTTTTACAAACACCTCTGTATTTGCCTCTCCGTTTTTATTGTAAACTCCTTGAGGACTAGAATTGTGTCTTCTTTCTTTTAATAATACCCAAAGCACCCAATACAATAAATTATTTTTTTCTTAATGAATCTTTAAATATTTGTTGATATGAGGCCTGTGAAGATTATGTAACTGAAGACATTAATTTTCTAATGACAAAGTATAGACTAAATTTCAGGGTTTGTATGGAAAAATGGTATGTTCATTTGGGGATTATACCTAAGGGAATTATCATACTGCTAAAATAATCACAGGATAACTTGTTCTCCCCTGTAAAAGACTCCCAGAACAGGCACCCTGGGGACAGCAACATGTCAAGACAGGACTGTAATTAGTTGGAAATGTCCTCATCATAGGTACTCTTCACTCCTTTTCCAAACTTAAGGTAACTTTTCATTATTGAAAATTAGAACAAAACTTTGTTTAATCTATTATTAGAATGACCTAATTAAACTTTGTTCTAATTCCTAAATGTTTTTAAATAACCAATCCAATATAAAAAAATTTTTAAATATAAATGCATTTCACCATTGGTACATTATAAATGGTTAGCTAGTACATTATGTCTACAAAATTGTAACTTTTTTTCACTCTAAACTCTTTCGGGAACATTTATTTTCAACTTAGAACTTATTTAGCTTATGCTATGAGATTCTCATGGAATCATTTAAAAATCACCATGTGCTAGGTACAGTGTTTTAAATATTTTATCTTTTTAAAAGCCTTCAATGATTCTATTGTCCTATTTTTATAGTTTAGGACTAAGGCTCTGAACCAAACCCTCACAGAGCCAGGATTTTTCTCCCAAGCCCATCTCATTGCATAGTCCAGGCTCTTATCCACTATGCTTTGGAACCTTGTCTACAATCACTTTTTCAACAAACATTTTTAAGCACATGTTTGCAACCCTACATCACCAGTAGACCATCTGAATAGATGCTCAAGGCAAAGCAGACACTTCATAGACACATGGTCACAAACATAATAATTGCCCTTACAAGACAAAAATAGGTGAAAGAGAAAAATATGAAATAAACCTGTCTCTGTTTCAGACAAGTATCAATTTTAATTCAGAGAAAATCATGAACTAAATTAGTTGAACAAAAAAGTATTTTATTGCCCTGCTAGCATGGCTCAGTGATTGAGCATCGATCTATGAACCAGGAGGTCACAGTTCAATTCCGGGTCAGAGCACATGCCCACAGAGCACATGCCCAGTTGCTGGCTTGATCCCCAGTAGGGGGTGTGCAGGAGGTGACTGATCAATGATTCTCTCTCATCATTGATGTTTCTATATATCTCTCCCTCTTTCTTCCTTTCTGAAATCAATATATATATATATATATATATGTATATGTGTGTGTATGTTTGTGTGTGTATGTGTGTGTGTGTATATATATATATATATATATATATATATATATACACATACACACACACACATATATATTTATGTATTTTATTTATTCAGGTGCTGTGCTGCAACATGCTTTAATCTGTGATGACCTAAAAAAAAAAAATCTAAGATAGCAAACGAGGTAAAGTGCTTTGACTATTCAACTAAGGCAAGGTAAGATAAATTTGGCCAGACTCTGTTCTCTATCAGAGGTGACAGATTTACCTATTTTCTGATAGTCAAGGACATTCTTGCTGTCAAATTATTTTACCATAAACCCATTTTTACCTATCTTAAATGTAAACTTTTATGTTTATAAAACCCCTTTTAAGTCATTATGAGAAGTCATAAAACATAGCTAGTGAAGGAAATAATGATAGCTCATAAATCTATACTTATTTTTAAGCACTTTAGAAGTTAACCAAAAACTATAGAATATTTTTTTCCTTTGTAGAGCAGTTCTTTATTTTTAATAAGAATCTCACAGCTTTTAGTGTTTGGGCAGGCACGTTAAAATCCACTGCCTTTTATCGAAAGACTTGCACTGGCTGCCAGACTGATACTCTCATGCTAATCCTGTCCCCAGCCGTGGATACTGCTCAGCGGGTTCTGCTGTGGTGCCATCACTCAGATTTGGCCCCAGCCCTGGGATGCTGGCTACATCAGGAGCTGGGTGCCATCTGAAGTAGAGGGAAGATCTGTTTTTTCCATCAAGGTCAGTCTAATGTTGGTGGTTTCTTTTTAAATGACAGTCTCGTAGTAGGTGACATAGATGGTATTCTCAGGCAGTCTTCAGTTTATTTTCTTTTTTTGTTCGTTGTTAATCTTCATCGAAGGATATTTTCTCCATTGATTCTTAGAGAGAGTGGAAGGGAGAGAGGGGGAAAGACACACACACACACACACACACACACACACACACACACACACACATCAATTGTTGGTTGCCTCCTGCATGTGCTCTGTCCAAGGCCTGGGATGAACCTGAAACACAGGTATGTGCCCTTAACCAGGAATCAGGACCTTTCAGTTTGTAGGCTGACACTCTAACCAATGAGCAACAATAGCCAGGGCTGCGTTCAGTTTCTTTACTGCAGTTATCATTAGCAATTGCTGCATAATATCCTATCCCAAAACTCAGTAGCTAAAAACAATAACCATTTATTATTGCTTATGAGTCTGCTGATTAATGTTCATCAGGTACAGGCCGGGTCAGCTGGGTTTTCTCATGTGTTCACGTCAGGAGGATAGGCTGGTAATACGGTGGCTCAGTTGGAACAAGTCATCTCTCCTCCACATGATAACTCATCCTCCAACAGGCTAACCTGAACCAAGATATCACAGCGGTTGAAGACAGAGTGCAAGCATGCAGAGGCCTCTTGAGTTTAGGCTCAAAACAAGTACATAGTCTCTTCTACTACATTCTATTGACCAAAGCAAGTCACAAGGCCAGCTCAGAGTCAAAGTTTAGTCCCATGATGGGACAAGCTTCAAAGGCCTTGCAAAGAGCCCAGACATAAGAGGATGACAACAGTAACTTTTCATGATTAGGAAGATGCACAAAGAGTGTTTTCATTCAGCCTTCACGAATGGTCTGTCCTGTATCCTCTTCTGGACACCAGTTGCCTCTAGAACCACCACTAAGCAACTGCCAGTGCAGCTCTACGAGTTCTGTCCCTCAGCTAATTCCAGCCACCCTCACTTGGGATCATGAAAACTAAAGAGGTCCTTCACTTCACTTTCTCCCAGGGGTGCTGTGTCCTCTCCTTTTTAGAAATCCTACACTGTACTTAGCACATGTCCTGCCAGTGCAGGGGAATCCAGCAAGCTTCCTGCCCTTGGAAATCTCAAAAGAAGAAGTGAGTTTTGTCCTCAGTCTTCAGAAAGTCTCACCACACCTCAGGGAGACAGATCCAGCACCCCAATAGGGTGAAGATGAACCTGAACTGAAGTTGCTATAACCCTGGATAACTCTTGTCTAACCACCTTGGATAAACTGTGGAAAGGAGAATAGGAGACCATGGGGAAAGACCAAGAGGATTCCAGAGAGAGAGAGAGAGAACTTAAGTAAGGGACCTCTTTGCTTTTCATGAATCATAACTATAATTATGAATACAAAGACACTTAACAGGTATACATAAAGGAAAGGAAAAACTAAACACAATGCTTTAGAGTGTATTATGGACTTGGTGAAATAAATCAAACCTAAAAATTCTATGTTGATCTAATGTTTACGTTTCTTTTAGACTTAAGCTCCTTACATAAGACAGCAAAATACTATTTTTAATAATCCAGTGATATAAATCTTGAGTCTGTCTTTTTAAAGTTTTGTAAACCATATACACTCACATAATTCCCTGATAAAGCAGGGAAGTTAATCAAGTGAGTGGCTGAGGCCCATGCCACCAGTCAATGCATTATCTTCAGTCATCCTAGGGTTCTGGATCTGTAAAAGACAGGGACCCCTACGATGTTACATTGCAACTAGTGAAAAAAAGATAGCAGGACTCAATTTTCTGGCATTCCTTTCTTTATTTATTAATCCTTCAATATTTTGGAGGCTGTGGATTTATTTTGGAAAAAGAAGATAAAAACCCCATAATTAAAAAAAATGGTATTTGTATAATTTTTTAAAATATTGGGGTCCTACTAGTATTTATATGAACAAGGCTAAATTTAAAGTAAAACTTATTCATATTTTAAAATCATATACTTACACATGGAACCACTATTTTGAAATTATTTACAAACAGCAAGATGTATTTTTTAAATTATCAAAAGTAAACCAGTTCATAGGTCTTTCTTGTGTCTTTCATCTTAATGAGTCTTTCCAAGAGTATGGTCTGAAAAGAGAAGGATCTGGGATGGCTTCTGCCTCTGAGACAAAAAATCTTTTTACTTGACTGCATACAGAGGGGTGTAAATAAATAAGCAGGGTGATCTGATAATTTATATACAAACAGGAACACTTTCAAGAGCGAAAGGAGGCTCTATAAATATTTTAACAGCACACTGGTAGATGCCCAATGTGATAGTCCCAGGTTTAAAGCATACAATAAACCAACAAAATGTCAACAGAGAGAAGGGCCTAGTGCACTTACCTTTGTATTTAGAATTATTTTCCGGAATCAGATCAGACCCTAACTACTTATTGATCAGTGGAAGCCCTTGATTATTGCTGCAGTATTGTAAGCTTTTGTATGAATATTGTTAATTTGCCACCTTCTTTCCAAAGCCTAAGACTCCCCAGTGCTTGTGCTACTGTACTGTGTATCTTGTAGTTCTAAAATAACTCTCTGGAGGCTTGGAAGAGTTCATGTGCTTAGCATTAAATGCCTTTTACCAGAGTATTACTTGTGCTCTAAGCAAAACTGAGTTGCCTGTTCTAGCATCTATTTGTTGCATATTTAAGGTAATATTATAGTTCCTAATACTATTGTCCAATTTCTTTTTTTTAATTTATTTTTATAGTTGAAAATATTACAAATGTCCCCCTCCACCCCCGCCAATGACTCCCTCCACCCTGCACCCCACCCCAGGCTTTCACTGCACTATTGTCTGTGTCCATGGGTTATGCATATATGCATATAAGTTCTTTGGTTGATCTATTGTCCAATTTCTTCATGGTTAATATTGCCACCATATAAAATCAGTTAATTAGTATCATAGGTATCTTTTTATAAAAAAGTAAAAACCTGAATCCTAAATTATGTCACCACATGCTGTGTAAAAATAATGAACTTTAAAAATGAATCTGTGTATGTGTGTGTGTTATTAGAGAATGCTGAATGGATTGTTGGGCTTAAGGAATCCTTATAAAGATAGATTGTGTACTATAAAAAAAATTGGATGGCATGAATAAGAGAGATCAAGTGCTATGTAATACTAAGGAGAACACATGCCCAAATTGACTTCTTATAAAAAAAAAAAAGCATTTATAAGTTGCAGCTGACTTTGGTTAATACCTTGGTAATTTACAAGGTTGAAACATTTGGCTTTGTGTTTTATTTGGAGATACAAGAGAAAATAAAATCTTTCTTCATCAAATAATCAAGAGGTTCTAATGACATAGAGCTGTATTTACAGGAGGGTAAATATACACATTCAAGAAATACTTACTGAGTCCCTTCCACTGTTTTTATTTCTTGGGAAACAACCATTAACAGGGGAGATAACAGTCCATGTCTCTTACATGAATTGTGATGGAGATAGCTACAAATATTTCCATCAATATTTATGATTTAACCAGTTGCAGATATGTATAAGGATTCTTCTAGGACAGAGGAATGCATTGTAATTTTAACATGTCATTGCTATGTTCTAACTAGAAGATTGAATTTAATTTCTGTGAATAATTATCTTTCAATTGCTTAGAAGAGTTAAAAAAAAAAAAAAACTCCTGAAAATGTTTCCTATGATGCATTCAACATTCATTATCCAACAAATATTTATTGAGTGCCACCATGTGCCAGGCACTCTGTAGTCATTGAGACACAAAAACAAACAAAATAAAAGTTTTCCCCTCATAGAGCTTATATCCCAAAGAAAGAGATGGATAGTAACTGCAGAAATAAGCAAATAATTACATAGTATAGCAGATGATGGCACATGCGATAAAGAAAATAAAGCAAAAAAAGAGATAGTGTCAGGGTGAATGCTGAGGGTAAGACAGGGCATGGGTTCAATCTTTTATAAAGAGTGATCAGAGGCCTCACTGGAAAGGTAACATTTAGCAGAAACCTAAAAAATGTGAGGGAGTGGAATATAGAGACACATGGGGGGAAGCATATTTCAGGCAGAAGGAAAAGTTAGTGCAAAAGTCCTGAGTTAAGAATGTATCTATTGTATCCATGTGTTCAATAAACACAAATGCCAGTGATGCTAAAGTGGAGCCAAAAGGAGAGAAAAGTATGAGATGGGGTCTGAGAGGCTGGGTTGCCTCCAATTGCTGCATGGTCGTCTACTATTGAAGATATGCTGGCAATAAAAAGAGGTTCATTTGAAGACTATTGTGCATTTTAGAAGAAGCTGCTCTGCTCTATTTTAGTCTATTTATCCTTTTAAATTCTTTCTAGGCTCCTTATTTCTTATCCTTGGGATAACAATGTGTCATTTTCAGGCTATGTGTATAAAATAAGATTTCTAAAATAGCTTCACTTTCTAAGAAACTTTTTAATTTTTTTTTTTTGGCAAACAATATAACATCCCTTCACTGAAGTGTCATTCAAAGGAGATTTTTTTGTGAAGAATAAATCAAGAACACTTATTCCAATTCTGGAAGTCATTATATGTTTAGTTATTGGACAAGTGAACTTGATTTTCCAGCCACTCTGCTCTATAAAGGAAAAACAAATTTTCTCTCTTTCCTGTATACTAGTACATGTGAAACTATGTATATGTTATGTGTATGCCAATGTTCTTCAAAAATCTATTTCTAGCACATGATGAAACTAAAACTATTTATAGAAAGTGAAGAAATAACCTGTCTCAAATTGTACAAATTTAAAAAAAATTCTCTACTCATTGGCAGGTGTGTTATGGATTGGTGAGGAAGATATTGGATATTTTCTTAGAGAGTTAAGAAAAAGCACCAAAGAAGAGAAAACATAAAATTTCCAGAACCAAAAATAAATATATATATATTTATCTCTTTTATGTATATTTATCTATACCAGAATCTACTGCCATTTTCAAGTATAAAACCTAACATCACTCTAAATGCTTACCTCACAAAGAAACTGTATTATTTGATATAATGTAAATGAAATATTCAGAACAGTACCTAATCTATCCTATCTAATGAAAGAGTAATATGCAAATTGACTGTACCTCTTCTACACCCACAAGCCATGCCCACCAGCTAATCAGGAGCAAGTATGCAAAATACCCAACCAAGATGGCTGCAGCCATTGAGAGAGCAGGAGGCTTGGGTTTCCCCGGCAATGGAGGAAGCCAAGCTTTCCACACACCCTGGCCGGCCCTGGACTCCACTCAAGGCTACAAAGTTTCAATTATAGAAGATAAATAAATCCCAGATACCAGAGACTCTACTTGGGTCCCTGGCGTGGCCAGCCTGCAAACCACCACAGGCCTCACCCAGGCCGCCCCATGCCCCAAGGAAACCCCCAACCTGATCCGGGACATCCTTCAGGGCAAACCAGCTGGCCCTCACCCGTGCACCAGGCCTCTATCCTATCTAATAAAAGAGTAATATGCAAATTGACTATCACTCCAACACACAAGATGGCTGCCCCCATGTGGACACAAGATGGCCACCACAAGATGGCCAACAAGGGAGGGCAGTTGGGAGGGACCAGGCCTGCAAGGGAGGGAAGTTGGGGGTAACCGGGCCTTCAGGGAAGGGCAGTTTGGGGGGGGACCCAGGCCTGCAGGGGAGAGCAGTTAGGGGAGACCAGGCCTGTAGGGGAGGACAATTAGATGCAATCAGGCTGGCAGGGGAGCAGTTAGGCATCAATCAGGCTGGCAGGGGAGTGGTTAGAGGGTAATCAAGCTGGCAGAAGCGGTTAGGGGCAATCAGGAAGGCAGGCAGGTGAACAATTGGGAGCCAGCAGTCCTAGATTGTTAGAGGAATGTCCGACTGCCCGTTTAGGCCCGATCCTAGTAGGATCGGGCCTAAACGGGCAGTCAGACATCCCTCAAGGGGTCCCAGATTGGAGAGGGTGCAGGCTGGACTGATGGACACCCCCCCCCCCCCATGCACGAATTTCATGTACCAGGCCTCTAGTATGTAATAAATGCTCAATAGAACATAATTTTTATTTCCTAACTCCTCCCTGTTCTTTAAGTTCCTATGTTCAGCCATTTACCATTTCATATTAATCCCTTCAGCAAAAAGACTATAAGTTTTATTTATCTGTATTTCTAATACAGTTAATTAAATCACTTGTTTATTTATTCAACCAGCATTTACTGAGCTCATGCCTTGCCCCATACACTGTACTGGGAGACAAGGAGAACAGTGAAAAAGAGAATTGCCAATGAGCTTTCAGTTTAAATAGCACTGCCTTGATTACTAATTTTAGATAAAATATCCCCTCCATACCTAGCACAGTGCCAAACACTGAGGATATTCCAAAATAGCCAGAGACTTAGTCTTGTAGAATTAGAAAAGAACCTAGAGATAATCCTATACAAACCTCTTACTTTTATATAAAAGTTTGTAGCTAAGCTTAGCTCAGTATTGAAAGGTGATGCTTCAAGTAACATAAACAAAGTAGTTTTGTTTATTACAATAACAGATCTCTTTATTTGGTAGATAAGACACAGTGACATAGAACTTTATATTGTCCAATGCTAGGCAAGTCATTATAGTCAGAGGTGGGATTAGAATATACTATAGTTAATCAACATATCCAAAAATTAGATGAAAAATGGAGAATTTTTAATATAAACTTAATTCTATAAAAATAATCAACTGGAAATTCTAAAGGTAAAAAAAAAAAACACACACACAACAAAAACCTACCACAATAATTGAAGTTAGCTCAATAAATTGGTTTAATAGTAAATTAGTCACAATAGAAAGGGAGGTTAGTAAAACTGGAAGAACAGTTCATAGAAATAACCATACAGATGTATGATTAAGACCACCCTTCCACTCTCTCTAAAAATCAATGGAAAAAATGTCCTCAGGTGATTATTAATAACAAATAAATATTTATATATATAAAAATAAATAACAAGAATGTGATATTTCATCACCAACACATCCTACCATAAAATACTAAAGGAAGTTTTACAAACAAAAGGAAAAATATCCTAGATGTCAGCACAAAAAATCAGGAAAGAAGGAAACCAATGGAAAAGATAAACAAATAGTAAAAACTAAATAGATTTTCACTGATAAAATTAAATATAATGCACTTTTTAGTTAAAAAATATATGTATATGAAAAGAAGGAGGCAGGTCAATAAAGTGTTTAAAGTTTATTGAACTTTTTTGAGAGACAGAAAATGACTAAATTTTATGAGATCCTATTAATTAAGCATTCATGTTGCAATCTTTATGAGATACAATGAAAGAAATAGCAAAAGAATGTGTAATAAATGAAATAACAAAGAGGAAATAGATTTTAGAAATACTTTATTAATATAAAGAAGACAAGAAAATAATAAATGATAGAATTAGAAAGAAAAAACAGAACTCTCATTTTTCACAGAAAACATAAAGGAATAGTAGAAAATTCAAAAGAATTTTTATATACTACTAGAATTAATAAGTGTATGCAGCAATGTTATAATCAGTATATAAGAATTATTTATATTTCTAAACTGGCAATATATAATTATATAATGAAATTTTCTTTTTTTAGAAAACCACTCACAACAGCAATAAAAACAAAATGCAAAGGAATAATTTTAATAAGGTGTGTAACTTCTATACAGAAAATTATAAAAAACTTGTGGCCTGCTGCATGAAATTTTTGTGCATGGGGAGGGTGTGTCCCTCAACCCAGCCTCTACCCTCTCCAATCTGGGACCCCTCGAGGGCCTAAACGGGCAGTCAGACATCCCTCTCACAATCCAGGACTGCTGTCTCCCAACTGCTTGCCTGCCTGCCTTCCTGATTGCCCTCTAACCACTCCCCTGCCAGTCTGATTGATGCCTAACTGCTCCCCTGCCAGCCTGTTTGGCCCTAACTACCCTCCCCTGCAGGTCTGGTCACCCCCAACTGCTCTCCCCTACAGGCCTGGGTCCCCCCCAACTGCCCTTCCCTGAAGACTTGATCACCCCCAACTGTCCTCCTTTGCAGGCCTGGGCCCTCCCAACTGCCCTCCCCTGCTGGCCTGATTGCCCACAACTGCTCTCCCTTGCAGACTTGGTCCCTCCCAACTGCCCTCCCCTGCTGGCCATCTTGTGGTAGCCATCTTGTGTCCACATGGGGCAGCCATCTTTGGCCACATGGGGGCAGCCATCTTGTGTGTTGGAGTGGTGGTCAATTTGCATATTATTCTTTTATTATATAGTATTAGATAGGATAGAGGCCTGGTGCATGGGTGGGAGCCAGCTGGTTTTCCCTGAAGGGTGTCCCGAATCAGGGAGGGGGTTCCCTTGGGGCGTGGGGCTGTAGGGAGTGGTTATTGGGCACAGCCCTCTTAGCATAATTAAGCTTGATCTTGTGACATTCTGTAGATCTTTCCTGGGTAATTAATGGGCTGTGGGAGGTGCAGCAAGTGCTGCCAAAACAAGTGAAACTTACAAGAACATTGTAAATTACCTTGTTTACGTCTGACTATAAAATAAAGCATCAAGTTGCAGTCTGGATCTGTTCTGTGGTCTCAGTCACATGCAGAAGATCCACCTAGACCCAGCTTATTCTCTTTGTCTGTCTTTTCTTCATCCTTCGCCAGCCCTCCCTCAGACTCACGGAACCCTTGGCTGTCCTGGCACAGCACAAGTGGTGCCCAATGTGGGGCTGAGTTCGGCCCAAGTGGCACTCAATGTGAACCTGAGTGTGAAGGAACTGCAATTGTCAGGTGAAAGGAGGCCCCAACGCGTGCGCACGCAGTAAGGAAGGTAGGGGTGTAGTACTAGCTAGGTGTAAAAATGGGAAATTCAGGATTGCAGGGAAAGAATGTATGCATATCCATGCTTAAGGCTATGCTCCAAGCAAGGGGCTGTTTGGTGAGATATGAACAGCTTTTCGATTTTTTGGATTTTGTGAGGAAAACCTGCCCATGGTTTTCTGAGGAAGAAAATGTAAATATAGAAGCATGGGAGAAGGTAGGAAAACAACTTCATGATCATTATATAGCTGAAGGTCCAGAGGAAATGCCTGCCTCTACTTTCAGTCTGTGGTCCCTGATTCGGGACTGCCTAGAGCCCACTCCAGAAGAGGAGTGGAGGAATGTGGCAGGGGAATCAAGACAGGTGGGGGAAGGTTGCCAAAGGCTTCCAATTCCACCATAGGCGCCTCCGCCGCCTCCTCCAGTCCCTGGGGCTACAGCTCCTGTGGGAGAGAGCCCTCCAGACGATGTGCTTCCTCCCAAATTTGAGCAAGGATTGGAGGAAGCAAGGGAACAGCGCTGGCGGGTTTGGGATGATGGGGGTCTGATACAAATATTTGGAGAGCTTACTGTTGTTTATAATCCTCTCCTTTCACCCCCTAAACAAGCAGAAAAAAGAATGGTGCCTTTGTCTCTACTCCAGCAGACTCTGCATGAGGCCAGGCAGGCTGGGGAAGATACATCAGGATTCAGTTTATATCCAATATTAGAGGCCCGATGCATGAAATTCGTGCATGGGAAGGGGGTCCCCTCAGCTTGGCCTGCACTCTCTCCAATCTGGGACCCCTCCGGACCTCTGGCTCCTAACCACTCACCTGCCTGCCAGCCTGATGCCCCTAACTGCTCTCCCCTGACAGCCTGTTCGTCCTAACTGCTCTCCCCTGCTGGCCTGGTCCTCCTAACTGCTCTCCCCTGCCTGCCTGATCGCCTCTAACCTACTCTGCCTTGGCCCCGCCAACATGGCTTTGTCGGGAAGGATGTCTGGAAGAACATCCGGAAGGTTGTCCAGAAGATGTCCAGTCTAATTAGCATATTACCCTTTTATTAGTATAGATGCCACCTTGTTCTAAAAATGCAGGTTGTTTCCAGGTTTTCCTATTGTGGAAGGATAGCCCACAGTAGCATCCTGGGTTCGGACCAGGGCTTATGCACTTGTGCTTTATCTCAGCAGATGTGATTCCTAGAAGAAGACTCTTGGATGTACCTTGAACATTTCTATCGAATTTGCCAAATCATCCTCCAAAAATGTTGAACCACTTTAAATTCCCACCAACAACCATGCATGTGCCCTCCATCCCACTTTGATGCCAATATCATTGATTTCTCTCTAGAAGCTTCCCTCCCGTCAGCCAAGACTGCTTGGTACTTGAGCCAACCTCATTGTTCACCTGGGGACTTGATTTCCCGAGATAGATTATGGAGGTGGAAAAATAGTTTTCCTCTACCTTTCTGAGTTCTTAGTAGAGGCCCTTGTAATGAAAGACAGATCACCAAGAGAAAAACAAAAGTTCATTAACATGTGTACCTTGTGTATATGTGGGAGATCCCAGGGAAAAATTAGTAACTCCCCAAGGTGGCTTAGAATGCAGATTTAAATACCTTCTTCCTAGGGAAAGGGGACGGGAGATGTAGGCCTCTTAGAGGAGAGTAAATGATATTTAGGAAAGATGAATGTGGGTGGGGGGAAATAGTTTGTAACAAAGTTTGGGTGTTATGTCAACTTCTACTCTCCTGTCCTGTGACAGGAGTCAGTCTTCTCTGCCTGATGACACTTCTCCCATCAAGGGAACCTATGACATTTAAGCTCCTTTAGGGGAGTCTGATTTTAGGCAGATCAGGAGACTTCAGTGAAAGACTCTATATGCATTTGCTGTTTTTCAAGCATCTGCAGGTCAAGATCATCAATATAACAACACAGCATATGTTGGGGTGGCATGTTCTCTGACCTTCAGAATAAATCCAACAAAAGCTTGTTTCCTCTCTTAGATGATTTGCCACAGTAGCATTATTCCCTGGAGACAGTATTCTGACCAGACCTTCCTGGGAGTGATCATAACATTACCCTGTGTTTGTAGAAAGGTGTGGACCACATCACTAAATAATCCAGGGGCAATTTTCTCATCTTGTGGAAAGGGAGATCAAGTTATGATAGTTTATCTCCCTTTCCACAGGTTTCTTGGGGGTTTGTGTCTCTGTTGCCCCCCCCCCCCACACCCTCCAGCAGCCCCAGCGCCTCCGCCTCAGGCCTTGGGGCTGGTGGGTGCCAGGCCTGCGGGTTTGTGTCTCCAATCCACCCCACCCCCACCCCCAGTCCCAGGTCCGTGGTGACGGGGCTTGGGGCTGCGGGTGCCGGCCACCCTGCTGGTTTGTGTCTGTGATTCGGCCCCCCGCAGCCCCAAGGTGGCCATGGTGGGGCTTGAGGCTGCTGGGTGCCGGCCTCTCTGCTGGTTTGTGTCTCCCATCCGCCCTGGCAGCCCCAGCGCCACCTGGCTACTATGGACCTCACCATCTTGGTTGGGTTAATTTGCATACTCACTCCTATTGGCTGGTAGCATAGTGGAGATACAGTCAATTTGCATGTTTCTCTTTTATTAGATAGGATTGAGCAGCTTGATCCTTAGAATCCAGGGCAGATGCTCCGTGGTCATCAGTCTATACCTTTTAAAACTTTGAAGGAGTTGAAGACTTCTTGTTCTATGTATGGACTGACTTTCTCCTTTGTGCTGGGGTTACTATATACAATGTCTGAGGAAGCTATGGCTCCTAGTGACTGGAATACTGTCTCAAAGGCTTGTCTCTCACCTGGAGATTACTTATTATGGAAATCTAATTGGGCAGAGCTTAGTGCAGAGCAGGCTAACAGAAACCAAGCTCATGGGGTACCCATTACAATTAATATGCTCATGGGCACTGGACCTCGTGGGGCTTTGCAGGCTCAGTTAGTATACCCCATGCAAGCTTATCAGCAAATAAATGTATGTGCCACCAAAGCCTGGAGGCAGCTGCCAACAAAAGGGCAAAAGTCTTTAGATGTAAGCAAAATTATGCAAGGCCCTGAGGAGCCATATCAGGATTTTGTGGCTCGCTTGTTCCAAGCCATAGACAGGGTTGTGGCTGACCCTGAGGCTGGAATGATACTAGTGAAGCAATTAGCTGTTGAAAATGCAAATAGAGTATGTCAAAAGGCTTTACATCCCTACAGGAAGAATGGTACTGTACATGATTTCATCAGTGTTTGTGCTGACATGGGACCAGCCTATGTTCAAGGAGCAGTATTAGTTGCCACATTAAAGGAGATGTTGTGCACTGGTCAGCAGAAAAGGAAAGGGGGCTGCTTTAACTGTGGCAAGCTAGGGCATTTTGCTAAAGACTGTAATGCTACAAATAGAAGTCAAAGGGCTACAGGGAGTGGAAATAAACAGTCCGGATTATGTCCAAGATGCAGGAAAGGAAAGCATTGGGTGAGTGAATGCCGCTGCAAGACTGATGTTGATGGTAAAGTAATACCTCCTAGGCAGAGAAACTTCAAGCGGGGCTGAAACTTCAAGCGGGGCCAGCCCCAGCCCCATCAGTAGGGGCCTTATCCTTAACCCCACTGCAGCCTTTCCAGCCGGCTCGGTCCCAAAACCAACTGTTCGAAACCTCTACCGTGCCACCGGGGAAGCGCAGGATTGGACCTCAGTCCCACCTCCCCAGAGATGGGGCCTCAGGCCATTGCCACAGGAATGTATGGTCCTCTTCCCGTCGGCAGGATGGGACTAATTTTAGGGAGGAGTAGTTTAACATTGAAAGGGTTTCAAGTTCTGCCCAGGGTGATAGATCAGGACTATACTGGAGAAATTAAAGTAATGGCACAAACAATTAATACTATAATTCAGGTCTTACCAGAAACAAAGATAGCACAAATTCTCCTTCTCCCTACTATCCAGAAGGACAGCCTTTAACCGGTCGGCCCCGTGGTGCAGCGGGCTTTGGGTCCAGTGACGCGGTATACTGGGCAAGATTAGTTAAGCAGGGCCGGCCTGAGTTAGAACTAAGGGTTAATGGGAAGCCTCTTAAAGGGATTATAGATACTGGAGCTGATGTGTCAGTCATTGCTTTCAGACACTGGCCGCAGGCCTGGGCTTTAAACCCCAAGGCTTCTGAATTGCAAGGAGTGGGGCATGTTACTCAACCCTTGCAGAGTGCAAAACTCCTTCGATGGGAAGATCCAGATGGAAATACAGGCTATTTTCAACCTTATGTATTGCAATGTTTGCCTGTTAACTTATGGGGTCGCGATATTCTGGAGCAGATGGGGGTTTTAATAACAAGTCCCAGTTCCATTGTGACGTCTCAAATGCTTACTCAAGAATTTCACCCCCTAAGAGAAGTAGGAAAGAATCAGCAAGGGAGGCATTTATCTATCCCAATGTCCACTCAAAAGGGGAGGCATGGATTAGGTTACCAGAATTTTGAACAGGGACCTTGATTGTCTCTCTGAGCCAGCGTACAGCAGCTAAAATGACCTGGCCTGCAGATACCCCTGTCTGGGTTGATCAATGGCCCCATTAGGAGAGAAGTTAAAAGCTGCACAAGAATTGGTTCGAGTACAGCTCGAGGCAGGGCATATTGAACCCACTCACAGTCCATGGAACACGCCCATATTTGTAATAAAGAAAAAGTCTGGTCAATGGAGACTATTGCAAGACCTAAGAGCGATTAATAAAACCATGGAGATTATGGGGCCCCTTCAGTTGGGGTTACCATCCCCTACAGGTGTCTCATTGAAATATCATTTACTGGTCTAGACCTTAGGATTGTTTTTTTACTATTCCTCTCCATCATGAAGATTGCAAAAGATTTGCATTTAGTGTCCCTGCGATAAATTTTAAGGAGCCCATAAAGAGGTATCAATAGAAAGTATTGCCTCAGGGCATGGCCAGTAGTCCTACCTTATGTCAGGGTTTTGTGGCTGCAGCCATACATCCTAGGAGGAAAAAATATCCCAAGGCTTATATTATTATTATATGGATGATAGTCTCTTAGCTCATAAAAATGAAACACGTCTAAATAATATCTATATAGATTTGCAGGATTCCCTGCATTGTGCTGGATTATGCATAGCACCCAAAAGAGTTCAAAGGACATTTCCTTTTTCTTATCTTGGCAGCATTCTTGAGGGAAAAACAATAAAACCTCCGAAAATTCAAATTCGGACTGACACTTTACTTACATTAAATGACTTCCAAAAATTATTAGGCGATATTAACTGGGTTCCACCTGCTTTAAAATTGGCCACTGCTGACTTAGGCCCTTTATTTCATATACTAAGGGGAGATTCATCTCCGTCATCCCCACGCTGCTCGACAAGGAAGCCAAGACAGCCTTACATAAAGTTGAGGATGCCTTAAGTTGAGCACAACTTACTAGAATTGATTACTCCCTTCCCTTACAGGTTTTAATTTTCCCTATGACACATACACCCACTGGGGTCATTTGGCAAGCTCCTGAAGTTGTTGAATGGCTATATTTGGCTCATTCTCCAACTAAGATATTAACTCCTTTCCATGATTCAGTTTCCCAGCTATTAGCTTGAGCCCGCTTTTGAACAGGCAATTAGTGGGCCAAGACCCTGACCTTATTGTAGTGCCATTTGCAGCTATACAGCAAGACTGGCTCTGGCAACGATCAACAAATTGGCAAGTTGCACTTGCTAATTTCTCCAGACAGGTTGGTAACCATTATCCTGCAAATAAGGTTTTACAATTTCTCTCAGTTACTACCTTTACCTTCCCAAAGATAGTGAAGTCACAACCTATACCTCAGGCATTAACCATTTTTACAGATGGATCCAGTTCTGGAAAAGCTGGATACTACTGCAGCAGAGGTGCAAAGGTCCTTCAAACCTCTTATATTTCAGCAAAATGGGTAGAAATACAAGCTCTTATCTATGCCTTGACAGATTTTGTTGCAGAGCCCATTAACCTATATAGTGATAGTGCCTATGTGGTAAGTATGGCCAAACTAATTGAAACTGCTACTGTAGGGCACACCAATTCAGAGGAACTCTTTCATTTATTTTTCAACCTTAAAAAAGTCATTAGAGAATGACAATTTCCCTGCTTTATTGGTCATATCCAATCTCATTCAGATCTCCCTGGTCCATTAGCTATAGGCAATGATGCTATTGATCGACTCTTTGCTGTGATACAAGAGGCTACCCCAGTTTCTCTTACCCAGCCCTCCCATGCTTTGCATCATCAAAATGCTGCTGCCATACGCAAACAATTCTGTATTGCTAGGGAGCAAGCTCGTCAAATTGTTAAGCAGTGCTCTCAGTGTGTAATTCATTGCCCTGTACAATCGTTGGGGGTTAATCCTAAGGGTCTTAAACCTAATCAAATTTGGCAAGTGGATGTTACCCACACACTGGAATTTGGTAAGCATAGATGGGTACATGTTAATGTAGATACCTGCTCCCGCTTTATCTTTGTGACTCCCCAAACAGGAAAGAGTGTCAAGCATGTAATTAATCATTGCCTAGCTGCCTTTGCGGTACTAGGTCCTCCCTTAGAGCTAAAGACAGACAATGGACCCGCATACACTAGTTCTGCTTTTCAACATTTTTGTCAGCAATATCAAATTTGTCATAAAACTGGTATCCCTTACAACCCTCAAAGTCAATCAATAGTGGAAAGAGCAAATCGTATTCTTAAAATGCAGTTACTAAAACAGAAAGGGGGAGACGGATGTTATGTGTCACCTCAAAACAAACTCAGTCATGTTCTTTATACTTTAAATTTTTTGAATTGCGATGCAGAGGGTCATACAGCAGCCGAAAGGCATCGGGCCTCCTGTACAATAGCCTCCGCGGGGTTAGCCCGATGGAAGGATGCACAAACTAGACAATGGTTTGGACCAGATCCAGTAATGATGTGGGGAAGAGGTTGTGTTTGTATCTTTCCAGAAGGAGCAGCGCAGCCAATTTGGGTGCCAGAGCATTACATATGTCACCATAATGGACCCAGAGAAGCTCCTTGTCCCATCATTCAAAAGACTGAGAGTTGCCCCAATGACAGCAAAGCAGAAAAGGAAGATGACAAAAGCTATACAAAAGATCAAGGTGCCAACATGGGGTCAGCTGAAGAAGTTAACAACTGAGGCCCAGCAGATGGCAGAAAAGCAATAAGTGGAAGCTACTCCCTCAATCATGTTTCTGGCCATGCTAGCATTGGTTAGCTGCCAGTCTTCTGCAAACTCTTGTGCAGCCAAGTCCGAGGACTCTTGAGTAAATCAGCAAAAGAAACTTTCATTTAGTAAAAAAATGTTACTGTAGTTTGATTTCTCTATTATTGTAGTGTTGCATTGGCATTGTTTTATTAATAACCATATCTGGGTTTTACATTAGCATTGTTTTGTTATTGGGTTTTGCATTGGCATTATTTTGTTATTATTTTAATAGTCAGAACTTTGTTCTTGCGACTCCCCAAACGGGAGAGAGTGCCAAGCATGTAATTAATCATTGCCTAGCTGCCTTTGGGGTACTAGGTCCTCCCTTAGAGCTAAAGACAGACAATGGACCTGCATAAACTACTTCTGCTTTTCAACATTTTTGTCAGCAATATCAAATTTGTCATAAAATTGGTATCCCTTACAACCCTCAAGGTCAAGCAATAGTGGAAAGAGCAAATCGTACTCTTAAAATGCAATTACTAAAACAGAAAGGGGGATATTTTTTCCATTATTAGTAGCTTAAAATTAAAAGAAGGGTGAGATGTAGGGAGCAGTTATAGGGTTAAGCCTTGTACTGACCTGCTGGCAAAGCCGCAAACAAGTCCCAGCTTAAGCTCTTAGCATAATTAAGCTTGATCTTGTGACTGCTCCCTAGATCTTTCCTGGGTAGCGAATGGGCTGTGGGAGGTGCAGCAAGTGCTGCCAAAACAAGTGAAACTTACAAGAACATTGTAAATTACCTTGTTTACGTCTGACTATAAAATAAAGCATCAGCTTGCAGTCTGGATCTGTTCTGTGGTCTCAGTCACGTGCAGAAGATCCACCTAGACCCAGCTTATTCTCTTTGTCTGTCTTTTCTTCATCCTTCACCAGCCCTCCCTCAGGCTCACCGAACCCTTGGCTGTGCTGGTGTGGCACATGGGGCAGCCTGGGTGAGGGACCTGTGGTGGTTTGCAGGCTAGCCACGCCCCCTGCGACCCAAGCGGAGGCCCTGGTATCTGGGATTTATTTATCTTCTATAATTGAAACTTTGTAGCTTTAAGCGGAGGCCAAGGCAGGCCAGGGCAGATGGAAAGCTTGGCTTCCTCCATTGCCAGGGAAACCCAAGTCTCCTGCTTGCTGCAGCTCTGTGGATGTAGCCATCTTGGTTGGGTTAATTTGCATACTTGCTCTTGATTGGCTGGTGGGTGTAGTGGAGGTACAGTCAATTTGCATATTACTCTTTTATTAGATAGGAATATAGAGGTCATCATAAATACCTAAGTAAATGGTGGATATACCATATATGAATTAATAAAATTACTATTGTAAATACACCAGTTTCCCATAAATGATTCATTTCGATGTTATCCCAATAAAAATACCAAAAGTTATTTTTTTTCCAGTGTGCATCAATCAATAAGCAGATTCCAAAGTGGGTATAAAAATACAAAGAACTAAAGCAATCATGAAGAAGATGATGGAAGTTGGACTTACAATCCCAAATATTAATTTATTATAGAGCTAACATAATTAAGGTTGTAAAGTATGGTTGTAAAAATAGGCAAATAGACCAGAATATAGGTGCAAGAGACAAACCCACATTTATATAATTTATGTCAAAAGTGGTAAGCAGGGTGTTGGAGAGAGGAGCATATCAAAACATGTTTTCAATAAGTGGTGAGGAGGTGATTCCTACATGACACCGTATTTTTAAAAAATTAATTTCCAACTGGGTTATAGATCTAAATATAAACAAAATAAAACTTTTCAAAGAATGTAGCAAAATATACTTATTACCTGATGATAAGCAAACATTTTAAATAGAATACACAAAAATATACCAATTTGAAGAAATGGAACATTGCTTTATATTTCATGTAACTTTTCATTTTTAAGTTATATCTTTCTAATTAGATTATGTATTTACTTCACAGTGATTTGCACAAAATATATATTGATAATATTTTTGTTGAGTGGTATTTAATCTATTGCTTTAACTTAATGAGTCTTTCTTTTTTCTATAACTTTTCCATAATTCATGAAATATTTTAAGCATCTAACAAATTTGTTAAATGCATTATTTACATTCTTGTTTATAAACTCATCCACCAGATAGTAATGCTTCATTTCTATATAATCTTTGAAACAATATTTTGAAATAAATCTAAAACTAAATCTCTACTATACTCATCCTATATAATAAAAAGTTAATATGCAAATCAGCCAGACAGCAGGACGACCAGTCGCTATGATGTGCACTGACCAGGGGGAGCACCACTCAGCCAGAAGCCGGGCTCATGGCTGGCGAGTGCAGCAGCAGTGGTGGGAGCCTCTCCTGCCTCCGCGGCAGCACTAAGGATGTCCAACTGCGGGCCTAAGCTGTCAGTTGGACATCCCCTGAGGGCTCCCGGACTGGGAGGGGGTGCAGGCCGGGCTGAAGGACCCCTCTCCCCCAGTGCATGAATTTTGTGCACGGGGCCTCTAGTTATTTATAAACCACAGATAATGTAATTTTAGAGTTCCAAAGACTTGAATGAACAGATTGCATGGAATGATGTCTATAGTAAAGAACATTAGAGTCCTAATTTTTCAATTCTGTTCCCACAGTTAATGGCATGGCAACAGAGAATCCAGGGTTTTTCACATTTAGAAGAGAGCTTTCTTTCTTTATACATTTTAGCCACTAAAAAGTTACTAACTAAATTATAGGTAGTTGGAAAACAGAAAAATAATGCCTGAAACTTCCACCTATTTGACAAAATCTTGTTTTTTAACATATAATTGTTATTACAAATAATAATAACATAAATAAAATATTAAAATGGATTCCTTTTCTTTAAGTATTAAAAAATACATTTTGTTCTGGTTCTAACAACTTGTATTTATAATACCTGCATAATATGCCAACAATTGTTGTAGTTAATCATTCTCCTACTTTGGAATGTTTAATTGGTTTCCTCTTTTTTACTGCTAAAAATCATGATGAATATATTTGTGAATCGAGTTTTCCATATTTGAGGTTACTTTTTAAAATTTTGGTCCCCCATATTTCTATCTTCTTATGACTCTTGATACATTCTGCTAAATTACTAAAAAGTAATATCACCAGCAATATAAAATATGCTATTTCATTAGTGAAAAATGATCTTTTTATTTATATAAGTTATTTGTGATTTATCTTTAATTACTGAAAACAAAATAAACATTTTCACATGTTTCTTTTTGTTTTTCCTCCTTTATAAATTATCCGTTTATGTCCTTTTTCTATGTAAGTGGGGTTTTAGTCCTATGTATTATTCATCTATCAATATTGGATATTGATATTTAATATCAATTTTATTAATATCCCATCATCTAGGATAGTAATTCTGTATGTTATATTTGCTGGAAAGTTTTTCTATTTTTTCTTTGACTTCTACTATTATTTCCATTACTAGATAATCTAGTTATAAAAAAATTATAATCTTTACTACATCTATCTAGAAGTAAAGGCAACTAATCCCTCTAATAGCTAGTAAATTTGCATCATTTTTAAAATTTTAGACACTGATCTAAAGGTGGTTTTGAATGTTCCTTGTGTTGCATGAATTTGTGTATAGATGGGGTCTGGCTGGCCCATCCTGATGTGGGCAGGTGGGAAGGGCTGTGGGTGGTTGGCCAGCTGGCCCTGGCCCCAAATGGGCAGTGAGTGTCATAGGGACTGGTTGTTCCGGTCTTTCCAGTTGTTCTGGTCATTCCAGCGTTCTGGTCACTGGTTTTTTATGTATATAGATTATTCTTCAGTTGTGTCATAGTAGAATTTATGACAGTCAAGTCCACTCTTACTTTATGTTTTTGTTATATTATTTTTATACTAGAGGCCCAATGCACAAAATTCATGCAAGAGTAGGCCCTCGCAGCCTCAGCTTCATCTGGAAGGTTGTTCAGAACATTGTCTGGATGGTCATTTTGCTGTTCGGCCATTTGGTCTATTTGCATATTATGCTTTTATTATTATAGATTATGATAATTTATTGTAGTTTATGTTTTAACATCACAAGAGATTCCAGGCAAATGTCTATGGGTAAATTAACTGGGCTGTAGTTAGTGGCAATAGTATGAATCAACATTCAAAGTTAATCCATTTATATGTGCATCAGGATTGCAAATTTACATATACCGCAAGTTGAATGTGCATATAATGTGACTTCTTCATTTCTCTATAACTAATCTAATCTTCATGACCCAACCCACCTCACTCAGTAGGAAGTAAGGCTGAAAATTTAGCCTAATCTGTCTCAAATATTAGTCCAACCAATTATCTGAACAGATTATTAGCATAATCCTGAAGCAATCCTGCAACAATGTGTCATTATTCTTCCTCTAGTTCTTTTCAAGATGGCATTTGATGTGTGGGAGAAAAATCTAAGTCACTTCATGGCATTGGGGAAGAGAGTCCTCATGTTTGTCCTTAGATATGCATTAATTAAGCAACTGCTGAAATTTGATTGTCATTTATTGGTTGTGCTAGCAAAAATTTAAAAAAATACACAGTGCAACATGGACACTTATAAATACAGACACTGGCTATAAACAGCCAGTACTGTCATATTATGCATACTGGGATGAATCACAGTTCTGCACCTGCTGCTAGTGTCTGATGCTAATAAAACCCTTGTCTATCCCATCTCAGCTTAGTCAGGATCCATTGGCTTCTTCCAGCTGACTGTGTCTCTCCAATCTGGTACTGAAGATCCCTGTCCTGCCTTTGACTCCCTGCAAAAACCCCTAGACCAAGAGGGCAGGCTTCCCACTACATCATAACTTCTTCCTTCCAGAGAAGGCATCTTCCCTCCTCTGTCTTTTTTTCCTGGAACTGTAATGGTGAACTTCATGTTGGGAGAGAAAACCAGCTTACCAATAAGAAGGAAAAAGAAAGATAGACATGTATTTTAAAAATATATTACACTTGTATTATGCCAATGATAAAATAAGAAAAGGTGTGCTATAGAAATATTAGAATAACAGAACTTCAAATATGCTTTAAAATATGTAGATTTGAGGCAAGACATAATTCATTATAGGCTTGCTTCCAAAAGTTCTATCTGCGCATTATGGCACCATAAACAATCAAGATGAGCCTACATTCTTAATGCCAGTCATTTAAAACTCAAATAAGTATTTTATGTGGAAAAGATAATGAGTCGGTAGAAGTTATCTACCAGTAAGTGGACTACAATAACCTGAATTTGAGAGTAAGGAAGACATTTATTCTTTTTCTCCTATTCAACATCTTTCTTCTGGTAATATCATCGCGTTTTCCTTTCAGGAACCAGCTTTCCCACTTACAGTTTATAGAGCTTGGCTGGATATAACAATAGCCCTCTGATCCAGTAGTGGGCATGTGACCTAGTCTTGCACCATGAGCAGATTCCACCTCCTTTGCTTCAAGGATGATCAAGTTATCCAATGATACTTAGTGTTGGGTTTTCTTAGAACTATTGAGAATAGCTAAGAGTAACTCTAGAGTTCCTAGAGGCCACGTTAGGTAGATGAGTTGCCTGAAACATAACAAACACAGAGCAAATTAGAGCTGGGAAATGAAAGAGAAATCTCTTGACCATCTGAATTTAGCAACCCCTGAAGCAGGACCTAACCCTTGAGTGTTCTGTAATGTTTGTCAATGAATTCCCTCTTTTATTTTAACTTGAACTTAAATTATTATTACTTGTAAACAAAAAACTGTTGAATAATATAGACTGTAATGTTTCTACTTCATATCATATCATTGCCTCAAGTTTATCTGCTTTTCTTATAGTTTATTTAGATTCTTTCCAGAGGACTATATTCAGATTGATGAGAAATATACGCCATTAATCTGTGTAAAAAATGGAGTTTCTGTTTATTCTCTTTCAAGAGATACTATTGTAATTAGGTTAAAAAGAGTGCCTTGCAGATTGTGCATACATGACAATTAAAACAAACAAACAACAAAAAGCAAGCAGTAACAATATGACCAGAAATTACATATATACCTCTACCAGCCATCTCATTTCAAGTGCCAAAAGACCATAATTTTTGTTACTTCAAACATAAATGTAAGTCTAGGGATTAAATGCCAACATTAGCAAGAATAATCAATTACAATATTCTAAATATGGTGGAAAACATAAATTACAACTAAAATATATGATATCAGGCAAATAGATGACTTGAAAGCCTTTAGTAATATTTGTCTACAAATGATTTAAAATTTTATTCTAGAGCATATTTACATATTTCTAAAAGATTATGGACCAACTTAATAACTTTTAACAGTAGCTACAGTCTTTAACCATTAAAAATTGCCTTTGTCTAGATTAAGGTTTTTATAAATTCTGTAAAAGTAAAAATTTCATTTTCAATAAAATACACCCATAAAGACATGTAATGCATCCAGATTATAGACATAACTACCAGCAAAATGCTAGGGTTCTGAAGTATCTCAGAAATACTTATATTTATCTTTAAAATATGCTATGCTAGCCAGGCCGGCATGGGTCAGTGGTTGAGCATCAACCTATGAACCAGGAGTTCTTGGTTGGATGCCCTTGTCAGGGCACGTGCCCGGGTTGCGGGCTCAATCCTGTGGGGGACATGCAGGAGGAAGTTCATCAATGATTCTCTCTCATCATTGATATTTCTATGTCTCTCTCTCCCGTTCTCTCTAAAATCAATAAAAAATATATTAAAAATAAATAAATAAAATAAAATATACCATGCTGCCCTAGCCAGTTTGGCTCAGTGGATAGAGTGTTGGCCTGTGGACTGAAGGGTCCTGGGTTTGATTCTAGCTTGCAAGCTTGATCCCTGGCCCTGGTTGGGGCTCCTGTGGGAGGCAACCAATCTTGATATTTCTGTGTTTTTCTTTTGTTTTTGTGGTTTATTTTGTTTAATTATTTTTTTGTTTTATTTTGGTGAGAGGATAGTCTAATTGTATCATTACTAATTTTTTTTGTCAGGCTCAACACAATTCATTATGTAATTGTAATATGTGCATTATGTATACTTTGTTTTGAAAATTAGATATGCTAAACCTGTTTCAGTCAGCTTTGTGCATAACAATTCTTAGTAATCTTATTAGGGACAAAAATATAAAGTTTGCATAGCTCCTTATTGATATTTATATTTTTGAAAGCGAGCAAGAGAAATCAACGTTTTAATAAAATGGAGGCTGAGTATGCTATCATCAAAATCCCATATAAAAAAAGCCCAGCGACCATAACAGCATAATGACCAGAATGACCACTCAACCCGCTGCTCTGAGGCGCACTGACTACCTCTCGGTCCTTCCCCCCGGTCAGCAGGCTCCCATCGCTGAATGGCAAATGGGGTGGTGGTGGCCGGGTGGGACTGGGGAATGGTAAGCGGGCAGAATGGCCAACCTCTTGGTCCCTCCCCATGGCCCGCAGGCTCTGATCAATTGCCACATGGCAAACATGGTGGGTGGCGGCAGTGGAATGGCACTGGGGACTGGTGAGCAGGTAGAAGATAGCCCTGATTGCAGGCTAGGCCTAAGGACCCAACCCATGCACAATTTTGTGCACTGGGCCTCTAGTTTTAATATAAGAAAACTAGCTAGCAGTATAAAAATAATGTTTGAAATTCAGCCTTTACTTTAAATAATATGACATACTATATGAACTTGTACTAAACATTGAGTGTCTGTATTTATTAAGAAAGCAACACACTGCTTTCTTTTTAGTGCATGTAATTCAGTCAGCAGTGTATGATAAACAATAGCTTCATATCTTTGGTTAATAAGAACTGACTGTCAGAGTTGGAACTTTCTTTTCTTGAATAACTGATATAAACAACCCTTAATAACACAATAGTTATACTCTACTATAGGCCCAGTGCATGGAATCCAGAGCCAATACAGCATCTTTATTTTATACAGCAAAAACCAGGAAGTTTTACTAAAGGTCAAGACAAAGGAGATTATGTGCATTCTTGAGTGGGCCCAAGTCATATTCATTCCTGGTGCTTGGCTGGATTTTGATAACGAAACCCACCCGCTGGCCTCTGGGCTGAAGGTCAAGCTGACAACACTCCTGCCTCTGGATTCAGCTGACAATTAAAGAAATGCCCATGTGCCTTCCCAGGCGCTCTCTACAGTTGATAGCATCTTTATTCAGTCTACTGACATTTTTCCTATGTGGCCCAAGCCACTCTGACTTACAAGAAGCTATCTGTGGATGCATAAAGAGCACAGATCTAAGAATCCCCACACACCAACCTGACCACTCTTTTACGTTTGATCTCATTTGTAATGTTACCCTATTCTTGTTAGTTTGCTGTGTAAGAACCACCTTCAGAGCAAACCATTATTTGTTTTACATTACCAAAATACTGTATCCCATGTCTGTTTGAATATTTGTTAAAGGAGTTATCGGTTCCTAGAAAGGTGAACAAAGAATGAAGAGTCCAGGTTTTTACTCTAGACACTGTCACTTACATGTCACTGACATTGGATAAATCATCTAAACTCCCCAACATTGGATAAGCCATCTAAGCTCTCTGGATCTCAGCTTTCCTAAACTGTAAAGTGATAGAGTTGGATAGATAAATCTGAGCTTTTCCAGACCTAAACTTTGATAGATCCTTGAGATGGCTATGGCCAAACAAACAATCCTAAAACATATACCCTATTCTAATGTTTCAAAGCTGTGTGAAAGTAAAACTCCCTGAATTTAACATATCTTTTCTATCTCCTTTAAAATTCACTAAGCGCTATCTGGTTTTGCTCAGTGGATAGAGCATCAGCCTGCGGACCGAAGGGTCCCAGGTTCCATTCCAGTCGAAGGCACATACATGAGTTGCAGGCTCCTCCCCAGCCTGGGCCCTGGTCAGGACTTGTGCAGAGGCAACCAATTGATGAGTTTTTCTCACATTGATGTTTCTGTATGTCTTTCCCTCTCTCTTCCACTCTCCCTAAAAATCAATGTGAAAATATCCTCAGGTGAGGATTAACAGAAAATCTTTTTTTTTTTTTTTTGGCCAGTAATAAAGAAATTTAATGTTTGTGAGCTCTGGTAAGGCAGGTTTCATTCAGGTTTCTGTATCCTTATATATCCCTTAGTGATTGCAGATAACATGGATCCAACACTTGTTTATGAAGTGAATGGCTAGAGAATGCTGATCTTCAACCTTTTTTCTTATTTTATAATGTTCTAACTCCTTTTTATCTTTTTTTTCAATTTTTTTGCTAAATCTAATTATATAAGGCTCTTACATGCTGAATCCATATCTTTATTTGTAATATAAACTTTAAAAATTTAAATGCAGATAATTATTTACCCATGAACCTTGCACATAATCATCACCTACTTCCCGAAATTAAGCATATCAATTTAGTGTGAAAGATTTTGGTACCTAATGTTTGCTTTAGCATAACTGAGCCTACACACATCTGCTACTCACAGATTAAAAAATATAGAAATGATTAAAAATAAGAGTAAGGAAATATTTTAAATCTGAGAGGAAATTCAAGCAAGAGAATTAAGACAACATTGGCCATTTTCTAAGATTGAAAGGCATACAATATATGTATAGTGAAGAGAAAAAGGTATTATAGGAAAAAAATTGACTCTGTGGAAGAATGTGAAAACATTTCTCAGGTAAAATCTAGGCAAATATTTCTAAAGGAAATGGCTTACTTAGCCCAAATTTTCCCCATATTTCTTTTCATATATCAAAGTAATAAGGGGAAGTGAAAATGTGTTTTGGACTAATTACTGAACAATGCCCATAAGCATTGGCCCTTAAGTAGAATGAAGAAGACATATTAGGATGTGCTGTTAATGGAACTACTGACTGAGAAAAGAGTGAGACGACTAAGATAAACATGAACTTTCAGAGTAGTATATGGAGATGTTTAAAGCACATGACCTCAAAGTCAAGGTTATATAAAAATAATGATGCTTTGGACATATTTGAAAACTGAGATTGGAGAGGAGGTTTTTCTCTGACTAGCAAGTTAAAATGTATGTAATTCATCTTTCAACATTAAAGATAAATTTAAACAAACAAACGTATTTCATAGTCTGGCTGGTGCTAGAGAAGTCAAGAAAAAAAGAGTGTTGAAAAATCCCCACATATTAACAACAGATTGGATGTGCAGTCTGCTTATGTTATAAAAATAGATACAAATACAGAAGAAACGGGAAAGAATTCATCCTAGTAAAAATAGGTGGGCAACACAATAAAGAGTTTAAGAGTGTAAGTATCACCAAAATGATCTTGTGGAAAGATCTTAGATCTAATGGGAATTTACAAGGCCTGGTTTTGAGAGTCTTAGCCCCAACCAAAACAGCTGAGTGACCACAGGCAAGTAACTTATTGTCCAAGATCTTTCAGTGCTATACATTTCAGATCACATTTACTCAGTTCTGAACCAGGCACAAAAGGAACACAGATGAGTGAGGTCCGACTTTGTCTTCAGGGAGCTTAGATTTAGATTCTAAAGGAATAGACAAACTCAAAAAGGGCTTTTTGGTTCAGAACAGAAAGACATGAGTGTTAGCAATTCTCTCTTTGGGTAGCAAAAGAGAAATACTTCCAACTGGCTTTAAAATACAGCATAAGCAAAGGCGGAGCAATAGCAAGGTGCACAGTCATTTCAGGGGCTACTGAGCAGATTGAAGTCAACTGAACTGTGATGCAGATGACTCTGGAAAGTTGTTAGAGGTCAGGCCTTACAAGAAGTATGCTTTATTCTTTGGGTAACTGACTGCAACTATGGAATATTTTGCAACAATAGATGTTGCAGTGTTTAGATGATCTAATGATTAATCTCTAAAACACTTTTAAAAATTGACTATTTCAACAGCTAAATGTGTGTTTCTATCTATCTCAAAGGCCATTTAAATAATTGTTATGCCATTTGGAAACTAAAAGGTAATAAAGCACATTGTTTAAGGACAAACTCTAGAGTCAGACTGACTTCGTTTTATATCCCATGTCTGCCACTTACTAGCTGTAAGGACTAACATTTGCTACTTAATCCCTCTGTGCCCAATTTCATCACCTGTAAAATACATGGGCATGGCATATAGCAATAATTTCCTAAAGATAGGGTGTATAAAATGAGAGTCAATAACCATCACAATGATTATGACAGACAAGAAATAATAAAGGTCACATGCAAGTAAAAAATAAACTGTTGGAACTAATCAGTGAATTCAGTAAAGTTGCAGAATATAATATTGACATGCAGAAATCAGTTGTGTTTGTATACATTAACAATGAAATCTCTGGAAAAAAAGGAAACCATCCCATTTACAATAGCACCAAAACCAATAAAATTCTTGAGAATAAGTTTAACCAATGAAGTGAAAGATCTGTACACTGAAAACTACAAGACTTTAATGAAAGAAATTGAAGATATAAATAGGAAGATATCCCATGTTAATGGGCTAGAAAAATTAATATTGTTAAAGTACCCATCTACCCAAAGCCATCTATAAAGTCAATGCAATTCTTATCATAATTCCAATGGCATTTTCACAGAAATAGAAAAAACAATTCTAAAATTTATATGGAGCCACAAAAGACCCTGAGTAGCCAAAGCAATCTTGAGAAAGACAAAAGCCAGAGGCATCACACTTTTTTATTTTAAACTATATTACAAAGCTGTGGTAATTAGAACTCTCTGTTTATAGCATAAATACCTCCTAGACCGATAGAACAGAGAAACCCCTGCATAAATGGTCAGATACTATTAGACAAGGGAGCCAAGGACACTCAATGGGGAAAGGACAGTCTCTTCAACACGTGGTGCCAGGAAAAATGGATACCCACATGCAGAAAAATAAAATTGGACTCCTATCTTACTCCACTCACAAAAATTAATTCAGAATGATTAAAATACTTCAACATAAGACCTAATACCATAAAACTCCTAGAAGAAAACATAGGAAAGAAGTTCCATGACACTGATCTTGGCAATGTTTGTTTTTTGTGGTGTGTTTTTTATATGACACTAAAAACATAAACTGAGTCCAGCCAGTGTGCTCAGTGGTTGAGCATCGACCTATGAACCAGGAGGTCACAGTTCTATTCCTATGACACGTTTGCAGGCTCAATCCACAGTGGGAGGCATGTAGGAGGCAGCTGATCAATGATTCTCTCTCATCATTGATGTTTCTCTCTCTCCCTTTTTCTTCTCTGAAATCAATAAAAATGTATTTTAATAAATAAATAAATAAAAACACAAAACTTGTGCACAGCAAAAGAAATAATCAAACAAATCTCAAGTTCAAGAAAAATTTTAATGCATGATAAATCCATAAAAAAATAAAATTAATATTAAATGATCATGATTTTAAAAACCCTTAAAAGTCAGCAAAAGCAACCAACTTTTAAAATCTGTCCTGCTTCTTAAAATTTAAAACACAAGTGGAATTCACTGGCTAGAAGATACTGAAGCAGAAAGTTTTGTGAGAGTGAAAAAAAAATGATAACACATTTATAAAGCTAAGAATAGAAAAAGAGTACCTAAGATAAAATTACAAGGATTATAAATATTTATTCATTAGGGTATAATGCTGGGATTACCAAGAAAATCTACTGGTGATTTAGACTTTTAACTAGAGGCCCAATGCACGAAATTTGTGCAAGGGCCTAGGCCCCTACCACAGCGGCAGCTGCTTCTGCCTCGGCCCCCACCCACCGCAGCTTTGTCCAGAAGGAAGGACGTCCAGAAGGATGTCCTGTCTAATTAGCATATTATGCTTTTATTATTATAGATAGTTTTGAGATTTCTAAGGGTCTTTTCTTTCCTTCCCACTTTGCCAAACTTACTATGCATTTGGAGGATACAATTTACAGTGAAAATATACCATATGAGCATGCTCTATGTTCAGTGTCTCTGTAACCAATATTCTTTATTAACACATATTATCAATGTAAAGATTCTTGTGAAAGAAATTTTGAGTCCAAATTCTAAGTATTTTAGAGCAAATAGCTGCAGGAATTGGAAGAAAATGCAGTCTGAGGTGAATGTGGATTGAGTGAGGTATTTCATCAGCCTGCTGAGACTTGGTGAGCTCTGCTGAGAGGCACCATGTTCATAAAGCACAATAGCCAAGTAACATCCGTGTAGGTAGGTTATATATAGACAAAACATAGCTAGCAGTAGTCCAAGAATACAATGAGAAAAACTGATGCTTTCTCTGAGGTCATCTATTAAGACCCCTTAAGCTTCATCCATAGAGAAAATAAGTGCTAAAGAGACACAATGACCTAGATAGATGGGCAGTAAAAGTTTAATTTTTAAAAGTTATTTCAGCTTTTATTATCTACTTTGGTTGTTTATATTGATCAGATTCACTAGGTAATCACCCATTGCACTGGCAGCTTTGAGTTATAAATGGAATAAGTTGTTTACCTGGGGCAAAATAAATGAGTTTTCCACTGTGGAACCAACCTGGAAATTCAGAATAGGAGTTGATCAGGACAAAATATCCTAAAAAATTTGATGTAAAAGTCTTGTCACAGTTGCCATGACACATGAGTGGAGATGATGTCAAAAACATCTAACATGAGAAAAATTATTCTCTTAGTGAAATTTTAAGATTTGCGAAATCTGAATGGAAAATGGCTTGTTTTCCATTTTGTTTGTTTGTTTCACTATATATCTCTTTAATTTCCAAGTAGGCATCTTGTAAAGCCACTCTTTTTAAAATATATTTTTAATTGATTTCAGAGAGAAAAGGAGAGGGAGAGAGAGATAAAAACATCAATGATGAGAGAGAATCACTGATTTTCTGCCTCCTGTGAGCCCCAAACCTGGGCATGTGCCCTGACTGGGAATCAAACTGTGACCTCCTGGTTATAGGTTGATGTTCAACCAATTAAGCCACACTGGCCAGGCTGTAAATCCACTCTGGATGAGAATGTGATAATCTAAAAACAAAGACAAGAGCAGATTATAGTAGACTAGAGGCTTGGTGCATGAATTCTTGCATGGGTGGGGTCAAATTGGAGCAGGGCTGGTGGGAGGGAGGAGCTGCCAGAGGTTGGCCGGCTGCAGTGCACATCATAGTGACTGGTCGTTCCAGTTGCTTGGCTTTTATATATACTGTATAGATTAATAATAATATGGAATAGACCCATGACCTATAATTATTTTCATTTCCTGTCCTTAACTTCCTGATCTTTATTCCTTAACGACCTAAAGGAAATTCTAATAAGGAAGATGGTAAATCAAGAGAAAGCTGCTGTCATCTGTTGATTACACAGTTTTAAACCCTCATCTTTACCTGGTTGGAATGTGCCTCACCAATGTAATATATGTGCACTTTATTTCTCCCAAAATTTCTCCTCAGCCATCAACTTTGATTCCTTACGGATTACAAAGAGCCATGATACATTTTATCCTATTAAATCCTAACACCTCTGTGATATGTCAAAGGGGTTATTAGACTTAACATGTCCTATGCAAAGTCAGCAGAGCTCTGGGAGTTCAGTCCTAGTTTGCAGCCAGGTTTGCCACTTTTTAGCTTTGGGAGTTTGAGATGTCACTTACCCTCTTTGTGCCTCAGTTTACACATCTGTAAAATAGGGACAAAAGTAATACTTCCCTCAAAGGGTTGTTTTGAGGTTTAAGTTAGTTAGTAAAATGCTTAGAGCTATGCCTGGTACATAATAGATGATAAATAAATATGAACTATTTGTACTCAATTTAGAGTTAGTCCTAATGTTGAATCCCAGTTCCATGAGACTTACTAGTTGTGTGCCCCTGGAGTGGGGTGGGGGGGAGGGGAGGAGGAGAAAACCTTTACTTCTCTGATATTTGGTTTCCTCATAGCGAATTTGGAGGTTTAAAAAAATAAAAAAGAAATCATAGGCATCACAAAGATTTAATGGGATAAAGTGTGTCACAACTCTTCATAATCTATAAGGACTAAAAATTAGCTATGATGGTTGAGAAGTTTTGGAGTCAGAAATCAAATGTACACAGCAGATGCTAACCTACCTGGACATTGTGCTCCTTGACTCTGACTCTCGGAGTACATCCAGACTGGTCTGGTAGTAAGTGGATGTAAAATGATCCTAGCCTATTGGGCTAACAAAGCTGCACCTACCATGGAAAATGAAGATATTAAAAATTACACCTGACAAAACTTACACATTGACAATAGCTTTCCATTTCAGTATGAGATTCATTCCCAGTTATATGATAATACTATAGTCAAATGTTGTAAAAAGCGAATGAAATACTACAATATGTCAACTGTAAAATTAAATTTAGTGAGACAAATTCAAGAAGTGGAAAAGAGAGGTTGGTTGGAAGTAAGGCCATTCTAATAATTAGCCATCAGAAAAGGTCTCACTGAGCATTGCTGAGATCACATAGAGGTCAGTTACTAAGGTTCTAACTTATCTTGAATCAGAAAGTGACTAGTGTTCAAAAATCAGTTGGTAAACTAATGACTTCCAGCTATGCAACATAATAATTGATTACAGTTTAACAACACTCTTTTTTTTAACTTAAGTATAGTTGGTATACATTTTTATATTGGTTACACCAGTTTCAGGTATACAATATAGAGATTCAACATTTTTATGCCTTCTAACATGATCACCCCACTAATTCTAGTAATCATCCATCACCTTGTAAACTTATCACAATATTATTGACTATATTCCCCTTCCCCTTTTTACCCATACCTCCATCCCCTCTCTCTGGAAAGCATCCCTTTGGTCTCTGTTTTTATTTTGCTTGTTTTGTTTTTAGATTCCATATAATACAATAATATAATATAATAATATTACATGGAATCTAATACACAGCAATAAAAAAAAAAATGAGCCCTAGCCAGTTTGACTCAGTGACTCCAGACTGAAGGGTCACCAGTTCGATTTCGGTCAAGGGCACATGTATCGGTTGTGGGCTCCATCCCCTGCCCCATCAGGGCATGTGGGAGACCAACCAATCAATGTGTGTCTCTCTCTATCTATTCCCCTCCCTTCACTCTCTCTAAAAGTCAATGGAAAAAATATCCTTGGGTGAGGATTAACAACAACAACAAAAAGAATGAAATCTTTTCATTTGAGACTACTAGGTGTACCGGTTAATAATAGCAGATTTTGTAATAAAAGAAAACACGATAATTTCAAGAGAAACATCAAAAGTCCTTTGTTCAAAGTAATGTCCATCGCTAGCTACACATTTCCCCATTTTTCAGGTAATTTGTGGATACCGTCCCAATAGAAGTTTTCTTGTTTTGAGGCAAACCATTTAGAGATCCAATTTTCCACTTCTTCGTATGTTTTGAAGTGCTGTTGGAAAAGTGCACGTGCCATCAATCAGAACAAGTGGTAATCTGAAGGAGCAAGGTCTGGTGAATACAGTGGTTGGGTTAATACTTCCCAAGCAAGATCTTTCAACGTGTCTTTAACTGGTTTTGAAGTGTGTGATGATGCGTCATTACGAAGCAAAACTACTTTGCTGTGTTTTCTGGAACATTATGGTCATTTCACGATCAAAGCGTGGTTCAAATTGATTATTTATTGTCAGTAGCAATCAGTATTAATGGTTTCACCTGGTTTTAGAAGCTCATAATACACCACACCTTCCTGATCCCACCAAACGCAGAGCATTGTCTTCTTTCCAAAGCGATTTGGCCTTGCAGTCGATGTTGATGGTTGACCTGGATCAACCCATGATTTTGTGCATTTGGGATTCTCAAAATAAACCCACTTTTCATCACCAGTCACAATTTGCTACAAAAAAAGACTTTCTTTCGTGCCGTTGAAGCAACATTTTACTGATGACTTTTCGGTTTTCCATTTGTCTTTCATTCAGTTGATGTGGCACCCATTTTCCTTCCTTTAAAATCTTTTCCATTGCTTGTAAATGATCAGAAATGATTGTTTGCTTAGCAATGTTTAATCTTTCTGCAAGCTGTTTTTGAGTTTGACATGCATCCAATAATGCTTGTAATTGTTGGTCTTCAAACTTTTTTGGTTGACCTGGACATCTTTGTCTTTCACATCGAAATCATCACTTTTAAAGCGTACTGGGTGTGGCAGTACCAGGGCAGGTCCTTGTTCCACAATCCTTTTGGCAGGGTCTCTGACTCAGTCATCCTTTGATCCCCTGCAGTGCCCAGGCCTATTTTTCACATAGTTAAATAAATGTGTAATGAATGGATATTTATACATGTCTTATCTAGTAATTTATCAAGAACATAAAGGAAGAAATCATGTCTTCCATTTCTTTACATTCTTTATGGTGTATATGCATAAAAACATAATTGTAGACTATTGCTAAAATTTAATTGGAAGTTTTATTTGTATTCTTTTTTTTAATTTCTTTATTGATTAAGGTATCACATATTTGTCCTCATCCCCCCATTCCCATCCCAAACCCCTCCCCACGCATGCCCCCACCCCCCTGTTGTCCATGACCACTGGTTAGGCTTATATGCATGCATACAAGTCCTTTGGTTGATCTCTCCCCCTTACCCCCACCCTCCCCTACTTTCCCCTCTGAGGTTTGACAGTCTGATCGATGCTTCCCTGTCTCCAGGTCTGTTTTTGTTCATCAGTTTATGTTGTTCATTATTTCCCCTAGATGAGTGAGATCATGTGATACTAGAAATACACTTATAAGAACTAAAAATGAGATAAGCAATAATGGTTATGCTGAGAGGCAAATGAATCAGTCTGTAGTGAGTTTCTTTCTGGGCCAACAGTTCTTTTGAGTCCCAATTTCAATGTCAAACAGTTCCGTATGTGTACATGTCAGCAATGATATTTCAGTTCTGGATGGTGGACAAATGGTGGTCATGCAGGTCCGACCCTCTCTGGTTTGGTCCTGGGCAACCTGCCACACACACAGCTGCTGACTGCTGGTATGGCAAGGTGTCGTCAGTGTCTTCCATCTCTGGACTGTTTCTCCTCTGTCTTCATGGCTGGAGCAGTCCTGTCAATTCCTCTCTGTTGTAGGAATCCACATGGTCTTAAAGTTGTTTTCTGAAAATATACAAACATATTCTTGACCAAAAGTTAATAAAGGAATCTTTTCTATAAATTTGACTTGGGATCCTTTTTCATTTTTTGCCCAAACGATTTTCCTTTGGCTTGTTTTGACACCATGTGTGTTTTTCATGGGTGTCTTGCTGTTAGCATTACAAATGAAAGTTAATTTTCTAAAGTAAAAATTTTCTAGATGTAATTTACTTACAGGATATTTTTCCTTACATGATATTCTTCTACTACCTCCCCCTTTTTTAATTTAAATATTAGGAGGCTTTTGGAAATTTTATAATGTAGTCTTGATAGCTTTTAAATTTTAATTTTTTACACTAAAATATGACTGCTTTAGGTTCATTACATGTTACACAATTTTACCATGAGATGAACTACCAATAAAAATTTTAGTTAACACTTTAGGAATAGCTTTTTGTCCAGTACCATTGATTTTTCTAGAATATTCGCTTATTTCAGTTAGCCAATTTAAATTAGTCTGAGAACTTGACTACTATTTTACTGTCAAATTTAATACTCTAACAGCAATCTTATTTTACCCTGTAAATATTAGTGGAAGGGATTATTTGCCTTCTTGAATAGGCCCTGAGCATTCCTGGTGCTAGGTTGGATTTAGATATCAAAAAAACCCACTTCCCCACACCATGGGTACAAGACAACTCAAACAAGTCTTGTTGCAGTGAGAGGGCAGCTGCTGTCGGCCAAGTCTCTGTCTGTTACCTGGGTCCCAATTTGAGCTGGGCAAGGGAAGCGAAGCAGCCATGGGGGCAGGAGACCTCCCTCAGAAGGGGTGAGGGTTCAGGCCCCTGCAAAGTTGGGGGGGTGAGCGTCTGTGCCCCACCTTTGTTGACCCCCAAGTTCTCTCCTGATGACCCCTCTGCAACTGTGCCTGTCTTAGGTTGTTCCTTCCCTGAGGAATCTTACCTGTCTCTGGCTAACCAGCCATCCTCCGGGGCCAAGCAGGGTGTGATGTGAGGTTTAGTTCTGTCTCCTTGGTAGCCTATGCCCCCATGGCCTCCACACCCAGCACCTGCCTTGGGATCTCCTTGCCTGATGGCAGGGCCCTGGCACTAATCACATATCTTGGGGAACCCAGGTTTCTTCTCCATGGAGAGCCCAGCTCACCCCACTGGGCAAGAGACAGATCCATGGTACCAGCCACCATGAGGCTTCAAGCTTAGCATGAACAGAAAGCACAGGCAATAGCTGTGGGCAATTGGATTGTGAGAAGAGGGTCCCTTTTGGCCAAAAAGGCAAAAGGGGTCAATATAGAATGCTCAGGTGCCTTCCCAGGGGGCCCTCTACACAGTGGAAGGGATTAAATCCTTTCATGTCCTTTTTAAATTGCTGCCAGACATTCAAAGAATTAGTTTGTAAGTTTGTTTGGGATAATTGTACATTATGCTGTTGTAATTCTAAAATATCAATAGATGTGTTATCTTTGTCTCCAAGCACCAAAAAGATGATTTTTTATTGATTCCCAAGGGTGCAAGGTACTACTATAGGTAATACAAATCTGGGAAAAATTATAATGACATTGTAGAATAATATTATGTAAGAATATTCTTTGCTCTCTAGGCCATGGTAATTCCATTTCAAAATGTTTGTCAATTTCTTTTTGCATAGACAAGGTCTTAGTTACATTTTCTGCACCTCTCTCAGGAGCAAGTAGTGATAGCCCCTTCCTTTGGTGTCCATGCAAGCCAGAAACCTCTCTTTAATTTTACACACAAAGGAGCAGTGGTTTGATTTTGTGTCATACAAAAGGGAAGCTGGGTGGTGACCCCTGTGTAATTATACTTCCTTGCCCCACCCATGGTCCTCCTGGATGACCAAGGTGTTTGGTATTATTGGTGACTACATTAGGCAGGGGATCAGCCCACATAAGGGCTCTTACCCATGAAGGGTCAGGAACGTAAGTCCAAAATACTTCCCCTTTTTCCCCAGGTAATAGTAGCGTACAGCTGATGACTGCTAGCATGGCAAGAAAGACGTTCCCAGGCATTCTTGGGGTTCTGGTTACCTCACAATTTCTTTTATTTATTTTATTTATTATTATTTTTTTTGTATTCTTGAGAAATTACTTTATTGACAAAACACATAATATTGATCACTCATAGACTGGAAAACTGTGAAACAAGATAATTTATATCAATTATAAGAAATAAAGCAAACAATCCTGGCCATATGCAAGGTCTAGGGTTCAACCCTGGGTCACGACATATATGAGAAGCAACAAATGAATACATAAATATGGAACAACAAATGAATGATCTCTGTCTCTAGCTCTATCTCTCTTTTTCTTCTTTCCTCTCTCTCTCAAGTCAAGAGAGAGAGAGAGAGAGATCATTCATTTGTACCTCCTTTGATTGGCAATTGCTTCAAGAAAGAAAACGTATATCTAGTATTTAAATTGGTGCCTGACACATGGAATATGCTAATCTGTGAGCTTTTTCTAGTTTTCTTGCTTCCTATTTTTCCTTTTGCTCTTCTATCAACGGATCTTCAGAGTGTTGTACAGAGGACAATGAGGTTATTCAGGAAGAGAGCCAAAACTACTTTGTTGATGGAAGGAACAGAACAATCAGGATGCATTCCTGGCTCTTCTAATTCTTTCCCCCCAAAATGGGAATTTAGCCTTCCTACCTATACTTTCTCATTTCGTTAGGTAAGTGACTAGTCTTCATAGGGCAAAGACCGGACTGTTAATTCTAGTAAAGAGTCTGACTAGCTGTGTAATGCTGCATATTTACCTTAAATATTACTCTAGGATTTAATAAAACACTAAGTTTGATCATTTTACAGGTGTTGAATTAAGTGCTACAAGTGGGACAAGAAATAACAAAACCAATAAATGGGGAAAGCATGCTTCCTGATCTCTAAAAAAAAGTCTATGAAAGAAGAAAAGGAGATGGGTCAAATCTGAAACTCATCCTTAATTGAACCACAAAATACATACTTAATTAAGCCCTTAATTCCAACTACACTAAACCTCTGGCTATGGACTTGATACACTGACAACCATAGAGTACCATCTAGCTTTGGCCACTGGAACTGCAACTGAGACTTCCGATTTCCCTGCAGTGGTCAGCAAGCCACATGCAGCTCTTTGGCCCCTTGAATGTGGCTCTTCCACAAAATACCATGGCCTGGGCGAGTCTATTTTGAAGAAGTGGCGTTAGAAGAAGTTTAAGTTTAAAAAATTTGGCTCTCAAAAGAAATTTCAATCGCTTTACTGTTGATATTTGGCTCTGTTGACTAATGAGTTGGCCAACCACTGCGCCTAAGGTATCTGAGGTAAAACCTCTGAAGGTGGGGACAGAGAAACCACACTTTTTAGTGTTTTCAAATTTTTAATTATTAAAATTCTAAATTTAATTTAGAATTTAACCATTTATTTCTTATTCCCTCAGAAAAATAAGCATACTTTTCAACAGCTGCTGTTCATTTGACATATTAGAAAAATCTGTAAAATAAATGATCCATAGGTAAATATGAATATAAAACAGATCAAAATAGCAAAGATTTATGTATATTTAAGGCAATATTAGTGCTTCCACTATGAACTTCTTTCCCCCAGACCTTATGGATCAGCTTCATAAATGTATAATAAGTGTAATCTTGGCATATAAGGAATTCAAGTGTATTTTAGAATCAATCAAATGTTTAAAAAAATCAGTATTTTATAAAAAACTAGATTTCACTTAAACTTACAATTTTCATTTCAAAAGCATATTTTAATCTTAACTGACAAATTAAGTTATGGCTCTCTGGAAATATTTTAAGACAGAGAATGCTCTTGCTGTCTTCACTTTTCCTTGGCTTAGAGATTGCATTGTACATTTCAGTTAATAACATCTACTACCCTTTTAGGTCAACCTAAATATTCCTCCAGTTAGGCTTATTGTGCATATGTAACTAGTTAGAAATAGAAGAAATGGAATAAAAATTTTTATAAGAAATCTCTTTAAAAGAGAATACAGATTGATTTAGTTAAAATGTATTCCATTTGTAAAGATATCCTTTGTGCTGGCAACTCACCATGATACTCCTGTTACATTTCTACATAGTTTTTTAAATATTTATTAGCTACAATGAGGATAATCACCTGTCATCTGACAAAAATTCTTCAAAGGGTTCACATAGAAAAAAATTGTGACAAGTCACCAATGCTTCAAAAGCATAATACTTTTAATTTATATAGCATTGTATTATCTCCAAATACTATTTACTAAATCATTAATTTAAAGAGAGAGGATAGTTTCTCTGCAGAATAATATGCTTATGTGCATTACCACTTTAACCTTTATTGTTTTTATTCTTCAGACTAGAGGCCCAGTGCATAAAATTTATGCACAGGTGGCAGAGGGGTTCCCTCAGCCTGGCCTGCAACCTCTCGCAATCCGGGACTGCTGGGTCCTAACCACTCTGCCTGCTGCCTGATCGCCCCTAACCACTCAGCCTGCCTGCCTGCCTGCCCACCCCTAAACCTTCTGCCTGCCTGCCTTATCGCCCCTAACCACATCTACCTCGGCCCCCACCGTGGAAGCTTCATCCGGAAGGACATCCAGAATGATGTCTGAAAGGTCATTTGGCTGTCCAGTCTAATTAGCATATTACACTCTTTTTATTATAGATAGTATATCTATAATTGATTAATTAATTAAACTTCTGGGATGTCATATTTTGTTACCATAGTGAAAAATGTGTTTGCTACTCCAGGAAATTATTTAACTACCTGAAGCCAGGATTTAGTGGATATCAGAAGAAGTGAAATTCTAGTGTTCAAGCTATGCAGTGTTGCAGCTTCTCTGATGCTAAACAGAATCAGGTAAACCTGAACCTGATGAGAGGCAGAATAAACCACCTGTTAGCATAGTCACTTTACAATTAACACCCTGATGAACTGGCTCCCTACCTCCTGACCTCACCATACACTGCGCTGAAGAGGATTCAACACGTAGGACAGTTATTCTCAAATAACCACCTTTATTCAGGTCCCAACCTCAAGGTCATATATTGTTATTTTCATGAAAACCATATTTCCAACTTTATCCCAAATATTTCTTAGCGTTCTAATTCAATGCAACTATTATTGAGTTAATTTTGGGCAAAAAAGTACACATATCAGACAACCAGGAAGCAAATTCAGGGGGCAGGTAAGTGGAAAATAGTCAAATCACTGGCTTTCTAGATAAGACAAAACTCTTAGTTTTAGTAAGAGGTAAAATGTGGAGTAAAATTAAATTAGAATGAAATTGGCTGATATAATTACGTTTTTACTTTCAAATTAGTTTTGGTACTCAGAGCAAATATTTGAAATGTCAATGACTAAAGCCACTTGTTAATCAATTTGCAAATGTATATCTTACTTTGCCAAGAATTACCCATTATGTTATTTTTGAGAATATAATTTAATTTGTAGATATTCTTTTCTCCAAAATAGAATTATTCTCACCTTTTTCTACAATTCAGAAACTGTCTCTGAATCGTCAAGCAACATAGTTGCTTGACGATTGTTATTTTAAATTTGTATTCACTTAGATAGAAAATTCAAAAATAAAACATAAACTGAAGTTCATCTGTGTAATGAGTGCTCCAAAAGTGTATTTCTTAGAATCAATAAAAATACAAAAATTAAGGAAAAAGTTTCCTATAAGGGTTTTAGAAAAAAATATCTAAATCCCTGTGAAATGACTGCAGCAGTTAGCAATAGAACAATAGGAGCTGCATTAATAGAGAACCAAATGTACAAACATATGGAACTTGGATCAATTATCTAAAATTATTTCTCTTAGGCTGGGTTGAGTGGTTGAGCATTGACCCATGAACCAGGAGGCACATGCCCGGATTGTGGGCTTGATTTCCAGTGGGGGACAGCCGATCAATGATTCTCTCTCATCATTGATGTTTCTATCTCTCCCTCTCCCTTCCTCTCTCTCTAAAAATCAATAAAAACATTCTTTTAAAAAAGAAAGTAAATTCCATGGAACATGAAAAATAAGCAAACAATACTGTGGTTAATAGAAAAGGTCAAATCTATCAAGTGAAATCTTATTCTTCCTTGGTTTATATTTCTTTTGTATCAATAGAAATTTTCAGGGGTTCTAGAATTTAGGCTTATACATCAGTGAGAAAAAGAATGGTCAAATTTCCATATCATCTTTATGATATTTTTAATTCATTCTTCTATCATCTTAAGACTATTTAGAGTTCACATTTTCTCATTTTGTTCTGTTATAAATTTATACAAGAATGGAATTTTTTGTTGATGATTGGGTAATATATAAATCATTCAAATTAATATATGTATTAAAGTATACTGTTAAAGAATGTTGGCCAATTATAGTTTCTTTTATCTGCCACAGTATAAGCTAAAGATAGTGTGGTGGACATCTTTATTCCTTTTTGGCTGTTGGACACATGAATGCCTTTTCCATGTTTGGGGAATTCCTACCACATGAGGCTGAATACTCCTCCTACTATAAAAGCTGAAATATGAGATACTCTCCAGCTAAGTGCACAATGTGGGTGGCAGTAGTGTTTTCACCAGATTATTTATGTGTTGTAATTTAATCACTGTTCTTTGTTTTATATCATTGAATAAGTTGCATGAGTTACTCAGTATCTGCTTAATAAAACCATTTTCTGCTTAAACCAAGTGAAGTTAGTTTTATTTGCTAAATGATAGAGCAAATGAAGAGGCATGGCTGCAGACCATAATTCATTATGGGAAAGGAGGGCCAGGTTGGAATTGAGAACAGTGAAAATCCAGCTTATATTAATTGATAGAACTTCAGGATCTCACATCATCAAATTATTTACAACGTTACTGGAGATGAAATATTCATTGAAGACAGGGTTTGGGGAATTAAGTGGCCAATCCCTTGGAGCAGTATGAAGGGCTTGAAGAATTAAAGGACTTTGGGGAGAGATGGTTATTTCTAATAGCACCATTATGTTTATGCAAAGGAGAATGACAAGGTCAAAGCTGATTGCCACAAATAGCTCTGCTCTACATTTATGGAGCAGTTTTATACATTTGCCTGACTTTGTTCCCTGGACGTATATTTCCCTCAAGGAAATTCACAATGGGATGGGTGCCTGATAGAGCAGTACTATTGACTGAGGTCAACTCTTTTCACAAAATGTTTGACTTGAATTTTGCATTATTTTCCCTTATATTGGAAAGAATCAGATACCATTAAATGATAATTAAATCCATCATAGGTGAGGAAATAAGAAAAATCTAACCTTTAAGTGTGTTCAAATATCCAAATTCAGATACTTGTATTATGTCATTAGTTAGGCAGGCTAAGGTATTAAGGCAAGTTTCAGTCCTTTAAAATGCAGAGGGGGGCGGGGTTTAGGGAAGTTAAGAACAAGGAGTGAGTAGAAAGCTGTAACAAGTATATAGGATTTAAAGACTGGAGGAAACTAACCTGACTGCAAAAATTAGGCCAAATAAGAGGAGCAGGTGCTCAAAGTAGGTTGGAGCAGGGGCTCAAAGTAGGCTCAAGCAGGACTCAAGAAGCATTGACACCAGACAATGTCACTTCAAGTGTAGGGTAAGTAACAAGGGAATCTAGTTAGTTGTCCAATTCAGAAGTTAGAAAAATCTCCACCTTTGACATTTCCTAGGGAAGGAGGATTTACAGTAATGAGCTGTGTCTGTGAAGCCTCATCCACTGACTTGGATTCAAGTTAATGTTTCAACTTGATAACAAAGGAAATAAGATAACTAAGGATTGATATCTTACCTAATAATAGACAAACATGTAAATTGACTGTACCTCTGCTACGCCCACACCCAATCAGAGTGAGTATGAAAATTAGAAGGCCAAAAATGGCAGCACCCAGCCAGGTGGGGCAGGAAGCCTGCTATGAGGGGGAGGTGGGGGCAAAGGGATCTACAGAAGCGGAGTGCCCCTGCGAAGATGAAGACTGCAGACTCTGGCTAGAGTCTGCAGCAAAGACGACAGACTCTGGATGGAGTCTGCAGTGAAGACAAAGATGAGAGACTCCCGCTGGAGTCTGCAGCAAAGACAACGACAGCAGACTCTGGCTGGAGTCTGCAGTGAAGCAGTAAAGGGGAAGCAGTGAAGACGAACCAGCCAGAGTCTGCAGCGAAGACAAAGATGGAAGACTCCGGCCTGAGTCTCCAGTGAAGACAAAGATGGCAGACTCTGGCAGGAGCAAAGGCCTGGGTCTTGGGTGCCAAAGGAAATCTGGTGCTGGAAGCCAAGGGAAGGAAGGCCTATTGCATGAATCTCTTCATGCAATGGGCCTCTAGTCCTATATAATATATAATAAAAGCCTAATATACTAAGTGTCCAACCATTCATTTAACTGTTCGATCAGTCGCTATGATGCACACTGACCACCAGGAAGCAGATACTCCGACCAGTAGGTTAGCTTGCTGCTGGGGTCCAGCTGATTGGAACTGGGTGAAATGGGCTGGACACTCCCTGGAGCCCTCCTGCAGCCCCTCCCCAGCCTCAAAATTATTTCTTCTAATTTATTTCTTTTCAATGTGCATGAATCCATGCACCAGGCCTCTAATGTAGATGTAAATGTGGGAACCCAGCCTAATAATCCAGACCTATACAGAAGTGAGTATGGAACACAAGATTTCATATTATCATAGGTAACAGCAGTCTCAGAACAACACAGGCATTATGGCAATGCAATCAGATCTTTGATATTGGAAACAAGGCTATTTCCAAAGCCCCAGGTAATAAAATTTCCTGCCTCAACTGTAATAACTGATTCTCATTGATATTGATTGATATTAATTTTTTAAATTATGTGACATCAAATGATTAAAGAAAACAAAGAAGAGCAAAAATTGAAAAACTACCTCAGAAATAAAACTTGAAAATGTTGTCATCATATTTTAACAACCAGAGGAAATGGTAGTGCTTCAGAAATGAGTAAATATAGCCTCAATTTTCAAAAGAGAAAAATAGATAAATTAAAAGGTAGATTAAAAATAGCGGTATCAAGGGAATAAAAAGACAAGCCACAAATTGGAAGAAAATATTTTAAAAGACACATGTGATAAAGAACTGTTATCCAAAATATACAAAGAACTCTTAAAACTCATTAAAAAGAAAACAAATAACCCAATTTAAAAATGGGCCAACATTCTTAATAGACACCTCACCAAAGATGATATACAGATATATAAAAATATGCTTTATATCATATGTCACCAGGGAAATGCAAATTAAAACAACCATGAGATACTACTATATATCTATTAGAATGGATAAAGTCCAAACACTGACAAGACCAAATGCTGACAAGAATATGGGGCAACATAAAGTCTCATTCATTGCTGATAGGAATATAAAATGGTACAGCCACTTTTGAAGACATTTTGGCAGTCTCTTACAAAACTAAATATACTCTTGCAATATTATGGAGGAATTGTGCTCCTTGATATTTACCCAAAATAGCTGAAAACTTTTGTCCACACAAAAACCCAGTTTTATTCATATTTGACTGTGAAAGTTGTGATAACCACGACCTGCGTGGCTTGGGTCCAGGATCTGGAGAAAGGCCATGCACAAATGATAAGACTAGACAAGAAATATGAATTTGGAAACAGGGGGCCAGGCAGAGACCCCAACTCTAGTGGGAGGGCTTCACTGGTGCCTAGGCCCTGCCAACCTTTTATTCAATTTTAGATACACATATTGCCCTTAGTCATGCAGGCAATTCCGGTAGCAGACAGACTATCTTAAAGGTCAGTAAATATTAGTAAAGATTTAATTTGAGACTATTAGGTCAGGAAATTGCTTGAGCCACCATTGTCTGAACTAAACAATTGGTGTATAGCTTTGGCCCTTGCCAGAGCTCAAGGTCCATCAGCCTTCTGGGTTCCTTATTTACACTTTCCTGATAGCATAGACAATGGGTAGCTTCCAGCACTTGTCAAAACTTGGAAGCAACCCAGATGTCCTTCAGGAGGTAAAAGGATAAATTTTAGTACATGTATACAATGGAATATTATCCTGCACTAAAAAAAGAAATAAGCTGTCAAGCCATAAAAAGACATGGAAAAATCTAAAATGCATATTGCTAGGTGGAAGAAGCCAATCTGAAAAGGTTTCATACTGCATGATTATAACTATCTGACATTCTTCAAAAGTCAAAACTATGGAAACAGTCAAAAGATCAGGAGTTGGGGGCAAGAGGAGGGATAAGTAGGTGGAACACAAAAAACTTTTAGGGCAGTAGAAATACTCTGTATGGTGTGATAATTATGGGTACATGTCATACATTTGTCCAAACCCATAGAATGTACAACACCAAGAGTGAACTCTAATGTAAACTATAGACTTTGGATAATAATGGTGTGTCAATATAAGTTCATCAATTGCAACAAATGTACCCACTCTGATTGGGGATGATAATGAGATAAACTATATATTCATGGGGACAGGGAGTATATGGGAAATCTCTGTATCCTTCCCAAGTTCAAGTTCACCAATTGCAACAAATGTACCCACTCTGATGGGGGATGATAATGAGATAAACTATATATTCACGGGGACAGGGAGTATATGGGGAATCTCTGTATCTTTGCGAAGAACCTAAAATTGCTCCCAAAAAGGAATTAATAAAAAAAATAAATCTTGAATAAAGATAGAGGTAGACCTTTCTTCTTGGGAAAAAGTTCATTTGGATCATTAAGTAGAGCAATTGTCAACTTTGGGAAAATACTATAGTGAATACTGGATGAACTGAGACCTTTTGATAAGATATGCCAAGATTATATCATTTCCTTTTTATAAAAATAGTGTTTCTAGAGTGGTAGTAGGTAAAGTAAAAACCAAATGTGTAGTGTACCTTGAATTGAGTCAAAGCATTTGATTCAAACTTTTTTTAATAGTCCCATAGAAAAGATGATGAAACGTTGATTGAGTAATGGTGTAGATATTAACAGTGAAAATGTTTGGAAAGATGTTACACATTAGATATGAAGTTGAAATCTCTTTTTTTTCTGATTATAAATGTCTTCGAGAACTAAGGATATTTTAAATTTTTATAGGAATATAACTTCAGCCAGGAGATCTAAGAGGGAGTTAATGTAATGAATTTAAAATTATATATATAATCATCAAATAACTTAATATTTTTCCATTTTTTCATAATTTTCACATCTTTGTCACAGTTATGTCTATCAAGTAGGCTTTGATGGGGGAAAATCAAATGGAATTGAGATTTTTATCTTGCCTTGGTCTGTATTTCATGACACTCTGTGTTCTCTTTGCTAGATGTGTTATAATAAATAACACTTTCCAACATCCTGAAATTTCTCCTCTGAAAACAGGACCACCTGGAGAACATCTGCTTTCTCTCTTTACAGGTTCTGATAAAAATGAACTTTAATAACACTTTCTCTATTTCTGTGGATGGTTTTTGTGACCCGGTTACTCCTTTTGCTTTGATGGATGGACATTCATCTTGAGTAGCACACATGCAATGCAGAATCTTTGGTGCATGGGGCATTCTGAAACATTTATTAGTTAATGATATAGTTCTTCAGATAAGCAAGTCATAAATATTGAATGAAACTCCAAAAGTTTCCCACTTGTCTTTGTGATAAGAGTCTACCTGTTTATCAGGGAATGTCGGGTGGAAGCCCGACATATAGATCAAGGGAATAAAATAGAGAGTCCAGAAATAAACCATTGTCTTTATGCTCAATTAATATTCAACAAAGGAGGCAAGAACATACAATGGGATACAGATAGTCTATTCAGTAAATGGTGTTGCTAACATTGGACAGTTACATGCAAAAAATGAAATTAGATCACCTTCTTACACCATACACAAGAATAAACTCAAATGAATTAAAGAATTAAATATTAGATTCAAAACCATAAAAATCTTAGAAGAAAACATAGGCAATAAAATCTCAACATTTATCATGGCAATTTTTCCTGATATGTCTATTTGGACAAGGAAACAAAAGAAAGAATAAACAAATGGGACTACATCAAACTAAAAAATTTTTGCACAGCAAAGAAAACTACCAACAAAATAAAAAGACAACCCACTGAATGGGAGAACACATTCACCAATAATACATTTGATAAGGGATTAATATCAAACATTTATAAAGAATTCAAACAACTCAACACTAATTAAAAATGAGTAAAGGACCAGAATAGACACTTCTCCAAAGAGGACATACAGATGGCCAATAGACATATGAAAAGATGCTCAATGTCACTAATCATCAGAGAAATGCAAATTAAACCACAAGGAGATATCACCTCATACCCCTCAGAATGGCTATCATCAATAAATCAACAAACAAGTGTTGTCAAGGATGTGGAGAAAAGGGAACCCTTGTGCACTGTTGGTAGGAATGCAGATTGGTGCAGCCACTGTGGAAAACAGTATGGAGTTTCTTTTAAAAAATTAAAATGGAACTGCCTTATGACCCAGCTATTCTACTCCTAGGAATAGATCTGAAGAAACCCAAAACATTAATTTGAAAGAATATATGCACCCCTATGTGTATTGCTGCATTATTTACAATAGTTAAGATGTGGAAAAAGACCAAAAGCCCATCAGCAGATGAGTGGATAAAAAGGCTGTGGTACACTTACACAGGTATTCATTTTTAAAAATCTGCATATAGGTTGACTTGTGTAATTGCAACCTGTGTTGTTTAAGGGTCAGTAATATTCAAAATAAATCAACATTGAGTTACATTGAGGTCTGAAATGAAAAAATGCCAAAAGAGATTATGTTTTATATTTAAGTATTTTAAGAAGTATGTCTGAACTTAGGCTGCAGATTAGGAGACTGTCAAGACATTTGACTGTTTTGGGGTATACGCAGATATAGGGAGATATATTCTCTGATAATGAGTAATTTCCACTGAAGAAAGAATTAATTAAATAAACTGTAGCAGGAAGAATGATGGTTAGACATCAGGAGGAACTTGATAGCATTATGAAATCTAACTTACAAAGCCTTAGGAATCTATATATATAAAAGCCTAAGCAACCTAATGACCAAACGACTGGTCAACCAGTTGCTATGATGCACACTGACCACCAGGAGACAGATGCTCAATGTAGGAGCTGCCCCCTGGTGTCAGTGTGCTCCCACAGTGGAAGCGTCGCTCAGCTGACCAACCGGCGCCAGATGCACGAGCCTCTCCCGCCTCTGCAGCAGTGCTACCAAGCAGCAGCAGTGGCAGGCACAGTGGGGCCTGGATGAGTGGGAGTGGTGCGGCACCCAGCCTGGGTTCCGGCTCCTCCCTGGCTGCCTGCTGCTTAGTGCATTACTGCATCCCTCGGGGGATGTTGGACTGCCGGTTTTGGCCCAATCCCCGCAGGCCAGGCCTGGCCTGTCCTGGCCTGGGCTGGGCTGCTGGGATCGGGCCAAATCCAGCAGTCTGACATCCCCTGAGGGGTCCCAGATTGCAGAAGAGTGCAGGCCAGGCTGAGGGACTCTACTGGTGCACGAATCTGTGCACCAGGCTTCCAGTAATATTATAAACAGGAAGTATATAGACTCATCATAGAAAATGAAAAGATTGCTGTCTTTTCAGTTTGGTTTATGTAAAGGAGTCACAAACACACACCAACTATGCCATATGTTAAAATAGTAGGGGAAAACTTACAGATAAAAAAAGTAGTGGAGAGCACATAAACAACTAAGCAATCATTATCACATGGCTTAGGCACCACGCCTAATAGACCACATAAGACTCTACTCATCAAAGTTCTACACATTTATAGGGTAGAAACTCAGGGAACATTTATATGACCTCTGCCTGCCTGCCTGATCGCTCCTAACTGCTCCCCTGCTGACCTGATCACCCCTAACCACTCCCCTGCCAGCCTGGTTGCCCTCCGAGGACTATGAAAAGTGAGTGATATCAAGTAGACTGGAGAAGAAGGTCAAGATTTGAAGAATGTTTAGTACAGTGGAGTTTCCTAGTTTTCTTTCTCTCTCTTTTCTTCCTCCAGAACTCTTGAGACCAGAACTACTAGTAGAACTGAATTGCCATTACTATGGAATTTACAATAATCAAGAACTTCATATTACTGTAAAGTGATATGCCTGTGGCGATGGCAGGCACTTAAAACCCTGTCAATATGGATAGAGGAATAGAAGGGCAAAAAGGCACCTGTTGTGCAAAAAATAGAAGGTAAAAATCTGGTTATTTTTTCTCTTTCTAAGCTCTTGAAACTTCACACTGAGGGTACTATTGTACAGCAGCATGAGGTACTAAGACTATGAGTGAATCTAAACATTTTGGCAAGAAGAAGCAGGGATCTCTGGGAGATTAGAATATGAGACAAATTTCAAAGTATAGAGTGAAAGTGACAGAATTTCCAGGCTTATTCCCAAACTGAGCATGCATAAGACACAGCCAAGGAAGAGTAGCAAAGGCTTTGAGAACCAAATTATGAGATTAAACCACCATCCATGCTCCAGACTAACCTTTGAATGGCTCAGACATGCAGCAGATCCAAAGAGCACAGCAGACACTTTACAGCTGAACAGACATTATATACAGAAAATAAGTCAGAACTTTGACCGCCTGTGAAAACAAATGCAAAAATTCAACATTCTCCAGAGGATTTTAACAGGATTCAAAGTTTCATGACACAATGTTCAAAATGTCTAGGATATCATGCAAAATTATTTGACATACCAAAAATATGATAAATTTTCAAGGGAAAATAAAATCAACAGATGGAAACTTTGTGGTGATCCAGATTTTGGAACTATCAAGCAAAACTTTACAGTAGCAATTATAAATATCCTTCCTCACTGAGGTAAAGTTGAACACTCTTTTATTTTATTTTATTGTTGACACTATTACAGATGTCCCCCATTCCAACATTCCCCACTTTGCCCATCTCTACCCAGCTCCTGCCCCTCCTCCCCTGGCCTTCACCACACTGTTGCCTGTGTCACTGGGCTACATGAATGGAAAGCTAGTTCTCAGAAAAGATAATTTGGTGAATGTTTCTTATGTGCTTAGAAAGATCTGTACTTTGCATTAATTGCTTGTCATGTTCTGTATATGTTCACTAGATCAAGTATGCTGACTATACTCTTTAAACCTTCTGAATTCTTATTGACTTTTTTGTCTGTATTTTATAATTTCTGATATTTGATGATTGTAGATACTGTTTATATCACTTTGTGATTCTGCCAGTTTTTTATTTATAACTTTTAAATTATATTATTAAGTGTACATGAACAATATTTGATATATTTAGAAATTAAACATTTATCTTCATGAAGTTTCTCTCTTAATCTTTAGTAAATATTTTGGAATTAATGCTTATGTTATATATTAAGGTAATGAATTATATTATATTTATTATAATAAATATTTAGAAGTAAATTCAACAATAAATATTTAAAACCCTACATGAGTAAAACTTTAAACATTTTAAAAATATATAAAAGCAAATATGAAATTTAAACACATAGAAACATATGTCTATATAATTACCAACACATTTTATTTTCTGAAGTTAATTTAAAATTCACCAACTTTAAAATTTATATAAAAAACAAAACATGCAAGAATATCTAGAATAATCCTACAAAAGGAGGTCAATAAAAGCTGTATTTGAAGCATCCATCTTATATAAAAACTGCTGTTTGAAATTTTAACCCTGCTATTTGGCTTCTGTAAATGCTTGCTTGCTTAAATAATAAGGAAAATAAGACTACTCCCACTTTGGAAAGGCCATTAAACCTTCCCCGGGCAAAATTATCTGTGCTGGCACCAGGCCAGGCTTTTGGTTGAGGTCTCAAGGCCCCAGGGGCTCTTTAAGAACTTGCAAAGGGGACTGGGAAACACCCCATATTTGGGAGACAAAGAAAGTAAAAACATATAAATAGGGAAAATTCCTCCATGTTGGGGCCCAGAATTTGAGAGACATTTTCCTCTGGACCCGTGCGTAATAAATGTAACTCCATCTCTCTAAGTGTTGCTTGGTTCTTCTCCGGTTTTCTGTAACATATTAATTTGCTAAAGCTGCCATAATAAAGTACCACAAATTGGGTTGGCTAAAACAATAGAACTTTGCGGTCTCACAGTTCTGGAGGCTAGAAGTCTAAAATCCAGGTGTCAGCAGGGCTGGTTTTTTCTGTGGCTGTGAAGGAAGAATCTGCTCCAGGCCTCTCTCCTTGGCTCATAGATGGCTGTCTTCTATCTATGTCTCTGCAGTTGTCTTCCCTCTATGCCTGCCTCTGTGGCCAAAGTTCCTGTTTCTATAAGGACACCAATCATATTGGATTAGGACCTACACTTATGATTTCATTTTAGCTTAATACCTCTAAAGAGACCTTATCTCTAAATAAGGTCATCGTCTGTGTTCTTGGGGATTAGGACTTCAATATATGAATTTTTGGGAGACACAGTTCAATCCATAGCAAATAGAAACTATCATTGCTGCTACCATTGTATGTTATTAAAATATACTACAAAATCAGTGTGTTACTGATATGAATAGACAGACCTATGGAACAGAAATAGACCCAAGTACATTAAAAAAAATTGGTGTGTAATAAAACTTGGCATCTCAAATCACAGAGAAAATAATGGTCTTTTTAGTAAATGATATAGGACTTAGATCTCACATCATATACCAGAATAAACTAACCTGGAACTATAAAGGTTAGGAGATTCTAGGAGATGCAATTGCAGTCTAACAAAATCAACCCAGTAAACTGAGCCTCAGGTTTTAGTTAGTTAGGCAAGGGCTGTATTTGGTTCTACAGCTGGTGCTCTTTCTGGTACATTCAAATTTTTACCCAAGACTGGCTATACATACTTGGGGGCGGGGGAACAGCCTATAAATGGAGACATTTTCTTTGTATATAACCATGCATATACATAGAATGCATATGTTGCTGTGTTTCCATGCCACGTGTGTAGAGAGACAAAATAAATGAGCTATGTGGTTGGAAATGATACACAATAGAATGCTGAAGAGCTGCTTGCTGCTCTAACAGGAGAGAAATCGGATGCCATTTTTGCTCTTTGTTCCTGAGGCTACCATTGAGATATGCAGATGAGGCATTGTCTTGGTCCATTTGGACTGCAATAACAAATTGCCACAGACTGAGTGGCTTATAAACAATAAACATCAATTTTTGAAGACTGGACATCCAAGATAGGGTGGTATGGTCAGGTGTGGGCCCCCTTCTGAGGTGAAGATTTCTTGTTGTACCCTCACATGGTGAAAGGTGTTAGGGGTCCCTGGGAGATCTCTTTTTTGGAGGGAGGGAGAGTGGATCTCTTTTATAAGATCACTTATTGCTTTCTTGAGGGCTCCACCATCATGACCTAATAACTTCCTAGTCACCAAAGGCTCCACCTTCTAACACTATCACATTGGGTATTAGGATTCCAACATGTGCATTCGGGGCAGCAAAAACCTTCAGATTATAGCAGACATGTAATGGAATGATCCCCAAATGTTTGTGGCTCAGAGAAGCCATCCATGGAGCTAACTACTTTAATGTTTAAATGGACAGGACTGCAGGTAACAATAACATATTTTATCTATTAATCTGCTTTATGTAGATACTTGTAACTGTTTTGGGGAAGTGCATACATCTGCAAGGTGGATGAAATTTCAGACAAAAATGCTGCTAAAGTGTGTAGTCGGGGTCAGCTTTATGGGACTGTGCTCACACGAGGTCCATATTCAGAATGACCCAATGCATGGTTTAATTCTCCACTATCACTATCTTGAAATTCTTTTTAATTATATTTAACTTGTTTGAATTTAAATTAAAAAATTGTATTTTTGAATTTTGTAAATGAAGCTCAGTGGAGAAAGAGAGCATATGTACGAGCAAAGAAGTTAAGTGAAAGAAACAAGAAAGCTTTATATTTTACTTTAGTAGCACTTTTTTACTGCTTTTAGAACAAAAGATCCCTCACTTTTCCCCCTGAGTCCTATAAATTATGTAGCTAGTCCAGAGCACAGTGTTAACATGAAACTGTCTCCAAATAAATGAAATAGATATTTGAACTATGTGGTAACACTAATAACAATAGTTCAGAGTAAATAGTAAAAAGAACTTGCTGTCATGAAGTAGTAAGTGCCTTTCATTTAGGAAAATGGATTGTTTACAAACCATTGAACTATAGAATTGAACTATAAATTGAACTATAGAATATTAATACATCTATAATGTTTTATTAAGGAAAACCTGGATATAGGATGTGGACATGTTTGAAGTCAAACATCACGTGTGCTGTGGCTGAATAATGAAATGGATGGACCTGGCTCCAAAATAAAAGGTAGTGACTGAAATGCCTTGGAATTTGGAGATTTCCAACCTGTTCCTTATGGCCACTGGATAAAGCAGGAGGTCAGGCAAGTGTGCCTGGAAGGTAGCATATGGCTCAGAGAATAAAAAGTGGCAGCTGGGGGTTCACCCAGAAAAGGCAAAGTGGAGCAGATGGGCATGTGAAAGAGAAGGAGGGTGCAGTGGAAAATGGGATGCAAGGCTGCTGGCCAAGGCCCAGGCCCAGGACATGTGGGAGTTACAAGCTGGATAGCATATCACAAGCAAGAGAGAAAATAGTCCCGTTTACAATTTGGTTCAGAAAGGAAAGAGTAAACGCAGAAGAGACCCTGGGGAAAAGAAAATACGAAATATGTTCATAAATAAGCAAAAACTCTATACAGAAATATATCTAAATAAACTGCTCTACAAAAGTGAGGTACGATTTTATCATGTTTCTTTTGTCATTAAAATGAATTATTAAATCTCCAATGTATCCATTAACAAAAAGTTTAATCTCACCCTGTTGAGGTATTCTCCTTTTGCCCCATACGCCTATCATCCAATAATCGCAGGGCATACTCACTCTGAGGGTTCGATACTACTTCTAACCAGGAAGGGCCAGGCCCAGAGAGCTACAGCTGTACGTTATTCCCGGCATGCCATGTTGCCTTTGGAAACTGGTCTGGGTTAGCTCCAGGGTATTGTCCGTTTCCTCAGAGATGCTTTTGCTGGTTCAGGGCTATGCAAAGGTGGCCTGTCATTTTAATTAACTTTCCCTTAATCAGCCCTTATTCTCCAAAGTCTAACCACTGTGGCAGGGTCAGGAGGCACCTTTTAGACCTAGTCAGCATGAATCCTCAAATAAAGCTTGGGGACTAACTTTGGTAATATTTCAGAGACCGAATTTCCCAAGGTGGCTTTATTTGAAAGGTTTCTTGATTTTCCTTGAACCCTGAGAGCTAATGGAAACCACCATGGCAGTCTACACAGCTGATTTCCCAATGTCATGTCTCAGACAACAGGATGTGGGAATTGCTTTACTTTCCTTCCAGAAAGCCTTGGACTATCCTCCCCAGTAATCAGCTTTTGCCTATCAGGACCTTTAGGGAGAGACAGCATTGATGAAATGATAAAAGGTTCTATTGAGCCTTTTCCAGGCCCATCACTAGTGAATCTACTGTTCCTGCTGCTATATTAAGTAAGGGATATTCTCAGTGATTCTTTGTAGACTAATATCTGTTTGAGAGTTACTTTCTGAAGTTGCCAAAAGCAACAGCAACTTCTCTTATTAAAATATTTTTTAATTAATTTCTTTTTTTATCATTTAAAATATTACATATGTCTCCTTTTTCCCCCCATCGACCCCTCCCTGGCTATCCTCTCCCCGCCCAGGACAAGCCCCCACTGCCCCAGTGTCCCTGTTCATTGGTTATGCTAATATGAATGCATACAAGTTCTTTGGTTGATCTCTTACATCTCACCCTCCTCCCCCCCCCTCCACCTCCACCCCCCTGCCTTCCCTCTGAGGTTTGACAGTCCATTCTGTGCTTCTCTGTCTCTGGATCCATTTTTGTTCATCAGTCTATGTTATTCATCATATTCCACAAAAATATGTTTGTTAAGCCTGGCTAGCGTAGCTCAGTGGTTGAGTGTTGACCTATGAACCAGGAAGTTGTGGTTTGATTCCCAGTCAGGGCACATGCCCAGGTTGTGTGTTTCATCCCCAGTGTGGGTGCGCAGGAGGCAGCAAATCAATAATTCTTTATCATCATTGATGTTACTCTCTCTCTCTTCCTCTCCCCTCCTCTCTGAAATCAATAAAAATATATATTTTTAAGTATGTTTATCTGTGTATGTCTAGTGCTCCTGCCATATCAGAAACCATATTTTGTACAAATGAAATACATAGAGGTGATTAAAGACTAATGTGGCCCTGGCTGGTATGGCTCAGTTGGTTGGGTGTCATTCCATGTACCCTGAGGTTGCCAGTTTGATTCCAGTCAAGGGCCCATGACCAGGTTTCAGGCTCGAACCCTGGTGGGGGCATGCAGAAGGCAGTCAATCTATGTGCTCTCACATCCATGTTTCTCTCTCTCTCTCTCCCATCCCTTCTTCTCTCTCTAAAAATAAGTAAACTATTTTTTAAAAAGACTAGTGTGTGTGTTTGTAGTTTTTTAAACCTCTCTCTCTAAAAATAAGTAAACTATTTTTAAAAAAGACTAGTGTATGTGTTTGTAGTTTTTTACAATGGTTGTTTCATTCATTATTTGGTAAGAATTTCTGGATAACTTCCTATGTGCCAACACTGAGGATATAGATAAAAAACATAGCCCCAGGTCTAGAGACTCAAGAGGAGAAAATCAATAAGTAAATGGACCGTTTTAATGCAACATAGTAAGAACATATGCTAGCTAATGAGTACAGTGTTGTGCAATTATAAAAACGTTGTGTTAATCAGACCTTCTTTGTTGTTGCAAAGACAGAAGTTCCCTCAGAATATCTTATGTCATATGGAGTTTATTAAAAGGTTCCAAGTGGAAATAAAAGGAGAACTCTCAATCATATGGCCAGGCCTCCTGGGAATCCAGGAAATGCCCCCAAACCAGGCCACATAGGAAGAACCAGAATCTTATTGGTAGGGCTGGGTTTTATGGACTTCAGGAATGTAGAAAGTCATTCAGAATCTATCAATACCACCATTAATTTCTCCACTACGGATGTGTTTTTTTATCCTCATTTACCTTTACCTGCCACTGCTGATTAAATTTTCACTTACTTCCTTTCTGAGTTACAGCTTGTTTCTTTCTTCCTTCTCCTGGTTTTTGCTGATTCCCTGCTTTTGCCTTGTAACATTCATTGCCAGGTAATGGCTACCACCTTCTTTCTTACCTTTCTCCTTCTGCTCTGATTGCTAAGTTGCCAACTTTTTTCTGGGTTCAAAATTTCCTGAGTTTACATTCTGTTTATCTCTCTAGGAATCATTATTCAACCTCCTCCTCTATTTCCTTCTGTTCAATCTACAGACCAGTTGCCTGCCTCTTCTTCACTGTCATCAATTTATAAGATGCATTTTTATAATTATCTTATTAACAAAGTAAAGCAAAATAATGATTATTGATTGAGAGTTTTCTAAGCCAACTTTTTCAGTCTGTGTTTTTATCTTCACAAAAATATCACACAATTATTTTGCACATATATTGGGTCATCTGATTCATTTGAAGAACCTGATAAATGAATACTATCTTGCAGTTTCATACTTGCAGAATCGTACAGGGTTTAACATGGTCACTAATGTGTTCTTATATTCCCTGCAACAAAAAATTATGGGCAGGTTCATCTTCAAAGGGCCTAAGGGCATGACAGGCACTTGGAGACTAGGTTTGCCCAAGACAAAGAACAATTTCAATATTTGTAATAATTTATGAACACATAAAGTTTATAATTATACCACATTCAAGTTACCCATCACAAAATTCTGTTTAAAATATAGTAGTTGCATTAGGGATGTCAGGATACCCTTAGAAGGTGATGCCTAAAAGCTTTGCTCTCAACTTGAAACCACTTAAAATTACCTTGCAATTTACATTTCCTATCTTATTTACACCCAGTGAAAATCAGAAGACACATCTAACTGAATGTATGAAAGTAGTTTATTGGTTGGGATAGAAAAATGTGATGATATAATTGAATGATCCCATGATATATGACATTTCAGACTTACCAGATACAATAACCTCTTTTGTTAGTTGATGTTATATTCACAGTGTGAACAAATGATTTTAAGAATCTTATCTGTGTACATTCCACTTTGTAATACTTCATTAGCAGAAAATATGCAATGATAAATTGTTCTATTTCCAATTCCAAAACCATCTGATACATACTTCAATAGAGTTGATACATTATTTGCAAGTGAAAAAGAAAATGTATAGAAATATCAAATGATTTTATTTTAAAATGGCACAAAAGGATTACTCATCAGCTGAGATTTAGTTAAGCATAAAGTCTGACTATATTTAATTAGCAAAGACTTGAAGTTATTAATACTATTTTAAACCACAAACATGTGAACAGACATTTTCAATATTTGTGTTATTTACATCACAATCCAAAAATAGATGAATTATACAACCAGGCATGAGCCTGCATCTCTTTACTATTAAGTTTATGACTGGGTGATTTTGTTTCAGCAAAACACCATAATATCTCACATTAAAATAATGTCATTAACATAGATTTTTTTCTTCTTTTTTAATTTTTACTTGAAATTTATTTTTTAATTTGTTTTAAAGTTATATAAAGTCTATAAGTTCAAAGAATTTATACATTGTTTTATATTTTTTCACTCATTCAAATAGCATTATCAAAATAACTTAAAGAAGGACACTTGATTTGGGGTAGTAAATCTACAGTACAGTATATAAATGATGTGTTGTGGAATGGTGCACTTGAAACCTATATAATTTTGTTAACTAGTGTCACCCCAATAAATTCAATATAAAAGAGGAAGAAAAAAGAAAATAACTTAGATCAACAGTGGATTTACCCAAGATGTTTTCCCTCTTTGAAAGAGATCCATCCATCCTATCTAATAAAAGAGTAATATGCAAATCGACCATACCTACACTACACCCATAAGCCACGCCCACCAGCCAATCAGGAGCAAGCATGCAAATTAACCCAACCAAGATGGCTGCAGCCACAGAGCTGCAGCAAGCAGGAGACTTGGGTTTCCCCAGCAATGGCGGAAGCCAAGCTTTCCGCCTGCCATGGTCAGCCCAGGCCTCCACTCAAGGCTACAAAGTTTCAATTATAGAAGATAAATAAATCCCAACAAAAATGGCAGCAGCCACGGAGCTGGAGAGAACAGGAAGCTTGAGTTGCCCCTGGCGATGGAGGAATCCAAGCTTTCAAAGCCCTGGCCTGCCTTGGCCTCTGCTAAAGGCTACAAAGTTTCAATTATAGGAGATAAATAAATCCCAGAGACCAGGGCCTCCGCTTGGGTCACCGGGGGGCGTGGCTGGCCTGAAAACCACCACAGGTCCCTCATCCAGGCCACCCCACACCCCAAGGGAACCCCCACCCTGACCCAGGACACCCTTCAGGGCAAAACAGCCGGCCCCCACTCGTGCACCAGGTCTATATCCTATCTAATCCTATCTAATCAAAGAATAATATGTAAATTGACTGTCACTCCAACACACAAGATGGCTGCCCCCATGTGGTCAAAGATGACTGCCCCCATGTGGACACAAGATGGCTGCCACAAGATGGCCAGCAGGGGAGGGCAGTTGAGGGAGAGAGAGAGAAGAAATATTTTCTTGCCTGCAAGGCTATCCAAGAGATTGAAACTTTTAACTTTGAAGGAGGGATCCTCCTTCTTCTTCTTCTCTTCTTCTTCTTCTTCTTCTGTGTGTAAGGTGTTTGTTTGTTGTTGTTTTTCTGAGAGAGAAAGAGAAAGAGAGAAACACTAATTTGTTGTTCCACTTATTTATGCATTCATTGGTTGATTTTTGTATGTGCCCTGACCAGGGATCAAACCTGCAACCAAGGCATATTGAACAACACTCTAACAAACTGAGGGGCCAGGGCAAGGGTGTCCTTCTTAAGAAAAAGAAAACCAACTCTAGCCAGTTTGCCTCAGTGGATAGAGCACTGGCCCAAAGACGAAGGGTCCCAGGTTCACTTCATGTCAAGGGCACGTACTTCTGTTGCAGGCTCGATTTCAGCCCTGGTTGGGGAGCATGGGGGAGGCAACCAATCCATGTGAGAGATATGTCTCTCTCACATGATGTTTTTCTCTCTCTCTGACTGTCCCCTTCCCTTCCACTGTCTTTAAAAGTCAACGGAAAAATATCCTCGGGTGAGGATTAACAACAACAAAAAGAATACCAAGTTATACAGTTAGATTCAAACATAAGTTTTCATTTAGAATGAGAAAAAATATTAGAAAATTTTAACAGGTAACAAATAACATAAACATCAACCCCCCCTCCCCCCCAATAATTATCCAGACTTGATTCTGGTGCCATACTTTCATAACTTTATTTCTACCACCTACAAATCCTGGTGTTGTGTGCTATGAGATTTTCCCCACCAATCATAATACAGACCTCTAATCTTGATTTTTGTGTTATGGTGCTATTGTGGTAGGCAGTTAGACAGACATGAGCAGAACATTGAAACTTTTAACTTTGAAGGAGGGATTCTTCTCCTCCTCCTCCTCCTCCTCTTCCTCCTTCCTCCTCTTCTTCTTCTCCTTCTCCTTCTCCTTCTCCTTCTCCTTCTCCTTCTCCTTCTCCTTCTCCTTCTCCTTCTCCTTCTCCTTCTCCTTCTCCTTCTCCTTCTCCTTCTCCTTCTCCTTCTCCTTCTCCTTCTCCTTCTCCTTCTCCTTCTCCTTCTCCTTCTCCTTCTCCTTCTCCTTCTCCTTCTCCTTCTCCTTCTCCTTCTCCTTCTCCTTCTCCTTCTCCTTCTCCTTCTCCTTCTCCTTCTTTCTCCTTCTCCTTCTCCTTCTTCTTCTTCTTCTTCTTCTTCTTCTTGTGTGTAAGGTATTTGTTGTTGTTTTTCTGAGAGATGGCCAGGTATAGAAGGTCATCGGGTTGGAAAGCCCCAGGTATCTAGCAATGGACAATTGTAGGGTGGGACCTCACCCCCAGGGTGACTTTTCCTCCACTAGAATATTGCTGGTCATGAGGTTTGGACCCCCTGACCCTTCCTCCCTAGAGATAACATAGACTTTAGTTGTGTTTTAGTTCTAGGCCTGAAAAGCAACAAAACCAGCTGCAATAAGTAATGACCTCTTGCCCTGGTGCCGGCCAATCAATGAGTGGAGATCACATCCCTGAAAGGACACACCTGAAAAACTGCTGAATATTCTATTGAGATCTTCCCCTGGGACCGTCCCTAACGTCTCCACCCTTAAACCCTGAGGACAGAGGACCCAGAGCTCTCTTGCTCCCAGGAGCAAGCCCGTGCCTTTCCCCTCCCTCTCTGCCTCCCTGCCCCAGGCACAGTATCATTAGCTTCCTCACTCCCAAGCTCCAAGGGCCCTTCCTTTACCCCTATAACTTGTTTCCTAAGCCCATTTCTTCTAGAAAGTACTCTTCTCTGTGATTTACCAAATAAATGTTGTCTTACAGTTTGGGCCTTGGCTCTGAATTCTTTCCTAGCCAGAACCCAGTACCCAGGTTGATGAACTCAGGTTTGGTCTGATCCCATGAGTCAGACACCTGGTATGGTTCCCACTGCCTAAAACAAGGGGAAGTGTGATGGAGAGATAGTCTAACTGAAAAGAGACATTGCCATCAAAAGATTAAAATGAAAATAGTATCAACAATAAAAAAAGGGAGAAAAATTTTTTTACAGAAAACAGGACTGCTAGGGCCTCTTTCAGGGACCATGGAAAATGCCTGTGCAAGTGGGTCATTTACGTTTAAGCTTCATTAACATCATTGTAAATCTGCCCCTGCAGACATGTGAGAGAAAATGATAGTAAGGTCTAAAGAGGACTTTAAAGAAGTTTAATTACCCCTAATGATCCTTTGGTGATTTCTCTAGAGACTGAGTAAAGATTTCACTTGCTTCTAATTATATTTTTATACCCAGCTGGTTTCTTTGAATGTGCATCCATGAGACTGGGCCACAAGTAGCCCAAGAATCATAGAGGTTACAAGATAATTATATAACAGTAAACAGAGAGTTGACTTGAGTAGATAAGTAAAGGTGAAGAGTTTTGTGTGTTTTTTAAGCTCTGAAAACTTGAATTTGCATATGTTCACCAGAAAACAACTCCAGCCTGAGAAAAAAATAACTTGTAAACATCAGAAATGGGACAATTCTTTAAAAAAAAGAAAAAAGAAATTGTTTTTTAAATTGATTTGTGAGAATGGAGAGAGAGAAACATTGATGGGAGAGAGAAACTTCAGATTGGTTACCTCCTATATGCACCCTTGGAGATCAAACCCACAACCTGGGTATGTGCCCTGACCAGGAATCAAACCTACCACCTTTTTGTGTATGGGATGATGCTCCAACCAATGGAGCCACGCCAGCCAGGGCAGAAATGGGACAACCTTTTAGCCTTTACAAGCTTTCATACTACCTTCAAAATTAAACATATTTTAGAACTTGTCAGATATAAACTGGTATAATGGCTTAGAAAAGGAAATGTAGTGTGTCTTTCTAGTTTGTTAAAAGTTATGAAAAGAAACATTTTTGAGGACTTTCTATCAAATTTATTACCAAAACTGCCTTTTACTTCAATACAGGAAAGAGCTCGTCTGAATGACAATAAGCTATCAATCCATAAAGTATGCATGTGGACACAGGTTTATATATTGATGAGAGTAATTTTAAAAATCAAAATTTGGTATCTATTGATTGTAAGTCCTTTTTACAGTCTTGTATTTATAGAAATAGCATTTTTTTATTTGACACAATTCTTTTTTTTTTAAATATATTTTTATTGATTTCAGAGAGGAAGGGGGAGGGAGAGAGAGCTAGAAACATCAATGATGAGAGAGAATCACTGATTGGCTGCCTCCTGCACGCCTCCTACTGAGGATCGAGCCTGCAACGCTGGGCATGTGCCCTTGACTGGAATCAAACCTGGGACCCTCTGGTCTGCAGGCCGACGCTCTATCCACTGAGCCAAACCAGCAAGGGCTATTTGACACAATTCTTAAATTGTCTGCTAACTGAAGATTATCTATAATTGATGCCAAAAAAAAAAAAAATGAGACAGTTGCTCGGCCTCAGTGGCTCAGTGGTTGAACATTGAGCCACAAACCAGGAGATCACCAGTTCGATTCCTGGTCAGGACACATGCCCAGGTTTCTGGCTCGAACCCCAGTAGGGGATGTGCAGAGGCAGCTAATTGATGATTCTCATCATTGTTGTTTCTATCTTTCCTTCTCCCTTCCACTCTCTGAAATCAATTTTAAAAAATGAGATAGATATGTAATCAACCATACAGAAGTCACTTGGTCAATAAGACATACAGAAAGTTTTAATATTGTTCATTTTTTTTCAGGGCTAAATCTAACCAGAAGATGTTTTTAAAATATCAGTTTATTTAAAGTTTCAAGCAGCATCCTCTTAATGGAAAGCTGTATTTTAATGCAAAGATGAAACATCGTATGAGTAGTATAGTTCTCTAAAGAATTAGAATCTTTTTTAAAACCAGGGTATTAGTGGTTCCTCTCATCATATACAATATAAAATGAACAATGGAATTTAATTAAGAAAAGGATAGTGGGCCTTTTCTTATTAGAAATATCAGTTTCTAATTAACTAGGCAAAAATTAGAATATTATTTTTTGTCATCACTACTAGAATACACAAAAGAATCTGTGGGAATTGCCCTGTTTTTACCAGGGCTACCATTGTCCCAAATCTTACTCCCATTTGGACAAATCTTTCTTTCTCTGCTGAATGTCTCATTTGCTCTTCCAGACCCATTCTCTATCCTTTTTCACCCTGCTCTATACCCCACGAGGCTGATTGTTATGCTTTGCATCAAGTAGAGTCCCTTGATCTTTGGTTTCCTGTTAAGTTCATCCAAAAGAGGGCACTGAAAAAGATAAGGGGGTAAGAGGAGAGAATCAATGTATTTATTCTCATGGCTCTGTGTGTGTGTGTTTTTTTTTTAATCTTTATTGTTGAAAGTATTACATATGTACTCCTTTTCCCCCAATGACCCCCTCCAGCCCACCCTTATCCCCTCCCCAGGCCTTCACCATTGTATTGTCTTTGTCTATGGGTTATGCACATGTGCATACAAGTTCTTTGGTTGATTTCTTTCCACGCACCCATCCACCTCTGCCTTCCCTCAGATTCAATGGTCTGTTCCATGCTTCTATGTCTCTGGATATATTTTGTTCATCATTTTATTTTGTTCACTAGAGTCCACATATGAGTGAGATCATGTGATACTTCTTTTTCTGACTGGCTTAATTCGCTTAGCATAATGCTCTCCAGGTCTCAAAGAGTTAGAGATCCTTCTTTTTTACTGCTGCATAGTATTCCATGGTATAAATACACCACAACTTTTTTACCCACGCATCTACTGAATGGCCACTTGGGCTGTTTCCAGATCTGAGCTATTGTAAATTGCACTGCTGTGGACATGGGGGCACATACATTCTTTCTGATTAGTGTTTCAGGTGTCTTAGGATATATTCCTAGAAGTAGGATCACTGGGTCAAATGTCAGTTCTATATTTAATTTGTTTTAGGAAACTCTATACTGTTTTTCATAATGGCTGCACCAGTCTGCATTCCCACCAGCTGTGAATGAGGGTTCTCTTTTCTCCACATCCTCACCAGCACCTGTCATTTGTTGATGTGTTGATGGTAGCTATTCTGACAGGTGTGAGGTGATACCTCATTGTAGTTTTAATTTGCATCTCTCTGATGATCAGTGACTTTGAGCATTTTTTCATATGTCTCTTGGCCATTTGTATGTCCACTTTGGAGAAGTGTATATTTAGGTCCTTTGTCATGGCTCTCTCTTTGGGGACTGTGGTTTGACAATGGCTGCCAGACAGCTCTTTCCTAAGCTTATAGGTCTTTCCAGATTCCAGTATCTTCTTGTCATTGTCCTTTTAGGAATGGTAGTGCCAACCCTAGGGTTAGTTTCCCTTGATTCTGCTCACACCTTTGCAAATAGTCGAGTCGTCAAACTATCTGCAATCACCCCTTTTGGGTGTACTCTCTGTTTCCTTCCAGAATCCTGGCTGATTGACTCATCTCCTCCCTCGAACCTGATTTACCTCTTTTCTTCAGAGTTCAAGTTGTCAATAAAATGATATAATTACCAAACTTAGTTTAATGTGCCAACTGTGGTCCATGGCTTTACTATTTATCTTAGAAATAAGTTAAAATCTGAGTCATTACTAACAAACCCACTTTTGCCCTCATCCGCTCCACTTGTTTTTTCATTGTTCCATCCCTCCTTAGTCAGCTTCCTTAAAGAACTGTTCATATTCATAACCTCTCCTTCATTCCCCAATCCAATGCACCTGTCTTCTTCCTCAGCACTCACTGAGATCATCTTAGAAGTCATTACTAACATCCATATCACCATACTCAGTGGGTGGATAATCACTCACTTCTTTTAAAAAGTATCTTCTCTCTCTGCTTCTATGAAATTTTCTTTTCTTTTTTTTTTTTTTCTGATCACTCCCACTTAAAAGGTTGGTATTCTTTAGGATTGTCTGTTCAACTGACTATTATTCTCATGTTACTTGCTTTCTCTAGGAATTTCATCCATTTCCATTGCTTCAACTTTTACTTGACTATAGATAACTCTAAAAGTCCTATCTTCATGGCAAGACTCTTAGCTGGGTTTTATTAAGTTTCCTACCTATATGTTCTATGAATTAGAGCTATCCATGTCCCTCAGACACTCAAGATACCAAATTAAATTCACTACCTATTTTTTTTTCAATATAAGGTATCATTGATTGTAAGATACACCATCATTTTATAATCTATTAAGAAAATAGTCAATTATAGTGGGAAGATGTCATCAATTATAAGATGCATCCTAACTTAAAATGTAAAAGAGAAAAAAAAGTGCATCTTAAGAGTCTAAAACACTGTAGATTTCTCTGTCATTCCTCACTTCCAATCTGCTCTTCCTCATGTACTTCCTATCTGATTTAGTGGCCCTGTCACTCTCCACATCCTTTAATTCAGAACTGTAAAAAGGATCTGTAACCATCATTTTTTATGTATCAACATGACTGGGCTAGAGTACCTAATTATTCAATCAAACACTAACTAGGTTTCCTGTGAAGGTATTTTGTAGATGTGATTACCATCTACAATCAGTTGATTAAATAAGGGAGATATTTTAGATAATCTGGATGACTCTGATCCAATCAATTGAAAGGCCCTTAAAAGCATAATTGAGGTTCCCTGAGGGGGAAAAAATATCTGCCTGTGGACTGTCAGTGTCAGTTTGTGCCAGTTTCTCACCTGCTCTTCTGATGGCCTGCTCTATGGATTTCAGCCTTGCCTATTTCTCCCTCCCTTCCTCACTGAGATACTATGTCTTGAAAACGAATCCTTATTAATACCTCATAAATTTCTTCTCCTTTCATGTCGACAGCCTCAGATTAGCTTTTATCATCCCTTGCCTCTACTATAGTAACAACATCTTACCTTAAATAAATCCATTTCAAATTTTCCTCATCTCCAACCATTGCAAAAGGCAAGTCTTATTATATCGCTTCCCTACTTAGATCACTTCACTGGTTCTCATCACCTACAGGATAAAGTCCAAGTTTCTTAGTGGGGAATATAGACCCATTCATGACCTAGTCTCTTAATTGGCTAATTCCTTCCACTCACACACTGAATGCTTAAGCAATACTGAACATGGTACCTCACGCTCTATGCCTTTTTTCATGCTGTTTCTTTGATGGAATGATGTTTGCTCACTTTTCCCCTAGTCTGATTGATAAACTCGTTTTCATCTTTTAAAATCTAGCCCAGGGGCATTTGAAATCCTGCTCTCTGGCATATATCTTCAGTTTGACTCAAATGAACTCATACCTCCTCCTCCACCCCCGCCCCACACAAACCTAGCCCAATGTTACATCCTCCTGGAATTGTTTCCAAATCTTAATAATATATTTCATATTTTAATTAAAATACTAAAACATCAGAATTTTGCATGTTTGAAATGCCTTAATCCATATCATTAAAAACAATACAAAAATTCACAGTATATATTTGGCAACAGATGAAAACATAAGGATACTTTTAGTTATCTATTGTTTAACAACTTAAAGATCAATTTTAAATTCTTTCATGTTGTGCTATAGAAATGGCTATATGCACCTGAGCTACATTATACTCATACATTCTAATAAGATCAACTGGTTTTAAAAACTTTATGGTTTTAAACTCATTAATATGTGGGAATTGAACATTTTGATTTCAAATATAAGCTGAGAGGCAAATGGCACACCACTATGAGAAAGAATAAATGTTGGAGACAGGAGAGGAACCATGTTGTTAGAAAAAAAGAGCAACATATGCTCCAAATTAAAAAAAAAAAAACACGAAAAAAACATCCATTGTTGAAATTATTGAATGTGCTATGGATCATTTCTAGACATCATAAATTCAAAATAAGTTTTTATTGTAATTTCTACTCATATCATAAGCTGACTTTGAAATTACTCAATGTGTGAGCTATATAAACAAATTTATTCTTTATACCTTAAAGTGCAAAAACACCAGGTTTCGGAATTCACACAGTGAAGAACACTTGAAGGTCTTAAAAGACTTTTTTTTAACATATCTAGACTATAACTAAAGCATTTCTTTCATAGCCAGAAGAAAAATCTTAACAAAACTAACATGCATCACCAGTTCATGTGGAAATGCTTGTTCCATTAGGAGAAGTATATGAACAGTGTCCATTAAGTGTTTATAATTGCATAAATATGGAAATGAGAATTTCATAATTCACATTATGATACTGTATGCAATCTAATTTTTGGATGAGAAATTGGGAAGTTGCCTCTGTGTCCACAAATCAAAAACACAGTTTTCTATACAATGAAATAGATAAATTACATTTTAAAATATACCTTATACTTTTGGCTACCTAAAAGCTATTTAGATTTCAAATGAAAAATGTAGACCATAAACATTTAATTTTTCATGGATTGGCTCTTGTGCAAAAATTTTGGCTCCCCACTGGGTTATATACAATGAGCAAATGTTCCAGCAGAACCAAATATGCCTCTCAACCATATGTGCCAATTACCTTACAAACACACTTTAAGTCCTTTCACAAAGAAAAGACGAAACTTCTTAGTGCTGTGATGACCAATTCAGTTCAATGACAGTGGAAGGATTAAGGGAAAAGGGAGATAATGTAGCATTGGGAGGATCAAGCATGCTCAAACTTCCTCTGACCACAGTAATTTTCACCCCGGATCACTGTTAAATCCTTTTGACAGAAGAGTAAGTGTAGGTGGTACATGGAGCACAACAGAGAGCTAAATTCTAAATCAACACATAATGGATCAGGACAGACAAGTGCAAAGTCACCAGGATCTGAGGCCAGTAAGGCTTAACTGTAACCTGACTGAAGGTATTAAAATAGCTAAAGAAAGAATTTGTCAATCAAAAGGAGGATTATCTGTTAGCAGTAGAACCACAGACAAAATGTCAAAGCAAAATTTTTAGGTTTTTCAAGTGTCTTATTTGGATGGACAGCCTAATATTTTGAAATTTCAATAGGTAAAATATTGATGTAGAAAAATTAGCTGTTTTCTAAAAATAATATACTAATATCTAGTGGCATAATACACACAGTTAATCTGAATGCATAACTATACTCTGCTGTGGCCTAATTTCAGGGTATAAGTCATATCAACTAGTTTAGTCCCTATTATGTGGTTAGTTTGACTCTGTTTTCTGGAACTGAGTTTCAAAGTTATTTCTATGGGGTTAATTAATTAATTAATTAATTAAAATATTTATTTATTTATTTTAAAAAGAGAGGAAGGGGGTGGGAGGAAGGGAGAGAGACATTGATTTGTTGTTCCACTTATTTATGCATTCACTAGAAACCCAGTGCACAAAATTCCTGCAGGGTAGGGTCCCTAGGCCTGGCCGGTGATCAGGGCCAATCAGGGCCTACCGGCTACTGGCTGGGGCCTCCCTTTCTCAGCTTCCAGCTGCCAGCCGGGGCCTTCTTTCATTCCACGCCACCACCTGGTGGTCAGTGCACATTATAGTGAGTGATAGAACTCCCGGTCGAACTCCTGAGGGGACTATTTGTATATTAGGCTTTTATATATATAGATTGGTAGACCCCTGCCTGTATGTGCCTGGATGGGAGATGGAACCTGCAATCTTGGTATATGTGAATGATACTCTGACCAACTAACTGAGCTACTCGGCCAGGGCTAGTCTATGGGGTTCTTATATTTGTTTAAAAAATTTTTTTAAGTATGTTTTTATTGATTTCAGAGAGAGGGAGAGAGAGATAGAAACATCAATGATGAGAGAGAATCATTGACCGGCTGCCTCCTGCACACCGCCTATGGGGGGTCGAGCCAGCAATCCAAGACATGTGCCCTGACCAGGAATCTAACTATGATCTCCTGTTTCATGGATGCTCAACCACTGAGTCACACCAACCCAGCTACTGGGTTCTTTTAGATTGCTGACTCCTCCAGTAGGCCCTGATCCTTATGTGTTCCTGACTCATCCTCCCTTCTACTCTCCAGTTCTACTTCCTTTCTTTATTCTCTTTACTTCTTTTGTGTCCCATTGACATAAATTTTTCTTCCAGCTCACTCTTTTCCCTTAACCTCCCAGTGTATGTTATTTGATCATGTTCATATCTTTGGTTTTCCAATAGCCCCTCATACTAGGAAATGAGAAGCCATTCTCAGGCCTCTTGTTGCCCTACCACACTCCGCTCATCTCCAAGCTCATGGAGGGTAACCTCTTGAGTGCAACTGGGCTTAGGGAGTGAGCAAAGTGATTGTCTTTGGTTCATAAACTCTTTGTTGAGAATTTTGGCATCTGTGCTCATTGTACTTTTTTTTTTCTTTATATTTTTCTGGTTTGAATGTTAAGGTTACCTTTCTGTAGGTCATCACTGCCTGGTCTGTTTCCCACTTAGGAATGCACCCAGTGTCCTGCTGTCTATGTGTTTGTAGTCTAGGCCAAGAGAATTCTCAGGAAGGCCTCTTCTAATAGAGGTTGTTGCATCTTTCCTTAGCCCTTCACAGGAACACAAGCACATGGTTAGGGTGGCTCTCAATCAGTTCACTGAAGCCTTCAGGGTGAGTTTAATGGTGAAAGAGGAGGAAGATGGGAAGGAGCTAATCCACACCCTTTATGTACCAAGATACTCCTCAGCACAGGTTTTTATGTCAACTCAGCACCAGGTACCTCTGTGAGTCAGCCACACTCAGCATTTGCAGCAAGATGCTGAACCTCTCCCAAAATTCAGGTCCTACCCTCCAACTTTATCAATATGCTCTTGCCACTGGCCTTAGGGAGGACTGTTCAAAAGCTGAGGGACAGAGGAATGAGGGTAAGGGTATTGCTCCCTTGCAAACATTGTTTTCCTCTGAAGGCTTCTAGCCCTTTCAATATAGTCTATGTTTTGGTAGATTTTCTGCAATGTCTCCTCTTATTAAACCCCTTGGGAATCATGGACTATACATGGCCACTTCTTTGAACTTAAAATGGAACAGAGTCCACAGAAATCTTGGTACCTTCCCATGAGTTGTTGGGAGGGGGGTGGGCCAAGGGCATTCTACAGTAATTCCAGGTGTCTTAATCTGTTTGGGCTGCTGTAACAAAAATATCAATAACTGGGTGGCTTATAAACAACAGAAATTTATGTATAAAATTCTGGAGGCTAGGGAGTCTAAGATCACAGTTCTGACAGATTTGGCATTTGGTTAGGGCCCTCTTCTTGGTTTATAGCTGGTTGTCTTCTCACTGTAACTTCACATAGGGTGAGGGGTTAGTGATCTTTTTGGGTCTTTCTAAAGGGCATTAACCATTCATGAGGGCTCTACCCTCATGACTTAAGCACATCATTCAGGAGAAATGTGTTGTCTTTGCTGGTCTTTTGTATGAATGAATAATACATCCTGGCTAGGTGGAAGAATGAATAAATGATTGATGTGCACACCTCTATCTGCCCAGGTACTTCCCTTTCTCTTTATCCTCTCTCCCAATTTCCTGATTCCAACTCCCACTATCCTTGTAACTAATCATGCTCATCAGCAACACAGGTTTGTAAGGCTTTTCCAACCTGATAATCAAGCAGCTGCTCAATATTACCCGAATACTTAGGTGTTCAGAACCCAGTTTATTAAATGGGATTAATTAAATAAGAGTACATCATATATTAAGAAGGTTCAGTTCAGTCATAGCAAGAGCGCCAATTTTACGTAAAATGTGAAGTGCTAGAGAAGATTATGATCTTTAATTCTTTGTCTTGCCCTTAACCATTAATTCTCCTTTATGTGCAGAACGAAAAATGGATGTAAGAAGAATTTATTCTACAATGCTTGGACTCTTCAGCCAAATAAAAATATTAATAAATTAATTGGAGTAGAAGAAAAATTGGAGGTATTTTTTTTTCGAGAATTGTTGCTGGTCTGTGGATCTCCATCTCTAACCCCAAGGAGTGATGTGAGTATAGTGGGGAAGATTGGGGTGAGATGTTACCATCTAACCCCTAACCTAGAATAGGAAGCCTCAAAGGAGCTACTTAGATAATTTGTAATGTGGTCCTTGCAATTGAGAAATACAAAGGATTGATGCCCAATTCAGGCCTGGAAGAACTATAGCCAACTGTGAAGGGCAGGCTGACTCCCTCAGGGATATCAAAGATGGGCTGATTGCTTTGATGGCATACCTGGGAGAATGTAGCTACACAGGGATTGGCTTGTGTTCCCAAAGTTTTTGGTGCAAGGTTATGTCTGATCATTTCTGATAGAAAAGATTTTTGTCATGTGGGGTAATGGAAAAACTGGCCCGGGTTAGACCTTCCCTCCAACCCAAGTGGGCCTCTAGGAGAGGATTAGGAGACCTTAGATGGTAGAGGCAGAAATAAGAACCACAGTATGCCCTGCAGCTGGAGAAGGAATTCTAAATGACTACCTAGAATAGAGATGTCTCTCTTCACTTTCAGGTAACTATAGGAGAGAGATCGCCAGAGCAGTGAACATTCCACAGAAGAATCAGGTTCAAACATTTGCAGGTCCAGTGTATGATGGTACCAATTCATGTTAAACGGTCTATTCTTTTTTTCCCCTTCCCTCCTGATTTTGTCCTAGCAGGGACACCACTTCACTTCTTCCCTACTATCCGATTCCAGCCTGAAACAGGTCCTAGGTAGGGGATAACTTATTATGAAGAGATGGTGGGATTCACTCATGAAGTTGTGTTTTGATCACATTACAATTATGTTTATTGAATGCAGTGGTTAAATATGTACCTACACTCCAGTGGACCCAACCAGGCAAGCCTTCCCAGGAACTATTTCCCTCTACTTCATTATGGACCTATGGCAGTATCTGTTTTGTTCTCCTACTAATATTACAAGAACCTGCAATTTCATTATATGTTTATAAACTCAAATATCTTTGGGATATGAAGTCACCATGGAAATTCACACACGTACAGATATAAATAGGAAGACCATAATATCACTTAACAGTCTCCAGCAAATAATTTTCTCAGGCCAGGCTCCAATACCAGCAAATAAGAAAGTCAATTGGGTAGCTGGTAAACTTTGTGTCTTTAGAGTCAGCCCTTCCTGGACCCGGGTGAGGAGTTCTGCTACCCACTCTGTCTTGGACACTAGGGATAAACTTCCTTTTGAGAGGAAGTGGAAACACCTAACGTTGGCTTGACTCTCCAGATACAGCCAGTGCAGTCCTTGTGGCGTTCCCTGGCTTTTCCAGTCCATCCGTTTAGGCAGAATCAAATAGCATCTCAAAAGCTTACATTGCTGCGAGACATCCTCGCTTAGACTGTCGCATCACCTCGGAAGCCGACAGCGCGGTGACGTAGAGATGACGTAAAGGTGACGTCCCGGCGTCCCGGCGTCCCGGCGCGTGTCGGCCCTGAGCGGTCCTGGCCGCTCCGCCCCCCGCCCGACCAGTCGCCAAGGGACGCTGATGGACTGGTCTCCTAGGCAACCACTTGCTCCACCCCCTTCGTCCCTTTAACCTTTAGGGTGCGCGGGCGCCGCGTCCCTCGCACTCTCCCCCTTTCCCCTCCCTTTTCCCCACCACTTGGGCTCGCAGCCTTCCGGGCTGAAAGCGAAAATGGCGGCGGAGACTGCAGGCGCGGCCTCGGCGGAGCTGGTGATCGGCTGGTGCATTTTCGGCCTCTTACTTCTGGTAGGGGAGGCGCTTGGAGTTTTCCCAGTGTTTACATTTGTGGGAGAGAGGGAGGGGCCGGCCCTGCCGCTGGCCTCCTGGGGCGCCGTAGACACTCTTTGCCCCGTCGTGCCTTTACCTGGGACTGTGGGGTCCTGGCGGGTTTTGGGGGCTCCTCGGAGCCGGGAATGGGGGCAGCGCTGGCGGCCGGGGGACGGGGCACTGATTCCCGGCCGCTCACGCTGTCTTTTTCCTGAAGACGTCTAATATGCAGGTTTCCTTTCCCGAAACTCTTGCCCTCGCCCCTGACTTGGGCCCTGGGGCGGTTGGAGTTTGGGGACGGAGGAGACCCTCGTGGTGGGGTGGCCTCTGGTACCCGGTGAGACGGGAGCACTGGGTGGTGGGGCAGCAGTGCCTGATCTTTGCAACTTCTGTAGGCCCTGGTGTGGTAGACTCAGAACAGGGCCTGTCTGCTTCTCTCTGCACCACTTCCCTACCTTGGGGTTATTGAGTCGCCAACCTTCTCAACCCATTGTGCGATTCCGTCTTGGTGACTTGAGTGTTCGTTCGTTCTGACTTAAAGGTTTCACATTCCTTTCTAGTCTGTTGGTAGGTGTACAAAGAAACCTGTATGAAGCAAGCTGTAACCCTCTCTACGGCCAGAATCAGGGTGTGTGTATTACCACCCATCTGAGCTACCCTTCCCACCTTCCCCATTCACACTCATTGTCTTCATTCAGCCCTGCTGTTGCTTCAGCTCCGAGGTATTTTAGCCACTTTGCATTATGAAAACAAATAAAAACAAAAATCAAACCAAAAAATTGTTACCTTCACTTCTGGAAATCAAGGCGTTTAATTGTACTTACTAGATGCCACACGGTGTCTACAACCTATGTAATATGCTTTGCTAGTAACTGTTGCAACTCCACCAGAAACCCTACCAAAAAAAAGAAAAAGTGAAAACTTAAAGGTTTCTCTTGCTACCTTTGCTTTGGCAGGAAATAATACTGCCTTTACACGGGAACATGCTTTACTCCCCTTGGTGAAGAAAATGGAAACCCTAAAGCTTGGCTGTGGTTTCCATCCCATCCAGTCCTATACTTGGGGAGTTCACTGCCTTTTCCAGACTATAGTATTCAGTAGGGTTAGAAGAAAAACAAGCAAGTAACCAGTATCAAAGTCTAGTGGGAATATCTTGGCTGTTATCAATGAATAAACATTTCACAGGTGGTAGTTTTGCTGTCAATTGGATGCAAACAAAAGAAATTGTGGCCTCTAAGAAAATCTCAAGATAGGTAGGAAAACAAAAATTCTTGAAACAGGTATTTTAAGTACTGAAAACCAAAGTATGATTTTATAGAATAGGACTTAAGGGAATAGAGAACAATATTGGAAGAAAGTGTAATTGAGGTAGACTTTGGATAGATGAAGATGGGAAGGCATTTACGTTGATTTTACAGTAGAAACAAAATAAAATGAGATGGGAATTAGGAATTTGAAACTGGATGTTGAAGTAGAAAAAACTTAGTAATAAGGGCCATTGTTTAATTTTCTGTAAATCTGTTTAATTCCTGGCTTATTAGATTAGAAGAGACCTGGATTCTCATGTTTGCTTCTGCATTGAGTCTTTTGAGATAAGTTTTTTTTATTGAAGTATATAAAGAAAATCCAGTTTTAGTGATACATAGTTGGAAGCAGAGGAGTATTTTTTAGGTAATTGTGGACATTATTCTTTAATACCACACCAAAACTCAGTAGTAGAAGCTTCTTAAAGGTTAGTTGAAATAAGGAATCTGAAACCCTATCAATGAACTTTTAATTTTGTTTCATTAACATCCATTGGGCTGTGTTGTACTTTGAATGGGTCTTTTCACCATGCATGGTTTTATAATATGATGCATTTGTCATTTAGAAAACACTGGTTCACTGAGTTATACAGATCTCCCAAATATGGATATAGGTATATTTTATTACATAATATAAACATTTCACATTCATTAATGTCACCACTGATCTTGTCATAAGAAATCCCAGAAGTAAGTATTGTGAAACAATCAAGCTCAGTTTTGGATACTAGTTTTCCAAAATTCTAATTTTCATTTGAAAGCTTGAATTTGATGATTGGCAACAAATACGGTCAGTTGCTTTTCTTGGAAGTGATAGGTTCCCTTTGTTCATTTCGACAAAATCTGCCAAATATCCAAGTCTGCACAACCATAGTTAGTCAGTTGTGCTTTCAAGTAAAAATGATATTCCTTGCCAAAAGTGCCTAGTTTGGCTTCCATCCCCTAAGTATTCAGGTATCCACCTTTCCTGGATTCAGCCATCACACCTTGGTTGCAGTTTGGTGCCATTGTCTGGACTCATGCTTACTTTTTCAGCAGTTTTCCCTGCCATGAGCTGTGCGTGCAAATATCAACATAATGGAAAAGGCAAATGACATTTTAGTATTGTTACGAGAATAATTTTGAAATTGCAAATCCTCAGAAAGGACTACCAGGGGTCTGGGGACTTAACACACTGTTGCCAGTCATCTACTAAAGAATCAGAACACTAGGATTGATAACTTTTGTAATTGTGGGCAAGCAGAATGTTTACCACATAAGGAATTGTTAGATATGGTTCCTCTAAGCCAGTGGTTCTCAACCTTTCTATTGCCTCGACCCTTTAATACAGTTCCTCATGTTCCCCAACCATAAAATTATTTTCGTTGCTACTTCATAACTGTAATTTTGCTACTGTTAATGAATTGTAATGTCGCGACCCACAGGTTGAGAACCACTGCTGTAGAGCCTAAGACCATCGGAAAACACAGATATTTACATTACGATTCATAAAAGTAGCAAAATTACAGTTATGAAGTAGCAACGAAAATAATTTTATGGTTGGGGGTCACCACAACATGAGGAACTCTATTAAAGGGTGGAGGCAATAGAAAGGTTGAGAACCACTGCCTAACCTGATAATCTCTATCAAGCCCTTCTATGTAGTCTCCCCAAGAGCCTCAATAATTCGGCTTATACCACCTTTTAAATTTCCCATTACTGTATAACACAGTCTCCGTTTCTTTAAAGCAAGTTCTCTCTTGTTATTCAAAAGTGAGGACAGCACCTGGGAACTTGTTAGAAATGCACACATTAAGACCCCAGTCCTACTAAACCAGAATCTGCATTTTAACATGATCCCAGGCAGTATGTGTGCTCATTAATTTAGCCAACATCTGTTCTCATTCCTACCTCTGCCCCAGTGGTTTTCAGCCATGACTGCTCATTAAAAACAACTTGGGAGTTTTAAAAAATCCTAAAGCCCAGACCAGTTAAATCAGAATCTCTTGGGAGGGGTTGGGGACTGCTCTAAACCTTTCCTTAAAATTGTTAGCAAATTGTATGTTAGTTTCTTTTATGAACTTCTCTAAGATGCTATTTTACATGACATCTATATATATAAAAGGCTAATATGCTAAGTGTCCTTCCCACTGTCCGACTGGTTGCTATGATGCCCACTGACCATCAGGGGGCAGATGCTCAATGCAGGCACTGCCTTGATGCGCACAGAGAAATGGCACCGTGGACCTGGTGCTGACAAAGTAACACTTGGCTTCCCCCAGGTGGGACACAGGCCCTGTCCACCACCCTGGAGCGACGGCCCACCAAATCTCAGCCGACGCTGCCATGGCACAAAATGCGGCCCACAGCCTAGCCCAGCCCACAAATGGTGGCTATGGGTGCCAGGTAATGACGTCACGTTTTTTGTTGCCATTCTGAAGCAGAAATAGTCGCCAGAATATTTCTGAAGAACACTTTATCGACAAGTGCTACCAATACTGGTAGGAACTGCCTTCATAGCAGAAATGAGTTAACTGAGGCTGCAATTATTGAACACAAGTTGTGGTGGAATGAATGTCTGTTACATGTCAATTTTGCTTATCCCTAAATTTCTCCGATGAAAAACTATCTGATGGAAAATTTACTTGATATTGTAGAAAAGGCAAAGTTTGTCCAAGTGATATGAATTTTCCAGAATACCCAGCATATTAAAAAAAATTGATGATAAACGAAGATTCTGACAGTAAAAATTTCATGGAAAATATTCATTGTTATATCATGTTATTGTTTTTTATTAATTTATGTATTATATTCATGTACATTTTACTAATTTTCTTTCATCTCTGACACTTCTATTACAGAGAAGGGTGAATAGCGATATTAAAATATTCTAATTAATTTCCTTTCAATATGCACGAATTCGTGCACCAGGAAACTAGTCTCTTATAATTGAGTAGAGCAGAAGTTCTCAAAATGTAATCCCTGGACCAGCACAGCCTCACCCTGGAAGTTGTTACTAATGCAGATTTTCTGGCCCTACTTTAGACCGTATGAATCTGAAACTCTGGGAGTGGGGCCAAGCAGCCTGTGTTTTAATAAGTACTCCAGGTGATTCCGATGTTACCTAAAGTTGGAGAATCAGGAGACTGAATTCCTCTATTCTGTTAATTAGTAGAAAGACATTGCTAACTATTAAGAGGACCTGCTTGATTAGAGGTGTCAGCCTCAGTACCTCTCTGAGTGTACTTTTTCACTGGGAAGTTCCTTGCAATGCACCTGTATCCATTTTCATTGTGCACTTTATTTTTTTCTTTTTTGGCTTAATGCTCTTTAAAATTTGAGTTATAGTATAATGTGTCAGTTCCATAGTGATTATTGGCAGTTAGTCTTTAGCTGAATGGTACTCTTGAACTGTCATAATGGGGCAGAAGTTAATTTCAATTCAAGTTATATTCTGTGATGCTCCAGTAGGATAGAACATGTAGTTACAGCTCCTTTAGGTTGGAGAGCTCTATAGGGAAAAAGTATTCAAAGCTACTTATAACTAAGACATTGTGTGAAACCATTAATTGTTGTACGGTGTTCTGTGAGGATATAGGCAAATGAGCACTGTCATCATTAACTTTTACTTTGTTTGTTTGTGTCTTTGCACCTAAGTGAAGTTGTACTACATCCATGAAATAGGCTTTGAAAATTATCAATCTTAAGTTTTTTACACATCTAAAAGAACCTTTACTTGATATAAAGTTTTCCATTGGAAACAAACACATGCTAAAATTAGTTTTGGAGAATACATAGGGCAATAACAAAACTTTTTTTTTTGTTGTTCTATTTCAGGCTATTTTGGCGTTCTGTTGGATATATGTTCGTAAATACCAAAGTCAGCGGGAAAGTGAAGTTGTCTCCACCATAACAGCAATTTTTTCTCTGGCAATTGCACTTATCACATCAGCACTTCTACCAGTGGATATATTTTTGGTTTCCTACATGAAAAATCAAAATGGTACATTTAAGGTAATTATTATACTATATGATTTTATTCCTTTCAAATTCTTGGCAATTAAGTGTTTAAGTTTAGCAGTCCAGTATATATTGTTGTCTCTGGAATAAATGAGAATCGAAATGCAGCATAGGCACTGAAAATGTGACAACTAACATGGAAGACTAGAAATAGACTATTGAGTGACATAAGACTTTTAATTTGACAACCCTCCAAATTTGAAGAATGTCTTTTGTTAACATGAAAATGTATTAATTGTAGTAGGTTTTATTTTTGTGCCTCTCATAGCTTGAAGTTTATTTGACTTGATTTGCATTAATGTACTAGATAAACAATTTAGAAGGGCTTTTGTTAGTGGCAGATCAGAATCTTAATCTTTATTTCATATTGAGTACTTTTAGTCCTGTGGTATAGTGAAAAGACCACTAGGCTGGAAATTATAAGACCTGAGTTCTAATCTTGGGCTCCTAACTATCTGGCATGTATCTTTGGCCAAATCAGTTAACTTTTCAAAACTTCAGTTTTCTCCTTTTTTCTGGGGGGGAGGGGGGGGAGGGTGGGGCAGGAGGTTGTTCCTATTTTTAAAGGAAGGGTTTTGGAATGGAAGATTTCTAAGTTCCTTTTTTACTATGCAGATTATTTTCAGTTTCTTGTTAGTATAAGCTTCTATGTGGCAGGAACTGGGTCTTATTTATTGTTGTATGCCCAGTGTCTAACACATATGTAGGTACTTAAATATTTGAATGAAATATTATTCCAGTTATCTAATAATGCATGGTTCCAAAATCAGTTCCTGAATTTGGCCAACTGGGCTTAAATAATTTGAAACTGTTTTTATGGTTAGATTTAGATATATTTTGATTTTTGTAAAAATTATAGTTACTTTCTATAGGTATTCATTTAGCAGGTATTTAATTGAGCACTTAGTATGTACCAAATACTGTATGAACTAATATCTGTTGAATATTTACTATGTGTCTGTTCTAAATAGTTAACATATATTAACTGCCTTTAATCTCCCAAACAACTGTATGAGGTAGCTAGTATTGTCCATGTTTTAATGGGCAAGAAAACGAGGATTGGAGAGGTGATGTAACCTATCTACAGCTCCTAAGTGCTGTAGCTAGGATTTGAAGCTCTGCAGACTGGTTCCAGAGCTCTTTGTTCACTAGGATCTTTAGCTGTATCTATAGCTTAGTATTATCCCTGGTATAATTATTATTTAAAGAGGAGATTTTGAATTTTGAATTTAGAATATTTGATTTGCTTAGGTTTTTGTGGAAATATGTTTTCATCTTGAATTTTCAAAAAAAAGAATAGCTGTAAGTATTCTATTACAGTGTCTTTTATAGTTGGCCAGTAACTCTGGATAGTATTGCACAAAGTATATTAATCAAAGAAAATAAAAAATTGATAGTAATGTCAACAAATATTCTTTATTTTATACTATTTTATACATTGTGTAAAATTAAAATTAGTAGTTAAGATATGGTATCAAATATTTAATGTTTTTAATTTTTTTAGATATGTTTTTATTGATTTTAGAGAGAGAAGAAGGGAAAGAGAGAGGGAGAAACATCGATCGATTGCCTCCTGTACACATTCCCACTGGGGATAAAACCCACAACCCGGGCATGTGCCCTGACCTGGAATCCAAACAGCAACTTTTCTGTGCTCAAGATGACGCCCAATCAACTGAGCCACATCAGCCAGGGCCATTTAATGTTTTGATAGCTAAAATATATCGTATTCCCTTCCCCCAGTGATTAATCTCGTTATGGCCTATTAAGTATCAGGATTGAACTCTCTCCTAATGCTTCAGTCCTACTCTCAGATGGTGGTAGTTGTATCTTGAGAACTTTGTACTTTTCATTACATCTTCATATATTCATTCACTTAATATTTATTAAGCTTGTACTATGTACCTGATAAATGTGAGTGCTGGAGATTAATGATTCAAACAAATGAGGCTGCTACTCATGGAGCTTACCTACTGTAAAACCAGACCAACAGTAAACAGCAAAACAAGCTAACTTCATAGTGATGAATTCTATGAGGAAATATAACAGATGGATGTGGGTAATTTAGATAGGAAGATTGGAAGGCCAAATTGCTTAGGTAGGCCAGACTGCTGAGGTTACTTGAGACCTAAATGAGAGAAAAGCTAGTCAAGTAAAGAGCCAGAGGGAGTGCCTTTCGGGAGAACAGATCAGTAGATAAAGAGGCCTTTTGCCAGGATGAGTTGGGTCTTTTGGGTGAAGTGTGGTGTTGGGGCTTGTGCTTGGTACTAGCTGAGATCTAGAAAAGGTGGAGACCGGATTACTTATCACTTTTAAGTCATGTTAATGAGTTTAAGTTTTCTTCTAACTGCAGTGTGAATTTAATGAAGATAAAAGATAAGGTGAATTGGATTTGAGTGGTGCTAGTAGAGAAAAATGATTAAAATTGGCATATATTTTGGAGCTAAAACTGCTTGGATTTGCTAATGAATTAGATATGGAGGGTAAAGGAAAAACAAAATTTGAAGCACTGATGCCTAGGTTTTTGTATACCTTAAAGAAATAGCGAAGCCTGAAGGAACAAACGACATATGCATGCCTATGGGCAAATGAATGTATAAAAAAAGAGTTGTATTTAGTGTAAGTTAACTTCAAGTTCCTGTTATATATACTCAAATGGAGGTGTCAAGTAGAGAGTTGAAACTTCAGGGAGACTTTTGGGTGGAGTGAAGTATTTGGAAAATCATCAGCATATGGATGTTATTTAGAGCTATGGACTGACTAGTCATTGGGGAGAGTGAGATGTCAAGAGAAGGCATTGGACTATACAGCGGTCTCCAACCTTTCGGACCTCATGGACCACCGGTTGGCGACCACTGGATTAGAGTGCTCATTGTGTAAAGGCCAGCTGAAGGGAAAAGGCTGTAACCTAAGAGTTAGGAAGCAAATCGGAGGAGGGAGGCTATGACAATCAGAAGAATTTGTTTCAGGAAGAGAGAATGAAAGCTTTTTCAAATGATGAAAAGTGAAATGAGAGAGGTAGAAAAGTGACTGTTGGCTTTGGTTAGTGGTAACCAAAGAGCATGAAGAATAAGTTCAATGAGGCATTGGGGTTTCAGGTTGGAGTGGGCTAAATGTGGACAGGGAGGTGAGAAGGTAGTGATAGGGAATGCTGACACATTTTTGGTGAGTTTTTTCCTTTAGGAGAGTAGAGTCAGGCCAGGGGAGGTGTTTTTATTTGTGGTGGTTGAGTATGGATTGATCTCTTTGTTGTTTATGGAAATTAGTAGGGTTTGGGTACTTAAGTATTCCTTAGAGTTGGAGAACTTTTTGAGAGTGGAGAGGTTATTATTGTAGGTGCAATGTCTTTGAGAAGGCAAAGGAGTTTAGGGGGTGGTGTCTAACAGTGAAATGTTGGCTATACTAGTAAATGGTATGGGCACCTAGCAGAAGGAAGAGTTAACTATTGAATACAGGTCCAATCTAGGTGTTAGATTTGGTAGTAAGTTGAGTAAGTTCTTTTGGCTTCATATTATTTTAGAGACCTCTAAGTTAGTGTTTTTCAAACACTGACATTTTGTGCTGGATAATCCTTGTTGTTCGGGACTCTTCTGTGTGTTATAGATGTTTAGCAGATCTTTCCTCTACCTTACTACATGCTAGTAGCATATTGACCTCCCCCAACTCCATATTTGCAGACATTGCCAAATGTTCCATGGGAACAAAATCACCTCTGAGTGAGAACACTGGTCTAAGGTGAGGTTAGCAGGTAAAATTAAGGAGATTCAAATGTCGTTTTGGGTTGGACTAAGTGTTTCAAACTGTCACCTGAAGAATGGGAAAGGGAATTTTATATATATGACCCATTACATCTTTTTTTCCTATGGTATTTATTCCCTTTTCCTTTCTTTTGAAATGTTCTTCTTTAATATTCTCTATTTAGTATTAGTTCTTGATTGTTTCACATTCCTTTGGGTCTTAAATGACTCTGAAGTTCCTTTGGTCTCCACTCTGGGAGGAGGTGATTTATAAAATGTATCAAGGGCATAGTAGTTCTCAAAATGTGGAAGAAGGAAGGTTTCATAAACTAAGTTCTTGGACAGTACATCAGATATCTTGGATGCAAGACAGTGTATAAAAGCCAAATACACTAATAGTTCTTGAGTGATGTTGTATATTTTACACATAGTTTTTGCTTTAAAATAGTAACAGTAACTTAGTTTCTTTTTGGCACAAGATTTGGTTAAACAAAAGAGCATTGCAGAGTAAAAAATACTAAATTTCAGTGAATCTTTGGCTTTAAATTACCTTCAATCTCTCTACTCTTTTTTTTCTGAAGTTGGGGTCTTACTCAATTTTAAAGTTTAGCTTTAAACAGATTCTCAATGGGTATGTTAATACCTCGTGGGGGGGTGTCTTGGAAATTGGTAGGGAGTTTGTGTAAGGATAGATGTAATTATCCTGTTTCAAAAAAACTTCAAGTTTCAGAAATCTCTTAAAACTTATGTTTTGATGTATAAACAATCACTAAAGAAACACAGCTGTTAGGAGCTGAAGCTTTGTTTATGTACATACTCATTTAGATACTTAATCACGGATGAAAAAATTTGCAATCATTGCATAGAATTCTCCCTATTGCATTCCTATGTGGTGATCACTACTTAACACTTTCCATTTTTCTGTATATGTATGGGTGTTTCTTTCAGTACTTTTTTAGACAAAGACTGTTAACACTGTTGATTGCAACTTGTTCTGCTTCTCTGTACTGAAAATTACTTCATGGATGTCCAGCTTTGCCATTTTATTTAGATTTAGTTGTTTTTAACCTCTGTATGATATTCCATGTTATGAATGTACAGTATTACATTTTACCAGGCATGTAGATTGTCTTCAGTTTTATTATTGTTGTTGTTTTTAATATTTTAAACAGTGTTACTCTGAATATTGTTGGGTAAAGGTCTCATGGTGAAAAATCAATAAACATTACTTGGTGCAGGCAGGAATTTACAGGGATAATTATTAGTAAGCAAACAAGTGCTTATGTACTTGACATTCTGTAAAGAGGTGAGCTTTCTCAAGTGCATACATCTCAGCAGAGATGCCTCTGCCTCTTCTTATAGGGCAAGTAGAAGAGTGGCTTTGCAGGTAAATAGACAGTATGGACTTGGGTTCCAAGAAGTGTGAGCTTAGATGTAAGTTGTTCATGGGACACTAGGACATTCTAGTTGCTGAACCCTAGAAACTTTGGGCCCCTTTGTCCCAAAATTGAAATTGGGTGCAGCTCCTCCTACTGTGTGGGAAGGGGAGGACCTATTTGGGCTACCTTGTTGCCAGGCAACCCAGTCGGAGATCTTCATGTCATTCATTGGATAGTACTACTCTTAAAACATATCTATGTACTTATAGCTGTCTTGATTTATGTGAATCTAGGTTATAGACTATCTTCCGTACTATTACTGTGTAGGAGATGGCTTTTCCTCCACATTTGCCATTATTGGATATTATTAATGTTTTAAATTTGCCACTTGGGTAAGTGAAAGGTTACTACAATAATAGATTTTTATGTTTCCTTAATAAAGTTTAGTAACTGTGTAAATTCTTAATTGTTGGTGTTATTTAAAAAAATTACCCATCTCTTGCTTGTGTTTTTCAGATGACTTTTAGAGTCAGCATGTCAAGCCTCCTCTCCCCGCGCCCCCCCCCCCCCCCCAGTATTGGTATTTTGATTGGCAATATATAGTTTTATGGATTAATTAGGAGGGATTTAATATTTATAATCTTTTCCTGTGGGAACATGTGACTTTCCATTTCTTTAGATCTTTTTAGTTGTCTAATTGTTGGTTTTCATTATATAGTTAACAAATTTTTATTTAACTTATTTTTAAGTTTTCCTATAGTCTTAATTGCTTTTGGAAAAATATTATTTTTTATTGTGCATCGTGTGTCAAGGTTTTCCATTTGTGAGGCTAAATTTGGATTTCTTACATTTTTGTTCTTTTAGGTATTTGTCTATATGAAATTTGTTGATGGTTCATTGTTAGAGGTATCCATAAGACTAAAAAGCAAAGAAAAACAAAAGGAAGAAACCTAAATTATTTTAGGAGAATTAAATGTGCATCCCCTTTCTTAAGAGTACTTATAGTGGGATATTGGTAATGATTTGGCTGCTGAAAGTATATGGGAAAAATTGACCTACATATACTAATTTGAGCCTTGCTACTTAATAGCAGTGACCAGTCGTGTAGACTCTCCGGGTTTAATTTTTCATATGCATAAAATTTAGGATATTCAATAAAAAGGTTTGCCATCATACCTCAATTCTAATTCATTAATGTATATATATGTGTTTTTTTGTCTAAAAAGATTAATTTGAATGAATTTTCTAAGTTAAATTACTAATTTACAGAAAACTTGTGTGGAATGAATTTAAAAGAGCTTAGATTGATTATTCTTTTAAGTATTTTTTCCTTTTTATTAAATTTATTGGGGTAACATTGGTTAACAAAATTATACAGGTTTCAGGTACACAATTCTATAACACATCATCTATACACTATATTGTGTAGATGATAAGTTGTTTACCACCCTAAGTTAAGTTTCCATACATCATCATTTATCTTTTAGGTATTTTTTAATTAAAAAAATTTTTTTAGCCCTAGCCGGTTTGACTCAGTGGATAGAGTGTCAGCCTGTGGACCGAAGGGTCCCAGGTTCGATTCCGGTCAAGAGCACATGCCCAGGTTGTGGGCTCAATCCCCAGCGGGGGGCGTGCAGGAGGCAGCAATCAATGATTCTCATTATTGATGTTTCTATCTCTCCCTCTTCCTTCCTCTCTGAAATCAATAAAAATATATTTAAAAAAATGTTTTTAGAGAGAGAAGAAGGGGAGGAGAGAAAGAGAGAGAGAGAGAGAGAGAGTAAGAGAGAAAGAAACATTGATTTGTTCATGAATTATTTATGCATTCATTGGTTGACTCTTGTATGTGCCCGCACCCCAACCTTGGTATATCAGGATGACACTCTAACCAACTCAGCTCCCCGGCCAGGGCATCTTTTAGGTAATATATATAAGGCTAATATGCAAAGTGTCCCCTTGGGAGTTTGACCAGGAGACCGGGAGTTCGATCACTCACTGTGACGTTCGCTGACCACCAGGGGGCAGCGTGAATGAAGGAAGGCCCTGGCTGGCAGCTGGAAGGCCCTGATTGGTCCTGATCACTGGCCAGGCCTAGGGACCCTACCCATGCACAAATTTTGTGCACTGGGCCTCTAGTATATAATACATATTTTTATATATATATAATATCTATCTATATATATATATATAATATCTATATATATCTATGTATTATATATATATATAATATCTATATATTCATATAGCTTTCTAAAATACAAATCATATTTGTCACTTATATAAAAATTTATCACTATTTTTCCATGCTCTTAGGACAAAGTCCAAAATACTTAGCATGATCATGATTCACTAGTCCTTCAAACCTGTTCTTCTCCTTCACTCTACCTGCTTTCTCTTACTTTTCCAAAAGCTCTGGTGAATCTTTGTTTAGCTTTTTGGAGTTTTTTTCAAATTCTCCATGTATGTTCCTTTCTTCCTTCCTCCCTACTACCCCTCCCCACCCCTGAGAATGACCTCTTCCTTTAGGTCTCAATTAGTTATTTTGGAACACCATCCCTGAACTTCAGTCTTAGTTAGGTGCCTCCTGTTTCTATGTGTTTCTCCAGAACTATGTTATCTCCTGTCTCAGCATTTACTTGTCTGTCACTTCTTGAAGGTACCAACCATACCTGTTTGAATTGATATATATATGAGTGATATTCTGTCATGGTAAAACTTAATTATAACTGTTAAACAAACAAATGTATGTTTCATTAATATTTCTGTTTCCTTTTTGTCCTAGGACTGGGCTAATGCTAATGTCAGCAGACAGATTGAGGACACTGTATTATATGGTTACTATAGTAAGTATTTTTCAGTTTTATTTCCTATATCTGTGCTACTAACCAAAGTACAGAATAAACCTACATATAAACTTTTATTTTGACATCACATTTGAGATTACTGTTTGACAGCTGGAATAAGTAATGTAGCATCCATTCTTATAATCCTGAAACTTCTTTTACCTGCTTTGCTATAGGTTCACTTGCAGCACTTCTTCGAGGAGGTTCAGTCAAATTACTTTAAATCTCAGGTCTCTTCCTTTCTTACCACTAACAGTGTCACACTTGCACTCTTGATTTAAAAGTTCTCAGTTTCCTGGCAATTTAAAAAAATATTGACACTAGTAGAGTGTTCTCTCTGGGGAATTTGTAGCATCAACTTTACTGAGCCAGTTTAATCCAGGGGATTATGGTTATTGGACCTTTTCTCCCTCACTTCCTTCCTCTTCCTTCCCTAATTTTGGATTATAAAAGCTTTATAATAGCCATCTAAATGTTTGCAATTTTTTTTTCAATAAACATTAGACTCCACTGGAGCTTTTATAAAAATGTATAAGTGCTGAGTTAGGAAATTGATGTGTTTTTTTTTAGCACTAAATCAAGATGTTGAATAAGATTTCAGTAGTACACTAAATTGGATACTGAAAAAACACCTGTAGAAGTTTCTGTAAAAGATTTTATTGGATCTTAAAAGATTTTATTGGATCAGTTAACTGCCACATGTACAAAACAGAAACCATCGCCCCACCCCATGATATTTTGAATTTAATTTAAAAAATCAATTTGTAATCCTTTCTAATAAAGAGGGAATATGCTAATTAACCCTCATGCCATCGCAAAGGTGGTGGCGCCCACAGCCAATAAGGAGGGAATGTGCTAATTGACTGCCCCACCCTCAAAGATGGCACTGCCCACAGCCACAAGATGGTGGTGCCCAGTCCTCTCAGCCCCACTGGGTTGCCTGCCTCCGTAGTCCCCCAGTCCCCTCAGCTCCCCAGCTGCCCAAGGCCGGCCCGAGGCGCAGGCAAGCCTTGGATGGCGGCTGCCCAGCAGCCCAGGCCCGGCCCAAGGTGCAGGCAAGCCTCAGGCCACCCAGGGCTGCCCGAGGCTCAGGTAACCAGGGCCAGCTGAGGATTGTGCTGCCAACAGTGGCAGCAGCAGAGGTGTGATGGGGGCGTTGCCTTCCCCTGATCACCGGGTCACCTCCCGCCCATGAGGACTCCTGGACTGTGAGAGGGGACAGGCCGGGCTGAGGGCCCCCCCCACCTCCAGTGCATGAATTTTTATGCACTGGGTCTCTAGTGAATATTATAAAAATATATTACTCACAATTTGGCTGTTCTTGAATATTGTCAGTTGAAAATTCTCACGAAAAATGATTTTTTAAAGCATCTATAGACATTTATGGCGTACAAAGGATTAATTTAGCTGCTTTGGCTCTAACCTTTACCTTTTCCCTTGATTTAAAATCTATGGGACCCATGAAATTCTATTCTTTTGGTATAGATTTTAGAAATGTTTTTATTGTATTTTAATATGGAGTTTATTTTTCTGATGAATACATTAAATATATATGATAAAATTTAAATTTGACATGTTTTACTTGGAAAGGTGCTATGTTAAATGAAATGTTGCCTTTTTAATACAAATTTATTGGGAGGACATAAATTGCATCTTCAAAAACAATTTTGGGGGAAAGGACTGGTCTCCTATGTGACATTACAGTGTATTTATGCTGTAGAGCATGTGACAGGATAAGCCAATTTTTATCTCAGTGTATTCAGGTTCATAAAGCATATCTTATTGAACCTAGAGGCTTAGTCAAGGTTACAAAGACTTCTCATAAATACTTCTAAACTGAAATGTTAATTCATGCAGACTTGTTGGTTTCATGGAGAGAATTAAGCCTATAGGAAATTATTTTATTGAGTGTTTTTCTCAGTCCTCCTAAAGATAGTATGCCCCTAATACAATCTTAAATGCATGGGAGCTAAGTTAATCTTTATAAACAGTAGATGACTTAGGGATTTGGGTTTGATTCTCTGTAGAACTTGGAATAACTACCTTGGGATACGATAGATGAGACACTGATCTAGGAAAGAAATTGGAATAGAAGATTTCTTGAAGACCATAGAGTCAAAGCAGGAACATTTAATTCGATAATATTTCGAGATGTTAAAGATCAACTTATTAGTGAGTGGCATAGTCCAAAGTGGATATTATTGTCTAAGGTGGAGCTGCTTGTCATTAAATGAGCTATGTTTTAATCAATAGTGCTGAGGATGTTACCTGTGGAAATGCTTAGCAGCACTGAACCCCCAAGCCAATTTCAGAAGTCATCTAGGGACCTTTTAAACAATACTAGTGCTAAATTACATCCACAGAGATTCATTAATATCCCTGCTGTTCTTATAAAAAATATGTATATATTGGAAAGATGTCAGGCTCCAGATGGGTGGATTCAAGTTTTCCAAAAATTCTAATTTTCTCTTTTAAGTTCAGGTTTAGCATTGGCAAAAAGTACTCTCACTTATTTTCTTTGAAGTGATAGGCTCACTTTATTCATCTTTTAGAAAGTTGGCCCAATATTCAAGTCTGGATAACTGTTACTTATCTGTCTGTTCTTTTTTCAAGTAAAAATAGTGTTTGGAAAAAAAAAAGACTTGTAATTCACAAGTGAAACTGCACAAATGCTTCTCACAAGTATGCTTTCTGTGGAGTTCTCTTCACCTGTAAAGTTAAAGAGTTGTGTACTCGCCCTAACTGGTTTGGCTCAGTGGATAGAGCATTGACCTACGGACTGAAGGGTCCCAGGTTCAATTCCAGTCAAGGGCATGGACCTTGGTTGCGGCACATCCCAGTATGTGCAGGAGGCAGCTGATCGATGTTTCTCTCTCATTGATGTTTCTAACTCTATCCCTCTCCCTTCCTCTCCGTAAAAAATCAATAAAATATATTTTAAAAAAAGAGTTGTGTACTCAAAGGTGGACATGTAATAGAATTATTACTGCTTCAGAGGGACTTTTCCTGAATAAAAGTGATCCTGCTGGTGAATACTTCATGGCGAAGAATACAATAGCTGCTAGTGGAAAGGCAAACTATATCTTAATGTTATTATGAAAATAATTTTCATGTTGTGAATTCTCTGAAAGGATCTCTGCTAATCCAAGGTCTGGAAACTACATTTTTTGAGAACCTTTTTTAAAAAAAAATATGTTTTTATTGATTTCAGAGCGAGGAAGGGAGGAAAGAGAGATAGAAACATCAGTGATGAGAGAATCATCAACCGGCTGCCTCTTGCACACCCCACAGTGGGAATGGAGCCCACAACCCAGGCATGTGCCCTGACCTGGAATTGAACCATGACCTCCTGGTTCATGGGTCGATGCTCAACCACTGAGTCAACTATGACCTGCAGGTTCATAGGTCGGCACTTAACCACTTAGCCACATGGTCAGCACTTAATCACTGAGCCACACAGGCCAGGCTCTGAGTTCTATTTTTGTTTCAAAATTATTCTAACCTTTAGATTCTTACCTTTTATTGTAAATTATCATATGTATTTACTTTATTCTAACATTTTCTCTAACCATTTTTAGTTTTAATTCTTTCACCGTCTTTCTTTTAATTGCTTTTAAGTGAATTTTTCTTTTAACTAATATTTTTTCCTAACTTCTTATTTTGATTTTGCTTGAATGCAGGGGTTGTAGAAATGAGGAGGACCCAAACCATAAGTGGGAATTATTCAAGGCTGTTGTGTTCAGTTCTTCTGTAGTTGTCCTATCACTTCCTCCTAGACACTCTCCTCTTGACACCAATTCTAGGGCTATTAATTCTTGTGTAGATAACATATAGAATCACACAGTGTGTATTGTTTTCTGTTTGGCCTCTTTAGTGCTCAGCATTATATCTGAAATTCCTCTGTGTTGTTGCAGGTGGAAGTTAGTTCTCATTGCTGTATAATATCTCATTGTACTAAAACATACCATGGTTTGTTTATCCATTTTAATATTGTTGATCAATTGGGTTGTTCACTTTACTGCATTGTTTTCCATTGTATGGATACTCTTATTCAGACAATCCCAGATTGTTATGTGTTTAAGTTCTTACTTTTTTCTATTAAATAATTATTCAGTGAAAATAGGATTGTGGCAAAGTGTATGCATATTTATTTCTATGCCAGGCCTTTTGAGCATCCAAGTTTCTTCTCACTCCCTATTGGCTGATTGATCAAAAATTGTACCTGAAGTCTTTACTGTGTATTTTGAATTTAAGGTTTACAACCTCCTAGTGTTTAATTTGAGAAGTTAAAGGCATTTAACTTCTCAGTGATTTCTCCATCTGTGAAATGGCAATCGCGTAGTACCTACTTTATAGTGTATTAAGAGTGTGACCATTTTTGTCTCCTTTTTGTCACTGAATGAACAGGCAGTACTAGTTGATTATTAAGGCAAGTAGGGTTGCTGTTACATAGTAAAGAAAAGGAGGAGTGTATCTTGGAACCAGGGGATTGATTCTTGCTCATGATTACCATGTTTAGTGGCAAAAAATTTAATCTATTACACTCCTCACAGGCAGGACCACCAAAGGCTCAGGCTAGCTCAGGAGGAGTGTTTGGGTTCCCCCATTTCTTGTACCAAATTCTATTTCAGGAATTATTCTTGGCTGCTATTAACAAATTGGAAATACATGGCTTAAATAATATAGTGGTTTTTTTAGTTTCACTTAAAATAAGTCTGGAGACGGGCTATATAGGACTGGTATGGCAGCATCATGGAATCATGAGGATCCTAAGCTCATTTCTCCTCAGCTTTCTATCCTTAGTACACACTTTCTGTCTTAAGGTCACCACAGAATCCAAAAAGGTGTATGGAGTTTAAGTTGTCATGTATCCATTTCAGGCAGGATGCAGGAAGAAGGAGGAAGGACCAAAAGGGGAATGCTAACTGAAAGGAAAATGGGTATTGGATATGCCCTTTAGCAATCTTGACGCTGTGTTTCTTCAGCTGAGTAAATAGGATAATTTTAGAAGGCTTTTAGGGTTCCCAAAATATCTTTATACTTTGACCCTCTAAAACAAAAAAGCTTTGTAATAATTAATTATACTATCACAGTATTGACTAAGTTATTCTTTGTCTCTGTTTTCATTGGTAGTTGGGAGGAATAAAGAATGTGTAAAAAGTCAAAAGCCTAATTTATCCAAGTTAATTTTCATGTGAGTCATAATTTAATGATAAACAGTTCTTAAAAAGGTAGGTTGTTTGTTTTATGTACATTTAAAAAGTCATAAGAATTACCATGCATTCTTTGCCACAGTTTTTGTCCATGGACTTTGTCCATGGCTCTCTGTTCACTTGTTTAGGCTAGTTCTTGAAAAGTTGTTTTTGAAAAAGAACTTGTTTTATGAGTTTAATTTGTGGGTTTTTTTAGAGAATTTTCGTAAGAGTTTATTTAAGCCAAACTGACCACATATCCTGGGAGCCAGAGCTCAAATGCTCCCATGAGTTTAAATTTTGCCAATGTCTAGTGGACATGAGGTTTTAAATTTTTTTCTTAATGTGTTTCCTTTGATGTTAGTGGAACTATTAAACCAAATAGTCTGTTTATCTTTTACTTGCTAGTAGCAATCTTCTAACAAAAACGTTTACAAGTAAGCATACTTTATAAAGGTTTCAGGATATGAGAGTGTCATCATTGTTGGAGTTAAGAATAATTTTCCTTTGAAAATATCTATTAGTTTGAAGTAGAACTTGAAAAGAAGCACTTTTTATGTTTCATGATAGTGTGTAGCAGCACTTTTTTCACTTACAGATACATAAGCCCAACTTGACATTAGAACTGATCTGAAACATGCAAAAATGTTAACTTAATACTGTCATTACAGTATAATATTTACCAGTTAAAGGGTTAAAGACAAAAGTCTTTAAAAGGACACTTAGGAAGAATAGTCAGATAACCAGAAGATAGTTGTTAGAATGTGGTGTCAGGGAAACAAAGATTTAGAGCAGTTGTTCCACACCTATTTTGAGTCACAGACTGCTGAGGGGATAATATAGTCTCTTAGAATAGTGTGTGTTCCCCATATCCTCCAGTGTTGATTTCTAGAAATCATCTTTCTTCTGACTATTTGCTCATAATACACTAGTGCCCCGGTGCATGGATTCGTGCATATTGAAAGGAAATTAATTAGAAGGTGGCCAGTGGGGTGGGACTGGGCAAGAGGGCCAAACATGCCCTGGAGCCAACCTCCTGTGGTCCTTCCCTGGCAGGCTGCACCTGGGGTGGCACCATGGCTCGAAGGGTGTCTGAGGAGTGAGCAGGGTCCCTCCAGCAGGTGGGGTCCCTCGGCCTGGCCCCAGGGATCGGGTCGAAACCGGCTCTCCGACATCCCCGAGGGGTTCCAGATTGCGAGATGGCAGTTCTCAAGTGACGCACCCTGGAATCGAGCTCTCTCCTCTCTGGTTCCGAGATGCGTTACCTGAGAACCACCACTGCCAAGTCACTGCAGCTTGGCAGCTCCTGCGTTGAGCTTTTGCCCCCTGGTAGTCAGTGTGTGTCATACCTGCTGGCTGGTCGGATGGTCAGATGGTTGCTTAGCCTTTTGTGTATATAGATTCTCATATCTCTCTACAGTCAGCAGCTACCAACCACTTTTATGACTTGTGTCATGACAGATTAGTTTTGCCAGTTTTAGAACTTTAAGTTCAGTCACAGAAATTGTACTCTGGTGTCTAGTCTTGTTTTATTTAGTACTAGGGACCCACTGCACGAATTTGTGCACCTTGAAAGGAACTGTGGGCTGTGAGGCTGCAGTGGGCACAGGGGCGGGTCAGCCCATCCTCTGTACCTCTGCCCAGCCCCTCCCGCCGCCTCCCCCATCCCTCAGTCCCCTCTCTGCCGGCAGCCTTGCTCCTGCCGCTGCCACTGCTCCCACTTGCTGATTGCGCCGGCCCCACTTGCACTCGCTGATGGTGCAGAGTGATTGGGGCTGGCACCAGCAGCGGGTGCGAGCGGTAGCTGCTGCCCCAATCACCCCTCAGGAGCAGCGGGAGGTGGAGAAGCCCTGAGGGGTGATCGGGGCTGGTAACCGCTCGCACCCACTGAAGGTGCCGAGCGATCAGGGCCAGCGTCGGGCACCAGTAGCAGGTGCAAGCAGTGGCTCCAGTGCTGGCAGTGGGTGCGAGCATGGCCGGTGCCAGCAGCAGGTGCAAGCGCCGGGTGGGATCATGGTACGTGGGAGCAAAGAGTTTTAGGTAACCACCAGAGACTTGTCCCGATGACACTGACTGGCGCCCTGCTTTGTCTGGTGTGCCCGCTCACCTGCTCCACCATCCCACCGCGGCTGATGCCCACCCTGTCCTATGCTCTGCCACCTGCTGCTGATGCCTACCATGTTCCATGCACGTCCCCTGGTGATCAGCGCACATCATGGTGACTGGTTGTTCGGTTGTTCTGCCATTTGGTATATTTGCATATTAGGGTTTTATATATATAGATAGATAAGGTCTGTAAGATTCTTCCTTATTTCATATATCTAACTTCTTTTTTATTGCTGCATAATAGTCTTTTGTATGAATATACACTCAGATTGCTTATCTGTTCATCTGTTTGTTAGGTTTTTGGCTGGTGAGCGCGCTGTGAAAGAATTCACAGCTGAGAAGAGGTAGATGCAGAGAGAGAGAGTTTATTTTACTTTCCAAGAGAGAAAAGGATTGGTGCGTTACTAATCAATACAGGAGCAAGAAACAAAAGGCGCTGTCCCTTTTAAAGAGGAATGGCTGCAGTTGCTAGGTGAATAGGAAGGGAGAATTTTGGACTGAAATGTTTTTCAGGAGACAGTCAAAGCAGATGTTCTGGGGAAGTGTTTTATTAGTATTTTTTCCAAACAAAAGTACTTAAAACAAAACTTATGAAGAATTCAAAAGGGGCCTTTTTGAAGGAGAGGGTGGAAGGGAACTTTCTACTATCTAGAGACTCCTTGGTGAGCCCACCTTCTGGCTGAGCGTCACTCCCCCGTGGGAGCACACTGACCACCAGGGGTCAGCTTCTGTGTTGAGCGTTTGCCCCCTGGTGGTCAGTGTGCATCATAATGACTGGTCTTTCCATCATTCAGTTGATTTGCATATTAGGGTTTTATTATATAACTAGAGGCCCGGTGCACGAAATTCATGCATGGTGGGGGGGTGTCCCTCAGCCCAGCCTGCACCCTCTCCAATCTGGGACCCCTCAAGGGATGTCCGACTGCCTGTTTAGGCCTGATCCCGGTAGGACATCCCTCTCACAATCCTAGACTGCTGGATCCCAACTGCTCGCCTGCCTGCCTTCCTGATTGCCCCTAACTGCTTCTGCTTGTCAGCCTGATTGATGCCTAACTGCTCCCCTGCCAGCCTATTTGCCCCTAACTGCCCTCCCCTGCAGGCCTGGTCACCCTTAACTGCCCTCCCCTGCAGGCCTAGGTCCCCCCCAACTGCCCTTCCCTGCAGGCCTGGTCGCCCCCAACTTCCCTCCTCTGCCGGCCTGATCACCCCTAACTGCTCTCCCCTGCAGGCTTGATTGCCCCCACTGCCCTCCCTTGCAGGCCTGGTCCCTCCCCTCCTGGCCTGATGACCCACAACTGCCCTCCCTTGCACGCCTGGTCCCTCTCAACTGCCCTCCCCTGCTGGTCATCTTGTGGTGGCCATCTTGTGTCCACATGGGGGCAACCATCTTTGACCACATGGGGGCAGCCATCATGTGTGATGGAGTGACAGTCAATCTGCTTATTACTCTTTTATTAGATAGGATAGAGACCTGGTGCACGGATGGGGGCCAGCTGGTCTGCCCTGAAGGGTGTCCCGGATCAGGGTGGGAGTTCCCTTGGGGTGTGGGGCAGTCTGGGCAAGGGGCCTGTGGTGGTTTGCAGGCTGGCCACGCCCCCCAGTGACCCAAGTGGAGGCCCTGGTATCTGGGATTTATTTATCTTCTGTAATTGAAACTTTGTACCCTTCAGCGAAGGCCAGGGCAGGCCAGGGCTGCGGGAAGCTTGGCTTCCTCCATCACCAGGGGCAACTCAAGCCTCCTGCTCTCTCCAGCTCCGTGGCTGCTGCCATTTTTGTTGGGATTCATTTATCTTCTATAATTGAAACTTTGTAGCCTTGAGCGGAGGCCAGGGCAGGCCAGGGCTGCGGGAAGCTGGGCTTCCTCCATTGCCGGGGAAACCCAAGCCTCCTGCTGGCTCTGTGGCCGCAGCCACCTTGGTTGGATTAATTTGCATGCTCGCTCCTGATTGGCTGGTGGGCATGGCTTGTGTGTGTAGTGGAGGTAAGGTCAATTTGCATGTTTCTCTTTTATTAGTGTAGACTAGAGGCCCGGTGCATGAAATTCATGCTCTCATGGTGGGGGTGGGGTGTCCCTCAGCCCGGACTTCACCCTCTCGCAGTCTGGGAGCCCTTGGGGGATGTCCAGCTGCCACGGAGCAGGGAGAGGCTCCTGCCACTGCGCTGACCAGTTGTGAGCCTGGCTTCTTGCTGAGTGGCATTTCCCCTGTGGGCACCAACCACCAGGGAACAGCTCCTGCATTTAGTGTCTGTCCCCTGATGGTCAGTGTGTGTCATAGCTACTGGTCATTCTGTGGTTTGGTGGATTTGCATATTAGCCTTTTATTATATAGGATAGTAGGATAGAATTTTATACTTGTTATTCTTATTGAATATGATAGTAACTTATGCAGTTATAAGATCATTTATCCCACAAGTTCAGCAATACTAGGGATATTTATGAATATTAGGCACTCTGGCTGGCTAAAGGGCAAGGCCACCAAGTACTAGAGACAAGGGACATACTGACCTTGAATCCTAACCTTAATGCATCTTTTTATCAAAGCTTTTGGCATATGGCAGTCATCTCACAAACTCTGCTATGCTAATTCAGGATTTTTCCTATTCTATATAAATTTCTTATTTTAATCATAATAGTGGTATGGTATTTAGTAACTTATAGTCCTGTTTCTTTTATGTTTAATTTTTAAAATACTTATTTTTGTTTATGCTTTTGAATATATGTTTATTTCTATTGGCTCTTAGATTTATAATAGAAATGTTAATACTAACTACTCCCTGATCTGTAGTAGAAATACCAATATTCATTACCCTTAATGATTTACTGTCTTTATTAGTTTTTTATAACATTGAAGACTGCATACATTTCACTAAATATTTGTAGTGCCAAACTTCATTATGCTGGCAGTCATTTTCTGATCAGTATAAATTAATTCTGACCTTTCTGTTGGTTATGTAGGGCTCTGTTTGCACTGAGTATTTTAGCTATGTTGCATTTAGAGAGGCTGTTTCAAAAGTGGCCTCCAGATAAATGAGGTAATGATAGCAAGTATTAAGATCATGTTTAAAAATTCTATAACTCATATAATGATTCCTTCAGAATAAGTAATTGAGATTTTTGTATACATTTCTAACAAATGCTTTCTTTTACAAAGGAGTCTAATGATTATCATCTTGTTTTTGCTTTATATAATTATACTAGAGGCCCGGTGCACGAAATTCATGCAGTCTGGTGGGGGGGTCCCCCAGCTTTGCCTGTGCCCTCTCACAGTGCAGGAGCCCTGTGATCGATCGCCCCAAAGAGGTTGGCCCCACCCACCCATCCAGGGCTCCTCAATGGATTGCCCCAAAGAGGTAGGCCAGAGCTGGGGGTCCCACTTCCGAGCCGCTGGACCCTGCTTCCTCTGCACTGCGCGGGGCCGCAGGACCCCCAGGCCTGGCCAGACTCTGCGTCCTCCATGGTGTATGCACCTCTGCACTGTGCATGCAGCATTAAGTCCCCACCTACCTGCATGCTCCCTCTGCGCATGCAGCTTCCTGGTGGTAGATTGTGGGATTGTGACAACAGTATGAGGGTATCACATCATGAGGGCATGATGACCACCTATTATTAGTATAGACTAGAGGCCCGATGCACGAAATTTGTGCATGGGGGGGGCGGAGTCTCCCTCAGCCCAGCCTTTACCCTCTTCAATCTGGCACCCCTCGGAGGGATGTCCGACTGCTGGTTTAGGTCCAATCCCGTGACAGTCGGACATCCCTCTCCCAATCCGGGACCGCTAGCTCCTAACCACTCGCCTGCCTGCCTGCGAACCTTATTTCCCCCTAACCGTTCCCCTGCCAGTGTGATTGAGGCCTAACTGCTCCCCTGCTGACCTCCCCTGCAGGCCTGGTCACTCCTAACTGCCCTCCCCTGCAGGCCTGATCACCCCCAACTGCCCTCCCCTGCCAGCCTGATCGCTTCCAACAGCCCTCCCCTGCCGGCCTGATCACCCACAACTGCCCCCCCCCCCGCCTCAACCCACCTCCTCCACTGGGCCCTGCCTCCAATGTGTGTGCGGCCATCTCTTGAGGCCATCTTGTGACGACGTTAGGGTGTGATGCATGAGGGCATGATGACCACCTAGGCTATTACTAGTATAGTTTGTTGTTATTATTTTCCATGAATTTATGTATATGCAGATAAATTTAAATCTACTTAAGCTTTGAAAAGCAAATTTCTTAGACTTGTTAAGTCTCAAAAAGTTGTTTGTGTGGTTTTTATTATTAAACTAGTAGCCCTTTGCACAAATCTGTGCTCCAGTAGTTTGCTGCTGTCCTCCTATAGCTCCCCCGCCTCCCTCACCTCACCCCTCCCTCATAGCTTGCTGCCCCGCCCCTCCTGTAGCTCTGGGCCACCTGCTTGTATTTGCTGCCCCACCCTTCTGCAGATCCATGATCTGGTCATTATGCGGTTGGTCATTACGCCTCAGGGCATAACGGATAATTAGCATATTCCTCTCATTATACAGGATATATTCTATGTTTGGCTGTTCAAATTTTAAGTTGCGTATGAATTAAATAATTTGATTTGCTAATGGTTGAAAGTATCTCAAATCTAACATTACTTTAAAACAGATAAATAGTAATATTAGTTAACTTTGAATCTAATTTTACTGTTCTGTTGTACTTCTTTTCTATATCTTGATTTTTGTAAGATCAGTTTTATAACACTGCATATTTAAAATTTAAATTTGGGAAATTATTTGTACCAAAATGACATATGATTATAGCTGTTTTTTAACATGAGTGACTGGCAACTGTACCAGTTGTCAACTGTACTTGATTTTAAGTTGGAAGGAATATAAAAGTTGAAGTTCATTTAAATGAGATAGATGGTTCACAAGAAATTCTTAGCACTGTGTTGTTGAGTACATAATAAGAGTAAGATGTTAGCTGCCACAAGTGTTATTGGCAGAATTATTGTGATTTTATTGTTAAAAATTGCTCCATAGTTTACTTGAATTATGTTTTGTTATCTAATAGTGCTATTGATTTCTTGGGACAGGGGTCAGAAAAGGCTGATTTGGATATTACATATATACATAGAGTTATGCTATATATTTTATATATATATATATATAATAGTTTTTAAGTTCATATGTTTAATAGAACTCAGTTTATTATTTCTTTTCACAGCCTTATATTCTGTTATATTATTCTGTGTGTTCCTTTGGATCCCTTTTGTCTACTTCTACTATGAGGAAAAGGATGATGATGATACTAGTAAATGCACAGTAAGTATCGTTAAGGGGGCTGAATAATTATTTCCTTCTTTTTCAAAAAATGACATGACTGAATTTATTCTACAGCATTTTTGTCTAATAGAAATACATTGTGAGCCACATGTGAAGTTTAAAATTTTCTAGTAGCTAGCCACATTAAATTAAGTACAAAGGAACAGTTGAGATTATTTTAATGATACATTACATTTAATGCCATATGTTCTAAGTATTATCATTTCAGATAGAGTCAAAATACATTAATGAGATATTACTTTTTTCACATTATTTTATTTTTTCTTCAGATTTTTAATTTTTTTCTGTCACCTTTTATCCCCTCTATGTGCTCTCTTCCCCTCACACCCCCTTCCCCCTTTTTTTCACACTGTTTTAAAATTTAGAGTACATTTTACACTTAGAACAAAATTCCAGTTTGAATGAACCATATTTCAAGAGTTTGATAGCTGCATATTACTTGTGACTATTCTAGAGCAGACATCAACAAACTTTTCTGTAAAAGGCCAGGTAGTAAGTATTTCAGGCTTTGAGGGCCATATAGACTCTGTCTGAACTACTCACTTTGCTGTTGTAGTGTGAAAGTAGTCAGAGATGGTACTTAAAGAGTATGATGTAATCTAGTAAAACTAGAGCCTTGGTGCATGAAATTCATGCACGGGGGGCAGGGGCCCTCCATTGGCCTGCACCCTCTCGCAATTCAGGATCCTGCATTTCGGGTCTAAACTGGCTGTCGGACATCCCTCTCGCAATCTGGGACTGCTGGCTCATAACTGCCTGCCTCCCTGCCTGCCTGATCGCCCCTAACCACTCACCTGCCTGCCTAATCATCCCTAACCACTCTGCAAGCCTGCCTGATGGCTCCTAACCACTTGCCTGCCTGCCTGCCTGATCACACCTAACCCACTCGCCTGCCTGCCTGATCGCCCCTAACCACTCCCTGGGGTTGGGGTCAGTGGCCATGGTCATTGTGGTCTCCGGTCATTCTGGTTGTTCCACCGTTTCAGTTGCTGGGCTTTTATTACATAGGATAGGAGGTGGGCTACATGGGGCCCACAAGATGTAGTTTGCTGACCCCTGTTCCAGGGCACAAAAGAACACTTGCAGACTGTTTTTACTAATCCAGGATAACACTGCTATAAAACCCTGATAAATATACTACATGTGCATGTCCAAAACTGCAAACTAGTATCACTTAAGTATTGGTATAAAAATCTTAACTAAATATTAGCAAATTGAATGCAAGGGTATCTTAAAAATACATTAATAAAGTATAATTGAGTTGGACCCATCTCTAGTTTGTATGGGTGATTTTAAATCAGCACATCTATTAATATGTAATTATTTAATAGGTCAAAGAAGAAATTGTATGTGGAAAGGTATTTGCCAAAAATGAACATTTTATTTCTGATTTAAGGGGGGGGGAAAGTAGCATAAAAAGAATAAATATCTTTTGTCTTTTTATTGAGTTACAGGAATTTGTTTTATACTGTGTTTATGTTTTGTATTTAAGTGTAAAAACAAATATATTATTGACTCAAAAGCCAGCATTATGCTTAATCATAGTTATTAAAACCTAAAGCATTTGCATTAAGATCAGGAAGTAAGTACATCAACAATATTTTATATGGTTCCCAGAGTGGTAATCAGTGTAATTTGTTAGAAGTAGTAAACAAGATGTTTAAATATTTATAAAGAAGGTTAAAATTATTATTTGCAGATACTATGTAATTCTGTATTTGAAAACCCATTGTATGTAAGGTAAAGTGGCTAGATACAAATTTATTGTTAAAAATTAATGGGATATAAGCTTTCTCAATTCACTTTACTAAAGTGCATCTTCTCCAGCCCTTTGTTTGATCTTAAGATCTTCCTTTTTATATATTTTTTTCTTTCAAGACTATCTTAACTCCTTTGAGAACAAGAATTTATCATATGAAGCATGAATTTAACTTTTCAAACGTCATTTTTAGAGACTTCAGTAGCCTGAGAGACAAATAGTTTTTTCTCACTGATTTAACTTTTTCTTTAAGATGAACTTTTCTTCCATATTTATTTATTTTTTATTTTTTTTAAAATATATTTTATTGATTTTTTTACAGAGAGGAAGGAAGAGGGATAGAGAGCTAGAAACATCGATGAGAGAGAAACATCAATCAGCTGCCTCCTGCACACCCCCTATTGGGGATGTGCCCACAACCAAGGTACATGCCCTTGACCGGAATCGAACCCGGGACCCTTCAGTCCGCAGGCTGACGCTCTATCCACTGAGCCAAACCGGTTTCGGCTTTTCTTCCATATTTAGAGTTAGATTCAGCTTTGTGTTTTTCGTTATATTTGGATGACATCGTGGGCACCAAGTAAAACATATTTTAACGACCTGAGTTCCAGGTTTCAGGTTCTTGTTTAATCACTTACCACCTATATGACTTATGGCAAAGTATTTAACCTTTCTGAGCCTCAGCTTATTTATCTCTAAAGTAGGAATGAGAATATCTATCTCAGGGTTGTTTTGAGAATGAAATGAGTTTAAGTGTTTAGAACAGTTCTGGTATGATATATGTATTCTGTTTATATGTGTTTTTATATTTTATATTAATATTACATGTTTCATGTATAATATATACATATATGTATATATACATGCATATATGTTAAATATTTATTATAATTACTAGTACAATTCATTTTGGTGACTTGGGGTAGGGCCATTGTAGATTCTTATTGTTCCCTGTTTGGGGGAATATTTTATTAAATATTCTAATAATTTTACAAAAATGCCCATTGGAGAATTAATTATGCTTTTAGTGTACTGCAGTTCACAGCTTTTATTTATTTAATTTTTTTTTACTGATTTTAGAGAGGAAGGGAAAGAGAGAGAGATAGAGATAGAAACATCAATGATGAGAGAGAATCATTGATCTGCTCCCTCCTACATGCTCCCTACTGGGGGTTGTCCATGTGCCCTGACTGGAAATCAAACAGTGACCTCCTAGTTCATAGGTCAGTACTCACACCAGCTGGGACATGCATTTAAAAGATTTTTAAAAGCTAATGTAGCCCTGACCGGTTTGGCTCAGTGGATAGAGTGTTGGCCTGCGGACTGAGGGGTCCCAGGTTCGATTCCGGTCAAGGGCATGTGCCTTGGTTGTGGGCACATCCCCAGTAGGGGGTGTGCAGGAGGCAACCGATCGATGTTTCTAACTCTCTGTCCCTCTCTCTTCCTCTCTGTAAAAAAATCAATAAAATATATTTAAAAGAAAAAAAAATAAAGCTAATATAGTTTGCAAAGATGCTTAAGATGTGTCATATACATTGGTTTTCCTTAAATTTTAAGACTTTTTTAACAAGGAAAAGTTTACACAGTTGAATATAAATGCACATTTGACTTAAAAATACTGTTATATTGTAGTAAGACTATTATATTTGAAAGACTTACTGAATGGTATACCTTTCCTCCCTTGACATCTAGCAAATTAAAACGGCACTTAAGTACACATTGGGATTTGCTGTGATTTGTGCATTTCTTCTTTTAATTGGGTAAGTATTAATTATTTTCCCTTGAGAATGAAAGTAGCATCATCCTATATAATAAAAGGCTAATATGAAAATAGACTGAACAGTGGTACAACCAGTCGCTATGATGCTCACTGACCACCAGGGGGCAGATGTTCAACACAGGAGCTGCCCCTACAGCAGGAGCACCACTCAGCCAGAAGCCAGGCTCACAGCTGGAAAGCACAGTGGCTGTGATGAGAGCCTCTCCTCCCTCCACGGTAGCACTAAGGATGTCTGACTGAAGGCTTAGGCCTGCTCCCAGGGGCTCCTGGACTGTGAGAGGACACAGGCCAGCCTGAGGGACGACCCCACCCTCCCCCACCGAGTGCACAAATTTCATGCACTGGGCCTCTAGTTTTAATAATAACAAAAGGAAAAACAAAATGTAAAAATAATGAACACCTTTCATATCACCACCAAGCAGTAACCACAATTAATCTGTTTTTTAATGTTTTATCTAGACATTTTGTATGTGCTCAAATACATGCAGAGCGCCCCTCCCTCATATATACTCCCTGTATGTTGTAATTTTACACAATTGTGATTATATTTTATGTAATTCTTGATAATCTACTTGCTGAAATACTGTAGACACCTCTTCAGAATAATAATGAAGATCCATTAATTTTGTTCATATTGCATTTCCTTAAGATATAATAGTTTACCTGATCTTCTAGTAGTAACTACTTGGACATCTATGATATTTGCAGTTTTCCCGTTCTTATGAACAACACTTCGATAAAAATTCTTGTCTGTGCATCTTTCTAGATTTTTTTTTTAAACTTCACCCATTGATTTTTAGAGAGTGGAAGGGGTGGGCGGAGAGATTGAGGAGGGAGAGGAACATTGGTGTGACAGAGACACATCAATTGGTTGCCTCCCATAGGCACCCTGACCTGGGGTTGGGGATTAGACCTACAACCCAGATATGTGCCCTTGACCGGGAATCTAACCCACCACCTCTGGTGTGCACGCTGATGCTCTAACTACTGAGAATGCTGGCCAGGGCAGATTTGACATATCAGTCTTTAAGTTGTTGAATTAATCTTTGTCAATGACTTCTTCCTAATTTTATACTAATATTAGTGACCCAGTGCACGAAACTCATGTACATTAAAAGGGGATTAATTAGAGAAAATAATTTAATATTGCTATTTGCCTTTTCTCTATAATAGAAGTGTTAGAGATGAAAGAAAATTAGTAAAATGTATATGAAAACCTTCCTCCTGTCAGAGTCTGGGGTGCACCACGGGACCCAGAGTCAACTCCCTGCCCACCCACATGCACCTCAAAATCGTGTGAGACTCAGACCCGGCCACCACCCCGCATTGGGCTAGATCCAGACCCAGCCAGTCCCACCCTTGTCAAGCCCTGTCGACCTGGGGAGTAGCCTCAGGTCCCCTGGCCTGGTGCCAGGATGGGGGGTGTGGCCTGAGGTCCCCCAGCCCAGACTGGGGCAGGGGGCGTGCCTTGAGGTCCTCCATCAAGCCCTGCCAGGTGGGAGACATGGCCTGAGATCCCCTGTCAAGCACCGCTGGCTGGGTGGGGGGCATGGCCTGAGGTCCCCCGTCAAGCCCTGCCAGGCAGAGGGGCGCAGCCTCAGGGCTCCTGGCTCAGTACCAGGAAGGGAGTGCAGCCTCAGGTCCCCCGTCAAGCCCTGCTGGGCAGGGGCGCGGCCTGAGTTCCCCCGACCCAGCGCTGGGGTGCACCTTGAGGTCCCTGTCAAGCCCTGCTGGGGCGGGGGGCACAGCCTGAGGTCCCCTGTCAAGCCCTGCCTGGTGAGGGGGCGGTGTGATCTGAGGTCCCATGGCCTGAAATCCCCTGTCAAGCCCCACCTGGTGGGGGTTGCGGCCAGAGGTCCTCCGGCCTGGCGCTGGGGGGGCGGGGGACGGGGGACGGGCAGCCTGAGGTTCCCTAGCCCAGCACCAGGACGGGAAGTGCACCTTGAGGTCCCCTGTCAAGCCCTGCTGGGTGGTGGGCACAGCCTGAGATCCCCTGTCAAGCCCCATGGGACGGGGGAGGGCATAGCCTCAGGTCCCTGCTGATTGCTCCTTATGGGAACTTGGCCTCAGCTGTGGGTGCAGCCATCTTTGTGAAGGAGTGATGATCTGGTCGATTAGCATATTACCTCTTTATTAGATAGGATTAATAAAGTTTTACACTTTTTTATACATTTAAAATTTCTTCTTTGGAAAACATTTGTTCTTTTTAATGGAAGACATTCTTGTTAAAATAAGTCTTGGTCCTTTTTTATGTTAAGAAATATTATGAGGTACTAATAAATTTTTTAAAGTTTCTATTTAAAATTTTGTGTCAGAAATTTCAATAATTGAAATTTTATGTATTGAATACAACTTGTGATGGGAATAAAACTTTTGTCACTAATTTTTTATAGTTCTAGGAGTTCTTAGAATGAAGATGTCCTCTAGACATATTTCTAGTTCCCTTTGCTTGCCTTAATGTGTCATGAAAAATAGTACTTGTTGAAAGGACAGTTTTTAGTGGTTTTGCTGCTTATTTTAGCTATTGAGTGTATTTTAAAAAGTTGTTTTGGCCTTTTAAAGAAAGCTAAATCTAGTTTTGTGAATTTGCTTTGTTAATATGGAGGTCCCTTATCTGTAAATTGAAATTATCTAGAACAGACATTAGCAAACTTTTCTTAAAAGGTAGGTAGTATTTTAGATTAGAAGTCCATGTGTTCTGCATGGCTACTTGTTGGGGGCAAGCTCCTCAGTCAGGGACTTGACCCTTCTGGGTGCAGGGAATTGGAAAAACACGCAGATAACACCAGGCAAATGGGACATGCTTTATTACAAAGAAAGCAGCCAAAACTGGCTGATCAGTGGCAACTTATGTACAAGCTCAAACAAAAGAGGTTTCTTGCCAAATAGTGATATCAATATTTGGGTTATAGAAAGGTACACCTTCGCAGTGCATGCAGTGAAACTGCCGTGTCCTTGCTTTTGCACGTGTGTGGCAAATTAGCCTTGAACAGCTGGTGTACTCTAGACAGCACCCCCATACTACTCAACTACTCACCTCTCATCTTTAAGCTCTAAAGTAATTACAGGCAATACATTAACATAAGGACATGACTGAGTGCCAATAAAACTTGATTTGCAAACAGGCAGTGAGTAGTTTGCCACCTCCTGATTTTGAGCCTGTTTGAGAACCATCAATAAAACCATAAATCTTTACAGAGACCAGAATATCTGTCCAAAACAAAAGGAATTTTATTCTAAAGTTTATTCTAAAATTTAGTGGTCTTTCTTATGGAAAGTCACCTTTAGTCCTCATTTACAGAGTTGACAGAGTTTACAGTTTTTACAATTCTAATTAATAAGTTTTAACTGATTCTCTAGATGATATTTATTTATTTAGAAGCAGTATGTTGAAGTGAAGCAAATGGCTCCTTGCAAAACATTAATAACAAGAAGGGACAGTTCCATTCACTTGTTTTCCAAATATTTATTGTGTGCATGTTATATTTCAGACACTATACAAGGTGCTGGAGAAATAGCAATTAACAGAAAAGAACTCCTCCTTCGTGGAGCATACATTTAGGAGGGGGCAGAGGGATGAAAGAAAATAAAAAGTAGGTTGTGTTGTGTGTGTAAAATTTTAGTGAGAGTGTAGTATTTGAGAAGACATTTGAAGGAAGAGAGGAGCCACCCTATCTAATAAAAGTAATATGCAAATTGACCATCACTCAATACACAAGATGGCTGTCCCCATGTGGACACAAGATGGCCGTCACAAGATGGCCAGCAGGGGAAGGCAGTTGGGAGGGATCAGGCCAGCAGGGGAGGGCATTTGTGAGCGATGGCCAGCAGGGGAGGGCATTTGTGAGCAATGGCCAGCAGGGGAGGGCAGTTGGGAGGGACCAGGCCTGCAAGGGAGGGCAGTTGGGGGTGATCAAGCCTGCAGGGGAGGGCAGTTAGGGGTGACCCGGCCAGCAAAGGAGGGAAGTTGTGGGTGACTGGGCCTGCAGGGAATGGCAGTTGGGGGGACCCAGGCCTGCAGGGAAGAGCAGTTCGGGGGGGGGGGGAGGGACCAGGCCTGCAGAGGAGGGCAATTAGGGGTGACCAGGCCAGGCCTGCAGGGGAGGGCAGTTAGGGGGCAATCAGGCTGGCAGTGGAGCAGTTAGGCATCAGGCAGGCTGGCAGGGGAGTGGTTAGGGGGTGATCAGGCAGGCAGGCAGCAGTGGTTAGGGGCAGTCAGGAAGGCAGGCAGGTGAGCAGTTGGGAGCCAGCGGTCCTGGATTGTGAGAGGGATGCCCAACTGCCTGTTTAGGCCCAGTCCTACTGTACATCCCTTGAGGGGTCCCAGATTGGAGAGGGTGCAAGCTGGGCTGAGGGACACAGCCCACTGTGCACGAATTTCGTGCACCAGGCCTCTGGTCTCTCTATATAAAAGCCTAAGCAACCGGCCTACTGGCCCAACAGCTGACCGTCTGGTAGCTGTGATGCACACTGACCACAAGGGGGTAGATGCTCAATGCAGGAGTGGATACCACAGGCAAGGAAACACTGATGAATCTCAAAGGGAAAGGGCGGGGGGGGGGATCTTATATGAATACTAGAGGCCTGGTGCACAGATTTGGCTTGGTCTGAGGGGATCGAGCCAAAACCAGCTCTCTGACATCCCCTGACGGGTCCCAGATTGCGAGAGGGTGCAGGCCAGGCCAAAGGACCCCACCCGTGCACTGGGTCTCTAGTACAATTAAAAGAAGAAATACATAGGACAGAGTCTGAGAGGCTTCCAAATGTGACACTTTTGTTGTCCTCAGGACATACTACCTTTCTGGCATCAACCTATGACAAGACGTAGTGTTGTCAACCAGGAAAGCTCACACAAGCCTTGGTGCTAAGAATTTTTTTGGGATGCTATTATGAAAACATCTGATTTATTACTTTTATTATGTATATTGCTAGAATCTTATAAGATAAAGAAATATACTAAGAAGAAAGTAAAGATCAGCCCTGGCCTGTATAGCTCATTTGGTTGGAGTCTTTCTGTGCACTGATATTTCTCTCTCTCTCTCCCCGTCTCCCTTCCTCTCTCTCTAAAATCAATTAAACATATCCTCAGGTGAGGATTAAAAAAAAAAAAAAAGATGCAAAATGGTTTCTACTTTGAGTATCTTCCTTTCTTAGGTCCATAAAATTCTTGACTGTTGCTTTGCAAGAAAATAAAGAATTATGATCATTGTTCTAGTTAATATTTGTTTTATTATTTGCTCCTTTGTTCATTTTCCCTACCAATTAACTTTTTGTTCCAATAACAAATCATAGTACTATCTTAAAAGACATCATCCCTAATCCCACAAGGAGATATTTACTGTTTATTCTGGTATATTTCCTTTCTATTGTTTTCTATGCATATAAATATATTGAAATCATTACATATATTTATATTCTGTTTTCCTGATTTAACACAGAGATTCTTAACCTGTTTAATGCTATGGACCTTTTTGACCATCTTTAGTTTATGGCTCCTTCTCAAAATATTTTTGAATGTGGAAAATAAAGTAAATAGGGTTACAAAGGAAACTACCCTGAATGCAGTGATAAAACTATTAAGACAAATTTGTGATATAGTAAACACATAGGTAAGAAACTTCTCACACCCTCTGTACATGGTGCAGATTTGATTTGCTAATTCTTTTTTGGGGAAAGTTGATCTCTATTTAAAAAAATTACTAAAAATTGAGTTTCAGACTATTTCTTTTTATTTAATCTTTTGAATTTAACACCATTAAACAGCTGTTTTCTCCTTTGTAGTGCTTTTGTTCCATTGAATGTTCCCAATAACAAAAATTCTACAGAGTGGGAAAAAGTGAAGTTTTTGTTTGAAGAACTTGGAAGTAGTCGTAAGTATTCTTTTCCTTAAAAAACACACAACCTTAATATTTCATATTTCATGACCGTTGAGACTTTTTTGAGAAGCCTGTTTTTGGATTATTAAGAATTTTAAACTTGTGGTTAGAAGTATGCTAGACAAATTAGGGGGTTTGTGTTGTTAAGACTTATTTTAACTATTAGCTATTATGTACCTAGTCTCTTCATAAAATTACTTTGTTGAAGAGAAAATATGATCTTCAAAGTATTTTAGCAGTGAAGGTATTATATTTTTTATATGATCTATGATTCACTTTGGATATATAAAAAAATATGTTAAAGAAATTTGCTAAATATTGGTTTTTTAATTTTTTAACTAATGAAAGAACCCTATATTGCAGTGGTTCTCAACCTTTCTAATGCTGCGACCCTTTAATACAGTTCCTCATGTTGTGGTGATCCCCAACCATAAAATTATTTTCGTTGCTACTTCATAACTGTAATTTTGCTACTGTTAATGAATTGTAATGTCGCGACCCACAGGTTGAGAACCGCTGCTGTAGAGCCTAAGACCATCGGAAAGCACAGATACTTACATTACGAGTCATAATAGTAGCAAAATTACAGTTATGAAGTAGCAACAAAAATAATTTTATGGTTGGGGGTCACCACAACATGAGGAACTGTATTAAAGGGTCGTGGCATTAGAAAGGTTGAGAACCACTGCTATATTGCTATTTGATCATGATTAAGTAGTCTTTTATAAATTGCAGAATGTAATGTGAAGAAATTTCCTGTGAGTAAAATATTATTACCAATTTACCTCATCAAAACATTTTAGAATTGCTTTTCTAGAAGCTGTATTTAATTTAGTCAACATGACCTAGGTTTTTAGAGGAAAACAAAATAGGTTCAGGAGGTTAGGTTAAGAAAGTTGTTTATTCATTGAAAAATACATTTGGCATTAGAAATTGATACCAAATATGAAAGTTTCCTTATTACTCAGAATTTTATGTGCTTTTGCACATAGTAACTTATTTTCAAAGAAAGATAGAATATTTATTTTATAATCATGCTGAGAATTTTCATTACTATTTTATTTTTAATATTTTTTTCATCCTCATGTGAGGATATGTTTATCAATTTGAGAGAGAGGGAGGGAGAGAGCGAGAGAAACATCGATTGGTTGCCTGTCATACTCTGACTGGGGACTGAACTTTTAACCCAGGTATGTGCCCTGACTAGGAATCGAACCCACAACCTTTTTGGTGTACAGGATGATGCTCCAACCAACTGACCCACCCAACCAGGGCTGCTTTTGTATTTTTTTAATAGGTACTGTACATCCTTTAAGTCCTGGAATCTTTGCTGTACAACTTCTTAATTTTCTCCCTTTCCACTTAAGATTTCATCTTCTAAATTGTGGTCCATTAATATCTTGCTGATACCAGCAAGAATAAGGATAGCAGGCCTACCATCTACCAATACTGAATTGTCAGGATTTATGCACCTGATCCTATTGCTGAGAAATAAATTGCTTCTTTTCTTGCAATTAACTCTTTCAGGTCTCTTGAATAACTACTTTTCTGTCCTCTTAAATAACTACTCTTCTGCCTTAAATATTTTTCTATAAGTTATACTAGTTTTTGAGTATTAGTATAACTTGAATCACTGATTATATAGGTAGGATAATGATAATTTCTGTAATTTCATTCTCTTTAGTCTTAACATTATTTTTTAAAATCTCAAATCTTAACACCATACCTAGAGTACATTTTGCTTACCACTATTAGTAATATTAACTTTTTTGATTTGCTAAATATGTTAGCATAATACTCCATTTTAATAATTCTAAGATGCATATTTTTTCACACTTTTATATCTTTCATTTGGGGATGTATTTTATGTGATGGTATCTTAAAATTGCTATCCACCAAATGCCAGACCTTTCCTAGTTGTATGAACACTCTGTTAATACTCCTAGTAAGGTCAAGAAAACATCAGCATCAGTGTCTTTGATTTGGTAAAATGTAGTATTTATAGTTTAAAAAATTAAGGATTAAAAATTTCCCTTGCATAGTTTGTGAATTTGTTAATGTGCTCTCTTCAAGTGTTATATAAAAACTTAGATGCAGGTTTTAAGAAGATATTATTCTAATTTTATTATTTATGAAAAAGTTAATATTGATTCATTAATTTAATCAAAATTATAGTTCCACAGGGCCTACATTTAAACTAGATCAATATTTAAAAAATTATCATTGCTCCCATTTAAAAATACTCAAATTTGCATAGTATTTTGTTGCATAATCTGGTATATCCTCACTCATTGGCTTTTGTTTAAATAGTTTCCAAAATCTAACTTGTTAACATAGTTTTTCTATTTTGGTATTATGTTTTCCTATTTTCTGTTTGTTTGCTTTTTCTCCCCTTTCCAGATGGGCAAGTTAGCTCTTTTCAAGTTAAAAAGTGAAATAAACTCTGTAAATTTTAGTTTTAGGCTATATATTAAAAATTATTGGAAAATTAAGAATAGAGTAATTAGGAATATCAAGATTGAGGGGAGAGGGATGAGTCAAGGTCAGTGGCTTTCTTGTGTAGGTCTGCTATGGAGAAAGGCCAGAAAATTTTTTACTAACTTTTGAGTATCTAATATTTTGCTGATTTTGTGTTAGGCTCCAAAATTAGTGCTTTTCCTCTTTAATTTTAAGTACTGAAGGAAAGGAAATCTTAGTCTGAAAGATGTTTTACAAATCAATTTGTGAAGACACCTTTAAAAACATTTTTCTGCACTTGCGAGTTTAGTGCTTCGAGGATGAGGGAATACATATTGGGTTTATTATTTCAGAATGTGTAACAAACCCAATTTTATATTTTTATATTGGTTTGTTGAATATAAACATTTAAATAATATATCTCTACTTTTTTAACAGTGTTTTTGTTTCTTTGCAGATGGTTTAGCTGCCTTGTCATTTTCCATTAGTTCTCTGACCTTGATTGGAATGTTGGCAGCTATAACTTACACAGTAAGTATTATGGTGATAATTGAGTTAAAATCAGAGAATCACTTTATGAAGCAATTAATTGTTTTTACCTTAGTCATATATAGGGTGGGGCAAAAGTAGGTTTACAGTTGTGAGTAAGCGAACAGTTTATTCTTGTATTGTCATGTATTTATCAATTATTATATTTTCTATATGAACAACTATAAACCTACTTTTGCCACATTCTGTATTGAGTTCAATTCCTGCTTATTTTCTTTAATATTTTAGTGCTTCTTTCCTCATTTTTCTTGAGTTTACTTAAGAGGAGGGTTAATTTTGAACTACTTAGTCACAATCATTTTATGTTTGTGAAATTTAATATTCAGAAACAAACATTATAAGTTGTGAACCTTGAAGGTTATAATATATACCATACCATAATGGATTTAGTGATTTATAAGCATATTAGAATTTTGAACCATAGATCAGCATCTGTTACTGATTCATTAGATTTATCCTATGGGGGTATAGGACTTTTAAAATCAGATATTTTACATAACTTGATATTTTCCTAGTACATAGAATCTAATCTTATACTCTCAGAGACTTTGATTTTTTTCAGTCTTCCTAGAAATGGTAAGGTAAGAATTATAATAGCCCCACAAACTTGCGTATAGACTGCTCTTTGAGTTTTTTTTTTCCCCCTCAAATTATAAAGGAAGAGCCAGTAATAAATGCTTCTTTACATATCTCCCGAAAGAGAATTGTGCAGGAAGCTTTAAGTATCTGGAACCTTTTCAGGTTAATGGAGTTTATGTTTACAACATTTTTGATTCTTGCAAAGATGGAAAATACTGGTTATAAAGTGTAACTATTTTCTCTCTTTTCCGCATCCAGTGCGGCTAGAGAGCGGATCCAATTACTGAGTAGAGGCGGCTGGGGATTGAGAAATAAAAGAAAGAGACAAGACACAGAGATAGAAAGAAAAGCTGGGGCGGGGTGGACCGCTGCCCTCTTCTGATGGAGAGACAGTGACCCAGAGCCAATGCAGCATTTTCTATTTTATACCCCCAAATACCAGGAAGTTTCATCAAAAGGTCTAGACAAAGGAGATTTTTTGCATTCTTGAGTAGGCCCTGAGCATTCCTGGTGCTAGGCTGGATTTAGATATCCACTTCCCCACTCTGTGGGCTGAAATGAACATCAGGCTGACAACACCCTTGCCCTTTTGGCAAGGCGTGTTCCCTGGGCGTGGCTTTGCTGATGCCACTGGGTTCAGCTGACAATAATTAAGAATGCCCATGTGCCTTCCCAGGGGGTCCTCTGCAATAAAGGAAACCTTTTGATATTTTTTAAAATATATCTTCCTTTAAATATAAAAGAAATGGGCTACTGGTGTAATAGAATCTAGATTTTTACATAATCATTTATGTTTTATAATGTATAATGAAGTCTAAAATACATGCATCTTAATGTATTTCTGGTGCTTATTTGGGTACTCAGTTTTATTATTCATTGTCAATTTTGTTTTTTTCATGTATTACTATGCAAGGAATTTGCCATCTGATATATCAGTGGGTAATTATCCTTCCATGTCACAGAATATATGTATGGCATATGAGTTATTTGTCTTTTAAGAAGCAATAAATAGTTAATAACAAATTGGGAGTTAGGCCTGGACTCTTAATTGCTTTTCTGAGACAGATTTGTTATGCTGATGTTGGGTTTGTCTTTTAACTTTCTTGGTCAGTGTTTTCGCCATTAAATGGGGATAGAAAGTGCCTCTTAGGATTTTTGAAGATCAGATGATACAGTTTGTAAAATTGCTTTGAATGCTATAAGGCAAATGAATATATAGCAATCGATAAAAGATTAGTCGTGGGGTTGGGGGGTAGAAAAGAGGAAAGTAATATCTAAAGTCAACCTTGAGAACTATGAAGGGTCTGAGGTTTTATGCTGTTGTAGCTTGCTACAGTTTTATTGATGCTTGCCAAAGATGCAAGAGACAAAGAACTTCATATTACTTACAGCAACAGCAGTAACCATAGAATAAGCATTTTCTCGTTGCCCCGAGTCCCAAATCCCATAGGGCAACATGAACAGCACCAGATGAGACTTTCACACAGAAGAGAGGAACTTTGAGCCTAGGGAAGCTGAATCTTTTCTAATGGACAGTAAACATGCTTGCTCTTTGCTCCAGAGGAAGATGCTGTCTTTGTCTTTCAAGGCTATTTGTTGTACAAACATCTTTGGAAAGATAGTACAGGAAAAAAAAGGCGATTAGTGCCTGGCTTACATGATGTGCAGAAATGAGCGACCCATGGAGAATTGCTTCCCTATGATCAAGTGGTAGATGCTAGGAAGAAAAATAAGGCAGTGTAAGGGATAGGCAGTAATGGAGGCTGGTTCTGCTGTTAAGGTCAAGAGTGGCTTCTCTAACATTTAAACAGAGAGCTGAGTAAAATGAAAGAGCCAGCCATGAGGGAAGAGTAAATGCAAAACCCTGTATGCTGTATTCAGATAATAGCAAAAAGACAGAGCCAATGTGTTGGACTCAGTTCACGAGGGGAAGAATGACCAAAGTTTAGATGGGAAACAGCTAGAGGCCATGTTATGTAGACTTCTATGCCATGGTTGGGATTTGAAATTAATTTGCTTGAGACTAGAAACCATTGGGAAAGCAGTAGGCTCTAACAGTTTAACAGCACTACTCTGGTGGATCTGGGGTGATAAGTAGGATTGGGAAAAATGTGAAATTATTAAAAATGTTTGACAGAAATCTTCTTGTAGGGATAATATTATTGTAAAGATATATATTTTCATTTAATTTTGCTATTTATTTATTTATTTATTTTCTTTATTAAGGTATTACATATGTGTCCTTATCCCCTCATTGCTCTCACCCCCCTAGTGTCTGTGTCCATTGGTTAGGCTTATATGCATGCATACAAGTCCTTTGGTTGATCTCTCCCCCTTACCTCCACCCTCCCCTACCTTCCCTCTGAGCTTTGACAGTCTGATCGATGCTAGTCTGTTTCTGGATCTGTTTTTGTTCATCAGTTTATGTTGTTCATTATATTCCACAAATGAGTGAGATCATGTGATACTTATCTTTCTCTGACTGGCTTATTTAGTTTTTCAAATTAATACCATATTTTTATATTCAACTAGAAACTGAGAACATTATTATTTAAGCAGTAAGTTAACCTAATAATCATACTGACTTAGTTAAGATATCCTTAGAAGAGCTTTACTTTTCTAGAATGCAAAGGTCTGGGCTGAAGAACATTGCTAAAGCAGAGAACCTTCTGATGGTGCTGAGGTTGGGAACCAGAAAAACATGTTGAGTAGGTAGGCAGGTGTCACTTAAGGCCTAAGACCCAAGGGAGAGGGTCCAGTGTAACCACATATCAAGATCAAACTACCTAAGAGTTTTAGAGGCTCGGAGCACAAAATTTGTGCACGAAGCAGGGGGTCCCTCAGCCCGGCCTGCACCCTCTCCAATCCGGGACCCCTCGGGGGATGTCCGACTGCCTCTAGCAATCCAGGACTGCTGGCTCCTAACCGCTCGCCTGCATGCCTGCCTGATCGCCCCTAACCAACTCTGCCTGCCTGCCTGATTGCCCCTAACTGCTCCCCTACCGGCCTGATCACCCCTAACTTCTTCCCTACTGGCCTAATCACCCCTAACTGCCTCTGCCTCGCCCCACACCTAGGACCCAGGATTCCGTCCTCCAACTGGTCGCAGGTGCCCGGGACCTGGGCTTCCCTCCCTCTGGCCAGGCACAGGCACCCCGGACCCAGGCTGGCTTCACCCGGGTCAGCCGCAGCCACGGGACCATGGGCGAGCGGCTTCATCCGGGCCGCAGCCGCAGCTGCCTGGGACCGCAGGGTGGGCGGTTTGTCCCTCTCCTGGGCTGCAGGTGCAGATGCAGCTGCTGGCGCCCAGGACCACAGGGCAGGTAGCTGGCTTGTTCCTCTCCCGGACCGTAGCCTGGCTGGTCCCCATTCCTCTCTCTCCAGTGTAGAGTGTCTGAGCCATGATGGCGTGAGGGCGTAATGACCATTTGCATATTAGCTCTTTATTATATAAGATCTAATAAGGAATAAAATTATGATGCTTTTTGATAGAGAGACTTAAATGTGGATCCCTCTTAAGTCCATGGGCCCATTAAAGTGGGGATAGTTTTAATAAGGTTGTGAAGATTTAATTAAACAATTCACTAAATCTTGGAATCTGTTGGCTACTCAGTAGTCATTAGTATCTCAAATTGTTGAATATTTACTTTTCTTATGGCTCAGAGTATAGTTCTTACCACTTTCCTCTTGTAGGTATAGTAAACCAGCTGCTAACAGCAATTGTGTTGTGGTCAGTGAAGCTATATGTTAGGAAAAGATAAGTCATAGAGGCATTCACAGTTGGATGGTAGTTACATGGGTATGTGTGGATAGACAGATAAACATTATTTAAATAACACTACAAGATATGCTCAAAACTCAGTGGAAGAATGTTTTGTTACCAAACCACAGTCTGGCCAACTTTACTACCTAATGTGTCAAGAGAGGAAGAAGGGTAGGCTAGAGGAGACTCTGTGTAAAGGGGCAGCATGGTGTACATAGCTGAGCACTAATCATGAGTGTCTTTATGTAATCAAACATCTGAACACTAGCTTTTCCATTTGTAAAAATGGGCCAATCATACACAAACTTTATTAAAAACTAGTTGAAAATCAACTGTTTATAGATAAATGGTTTAATTATAGATAGGTGGTTAATAGTACTAGTTACCAGTTGTCTCCTAACATTATATAGACACTTGAGAATTGAGCTTTTCCTGGTGGAACGTGGAAGAGGGTACAAATTCATGGGAAGTAGAGAGGTTTCATTTTCATTCAGGTACCCAAAGAGGGAAGTTAATACTTAGCATATTTTAACCCGAAGTACAAAGCATTAATTATTAAAGGTATAATCATGTCTATTATAGAATCTGTAACTGTTAGTATTGAAATTTGAGATGTTTTTGTAATGTATGTCAGTCAAGTGTGAATTTCTTAGATATGCATTATTGTTTAGTTTATAAACTAGTTGATTATTTAAATTTTACCAAGATTATACCCACTGTACCATGTCTTAAGGAATAGCCAAATAATTGGCCACTCAATTTTAGAAGAACAATGTCAAGCATATTAATTAGTCTTCCTATTGTTTTCAGCTTAAAAAAGAGAGAGCTAACTCATGGACATATACAACAATATGGTGATTGCGGGGGGTGGGATGGATGGAGATGGAAGAGGGCATAGAGGGATAAATGGTGATGGAAAGAATAAAATAAAGAGAAACTTTTATTTTTTAAATAAAAAAGAAAGAAACCTGGGCACAGATATTTATGTAGATACTTTAATTTTCGGTGCCTTCAAGTGGGGAAATGTTGAATAATGATATTTTTATAAAAAATGTAATATGTGGACACTGAATTGCTTATAAAAGCAGTGACTACTAAACTTCTTATATACATTTATCAGTCAAAAACTGAACATGTGCTCTAGGATATTTATGAATTTTATTTGTATTTGTATCTATATGTTCACCTATATACATTTTATATGAAATATAAAGTGATAAATTGAAGATTCAAAAATAGAAATAAGTAGAGCAGTGGTTCTCAATAATCTTTGAAGACAATCCCTTTTAAAAGTCAAATTTCTCAGCCTTCCAGGTGTTAATAGATGCACCTGTATTTTATGTACCACTATAAAAAAACTCGCCCTAACCGGTGTGGCTCAGTGGATAGAGCGTCGGCCTGCGGACATAAAATACAGGCTTGATTCCGGTCAAGGGCATGTACCTTGGCAGCTGATTGATGTTTCTCATCGATGTTTCTAACTCTCTATCCCTCTCCCTGCCTCTCTATAAAAAAATCAATGAAATATATATATTTTTAGAAAAGGTCCCTGTATAGCTCAGTGGTTGAGCATCAACCTATGAACAAGAGGTCTTGGTTCAGTTCCTAGTCAGGATACATGTCCTGGTTGATGGCTCCATCCCCAGTAGGGGGAGTGCAGGGGCAGCTGATCAATGATTCCTTCTCATCATTTATGTTTCTATCTCCCTCTCCCTTTCTCTCTGAAATCAATAAAAATACATTTTTTTTTAAAAGAAAGGTCCCTGCCCATGCTTTCATATTTAATGAGAGAAGTTTTTTAGACTTTTGTAAATAATTTAAAATCATATCACTTTTCTGCATATAGAACAAGGAAAATATAAGTGAAATAAATTGGAAATGTATTCCTAAAACTTGACATTTGTAATATGAATCTGAATCACTTTTTTGAATTGGTTATTCATGTCCATGATTTATTATACAAGATTGTCTTTTATGCTATCAAGAGAATTGATGATACAGCTTTTCTTAGGAGCTCCACTCTTGTCACTGGGATTTTCTCCAAAGCTGCTAGCATACCAGTAACTGTTGTATACATTTTAGCTTTTTTCATTGTTGTTTTGCAGTTGTTTCTTATTTTGCCATGTGAAAGGCTATCTTTTTGCATTTACCTAACTAGCAAAATGGCTTCTACTTTGAGTATCTTCCTTTCTTAGGCACATAAAATTCTTGACTGTTGTTTTGCAAGAAAATATAGAATTATGATCATTGTTCTAGTTAATATTTGCTTCATTATTTGCTCCTATGTTTATTTCTCCTTACACACTAACTTTTTGTTCCCATATCAAATCATAGTACTATCTTAAAGGACATTTAAAATGACAATAGTTGTACCAAGAATGCATGTGATTTAACCAATGAAGTAACTATATTGTAACCAGGTATGACCATATTTGTGAATAGCCGGTATGACAACTATGTATGACTTCTGCCTATCCAATGATTATAAGATGCATCCAAATTTCACTGATGTGAGGAAATAGAGATGTCTTAGAATCGGTGAATATTTAGAAGGGAAATCTTATTGAGTACATGTTAAATGAATTGTTTCATTAGTCGTTTTAGCAAACATGTACTTGAATAATAGGAGTTACAAGTATATGCAAGACACTTATTTAGTTTAATAGCAGTGCTTGGTGTTGATTCTTTGCAATAATACAAGGCTCACAGGTTGGAAAACATCCTAGATAGAGCAGAGATATGCAGAGAAAAGGTGCTTTTCTACACTAGACAGTGTAAGAAGGTATTATAAATATTTGTAGTTTGTATGTAGTCCTTCAAAATATTTTGGATTTTAAAATACAGATGGTGATTTATTTTTGGAAGTTGAAACAAATAAAATTGGAGGCAATTATGGATGACCTAAAAGCATTTTAAGTAATATAATCTCTTTAGCCTTGTTGATTTCCTAGTAATTCACTAGAGGGCAGTAGTAAGCAATAAAAGTTTTATTTCTGAACAGGATAGTTTTTTCATACATTTTTTCCCAAATAAGTCTGAGGTTGAATCGAAAAGATTGTTGTTTAAAGATCTTAAAGTTGTGTTGATGAAATGTTTTGAATAATGCATTATGTCAAGCTTATCATAATCTAAATCTTATCGTTAAATTTCCAGGTAATTATTGAAACTTGAACATGCAATCCAAAAACAAGCTAAAAGCTAGGCAACCAAAACCATGACTATTTCTTCTACTTGCACTCTTCAGACAATTAAAAATTCATAAAAAGATGCTGTATTATGATCCTATGTTACCATAAGGTATTTTCAAGGACATGTTTTTTTTTCTTCTAAAATCTTTAACATTAAGCTATTTAGAAATTCAGTTCAGCTTTCTAATAAATATATGAATTTCATGTAAGGAAACGAGTTCATATGAATAAAGAATTCTTTTAAAACGATTTTTGGTTAAATATCTCAAAGAAATTATTTTGTCAATTTAATAAATGCTTGTTCTTAGAATAAAAGTAGGAGAAAAAAGAATTGAGAGAATCAACACTCTTAGATGAGATTCTGACATGTAAAAATGTAGGTGAAGAAAGTAGATTTGCTCTAGAAAAGTAGCAGTAGGTCCCTGCATCACTCACTACCTGCCTTACTCTCTCCTGTAGTGGCCCTAAAGACATCTACCCAGAATCCTAGGAACTACTCCCAGAGTAGTTCGAAAACTACCCTTATTAGTCCTTGAGGGTGTTAATTAGAGGAATGGTATAATCTGACTTGAGTGTTAGAGGAACATCACATTGGATATGTTATAGAAGATGGGTTTGTAGAAAGTGAGACCAATAGACCAATGTACAGAATTTAGATGCCCTGCATTTGACAGTGGACTCTAAATAAGGGCCACTTAGTTTCTCAGACATGGGTAACAAAAGAAAAAATAAAGAAATGGGACTACCTGAAACTAAAGAGTTTTTGCACAGTGAAGGAAACCATTAACAAAACAAAGACAACCTATTGATGGAAGAACATATTGGCCAATACACCTGATAAGAGGTTAATAGCCAAAATATGTAAGGAACTCATATAATTTAACACCAAAAAACCCCTAACAATCCCATTAAAAAAAAATGGGCAGAGGACCTGAATAGACATTTATCCAAAAAGGACAAACAGTTGGTGAATAGACATATAAAAAATGCTCAGCATCACTAATCATCAGGGAAGTAAAAATTAAAACCGCAATGAGATATCACCTCACCACTGTCAGAATGGCTATTATCAATAAATCAACAAACAAGTGTTGGCAAGGATGTGGAGAAAAGGGAACCCTTGTGTACTGTTGGTAGGATTGTAAATTGGGAGCAGCCTTTATAGAAAACAGAATGGAGGTTCCTCAAAAGATTAAAAATGGAACTATCATATGAGCCAACGATCCTAATTTTTGGTATGTATCCAAAGAATTCCAAACACTAATTTGAAAAGACATTTGCACCCCTATGTTGATTGTACCATTATTTATGATAGTAAAGATATGGAAGCAACCTAAGTATCCATAAAGATATATATAGAATGAAATGTTAGCCATATAAGATACAGCACAGGGAATATAATCAGTAATATTATAACTATATATGGTGTCAGAAGGGTACTAGCTATCAACATGATCGCTTTATAAGTTACATAAATGTCTAACCACTACATTGTATACCTGAAACTAATATAATATTGCATGTCAACTACAATTTAAAAAATTTTAAAAATAAATATTTAAAAATACAAAAGATTAAAAAATAAGGGCCACATTGTGAATATTGACTAGAGCAACATATTTCTTGGGAAATAGTATTGAGTACTCAGGTAGTATATTTAGGAACCCAAATCCTTCCAACATAAAATAACATACAAGAGGGTAAAAATAAGCCTAATTTGGAGGTGATTGGGAGGACAGGGAATTTACTTAGATTGGGTTTAATAAAATAGTTTTGCCTTGGCATCTGCTTATAAAAAGTAATATTGTACTGGCCTTGTGTTCAAATGATATGGAGAATTGGTAATTATAATAATAAAAGCATAATATGCTAACTAGACTGGATGTCCTTCTGGACAAAGCTGGGGCTGTGAGGGAAGCCCAGGTCCCGGGTGCCTGCCAGAGGCCTGAGGGAAGCCTGGGTGCTGGAAGCCAGCGGCCGGGGATGGAAGGCCTACTCTTGCATGAATTTCGTTTATTGGGCCTCTAGTCATTACATAATACCACGTATATATCAGACTCTTAAATGTTATGTTCATTTTTTTTTTAAATGGCATTTTTACCTGAAAATTGTGTCATATATAGGTGCCCCCCAAAAAAAAGTATATACACACACTTTAAATAATTATAAAACCAGTGTTTATTAAAATGCATTTCATTTTCAAAATTGAGCTATCAGCTGTTAAAGTGTGTATACATTTTTTGGGGGACATCCTGAATTTAAAATAATATTACTAAATCACATTTTAATTTTGTTTTTTAGGCCTATGGCATGTCGGCATTACCTTTAAATCTTATAAAAGGCACTAGAAGTGCTGCTTATGAACGTTTAGAAAACACTGAAGACATTGAAGAAGTGGAACAACACATTCAATCAATTAAATCAAAAGTGAGTTGGTATCCTAATATATAAAAACCCAGGGTCCGTAACATCCAAAACGACTGAAGGCTTGACCGAACACTGGAAATCGAACCTGCAATCAGTGCTGAGTTGCTGTGGCAACCCGGCACTGACTGCCACCGGTGCGGGTGCAGTGACCCAAAACTGACTACTGAGGGGGCTGCAGATCAGGCCCGGAGAGGGGCCCCTAGAGAGAGGCAGGGTCTGATCTGCAGTTTCCATGGCAGCTGTTGATCAGCCGTTGCCTCTCTTTCTCTCCAGGCTTCACCAGCAGCCCTGCCTGTTTCTCTCCGGGCCTCCATGGGGGCTGCTGATCAGTCCTGCCTCTCTGATCAGGCCCGGAGATGCTGACTGGCATAGAAACCAACCAATCAGAACCAAATCCGGGTGAACTGTGAGGAGCCAATGGCTGCCTAGGAGGTGGAGTTTTTGACGCTGACTGGCATAGAAACCAACCAGTCAGAACCAAATTGGCCAGCAGGGGAGGGCAGTTGGGGGCGAGATAAGGATGGCAGGGGAGGGTAGTTAGGGGTGATCAGGCAGGCAGAGTCAGTTGGGGGAAAAAAGGCTGGCAGGGGAGAGCAGTTGGGGGCAAGATCAGGCCGGCAGTGGAGGGCTGTTGGGGGTGACATCAGGCCTGTAGGGGAGGGCAGTTGAGGGGGACCACACCTGCAGGGGAGGGTAGTTGGGGGCAACCAGGCCAGCAGGGGAGAGAAGTAAGGGGTGACCAGGCCGGCAGGGGAGGGCGGTTAGGGGTGACCAGGCTGGCAAGAGAGGGAAGTTAGGGGTGACCAGGCCAGCAGGTGAGGGCAGTTGGGGGCAACCAGGCCTGCAGGGGAGGACAGTTAGGGGCAACCAGGCCGGCAGGAGAGGGCTGTTAAGGGTGACTAGGCAGCAGGGAAGGGCATTTAGGGGCAATTGGGCTGGCAGGGGAGCAATTAGGCGTTGATCAGGCTGGCAGGGGAGTGGTTAGGGGGTGATCAGGCTGGCAGGCAGAAGTGGTTAGGGGCAATCAGGCAGACAGGCAGGCAAGCAGTTGGGAGCCAGCAGTTCTGGATTATGAGAGGGATGTCTGACTGCCCGTTTAAGCCCTATCCTGATGGGCAGTCCGATGTCCCTTGAGGGGTCCCAAATTGAATAGGGTGCAGGCTGGGCTAAGGGTCATACACACACACCCTCCACACACCCCCACCCCCCGTGCACTAATTTCATGCACTGGGCCTCTAGTTTTATTATAATTGGAAAGCATCAAATTAATTTGTCTTTGAGCTTCTTTCTTATGTGACTTAGACTTTGGCAAACATTTTTGACATTGAATTGTTTTGCAATAGATCCTTCAAAAACCATGCCTATATTTATTTATTTTTACTTTATTTTTTAAAATATATTTTTAGTGATTTCAGAGAGGAAGGGAGAGGGAGAGAGATATAGAAACATCATTTATGAGAGAGAATCACCGGTAGGCTGCCTCCTGCAATGCCCCACACTGGGGATTAAGCCCGCAATACTGACTGAGAATCGAATGGTGACCTCCTGGTTCGTAGGTCAACACTCAGTCACTGAGCCACACCACTGACGACACATTCACATTTTGATGCTGACCTTGGTACATATATGTGCATTGTCACATCAAAATTGTTCGTTATCTTCAATTTGTAAACTTGCCTAAGGAGTCAAATCCAACCTAAAGAAGTTTCATTGAATGATTTTCTAAATCTGATGGATTACTTTAAGACCTTAATGGTAAAATCTGTTTCATTTTTGTTCTGTTGTTTGCAGAGCAAAGATGGTCGACCTTTGCCAGCAAGGGATAAACGCACCTTAAAACAACTTGAAGAAAGGTTACGAATGCTTAAGAAAAGAGAGAGGCGTTTAGAATTCATTGAAAACAGCTGCTGGACAAAATTTTGTGGCGCTCTGCGGCCCCTGAAGGTAAATGGGTTTTTGAAAATTATGCTGTCACTCTTCTTTCAAGTTTATATTGTACCTGTCAGAGAGGTTGAGTTCTCCTTTAGAGGCAATACAGCATGGTGCTCAAGAGCATTTTGGAGTTGAAATAATCTGGGTTTGAATCACAGCTCTTTCATTTGGTAGTTTGCGCAAGGTACGTAACTCTCTGAACTTCATTTACTCATGTGTAATGCAAGTGTTATATCAACATAGTTGTTGGGAAATTTAAGTTAAAATATAGATAAGTAATGTAATTTGCTGCTAGCATATTTTGTTAAGTTGTACTTTTCTATAAATAAGAGATCTGGGACTCATAATAAAATTTAGGAGCCCTAACTGAAAAGTAATAGATTTTTTTTTTTATCGTTAGATGATATGTGGCAAAAACTATGTAAAAAGGTATTATTTGAGATGGAAAACCATTACTTTTTTTGGGTGGGAGCATCATTTGCTAGCTTTGAATTCTTGGAAGTATGGTACCTAAACATAACTATCTACATTGAGGCCCTGGCTGGGTAGCCCAGTTGATTAGAGCATCATCCTGATATGCCAAGGTTGGGTGTTCTATCCCTTATCAGGGCACATACAAGAAACAACCAATGAAATGCATACAAATAAGTAGAACAAGAAATCAGTGTTTCTCTCTCCCTTTCTCTCTCTTTCTAAAATAAAAATAAAGCTATGATTATTTTAAATAAATAAATTGAATTAAGGTCATCATAATATGATCCTGAGTCTAAAAAGTAACTAGAACTGCTGGCCACAAATTTTTATATGTGCCCTTTCTGTATTTGGCATTTCAAACACCAGGGCTTTGTATACCATAAGTATACAATGCCAGTTGTAATTCAGAAAGGGCAGTGCGTAGACTGGTTTGAGTAAAGTTGGGCAAAACGAAGCTAGAAAATGGTTTTTGACTAAATTTTTTAAAAAGGGTTTTATAGAACCCCCTCAGAGATCAGTCAGGTTGAGTTCTAATGTTGCTTTGTCTTCCTCTTATAATTAAAAAGGAAGTGAGATAATACAGTTACTGCTCACTCCAAAAAAACTCCTCTTTTAAAGAGTTTCTCAAAAATTACCATATTACAACATGGAGGGACCTGAAGAATGGTATGCTAAGAGAAATAAGCCACTCAGAGAAAAGACAAGTATCACACAATTTCACTTATATGTGGAATCTAGTGAACAAAATAAACTGATGAACAACAAAGATCCAGAGACATTGAAGCATGCAACAGATGAGGTATTTCAGAGGGAAGCGGGAGAGAGGAGAGAAGAGATTAACAGTGAACTTATATGCATAGCCATGGACAGATAATAGTGGTTGTGGTGGAGGGGACTGGGAAGGGGACTGGAACAGGGTGGAGGGAATCAGTGGGAGGATGGGGGAAGGAAAGGGACACCTGTAATACTTTCAACAATAAAGATAAATTTTAAAAAACAATCAGTTTTATGTATCATTAGTTTAACCTTCTGTTAGAATAAGTTTTTTTTTTTAATTCACCCTAATCCTTTTTTCCAAAGAGATTTGTCTTTATAGTACTAAAGGTATGATGAAGCCTTCCCCAACCTTATCTTAATTTTAAATTGTAGCTTCTTATAAATATTTATAACCAACTTGTAACATTACCTGCCTTGTTTTAAACATGCTGTTCCATTTCACTGAACATATGCTTAAAGGGATTAATTTTGCCAAATATAGGTTCTATATATAGAACATCTACATTACCCCAAAAATCTACTTTGTCTCCCCCTGCTTCCTTGAGTACAGACCCCAGACAACCACTAATGCACTTCTGTCTCTATACTTCAGTTTTATGTGTTCTATAATTTTGTATAAATGAAATAAAAATATATAATCTTTTTAACAGTTTATTGGGGAGTGTATAGTTTTTTGTCTGGCTTCTTTGGCACAGCACAATGTTTTTGAGATTCATCCGTGTTGTTGCATTTTTTTTAAAGTGGTTCCTTCTGTTTTATTGGTGATTAGCATTCCAGTTCATATCTATAACACAATTTTTTTATCAACTTATCTGTTAGTGGATTTTAGTTGTTTCCACTTTGAGACTATTATGAATAATGCTTATGTAAACATTTGTGCATAAATCTTTGTGTAGACATGTGTTTTCATTTAATTCATTTTTTTTCTTGGGTAAAAATACCTGAGTAGAATTGCTGGGTCTAATGTTCATTGTATGTTTAAGTTTATAAGAAATGGCCAAAATATTTTCTAAAGTGGTTGTACCATTTTGCATTCCTATAGCAATATAAGATTGCTAATTTCTTCATATTCTTGTCAACTGTTTGCAATAGTTTTCCTAATGGGTAGGTAATAATAATTTGCATTTCCCTGATGGCTAATGATATTGAACATCATCTTGTTTTCCTACTGGCTGTTTACTTAGATGTCTTTTCTAAAATGCTTGTTTGGCCATTTTAAAAATTAGGTTTTTGTTTTATGAGTGAATTACAAAAATTCTTATGTATTCTGGATCAAGTACTTTGTCTCCTAGTTTATGGCTTTTTTTGTTTTGTTTTCTTTAAACACTATCAAAGAGATGTTTTTAAAGCCTTTACAGAAAACATTTTCTCCTATGTTTTCTTCTAGAAATTTTATAGTTTTAGCTCTTGTATTTAGGTTCGTGGCCCCTTTAAATTTAATTTTATGGAATGGTATGACCTATGGGTCAAGGCTTATTTTATTTTCCATATGGACATTACTATTTTTTTCTCAAGACTATTCTTTGTACTTTGAATTTCCTTGGCAATTTTGTCAGATCAATTGATTATATATATATATATATATATATATATATGTGTGTGAGGGTCTATTTTGGACTCTGTCTTTGGCTTTATTGATCTATATATCCTTATGCTAAAACTTTATTACTGGAGCATTCAAATCAGTCATGAATCAAGTAGGGTTAGTTCATTAGTTTTGTTTTCCTTTTTCAGAATTGTTTTAGCTGTGCATAACCTTTGCATTTCCATATACATTTTAGAATCAACTCATAATTTCACAAAACACCCACTAGAATTTTTATTGGTATTACTTTGAATCTATAGGTAAATAGGCAGGCAGGGGCGATAATTGATATCTTTATATTGAGTCTTCCAATTCATGAATATATCTTTTCATTTATTTATGTTACCTTAAATTTCTCTCAGCAGTCATTTGTAGTATTAAGTGACTAGGCCTTGCAAATAGTTTACTAAATTTATGTCTTTATTTATAATTTTTACAAATGATTTTGTTTAATTTTAATTCTCAATTATTTGTTGCTATTATGTAGAGGTTTGCTTTTGTACATTGTATTTGTATCATGCAACCTGGCTTAATTATTAGTTTCTAGTAGTTTTATAGATTCCTAAGGGATTTTTAAGTACATGATCAGGTAAGCTGCTAAAAGATAGTTTTACTTTTTTCTTTCAAATATAAGACTTTCAGTTGCTTTTTTTCTCCTACTGCACTGGCTGAAACCTCCAATATAGTTTATTATTTATTCATTTTGCTGTATAAATGTGTCATTCCTGAGTACTGATCTAAATTCTTACCTATCTTTCCATTATCTAGTTCTAATTTAGGAATAATTAGTAATAGGGATTCCTGAAGGGAGTATCTGGGGATACAAAATTACTCTTTATGTATTTGAAGGGTTAACATGAATGCCAAGAGATCAATGCTGCTTTTTTTGCTCAAATGAAATATGAAAATAATTTATTATTCATTACAATTGTGTTTGTGCATAGTTGATATAATTCAGAAATAGGAAGCCACATGCTATTAGTGCTTTTCTTTTTTTAAGAAAACAATTCTTTATTGTTGAAAGTATTACATATGTCCCCTTTCCCCCTACCATTGATTTCCTAGAGGCCCCCCCGCCCAGGCTTTCACCATCCTATTGTCTGTGTCCATGCGTTACGCATCTATGCATACAAGGTCTTTGGTTGATTACCTTCCACCCATCCACCCTCCCCCGCCTTCCCTCCTAAATCCCACACTCTGTTCCATGCTTTCATGTCTCTGGATCTACTCTGTTCATCAGTTTATTTTGTTACTTAGTTTCCACATATGAGTGAGATCATGTGATACTGTCTTTCTCTGACTGACTTCATATTGATGCTTTTAAACATTAGCATCCAAGTAGTCCTAGTGGAAGACGGTAGAAACAGGTCCATTCACCCCTTTTCAGTGCTCCATATATACTGAAGATGATTTAAGACCGGTGAGAGCCCTAGCAGGTTTGGCTCAGTAGATAGAGTGTCAGCCTGCGGACTGAAAAGTCCCAGGTTCGATTCCAGTCAAGGACACATGCCTGGGTTGCGGGCTCAATCCCCAGTTGATCAATGATTCTCTCTCATCATAGATGTTTCTCTCTCTCTCTCTCTTTCCTCCTCTCTGAAATCAATAAAATATATCTTTTAAAAAAGATGGGTGAGAAACTCCTAATGCAAAATTTCTTTGAAGTTATCTTCTATCTCAAATTTTTGTAGTAGTAATGCCTTTTGCTCTGTGTTATAATCCATATCTGTTTTATTATAAGATATATTAAATTTGAAATTTTGAAAATGCAAAGGCTGAGTTATAGAAATGTCTTTTTCATAATAGTAGATCTCCATTGCCCATTGATCTTGTGATTTCACATGGCCATGTACTCCTTAGGTTGTGCATATCTCATTTCAGAAGCATGGGAATTCAGTGCATATATTTATATTCTTAATGGAATTATATTCTTAATTTTATTTTCATTATGGGAATTAAATGAAGTAATGTATGCTCTTCATTGCCTTTTGATATGAACAGCTCAGAAAATTGCAGCTGCTATTGTAATAGTTCTAAAGTTGGGATTTTTCAATTCCTTAAAAATACTGTCATGTAACTCAAGGGAGAAAGTTAGTTTTGTGTTGAAGACATAAAAATAGGCATCTAATTAGAATAAGTTAATGGCTCCTTAAAGCAGCATTTATATATACTACTTTCCTCTGACAGGAGGGCATAGTTTGAGCTTGTGCAACTATTTGGCCTTGGTAACCTATAGATTCAATAGGTTTTAAATGTAATTTGGGATTTTACTATATATACACCTCTTATTTTACACACACACACAAACACACACACTCCTCTTATATTTGCATAGAAAGTTTTAAATTCATGTCCATACTTGTATCACATATATTTTTTTCAGACTTTTATATTGTGGTAAAATATACGTAATATAAAATGTGTCATTTTAACCCTTTGTAGTTTACATTCAGTGACATTAAGTATATTCACAATATTGTGCAATATACTTATTCATTTCATTCACTGTTCATTTCCAGAACTTTTTTTGGACAAAAAACACTGTACCCATTAAATAATAACTCCCTATTTCTCCCCATACCTAGACACATATCCCCTAATGACCTCTCTTCTGCTTTCTGTCTCTCTGAACTTGCCTATTCTAGGAATGTTATATAACATTATACTATATTTGTCCTTTTGTATTTGACTTATTTCACTTCGCATGTCTTCAGAGTTCATCCATTGGTAGGTGTATCAAAATTCCATTCCTTTTTAAGGTTGAATAATGTTCCACTGTATGTATATACCACATTTTGTTTATTCATCCATCTATTGGTAGAAATTTGGGTTGTTTTCAGGTTTTGGCTATTGTGAATAATGCTGCCATGATCATTGGTGTACAAGTATCTGTTTGATTCCATGTTTTCAGTTCTTTTGAATATCTATCTAGAAATGAAATTGTTGGATTATATGGCAATTCTGTGTTTAACATTTTGTGGAATCTACAAACTCACAGCAGCTGCGCATTTCACATTCCTACCAGCAATGCACAAGGGTTCCAATTTCTCCACATCCTTGCCAACACTTTCCATTGTTTTGGTAACAGCCAACCTATGGTTGTAAAGTGGTATGTCATGGTTTTGATTTTCACTTCCATAATGATTAGTAATGTTGAGCATGTTTTCATTTGATTGATGGTCATTAGTGTAATTTCTTTGGAGGAATTTTATTCAAGTCCTTTGTCCATTTAAAATTGTTTATGTTTTATTGTTGTCGAGTTATAAGAGTTTTTTTTAAATATCCTGAATGTTAATCCCTTATTAGACATATGATTTGTAATATATTTCTCCCATTCTTGGGTTGTCTTTTCATTCTGTTGAGAGTGTCCTTTGATTCACAAAAGTTTTTAATTTTGATGAAGTCCAATTTTTTCTTTTGTTGACTGTGCCCTTTGGTTATAGCTATAAAACAATGCCTGTTGGTACATACAGATCCCAAGAAAAATGCTGAGACTACCTCCATAAATGGAGGGCAGGGAAAGACTGAAGAAAGAGGCTGGCCAGTCTCTAATGAATAGAGTTTACTAAGGGAAACTCACATACGAGGCCTGTCTTGGGTGGCTGCAAAATGCAATGAATCGCCATGTCACTTGACAGGTGCCAAAGGATTGTATAGGTTAAAAGGGGGCAATAGTCACTGGTAATAGTGAATACTACCAGGTATAGGAAATTACATGCTTGACCAGGTCAGAACAACAGTCTGTTTCTGGAACCAACACATAGCAGGAGGTAAGGAAAGGGTGCTGATGTGTGTCCGAATTAACATCAGTTATAATCAGAGTCTCTAATAGGGGTTTATGGAAAGCAACCTCCCTTCTGGCCAAGATCCAGCTTGCGGGACAGACAGCGGTCATGTTATAGAATAGTCTCTCATCCACATTGCCAAGTCCAATCCATGAAGAGTTTTGTTCTAAGAGTTTTAACAGGTTTAGGTCTTATGTTTAGGTCTTTTATTTTTTACAAAATGTATGTTTTTATTTCAGAGAGGAAGGGAGTGGGAGAGAGAGAAATATCAATGATGAGAGAGAATCATCGATCGGTTGCCTCTTGCAAGCCCCATCCTGGTAACAAGCCCGCAACCTGGGTATGTGCCCTGATTGGGAATTGAAACATGACCTCCTGGTTCATAGGTCGATGCTCAACCACTGAGCCATGACAGCTAGGTCTTTTATTTTGAGTTAGTTTTTACATATGGTAAAGGAAAAGGGTCCAACTTCATTCTTTTGCATATAGATGTCCTGTTCTCAGCACCATGTGTTGAGAAGACTGTCCTTTCCCCATTGAATGGGCTGGGCACTCTTATCGAAAATCATTTCACCATAAATATGAAGGTTTATTTCTGGGATCTGTTCCATTGGTTATAAGTAAATCTGTGTGCCAGTACCAAAACTATTTTGATTACTGTAGCTTTGTAGTAAGTTTTGAAATTCGGATGTGTGAGTCATGTAATGATGGGTTTTTATGTTTCTGCAAAAAAAACACCATTGTGATTTTAATAGGGATTACATTGACTCTGTAGACCACTTTCAATAGTATTGTCATCTCTATATATAAAACCCAAAATGCAAATAAATCAAATGATGGAACAACTGGTTGCTATGATATGTGCTGACCGCCAGGGGGTGTGCGCAGAACATGGCAGGCATCAGCAGCAGGCGGCAGAGCACGGAACATGGGCATCGGCTGCAGCAGGATGGTGGAGCAGATGAGCAGGGGCGCCAGACCAAGGCAGGGGACTGGTTGCTGTCATCAGGGCAAGCCTCTAGTGGTTACTGAAAATTCTTTGCTCCCGCATGCTGCGGTCTGCCCGACATTCGCACCTGCTGGCAGCTGCTGCCCCAATTGCCCCTCAGAAGCAGGGGGAGGTGGAGTAGCCCTCAGGGGCGATCAGGGCTGGCAGCCGCCACTCGTACCCGCTGACGACACTGAGCGATTGGGACCGGTGCCAGGTGCCAGCAGCAGGTGCGAGCGGCAGCTCTGGCAGCAGGTGCGAGAAGCAGCTGCTGGCCCTGATCGCCCCTCGGGGCTTCTCCACTTCCCCCTGCTCCTGAGGGGCAATCGGGGCAGTAGCCACCACTTGCACCCGCTGATGGTGCTGGCCCCAATTGCTCCATGTGGTCAGTGGTGGCACGGAGCGGAGCTGCCAGCAGACAGGGAACCAGGGGCTGCGGTGGGAGGGGCCAGGCTGGGGCGTGGAGGATGGGCCGAGACCTGCCTCTGTGCCCACCACAGCCTCGCGGCCCACATTTTCTTTCAAGGTGCACGATTTCATGCACTGGGCCCCCAGTTTAACAATATTAAGCCTTTTAATCCATGAACATGGGATGTCATTCCATTTATTTGTCTTTCTTCCTTTCTTTCTGCAATATTTTGTAGTTTTAAGTATATATCATTTGCCTCCTTGTTTAAATTTATGTCTAAGTATTCTTTCTGATGTTACATAAATGGAACTTTTTAAAAATTCCTTTTCAGATTATTCATTGTTAGTGTACACATACCTTTAAAAACATGTTTATGTTTATTTGAAGAAGATCCAAAATAAAGAACTTAAAATTTGTAATTCGGGTTGCCCCACTTCTTTCCCAACCCTCCAAGAAATAAACAGACCTAAACATAACTATATTTCATAAGGTAAGCAAGTAGTGAAATTTAATTTTATTATACACTGACAGTGTGTAGTTTCGAAGGTCTGTGAGAATATTTAAAAATTTTTTTATTCATTTCTGTTATCCTAGAATCCACTGAAATTGAATGTGAATTATGTTTAAAGATGTATCAGATGTCCTTCTTCAGATAGTAGTGTTTAAAGCATGTGTGGTTATTCTTTATTATAGGCCACACTACGTCAAAATGCCTTAAAGGCAATGACTGACTCTAACTCTAAAGTAGGCTTATTAAATATTTATTGGAAGTATAACTACCCATTCCAGAGTTTTACTTGATCATTTTTTATTTGAGAGGTACATTTTGGGTTACAGTGTAGTGCTGCTTAATTTAAGCTAACGTGATGTGTTTTGGATGTTTTTTGTCGGTAGTAATTGAGTGTTAGAGTTCATGTAACCTACAAGGTCTTTTGTAGATTGTTGTTAACTTTGTGGTATGAATATTGAAGTTTATGTAAGAGTAAGTCCACTTGTAAGTGTCTAACCCATCTTTACATTAGTGCAGTAGTGAGGCGCTAGTACCTAGAAAAGCTTGGATTGGGACGTGGAAATCAGCGGCTAATCAATACAATACCTTGTTTTTTTTTGCTTGTGTTTAAGAACAACTCATTTGCCAAAACCGGTTTGGCTCAGTGGATAGAACGTCGGCCTGCGGACTGAAAGGTCCCAGGTTCGATTCCAGTCAAGGGCATGTACCTGGGTTGCGGGCATGCAGGAGGCAGCTGATTGATGTTTCTCTCTCATCGATGTTTTTAACTCTATCTCTCTGCCTTCCTCTCTGTAAAAAATCAATAAAATATATTTTAAAAAAAGAAGGAAAAAAAAAGAAAAAGAACAACTCATTTAATATCTATTGTTGATTCATCAATATTGCACTTATGACCAACAACAGTATAACTCATACCTGAACAAAGCTTACCTAACACAAGTATTTTTCAGTAATTGTGGACTTAGCTTTGTGAACTCTTCAACTTAGTTGTCTCTGGAACTTGAGAAGATGTCAAGAAAAAAAAAAAAAAGCCTAGGTTATTAGTAACATCGGTTTTACTTTTATTCTAAAAGTAAACTAATCTGAAATTTTATTTCTTACTGTAGAAACCTAGTTCCAATAATTGTTTTGCTTAGTTTCTACTTTCCCTAATATAAAGTTTAGATATTAAAAGGAAATATGCCCCACCAATTACATTGCTTAACACATTTCTCCACAGAAACATGGTTTTACATGACAGTTTCTTTAGTGCTACTGGTATTCTATTTCAGAAATATTTTCAGTTATATAGTCTTTTCTGTGCTATGATATATTTTTTCATATATAATTGGCATATACAATATATGTATATATTAATGATATATATATAGGTGTGTATATATATTATGTATATATATGTACATCACTATTTCTATGGGAAAATGTTCCAAGTTCCATATTTTAACAAGTTAAATATAACCTGATTAGTATTTTGGTTTTGGTTTTGGTGTGTGTGTGTGTGTGTGTGTGTATTAGTCTTAATGTAGTCTTATTAGTCTTAACTTTTCAATTAATTTTGAAGTTTACTGGTATGTGTGATATAACTGGATATAAATAAACCTTTTATTTGACCTAGCAAAGAGTCTCATTTGTTTACTTACAAATGAAGACTTTCAAATGATTTGTCTGTTTTGTGTATGTTGTCAATCTCATAATGGAAATTTAGATGACAGATGTCTAAAAATATATACTAAATTAAAATGTATCGTGGATCATTTTGGATAGATCATGGTTATATACCAGCAACTCATATTGAACATATGGTTTTGGTTTTTAATGTCAACTTTTAGAACTATATTTAAGTGACTTTTTTACTATTATTATTATTTTTTTTTGCCTTTAGATCATTTGGGGAATATTTTTCATCTTAGTTGCATTGCTGTTTGTGATTTCTCTCTTTTTGTCAAAGTAAGTACACTAGACACATTTACTAAAGCACTTATATAAATCCTATGATGTTACACATTTTCCATGCTGAATAATTCTATTAGTGTAGTCTGTTCATCTTCAGTAGCCATTTTACTTGAAGTGTTCTATAGCATTGACTCAAAGAATGACTAAAACATTTCAATAGTAGTTAGTATTTCTTTATTCTTTATTAATTGACCAATATCTGTAAGATATTTAAGTGAGGTTTAATTTGTTTTTTGAGGTTTTCTTTGACTCAGTTGAATTTGCATGCTTATGTTTTGTATGCTTAAGTTATAAATTAACTGAAAATGTGGTCATATAATATATAAAAATCGCTATAATTTTTATTTTATTTTTTTAGTTTGGATAAAGCTCTTCATTCAGCTGGAATCAATTCTGGTTTCATAATTTTTGGAACTAATCTGAGTAATCCACTGAATATGCTTTTGCCTTTACTACAAAGAGTAAGTAAAAAGAACAATCATTTTATACTCTAGCACATATTCTTACAAACTGCCAAATTATTATGTTGAAAAACCTATTAATACTTGGCAATATATGCTTGTGCCCTCTGCTGATTTAGCTTTTTATTTATACATGACTTTTACATTGATATGTTGCTTTAAGGATTATTATATTAGTATATTGCTGAACTCTTAAGGTAAGCTTTTTAATTAATACCTGTTTTTAATTTTTGATGAAATTTTTTAATTCATATTTAAATGTAATTTCTAGCTTAATTTGTTATAGGATTTTTCTTATGATAATGGCACTAAACAATTTGGTAATAGTTTGGTAATTGTTTTGGGGGGATTTTTTTATTTTTATAGTAGATTTTTAAAAAATTTTTATCTTTTTATAGTATTTTATTGGAGAGGGTGTAGGTTGGGCTGAGGGACACACACACACACACACACACACACACACCCATGCACGAATTTAATGCACCGGGCCTCTAGTTTTAAAATGAAGCTGTATCAGATAGAGACTACTTCCACCTGTGAGTATAAGAAAAACCATTTAAATAGAGTATAATAAAAACCATTTTTATTTTTATAGATCTAAATCAGGGTTGATATTTTAAACATTTGCCAAATATAAATAATGACATTTGAGTTAATTTTATATGACTTCTAAAGCCCTGTGTGTGTATTGAATTTAATTTTGTCTTTTTTTTTTAGGTGTTCCCTCTTGATTACATTCTTATAACAATTATTATTATGTACTTTATTTTTACTTCAATGGCGGGGATTAGAAATATTGGCATATGGTTCTTTTGGATTAGAGTGAGTATATACTACAGTATTATTACTTTCATTTTGTTCATACTCTTTATTATTGAAAATTATCTTAGATGTATAATATAGAAATTATAAATACATTGATACCAAAAGTGATGGAAAATTAGCTTTTTTACTTTATGCTAACATAAAAGTGCTTGTGTGTGGAGCAATGGTTATTAAACAGGAGTGATTTTGCCCCCTGGATACTTTTGGCAATGTTGGAGACATTTCCAGCTGCTACCACTAGAGAGCACTATTGGCACCTGGTGGGTAGAGGCCAGGGATTCTGATAAACATCCTGTGGTGCACAGGGTAGCCTCAGACAACAAGGACTCATCCAACCCATAATGTCACCCGTGCCAAGGATGAGAAGCTCTGGTCTAGAATTTATATTATTTCCCTTAATGTTTGGCTTCATGGAAACACATTGAAGCACAATTGGATACACTGTAGTTCAAAAGGTGGTCCTTCCTACTAGGAGTTAAAGATCACCACATGATTAAAGAAAGGGTTGTTTTCTTCTGATGTTCATTTTGAGGTGAATTAAGAATCCTATATAAGAAAGAGGTGATATGCAAATTGACCATCACTCCAGCACACAAGATGGCCGCCTCCATGTAGTCAAAGATGGCTGGCAGGGAAGGCCAGCTGTGGGTGATCAGGCCAGCAGGGGAAGGAAGTTGGGAGGGACCAGGCCTGAAAGAGAGGGCAGTTGAGGGCAATGAGGCCTGCAGGGAAGGGCAGTTAGGGGTGACCGGGCCGGCAGAGGAGGACAGTTGGGGGCAACCAGGCCTGCAGGGGAGCAGTTAGGCATCAATCAGGCTGGCAGGGGAGTGGTTAGGGGGTGATCAGGCTGGCAGGCAGAAGCGTTTAGGGGCAATCAGGCAGGCAGGCAGGCAGGAAGGCGGTTGGGAGCCAGCAGTCCTGGATTGTGAGAGGGATGTCTGACTGCCCGTTAAGGCTCTATCGGACTAAACAGGCAATCGGACATCCCTTGAGGGGTCCCAGATTAGAAAGGATGCAGGCTGGCCTGAGTGACACCCCCTCGTGCATGAATTTCATGCACCGGGCCTCTAGTTTTAAAATGAAGCTGTATCAGATAGAGACTACTTCCACCTGTGAGTATAAGAAAAAACATTTAAATAGTGGCTTGAGGCAGAGAAAGATAAATATCACATGATCTCACTCATTTGTGGAATATAATGAACAGCATAAACTGATGAACAAAAATAGATCCAGAGATAGAGAAATATCAATCAGAACATGAAACCTCAGGGAAGATAGGGGAGGGAAGGGTAAGGGGGAGAGATCAACCAAAGGACTTATATGCATGCATATAAGCCTAATCAGTGGACACAGACAACAGAGGGGTGGGGTCATGAATGGGAGGTGGGGGGTAATGAGGGGATAAGGACACATATGTAAATACCTTAATCAATAAAGTCATTAAAAAAAAAAAGTGGCTTGAACTAATGAGTAACTTCTTGCTATGGAAAAAAAAATCTAACATTGGTTTACTAGCTCAAAAATGTCAAATCCAATATCTCTGTAATCCTTTTGGCTTCTCCCTCATTATTATAATTTGACAGCTGCAGCTCTATTTATCCTGTCCGCATTATATAAGGAAAAGGTAGTTGGGAGGAAGCGGTGACACCTATAATAAAACAAAACTTTCCCAGAAATCTCCAGTAGACTTTGATTTTTCTTTGATATTTAATATTTTATCACTGCCAGCTACAACTAGGTGCAAGGGAAGCTGGGAAAGGTAAAATTTTAGGTGATTATATCATCATCCCATCCAGAACTGGAATTCTACTATATATTATACTACAGTCCAGTAATAAAATAGGTAGGTGGTACCTTAGTTGCTAAAATAAAAGTGTGCTCTGCCATTGAAGCAAGCTACCCAGTTCCTTGTATTTGTTAGCATATATTTTAGTTTTTCTCTGGTATAGGTACATATGAGAATATGTAGTCATATTATCATAAACTAGATTTTATGACAGGATGTTGAGTATTTCATACAAATGAGGATTTATAATCATGTGATGTGTCTGTTCTTGTGTATAATTATATAAAAACCACAAATAAATACTTATAAACTAATTCTTCTAGTTTTTAGAATTAGAGGTAGTTCACAATTCTTCTTAGCTCTATGTACTTCTAACAATGCTATTGCATAATAAATTTAGAATGTTTGTCTGGAAACAGACCATGCAAATACTGATATATTCTCTGGGTCCTGAGTTTTTAATGAATCATTTAAAGGTTCCTTTCTATATAGATGCTTTGCCATGATCCTATCTAATAGAAAGGTAATATGTAAATTAACTGTTACTCTGTCACAAAGTGACAGTACCCATAGCCACAAGATGGCGGCGCCCAGTCCTCTCATCCCTGCCGGAGTCCCTAGTCCCGGGGGGGCAGCCACTGAGAGCGGGCAGTGTGAGCGGCCTGGCAGAATGCTTGCTTCATCGCCGCGGCCTCTGGGAGAGCTACTGGCCCTGCAGAGAGCTACTGGCACACGGATTCGTGCAACTAGTCTATAATAATAAAAGCATAATATGCTAATTAGACTGGACAGCCGAATGACCTTCTGGGTGAAGCCACCGCAGCGGGGGCTTAGGCAGAGGCAGTTAGGGGGGATCAGGCAGGCAGGCAAGCATTTAGGGGTGATCACACAGGCAGGCAGAATGGTTAGGGGCGATCAGGCAAGTAGCCAGGTGAGCATTTAGGAGCCAGTGGTCCCAGATTGTGAGAGGGATAGGGCCTAAACCGGCAGTCGGACATCCTCCGACAGGTCCTGGATTGCAAGAGGGTGCAGGCGGGGCTGAGGGATACCCCCCTCCCATGCATGAATTTTGTGCACGGAGCCTCTAGTTTTAAAATAAACAAATCTAAACCTGAAAGCTGTGCAGGAATAAAATTGTTTTTGTGCCATCCTTATAATTATTTGGAATGATTAAGAATTCTTAGCATTTATTTTGAAAAAAGAAATGGTTTATTAAACTGTTCATTGCCCCTAAAACATGAGGAGGACTTAGTGCCTTACAAATAAATATATTGCTAAAATGTTGTTACTCTCTTTTTTCTTTCCAGTTATATAAAATCAGAAGAGGCAGGACCAGGCCCCAGGCACTCTTATTTCTCTGCATGATACTTCTGCTTATTGTCCTTCACACTAGCTATATGATTTATAGTCTTGCTCCCCAGTATGTTATGTATGGAAGCCAAAATTACTTAATAGAGGTAAGTGCAAAACCTAAAAATTAACTATTTTGATATTTTAAATATACTGATATTTTAAAGCAAATTTTAACTTATGAAGGCTAGCATAAGATATGATCTCATCAGATTAAATTTAACTTTGCTAAACCTTTTTTTCCCATTTTTAAGCATATTTATATTTGTTTCTTACAAGTTCTTTTTAAAAATAACACACTATTCATTAAAATATTTTTAGAATGGATCCCATGATGCTAAGCTACTGAGCTTTACATCAGAACTTTAATAAAACCCGTAACATTTCCTCTAAAATAGCATTTTAAGTAAATTTATTAATATAGTTACCCAAAAAGTTTTGGTAAGAAAAATATGTCTGCTCAGAACGCCACAGAGATGCTTTATAAATATTTTATTTGTAGGTAACTGGGTGTTCTCTTACCTGTGACTCTGATTTCTTGATGTTGATCTTTCAAAGGCAGCTGTGGTTCCTGTTTATAGTTGGGCGGCTAGTTTGGGTTTTTTGACAATTTAAAATATTTTGGCCATATCTGATTCAACCTTTGTTTAGTTGTTTTTCCTTTTCCTAAAATATTCAAATCTAATCCATGATTCAGGGTCTTGTTCAAGCCTTGCTTTAATAGAGTCTTCATTGTTAATCTAGTCTGCTCAGATCATTACTTTTTTTATCCTGTACTTTATCCTCCATCCTTTTGTACTTTAACATGTAGTTAGGGACAAAAGCATCTAACTAGCACATCAAACCCTCAACCAATACCATCCATAATACTGCTAAGTATTGAGAAGTTAGTTCATTGAATAAATTTAAGTAATAATGTGGGAGGAGCAATCATGGTCATGGTGGAGTTACAGGAATGACTTGAGTTTGGGAAACACAATACTAGAAGATCACCTGAATCATAAATCTCACTTCTTATACTTTTTAATTCTCTTCTTGCCTCATCCCCAGCACCTAGTCACTGGGTCATGCTTTTGAAACATTTTTCGTTGAATGAATGAAGATCGTGCTTTTACATGGACCAAAGATATCCTTTTCTTGCTTCACTGTGGAAAAATAAGTGGGTTCTTTCTCTGGGAAGGAGCTCTGTTGTTCAAAACGGGACCTAAGGATTGTTGCAATAAAATCTTCATGTTAAATTTATCTTAAAACTTACTATTTAGAGTGTTAGTTAGATTTAGTCTAATAGAAAACATAGTATTAAGTTAATGTGATTACTTTGGAATCAAAATATGATTTTTAATTTTCATGTTTCAGAGCAATATAACTTATGATGACCATAAAGCCAACTCAACCCTTTCTGTGCCAAAGAGATGTGATGCAGATGCCCCTGAAGGTAAAGCAACTCTTACAACTGAGGAAAAGTATTGCCTTACATTATGCTCTGTTCATTATTTGGTGCATTTGTTTTAATATATAGTGACAGAGGAACTTTTAGCAAGAAGAAATTGGTAAGTCTCTTCAGTAGAATTTCTTGATGATATAATGATTTTAATTAAGGAAAAGACCATTATAAATTAGTTGCTTAAGAAGTAATAAAGGTAGGTATAATTTATCACATTTACTAATATAAGAAGCCACTCTTAAGTGTTTTTTCTTTGGTGGAATTCATAATTTTTAGAACCAAGATCAAAAGTACCTGTGACCTAAAACAACTTTTAATTTGTCCAAACCTAGTCACTTTAGTTAATAATGTTAACGATACTAGCATTAACTTTTAAGAACATATAATTGTGTTCCAGGCATAGTGCTAAGTATTTCATGTGTATTCTGAGAAAAACTCTGATCCTGTGCTCCTAACCTCTTTGTATTTTTAAAGAATCACTTTTCCTCCACTATTTTCTGTGTGCTAAGGTGATTATTATCCCTTTGAATATTATAATATTTTGTCCTGATTAAGGATTTCAGATTTATTCCTTCAAAATTTACAGGGTTTTTCTTTTTTTTTTTCCTCTGCCTTCAAAATGCTTTTATTTCAGGGTAAAGTATTATGTCAAATATAGTATATTTCTTCATAAACCATTCATAGGTATCGTATGAAAAATATAAATTCTGAGTTTTTTAATGAGGCCAACTATAGAATGTGATGGAATAACAGGAATAGGTACAGAATACAGGGATAGCCCAGAGGAAGAAGTAATTTACTCTACCTGGAGAAGATCATTGTGGAAGTCAAAAAGAAACCGGAGCTTCAAGGTTATATCTGGTATGTGTGCACCTAGAGAAGGCTTTTGTATGCAGAGGGACAAAACACAGAAATAAAATGATCTTAAACTCTATGGGTATATGTTCAAGAGAATTTAAAACATTGTTTTGTTTTTTAAATTATGGGGATAGGGTATTGGAGAGAAGGAGGAAATGAGATTGCATAGTTAGGATCAGGTCACAAAAGGTCTTGCAAAATAACTAAAGGGCCAGTAGTTTTAAACAATTAAGTAGATGTTATGATCTGATTTCTTTTCAGTAACTTAATTGTAACAATTATATAGAGAACAGATTTGTGAAATTGAGCCTTAGAGCGTAGAAATCTTGTGTGAGGTGTTGCCTGGGAGAGTTATTTATAATAATCCAAAAGAGATGGTGAAAGCCTGAACTATACAGTAGTCATGAGGGTGTGAAATGAAGAAAGAAATTTGTGGGTTTAATTTAAATAATTTCTTATTGCTTGGATCTAGAGCAGTGACAAGGGAAATAAGAGTGTTCTAGAATGGTCCTCTTGTTACTGTGTAGTTTGGTAAATTTCAGTTTCACCAAACTGAGATAAAAATTCATACTAAGGTTAGAGAAAAGTGTAAGAAATGATTAGTTGACTTGATATGTCTCAGGAACATTCAGGTGGAGATTTTATAGGCAATTGAATGTATATGTAAGGAATTCTGAGGGTAGAGAATGAGAAGAACATGAAGGCTGGAACTCAGAGGAAAATCTAAGTGCAAAGGAGGTAAAGAGAAAAGCAGTGAAAAAAATGCTAATGATGGAGATAAAAATTAATTGTATTGAATACAAAAGAATATAAAACAGTGACTGAGTTTACTTAGTCTGCATAGGAATTCTTAATAGAGATTGAGAGAGATTGGATGGAAACCATAGAAGGCATTCAGAGTTGAGGACTTTTTTTTAAAGATTAGGAGAGACTAAGGGATGGTGGGATAAAACTAATGGAGTGGGAGTGTTTGAAGAAAAATATCAAAGGTTGAGTGATAGACCAGTATCATTCATTTCTGGAGGAGATAATACTAAGAACATCAAGACAGAATGCTTTCTGTAGATTGCAAGGAAGGAAGCAATGATGTGGACTCAGTGAGGGTGGGCAGGAAGTTGGCATTTCTGGATGATTGTCTCAATTTGCTTTGAAGTGTTAAGCTTAGGTCATCTGCTGATAATTGAGTGAGCACAAAATTGAAAAGAAAGTGTCAAAATGTTTTGATAGGCCATGAAAGTGAATAGAAGAGGGATCTGACTGAAGATATATGTCAAGGGACAGAGATGAAATGATCAATTTGTATTTTTGTTGAAAAGATTGATAAACTGGTATGATTATTCTCCATCAATGCTTAGGTTGTTTGGGGAAGGTGGTTGAAGAATAAAGTGGGATTGAAAACAAAGGACAAGCTGAAAGGTAGAGAATGAAGTGACCAACCTCAGAGTCCAGAATGCATAGGGAATAAAGAAGAGGCTAAAACTGGGAGAACAAGAGAAGGGAACACAGATATGGTAGGGATACCTCTTTTTGCCTGAAGAAATAATAGTAAAATATTTTTAGGATAAATAATATACTTGATTTTCCAGTTCTACATTTTAATGACTTTAGGCCTAGAGTTTTTACTTTAAAATGTGCATACACACATCATAAGTGGGGTTGGTAATTGAAATGCTTTGGGCAGTTATTTTCAGCTAAATGCAAATAGAATGAAAAATTAAATGTTGAGTTGATTTGTAGTATTTTAAAATAAGAAGGCAGTGATCCTGGAGATCTAAAATTATTAAGATTCTGTTTCTTAAATTATTGTACTGCTATTGAAACTTTAAGCAAAAATGCAAAACAAAACAAATCAAGATTTCGGAATTACCTCACACTTACGTGAGGCTTTAAAAATGCCTTTATATTGCTAAACTGAGTGAATTTGTGTAGCATAGATCAATAAGTGTTAGTCAAGTGATATACTTGACCATGACATTTTTGAATCACATTAAGTATTTTTCTTTTTCAGTCTAATTTATAGTGCTTAAAATAACTCCTTTTGAACTATTTAATATTTTTCTTAAACATTGAAGTTGACTTATCCTTTGAAATGTTACTTCGCAGTACAAAACGTACCCTTTAGTTTTGCGGATTTGATTTATACTTCCAACATTTTTCTGTTCTCAATCTAATCTCCAAATTTAATTTTACCTGTGCATATTTTGAAAAGTGATAGAGATATAATCATTGAATTTAGAGTGTCAGGGTACATTTTTTAAAAAGAGAATACTTTAAATAAAAATAATGATGAAAAAAATGAAAAAGCAAATTAAGGCATGGGACTTAACACATGGGGTGGAGATGGGGTGGAATGTGTGTGGTGATGGACTGATGTGGCAATATTTATTTAAGGGCGAACTGGTAACATTGTGACATTTTGGTAGATACATTTGATTAATGTAGATGATGTTATAATATAAGTTCCTCAGGCACTCGATGGCATCTTTGTTATGTGTTTAAGGCAAATAACAGAAATTTGGAGAATAATTTTAAATTTAGAAACAAAAATTATAATTTACAGTGTTATAAATGAAATTATTTTTAAAACATATTAAAGCAATGATTTTTAAAACTACATATATTGATCTCACCAATTTTAAATACATTTTAAAGACTTTTAAAGTAATATTGTGTTGATATTTGAGGTGGTCTGGCATTTATTAAACATATAAAAAATAGTACTGAAACCCCAGTTTCAGGTATTTATTATGTGTATAATTCAAAAGAGAGTTATTCATCTAAAAGTAGTTTAGGTTCTTTGTGTTTAAAATAATATCTTAAAGAATAGAACAATTTAGCAAATTTATAAAGAATGCCTATCATACTATACTAGTGGACCTGTGCATGAAATTCGGGGGCAGGGGGGCATGTCCCTCAGCCCGGCCTGCACCCTCTCCAATCTGGAACCCCTCGAAGGATATCCTACTGCTGGTTTACAGGGGTCAGGCCTAAACCAGCAGTCGGACATCCCTCTCGCAATCTGGGACTGCTGGCTCCTAACCGCTCACCTGCTTGCCTGCCTGCCTGATTGCCCTAACCACTCTGCCTGCCGGCCTGCTCGTCCCCAACTGCTCCCCACCGCCAGCCTGATCACCCCCAACTGCCCCCCGTGCCAGTGTGCTCACCCCCAACGGCCCTCCCTGCTGGCCTGCTCACCCCACCTTCCCACCCTACTGGCCTGCTCATCCCCAGCTGCCCCCTGCTGGCTTGCTCACTCCATCCTGCCCCTCCCCGCTATCCTGATCACCTCCAACTGACCCCCACTGGCGGCCTGCTCGTACCCAACTGCCCCCCGCCACCAGCCTGATCACCCCCAATTGCCCCCTGTGCCAGTGTGCTCAGCCCCAACTGAACCTCCTGCTGGTCTGCTTACCCCCAATGCTCCCCCCCTCCCCACTGGCCTGATCACTCACAAATGCTGTCCCATCCTGGCCTGATCACCCACAACTGCCCTCCCCTCTTGGCCTCTAACCGCCTCTACCTCAGCCCCACCACCATGGCTTTGTCCAGAGGAACGTCCGGAAGGTCTCCTAGTCTAATTAGCATATTACCCTTTTATTAGTATAGATAGCGGCCTAGTGAATAGGGGGGGGGGGGGGCTGGCTGGTTTGCCCTGAAGGGTGTCTTGGATCAGGGTGGGGGTTCCCTTGGGGCATGGGGCGGCCTGGGCATGGGGCCTGTGGTGGTTTGCAGGCTCACCATGCCCCCATGGGGTGAGGGTCCCTGCTGGCAGGGCATGGCTAGCTAGCCTGGGTGAGGGTCTGATGGCTGTTTGCAGGCTGGCCACCCCCCCCCCCCCCCCAGCATCCCAAGCTTCTAGCCCCTCCTTTTTTTTTTTTCAGTGCCTCCTTGAGCAGAGGCCAGGGCCAGCTGGAAGCAGGTATCTGGGATTTATTTATCTTCTATAATTGAAACTTCGTAGCCTTGAGCGAAGGCCAGGGCTGGCCAGGGTGGGAGGAAGCTTGGCTTCCTCCATTGCCAGAGGCAACCCAAGCCTCCTGCTTGCTGTAGCTCCATGGCCGTTACCATCTTTGTTCAGTTAATTTGCACACTCACTCCTGGTTGGCTGGTGGGTGAAGCGGAGGTATGGTCAATTTGCATGTTTCTGTTTTATTAGTGTAGATTTGCAAAGTTCTCTTAAAATGACAATTTTACTTAATTTATTTTGACAGGTAATGCATAATTTATATATTAAAACTGAATCAACTGAGCAAATTAGAAATTATTTTTAAAATTTTATGTCATTACAGCAAAAGGACCTTTATATTCATAGTTTTATATTTTTTAATTGCTACTTAATCTAATTTGCATTAAAACACAATTTATGTGCTAATGTGAATAAAGTGGTTTTAAAACTAATGTTACTAAAAGTAACATAGACATAATTGAGTCAAAATAGGAAGATGAAAGATCATTGTTCTTTAATGTACAAACACAATAGCAATTGTGAGTACTGGGGTGGATTTTTGGAAAGAGAAAGATTATCATAGGAAACACATTTACAGTCCCTGTCTTCTGAAAGCATACGTCTAATGGATTTGGATATGAAAATAAATAATCATAATAGAAGGAAAAGTAAATAGCAAGAATGTTGAAGTTATAAACCAAATACTGTGGGAAATAAAAGGGGATAATGATTTATTCTACCCAGAACATTATAGCTGAGCCCAAAAGCATAAGTTAAATCTAAATAAGTAAGCTGAAACAACTGGAGGATATTCCAAGCAGAAAAGAAACCTGCATTAACAGGGCATAAAGACATAAATATACTTGCCAAGTTATTATAATAAATGTGGAAGAAGCATTGAATATTTGGGGAATACAATGAAAGACAAAGTAAGATAATATGTTTCTGAATGATCACTTTAGAAAACTCATGAACCCAGTCTTCTGTTATCTTAAGTTGCTTACCTTTTCTTGATGTAAACTTGTATTTTTTTTTAATTTATATAATTTTTCAATTATAGTTGACATATCCTATCTAATAAAAGAGTAATATGCAAATTGGCTGTCACTCCAACACACAAGATGGCCACTCCCATGTGATCAAAGATGGCTGCCCCCATGTGGACACAAGATGGCTGGCAGGGGAGGGGATTTGGGTGTGAGCAGGCCTGCAAGGGAGGGCAGTTGGGGGGCGACCAGGTCTGCAAGGGAGGGCAATTAGGGGTGAACCCAGGCCTGCAGGGGAGGGCAGTTGGGAGGGACCAGGCCTGCAGGGGAGGGCAGTTAGGGGTGATCAGGCTGGCAAGGGAGTACAGTTAGGGACGACCAGGCCAGTAGGGGAATTCAGTTAGGGGCAATCGTGTCAGCAGGGGAGCAGTTAGGTGTCGATCAGGCTGTCAGGGGAGTGGTTAGGGGGTGATCAGGTGGGCAGGCAAAACCAGTTAGGGGCAATCAGGCAGGCGAGTGGTTGGGAGCCAGCAGTCCTGAATTGTGAGAGGGATGTCCAACGGCCCTTGAGGGGTCCCAGATTGGACAGAGTGCAGGCTGGGCTGAAAGACACACATACACACACACACACACCCATGCACGAATTTCATACACTGGGCCTCTAGTAATTTATATTAGTTTCAGGTCTACAACATAGTGAATAGACATTCATTCATATAACTTATGAAGTTATCACCCAATAAGAAACTTGTGTTGTCTTATTTAAATACTAAAGTAACTGGAAATGAAATAATCTGTATATATCAAAGTTAATTTTGGCAGATTATTCTGATCAAGCGTATTTGTTAACATAATATGTATAGATAGCCTTAACAATAATCAATTGATCTACAACTTTAGATTTTAGCTTTAGGTTATAATATTATAGAACAAACTAGAGGTCAAGTGCACGAAATTTGTGCACGGGGTGGGGGGGGGGTGTCCCTGAGCCCAGCCTGCACCCTCTCCAATCTGGGACCCCTCGAGGGATGTCTGCCTGCCTGTTTAGGCCTGATCCTACCGAGCTCACAATCCAGGTCTGCTGACTCCCAACTGCTCGCCTGCCTGCCTTCCTGATTGCCCCTAACTGCTTCTGCCTGCCAGCCTGATCACCCCCTAACCAGTCCCCTACCAGCCTGATTGATGCCTAACTGCTCCCCTGGCAGCCTGTTTGCCCCTAACTGCCTTCCCCTGCAGTCCTGGTCCCCCCCAGCTACTCTCCCCTGCAGGCCTGGACCCCCCCCAACTGCCCTCCCCTGCAGGCTTGATCACCTCCAACTGCCCTGCCTAGCAGGCCTAGTCCTTCACAACTGCCCTCCTCTGCTGGCCATCTTGTGGTGGCCATCTTGTATCCACATGACAACAGCCATCTTTGACCACATGGGTGCAGCCATCTTGTGTGTTGGAATGATGGCCAATTTGCATATTACTCTTTTATTAGATAGGATAGAGGCCTGGTGCACAGGTGGGGGTGGGGGCCAGGTTTGCCCTGAAGGGTGTCCCAGATCAGGGTGGGGGTTCCCTTAGGGCGTAGGGTGGCCTGAGTGAGGGGCCTGTGGTAGTTTGCAGGCCAGCCACGCCCCCTGGCGACCCAAGCGGAGGCCCTGGTATCTGGGATTTATTTATCTGTTTTAATTGAAACTTTGTAGCTATGAGCGGAGCCAAGCCTCCTGCCTGCTCTGTGGCTGCAGCCATTTTTGTTGGGATTTATTTATCTTGTATAATTGAAACTTTTTAGCGGAGGCCAAGGCTGGCCAGGGCTGCGGGATCTTGGCTTCCTCTATCGCCAGGGGACATCCCAAGCCTCCTGCTCTCTCCATGGCTGCAGCCATCTTGGTTGGGTTAATTTGCATACTCGCTCCTGATTGGCTGGTGGGCGTGGTTTGTTGGTGTAGGGGAGTGGTGGTTAATTTGCATATTACTCTTTTATTATATAGGATGGTTAAGATGACTCAAGTTAGCAGATAATGCTTAAATAAAAACTAATGATGTGTTAAAGTGCATGAATTACAAAAAAACTGAGCAGACTGAAAATTAAAAATGTCAGGTAGGGTTATAATCAGATATAGGAAGTACAAAGGGGGAAAGTAAGAATTATTTTAAATAACTACATGTAATATTAGGGAAAAGTCAAAGTAAAATGGGCATCAATATCTTAGTTGAACACTAAGTTTTGAACAAACAAACCTATGAATGATTCAGAATACATTCTTTATAAATAAAACATGTATGCCTGGCTGTTTCACTTTTGCCAACAAATAAACAGGTTGACCTGTTTTCACAGAACCTCTAGAACTTAACATTCTGAAAACACTTATCTAAGACAAAATGTCAGTTAGAGATAATCTTTTCCCCTCTCAGTTTCTGTGTAAAAATTATAAAAATGGAAATAAAGGCCATAAAGAGATGCATAATTTGTGAACAGTTTTAAAAGTTTAAACTAGAATCTATACTAATAAAAGGGTAATACGCTAATTAAATGTGACATCTTCTGGACGACCTTCCAGATGTCCTTCCGGACAAGGCCACCATGGCGGGGCCAAGGCAGAGGCAGTTAGGGTGATCAGGCTGGCAGGGGAGATCAGTTAGGGCAGTGGTTGGCAAACTGCGGCTCATGAACCGCAAGTGGCTCATGAGCCGCAGTTTGCCACTCTGTTGACGAATGAGTTTGCAGACCACTGAGTTAAGGTGATCAGGCCGGCAGGGGAGAGCAGTTAGGGGGATCAAGCTTGCAGGGGAGAGCAGTTAGGGGGATCAGCTCCAGGGGAGAGCAGTTATGTCGATCAGGCTGGCAGGGGAGATCAGTTAGGGTGATCAGGCAGGCAGGCAGAGGCAGTTAGGGATGACCAGGCAGGTAGGGGAGCAGTTAGGGGCCCTCAGGCAGGCAGGTTAGTGGTTAGGAGCCAGTGGTCCCAGATTGCAAGAGGGATGTCTGACTGCTGGTTTAGGCCCGATCCCACAGGGTTTATACCAGTAGTCAGACATCCTGAGGCGTCCCGTATCAGAGAAGGTGCAGGCCGGCCTGATGCACCGGGCCTCTAGTCTATAATAATAAAAGGGTAATATACTAATTAGACTGGATGACCTTCCAGATGAAGCTGGGGCTGCAAGGAATTCCCAGGTCCCGGTTGCCTGCCAGCAGCTAGAGGGAAGCCTGGGTCCCAGGTGCCAGAGGGAAGTTGGTGCCGGTAGCCAGGGGAAGGAAGGACTACTCTTGCACGAATTTTGTGCATCAGGCCTCTAGTGTGAAAATAAAACAAAACTAGAAAGGCCATCTAAGTAGTTAATCCCCCTTTTTTTCAGATGCTGAAACTAAGGTCCCAACAGATGAGTTAAAAGTTGCACAGATAGTATGAGATTTAGGATTTTAATTAAAGTGTCTGGATTCCAAGTGTCTTTTACTATATTTAACATTTTCATGTTCTGTGTTTTGTTTGATCATCTGTCCTTTAAATTTTAAGGTCAGAATGGGGCTAGGTAGATGGGAGGGGGAATTACTTTTTTTGTATGGCCGCTTGTCATTAGGAAAGAAAATTTTTCACTGAGCCCCTATTTTTAGTTTTTCATTGTTAACAGGTCCTCTTCAGTTTAATTGGTGCTTTTATATATTCTTTTGTGGAACAATAGTCACAAGTCTGCTGAACACTTCTGATTTTAGAACACAATCTCTACATGAAACATTCAGCAACTTCAATTTACTTTGAAGATCAAAGTTCAAAATACTCATTTATAATTTTTTTAGATAACTGTAGAAAGACATCTATAGAACAAGATATGTGTCATTCAGGTGAGCAGCTGGAAGATGGCAGATGGAAAGAAGGGGCACTCCCCTCCATTTATTCAGTGTGGAATCATCACTGGAATATAAACTATGTGTATAGGACTTATTAACCAAATTATTCAATGGACATGTGCCACTAAATATAAATATAAATATAAATTAAACATCTCTCTATATAAAAGCCTAAGCAACCATCTGACCATTTGGTAGCTATGATGTGCACTGACCACCAAGGCACAAACGCTCAACGCACAGGCATGGAAACATGGAACAGACTGATGAATCTCAGAGGGAAGGGGAAGGGGGAGGGCGGGAAGAGATAACCAAAGATCTTATATGCATACTAGAGGCCCGGTGCATGAAACTCGTGCACGGTGGTGTGGGGGTGTCATTCAGCCCAGCCTGCACCCTCTCACTGGGATTGGACCTAAACGGGTAGTCGGACATACGTCTCACAATCCAGGACTGCTGGCTCCCAACTGCTCGCCTGCCTGCCTGCCTGATTGCCCCTAACTGCTTCTGCCTGCCAGCCTGATCACCCTCTAACCACTCCCCTGCCAGCCTGATTGATGACTAACTGCTCCCCTGGCAGCCTGTTTGCCCCTAACTGCCTTCCCCTGCAGGCCTGGTCACCCCTAACTGCCCTCCCCTGCAGGCCTGGGTCCTCCCCGACTGCCTTTCCCTGCAGACCCAGTCACCCCCAACTTCCCTCCTCTGCTGGCCAGGACACCCCTAACTGCCCTCTCCAGCAGGCTTGATCGCCCCCAACTGCCCTCCCTTGCAGGCCTGGTCTCTCTCAACTGCCCTCCCTTGCAGGCCTCGTCCCTCCCACCTGCCCTCCCCTGCTGGCCATCTTGTGGTGGCCATCTTGTGTCCACATAGGGGCAGTATCTTTGACCACATGGGGGCAGCCATCTTGTGTGTTGGAGTGATGGTTAATCTGTATATTACTCTTTTAGATAGGATAGAGGCCTGGTGTAAGGGATGGGGGCCAGCTGGTTTGCCCTGAAGGGTGATCCGGATCAGGGTGTGGGTTCCCTTGGGGTGTGGGGCGGCCTGGGCGAGGGGCCTGTGGTGGTTTGCAGGCTGGCCACGCCCCCCGGCTATCCAAGGAGAGGCCCTGGGATCTGGGATTCTTTTATCTTCTACAATTGAAACTTTTTAGCCTGGATTGGAGCCAAACCTTCTGCTTGCTCAGTGGTGGCAGCCATTTCTGTTGGGATTTATGTATCTTCTATAATTGAAACTTTGTAGCTTTAAGGAGAGGCCAAAGCAGGCCAGGGCTGCAGAAGCTTGGCTTCCTCCATTGCCATGGGCAACCCTAGCCTCCTGCTCTCTCCAGCTCTATGGCTGCCGCCATTTCTGTTGGGATTTATCTTCTATAGTTGAACCTTTGTAGCATTGAGTGGAGGCCTGGGCCGGCAAGGGCAGGTGGAAAGCTTGGCTTCCTCCATTGCCAGGGAAACCCAAGCCTCCCTCCTGCTCTCTGTGGCTGCAGCCATCTTGGTTGGGTTTATTTGTACATTCCCTCCTCATTGGCCGGTGGGTGTGGCTTGTGGGTGTAGCGGAAGTATGGTCAATTTGCATATTACTCTTTTATTAGATAGGACTAGAGGTCCGGTGCATGGATTCGTGCACCAGTGGGGTTCCTCGGCCTGGCCTGCGAGGATCATGCTGAAACCAGCAGTCCAACATCCCCCAAGCTGTCCCAGATTGTGCGTGGGCACAGGGCCTCTGTTATGTACATATAAAGATAACTATAAAGAGCTGTTACATACACATTGTGTGTATAGATTTGTGGTCTAGTGTCATCTTTTTCAACAACAAAGCAGAACACTAACAATGATTTCACCTTTTAATCTTATTTTAGATGGAGTGTATCAAATCTCCAACCTTTAAAAATGGTAAAAACAAGTGACAGAAAAATGATGTAATAGAAAAAATGTTTAAGATTTGTTTTTGTGATGGGCAAAATAATTAGAGGATATAACTGAATTTAAAATGTCACTGAGTGGTTTATTAGACCTCTGGGAAAGTGATTTGATTTTACTTGCTTCTGCCAGCTCAGTCTCTGTCTTGTAATCCCAGTTCTGACCCTGAATTTCTAATTCAGTTAAGTTCTGACTCCAAAAATATCTTTAAGTATGGAATTCAGTAATAAAACTTTTGTTTTTTAAAGCTTAGAGTATGTTGAGAAAGCTGAAGGACATTTTTCAAACAAGTTTATACTTGTACTAGAGGCCTGGTGCACGGATTTGTGCACCGGTGGGGGTCCCTTGGCCTGGCCTGTGCCCTCTCACAATCTGGGACCCCTCAGGGGATTTAGACTGCCTATTTTGGCCCAATCCCCACAGGCCAGGCCAAGGGACCCCACCAGTGCACAAATCCATGCACCGGGCCTCTAGTATGCATTAACATACTGGTTAATCTCTTCCTGCCCTCCCCCTCCCCCTTCCCTCTGAGATTCATCAGTCTGTTCCATATTTCCATGCCATTGTGTTCAGCATCTGCCCCCTGGTGGTCGGTACACATCATAGCTACTGGTTGAACTGTCGCTTAAGCTTTTATATATATATCACAGCTCAAGTAATAGTTAAACAATGGAAAATACTGATCTTGACTTTAAAATAATTGTGAACCGGCATTTTTGCATAAGCTAACATGTCTTCATTTTTGAAACATTCACAATGATTATTTTTATTTAAAGGCATATCACTATTTAGCAGTTAGTCTGTTACTAAATTATATACATTTGAATTTTACCGAAACCATTTGTATCTGTTTTGACTATAAAGAAAGAAAGATAATGAACATGTACAAAATAGTCATGATACTGGTACCAAAGCAATTATTTTTCGTACTTCTATTGGACATATCCTTTTAAAATCTTAAGATCAGTTGTTTTTCTTGGTACCCTTTGAGCACCTCTTGAGAACTGTGTTTTTTTAATCATGTGTTCAGTTATACCTTGAAAGGAGAAAAGAAGAAAATATTAACTGTCACTTTGCATGGGGATTTTGATATATAGTCAGCCTTCCTTATTTGTGGTATGATATCCATGGATTCAACCATCTGCAGATCAAAAATATCTGAAAAACATTCCCAGATAGTTCTGGAAATCAAAACTTGAAAAATCACACACTGAACACTTCTGAGTCCATGTGAATGGCATCATGTGTAGATACCCTGCTGTAGCACTTTGTGCAAATGCTACATGCAGATACTATGCCATCCTATATACTAAAAGGCTATAATGCAAATCAACCAAATGGCAGAACGACTGGCACTGACCACCAGGAGTCAGACACTCAATGCAGGAGCTGCCCCCTGGGGTCAGTGTGCTCCCAGAAGGGGAGCGCTTCTCAGCCAGAAGCCAGGCTCATGGCTGGAGAGCACAGGAGTGGTGGAGGGAGTCTCTCCCGCCTCCGCGGCAGTCGGACATCCCCCAAGGGCTCCTCGACTGTGAGAGGGCACAGGCCAGGCTGAGGGACTCCCCCGACCCTGAATGCATGAATTTCGTGCACTGGGCCTCTAGTTTTATATAAGTGGCTTAAGCATCCCAGATTTGGGTATCCATGGGGATCCTGAAACCAATCCTCTGTGTGTACCAAAGGACAACTGTATCTCGTTTGGTCTTTAGAATGATTAAGGAAATATGGCCATATCCCCATTTAACAAGCACAGCATCAGCAGTTTAGATTTGCCTATTCATGGCAGAGAATTGGCCAAATGATGTTTGACATCAAGTGTGTCAGAGACCAGTCTGGGCTCTTCCATCACCATGCTAGACATTTTATACTTTCATTTTCAGAACATATTCAAGTGTCTCTTTTTGATACCCTTGGAATCTTGTCAGATGGTAGTCAAAAGAATTAAAAAATGTATTAAAATACCCTTTTTAAAAATTTGGGTTACTTCAATCATTATACTAGGTGAACTGGTTAATAATGGTAGAGTTTGTAATCAAAGAAAACATAATTTCAAGAGAAATATCTAAAGTGCTTTATTCAAAGTAATGTCCATCGCTAGCCACACATTTCCCCCACCTTTCAGGTAATTTGTGGATACCGTTCCAATAGAACTTTTCTTGTTTTGAGGCAAACATTCAGAGACCCAATTTTCCACTTCTTCGTATGTGTTGAAGTGCTGCTCAGACAGTGCGGGTGCCACCCATTGGAACAAGTGGTAATCTGAAGGAGCAAGATCTGGTGAATACCGCGGGTGGGTTAATACTTCCCAGGCAAGATCTTTTAACGTGTTTTTAACTGGTTTTGAAGTGTGTGATGGTGCGTCATCATGAAGCAAAATTACTTTGCCCTGTCTTCTGGCACATTCTGGTCTTTTTAGGATCAAAGCGTGGTTCAAGTTGATTATTTGTTGTTGGTAGTGATCACTATTAATGGTTTCACTTGGCTTTAGAAGCACATAATACACCACACCTTCCTGATCCCACCAAACGCAGAGCATGGTCTTCTTTCCAAAGTGATTTGGCCTTGCAGTCGATGTTGATGGTTGATCTGGATCAACCCATGATTTTGTGCGTTTGGGATTCTCAAAATAAATCCACTTTTCATCGCCAGTCACAATTCGATGCAGAAAAGACTTTCTTCCGTGCTGTTGAAGCAACATTTTACTGATGACTTTTCGGTTTTCCATTTGTCTTTCGTTCAGTTGATGTGGCCCCCATTTTCCTTCCTTTAAATCTTTCCCATTGCTTGTAAACCATCGGAAATTGTTTGCTGAGCAATGTTTAATCTTTCTGCAAATTGTTTTTGAATTTGACACGCATCTTCATCCAATAATGCTTGTAATTGTTGATCTTTAAACTTTTTCGTTTGACCTGGATGTTGTCTTTCACATCGAAATCATCACTTTTAAAGCATTTAACCAGCATTCACAAGTATCTTGAGATGGAGCATGTTCACCATAAGCTTCCCGAAGTATTTAGCAGCATTTTTCTTCAAAATAAAGTAATAAATTAAAATGCTTGACATAAAATTTGATATTTTTAAGCGTAAAAATATCTGTTAACATCTTCAGAAAATTTGACATGACGTTTTGAAGCTTGTAATCAATACAACAAAATAGCATACATATCAAATCGCATATATATCAACATATGTGTAACTCCATCTATTGAAAAAATCTGCATTATGAACCAGTACACCTAGTTTATGAATGCTAGGTACTCTGACAGGTCTTTGGAATACTTAGGCTTATTTAATTGAAAAAGTGGTAAGTTGAAGTGATATGTTACTATGAAGAAGTTCTGTACTGGAAGTGAGAATAGAATGTTATGGGACCAGGGTAAGTGACTCGTGAATGTCCATCTAGAAATCTCCTCTGCTGGACTGAACTCCAGGATAAAGCTGTAATCTTGGGTGCTAGTAACTATAGGAGAAAAGGGAAACTTTGTCCAGCCACTGCTGCATGAAGTCTTCTTGGTTTTCCTTAGGAAGCTTTGAATATTCATCCTAGACTTTTCTGTTGAGAAAGAGCAAAGAATACGAAGGAGGCTTTTGGGGGATCAGTAGATCTGCATTCGATCTGTGGTCCTTGCTTATGAAAGGAAGAGGTTGCTTCTCTATTAACTGCATGTTTTCCTGCCAGAAAAAGAGACTGCTCTGTGCAGTTTGGTATTGAGTAATAGTAAATGTTGAAGCACAGTAGAAGGGGTTAGAATAGATAAGAATTAGATTATCTAAATATTTATTTAACATCTAAAGCTTTACTTAACGGATCCTGTGTTTTGATAAAATATAACCTAAATGCTACTTTTCAGAAAACCATATGAAAGCCAAAAAATAAAAGTATATTAGATCCTTTGTGTAATAAACTGGACTACAAAATTCCCAGTACAGTTTTAAGAAAAAATAGCACTTATTTATTGAAGCTAAGAAGAGAGTTCATAAAATTAAAAATCAATAGTGCATTTTCTTAATCAGCAATAGGATGTAATATTGGTCTCCTAATTGCATGTAGAATTTTTTGCCACTGTCCATTTTGAATAAAAATATGTGTAAATCATAATTGTTTTTGTAATTGGCTAATAAGAAGTTGCCTTGTAAGTTAGAATTTTCTTCTGTACTGAATAAAGGCCTTCTGAAATTTGTGAGGTTGAAATTCTATATTAACTGCAGCATACATAATTTTCAGTTACATTATATTGTATCACCCAGACCTTTCTGAATGGTTTTAATAAGTATTTCCTTAGACATCATTTACTAGGTATATGTCAAGATATATCGAGGACTTTTTGTTAACCTAGTAGAAATAATGTATTTGGATAAAACAGTGGTTGGCAAACCGCAACTCGCGAGCCACATGTGGCTCTTTGGCCCCTTGAGTGTGGCTCTTCCACAAAATACCACGGTCTGGGTGAGTCTATTTTGAAGTGGCGTTAGAAGAAGTTTAAGTTTAAAAATTTGGCTCTCAAAAGAAATTTCAATCATTGTACTGTTGATATTTGGCTCTGTTGACTAATGAGTTTACCGACCACTGTTCTAATGCCACTTCTTCAAAATAGACTTGCCCAGGCCAAAAACCGACTTTTGCGCATGGGCCACGAAGTTTCAATTGCACTGTATGTGTGCGCACGTACATGGTATTTTGTGGAAGAGCCACACACAAGCGGCCAAAGAGCTGCATGTGGCTCGTGAGCTGCAGTTTGCCGACCACTGGGATAAAACCACTATGGCGTCTGACGCAAATAGCAAATAACCAGTCTTCCACTTTCCCCTTAAGAGATATATTTTTTTGGAAAAAGTATATGATTTATTTTTAATTCAAGTATCTAAAATTCAAATAGTAAGCATATCAGTATAAAATGATGTTTTGAATATTTTAGAAGCAACAGCCATCTTTTCAATAGCATTCTTAGAAATAAAGAAAAAAAAAAAAAACCAGCTCAAAGAACCTCTCATGTTTGGGCTCTCCTGATAATTGGATTCTTAGAAAAGTGTAGCTTAATACTAACCACATCTGATTACTTTGTTCACTTTTTAAATATTCATCAGGAAAACTTTATCTGTTTTAGAATATGTCTAACACTCCTGGTTAAAATGCTTTTTATATTTCAAATAAATTGAACTAGCCAGTATAATATTTTTAATACTTAATAGCCAGGATTACATTGGTGGCATTCATTTTTAAAAATACATCATATTAGTTGGTAATTTAAGTTATAATAGGGAATTGAAACAGTGGGTTTTGGAGACAGACATAGATTTCAGTCCTGTCCCTAAATATTTATTGACTCTCTGATCTTGGTCATTAGTTTTGTTTAATAACTTTTAATATAGTATTAATAGTTCACATCGAGAGAAATTATCTCACAGTAGTTTTTATTTGCTCTTATAGATCAGTGCACTGTCACCCGGACATATCTGTTCCTTCACAAGTTCTGGTTCTTCAGTGCTGCGTACTATTTTGGTAACTGGGCCTTCCTTGGGGTAAGTATGGGTATCCTAGGGATGATTTGACCCTTAATGGTCCATTTGTATCACAGTAGTGCCATTGGATTTTAAATTTATTATTTTCTGAATGACTTTAGATTTGAGAAATAACATAGTTCATTGAAATTTACAGGTATTCTTAATCGGATTAATTGCATCCTGTTGTAAAGGGAAGAAATCAGTGATTGAAGGAGTTGATGAAGATGATTCAGACATAAGTGATGATGAGCCCTCTGCCTATTCCATCTGACAGCCTTCTGTCTTAAAGATTTTATAAAACTGACTGCAATATCTCATGCATTTTTGAAGTGTTAGGATGAACTGAATATCTTTCATAAAAAAAGGGAGCATGGCTATTTAAAAAACTATATTTTTTATGTTTTCCGAAGTAACATTGTATCATAGATTAATATTTAAAATTGCTATAATAACACTCTGTAAATATAAAACTACTGGCTTTGTGAGGGTATGTTTGTGGAATTTTTTTCTCTAGTGTATAATAGTGTTAAATTGATAAAAATCATCCAGAATTAATACCCCCTTTTGTCAGTTTTTGAAAACATAATAAATCACTGTGTCTGTGCCTTTGCCTTTGGATCTAAAGCAATGTGAAATTTTAAAGTGTCCATATCTGATTGTCTGAAAATAATATTCACAATATAGCCAATAAATAAATGTTATTCCCCTATGCACCTTGTTTCATGTTTTCTACATTAAATCACCAGTGCCATTCAAATAGATTTCATGTACAGATTTTAAGCTACTTGATGCTCTAAGACCATGGCATTCTAAGGTGTGTTATATTGTTATTGTTCAAATATTAATTCATTACTTATCTTACTAGTGGCCTGGTGCACGAAATTGTGCACAGGAGGGGGGGGCTCCCTCAGCCCAGCCTGCACCCTCTCCAATCGGACATCCCTCTTGCAATCTGGGACTGCTGGCTCCTAACGGCTCACCTGCCTGCCTGGCCTGATCACCCCTAACTGCCTCTGCCTGATTTCCCCTAACCTCTCTGCCTGCCTGCCTGACCGCCACTAACTGCCTCTGCCTCGACCCTCACCACCATGGCTTTGTCCAGAGGGAAGTTGGACATCAGGAAGATGGCCGGTCGACCCAGTCTAATTAGCATATTACCCTTTTATTAGTATAGATAGATTATGTAGGATAGGATTGCTTAAATGGCGGGGTGGGGGGGAAGTCTTTTTCAGCAGGAGGAGATGTTCTTGGCAGACAAAAATACATAATCCCTATATCTGGACTGATAGCCAGCCATATGCACTATACTGCCAAACCAGTCATTAAAAAATGGAACCGCTTTCTTACACCTTACACCAAACAGCTGTTGCCCTTAAAAACCCTCAGCCCCACCTTAGGTTCTACCTTCACAGTTCACCAGATTAGGTTCTGATTGGTTTGTTTCTATGCCAGCGTCAAAAACTCTGCCTCCTAGGCAGCCATTGGTTCCTCACAGTTCACCTAAATTTGTTCTGATGGGTCAGTTTCTATGCCAGGCAGAAGTTCTGCCTTCTAGGCAGCCATCTTGTGAGGGTGTGAGGGTTAATTTGCATATTACCTTTGTATTATATAGGATAAGATGGGGGAAACTATGACTTATATTTGCCTTTAAACTATTAATACTATCCTAAATATATTTTATGGTAATTGAGTATGAGTGCTAGAGGCATAAAATAGCTGTAACACCTCTAGTAGGAAAGGTTACTGTTTTCCCCAGAAACAGCATTCTAGTCACACAATTGTTCCAGAAACTCTTCCTCCGAAAGACTAGTGTTCCACAGAGGTTGGTTTAAGGACAACCTGCATTAGAATTACTTGAAGGGCTACCCTAACTGGTTTGGCTTAGTGGATAGAGTGTTGGCCTGAAAGGTGCCGGGTTCAATTCCCGGTCAAGGGCATGTACGTTGGCTGTGGGCACATCCCCAGTGGGTGGTGTGCAGGAGACAGCTGATCAATGTTTCTCTCATCGATGTTTCTAATTCTCTATCCCTCTCCCTTCCTCTCCATAAAAAATCAATAAAATATATATTTTTAAAAAAGATTACTTGAAGGGCTTGTTGCAAATGGAGATTTCTGGGTCCTACCCTAGATCTGGGGAATTAGAATAGTGAGGGTTAATAGGAATATGCATTTTATCAAAGTTTCTGGACAGAGGCTTTAAACTATTTTTAAAACAGTTTTATTGAAGTATAACTAACATAATAAATGCACATATTTAAAGTATACAGTTTGATAAGTGTATATATACAAACCTCTGAAAGCATGAACACCACCAAGATAATGAACACATCACCCCACAAAGTTTCCTTGTGTTTTTTAAAATATATATATTTTTATTGATTTCAGAGAGGAAAGGAGAGGGAGAGAGAGACAGAAACATCAAAGATGAGAAAGAATCATTGATCAGCTGCCTCCTGCACACCCCCTACTGGGGAGTGAGCCTACAACCCAGACATGTGCCCTGACCCGGAATTGAACTGTGACCTCCTGGTTCATAGGTTGATGCTCTGAGCAATATTGGCCGAACTCGTGCTTCTTTTTTATTATCTTTCTCCTGCCCCTTCCTCACCTCCCACTGCTTTTCAGGTGATCACTGATTTTTCTGTCACTAGATTAGTTTTAACTTTCTAGAATTCCATAAAAAGAATAATATAATGTGCTAATCTTATCATTCTGCTAAATCTCATCATCCTTCTAACCTCATCTCCCTGCTTAACCCCATTGCCCTGCCATTCTCATCATCTGCTACAAAACTATTGCAGGCCCTTGGTGTCCAAGGCTGTCACCAAGAGTTGGGTGTAGAATGGGACAGGGCAACTAAAACACCACACAGCTCGCTGTTCACACTGAAATGCGGCCATTTCTCTTAAATAAATGCTGTCTGGAATGCTGTCTACCTTTGTTTAATTCCCAGTGTTCTGAAAAAAGTTTTCTTTCTCTGTGCTTTCATATGGAGTTTTTTGAAGGATATATATAGAGTGGCCAGATTATTATTACCACCTGACGTTTGTAAGCAAATTAGTCGTACACTGCATTGTATGGGATATGGAAGCTGAAGGTCTTTTTGAACACCTTTGCTGTCTGCAGTTACCAAGATGAAATGTCTCCAATTCGCACAGGAACACAAGGATTGGACAGTCAAGCATTGGGAAAAAGTCACATGGTCCGATGAATCACGTTTCCTGTTGCATCATGCAGATGGCAGAGTGAGAATTTTGCAGAAACAGCATGAAAGTATGCATGAGTACAACCCCTCAAGCTGGTGGGGGCAGTGTTATGGTTTGGGGCATGTTTTCCTGGCATGAATTGGGCCCTTTAATTCGTGTGGAACAAAGTCTGAATAGCACAACATACCTAAGTATCGTTGCTGATCAAGTTCATCCTATTACGTTGATGGTGTATCCCAATGGAGATGGCTTCTTCCAACAAGACAATGCGCCATGCCACGGTGCTCGTATTGTGCAGGAGTGGTTTCAAGAACATGAGGGAGACTTTACCTTACTTAGGTGGTGCCCACAATCACCAGATCTCAATCCAATTGAGCATTTGTGGGACGAAGTTAAAAGAGCCATCAGGTAGCTGGTTCCACAACCATCAACTCTCACAGAACTGGACAGTGCTATTCATCAGGCATGGTGTCAGATTCCTCACATCACCTTTCAACATCTCGTGGAGTCAATGCCAAGAAGAATCGCTGCAGTGTTGAAGGCAAAATGTGGCGCAATTAAGTACTGATGGCGTGGCCATAATAATCTGGCTACTCAGTGTATATTTTTTGTACCAGTTTTACAAATGTCACTTGCTGCAGTCCTTTTAATAATTGAAAGTCATCTTTGAGTGGCTTTACCCTGTCACTTTTTTTTTTTTTCAATATACCCTCATTATAGCAGGGATATTTTGTAGGACAATCCACAAGTGTCATCCATCAAGTTTTAATATTTCTTCTAGGTAATGTTGCTAGGGTTAAAAAATCTGGGTGTCATATGGAAAATCTATTTCCTACCTGGTATACTGGCAATGTTGTTCTGCACTTGGTAAGGAAAATTATCTATATTAATAAAAGGATAATATGCTAATTAGACCAGACATATTCCAGACGACCCTCTGGACATCCTTCCAGACAAAGCTGTGGCTGTGAGAGCTGAGGCGAGCCACCAAGGCTGGGAGGGCCCATTGCAAAGCCCTGGCCAGGTTGGCAGGGCCTCCCTCTGCACAGCATTGATCACAAAGCCCTAGCAGGGTGGGCAGTGATGGGGCTCAACCAGAGGGGTGGGCAGGGCCTCCCTGTGGAGGGGATGAATGGTGGCCCTGCCCACCTCCCTGGGATCTACCATTCATCCTCTTCTGGGGCTCTGGGATCAATGGCAGAGCAGAGGGAGGCCCTGCCAACCTGGCCAGGGCTCTGCAATGGGCCCTCCCAGCCTTGGTAGATCGCCTCGGCTCTCACAGCCACGGCTTTGTCCGGAAGGATGTCTGGAGGGTCGCCTGGAATATGGTCTAATTAGCAAATTAACTTTTTATTAGTATAGATTATCACATCTACAGTATTTAAGGCCTATACATTGTTGTAGGTAGCTACCCTCAAAATTTGTATTTCAACATAAATAGGAGTATTTGCAAGAATAATCCTGAAAATAACCAGTCTACTGATTAGTTTAAGATATCGCATCATATTTTGGCTTTTTTTTATCCTAAAGATTTAGAATTTGCAAAAGATGTAAGGATAGCTATATAATATCAATAAAGTATTTTTAATACATTCTGGATAGTGATAAATCATAAATGATAGCTGAGTTTATTAACTTCAGCAAATTAGGACTCGTGAAAAGCACATATGATGCTTGAAATAAAATACCATTACGTTTCTGAAAAATAACTAGGAATTAACAACCATCTCCCACTTAATTCTTCTCTCCCTTAACTTTTGTGCACATTGCTCTGTTTTGATTCTTTTTATTTTTATTTTAAATCTTTATTGTTGAAAGTATTATACGTGTCCCCTTTTCTTTCCCCATTGACCCCTTATAGCCTGTACACACACCCCACACCCTCCCCGCTCTGCCCCAGGCCTTCATCACCCTATTGTCTGTATCCTTGGGTTATGCCTATATGCATACAAGTTCTTTGATCTTTTCCCACCCACTCACCCTCTGCCTTCCCTCTGAGATGTCACAGTCTGTTCCATGCTTCTATGTCTCTGTATCTGTTTTGTCCATCAGTTTATTTTGTTCATTAGATTCCACATGTAAGTGTGATCATGGGGTACTTGTCTTTCTCTGACTGGCTTATTTCACTTAGCATAATACTCCCCAGGTCCCTCTTTGTCTCTCTAAATACACCTTCACAGCCTTCAGGTCTGGCTTCTTTATGTACCCTTTAATGTTATTCACCAAGATTACATTCCCTGCTGCTCTGATTTTACATGTTCTTTCTGGACAATCTCATATACCCTTGGTTTCCATCTATATTATTCCTTCCTAAGCTCCAAATTTTACTTCCCCTATTAACTAGAAATTACTACTTTAGTTGCAACATGTTGAAAGTTGAACTTTTCACTTTTCTGAGCATACCAAGCCGCCTTCTGTAGTTATTTATTTATTTTTTTTTACACATGGTATCAGCACATACCTGCTTACCTAAACCAAAAGTCAAGGAGACCTTCTTATGTGCTGAGTATGCTTGACTCATCAACCAACCAAGTCATGTTGATTTCTACTTCTTAACTGTCCTTCCATTTGTCCCCTCTTCTCCATTTTTACTGCCACTCATTATGTTATGGACTGAATTGCGTCCCCACAGAATTCTTATGTTGAAGTCCTAACCCCCAGCACCTGAGACTATGACTATACTTGGAGATAGGACTTTAAAAAAGGTAATTACGGTAAAATGAGGCCATTCAGTGGGGCCCTAATCCAATATGCCTGATGCCCTTAGATGAAGAGGAAGAGACATCAGGGATGTGTGTACATAGAGAAAAGACATATTGAAGACACAGCGAGAAGATGGCCCTCAGCAGGGGAAGGAGAAAGCCCTCTGGAAAATCCAACCCTGCCGGCAAATTGATCATGGACTTCTAGCCTCCAGAGCTGTGAGAAAATAAATGTCTGTTGTTTAAGCCATCAGTCCATTGTCTTTTGTTATGGCAGCTCAAGCAGACTAATACACTGGTTCTTAAACGTCCTCACTGGACCTCTGTCAAGTCCCAAGTCTTCCCTCAGTGATGAAAATCCAAACCAGAGTATTTCGTTCCTTTGCTGTGACAAGCTTTCAGTTACTTCAGAATGAAATCTGTAAGCCGTCACATCATGTATAACGTCTTTCTGCTGTGTTTCTTACCTGACTATCCAGCTTTCTCTGCTATCTTCACACTGCTTATATGAGCCAAACTAACAAATGTCTCATCATTATCCAAATGGCTCTGATTTTTCATATCCCCACCCTGCTGGACTGTTCCTTCTGCTTATGATCCTCTGCCCTTACTTTTGTCTCCTAAGAAAACCTTTTTTTCTCCAGATCACAACCTTTACATGATCTCCTCAGATACTGCGCCTCTAACTCTCCCAGGCAAAGCTAGGTGCTCTATCCTGCTCATTGGGCACCCTATACAGTGTTGTGATTTATGGCTTTCTTTTCTGCCTCCTTTCATGCCTGCAAGTCCTTGAACACATCTGTTTCTTCCCTTCATCCCTGGTGCCCAGTATAGCTCCTTGTACATGGAAGGCCCTCAGTTGACAGGGGAATTTGTTAGTTAGATGCTTTAAGTCTGAATACATGGTTTACGCCTATATAAACTGCATTTAGATGAAAGGGAATGTGTACTTAGCCTGTTTTAAGATTTATTTTGCTACCTAGACATTTAGAAGCATTACCATATTTGTCTTGAATACTGCATGTACACTTCATTACTTCTAGGAATGATTGTTTTTGTCAGACCAACCTCTTAGGCTTTCATTTTGCCTCTTGTATTTTTAAAATATATATATATATATGTTCTTCTTAGATTTAAACATTAGTTTTCTGCCCATTTAGAAGTTTTCTTTTATTATAACCAAGTTTTGTTTGTTTTTTCCTTCATGGTCATAATGTTTTATTTTCATGAAGCTGATTTAAGTGTTGTGACTTCCATTAATGAAAAACATATTTCCTTTGAAGTCCTCTAAAATACCTAATTTAGAGATCATTCATAGTTATGGCTTTTCAAAAGGTCAAGGCCCTCACGTTACATGCAAACTGCAAACAGTGATTAATTTCTTCAGCTATGCAGCAAGGTACTGGCAAAAAGGAGGATCCTGGAACTGACTTCTGTCTTAGTGCCACTACACCAAAGAAAATGCAGATGCATATTGCATTGGAAAAAAAAGAAGAAGAAGAAAGGATAAGCAAAGCAGGAGCTCCAGGAAAACAAGCAGCCATGCAAGAAAAGAATGTCTTCAGGGTGTACTACTGAGTTCTTCAGTACATATATAGTTACAGTATATGCGCTGTCTTAGAATTAATCCATAGAACACAGTACACATTGATTATAGCACTGAATGCAATTATCAGCCTTAACAATGTAAAGACAGTTGATAGAAATTGGATGATTGGAGTGGGTGGAAGACAAGGGGAATAGGGTATGAGTAGCCTCACTTTATGTGGGATAGATGAGGGAAGTGGTGAAGAGAGAAATCAAGAGATTCTGTCTCTGGTAGAGGAAGCAAAGTAAAAGGTATGAGCATATTAAAGTTATGAAATTAAAGATAACACAATATCAAAAATAGTAATACAACCGTGTTGGGAGATGGCAGAAGGGGAGAGCCAAGGGGAAACTGTCAATCAAACAAAATTACAATAAATCATTAGGTATTTAAAATGGATACACTTAGAAATAGCAATATGTTAAAACTAGTGGCCTGGTGCATAAAATTTGTGCATGGGCGGGGGGCGGGGGGGGCGGTTCCCTCAGCCTGGCCTGCACCCTCTCCAATCTGGGACCCCTCGGGGATGTCCGACTGATGGTTTAGGCCCAGTCTCTGTGGGATCAGGTCTAAACCAGCAGTCAGACATCCCTCTCGCAATCTGGGACCGCTGGCTCCTAACCGCTCACCTGCCTGCCTGCCTGCCTGTCTGATTGTCTCTAACCACTCTGCATGCTGGCCTGCTCATCCCCAACTGCCTCCCCTGCTGTTCTTCTTGCCCCAAACTGCCCCCCTTGCCAGCCTGATCACCCCCAACTGTCCCCCCTTGCTGGCCTGCTCGCCCCCAACTGCCCCCTTTGCTGGCCTACTTGCCCCAACTGCCCCCCCAGCCAGCCTGATCACCCCCAACTGCCTTCCCCACTGGCCTGCTTGCCCCCAGTTGCCTCCCCGCCAGCCTGATCACCCCCAACTGCCCCTCCTGCAGCCTGCTCACCCTCAATTGCCCCCCCCCCCGTAGGCCTGATCACCCCCAACTTCCCTCCCCTCCTGGCCTGATTGCCCCTAACCGCCTCTGCCTCAGCCCTGCCACTATGGCTTTGTCTGGAAGGTCTCCCAATCTAATTAGCATATTACCCTTTTATTACTATAGATGTAAGAGATATTAAAGATGCAAAGATCGGCATATCATTTAAAGGGGAAATTTTATCAGAAGATGAAATAATTGCAATTATATGTAAATATGTCTGAATTTCCTGGCAACCAAGACAAAGGGGAGACTGAAGGATCATGAAATTTTTACATTTGATAAAAGGAAGCACTCAAGTGTTTTTTTCTGGCATTAAAATTTAGAAGAAAGTTACATTGTGAATTCTTATGAAAAGAATGTTAACAATGAACAAAGGTCTTTGCTAAAATTTAAATAGGAAGGCATATGCAAGGAGACAGAATCTGGATCTCCAGGGGAAGTCAGGTTGGCTTCAGAGAAGCCTCAAAGTGAATTAGCTTTGTGTGTACGTAATTTATTCATTCCACTCAGCAAACACTGGGGCTCCTACATATTCCAGGCATTAGATCACAGATACTGATTTCCTAGGTTTGAAGAAGGCAGTCCCTGTTCTTTCAGAACTTGGTCTAGGAATTTGTAGCTGAGTGGCCCTTGGCAGTAATTGATCCTTATTGATATCTACTAAGATTATATGTGTGTGATATAATGAATACATAAAAAATCACTTTATCCAGTTGGAGTTACCATAGAAAATATTCCAATAACTGGAATGCTTACATCCAAACAACAACACATCTTCTCTTGGTAGATGAACATGGAATTGACATGAAATGAATAGTTGGGTAAAATATTTTAGTCATTTGCTGATGCTTGATTAAGTAACCACTTTTCTTTAGCAGAGACCACCTCCCAAGTGGCCAGATTGAGTTGTATTTCCGAGATACACATTGACGGTATTGAACTGAATCCTAACTAACACATTATTTTACTCAATTTATACATATAGATTACATTCTGGTTCTAGCACACCCCCTCTATCTATCTATCTATCTATCTATCTATCTATCTATCTACTTACCTACCTATCGATCATCTGTCTCTCCTCCCTCCCTTTCTTCACAAACACGTTTTGACTTAACAAGTTTTATTTGAGAAGTACCTTATTTCCCTTATCAGCAAGTTCTCAGAAAGCACTTCTAGAACTACTTGTAATCTTAAACTGACTTCACATGGAATGTGAAAACTTCCTTTTCAGAACAAAGCCAATATTAAGTCATAACTTAAGGATAACATTCTGGGGAGAACTAAGCTAGTATGGTCAGGTATATACCTTTCTGCATGGTTTTCCCATAGATTCACACCTGCTTCAGCTCTGCAATGAAGCTGGTGGATGGTACCAAATCTAGATTGAGCTCTGGCAAATACGTATGTAAAGCAATGTCTTCTGTTGTCTATAGAAGTATATTTTTAAAACCTTTTATTTATTTACTAGAGGCCCAGTGCATGGATTCTTGCATCAGTGAGTTCCCTTGCCTGGCCTGCAGGGATCAGGCCAAAACCGGCCCAGTGCACAGATTCGTCCTGGGCATGTCCAGCCTGTCTCACCCAGTCCCGATCAGGGCTATCTCGCCCAGTCCTGAGCTGGCCAGGTAGGGACCACAGGAGGTTGGCTGGCCAGGGATTGACCACAGGAGGGCTCCAGGGCATGTCTGGCTCATCTCGCCCAGTTCTGATCCATCGGCTGGATCCCAGCAGCAAGCTAACCTACCAGTCAGAACATCTCCCCGCTGGTGGTCAGTGTGTGTTATAATAGTGACTGGTCAACAGTCAAATGAATGGTCGGACACTTAGCATAATAAGCTTTTATTATATACTAGAGGCCTGATGCACAAAGATTCGTGCAAGAATAGGTCTTCCTTCCCCTGGCCGCCTGCACCACCTTCGCTCCAGCCAGAGCCACCTTCTGCCTCTTGCCTTGTTGCGTCAATTTGCATAGTCCCCTTCTTATTGGCTGTGGGTGCTGCCATCTTTATTGTGGAGTTATGGTCAATTTGCATATTCTGTCTTTATTATATAGGACTAGAGGCCCAGTGTATAATATTTGTGTGGGGGGGTGGGGTGGGGGGAGTGTTTCTTCAGCCCGGCCTGAACCCTCTCCAATCCGGGACCCCTCGGGGGATGTCCAACTGCCATTTTAGGCCTTGTGGGGTCTGGCCTAAACCAGCAGTCAGGCATCCCTCTCACAATCCAGGACTGCTGGCTCCTAACTGCTCACCTGCCTGCCAGCCTGATCCCCCTTACTGCTCTCCCTGCCGGCCTGATCCCCCTAACTGTTCTCCCCTGCTGGCCTGATCGCCTCTAACTGCCTCTGCCTTGGCTCCGCCACCATGGCTTTGTCTGGAAGGATGTCCGGAAGGTCTTGTGGAAGATGTTCAGTCTAATTAGCATGTTACCTTTTTATTAGTATAGAGGATTTGAGAGAGAGGGAGAGAGAAACATTGACCTGCTGTACGACCCATTCATGCACCTCAGTTGACTCCTGTATTAGTAAGTGCCCTAATGAGGGATCAAACCCATAACCTTGGCATATCGGGACCATGCTCTAACCAATTGAGCTACCCAGCCAGGGAAGAAGAAGTACATTTTTGATAGCAGATGAGCATATAACAAAGTTAAAACTTGGAGAGATTAGAGGGCACTTAGAGCTGCCTCATTTCTCCATCAAGAACTGGGGTATTTCTATTTAGATAGCAAGTATATCTAAAATAAATGATTGCTTTACTTGTACCAAGTTCATTCAATGACTATCCAATTAGTGGTTACCATCTGCCAGAAACTGTTTTGGACCTTAATTTAATACTTAGTGAAAAGTTCTATCAAGTCTGATAATATCTGATGTCCTTATCAGTTCCAGTTTCACTTTCTGCTATATTTATCTGAAGCTTTTTAAAGAACATGGGCTTGTATATGTAAATATTTATACACACACAAACTCTTAACTGATATGAGAAGACAAGTCTTCCCAGTAAGAGTAACTTAAGAATAGTTCAGGTTATTCCCAATGTATACAATAACTCAAATGCTGACAGAACTGTAAGTCTGAAAATCCTTCTCTAATGGAGGGATTTAGTGATGCATTACCTTGAACCAATATTTGAGCACCTAGTATGAACCAGAAATTGCTATGAACTGAAGACACTTAAATGACAATAAAACAAAAGGTGCCTACTCTCAAGTTTAGAAACCATGGGGCAAATAAATTAAAAATAATAAATTGTAGCCCTAGCTGGTTTGGCTCAGTGGATAGAGTGTTGGCCTGTGGACTAAAGGGTCCCAGATTCAATTCCTGGTCAAGGGCACATGCCCAGGTTGCAGGCTTGATCCCTAGTGGGGGCATGCAGGAGGCAGCCAGTTAATGATTCTCTCTCATCATTGATATTTCTATCTCTCCCTCTCCCTTCCTCTGAAATCAGTAAAAATATATACTTAAAATAATCCTATCTAATAAAGAGGTAATATGCTAATTGACCCTCATACCATCACAAAGATGGCAGCACCCACAGCCAATAATGAGGGAATATGCTAATTGACTGCCCCACCTTCAAAGATGGTGGCGCCCACAGCCAATAAAAAGGGAATATGCTAGTTGACTGCCTCGCCCTCAAAGATGGCAGTGCCCACTGCCAATAAAAAAAGAAATATGCTAATTGACTGCCACACCCTCAAAGATGGCAGCTCCCACAGCCACAAGATGGTGGCACGCAGTCGCCTCAGACCCACCAGCCTGCCTCTGGAGTCCCCCAGTCACCTCAGTCCCCCAGCCACCCAGGGCTGGCCCAAGGCTCAGGCAAGCCTCGGATGGCAGCTGCCCAGTTGCTCAGGGCCGCCCGAGGCTCAGGTAACCAGGGCTGGCCAAGGCTTGTGTTGCTGGCAGTGGCAGCAGCAGAGGTGTGATGGAGCATTGCCTTCCCCTGATCGCTGGATCACCTCCCACCTCTGAGGGCTCCCAGACTGTGAGAGGGGGCAGGCCGGACTGAGGCATCTCCCCTCCAGTGAATGAATTTTTATGCACCGGGCCTCTAGTGATAATAATAAATTATAGTGTAACAAATGCTATAAAGAAGTATTACAGAATGCACTGAAGCTAAGAGTATATGTTCTTAAGCTTAGGGAAGGATTAAGACAAGATAAGCAAATGTTGATCCAATTACAGGTAATAAATTGTCTAAGCAAGAAACAGGCTTCTGTTTAAGTGATTCTACAATGGTCTTAGGCAGTAGCAAGGAGGTAATGGTGGGTGGAGTCCTGAAGAGGCTGTGTGGATGGGAAGCAGGGCTGCATCAGAGGAGAGATGGACCAGCAACCCAGCAGCAGAAAGGGTAGGGCTTGCCTCAGCAGTAACAACATGTGGTACTCTGTATCCAAATTTCCCCCTCAGAATTAGACTCAACACTGGAAAAAAGAAGGGAACCCCACACTGACTAACTTCTAGCTCCCAAGTAGAATGAGAAATAGAAATTAAGTTGTTATAGAAATAAGTTTATTTCAACAATTTATGAAAATTTTATATTCTTGTATGCCTGAGTTCACACAATGATATTTTCACCCGCCAAAGCTAAGTACAGGTAGTTACACCAGCAAACATTTTTATTCCGCTGCCATTTAATTGTCCATTGTTCTGTAAGTTAGTTCCTTCACTAGTGGAATGGAGAAAACAATCTAGTTACGTTAAGAAAGTAAAAGCTCAAATAGTACCTGCCATTTCAGTGTTTGGTTAATTCAGGGGTTGACAAACTTTTCCTACAAAGGGCCAAATGGTAGCTATTCGGGGCTTTGCAGGGCCACACAAAGGGCTCTGTCATACATTCTTTTTTAGATTTCCTTTCACTACCCTTAAAAAAATAAAACACATTCTTTGCCTGGATTTGACCTGTAGTTTGCCAACCCCTGAATTAATCATTTTGTTTAAGGTAGTTTTGCCCAACAAAGCTTGGCTAATGACATAAAAAATATGAATTACAGAAGGGAGACTTTTAACCTATCTGAAAAAAGAAACTTTTCAAATGTTTTTTATCATGCTGTTTCATGGTTTTATAATGATTAAACTTAACTTTTATTTTGAGGTTAAAGTTGATATGAATTCACACATTTCAGAAGTTGTGACTGACCCAGAGAGATAATGAGCAGAATATGCAGTGATCTCCGAATTTATGTGGCCAGGGATTTATTGTCCCTTATCTTCTCATATGGAGCACAGCTGGAGCAATGATGGACACAATTATCTCAAAGGTAACTTCCACTAAATAACATGTGTCTCCTGTTTCTCTCTTTTGGTCAAAGAGAATTATAAATGTGACTTCAGGGTTGATAATTGTGAGCACTAGTGATTTTTCTGTGTCACAGTTTCCTCCATTGTAAAATTGTGATGATAATCCTATGCCCTTTATGGGATTATTGGAGGCATTTAGTTAGTATAAAGTGCTCAGTGTAGTGCTTCTTACATGGTAAACCCTAAATATTTATTAGTCATTATTGTTATTTCTAAGATGCTTTCCTTTATTTCATGGTGCTCTCTAATCATCAGGGCTCCAAACACTTCATATTTAAGAAATATTCCTGTACTTCAACATTTAGCTTAAGTACCTAATAGCTTCAAAACAATCATTATGAGAGCTGAGAGTGTAAGAAATCCTGGAGAGTAAATATTTTTGAGACTTAAAAAAACTTTTGTAATGTAAATCATCACTATTAATGTCTCCATTTTTTTCTGTTTAGATATCTTATTTTCTATACATTTTATTTCAAAACTCCACATAATGAAATGCAAGAATAAAATCCCAATTATTTCAAGCATAGAAGCAGTTGAGTTGTAGTTGGAGCACTAGTTATGAAGCACAGCCATTGTGTTCCACCTTCTTCACATTGCTCTCTTGCTGGGTTGCTTTGAAAAGACTGCAGTATAATCTTTGTCTCTGAGGTTTTTGTTTTTCTGTTTATTTAAATGTGCAGAGTGAATAATTTCTCTTCAGTTCCTCATGGGAACATTGTGAATTCAAAAAGTTACATTTGTAAATTTATTTTTTCTTTAGGAGTGAATAAAAAAGGGTGTACACGAACCATCATTGCAGAGTACAGAAACAAAGTAAAATTAAATGAAAAATTTGCTGTCACTTTAGAGGCTGGAATTTGCAATTCATTACATAAGCTTCTGTTTCCTCACACACTCACACTTTCAACAAGCTTGCTTCTGTCAACAGTGTGGTAAAAGCAGAGAGAGGGCAGACTTGGGTCAAAATCCAAAGTGAGTTGCTTAGTAGCTGTGTGAAGTTAGGCAAGTCATTTTACCTTTATAAGCCTGTTTCTTCATCTGTAACCTGGGTGCACAGTGCCTACTTTGTTGAGTTACCTAAAGGATTAACAACACTCAGAATAGAGTAGGCACTTGGCCAGCACCACAAGGACCACTACACATACCTACATCTTAGGAAGGCACTGGGTCCTAAACCTGGAATGAATGCTTTTGGAGGGGCATGTGTTCTCCAGTTGGCCCAACAGCATTTGCTCCAAGCGGCTTTGGCTTTTGAGTTTGCTCCTGGGCTCTGGGTTCTGTCCCCAGAGTTCAAATGAATAAACTTCCTAAAGGAGTAAACCAAAAAACACTGATTTCTATCCCTGTTCATTTAGTAATATTTCCTGTGTGGTGACTGAATAGAAGCAGAGAGCTAGCTACAAAGATGCATAAAACATAGCCACTGTCCAGAGAGCTTTTCCATTCAATGATATTCTTTTTCGCCCCTGAAAATTAGAATTAAAGTTACATAGTATATTATGACCAGGGCAAATAAGTATGGCAAAATTTAAAGTCATGTAAATACCAAACTATAATGCATTAATTTTCTGTGTTGCCTTTAACTCTTTCAAGTCTTAATCCTTCCCTTTTTCTCCTAAAGCTTTCAAAATAGAACCTCTACTTCTTGATCTTTGCTACCTCAGGCATCAATTTTCAGTGTAAAAAATAGAGTTTCACACTATCAAAGATTAAACACCTTGGGAGCCGATCTCAACCAGGTCACTGTCTGTTATCTCAGCCTCTCCCTATCTAGTGGTTGAAGTAATTTCCTCAGAGGATTTTGTGCTTCTCTCTTTCAAAACTATTTTTCTCTTTCTTTGATTTGACAGAATAAGAAGAAATTTCAACTATTTGGGCTCCACATTTCCCAGCATGACTGCTTTTCTACTCAGTAAAAGTGATTTCTCACCATTTATAAGTCACAATCTACTCTATCTCCTCAATTTCTTTATACCCATTGCAAATTTTTGCCTTGATACAGGTTTGTTCATATGTAAAAGGGCCATAGTTTCCCCAATATAGAGTAAAACAACATTGAAAAATGCATCTAAACAGCTCAATACAATTTATTTTATTATTTTTTAAAAAATATTTTTATTGATTTCAGAGAGGAAGTGAGAGAAAGATAGAAACATCAATGATGAGAGAGAGTATCATTGATTGGCTCCTCCTGCATGCCCCACACTTGGGATGGAGACTGAAGTCTAGGCATGTGCTCTAACTGGGAATTGAACCATGATATCCTGGTTCTCAGGTCAACTCTCAACTACTGAGCCACACCAGCCAGGCAGGTCAATACATTTTAAACCTAGATATGAATTTGTCCCCCTACCATAAATTTTTAAATGAAGTCACCTAAAACCAAACAAAAAATGGGGTTTTCTCTCACTACAAAAAGTCAGCAACTTCAGTTATACTGACCATTCAGTATGGCCTGCCTTAGCCTCCGCTCAAGGCTACAAAGTTTCAATTATAGAAGATAAATAAATCCCAACAGGCAGGTGAGCAGTTGGGAGCCAGCAGTCCTGGATTGTGAGAGGGATGTCCGACTGCCCATGTAGGCCCGATCCCACTAAATGGGCAGTCGGACATCCTTCTCACAATTCGGGACTTCTGGCTCCCAACTGCTCACCTGCTTGCGTTCCTGATTGCCCCTAACTGCTTCTGCCTGCCAGCCTGATCACCCCCTAACCACTCCCCTGCCAGCCTGATTGATGCCTAACTGCTTCCCTGGCAGCCTGTTTCCCCCTAACTGCCTTCCCCTGCAGGCCTGGACACCCCTAACTGCCCTCTCCTACTGGCCTGATTGCCCACAACTGCCCTCCCTTCCAGACCTGGTTCCTCCCAACTGCCCTCCTCTGCTGGCCATCTTGTGGTGGCCATCTTGTGTTCACATGGGGGCAGGATCTTTGACCACATGGGGGCAGCCATCTTGTGTGTTGGAGTGTTGGTCAATCTGCATATTACTCTTTTATTAGATAGGATAGAGGCCTGGTGCGTGGGTGGGGGCCAGCTGGTTTGCCCTGAAGGATGTCCCGGATCAGGGTGGAGGTTCCCTTGGGGTGTGGGGTGGCCTGGGTGAGGGGCCTGTGGTGGTTTGCAGGTTGGCCACGCCCCCCGGCGACCCAAGCAGAGGCCCTGGGATCTGGGATTTATTTATCTTCTACAATTGAAACTTTGTAGCCTGGAGTGGAGTCCTGGACCAGCAAGGGCAGGTGGAAAGCTTGGCTTCCTCCATTGCCAGGGAAACCCAAGCTTCCCTCCTACTCTCTATGGCTGCAGCCATCTTGGTTGAGTTTATTTGCATATTCCCTCCTGATTGGCTGGTGGGCATGGCTGGTGGGTGTGGCTTGTGGGTGTAGTGGAGGTATGGTCACTTTGCATACTACTCTTTTATTAGATAGGAAAAGCCCAAGCGACTGAATGACTATACGACTGGTCAACCAGTCACTGTGATGTGCACTGACCACCAGGGGGCAGATGCTCAATTCAGGAGCTGCCTCCTGGTGGTCAGTGCACTCCCACAGGCAACTCCCCCCCTCCCCCCAGCCATCTGTCCCCAATCAGCCCCGGGCCCTGATCAGGGTGGGAGACAGCCCCAATTGGCCCCGATCACTGGCCAGTCTGAGGGACCCCACCCATGCATGAATTCGTTCACTGGGCCTCTAGTTTTTAATAATAAGAGGAGTAACTATACCTTCTCCTCAGACCTGGTTTTTGCTTAGTTCTCCATCTCAGTCTCCATCTTTCTCATTTCCCACCCTCTCTCAGCATTTTATTCCCACTGCTTGTTTGCTGCTGCTCAGAATGTTTGCTTGACCCCCTCTGCACCTAGGCTTTACCAGAAATCCCCAGAGAAGTGTCCCAACCTGCAAGGCATGGATTCGAGAGGCTGGCAGACCCTGGGCTCGCATTCTGCTCAGTCCCTTATTAATTCGGTGAACCGGGCGGCTTGCTGTGAGAATTAGCAAGAGTATATGTAAAGTGCCTAGCGTGACACCTGGCTTTTAGTAGGCATTCAATAAAAAGTAGTTGCTATTATCTTACACACCAGTGTTTCTGAAAACAACTAAATCCACCCAACCACCTCTCTGCCTTGGTAGTTGGAATAATGGCTTGCTAATTGATTTCATCCAACCATCATTCCCTTGTTGCCCCACCCCCCTGGATAACAGTCATGACTGTGGGGTATGTTTCGGCATTTAGGCACCGCAGATGTTTTCTGTTAAAAGAAACTTTTGCAATTGTTTCAAGAGTTATATAATTTTTAATACTATAGGACCTTACTTGGGCAGTCTCTTGTTGAACCTTCAATTAACAGATACTGAGGAGGTAATTGATCTGTGGCTATGTTAACATTGTAGCATAAATCTTTCTTTACATTTACAGCAGTGTTCCTATGACATTTTTTGCCTGAAAGCAGCAATTATTACAAGGACTCATGGTGACTAACCAATTGCAAGGCTCTTGCAATCAGAAGCATGTTGTGAACTTTTACTGTGTGCCAGACTCCAGGCAGTGCTGAAATTACAAAGACAAATACTACCTGAAAGACAGAATCCTTTCACACCTTCAAGGAAGTCACATTTCATACCTGGGCTGACTCATGAGCTCTCTGAAAAGCACAGATAGTCTGCCTCTAGATGACAAGAGTGTGTGAGGCCGATAAATCAACAGCCCCTGGGCCAAGGCTCCTGTCCACCTTTGGGTGGTAATGTTAGACATGGTTTCCGAAATCCTTCAGCATCTCCTTAAGTAATTTATGACCTATGCTCCAAAAAAGTTTTTTATCTGATTATGAGCCACTTGATCTGTAACAGTGTTTCCAACAACTAATGGGCTTCTGAAGCCTACCTTGTGAAGCATGTGTACATGCTTCTGTTTACAGTCTTTTTAAAAAATATATATTTATTTTATTTTTACAGAGAAGAAGGGAGAGGGATAGTTAGTGAGTTACAAACATTGATCAGCTGCCTCCTGCACCCCCCCTTCTGGGGATGTGCCCATAACCAAAGTACATGCCCTTGACCGGGATCGAACCAGGGACCTTTCAGTCCACAGGCTGACGCTCTATCCACTCTGCCAAACCAGCTACGGTGGGGATTTTTACAAATAAATTAAACTTGAGAATTTCTTTAAAGTCAAAAAGCTTTAGGTAAACAACCTGTCAAAAGTAAAGGATTAGGAAAAATGAATGCTTGGCTTTCGTTTGTGATGTTAGAATTTCAAAAATAATATTTACAAGGGATAAATAGGTTCTTTCATACCAGAGAGAAACATGCTGCTCAGTTCATTTCCCTGCAAAAATTATGAACAGTGCTGTGACCTTGGTGTTCCTCTCTCTTATGTTCCTCAAGTCCTCAAGTGATTGGGGTTCAGTGTAGGTTGTGCTTTATTATAAAAGATGCTAAAAATATTAATCAAATCTACTTTTCAAAAACATACTTTTTACCTAAGCGTTCAATCTTGTATTTCCATTTTTATTAAGACTCAGAATCAACATTTTGAAAAGGAAAGCATTTTCAGTTAAAGGTGAAAAAAGGGTCAATGGGGAAAATATACTTTAGTTCTCAGAAATTCATTGTGGACACAACTTTTTTGAAGTTTATTTTAAGCTGTTCAGGAAGATACATCTAGTCTACATATCAGAATCAGGTTTATGCTTTTGACTTAAAAAATAAGTAATAAACTATTGCCTGGCTGGCGTGGCTAAGTGGTTGAGTGTCAACCTCCACACTGCCCCAGCCGCTCCAGGCTTCTGGGCAGTGTGGGAAGGCAGAAAGGCAGCTCCAGGCTGGAGCAAAAAGGCCGCTCTGGCCATAGTGAAGGTGGTGCTGGCAGCCAGGGTAAGGAAGGCCCATTCTTGCACGAATCTTCATGCATTGGGCCTCTGGTGTGTGTGTGTGTATATATACACTGAGTGGCCAGATTACTATGATCTCTGAACGCTTAATAATCTGGCCACTCAGTGTATATCCAATATAATAAAAGATTAATATGCAAATTGTCCCCTCCACCAGGAGTTCGACCAGCAGGCAGGCAGGCCAACTGCACATGTCTCCTCCCCCTGGCCAGGCTGGCTGGACCCCATCCATGCATGAATTCATGCACTGGGCATGAATATATATATATAAAATATTACACACATATATATATATTTATACCGAGTGGCCAGATTATTATGCATTCAGAGATCATAATAATCTGGCCACTCAGTGTGTGTGTGTGTGTGTGTGTGTGTATGTGTGTGTGTATGTGTGTGTGTGTGTGTGTGTGTGTGTGTGTGTGTGTGTATAGTCTTAAAATCTTGCCAACTTGGATAATAGTTTTTCAAGGCCAATTTTTTGTGTCCTTAATTTTGAAAAAATGTAAAGTTTGGTTGACATGGTGAAATTTGTTATTTTTATGTTGAAATTAATTTCTATGATTTTTGTCACTTTACCTTTAAATTTTTACCTTTTATATATGGACTTTGTGAAGTTTTTATTATTAACAACTAAGTCACATTTACAAGGCAGCCTTTTTGGTACTTTTTTGGTTCTCTAGCTTTGTGTTTCTCAAAGTTTGGTTTCCAGACCAGAAGCCTCAGCATCATAAGAAAAACACTGAGAGAAGGAAACTCTAAAGGAGACAATTTATCCCGATGGCATCCCAAAAGGACTCCCATACTACTCAGGTTTCTAGAACAGTCTTTCCCTTGTTGCTTCTATCCCCTCCAGCTCTCTGTTTTTGCTCTGTGTTTTGGGCTATTTTTTATTTTTCAGACTGATAAACCTATTCCTAGCTATGACTATTTTCTATTTTTAGTTTGTCTATTGAAATGTTAAATTATTTTATTATCCATGTGTTATACAATACTTATATATTTAATTAAATTATTATATATTAAAGTTTAAATGATGATTTGGTAAATATATTAAAATCACTTAAAAAGGTGCTCACTTTAGCCACACATGTGTTATCATTTAATTAAATTATATATACATAGTTTTTCCCGAAATCTACTTTTGTGGATTACCTATTTAAGATTTATTTTCAATTCTTTTACCTTTTCTTCCTCAAAGGGAATGCTTTGTTCTTGATAATGAGTTTGGCCTTTTTTGGGGGGAGGGTGGGTATTATATAATCCCCTTAGGAATATTCTGACTTTGCTTTGTTTCTTTGCTCATGTTATGTTCATTCAATATTCAGGTTATTCTGGACTCTCCATCACTGTCAGCAGTGAATGTCTGTTCTTGTGGGTCAGTGGTGAAGGAACTGACCAGTTATTGCCAAATCTGGGAGAGAGGGATTCTCTGCCAACAGGGACAGGGAAGGAGGCAGTTAAGGCCACCATGCAGTTTCTGCTCTCAGATCCCTTCAACAAAGGCTGTTAAGATGTGCCAAGCCCTCATAGGATCAAAGGTAACAAGCAAGCAAATGAAGCCCACACTGCGTCCTGTGCCCCTCCAAGAACCACAGAAACAGCGGCATGCCCCAGTCCTGGAGGAAAGATAAGGCCTCTGAGCCATCTGTGGTACATCAGCTGCCTTAGGCAGCAAGGATAATAATCCGTGTGCCTGCCTTTTCTACTAGGGATCATGCCCCAAGATGTACCTGCAAACTGCTACCAGTTTGACTGCCCTGCTTGTTTGAGCCCGCCAGATAAGAAATGGAAGGAAGATATGGTCAAGTCAAGAGCCCTATGAGATAATTTTATTAATTGTAACATCTCTTTTAGCAGATTACTTTCTATTTCTTACTATGCAAACATATAATCTATCTGTAGCAATATTTTTGCTCCTTTTTATGAACAAGGTGTAAGCCATTTATTTCTTTTCCAAAACAACTCTGGATATTAGTCCTATATAATTTAACTTGAATTCAAGCTTGGGTTCCAACTTAACCAGGTAATTACATTATGAAGAAAATGGAGTCTAACTGTGCAGAAGCCAGCAGGCTGTCAGTCTCCTGATCAAGACCCCTGGAGGAAGCAGGCTTTCTGGTCTCTTGTGCTCTTTCAGGCTGCAGGCCATGGAGCACCCAGGCCACCATGTCAGCTCTCCTTGGTCTCCTCAGGGCCAGAGGTGGTGTCCACATGCTCACTCAATGTTGCTGTTGACCTTTCACCTGGGCTTCGTAACAACCTGGTTACGATCCTCAACCTGAGGCTTTCTGGCGCAGGTCTCCAGGTGCTGACCCAACCCCGGGGTGAACCTTACACCATTTATTTCCACACAAGCAACACCTTAAAGCAGTCTTTTTGGCTGCTTAAAAGCTAGTTCTTCAGGTATAATTCTCTGTTCTGACCTTGATTGATCCAGAGGAGGAAAATGTCTCTCTGAATTTTCATTTTCTATCCAATATAACACTCTTTTCAAATTGTATGTTTGCAAAATTATTTTTACTTGTAGTCAATTATTTTTTAAAACCTGGAGCATAGTCATGACTTTTTCTAAGATTAATGACTATTTCACTTACGCTTGCAATTTTTTCTTAATTTACATTTTTTATTAGTGATGCCGACATCCATTCATCCTGTGTTCTTTGGAAAACGCTAGCATTTGTAGGTTTAGATTTATATGCTCTAGTCTCTTTGTCATCTTTTTAATGCAAATTTTTAATATTTATATTTGTTTCTCAGTGACCAGGATGTAGTTGTGGCTTTCATTTTCTATCTTGCTGATTTAACCTTTTGTCATGAGGCCTGCTTTTTTAATGGTTTTAGGTGAAAAGTTTGAAGTGCTTACTATGTGCTAGGAATAGGTACAATGACATATTACTTTTCACAGCAGAACTTTAGCATATTGTGTTATAGAACCCCAGGGAACATTTCTTTTATATTCCCCAAGGTTGTCCAATAAGATGTGTCTGACTAACCTGAACACACAATGGTAAGTTTTTTAATGGTAAATTCAAAAATTTATCTTCATATCTAGTATTCTACTATTCTTTGTTTTACATATGAAGAACTTATACACTAGGTCCTCAGGTTACGTCAGAGATCCGTTCCTACCGTGCGATGTAACGCGATTTTCGCCGTCAGTCGGAACCCACCTACGTAAGCACCTACATCACTCACATGGAGCACATTCACAGCAGTAATGAAGTGAAACAGTAAAAAAAATTTAAAAGAAAGATAACAATTCCTGACCTTTATTTGTGGTAAATAAATAATAAAAAACATAAAGCACATGTGTACATACGTCAAAATGATGGAACTTTTTTTTTTAATAAATAAATGGGAGATGGTGACATAACCACAAAACGACGTAGGTCGAGTCCAACGTAACCTGAAGACTGCCTGTACTCAGAGAGGTTGCGTGATTTTCTTAAAGTAAGTAAATAACCAAACTAGATTTTACCCCAGCTCTTCCGACTCCAACTTTTATACCCTGTCCACTCTATCATGCAACAGCTTTATTTTTCTTCTTTTTTCTTTTGTTTTGTTAATCCTTACCAGAGGATTTTTTCCCATTGATTTTTTTTTTAGAGATAATAGAAGGGAGGAGAAGAGAGAGAGAGAGAAAAACGTCAGTGAGAGAGAGAGACACACATCTGACTGGTTCCGGGATCAAGCCTGCAACCAAGGTACTTGCACCTGAACCCGCCACCTGCATCTTCAGGAAGACGCTCTAACCACTGACCCAAATGGCTAGGACATACAACAGCTTTCCGTAGTAACCAGCTCTTGGCTGCTTCCAACAGTGATTTTATTGTCTATTGCAGATTTCAGTTTTTTTTTTATTTTTATTTTATCTTGGACTGTTATGGTTTAGTAGGTGTTCTGTCCCTTTTATCTCTTTGAGAATAGATTTTATCCCTTTTCTAAAACGTTCTTGCAGCAAATTTATTTGGGGGTTATGTTTATCTCTGAGCTCCCACAGTTGTATTCTACTTTAGTGTTCAAAAGACTTTCAGCGATCCAGATTACTTTTTCTGTTTACTCACACTATCTGGAGTTCTTGAATTACATGTGGAACTTTGTGTTTCTGCTGAAAATGATCTTTGTGTGGGATTTTACAGTCACACAGAAGGAACTGAGATGTAGCTATCTATAGTTTTTTGCTTGTTTGCCTACTTACTTTTGAGAAGTCCACACCTCATAACACAAAAAATCCACTAGCTTATATTAATATTTCATTGTTTTTGAAAAGTATAATTGTTCCTCGAAGAAACAGTATTGTGGTATTTTTTTGTTGCCTATCCCTCAAATCATCCAACTCCCACTTTTTCATTAACATCCTATGATTTATAACAAGTTTTCTTCTTATTATTACTACTATTTTTAAAATTTATATTTATATTGAAAGTATTACAGATGTCCCCCTTTTCCCCCCCATTGACCCTCTCTACCTTACCCTCACCTCACCCCCAGGCCTTCACCACACTATTGTATGTGTCCATGGATTAAGCATATCTCTATATATAAAAGACTAAGTGACTGGCCAACCAGCTGGTAGCTATGATGCGCTCTGACCACCAGGGGGCAGACGCTCAATGTGGGAATGGAAACAATAAGCATGGAAACATGAAACAGACTGATGAATCTCAGAGGAAAGGGGGAAGAGGGGTGGGTGGGGAGAAATTAACCAAAGTATTTATATTCATACTAGAGGCCCGGCGCATGGATTCATGCACCGGTGGGGTCCTTCAGCCTGGCCTGCAGGGATCGGGCCAAAAATGGCTCTCAGATATCCCCCAAGGGGTCCCAAATTGTGAGAGGGAGCAGGCCAGGCCAAGGGACCCCACCAGTGCATGAATCCATGCACCAGGCCTCTGGTATGAATATAAATACTTTGGTTAATTTCTCCCCACCCACCCCCCTCTTCCCTCTGAGATTCATCACTCTGTTCCATGCTACTATTACTATTTTTTAAATATATTTTTATTGATTTCAGAGGTGAAGGGAGAAGGAGAGAGAGAGAGAAACATCAATGATGAAAGAAAATCATCACTCAGCCGTTTCCTACATGCCCCGCACCAGGGATCAAGTCTGCAATCCAGGCATGTGCCCTGACTGGGAATTGAACTGTGTGACTTCCTGGTTCATAGGTTGATGCTTAACCACTGAGCACCACCAGCTGGGTGCTACTATTACTATTTTTAATTCAACATTCTAAAACTCCTCTTCACGTAACAGGGGTTAACTTGTTTTGCAAACGAGATTTATTCTCAGTTGATGTTCTCAAGTTACCATGAATAAAAAACTGCTCAGTACCTGCAAAATATCCACTTACTTGACATCTCTTCAAAAGGAATATGGTTTATTTTATTAAATTTCCTGCTTGTATGATAATACATGAGGAATATTCCACTTGTTCATTTAAACTACTTTGGTTTGAAGTGTTCAGCTTGGAGCAAAAAAGAAACTAAATTAATCAGAGTTGCACATTCCTGTCCAGTGACTTAGTGAAATAAAATTGATGGCCTGGTCTTACGTTATACAGATGGTTAGTGCTATGGAAGTAAACTTCACATGTAAAAAGTCACTACAGAAATATATAAGGTCAGGAAAACACTGATCTGTTGTTCCCAAACATGCTTGGTTTGTAAGGTGGCCCAAACTTCAGCTGTCAAACTGTTCTGACTAAAAATAGTTTAGAGTAGTTCAAAATGACATCTTTGCTCTTTACATTTATAATTTATAATGTTAGATTTACTTCATTGATGAATAAAGGATTAAATCTTAGGGGTAATTTTTAACAAAGTAATTCAAAGGTTACCAAGCTCTTTCTAATTATGTTTGTACTTCCAAACAATATTCCAATATTTAAATAAGTTTTAAAATAAGATTCAAATTTTGGTATTTAAATTCCTCTCTCCTTCCTTCTAGAGACAGATAAGCAGTGAAATGCAGGCTCTACAAATCTCCTAAGCTGCATTATCTGCTAAATGCATGAGGCCGATCACCCAGAAATGTCACTAGTTGGGCAGGCAGGACAGGGATCTTAAGTAGATCTGTTAAAAGTTTTGATGAGAAAAAGAGGTGGGAAAAATAGTAAAAGAGTTGTGAAGAACTGAGTTGCATTATGTACAAGTAAATAGGTCCCATAGAACTGGATGTTTGCACTATGAAAGGCATCAAGTGTCAGGGGGAGAGGGACTGGAGCGGGCTGAAAAGGTCAGTGGGGAAAAAAGGAGGACCTATGTGATACTTTAAACAATAAAGATTAAAAAGACTATCAATAAGTTATTCAAAAAACTCTGGTATATTGATGAGGGCAGATTCTATGAGGTGAGAAGACTATACAAAATTGAGGAATTCTTAAATGTGGAATTAATGAGGAAGAATGTCTGTGATAGGAAATTTAACTTTATAATTTATAAGGAGCTAAATCACCTTCCCCACAGCAGTGACTTTCCATGTATAAAATTCCAGTGTGTGTAGCCTCACTAAATTATGCCCTTTTCTTAACAGTATTGGCTATTGTTTATCACTCTTTAGGGATAAATTGAAAAAGGGGAATGAAAATTTGTGAATAGTCAGTGGAAGTGAAACCAATGGCAGAGAGGAGAAAATATTCCTCTAACAAAGCCTTAACAAGGTGAAGGAAACTGAAAGGCCTAGAAATGAGTTGAGATTTAGCGGCATTGCGAGGGCATTATCATGGAGACAAGCTATGCTACACATGGTTTGGAGAAGACCCTTGAGAAATAACTCTTAAAATGTCCCAAATATCTAAAAAGTTACCCTAATCATTCACAATATGTCCATTGCTCAGAGGTACCGAGTATTAGACCGTTGGGACAAGCCCTCTCCACCTCTGAAGACGTTGCTAAATGAGTAAAAACCAGTGCGGGCAGCAGAATCTCCACAGGTCCTTTTAGCCTTTAACCACTTTTCTTTTGCTTTTAAATGGCCTTTTCTAGTTTCTGAGTTCATTGGGATTTGCTCAGCTTTTTTTAGGTTTGGCAATATCCTTATTCCTTTACACCAGAGTTTCAGCCTGAAATCCTCCCTCTTTCTGGTCAGTGTGCAAGTCACTCTGCATCTTGGCATCTTGGGTAATAGGTTGGGGTACAGGAGAAGCGATTTCACAACTGAGGCATTTTATCAAAAAGGAGTGGCAAGTTGGGTTGTAGGACCAGAAAAAAATATCTTAGAATGCATTTGATCTCAAATTTGAATTTCTACCTATCTTAGATCTAAAATGAAAAAAAAAAAAAGAAAGAAAAAATGGAAAACATGAGCCGTAGGGATTTTCTGTGTTTCAGATGCCCACAGCTGTATATTAACTCTCAATAGCATTCAATAGTACTCTTGGGGGAAACCATTGCTCTTGCCTCCAAATCCCCATCATCAATCCTGGCCTATAACAAGCTAGAAACAAGGCATTTGCTGCCTTTGAGAGAAGTGTTGATTCTTTCTGCCTGCAGTCCTCCGACTTTCCCTTGAATCACTCCCCTTAGTGGGGTTCTTGCCAGGGGGGTTTCTTCCACACACCCCTTGTCTAAAATTGATGGCAGAGGATCTCAAATTTTGCTTAGAGCCAGAGACATAATAGTTACTATACAATTAGAGTCCCTAGAAGGTTTTGCTCCTCCCTACGTCAGTCACCACGGCCATGTGTGCCTCTTCCTTTTCTTGGAAATGTTATTCTTGCACAGGCTTTGTACTTGCTCACCCTTTTGCCCAGAATGCTCTCTGTCTCCAGTTCTTCACACAACTAGCTTCTTTGCATCATGTTGGATTTAAAGAACCTTCCCTGGCTACCCTATAGGGAGCAGCACCCCCTCAGCCAGCAGTTGTTTTCTATATCACTATATTAATTTATTTCCTTTAGAGCAGTTATCAAAATTACTAGGTTTACCTGATTTTTTTTTTTGTCTCTGTCCACTAAATAGTGAACTTCATGAGAACTGAGGCTTCATCTATCCTGTTTGTGCCTGGCATTTAATTAGAAACCTGAGAGGTTTCTTCTTGATTTCAATGTCATAATATGGTAAAGTTTCTAAGCTTTCAGGACTAGCATAAAACTATATAAAATATTGTTTGTGTGGGTCAGCGGCTACAGTTACAGAATCTTAAACTGAACATATCTTTGATTTTGGGTCCTGCTTTGAGGTTTCCTCTATCTTATTAATGCTATCCTGTGGAACTCTGGACCCAGGATTGCCTTTACTTATCTATAGTTGAGAGATCGGGCTTTGTCTTTTCAGAGTTGAAGCTCATGTCTTGTTGTAATTTTCCAATGCTCTGTAGATATTTGCTCCCAGCCTAACAGAATGGACATTTGTCTCGAGATGAATTTGAGGAAATCCAGCGCCTTGAGGAGAGGATTTTCAGGCTCTTCTAGGGTTCTGATGAGGATGATGATGTCACCTAAGCAAAATAGCACTCCTAGAAAACTCTGCCCATGGTCTTTTTCTTTTCATCAATAGCTGGAAGGAGCAGGGTCTTCTAAGATCCTTTGGAGCACTTTTTCATATTCTCCATTGGGAGATGAACACTGTATTTTCTTTGCGTCCTCTACTTAGGTATTTGCCAATGCCCATCCATCAAGTCTAACACTAAATACATTAACTTTCTAGCAGTCCAGGGGACATTGTAGAATGTTACTGCAGAAATCAGTAATGCATATATACCTGAGTTTTATCCCATTTGTCTCAATTATAAAATAAAAGCCCCTGTGCATACTAATTTAAAACTCCCAACAGATTCTGATATGTGTGGGTTTGTATACGTCTACACTATGGTAGCTGCCAAAACTAACTTTTTAATTAGCATCTTATTGAGAGAATAGAAGATAAAGATCCAGCCCTGGCCTGGAAACCTAGTTGGTTAGAGCGTCATCCTGATATGCCAAGGTTGTGGGTTTGATCTCTGATCAGGACACAAACAAAAATCAACCAATGAATCCATAAATAAGTGGAACAATAAATTGATGTTTCTCCTCCCCCCACCCCTTTTGTCTCTCAAATCAATAAATTAAACAAAATTTTAAAAGATCCAATATTAGGCGGTAAATTGAATATCAGTTGTACAGAACTATTGTTAATTTGTGTAGAGTCTCTTTTAGCTTTTTAGTTGACATAAATACATATGTATAGGACTTTCTTGAGTTCACTTCCAACATCAGTCTCCCGAACTCCAATACCTTAAGCTGCTCTCTCTTCTAAGTCAGGTGTTTTCAAGAGTCTATTCAGGGACTATGACTACCATACTTTTGCTGGATAAACATAATAAATCACCCTGCATAAATCAATGGCTATAGGTAAAATGGTCAATTAGGGCAATAACCAGAGGCTAAGAATTATGTATGCTCATCAAGATGTGGGGCCACATGAGATAAGAGTGGAAGATGGAGTAGAGGAGAGAGAATTAAACAAGTCTTAAAGTCAGAGAATAAAAAGAAAAACCAAGACAATTAACGATCTGCAACTGGAATTATCAATATTTAAAATCCCTTGAATTCCAAAAAGTAGAATCAAATGTTGATCTAGTCAAGGTATCCAGCACAATCTAAAGTGAATACATTGGGAAATTTTAGGAAACTAAGAAATGTGAAATATAAATGAAGCCTTGGTATAAATGTACTCGGTATTTATTATATAGAGAGAACTGACAATGGTACTTTTTTTAAACAACCCACAAATACATATCCTGACCCAAATACAAAAGACCATAGCTCAGTAAATACAAAAATACATGTTATTCAACTTGCAATTTGTATATAATATATTTTTTAAAATGCCAGCCTACAATTTGACTCCATTTTGTTTCTAAAATTCACAATTATGCAAACAGTAAGTACATTTAATTCTATATAATTACAGTGCAAATATACTTCCAGAAAAATATAAAATTCACTTTTATGATATAGGATATATTTACTCCTTTGTATTTAAAATATAAGACCACAATTCCTTAATAAAAAATACCAGGTTCCAATTTTAAAAGTTATTTTATTGTCTAAAAGTAAAAGTTCTCCATTTAATGAGCTGTTTGACACCCAAGTTTTAATACTTTTATTAAAGCTTCAAGAAGCTACTCTTCCATAATATAAAACAAAGTATTATTTTTATATATTGTGAACAAAAAGGAAGATAGAGATCAGAAGCTGAGTATCACAATACTTTTTCTATTCCCAGGTTTTACCGTTTGCCGAGCATCTGCTCTCTGATTTTGACAATTTTGAGCAAACATTTTTCCTTATATCTCTTTTCATCATAAGGGTCTTATACGCTTTTCTGAATTGTTAGCATTTTCTTTTTTGATCAGGGGCTTATTTCCTATTGTGTTATTAGCACATGCACACGCACACACCCTTTCCTCTGCAATAATTACAGAGCCATTTGCTAGCTAATAGCTTCAACTGGGCTTTGGAGGTGTGCCACAGGACACATTTTATTGTTATCTAATTACTCAGCTGCAAAGTAAAGTGTGGATTTAGATAGTCATGCTTCAACTTTCTATACTTTGGCTATAAAGAAAAAATATTAATTTTCTTCTTTGAACATAGGGTCTGGTCATTTTGCAGGGACAATTCTTTTTATGTGTGCAGTTTGCTAGAAAGATGTAAATGTAGGCTCATTTGCTGTATCTTTTATTGTAACTGCTAGACTAGGGTGCATCCAAAATGGTGAGTCTACAAAATAGTAAGAAATAGTCTAAACCTAAAATGTGTTACTAGAGAAAGGGAAATTCGAGTTGACATTTACATCACCTTTTAAAGATTTAGAGGTTTGAGCTGTTAGTGCCTTCCATCTTATGACCTTCCTAATGTCTGCCTTTCCCCGCCCCACCTCCCTACACAATTAATACTGCCTCCTCTTTGAGTGGGAGTTCAGCCCAGAGAAGCAGAAGTGACTGACTTTGGGAGTAGAATCAGTCCACCGTGGGAAGCATTTTCCAAAGTATCTTTGACTATGGAGTTAACTGATGTTCAGAGGCAAAAAGGATTTCACACGAATTTAATGACTTTAAGTCCTACCAATTTGCTGGACTTCTCTAAGCCTCAATTTCCTCTATAAAATTGAGATAATCCTGTCACTGTGGCATTAGATTGTTTTTGAGGATCAGATAAGATCTTGTAAGGGGTTTAGTATGGGCCTCACACAATGTAAACTTGATAAGTGGTAGGATTTTCAGGACCCTGTTTTCCAATGTGCACTGTGAACTTTAATGGAATGATATATAATTTTCAATATTCTTGACTGCCTTTGGCAACAGCATCTCTTATTTTTCATTGGGCATCTGAGGGATTATCATGTTATGAAAACATCCTTAGAAGACAGTTCTCAGGGACAGTGTTTCATATACAATATTATAAATATGTACTATAATAAAAACTAATTTCACATAAATAAAATTTAAAAAAATTAATTAAAAACAAATAAAATAACAATATAATAATGTCAATTTTCTTAAGCCAATTTCAAATTGTTTTAAATACTTACAATATAACCACGTAAATATATTAATATTGCTTTGTCAAGTCATTAGATGACATCCTTTATTGTTTTGATTCCTTCTTGCTTCTCATAGCCCCAATCTCTATCACAGATGGGCTTTTATTCTTAGCCACTTGTAGAATTGACTAAGGGCTCCTTCTTCCACCACAAATTTAGACTTTTTGACATTATCTCCAAGGTCATACAAGTGGTCATTGTGATTTTATATATGTTTATTAAAGGCATTACTTAGCCATATGTAAAACTTTTGTATATACTCTATTTTGGTGTTTTCCATTTTGTAATATAATAGAAGATGGGAAGAGAAAATGGAAATGCTCAGGTCTTGGTAGCTCTAAGTGGCTCCGCCCTTGCCTCCCAGTGATGGTGTATATACCTCAAGTGTGTTGCATCCTGACCTGACCTCATCACATTCCCTTCTAAACATAACCCTCTTCTGTAGGGCTTATCATCCTTTTCAGCACTGGGGGATCAAATAATGGCTCTATTCCCCCATTTCTTATTCATCTTTGTCCTTGGATTAATCAATTGACAAATGTAGCATCAGTTCTGTTATCTGCTAACCCATCCCTATTGCTATAGTCATCAGGCGAATTTAAGAGGTGGGAAGATGGGGAGAGACAAGGGGTCCTAATATATGGTGAGAGGAGATTTGACTTTGGGTGGTGGGCACACAGTGCAATATTCTTTCTTGTAACATAAAAACCCACACCTGAAACCTATATGTTCATGTTGACCAATGTCACCCCAATAAATTTAATTTAAAAAAGACCCTTTTTTCCCCTCACCCAGAAATATCTTTTCTACCCACTTTCCTTGTCTCTAATCTCTTCCTATTCTTTCCCTCTACAGTGCTGCCAGATTAAGATCTGAAAACATAGCTCTGACCTTGTCACTTACCCTGCTTAAAAACCATCGGTAGCTCCTTAGTCACTATAAAATAAAATCGTTTTAAGTCAACATAAGTTCTCATTACTTCATCACAAATACTGTTTCCCTTTGTCCCCAAAGATTGAGTTCAACCCTCTGTATCTCATTAAAAGCCATTTCTTCCATGAAAACTACTCTGATTCTCTTCCTCCTCATGTACCCAGCTAGAAAGAATTCTTTCTTTCTTTTAATTTGTTGTTGAATTTATTGGGGTGACATTGGTTAATAAAATTGCATAGGTTTCAGGTATGCAATTCTACAGTATGTCATCTGTATATCGTATTGTGTGTTTACCGCCCCATGTCAAGTCTCCTTCCATTATCATTTATCCCCACTTTACCCTCTCCTACAACCTCTCACCCAAAAGAATACTTTTCTTCTGCCATAAGCATGTTACCTTTATCTGGAGATAATATAAATATATTACCTGATAGTATAGTTGCCAAATGAAAAATATAGTTACATATATAAATAAATAATATATTTATCAACCATAAGCATCTGAAAGGACAGCCTTTGTCTAAATCATTCTTGGTCTCCTCCATAGTACGTAATAGATAATTGATCACAATAACTATTTATATAAGGGAGAAAAGGAGAATGGACAATAAGGAAGAAAGCAAGTGCTACATGACTTAATATATGTTACATATTAACATTATATTGATATAAAAGTATTTAACATCATCTTTCCAATACCATCAATTTAGACAATCAGTGCAGAGAAAAATGCATATTTTACCTCTTCTGTTACCTGGTTTTTCATAAATTTTTATTTAATGACTTATTTTCTAGAGACCCCATATTTGGTTGTAGGTATTTGAGCAAATACATGAAATGTTTCATATGTTAATGACTCAAACAATATTTGTTTCAGGCAAAGAATTTGAAGGTTCACATTGGGTTGAGTTACTGAAGGGAACTTTAAACCTAGCAAACCTCCTCATGTAACAGATGAGGAATTGAGGCCCAGAGAGCTAATGAATCCAGGGCCACCCCGCTATTTAATTATCATTAGATTTAGCACCAGTATCCAGGGCTAATTAATGATGGGTGAAGATGTCAGAAGCCCTCTCCTTTGGTTTTGCCTAGGCCTGAGTCTGCAATCCTAATTCTAGTACCAGTGCATCTGCTGTGGCATAATATAGACTATGGACTGGAATGTTATGCTCTTTCAATAAAAGTAGGTTTCCTCTGCCTCTTGACTGGGCAAAGTTGAATTCCTCCTTTTTCTTTTAGATTGAAATTGGTTTATATCCCAAGGGGTTGAAGCCAGGTTAAGAAAACACACAAAACTATAAGGCAGAAGAATAAAGGAAATAATAATAGGTTCCAGTCAAAACACCAAAGAAAAATTAGAGAAACTAGACCAAAAGGATTTTATTTTAGCTACATGAAGAAAGGAAGATTATTCAGTCTACACGATAACTAGCCAGACCTGCTTTAATTATGAATTTTGAATCCACTGCTATGACAGTCCAACCTCTGATTTATGAACTAAATAGTACTAAAATAAATTTGCCCGTATCAAACTTGGCTTAATGAGATTTCTCCATATAAAAAGATATTATTGGCATCATTCTTCCAAGAGTTTAAAGACTATCTTGGAGCAATATGAGCAGTTGCCATCTTCTATTTTTTGTTTGTTATGAAATTGCCCTGCTTTCTTTTTGATATTCCTTTATTTTTTATGTATCAACTACTCTCTAAAAAAGCACACATCACCTCTTTACTCAAAACTGTTGCTGAAAAAACTACATTACCTGACATTTGTCATCTATGAACAAACAACTAAAAACAGTCATGTCATTTCAGTGCTGGTTTTTCTTCCTTGTGTCTCCATAGGTGACATAAGTAAGCCTAAGTCTTCTTTTTTCATCCTAACTTCTTTTCATGGTCCACTGTGTTTTCTCTGTATCCTTTGCTTCTTTTTGTTCCAGACCCTTATTTCTTAAGATAAAGTTCCTGAATCACTCCTATCAGCAGGGAGTCAGGCTGCCTGCAGAATAGTCAGAGGCAGACCATTGAAAGTTCGTGTTTTAATTTAAAAGTTGACTAGGTTACCCTGTAGCAGACAGGTATGTTTTTTGTTTCTTTGTTTCTTTATTTTGTATTTTTCTTTTCACAGAAAAGAGGTGGACAAGAAAATTGCAGCAATCCTAAACCCTGGGCACAGATTATAACAAAACCTTGCCTTATGAAGAAGTCCTGACCTGAGCCACAGGAGTTAGCTTTTTCCTTAACTTGGATGACTTGGGAAGTCTCTTCCTACAGTGCGTGGACTGCAGCCACACATGTCTGCAGATTGCCCTCAGTGAGCATGTGGGAACCTAGGTCACCCCCTTTCCATTTCTGCTCTACTTTCTGCGGGCTCTGGATAGATGTAAATTCTCCCTCATTAAGGACCCAGTCAGTCTAATTGCCTCATTTGCAGTGTTGAAAGCGGAGAGCTCTCTGTAGGAGCTGAAGGGGCATTGCCTTCTAGTCTGCCCTAGCCCAGGAGCTGGAGACCGTGTTGTGAAATGTGTGTGAGAATAAGGAAAAGAAGAAGAAAACTGAAGAGGGAAAACCACGAACAGAATGGTAAATGGGTGGGGATTGGGGCTGTGGGAAGCAGGTCAAACCTACTGCATTAATTAACATAGTGCTAGCTATTGTGACAAATAAACCACACATTTCAGTTGTTTAATCCAAGAGAAATTTATTTCTTGCTCACAGAAGTCCAAAACAAGTGTTACTGATTGGCAAGCAGCTGTGTCCTAAGCTAGGACCCAGTTTCCTTTCATGTTGTGGCTCTACTGTCTTTTTGTTGTTATTGTTAATCCTCACCCAAGAATATTTTTCCATTGATGTTTAGAGAGAGTGGAAGGGAGAGGGAGAGACACATGGATTGGTTGCCTCCCACAGGTGCCAAGAACAGGGCTGGGGATCAAGCCTGTAACCAAGGTACATGCCCTTAACTGGAATCAAACCCGGGACCCTTTAGTCTGCAGGCTGACACTCTATCCACTGATAGTAGGCTAGGGAAGCTCTGCTATCTTTAAAGAAGCTCTGCTATCTTTAAGCTCATGCACATCAAACCAGAGGAGAAGACAAGAACCTGGAGGATCAAGTATAAAGGCTTTTATGGTCCAGGCCTAAAAGAGTCACACATCTCTTTCTTTCATATTCCATTGGCTAGAACTCAGTCATATGGCATACCTAAGATTATGGGAGTTTGGGAAATGTAGTCTAGCTTAGTGCCCAGGGAGAAAAAATGAGCTGGGTGAACCACTAACTCACTTAACATCATCCCTTTAATTTTTCACAAGAGAAACCCTGTCTATAACCCAAAAGTATAGGTATGTAGGTTGGAGTTGTAATAGTTCTGCAATTAGAGGACTTCTTAAAGGTTGAATAAAATCTGGAGAACACTTAGGTTGTATATATTGCTATTTCTGTCTTTTGATCATCTTAACTTAATGGCTTATACCCAAGTTATTTTGGCTGTAACTTTTGGTCATTAAAATGTTGCAGAATCAAGGGCATGAACCTATAATATACACTGAAACTTGACTGTGTTCTTTGCTAAGAGAGCCAAGCATGCTATTTAATTTTGAGCAATAATACTTCTTAAATATAACACATTTTTATATTTAAAATATATGTACAAGATTTTAACCTGTACCATCTCACTCTACCACCAGCCAGGCATGCATATGTTACCAATATATTAATAAATCCACAGATCTTATTAAAATGATTTTAAAGATAAAATGATAAAAGGTTTATGATGGCCTAGGAGAGCTAATTTGGCATCATATTTAAAGACATGCCCTATTATGTGTCAGGAACTGTGTTAACATAAGTATTTATCTCTTTATTCAGTAAGTTTGTGTAGGCCAGGGTAGAACTTATGAGTCTATTTCTAACTGGTTTTCACGGGGTACAGATATCTGGGTTGAAACTTCTTTTCTTTTAGAACTTAAAAAATACGGTGTTAGTTCCTTCTAGTTCTCATGTATCTGATGAGAAAACTTCTGTTATTCATTTGAATGTTTCTCCCCCCTATATGTAAGGTGTCATTTTTCTGCTTTTAAGATTTTTTTCTGTCTTTAGTTTCAGAAGTTTAATTTTGATGTGTCTTGGTGTTGATTTCTTTAGATTATCCTATTTAGGGTTTTCTCAGTTTCTTAGATGTGTAGGTTTATGTCCCTTGCCTGTTTAAAAAGGTTTTCAGCTATTATTTCTTCAAATACTTTTCCAGCCCCATCCTTTTTCTCTGCTCCTTCTAAAACTCCAATGACAAGAATGTTAGATTTTTTCCTTATAGTCTCACAGCTCCCTGAGGATCCCCTCCCTGGAGTCCATCTTCTCTCTGGTGTTCTGGGTGAATTGTATTGCTCTATGTTCCAATTCATTAATTTTTTCCTCTGTCTCTTCCTTTCTAGTATTGAACTCATGCTCTGACATTTTAATTTTGATTATTTTTCAGTTCTAAAATATTTCCATTTGGTTTTTCTTTGTCTTTTTTTTTAGACTTTCTATTTTTTATTTAAGTGTGTTCATAATTGCTTGCTCAAGTGTTTTTATCATAGCTGTTTACCTTTTTTTCAGATACTTCTAATATGTCTGTCATTTAGACATTGGCATCTATTGTCTTTTTTGCATTCAGTTTGAGATCTCCCTGGTTGTTATACATGATTTTTTAATTAAGACCTGGATACGTCCATTTTAAGTTATAAATCACTCTTGTTTTAGCTGACTTTTTCTGAAACTAGTCTGTCAGGGGAAATGGAGTGTGGGGTGGTCACCAAATGGAATTACAAATTAAGGTACTTCACCCAGCCTCTGTTGACACTTAGTCAAAGCTCCTATTACTGTTGGGCAAAGGCGAGAGTCTCAGCTTCCCATGAGGCTCTGATGGCATCATGTGGAAGTTGACTGCTCTATATTGGGTGACATGGGAAGTCCTGACTCTCCACTAGGACTGCTCTGATAGCACTACAGCAAGGAGGGAGGGGCACCACACTTTTGCCGGTGGAAGTGAAGTCCAAGATGCTAGGTGAGGGCCACTGACACTGTAAGGGGTGGGGTGTTACCCGATGGTGGGCGTCAGAATCCTGGCTCTCTATTTGGCCTTCTCTGACAAAACCCCAGTACGAGTGTTGAGATGCCTTGTGACAGCCTTGCAAGGCTAGAAGGCTAGGATCCTACTTAGTTCTTGCTGGATAGATGGAAGTAGGACCACATTTCTTTTCTTGTGTGGTTTGTTTGGAATAAAGCAGTTATTTTCTAAAAGTATTCTGCCTTCCCAGACTGCCCCTTTTGATTAGAGAGAGCAGGCTCTTGTTGGAGCTTTTTTTGTTTGTTTGTACCTATTGGCATTTCTGGATTACTAGCTTTAGCATCAAATCTGAAAGATACATGGTAAAAGAAAATTCCAGGAACTTACCACCATGTCATTTCTCAAGCCAAGGTTCCTAACCAGTCACCTTCTTCTCTCTTCCTTTCTAGTCTTCTTGTGTTGTGTTATACATAATATACATGGATTTTAGTTACACTTGGGGGCAGAATATGGAAAAGTTTGTTTATTCCATCTTCCCAGAAGTAGAAATCCAATCTTCATTCATTATTTAAGTGATCAAATTTATATTATATTATGAAGGACCATGAAGAATTGATGGTTTCTCTTAGGAAGCATTGATCATGGGGTGAGGGTGGGTAGAGCAATGGAAACAGGGACACTAGGAAAAGGCTATCACAGGCTTTTGGTCTAGAGGTGATAAGTAGCTCAGATTAGGGTGGTTGTGGAGAAGATGGCAAGAATTAGTCAGATTAAGGTTACATTTTAAATAATCTTGAATATAGAGCCAACGTGTGTGTGTGTGTGTGTGTGTGTGTGCGTGCACACACACACACACAGACACACTCTTTATGCTCAAATTCTCATATTTCCAAGGGCCATATTGTTTTTTTTAAATTACATGGAATACTTCAGGGTATATCTAGTATATTCCCTTTTTGATACTTGTGGCAGAATGGGGTTTTCCTTCCTTCCTTCTTTTTATCCCATTTCTAGAGGAGCCTTTTGTATGATGGAAAATAGAGAAGAAAACATTGTTTATAAAGTAACCCAACAATTATGCATTGAGAAGAATATCAGTGTTAGCAAGAAAAAAGCTGGCTTGTCTTACAGATGCTCATTTCCCAAACTTGAAGACTCTGGCTTCCTCTGTGCTTGACAGGGTGAATAGGATCAAGGTTCTATCAATTGCTTTTTCGGTCTGAGTCTTGAACCATTGAAGTCCTGGTGGATATCTATCAAGACTCAGAGAGGGTGTGAGGTTGAGAAAGAGAACAGAGGGACAGAAAAGGTAGGAGTGAAAGAAAAATTGAGAAAAAGGCCCTGTGATACACACCCATTTGAGGCATGCCAACGCGCTGGGTAAGTGCCTGGGACTTGAGTGTCCCCTCTCTTTGACCTTCAAACCCCCCACAACAGTAGAGTGTCCCCCCAAAAAATATATACACACTTCAACAACTGACAGCTCAATTTTGAAAATGAAATGTATTTTAATAAACCCTGCCTTTATAATTATTCAAATGTGTGTATACATTTTTAGGGGACACCCCATATGTTAGAGAAAAACATGTGAAGGAGTTGATATTCATTTGGGACACACCAGTACCGCCTACTGGCTGGCAACTGTGTGGACTGATCACACATACATTCCTACTGGATGGGGCCTGAGCCATACTGGTTGTTAAATATTTTAAATGTTAGCCCTGCAATATTATCACCCAATTTTGTGTAAAATGTCAGGAGGTTCCTGATCTTCCTTCAAATCGATTCCTGGACCACGTAGATACTATGGACCTCAAGTGAAGAACCCTGATCCAGACATTTCCAAACTGCTTATCTTTCAAAGCATTTGCCATAAATATCAGTAGTCTGACCCAGGTTGCTATTACTTATCTCAGGTAAGGGTTATATACAATTAGAGATGGCTTCAGTGCATTCTCAATCATTATTTAATCAAATTTTGGCAATATTCCCAGCTTTAAGCATAATTTGCTTACCCTGATTCTCAAGGTCCTTCTGAGACTTGAGTCCTTGACATTCAGCAGCTTCTATTGGTATCAGACCTTGCACAGCATCTCCTATGTAGATTCTCTAGTTCCTCGCCTCTCAAACAATGGTGTCTGGATGGCAACACTGAAGTCACTTGGGGTTTTGTTAGAAAAGCAGAGTTTATTCCTTTTGAACCAGAATCTGCATTTAACTAGATTCCCCATGTGATTTGCATACTCTTCTCGTTTGAGAAGCAATTCTCTAGTACAGATTGATTTCCTCAGGCAAGACTGTGGTTGTCCTAGGGTACAGAGGAAAGTTAGTTATACCTTATATAGGATGCCAAGTTTCCAAATAACAAATTGAACTCTTTCTCCAAATAACTAAGCTGCTCTGTCTGATGGTTTCACTTCTCAAGTGAAAATTTGTTCTTGAGATTGATTTTGGAGAATGTTTGTAGTTGGCTATTTCTTAATAATGATCCCCTTGAGATATTGCACCAGAATATCACAGTTTTCCTTTCAAAGGAATAGAATTAACTGAAATGATGTTAAAAAGCCCACTTTCTTTGTAAGTTTCAGAAGCTTTATGTCTAATGCTGGTGATGGGGAGGGCTAAGGTTGCCAGATAAAATACAGAATATATAATTGTGTCCCAAATATTTCATGAAATATACTTAAATATTCATGGGACAGGCTTACACTAAAAAATTACTCATTGCTTATCAAAGTTCAAATTTAACTGGTGTCTTATATTTTTATTTGCTAAGCCTGGGAGCCATAGGGAGGGCAAAACATAAAAGAAGCAAATGAACGGGAAATCAAAAGGTAGTATTTGAAGATCAATGTTTATATTTTCACATAAAATATAAAGGCACCCTTTGAACCTCCCAAAATCACTTTCCTAGTGTCAGAACAGCCACATTTATTCCTAGCAAATTGGTGAAGATAGCAAATGGAAGAGACTTTGATTTTGCGTTAATATGGGTCTTGCTTTTAGAATGTGCATACCCTTGATGTAACACATCAAGCACCAGTCCAAATCTCAAATCAATTGCTGTGATGTGAGAAAACCAGGTAAGCTACAGGGCAATTAGCTGTTGACAGATGCTAAAATCAGTAGAGAGTTCTGCAGCTATGTCCTTTGAGAAGTTAAATTCGGTAGCCTTGATTGAACAGCTGTGGTGAGTAGGATTACTCCTGTTGCAGAAGACTGGAGAAAAACCAAGCAACGCTTAGAGAAATGGAGTTACACTTTATTATTATTATTATTATTATTATTATTATTATTATTATTATTTGCTGGCCCAGAGAAAACTGTCTTTCAAATTCTGAGCTGCCAACATGGAGGAAGCTTTCCCTATTTATATTTTTTCCAGTTCTTTGTCTCCCAAATAAGGGTTTTTCTGGTCCCCTTTGCAAGATCTTAAAGAGCCCATGTTCTGTGGCCTTGAGACGGCAACTAAAGGCCTGGCCTGGCACCAGCACTGATAACTTCGTCTGGGAATAGTTTATGGCCTCTCTAAAATGGGAGCAAACAGGTCTTACAGGACCAGACAATTAAAGGGGCAGAGACTAGACTATTCTTATAGGCTAATAAGAATGTGTGTTAGGTTAATGGCACAGGTTCAGATTCCTAGACCCCAGAAATGTCTCATTTTCCCCATCACCCCAACATATTACAATCCACTGTCCTGTGGCTCTTTAGGCACAAGAAATAGGGAAATGCTTGTTAATTCTGCCTTACAACCCAACTTAAATTAAATTTGACAAGTATTCAAAAAATACATAATTTTCCAGGTTACCAGTTTCTTCAGCAACTTAGATGATATGAAGTAGTAATAAATTGGATAGTAATTAATTCCTGGGGTAATGTATTCCTATGAATTCAGACTTTCTTGGGCTATGAAGTGCTCCTGGGTAATTATAAAGTGAAAGTCAGAGCAGTGTTTCGTATCAGCAGTTTTTTTAAAAAAATTAAATGCTGCAAGCAAGCTGTTAAAGAGACTAATTCATTTGAATGGACCATATTTTGTATCATCTAAAGATAGGGAAGTTTTGTCTGTGCTAGATGGCAGAGTGGCAGCCAATTGAGAAATCCATATTTCAGTATTCTTAAGAACTCTTTTTTTTTAAAAGCTCAGCTTTATTTTTAGTTTTTTTTTTTTTTTTCAGTTATAGTTGACATACAGGCAGGAATAGGACATAGTGATTAGACATTTATATAACTTATGAAGAGATCACCCCAATAGGACAAATACCCATTCTTTTCTGTTGATTATTTTGCCATCATTATTTTCATTGAAAATATTTATTCCTGTTTTTAAAAACTCTTTAGCATGGAAAATATCACACAATCATATATATAGTGAATATTATAATGAACTCCCAGGTAACTGTGGCCCATTATCACAATGTTTGCTCTCTTTATTTCCTCTCCGCAGGTGGGAATTCTCAGACATCACCTTTCACCTGTATATATTTCAGAATGTATCTGAAAGGCAAGGACTTCCCGTTGAAAATATAGCCATCATATTATCACACTCTCCCCCAGATAAACAATAATTATTTAATATCAATTATCTAGTGGTCATATTTCCTCTATCATCCTATATAATAAAAGGTAATATGCAAATAGATTGAACAGCAGAACAACAGAACAACCGGTGGCTATGCTGTGTGCTGACCACCAGGCGGTGTGTGCGGAACATGGCGGGCATCGGCAGTAGGTAGCAGAGCATGGAACATGGCGGGTGTGGCTCCAGTGGGATGGTGGAGCAGATGAATGGGGGCACCAGACCAAGGCGGGGCTCTGGTTGCTGTCATAGGGGTGAATCTCTGGTGGTTACTGAAAATTCTTTGCTCCCACATGCCGTGGTCCTGCCTGGCACTTGCACCTGCTGCCGGTGCCTGGCACTGGCCCTGATCACTCGGTGCCATCAGCGGGTACAAGTGGAGGCTTCTGGCCCTGATTGCCCCTCAGGGCTTCTCCACCGCCCCCTGCTCCTGAGGGGTGATCAGGGCAGCAGCCACCACTCACACCCATTGATGGCGCTGACCCCACTCACACCCGCTGCTGACACCGGCCCCAGTCGTTCCGTGCCATCAGCAGGTGTGAGCAGGGCCAGCACCATCAGTGCATGGGAGCAGTGGCAGCGGGAGTGGGGCTGCTGGCAGACAGGGGGCTGGGGGCCATGGAGGGAGGGACCAGGCCAGGTCGCAGAGGATGGCCTGAGACCTACCCCTGTGCCCACCACAGCCTCGAGGCCCACAGTTCCTTTCAAGGTGCAAAAATTCATGCATTGGGCCCCTAGTTGTATAACTATTAATTTTATTTTTATAGTTTGAATTGATATAAAAACAAGGTCTCATTTTATCCATAGGTATCCCAACCTTTTTCTTTTTTCTTGCTTATTTTTTGCTGTTAATAAATTGGGTATTTGCCCTATAAAATTTGCTGATTATATTCCTGTTATCATTTTCCATGTTCTTCTGTTCTTTATTTCCTATAAATTGGTAGTTAGATCTAGATCCTTTGTCAGAGTTATGTTTATTTATTTTGGCAAAGTTAATTCATAGGTGGTGGTGTGTACTTCTAGCAGGAGAAACATAAAATCTGATTATTTATGTTTGTGTCATGATTGCTGTAAAATAGTGACATGAACATTCATCTAATAGCTGGAATAGTTATATAAAAAGGAACTTTCCTTCACTATTTGCTGAGGTATAACACATACACAGAAAGCAGGAAAATGCTAGGTTCTTTCTCTTTATCAGTTTTCAAAATTATGTTTGGTTTCTTAAGTATACTCCAAAGATGATCTATGTGATTTAAAAATAGTCACCATTATGTACTTATAGATTTAAGCATATTTTATACATTTTAATTTATTTCAATTAATATTCTTTTGATGCTCAGATTTTTCCGGTGGGAGCCTGTTCAAGTTGAGTCCTGAAATCTTTTGACATGATTCTAGTGGTTTTTGATAACTCTGTTTTGTTTTACTTTGTTTTATTTTCTGGGATCAAGATGCTCCATGTATCATTCTAATACATGTCTTACCCCAGACCTGGGGAGACAAGGAGGCCTGCTTTCTTTTAGTGGGAAATGGTGTTGGAGAGAACAATCTGGGGGCTAAAAATCAGAATCAAGTGAATTATTAATCATAATTTATGAAGCCTTCACATTTTTCACTTATACTGTAAATATTTTTTTACATTATAGTAATTTTTATGACACATTTTAATGGCTACTTAGTTTTCTAGTGTTTAAACAAAATTTATTGTTATGTTTAATAAGTAACTTTTATTGGTGGATATGTAAATTGTGTCTAATTTTTACTACCACTATACATGAGTGTAGATATAACCATACAAACTTATCTGTAATTTATTTTATGGGAATGATGTATATATCACCAAATTACACTTCGGATTTAAAAAAAATGAATTTAAAAATCAAAAGCAATTTTGAAGACAGAAGTTGATTCCTTCCGTTGGCCAATGTAACACGCTTTTATGCTCTCACCTGGACTATATCTACTGGGTATAATATTGCTTCCAAGGGAAAATGTGTTGAAGTATTACCCAATTTAAGTAATAAATGCTGGAAGCTCTTTAAGGTATGTTTTGATAATAACATCAACTCTGTGGTCAAGATGCCTACATTCTCTTAGACACACTATTGTAGACATTTAACTCTATTACATGGTAGAGCATTATAAATATTTAATGGAAGTATGGGGCTTACATATTAGGTGTTCAAATAATACATTGAAATAAATTATATTAGGTATAATTTCATGATATCACAGAGGAGTGAGCGAGTAATTCTGCCAGGGAGAAGCCTGGGGAGGCTCAGGCAGGAGCTGGCCTCGAAGCTCTCTGCGGCAGGAGGCCGTCCTGGGCGTCAGCGTGACCAGAGGCTCAGGTGTGGAGGATCTCGAGGACAAGGACCTGCTGTAACTGTGGATTGGGCCATCACATGAGCCCTGCAAAGCACTGTGCGCCCATGAAGGATTCTTTTCAGGCAGGCAAACTTTTTCTCAAAATCTATGTCTGCATGGGTCCTAATTTAGTTAGTAGATGCACTCCTGAATAAATCATGGGGAATCTATTTTTGTGCATGTGTGAATTAATGGTTATTATAGATAGAACAAGCATGGTAATTCCTTGTGTTAAAAGGAACAACTGGTTTTCTAAAATGTTTGTTTCAAAAATCTAGATGTTTACTTAATGGTTTAGCCTAAAGGTGAGTTATATCTGTGATATTGTGCTCTTCAATGAATTTAACAAAGTTTATTTTTTTCCTCTCTTTCTAACACAACCAATATACACACACTTATGTTTGTGGATTTGGGACATATAATTCATATAAAAACGTATTGTTAGATTAGAAAGAACTTGAGCTGTTTTCTGGAATTTACAAAAATGAGCACTTATATGTAGGAATATAGTGTCATCTATAGCAACAAAGATAAAAGAGAAACAAAAAAGAAAGTCTGCTTTCCATTATGTTTGTTTCATCAGCTCAGCCCCTCTGTGGTGACTGCCAGGTTATTTCACTTGGAACCTGCTGGCTTCTTGCTTCCCTGTGTTCTGCGAAGCATCCGACTTCACCCCTTCATGGAAAGTCTCCCCAGGGTTATCTCAGGGAGAACAGACTCACTACCCTATTACCTGATACAGCAAGGCCAAGGCCATTGAAGGGTTAACCAGAGATTATTTATAAAGCACTTCAGAAATGGAAAATGTTCTACAAATACCAAGGTTACTAAGCCATTTGGCAGCATGCATCTGTCTGTGGAAATTTTTATGTTAGTTTAAATTTTGCTTAATCTTTAAAAATGAAAATGTCAAACAGTCAAATTTTTTAAATCCCCACCCAAGGATATATTTATTGACTTGAGAGAGAGAGCAAGAGAGAGAGAGAGAGTGAGAAAGAGAGAGGGAGAGAGAGAGAGAGAGAAAAACATCAATGTGAAAGAGAAACATCGATCACTTGGCTCCAGTATGCACCCTGACCAGGAATTGAACCCATAACCTTGGTATGTGCTCTGACCAGGAATCGAACCTGCAACCTTTCTGTGTACAGGATGACACTCCAACCAACTGAACCACCTAGCCAGGGATCAAACACTAAAATTTCATTTAACTCAGCAAATATTTATTAAGCACAGGTTTGTAGAAAAAGATGAATACAACTTGTTCCCCTTAAGGAGGTTCACTGTTTAGCAGCTGGATAGAGAGATACACCTCTCATTATAATACAGGAACTTCCAAATTCCTTAAAGAGGTACAAACTGGGGACTGTAGATGTCAGAGTGAGAGGGTACTTCCAATGGGAATTGGAGACTGAGTCACGGAGGAGGGGACATTTGACTTAGGCCTTGAAGGATGATAAAATCTTAATAGAGGGGATACTGGAAAGGCAGTGTTTTAAGCAGAGGAAACTGTAAATTTGGAGGTGAAAAAGGAACTTTAGGGAAAACGGAAGTAGCTCAATTTTGTCCATCTTGAGCAAAGATTGGGCTGAGAAGGTAGGATGGAGTCAGATTATAGAAGACTTTTATTACCAGGCTAAAAAAGGAGTAAAGAGCTTTTGAAGACTTTGAGAAGGGAGGTGAGGAGGGTGATACACAGGGCATGGTTAGACAGAAAATGTAGGTACTCAACAGTTATTCAGGGAGTCATTCAGTGGCTTACATTTTCTTAGGTGCATTCTAATGCTGACAATGGTTTCCTTAGACCCGTGGTTGGCAAACTGCGGCTTGCGAGCCACATGCGGTTCTTTGGCTCCTTGAGTGTGGCTCTTCCACAAAATACCACGGCCTTGGCGAGTCTATTTTGAAGAAGTGGTGTTAGAAGAAGTTTAAAAAATCTGGCTTTCAAAAGAAATGTCAATCGTTGTACTGTTAATATTTGGCTCTGTTGACTAATGAATTTGCCGACCACTGCCTTAGACAAGTTCCTATTTTCATTCAAGACCTTATGTTAAGTTTCTACTAAAATCCAAATTATGTTTTAAATACACATACAGTTAGACCTTAAGTCTATCATAAGTTGAAAATTTGGTAAGTCGAAATGTACTTAACCTACCAGACACCATTGCTTAGCCTAAGCTACCTTAAACATTCTCAGAGCCCTTACATTAGCCTATAGTTGGGCAATTATCTTTAGTTTCATCTCAAGAGTAACTGCCTTTCTCTTCTCACTAGAAGCAGGAGACACATATGTGTGTTTTGTAGCCATAATGGAAATGTAAAAACACAAAACACAGTATCCAAACACCGCTGGCAACATGGCACACTGTAGAGTACTGGTTGTTTACTCTGGATGTTGTGTTGCTGGGTAGAGTTGTACCTCTCATGGAGAGAGAAGGAGAGAGGAAGAGAGAGAGAGAGACAGAGGGAGGGAAAGAGGAAGGAAGGGAAGGGGAGAAAGAGAGAGAATGAAAGAGGATCATATGGATATTGCTAGCCTGGAAAAAGATCAAAAATGCAAATTGGAAGTATGGCTTCTACTGAATATGTATAGCTTTCAAACAATCATCAAGTTGTAAAATCATTAAGTCTAACCATCCTAAGTCAGGCACCATCTGTGTAACTGTCCTCTTTCTTGCAGAAATAATTCTTATCCCATCTCTCCTACAGCACCCTCCAATTTTGATCTCATGCCAGCTTTGCTCAGCCCCAGTCCCTCCCAATCCCCTTGAAAATAAGGCCTCTTTCCTTTTCACTCAAGTGCTGATGTCTCTCAGGTTACTTTTATTTTCTTACTGATTCTAGGTCCCATTGTTTCTCTCCAGATAATGAAGAGCTAGGTGTATCTGAACTTTAATGATTTTTTTAAGGTTTTTAATGCTTAGTGTGAATCAGTGTAGAGAACAAAAACAAAGCCTTGAGGGAATGTGGAATAGGAGAGAAATCTTTGAAAGCATTAAAACAAACAAACATCCCAGCTATCTGGCTCAGTGGTTGAGCATCAACCTATGAACTAGGACAGTGGTCAGCAAACTCATTAGTCAACAGAGCCAAATATCAACAGTACAACGATTGAAATTTCTTTTGAGACCCAAATTTTTTAAACTTAAACTTCTTCTAACGCCAATTCTTCAAAAGAGACTCGCCCAGGCCGTGGTATTTTGTGGAAGAGCCACACTCAAGGGGCCAAAGAGCTGCATGTGACTCGCGAGCCACGGTTTGCCGACCACGGAGGAGATCATGGTTCAATTCCTGGTCAGGGCATATGCCCCAGTAGGGGGCTTGCAGGAGGCAGGCAATCAATAATTCTCCCTCATCACTGATGTTTCTATCTCTCTCTCCCTCTCCCTTCCTCTCTGAAAGCAATAAAAATAAATTGAAAAAACAATAACAATAAAATAAACAGACAGTCCTGATTGGGAGTGTTGTATACCAAAGGATTGTGGGTTCAGTTTCCAGTAGGGACACATATGAGAGGCAACCAGTCGATGTTTCTCTCTCTCTCCCCCTTCTTCCCTCTTTAAATTCAATAAAAAAATCTCATTGGGTGAGGCTTAAACATTAAAAAAATAAAAATAAAACAAACAAACAAAAACCAGTATTAAGGGAGATAATATCTCTCTACCTCAACTTGTTCATGTGACAAAAGGAAGATAATAGTTTCTACTGTGTGAGGTTGTTAGAAAAAATTAGGTGAGTTAATTTTGAGCAAAATGTTTAACAAAGTGACTTGTATATGCTTACCATTCAGTAAAGTTTTCCTTAAAAAATAGACTAACTTCTAATAGATATCCTAAAATAATTTTAACATGGAGAGCACAAGCTTTGCCTTTTCTACAGTCCTTACTTTTATTCTACTTCCACTCATTTTCTTTCCCCTCCATCTTGTTCCAGTTTTCTTAGGTATTTACATCTTGGAGAAAACACACCCTAGCCTCTCTCCCAGAAATCAGCTGGTAGAAGAAAGTGGCAGCTCTGAAGCGACAACCACCTGCATTAGATAATTGAGTTCTGTTGAACTATTTCTTATTTAACTCCTAAAACCACTAATAACTTCTTGTAGATGAAGCAATGGGAGATCATTGCATATGTTTTATTTGAAAAGGCTCACATATTTTGCTCAGCCAATTTTAGCTAGAATCAGTTGTTCTCAATCAAGGGCAATTTTGCTGCCCAGGGAATGTTTGGCAATGTCCAGAGACATTTTTGTTTATCACATGGGGAGCGCTACTGGCATCTCATGGGTAAAGGCCAGGGTCTGCTAAACATCCTACAGTGCACAGGTGACTTCACAACAAAGAATTATCCAGCACCAATATTAACAGTGCTGAGATTGAGAAACCTTAGCTCATACTGAGAACCTCGCACTCAGCTGTCACTAATGGTAACTGATTGGACATAAGCCAGCGTTTATATTGAGCTCTGAGGAGCTGGCCCAGGGGACGAAAAGATGGAAAGGTAAGCTGACCATCAGGCATAACTGAGTGGGGGACTCTGGGCAGAGCAGGTAGAAGGAGGATCCTGTAATCCAGGGAGAACTATTGGCAATCAGAGTCGGAAACAAATTTGCTAATTTGTCAATTTGGTTGCAGTATACAAACAGGATATACAGGGGATTACATGTCTGCAGGGCAGGGCTTAGGTAAATTACTAATTTTGTGTTTTGTTTTGTTTTGTTCTGTTATGGAAACCCTCCAAACAGGTATGAATGGTGACTTGGGACAGGCTGAGAGAGTGTCCATCCCTGATTAGCCCAGCATTTATAGGCACACTGCAATGGAGTCAAGAAAGTAGGAAGAAAAGATGACACAGAGCCAAAATTATTTAAAATAGTTACAATGAGATAGATGCAAACTCTTCGACATTCCCTTGAAGGGTGGAGCCTAGTTCTCTTCCTTCTGAGTTTGAGTTGGATTTACTGACTCACTTCTAAAGACGGGCAGAAATAATGTGACCTCTAAGTTGAGGTTATATAAATCATGTGGTTTCTTCCTTCCTCTCTCATTCGGATTATGTACTTGCTCTCGGGCAGTGGTTGGCAAACTCATTAGTCAACAGAGCCAAATATCAACAGTACAATGATTGAAATTTCTTTTGAGAGCCAAAAACTGACTTCTGCGCATGGGCCACGAAGTTTCAATTGCACTGTACGTGCGTGCCCACACGTGGTATTTTGTGGAAGAGCCACACTCAAGGGGCCAAAGAGCCGCATGTGGCTCACGAGCCACAGTTTGCCGACCACAGCTCTAGGCGAAGCCAACCATCTCTCAGGTAGTAACAGGAAGAGCTATGTGTGGCAAGAAATTCAAGCCCATAGCCATGTGAGTGCGCCATCTGGGAGCAGATCCTTGTACCCAAGCTTTCAGAAGATGCTTGAGAGCTATTTGAGCGGCCCTGAGTCAGACCCCCAGTTTCGCTGCTCTCAAGTTCCTCATCCTCAGAAACTGTGATGATACATGATTGTTGTTTTAAGCGGGCAAATTTTGAGATAATTCATTAAGCAACAATATATAACTAACACATACAAATATTCAGTGGTGCGTGGTTAAGGACTGTTATAGATGGTATGCATGAGATTTGAGGGCACCTTTTGAGGAAGGGTGCTCATCATCTATGAGATAGGCTTGTGAGAATGTGTGGTTAAGAATATGGGCTGCTGGCTCTCACTACATTTGTGACCCGGCGATTTATTCAACCTCTTGACTTCAGTTTCCTAATTTAAAAAACAAAGATAGTAACTAACAGCTGTCAGGTTTTTATTAGAATGCTTGGAACATAGTAAACATGAAATAGACATTAGTTGTTAATATTATTTCTATAGTTATAATGTCTTACATTCAGATGTTGATTTAAGTTTGTTAAACACTCTGCATACATTATCAGACAGCACAGAGCCTGGGTTAGAATGGGATCATGAATGGATTCTCAAAATAGGTAATAAGGGCGCTTGTGGCTCAGCTGCTGGCTACTTGGGGGCTGGTCTTGGGGGCAGCATTTCAGGCCAATTGTTTTAGGGCCCTGGTGGTGGTGGTTTGTTAAATACTTTCATAAAACAGCTCACATGCATTTGTGTGAAAGGCATATTTATAAAATGTTCATATTATTTGACAGCTTAGCTCTTAGTGAATGTTCTTTCCCCTAAACACTTAAAACTTACCTAATTTTAGTACCAGGTAGATTAACTCCTCAAAGAAAGAAATTTGATCTCAAATATCATATGCCTTTGCCTACAATAAACTTTTACTTAATATTGATGATGATTTTATATGAATTTCAAGCCTCTGCTACCAACCTGGAACCTGAAATATAAAAATGCAAAATAAAATTAAATTTACAAAAACTATTTTTAAAAATATTTTTATTGATTTTAGAGAAGTGAGAGGGAGAGAGAGAAACATCAATGATGAGAGAGCATCTTTGATCAGCTGTCTACTGTGTACCCCAAAGCTGACTGAGCCTGAAACCCTGGCATGAGTCCTGACTGGTAATTGAACCATGACCTCCTGGTTCATAGGTCGACGCTTAACCACTGAGCCACACCATCTGGGCCAGAAACTATTTTTTAAAACTCCCTTTTTCTTTAAATGAAAAATGTCAGTCCTGATGCTGGTCATTTGTTGTCCCTGTTTCTTGAGTCTATGAGCTCTTAGAATAAACCCAGTGGTGTGCATTGAAATTTTGTGTTCCTCTGCAAAATTCATATGTTGAAAACCTTCCCCCCACAAAGGTAGGGCCTTTGGGAGGTAATTGTTATTAGACTAGAGGCCCAGTGCATGAATTCGTGCACTGGCAGGGGTTCCTTCAGCCTGGCCTGCGCCCCCTTGCAGTCCAGAACCCATTGCTCCTTACTGCCTGCCTGCAGAGAAGGTGGGAGAGGCCCCCGCCACTGCCGCTGCACTCGCCAGCTGTGAGCCAGCCTTCTGGCTGAGCAGCACTCCCCCTGTGAGAGCGCATTGACCACCAGGGGACAGTCTTGCATTGAGAGTCTGTGTGGTCAATGTGCGTCATAGTGGCTGGTCGTTTGGCCATTCGGTCGATTTGCGTATTAGGGTTTCATTATAAGGGATGAGGTCATAAGTATGGAGCCCTCAAGAATGGGATTAGAGTCACAATAGAGAGTTTGCATCCTCAGCTCTGCTCTCTGCCATGTGAGGATAAATGTAAGTCATTATCTACAACCTGGATGAGGGTCCTCACTAGGACCAGCCTGTGCTGACCCCCTGATCTCAGATTTCCAGCCTCCAGGAAGTGAAATACATTTCTGTTGCTGATAAGCCACTCTGTTTATGATATTTGATTATAAACTCTGAGTTGACTGAGACACCCAGGCATAGCTTCCTAGACAGTGCCACTTTTGGGTGACTTGTGTGCCTGACAAGGTGAGAGTAAGGCAGAGCAATTTACCACTTCGCAATATTTTTTTTCTAATTTTTTTCAGCCTAATCTTGAAATAAAACAATAAATGGGGGAAAATTTTAGAAAATTTTGCTGGAGAAATAAAATGTAAGCAAATATACCAACAACAGGTCTTTCCTGCTTAGAGTAGGAAATGGCAGATTTTCAGCATATGTATTAGAAGGTAGAATACATTCAAAATATTTTGAACTGTATGTACTTTTAAAATCTAGAAAAGAACTGCACTGCTCAGGAAACAGAGTGAACCAAAAGAAAGACAACTTAGTGCCTTCTGCTGTGTGGGAAGGAAACTGTTCCTTCATTAAAATGGACATTATTTAGAAAATCACAATACCACCTTTAATCTTGGTGCGTTTGTGAGAGGCTAACTCGGTCACTTTGAAGATTTCACTAAAACCAGTCTGACTGTGTTTTATCATTTTTCGTAGGATAACGCCTTTGGGAGCAATTACATTTCAAATCATATTTTGATGTATTGTAGAAGTGATGGAAGGAAGAAAGAAAACCATTTAGAAAACAAAATTGCCCTTTTTGTAAGAAGAAAAATATTTTGAAACAATTTGTTGTATTTTTTTCTATAAATAGAGAATAATAGTTAGCTTTATAGGGTTGATATCAAGGTGAGTTATCATGATGAGTTAATATTAATAAGGTGTTTAGAACAGTGTCTTGTACATAATGCATGTTATATAAGAGCTAGTTAAGTATGTAACTAAAATAATTCTTAGGAGGAAATCATTTAGGGTAGAAATAAAAGTTGATAATAATGTGCCATGAGATAGGTAACCAGAGGTGTAATAGGAAAGTAGCAAGCACCTAAACACATATTTATGTGATGACTTAGGCTTGTTTCTTATCAAGGAAGCTGACCCAAACCATCCCGACAGGTGTGCAAAGGTCTTTCAGACAGAACGTGATATCAAGTGATTTTCTTCAATGTTGAAAACGCTTTGCTCTTCTTTCTCTGTTAGTAATTCTTCACCTCTAGTTGTTTGGTTTTAGAGATGTCTTTTAGATTTTTCTTTAAGGTCTTGGTGTTAAATTTCTTTCATCAGAATGTTCCCTAGCCCTGTTATGTTGCCTACTGAGTTACACAGTACAATTTTAACATGGTGTCTCTCCCTGAACACACACACACACACACACACACACACACACACACACACACACACACACACGCATCACAAGAATATCCCCTAATGTGAATGCTAGGCAAGTTTCTACTAAAGTTTGGATTTCTAGGTTGTCATATTTCATTTATCCTTCAGGGTGATTATTCAATTAAGGGAAGGAATGGATGAACATCCTAGTTTTTTCTGAAATACGCTTGAACTTTCTTTGATAATCTTAACTCATAATTTGCTTTAAGCATTATAATTTAAAAAGAACTTTCTAGAAATTGCCTCACTTGATTCTCATAACAATACTATAATGCTTAATATTATTCACTTTTTAACTGAGTCTGAATGATTAAATTATCTATACCAAATCACCACTACATGTAGAGTTAAAAGATTCCAGACCTATTTTTTCCCCCAACTTACCTTCAGTTTACTACTGAAGGTTTTTATTTTGTTTTGTTTTTAAAGTAAGATCAAGGCAAAAAATTCAAGATGGTGAGCAGTTTTCTTATTCTTTTATTTATTTATTTATTTTGTTTGATAAATATGTTTCACCCCCTCTCATAGTTGCTTAAAAAAGTTTGAATATTACTTAGCTACATGTTAATATTTTTAAGCCTGCATTTTTAGATCTTGTGGGAAAGGATAAAGAATTCTAAAGATGTCATTATGATCCCCACTCCCTAGGTATTCAATCAAACACTAACATAGGTACTGCTGTGAAGGGACTTTACAGATGTAATTAAGGTTACTAATCAGTTGACTTTATTGTTTCTTAAAATTATTTTTTATTTTTCAATTATAGTTGACATACAATATTATATTAGTTTCAGGTATACACCCAGTGATTACTAAGTTATCATCCCAGATAAATCTCATAACCATATGTAGTTATTAGAATATTATTGACTATATTTCCTGTTGTGTACTTTACATCCCCATGACTCTTCTGTTACTACCAATTTGTACTTCCTAATCTCTGAGTTAACCCCTTGAGTATGTCGCTTGTGGAGGTGGCTCGGTGGTATGTTGATGTAGTCTGAAGCTGTCCACTGCATGCACTGGCTCTGGGGCCTCTTAGGAGGTACAGACTAAGGTTAGCCACCACCTGTATTCTGTATGGGGTCACCTGGCATGAGCTAAAAAGCAATCTGCAGATGGCTTCTGTTTTTGCTGGGTTTGGAGGTGCCCAGGTGAGGCCAAACTGTGAATCAAGTCTGGCTGCCACTATTGCCAGGCCTGGAGCCACTAAATGAGAGGTGTGGGGCATGCTGTGGGCAGATGTTACTTGTTTGAGAGATTTTAGGAAACTCTGAAGCATGAACCAAGACAGGCCATTCATATGGAAAAGCCACTGAAAACAGTGTGGTTGGGCCTGCAGTTGGCAGGACAGAGCGATCAGTGTGAGTCAAGTTGATGGAGATTGAAATATGGAGCCCACCTGTCTGCTCTGTAGGGAGAAGGCTTAGAAAAGGAACAATGGTCTCTGCCAGCACTTTTGTCTGGCAAAATGCTGCCCCTCAAATTCTCTTGCCCTGATGCCAGACACTTCAGTTCCTCCCCACATATCTTTGGTGCCTTTTGAGCTTCTGCCCCAGAGCTGGAGCTCAATTGAGTGAGTCTGTGTGGGGGCCCTTTAAGAAGAAATGCCTAGGACTCCAACAGTTCCATCTCTCATCTCTCTCAGCCTCACTTTCCCCTGGTTTTTATTGCCAGAAGTTATGGGGACTTCTCTTCCCAGCATTGGAAACCTGGATGGGGGGCCTGGTGTGGAGTTGGGATTCCTCACTCCTCAGGGAGTATCTCCGGCAGCCAAGATACCCCTCTCAATTTTTACCTGCCACATGTGGGTGTGGGACCATCCCAGTCTGCATCTCTGTTCCTCCTGCCAGTCTCCATGTGGATTCTTTATATCCTCAGTTGTAGGCTTCCCTTGGCTAGATTTCAGGTGGTTCTGAATGATGGTTTTCTGGAGTTTAGTTGTAATTTTGACATGGTTGTAGGAGGATTTGAGTACCACATTTACCTACATGCCATCTTGACTGGAAGCCCTAATCAATTGACTTTAAAGCAGGGAAATCATCTTGATTTTTTTGAGTGGGCCCAATGTAATTACATGAGTCCTTTAAACGCCAAAAAATGAGAAAGCCAGAGGAAATAAAAGCGCAGTGACAACTCAATATACTACTGCTGGCTTGAAGTGGAAGAGGCCATGAAGGAAGCCTGAGAGGAATTCTTTCAACAACCAGTGAGATTCAAATAGAACCCTGAGGCCAAGATGAGAACTGCAGTCCTTCCTGATACCCTGGGCAGAGAATCCAGCCACACTGTGCTAAACTGTTGGCCAACAGAACTGTGAGATAATAAGTGTTGTTTTTAAACAGCTAAATATGCAATACTTTGTTATACAGCAATAGAAACTAATACAAATTTGTACATTTAAAGTTTATAAAATCCAAAGTATAATAAATGATATTTTTATTTAGCACATTTTTGGACCCACTTATGTGAACCTTTTCCTAAACACCAAGATGAGAGTGTGGCAAAAATCTCCATTTGTCATTGTCAAAAAACACATGACCATGGGGATTCTAAATAGCTTGGTCACGTCTTCTCAAGAAACTTTTACTACTCCCCAAGAAATAATACCTTGCTCTGTCTTGTAAATAAAGGAGTCTGAACTTTAAGTGACACATTTGAATAATAGTGATGATGTTATCTACCAAACTGACAACAGTATATGTTATTTCATCTACCTACGCATTTCTCACCATAGGGACTATGTGGTCTCAAAACAATGTTTATTTGTTTGTTTGTCTTCACTTTGTGTGATTTTAATTTACCCCTGGCACTGGACCAAATATTCCTACTTCTTTTGTAGGAAAAAATACAGCCAGCATGTAATTCCCATTTATTGGGCATTTTGTTTGGGACATGAGTTCTATTCCTAGGTATTATAGGCTGAATTGTGTCCTTCAAAATTTTGTGTTAAAGCCATAGCCTCCATTACTTCAGAATGTGACCTTATTTCTATTAGTGATTAATTAGATGATAATTAATTAAAATGAGATAATATTAGAATAGGGTGGACCCTCCTAGTCCAACTTCACTGATATTCTTATAAAAAGGGGAAATTTAGACACAGAAAGCCATGTGGAAATGAAGGCAGAGATGGGGCCAGTGCAGCAAAAGCCAAGGGATGCCCAGTATTGTAAGAAAGCACCCAAACCTAGGAGAGAGGCCTGGAACAGATCCTGTCCTTAGAAGCAATCAACCCTGCCAATACCTTGACCTTGAACGTCTAACCTCCAGAACTGTGAGACTATACATTTCTGTTGTGTTAGCCACCTGGTTTGTGGGATGTTGTTATGGCAGCTGTAGCAAGCTAATATACCCGATGGTACAGGAACCTTTCCCAGTGGACCCTCCTTCTGGCTAGAGTGGCAGGGGTGACCTGTTCCACATGCTTGTGTCAATATTGTAATTTTGACTATGGTGGCAAAATTGTTTTTGGCACAATCAGAATGTTCAATAATCTGGTGTCATCTTTGCACCTTTTTAAGACCAAGTCTGCCTTTACAATCATACGTTCATCAAATACCCTGAGGTTCCACATGAAGGAACATCAGGTGACAGAACCTAGGATAAGCAGATGACTCATTGATGTGAGATGGGCCCACTATCTGAGAAACATTTTTATTGCCTGCCATAAAAAATGTTAAGACCACAAAAAATATTTTCAAAGAATTACCATGGTCTCATGAATAAGCAAGGGAATATGTTTTCTGAAGTTAACAAGATCAACTTACTGGTGCTTCACATCATTATAAAAGTTTAGAACAAGAAAAATTTCATGACTATGCTTTTACTAATTATAATATCTTCTTGTATCAAAAGTCCAAAATTGCCAAATATACTTAATAACACTTGTCTATCAAATAGAGTATGAATTTAGCAATAAAATGTTGTTTTTCTTATATATGTATTTTGCATCCTTAAGAGTTAATTCTGTATAATAAAAGGCTAATATGTAAATAGACTGAATGGCAGAACAATTGATTGCTATGACGCACACTGACCACCAGAGGGCAGATGCTCAACACAGGAGCTTCCCCGTGGTGGTCAGTGTGCTCCCACAGGAGGAGTGCTGCTCAGCCAGAAGTTGGGCTCATGGCTGGTGAGCACAGCAGTGGTGGCAGGAGCCTCTACTGCCCCCGCAGCAGCGCTAAGGAGCAGCGAACTGAGCAGTAAGGAGAAAGCAGGTGGACCATAAGGAGTGAGGGATCCCAGATTGTGAGAGGGATGTCCAAATGCTGGCAGTTGTCTGAGCTGGCAGGCAGACATCCCCTGAGGGGTCCTGGACTGTGAGAGGGTACAGGCCGGCCTGAGGGACCCCCACTCCAGTGCACGAATTCTGTGCACCGGGCCTCTAGTGTTTAACGAGAGAGAGAAAAAGGAACAATTTAAGATTTGAGAAACGGGGATTCCACACCTAGTTTCTGGACATTATGCATGACTTTGAGCCACGGTGGGAACCTTCCTCTGCCTGGCCTTTCATTTGTAAAGTGGGAGTGGATGAGCTGCCATTATATTATTCTTCCCTAGGATATTAAGATATAATAGCTGTGGAAGCTCTTTAACTTCTTTGAAAAATATCTTCAATATATATTTTTCCAAGGAAATATGAAAACTATTTCTGTATATGTGGTGTGTGTGAAAACTCATCTGTCACTGTGGTTTCCAAGTCACCAGATTATTGGAATCATTTTCTATCACGATTTAGTTGAAGAGAAAGGAAAGTGAGCAGGGCATGGAGGCTGGAGACGATGAAAATAGCAATGGGCCAGGCCATTATCAAGGCACCAAGACTGGAAGGAAAGTGTGGGGGAGGGGAGTGCAATTTGGCTATTATGAGGTTCTATATTTAGTACCAATTTTGATGCTATCAATGCCAGATGACATTTTGCAAAAATACTGAGGTTGGGGTGACTTTATGTATGTATGAATGTTCATAAATATGTATGTTTGTATATACATATATACACATATATATTAATATTCATACAAATATGTATTATACGTGTGTATGTATATATGTGTGTATATATATATGTATATATATATATATACACACACACACACACACACACATGCACAAACACTTTGAAGTTTTGTAGAATGAGACTATATATAACAAATACTTTATATAAAGATTGAAACAATATGGAAAAGACATACATAAGAATATCCAGTTTTGAAAGATTTATCTGGCAATATTTACCCTTACATTGATTACTTTGTATTCATAGATTCAGAGCCTTAAGAAACTCCTACAATACAGACTCGTGATGAGAAAGTCAAGTGGGATAACTGGGGCAGATTAATCTAAAAAAACTTATTATAAAATCTTATTCTTTAAGGCCTAGTTATTTTTTCTTTACAGTGTTTCAGACCTCCCACCTCCTACTTCCCCTTTCTGATGCTTCCTGCACAGAATTTATTCATTCTACTACAATCAACTATCACATGGCATTAGCTCAGAAATTGCTTTCTCTCTTCCTCACACAAATAATTTTGGTGCTGAGGCCACAGCCGTGAGTGAGACACTGGCAGAGGCTGGATCTTCATCTCTCCTTTCATTTCAAGCAGAATGTCTGGAGCTTAGAGGTGGTTGATGAATGTATTTTATTCCACTGAATCGCTTGTGTATGTGTGGACGTTGACTTGTACCTGTCTTTAGATCAAGTTCCACCTTCTGCTTCTAATCAATTGAGCCTTTGTTTTTCTGACTGCCTATTTTTAGGAGTTAAACTATTACCAAATCCCTAGCACAAGCCCTGGCAGAGTCAGTGTCAATCAGTGAATGAACTGCTATACAATATGCTGTTGTGTAGTGTCTAGGAGCTCAGGCTCTGCACTCAGATTTGTATTTAAACTCTGTCTTGGCCACTTATTAGCTTCCTGATTCCAGGCAAGTGCCTCAATCTCTGTAAGCCTTATCTATAAAGTGGAGGTACACTACTCACCTTGTAGGGTTAGTTGAAAACAAAAATGAGATAATTCATTTGATGTATAATTATCCTAATGGTTTTTGTATTGTCTTTTTGTGTCTATAATTACAGGGATCATCTTTATTCATGTTTACACCTTCAGAATCTAGACCAATGCACCTTGATTTGGCTGTGGGTTACTTAGTGTTGGATAAATGGCAGGATCAATGGCAGGTCACTGTAATTTTTTAAAATACTTTTGTAAGAGCAGTTTTTAAGAGCGATTTTAGGTTCACAGCAAAAATTTTTAAAGAGCAGTTTTAGGTTTAGCGAATTGAGTAGAAGGTACAGAGATTTCCTATATGTCCTCATCCCCCAAAATGTGTGGCCGCCCCCATTATCAACATCCTCCACCCAAGTAGTATATTTGTTACAATTGATGACACTAGATGACACATCATTATATGATGGGTCACTGGAATTTTATGATGGCCTTTTCTGCTGTACCTGTCTTAGCCTTGAAAACTTATCACTGTTTTCCCAAATCTCTTTTGAATAATGTCTAAGAAATGCAAACAAAGCCTTGAACAAGAATCATAGAATCATTGTTGTAAGTCATATAACATGCACCCCGTTTATTGTAAAGTAGGAAGGCTTAGGTGAGCTGGAAAAATCAATCACTGGAAAGGCTGATTAAACAGGTTGTAGGCTGAAGTTTCTGGAAACACCTTTAGAAGGATACTGCAGAACTGGCCTGGAAAGGGAGCTGCTGCTGCAGCTCTGTCAAGATGCCACCATTGCTACTGACTGAAGAACCATAGATCATTTGCTGTGACTGCCCCAAACCATGCTGCTTCTCTTTCCATTACCCCAGCGAAACAGGCTATGTCATCTTCCATCACCTCCTTTAACTACTTTCTGAAACCAAGCCTCATGCAGGTGTGTTGATGGCGTAATCTGTCGCATGCTGGCATTGTTGCCATACATTTAGATTTTTGTATTCCATGTTGGGAAGAAATGATTGGAAGGAAACTTGTGTTTATAGAGCAGAAAGAAAGCCAGTGTGCTTGAGTATCAGGAGTAAGGGAGTGAGGCAGCCGTGATGTTAAGAAGATTTGGTGTACATAGCAGGAATTTTGTTGATCTACATGAAACATATTAGGACAGATATTCAATCTTCCAAAGAATAGTCCTAGAAGAATGGAAGGAAGGAAGGAAGGAAGGAAGGAAGGAAGGAAGGAAGGAAGGAAGGAAGGAAGGAAGGAAGGAAGGAAGGAAGGAGGGGAGGGAGAAAGGGAGGAAGAAAGGGAGGGAGGGAGGGAGAGAGGGAGGGAGGGAGGAGAGAAGGAAAGAGGGAGGGAGGGATGCTCTGCTGTGAAAGGGATTTGAAAACTACTTACTTACTGGAACTTCAGGTAGCTCCCTTGATTTTCACTTGAATTTCAATTGCTTATTCCTCAGACATCCCATAAAGATAGAAGTCAAGGTAGTTGAGGGTGAATGCAGGAGAGGGATTAATATGATCATGGAATCTAAGCTAGATAAGTAGGGCAGGTGAGTGGGGAGATGTAAGTGAAAAGAAATAGAGTGAAATGGATTGGTTGGTGTGAGAAGATAAAAGAAGCTGGCTGAAAAGATTAATGTGGTGACCAGAGATGTAGATCCATGAGACAGACAGTTAGGAGCTCCTGCTGATGTTGGCAGTGTTCAAGTTTGACCATGGAAGTGCATGGTTGAGTGGGCAGTGTGGAGGAGAAAAGGTATGAACATCGAGGGGCCAGGGTATAGAATCATGTGGATATTGACATAAGAAAGAATCATGATAGGAGAAGTGAAGAGGAAAGTCACAAACCAGGTGCTAACAACTGGAGGAGAGTTGACTAGAGGCTCAGTAGACAACATGAACAGGCGACATGTGCTTCACAGAAGCTGAGATTTATGAGAAAAGAGGCAGGACACTTGTCTGAAGGTGTCAACTAGGAGTAAGGGCACCTACCCTACTTCTAGATCCTGAAGTATGTGCAGCATTGAGGAAAGAAGATTACAGGTAAAGTTCTCAGGGTAGTGCCAGACTTCAGTTTCAGCAAAAAGTGAAGCAAATGCTCAGCTATGAGTGGGGATGGTAAGTAGTTATGCGGTATCAGTAGTTTTCTGAGAATAAACTACAAGTTTCAGAAGTCCCAGTGGCACAGTTTGGAAGGTATGGGAGGTGTAGGATGAGATTAGAGGGTCTACAGAGCTGTGCATGATTACAGGTGATGAAAGAAAACCTGGCAGGCTTGGACTGAGGTAAACAAGGATGGAAAGCATATAATTAGTTCTGATATTCTTTTTGGGGGGGGAGGGGATAGGGGTGGGACTAAACAAAGTTTACCTTTGCATCCAAATTCTTTAAACTTATAAAATCATGTATTTAACTTGCTGGGCATAAAGTGAGATAGTGATAAATACAGGTGAGAACTTAAAAATGAACCTGAATTTTGATAATATGGGACAAATATTGACATTATATACTTATGGACAGAAGTCATATCTTAATATATAAAAACCCTGGATCTATAAGGACTATAATGACTGGAGGCTCAACCAACCGGAAGTCAGTCCTGCAGTTAGTGCTGGGTTGCCGTGGTGACCTTCACAAGCGCTGCCACATGCTGCGGTATAAAACACAGTTTGCAAGTGATCAGAAGCGCAGGTACCACCTCCATGCCACCCCTCTCTTCCATCAGCTCCACCGGCCCTGAGGTGCCCTCCTCGAGCTGTTTCTGGTCAGGCCTGAGGGAGGAACCTGCCCTTGGAGCGCAGAGGCACCGAGTCCTGGGTTGCCGCTGTGATGGCTGCCAGCGCTCATGATGGCCTGCAGGAGTGTGCAAGTGATCAGAAGCGCAGGCACCACCTCCATGCCACCCTCCCACTTCCATCAGTCCCACCAGCCCTGAGGCACCCTCCCCGACCTGTTTCCGGGGAGGGTGAGGCCTGAGGGAGGAACCTGCCCTCAGAGCACCTGGAGCACCCAGAGGCAGATTACTAAGAGAAATTATGAATTCAAATGTTACATTTGGTGGGAAAGTTCTCCTTCTCGGAGGAGATTTTTGACAATGTTTCAGTATTATGCCCCATGCTATGCGATTGGCCATAGTACAAATGACTTTCAAGTACTGTAATGTTTAGGGATGTTTCAGAAAGTTGTCTCTTAAAACAAATATGAGATCAGAGGATTTGCTTATAGTGAATGGTTAGTAAAACTTGCAGATGGCAAACTGGATAGCAGTTTTCATTTAGGAATGGATATTATTGAAATCCCCTGTGAAATGATTTGTAATGGATCTATTATTGAAGCTATCTTTGGAATTACTATATCTATAGATAATATTTAAAATATATCTAAATGTGTGATTCTTTGTCCAAAAAATGAGCATGTTCAAAAATTAAATGAAGAAATTTTGGACATACCTGATGGAGATTTTCACAAATATTTGAGTGATGATTCCATTGATTCAACAGATGATGCTGAAAAGAAAAATTTTCCCATCAAATTTCTTAATATCATTAGAGGCCCAGTGCAAGAAATTCATGCATGGGGGTCCCTCAGCCCAACCTGCAACCTCTCCAATCCAGGAGCTGTCAGGGGATGTCCTACTGATGGCTTAGGCCCTCTCCCCGTGGTTCTCTGCTTTCTGCGGGATCTGGGGGCTGTGCCGCAGCCATGGAGACGAAGCCCCCATGCCCTGCTGTCCGCTCTCTGTCTGCCGGGCCTGGGGCCTTAGCCACCACAGTGCGAATGAAGCCCCCATGCCCTGCTGTCGGGGCTCTGTCTGCTGGGCCTGGGGGCTTCCCCACCATCACCCTGTGAATGAAGCCCCCATGCCCTGCTGTCTGGGCTCTGTCTGCCAGGCCTGGGGGCTTCTCTGCCACCACCACCATGCTAAGGAAGCCCCCAGGTCCTGCTGTCCAGGCTCTGTCAGTGACAGACCCAGACACTCCAGCAGCGGCTGGATCCGCCCCCTCCGGGGGTGGATCTAGCCTCACCGCTCGGTCTCTGCAACCCCCGGCCAGGCCGACAGGCCCAGACACTCCAACAGTGGGGCTGAGGGGACTGTGCACCACCATCTTGTGGCTATGGGTGCACCATCTTTGTGATGGAGTAATGGTTAATTTGCATATTACTCTTTTATTAGATAGAATTACTCCTTCAGGAATGCCATGTCATAAATTAAAATTGAAAGTGGGTGCAATCATCATGCTACTGAGAAATCTGAATAGTAAATGGGGTCTTTGTAATGGTACTAGATTTATTATCAAAAGATTGCAACCTAAAATTATTGAAGCTGAAGTATTAACAGGATCTGCGCGCTAAGGAAGGCCCCACGCCCTGCGAAGGAAGCCCCCATGCCCTGCATGTGAGCTCTGGAGACAAAGAATTGATTTGTCCCCATCTGACACTGAGCTCCCGTTTAAATTAATTCGAAGACAGTTTCCTGTTATGCCAGCATTTGCAATGACTATTAACAAATCACAAGGACAAACTCTAGACAGAGTAGGAATATTCATACCTGAACGTGTTTTTGCACATGGTCAGTTATATGTTGCTTTCTCTTGAGTTCGAAGAGCACGTGATGTTAAAGTTAAAGTTGTAAATACTTTGTCACAAGGGAAATTAGTCAAGCACTCTGAAAGTGTTTTCACTCTTAATGTGGTATACAGGGAGATATTAGAATAAGTTTAATCAATTTATCAGTCATTGTTTGTTTACATCATGTTGTTGTTTTTATATCATGTCTTTGTTGTTATATCATGTTATAATTGTTTATTAACAAATTTATATATTATTTTCATATACATTTTACTAATTTTCTTTCATCTCTGACAGTTCTATTATAGAGAAAGGGCAAATAGCAATATTAAAATATTTCCTCTAATTAATTCCCTTTTAATGTGCATGAATTTCGTGTACTGGGCCACTAGTAAGTATATAAGTATCTAGCCAGCACAATCAAAGTAACTTGAAATTGTTTTTACAAAATAAATATTCCCTGACATAAAACAGAAACCTTTATTATGATCTATTAATTATTCTTTTAAAATGCTGCCTACTGAATGATTTTATTCAAAGTAATTTGCTAAAGTAAAATGGGAGAACTGATATTTAGTGAAATCAGATAATGCTGACAAAATGAAAGAGTAATAGAGAAAACCATCAAATCAGGGAACAACAGGTTTAACATTTTATTTATGAATTTAAAGAAGAATCAGAAGTAATATTTAGAAGTAATTTACATTTCCTTTTTTTTTTTTTTTTTAGGAAACACCTTTTCTATGTCATGTACTTTCTTTGTGATCCCAAAGTCTAATGTATCTAGCATTTTGTAACATACTGTCTATCTGCCTTCACTGTAGGGTTGAGATTTATGGAGTTGGGGCTGAGGTGAAGTTAGAGGAAACTCTCGTGGTGATGACACAGCCTCACCCCCATTCCATTTAGAAATCCAGCCCTTTGCTGATCATCCTTTGCTATAATTAGACTTACAAGAATCTGATTGTCACCTGTGAATGCCAAGTAAGATTCCACACCGTGTTTCACATTTTCTCTGCAGAGACGGAGCACCCAGGAAACAGCCAACTTAAAGAATGTGCAAATTCACACCCCTGTACTGCTGAGAAATGCTTTAGCTCTAACTTAGTAACTGTCAGAGCGAGCTATATTTGCTCTCCTTGACTGACATGTAAGAGGAGTTCAAGAAGTCACTTACTTTCCATTCCATTATTATAAATGTGACTAAGAATAGTAGAACGCAGGGTTTTTGCTCTCAAGCTGAAAAAAATAGTGAGCAACACCTGCTACACAGAGCGTGGTGATTAGCTTGGAGATTCCAGCTGGCCTGTCCTAGACTGCTGAGGGCACCCAGACAGCCAGGGTGGTTAGATTATCCTCTGAGCAAGACAGCTAATAAGGAAATGCTACCTTTTAGCTAAGAGGACCCACCAGCCAACATGGGTGTCCTGGATAGTTTCACTAAAGCCAGGCCACCCTTCTGCACAATTTTAATTCACTCACAGTCTCCAAGAAATTTCTTCTGGCATTGACATTTCCTGGGAGTAATTTGAGAGTGGAGGCATAATCAAGGAGATGAAATATTTCTATTTCTCTACTAACTTTAGAACTGTGGAGGGGAGAAATGCCAACACTGAAACCCTGCAGGCTGAATGCCCCAGAAGAGAGGCAGTTGGCACTTGATGAGTACAAGAGGGAGAGCCTGAGGAACATGTCTTTTAGCCACAGACACCACGAAACTAATGCCAAGGTTGGGTGCAGCATGAACCTCATTATACAACTTCAATGTTGGGTTTAGACTTATTTCTTGTAATGCAATGTGGTCAGAATGTAGTCCAAGATCCAGGTGAAGGTAGACACAAGCAGCCAGATCCTCCAAGTTTACTCTTTCCTATGTTATGACTCAGTGTGTTGACAGGTTATGTCAGGCAACCAGACTCCAGCATAAGTAATGGTGCGGGATAAGAGTTTGTGAAGCAAAGCTAAAAAGGGCGGAAGGAATGCGAATGCTGTCTCTGAAATAAATGAGGTTTTTCCACAGCATTTCTATTGAATTTGAGCTGCTGGATTACAAGTAAAAACACCACTTAAACCATTGCCCTTATTATCCTCTCTCTATTCCTTACTTTCTGCCTCCCTCTCTCCCTCCCTCTCCCCCCCCCTCTTTCTTGTCAGAAAAAGTCATGACTTGTACTGTTGCAGTGGTAAGTGATTATGTGTGTGGGTTGATCTTTGCTATAGTATTAAATTAGGGTTATGCTGGTTTCATTTGCTGGTAAAGGATGTGTGTAAAAGCTTCCCCTTACATTCTTTCTACTCGGTCTCCTTCCAAATGCGAAATGGACTTCTATTTTCTTTACATTTCACCTCCTCCACAAGCTTGTTCACTTTACTTATCAACAGCTACACTGTTGTCTAAATCAATCTCTCTAGAGAAGTGAAGTGTTTTTGAAACTGCAGGTCCTAACCTATCAATGGGTCTTGAAATCAATTTAGTGGGTTGCAACTAGCATTTGAAAAATGAAGTAGAAGAGAATATATGATATTAGAATACATTGTACATTGGAAGAGTCTTGTTTTCATGAAATTTATTTAATTGTATGTGTATGGGTATACTAGCATACTATATAAAACATGTTCCTTAATGTGGGGCATAGATAAGAAAGGTTGGAAAAACTGCCAAGGGACGGCATGAAGTCATTGGTGGCTTCTGTGGGGATCCTCAGGGGCCGGGGTCATAGTGTCCTGCAGATACGCTCTTCAGATTAGCTGAGGAGGCGTCCTGTTGTTCTTCTGCTTGCTGGACCTCTTGGAGAGGCATTACTTTCTGTCTTCCAAGCCTTGTCTTTTAGACAGTTTTATAAACTCCCAATAGCCTTCAGTAAATTATTTTGCAGCCTAAGTGAACCATGGTTGAGCCACCACACCATAGCTTGCAAACGTCTCTGAATTATGCTATAATATAGAAGAGTTCAATGTTAATCCACCTGATGCTACAATAATTCTGAAGTGGGGAAGATCTTCTGTAACTGGTATCATAAATCCAAGATTAATGTGGTTGACTCCCTTTTTACCCCCCTCAGGAAGTACAAAGAAAGCCAAGTTGAATTCACTAATTAGGGTCAAACAGAACCTCCAATGAAGCAATAATCTGATGACTGTTAATGTCAATTAGAAATTTAATGAAATGTAATATGCTACATCACTCTTAATTAATGTTCACAGAAAGCCTACTGTTATACTTAACAGTTAGAGTTGAAAAAGATTTAAAGGGTAAAATTACCAGATTGAATGGTTCTAAGAAAGACAATGTTTCTCTGTGCTAATATTTCAACCAATATATTAATACTTTTGGGGTTTAGTATCTAGCAGAGTCCTAGGCTAGAAGTATTTTATATACATATATTGCTTTATTTCTTTATAATACAATTGGGATACAATCTAAACATTCATCAACAGGGGATTTTAGCATTCTATTGAACAAGAGGCCTGGTGCATGAAATTTGTGCATGAGGGGGGGTGTCCCTCAGTCCAGCCTGCACCCTCTCCAATCTGGAACCCCTTGGGGGATGTCCAACCTCCTGTTTAGGCTGGGATTGGGCCTAAACGGGCAGGACTGCTGGCTCCCAACCACTCGCCTACCTCTGCCTGATTGCCCCTAATCACTTCTGCCTGCCAGCCTGATCACTCCCTACCACTCCACTGCCAGCCTGATCAATGCCTAACTGCTCCCTGGCTGGCCTGATTGCCCCTGCTGCCCTCCCCTGCTGGCCTGGTCACCCTTAATTGCCCTCCCCTGACAGTCTGGTTGCCTCTAACTGTCCTCCCCTGCAGGCCTGGTTACCCCTAACTGCCCTCCCCTGCAGACCTGGTCCCCAAACTGCCCTCCCCTGCTGGCCTGGTCTCCCCCAACTGCCCACCTCTGCTAGCTCGGTCACCCCTAACTGCCCTCCCTGCTGGCCTGGTCACCCCTAACTACCCTCCCTGCTTGCCTGGTCCCCCCCAACTGTCCTCCACTGCAGGCCTGATGCCCCCTGCAACTGCCCTCCCCTTCATTCCTGTTTCCCCCCAACTGTCCCCCCTGCTGACCTGGTCTCCCCCAACTGCCCTCTTCTGCCAGCCCAGTCACCCCTAACTGCCCTCCCCTGCAGGCCTTGTTTTCCCCCAACTGTCCTCCCCTGCATGCCTGGGTCCCCCCCAACTGCCCTCCCCTGCCAGCCATCTTGTGGTGGCCATCTTGTGTCCACATGGAGTCAACCATCCTTGACCACATGGGGGCAGCCATCTTGTGTCTTGGAGTGACAGTCAATTTGCATATTACTCTTTTATTAGATAGGATATATATATATAATTTACCATTATGCAATGAAAAAAATTTCCTATGTTCTGACATAAAACAATCTCTAAAAAATTTACATGAAAAAAACAAGGTACAGAATGATGCCCCATTTGGTAAAAAAAAAAAAAAGAGAGAGAGAGAGAAAATTACATATTTATTTGCTTAGGCATAGAAACGTTTATGGAAAGAGCCACATGAAGCTTGTGTCTTTGGCAATGGTACCTTGGGATGGGGAAGGATAGTTTTTTTATAACCTTTTAGACATTTTGAATTTTGCATGTAAAAAAATCCAGTTAATTTAAAATGAAAAACATCTTTTTACATGCTGATCTTTAACCCTGGCTATCTAAATTTTTATCTCCTGTGATCAGTTTACCCAATGATGAAAATTATAGATTGCTGAAGCTCCCCATTTGGGATAATGTGGAATTGAGGTAGGTAATTAGCCTTGATGAATCCTGAAATACTCTGGGCCCTGTAGCTTGTGACTTTCCAGGGTGAAATTTGGCTCTTGTTACTTGGACAAAATGTGTTTTGGCATATTGTGAATGAGCAACAACATCTGTTTTATTATTTTACATAGAATATGATTGTTTATAAGTGTTTCTACCAATTCCAGGTATTTCAAACATAACACCAATTGTACGCAAATAAGAAATCCTCAGTGATGAGCACTCAGTTACTATCATAACTTATTGGTACTTCTGAAATTGACTGTTTTGTGACACCCAGTATTTTATTTGGTAAAATTAAAACCTTGGTAGTGTCTGCTTCTTATCAAGGCATTACTATGAACATATGTAATGAACAAAAGTTGTATTTTATATTTAGGAAGCAGATAAAAAGGTCTGGTGCAATGTAATAATTTTTTATTATTTTTTATTTTTATTTTAAAATGTATTTTATTAATTTTTTACAGAGAGGAAGGGAGATGGATAGAGAGTTAGAAACATTGATTAGAGAGAAACATCAATCAGCTGCCTCCTGCACACTCCCTACTGGGTATGTGCCTGCAACCAAGGTACATGCCCTTGACTGGAATCAAACCTGGGACCCTTGAGTCCATAGGCCGACGCTCTATCCACTGAGCCAAACTGGTTAGGGCTATAATAATTTTTTAAAAGCACTGTAACCTTATGGCAAGAAGAACACACTTGGACTATAATTTTAAAGAAACCAAGAGAAAAGAAAATAAGTAGATAACTTTTAATAGGATGTATATCTGTGCATGAGCTAAATAATTAAAACACCTATGCTTACAATGATTTCTATTTCTCCATTTTCTTTGAATTTTTTAAGTACCCAGAATAAGATAAATCCAACATGGCTAGTTCTCTCTGAGGTCTTATTTAGATGATTTTAGCATACTTAATCTATAAAAACTAGAGGCCTGGTGCACGACATTCATACACTGGAGGAGGAGAGGTCCCTCAGCTTGGCCTGTACCCTCTCTCAGTCCAAGACCCCTTGGGGGATGTCTGCCTGATGGCTTAGGTCTGCTCCCTCTAAGCTGGCAGTAAGACATCCCCCAAGGGGTCCTTAGCGCTGCTGCAGAGGCTGGAGAGGCTCCTGCCACTGCCGCTGTGCTTGCCATCCTTGAGCCCAGCTTCTGGTTGAGCAGTGCTCCCCCTGTGGGAGCACACTGACCACCAGGGGGCAGCTCCTGCATTAAGTGCCTGCCCCCTGGTGGTCAGTGTGTGTCATAGTGACTGGTCATTCTGCTGTTTGGTCAATTTGCATATTCACCTTTTATCATATAGCACTAGGGGCCCAGTGCATGAAGATTCATGCACGGGGGTGGAGGGTAGGGGTGGGGGGTGGTCCCTTAGCCCAACCTGAATCCTCTCCAATCTTGGAGCCCTCAGGGGAGCCCTCTCCAATCTGGGAGTTTTTGTCTGTGTTTGCAATCATATGAGCAAATTGTCTGAGACTCCAACCCAGTTTGGTTTGGTGCTCACAGAATAATAGTTTTTTTGTTTTGTTTGCTCCATTGGTGGAGATTTGCTAGAAGTTGCAGGATATCTTCCCTTTAATTTTTCCTTGATACTGTGACTTTAGTTATGTGTGTCACCTTTGCTTTCCCTCCATCCCCCACCACAACAGTAACTTGCTCCAGGCTCACTTTGATCTAGTGTCTAAGAGATCCCTCAACTCCTCTGCCACCAGAACTACAATTCCCAGCATTCCTGGTGCTCCCCACGCTCTGGGCTTCCACCTGAGGTCTAGGGGCAGCCATCAGAATTATGATTCCCAGAATTGCTGGTGCTACCCCTCGCTCTTGATTTCTGCTTTCAGTCAGGGGGCTGTACAAACCAAGAAGGCTGCCAACTCCAGCCGCCTCCAGGCTGACAGGACGACACTCCAGTGGCATCCCCAGACCCAGCCTCTTGGTACCAATGTGGGGGCATGCTGGCTACAGGCTCGAAGCGGGTGGATCCAAGGACTCCTGCTGTGTTGCCCCTGGTACACGGAGGGTGGGTGGGAGTTCCTGGCCTCTTTCGCTGCCCACCCGTGGATCGCGATTCCTGTGGCACCTCCACCTCCACCCAGGCCTGGTTTACAGCCCCGAGGATCATTATCCCTAGCTTGGCACCCCAGGTGTCTCGGCCCAGGCCTGTTTGCCCAGGCAACATCGCCAGTGTCCCCAGATCCCGAGCAGGCGGGAGGGCATCCCACCTCACCCCAGAGCTTGGTGTGCTGCCTGCTGCCCACAAGCTCCAGTGAGCTCCATGGCCTCTGACAGCTTTGTCCCACTAATTTGCATACTCACTCCTGATTGGCTGGTGGGCATAGTGGAGGGATGGTCAATTTGCATGTTTCTTTTATTAGTGTAGATATGTGCTTATATTAAATGATATTAGCATATTTAATCTATAAAACTATATATTGTCATATTTGTATAATATTTCAAGAACTTCTTAACATGGTAATGTTCTTAAAACATATTAGCTAAGTGGCTGCATTAATAATATCCTATATTCTACAGAGTTTTGTTAGTAGAGATATATTTGAAAGCTAAAATTAATTTAAACTTTACAGTTAAACTCCATAATATTTAGTTCATTTATACATTTTAAAAGTTGTCATATTTTCCACTGATACAACTTGTATACCATCTGTTTGGTGAGGGGACAGTGGAAGTCATGCCATTTGGCAGCAATGGTTATTGTTGAAGCTGAAATTTGGCACTTAATACCCTCCTCTTCTCTACCCCTACCACTTACACATTCATCCACCAATAAATGTACTTGAGCTCTAGTGGATAGGGCTAAAAAGTTCAACCACCTAGAGAGCCTCTCTCCCTCCCTCTCTCTCTCTCTCTCTCTCTCTCTCTCTCTCTCTCTCTCTCTCTTAGACAGTGATCATGGTAGGTGTTGGAGTAATGATTACTCCTCCCATTGCTGCCTGTGAATTTCAGAGTAGAAAATGTTGTCTCTTTCTCCCTCTCCCTTCCTCTACCTTCCCTTCCCATCTCACTTTGTAGTGAGGCTCCAGAAGAAAGCTATAGGCAGCACAAAGCAGTGAGTGATATCAGGAATGATGAGAATTCCAGGTTGAAGAAAACTAGTTTCTCTGGAGAAGATAAGGGAGGAAAGAAGAGAAAGGCCATTTGTAGGTTAACAGGTACCTTAACAATGAAATAGATCTTGGATTTAGCAGGAATTTGTAAAAGCTTTAGAGATAACCTCTGCTACCAAAGTTGACGTTATATTTCATTGTTTAGCAGTTGGCTGACTTTAGCAATACCAGCACTTTGGGCCAGAAATTTGGCAAGAAAGCTGATTTAAATCAGAATATAGATATTAAATTTTAAACAGAAACTCTCTTAGGTTTTATCTGGCCACAAAATTATTTTAAATAATGCAAACAAATGAAAAAATGTAAATAAGATATTGCTAATGTTATTATAATTTTAATTTCTTCTTAATAATAACACATGCCTAGTGGTGCTTTTGCTGGTTCAAAAAATTTTAGGTAGTTATTCTAATTGGCCTCTGGCTCCCTGAAAAACTGTGCTATATATGACAGAGCAGTATTTAGCCAGGAATACATTTAGTTCTTTCCCATTGAGTCATCTACATTTGTTTTTTCATTTATATTCCCAAAACATAAACTTTCACATGGCTATCAATAGACTATTTTATTGTAAAGAGTAGTAAAGGTATGTCCTTGAATTGATTAGGTATAATGAACTTAATTTGAGACTAGACTTAGAGAAACACTGCATCAATTCCTCAGTTACATGCATGTAATAGTGTTTTTTTCAGTTTCACTTTTGATAGTATATCTATACAGAGATACACATCAATACCTAGAGAGTGGAACCTTAGGATTAAAAACATGGGCTTTGGAGTAAATTAAGTTTTTAGTTCAGATCTCCACTCACTAGTAATTGGCTATATGAGTTTGGGCAAGCTACTTAATCTCTCTGTGAGTATAAGTTTTCATCTGTAAAATGGGAAAAATAATTACATCTGCGTGAAAGTGTGACTTGTATTTTTCTCCTGTGGTCAGTTAATTTACTTTGCTTGTTCTTATTTTAACATCTTAATGTTTTGCTCATTGATTTGTAATCATGTTTTGTATATAATACTAATAAGTCCTTATTTTATTTGTTGTGAATTATTATTTTCAATTCATGGTCTTATATTTATTTATATTTTATTTATTTAAAAAATCTTTATTATTGAGAGTATTACAGATGTACCCCTTTTTTCTCCCCATTGCCTCCCTCCACCTGGTTCCCACCCCACTACCCTGTTGTCTGTATCCATAGGTAATGCATATGTGCATATAAGATATTTGGTCTTCACCACCCTATTGTCTGTATCCATAGGTAATACATATGTGCATATAAGATATTTGGTTAACCTTTTCCAGCCACCTTCTCCCCCACAGCTTCTCTGAGATTCATTAGTCTATTCCATATTTCCATGCCTCTGATTCTGGTCTGCAAAGTTTCTGTTGAGAAATCAGTTGACAGTGCTATGGGCACTCCCTTGTTGGTAACTAATTGCTTTCCCTCTTGCTGCTTTTAAGATTCTCTCTTGGTCTTTAGTCTTTGGCATTTTAAATATGACGTGTCTTGGTGTGGGTCTCTTTGGGTTCCTCTTGTTTGGGACTCTCTGTGCTTCCTGGACTTCTAATTCTATTTCTTTCACCAAGTAGAGGAAGTTTTCTGTCATTATTTCTTCAAATAGGTTTTCAATATCTTTCTCTCTCTCTTCTCCTTCTGGCATCCCCAAATGTGAATGTTGGTACTTTTGAAGTTGTCCTAGAGGCTCCTTACACTGTCTTCCTTTTCTGAATTATTTTTTATTTTTTCTCTTCTGTTTTGGTGTTTTTACTTCCACATATTCCAAGTTGTTGATTTGATTCTCAGTATCCTCTACTCTACTGTTGAATCCCTATAAATTATTCTTTATTTCAGTTAGGTATGCTTAATATCTGACTGGTCCTTTTTCATGTCTTTGAAATTCTCACTAACAATCTTGACATTCTCACTAAGTCTCTTGAAATCATTAAGATCTCTGAGAAACCTTATAACCATTGTTTTGAACTCTATACCCAGTAGTTTGCTTGCATTTATTTCTTTCATTTATGACTTCTTTGACATTTGGGCTGCTTTCCTGTGTTTGTTTCTATGTATTAGGTAGAGCTGCTATGTCTCCTGGAATTGCTAGAGTGGCCTTGTGTAGTAGGTGTCCTGTAGGGTCCAGTGGCTCAGCCTCCCCAGTCACCAGAGCTGAGCATTCTAGGTGGGCCCTGTGTGGCTGTGTGTATAGTATTGTTATAGTTGAGCCTTAATTGCTGTTGACATCACTGGGAGGAGTTGACTCCCAGGCCAACTGGCTATGAGGACCAACTGTGACTACAGTGGGAAAGCTGCTAGGCAGGAGACACCTCTATGGTCTTTGGTACTTCTCTGAGTCTCCCCTTGAGTGTATTACTTATGCATGTGTAGACTTGTAATCTGATATGGTCTGAAGCTGTTCACCTGGTGCACTGTCTCTGGGGCCTCTGGGAAGGTGCACCTGCCTGGGGCCACCTGGCAGGAGCTACAGAGAGATCTGCAGATGGCTGCTATTTGCATTGGGCTTGGAAGTGCCCAGGTGAGGCCCAGCTCTGAAACAAGGCAGGCTGGTGCTAATGCTATCTCTTGGGCCTTTTATTGTTAGGTATGGGGCACACTGATGCCAACTGCTGCTTGTTTAGGATATTTTAGGAAAGTCTGAAGCCTGAGCCAGGACAGGCCATTTATATGGAAAAGCCACTACATTCAGCTTGGGTGGGAATGCAAATTGGATGGGGTAAGGTCTCATGGAATCACCAGGGTGATGCAAACAGTGTGAGCCAGGCTGATGGACACTCAGATGTGGCTGCCAGTCATCCCTGTGATCAGGGAGGTCCCAGCACAGGAAAAATGACCCCTGCAAGCACAGGGAGAAAACCTATCTGGGAGAAATCTGCCCCCGAGTTCCTGCCCTGATGTCAGACAATTCAGTTCCTCCCCATATGTCCCTGGTTTCCCTAGCACTAGAGCTTAGAGTAAGGGAGACTGTATATATTCCTGTATCATCCCTTTAAGAGGAAATGTTTGGGACCCCAGCAGCCTCCAGGTCACTCAGCCACAATCCCCACTGTTATTTTTTTTTAATTGTTATTAATTTCAGAGATGAAGGGAGAGGGAGAAAGAGAAACATCAATAATGAGAAAGAATCATTGATTGGCATTCTTCTGCATGCCCCCCACAGGGGATCAAGCCCACAACCCAGGCGTGTGCCCTTGACTAGAATTGAACCTGGGACCTTTCAGTCCGCAGGCCCATGCTCTATACACTGAGGCAAACCAGCTAGGGCTCCCCACTGGTTTTTATAGCCCAAGGTTAGGAGGACTTCTCTTCCTATCTCTGGAATCCTGGGCTGAGGGTCTGACCTGGGTTCTCATGGGATACGTCTGCAGCAGAGATATTCCTCCCAATTGAAAAACATGCCACATGTGGCTGTTCAGACCCATCCATTCGGAGCCTCTGCCCTTCCTACCAGTCTCAATGCAGTTTCTTCTTTATTTCTCTAGTTGTAGAACTTCCATTCAGTCAGATTTCAGGTGGTTCTGAATAATGGGTGATCTGTATTTTAGTTGCAAATTTGGTGTGGTTGTGGGAGGTGGTGAGTACTGTTTTACCTATGCCACCCTCTTTATTCTCTCCTCCAATTTTGTTTATAGTTTAAATGTGCAGTTTTAGAAGTGATGTTGGCATAATTGCCTCATTCTTTCCAGATTGTCTCCTCCATTGTGCTTTATGTTAGGAAAGTTCTTCCTTATCTAGGGAGCAGGTTCTCACAGTTACACTTCAGTTTTACATTTATTTCTTCATTTGTAATATATTTAGTATATAATGTCAAATGACACCTTACATGAATGTTCTTCCAAATAATCAGTCAACTTATCTAACAGCATTTATTGAATAATCCCCCCACTTTTTTGTATTTTAAAAATAATATATTAAGTTCTTATTTTGCTAGGATTGGCTCCTAAGCTATTTTTGTTGTTGTTGTTGTTGTTACACTGATTTTTGTTAATTCTTCTGTCGGTTCTTCACTGTTTAAATTTTTCTATGTTTATAGCAGGCATTACCATCTGGTAGAGCCAGTCCTCCTTCATTAAATATTATCATAATTTTGTCTTTTTCCCCTCCTGTTTGTTTTTTTTTTTTAGATATGATTTAGAATTGTGTGGCAATTTGAATAATTTTTATTTTTATGTTGTTGTTGTTTTTTAAATAGTACATGCACATTGTAAAAAGATAAATTAGGAAGTAAATATTCCTCCCAACACTGTCTCCCAGGTTATCTTACTCAGAGACAAATTACCCCAGGGTTCAATTCACTGCTTCAGGAGTTTGGGTTCAAATCACAGCATGCATTGCTAGCTGTGTAACCTTATTTAACCTCTCTGAACCTCAGTTTCCTCATTTCAAAAATGAGGATAATAATTGTACCTAAACATATAAAATTGTTTTGATGATTAAATAATGTAAGCAAACCATTTAGAACAATGCTAGATCCATTGTAAGTGCTCTGTAAGACTTAGCTCTGGCTATCAGTAGCAAAAATTCCTTGTAAATCCTTCTAGAGATAGTCCATGCAGATAAAAACAAGTGGAAGCAAAATGTGTATATTCTTCTGCATTTCTCTTTTTAAAAATTAATATAATTGGGATCATTCTATATCAGTATATATGTATCTTCATCTTTTATTTTTAACTAGAGGCCTGGTGCACGAAAATTTGTGCACTCGGGGAGGGGAGGAGTCCCTAAACCTGGCTTCTCCCTCTTACAGTCCAGGCCCCTTGGGGGATGTCTGACTAACAGCTTAGGGCTGCTCATCCTTAGCACTGCTACGGAGGTGGGAGAGGCTCCCGCTACTGCTGCTGCACTGGGCAGCCATGAGCCGGCCTCTGGATGAGTGGTGCACCCCCTGTGGAAGTGCACTGACCATCAGGGGGCAGCTCCTGCATTGAGTGTCTGCCCCCTGTTGGTCAGTGCACATCATAGCAACCAGTTGTTCCTGGTTGTTTCACCATTGGGGTCAATTTGCATATTACCCTTTAATTATATAGGATTATTTCATAATATATCATTGTATAGGTATTTATTTACGCAGTCTATTGTTAATAAATATTTTGATTGCTTCCAGTCTTTTGAAACAAACAACATTGCAATGAATAATTTTAATTTTAATGTAGATGTGCAGATGTAATTGTTGATCAATTCCTAGAGGTGGAATTGCTGGATCAAAGCATATGTTCATATTAAATGGTAATACATCTTTTTGACTTGATCTTCCTAGAGAATGTATCAACTTGTACAGCCATCAGTGGTGTGTGATGGATTCTGTGTCAACACACTGTCACTAACACAAAAGATTATCAAGCTTGGTCTTTGCTAGTTGAGAGGTGAAAAATGGCTTCTCACAGTTTTAATTTACACTTGTTTAACTATGATTAAGATTAATTTATTTTGATATGCTTTAAAATTTATATTTATTTGAACAATCAATGAATGTCTTTTGCTCATTTTTTATTGAAGTTTTGGTATCTTTATACTGATTTATAATAGCTTTTTGGATATTTAGAATATATGGTCTTTTACATATGTATGGCATTCACATTTTTCCCATCTCTTCACTTGTCTCATATAGTTTATCTGGGTTTTGTTACTGGCTTCTGACCTCTCTTTTGGATCAAGAGCTTGATAGTAGGTCACATCTGTTCCCGGTTCTTCTCTGTGCTGTTCAGAAATGAGCTGAAGAGAATCAAGGGTTAGGAAGATGTTTGAGTTTTGATGGCGACCCATCACAATTTAATGCCTTAATTTTTTGAGACATGCACTGGAAGATAAAAGTAATGGAGTCAGAGAAAGGGAATCATCACATAGATCTACCATGCAAATAAAGTTAGTGTTCTCCTCTCTAGAAGAGGGCTGCTTTCTGGGACTGCCCAAGCCATGGACCATGAGATTTAATATCTTGCTTTGTCCTTCTTGGTGACTTTGGGCAAAGTACATAAAGTGGAATTTTGGATTCAAGAATAGGCACAGTTTTAAGGCCTTGACATTTATTCATATACTGTCCTCAGTAATATTTAGAAATTGATCCCAACATTGGATGAGAGTCTCATTCCTAGAGCCCTTGTTAAATTTTTTTTAATCTCTTCCAATTTGTAGGTGAAATAAATAATTCTATTTCTGGTATAATTTGTATTTATTTGGTTTCCAGTGAGGTTAAAATGTTTTTGTTTGTTGTACTTATTCTTTTAGAGAATGATATGTACTTAAGTCTTTGTTGTTGTTCATCCTCTCCCAGGGATATTTCTTTCCATTGATTTTTAGAGAGAGTGGAAGAAGGGGAGAGACACAGAGAGAAACATCTATGAGAGAGACATATTGGTTGCCTCTGGCACCCTGACCAGGGTGGGGACCAAACAGCAACCAAGGTACATGCCCTGGACTGGGATTCGAACCTGCAACCCTTGAGTCTGCAGGCCAATGCTCTAACCACTGAACAAGCTAGTTAGGGCTTAAATCATTTATTTTATTTTATGGTATTTGATTATTATTGATTTATAAGTATTCATTATATAGTAACAATTAAAGTTATTAACCCTTTCTTGTCATCTAGGACACTAAATATTCAACAATCATAAAGTTCTCCTGGATTTTGTTAATATATATGCATATAACATACTTATACTTAAATTTTATGTATCATTTTACCATTTTGCTTTCTTACATGTCAATGCCTATATAAATATAAATATGCATTATTTCATTTTAGATTTTAGATTACAATGTAAGTGAAAATGACATTATTTTACTATCATTTCAAGCTACTGTCTTAAATTTGTTTTTAAACATATTATTATTACAAGTCTCTGTTAGCATTTCTCTAGGAGGTTTAGAAATTCTGTCCTTCTAAATCTGACTTTCGGGTTAAGGACATTTTGCCTCTGTAGTGTTGCTGCACATACTTTCTTTTATTAAGACCTCACTTAAACATGACTGTCATATTTTGAAGTCTGCTTCTCAGTTACTTTCAAGATGAAATCTCTGCTGCCTCATGCTCAGTTACTTCAATTTATATAAAATTTGAAGCTGGAAGATGCTTTGAAAGGAATTCTTCATGTCAGTGAGGATATGCAACACTCTCTTAAAGCAGATCATCATGTTGGAAGTCTGTATCACTCAATTGTTTATCTATTTCACAAAATATGCCTTGCTGACCAATTTTCAGTAATTTTCCTGTGTTCTTTTTGATGTTTGCCTCAAGGTTCCAGGGATCAGTTTGTCAAATACAACAGCAAGTGCTATTACTATTAAGACCTAATGTGTATTAGTACTTACACTGTGCCAGGGAGTGCTCCAGGTTTGCTCACAAAAACTCTGCAAAGTGAGTTTTATTATTACTCCCATTTAATAAATTAGGGAATTCAGGCACAGAAAGGGTAACCAAAATGAATAAAAAATATTGCATATTTATGTGAAACCTTCAGGCTTAATATTGGCAACTAACTCAAATACATGTAAACGTGTTAACCAACAAAATGCAGGCCAGAGACCAAATATCTGCACACTGAACAGGGCCCTTGGCTACCCTTTTGTGACTTCAGGTGGATAGGATCCCTTGTTCGTTTCCATCTTTCAGGTACTCTTGGCTTTGCTCACCACTGCTGTATTGTCTATGGACCATTTATCATACTCTGGTATCTACATTATTAACTTGGGCTGATTCAGTCATTTCTTCTCACATTTTTTCAAGTAATATGAAAGGATAAATAGGCACATCTGAAGGTAATAAGGGGGGAGAGGGAGAGAGAGAGAGAGAGAGAGAGAGAGAGAGAGAGAGAGAGAGAGAGAGAGAGAGAGAGAGAGAGAGGGCGCACTATGGGCCATTGAAGTACATTGAAATAGACTTTTGAAGTTGAGTTCAGGAAAATGAAAATAGTTCTTAGGTGAATCAGGAAATCTTATAAAGAAGCTGTTTTGAAGTTGAGTTCAGGAAAATGAAAATAGTTCTTAGGCGAATCAGGAAATCTTATAAAGAAGCTGTTCCTTGCCTCTTATCCTCTTTGGGGTTCTGTGAACCCACATACTGCAGTGCTCTGTCTCACTAGTGAAGTGCATTATATCTGTTGCAGGGCTATGTTATCTCTTATCTTCATCTTTTTGTCCTGTCCATAACCTTCTTTTAGAATTTGAAAACTCATTTGAAATTCCTTCCCCATACTCTTTCTTATGGGACATTGGTCACATTTATGCTCTTTCTTTTTAAAATTTTTTGCATACACACACACACACACACATACATATACATATATATGTATGGTGCCAGTCTTCACATTTCAACTGCACTTTAATTGGGATATTTCACTTGAATCCTTAAGCTTGTCAATTTTACACTGTCTTGCTCACAACATCCAGCAGAGAAATCAGTACCATCAGTTCTCTCCTCTCCGAGTTAACACAGTTGAAGTGCTCTACAGGCAAGGGATGCTTTTATCCTAGAAATAGAGAAAAATTTCATGAACTGAAGGGCTGGTGTGTGACCTGCAAAACCAAAAATGAGATTGACTAAACTGGGACATGACTGCCTCTTCCCTTTGCACTAAAATAGAATGCATTCAGCTGACCCCATTTGTAGTCTGGTGTTTGAGTGCTCCTGTGATGAGGGCCACATAATGACAGGGAATAAAATCTAAACAGTTGCCAGGGTTTAAAATATACATAATTTCTTTAAAGATAAAACTGATGCTGCATTATAATTTTCTAAAAGAAATAACAATTGAGAATTTACTCTTTTTTGTCGTTAAAAAACTTTCCCCTCAATTTTTGTAAAATGCCTTTTGGTATACAATGCTAAGCAACCAGATATATATTAAAATGCACTTTCTGTATTTTCCAAACTTTCAATTTATATTTGTTTCATATTTTTACAAAAGACTTTTAAGGCCAAAGGGAAAGAGTTGGGGGCAAAGTAAAAAAGGAAGTTGTTGAAGTAGTCTTACCTATTGTCATCTACAGGATCCTGCAAACAGACAAATGATGACTGGCCCATGAGTTAAGAATGATTTTTATAATTTTAAATAGTTGAAAAAAAAGAACAAAAGAAGAAGATACTTTGTGATATGTAAAAATTATATAACATTTAAATTGCAGTATCCATAAAATTCTATTGGATTTACATGTAGTCTATGGCTGCTTTTATATTACAAGGCCAACTTCAAAAGTTGCAAAAATTACCTTATGGCTAAGTCTAAAATATTTACTATCTGATCCTTTTCTAAAAAAAGCTTTCTGTCCTCTAAATTATACTAATAATATTTTACTATATTTTATTCTGAATTTATAAAAATCAATGTGTTTTATGGATTGCCAACTTACTCTTCTGGTTCAACTAGAAAAATTTCCCTCTAAATCACTAATCTACTTATATTTGCTCTGCAAAATCTTTTTTTCAGTCTTGTCTTAACTTTATTAAGTCAATTCCCTCATCCATGTTTCTGTCTATATTTGTGCAGAAGCTGCATACAGACTTCAGCAAATTGAAAACTGAGATTGGTTTTAGGAAATACTCCCCAGTAATTCTCAATACTCTCTGTTATTAAGCCTCACCATGACCTGATAAAAGCTACCTGAATTGCCAACTTGCTGTCTAGCAATTATAAACAGCAATTATGGAGATATAGAACTTAAATTCTGTACTCAATATATTAGCCTACAATGCCTCTCACAATCATGCCCCAACTGGTCTCACTTCCTAATACTTACCTCTGTTTATGTACCCTTTACTATAGCAAACATCTCATTCTTCCTTAATAAGCCTTGTATAATCTTCATTTATTTGCTCTACCTGGTCTTCCATGCTCATCATTATGATCTCTTTTGTGGATCTACTCAATATTTGAGGTGACATCACTATATGGTCCAGATTGTACATAATGTTGATTCATTTAATTTCAATGATATGAAAATTTCATGTCTTCAAGATCAGATACTGTTCAAGAGTTTTAATGTTTATTTATTCCTCATCAAATAACTTCTCAAACCATACTTAGCTATTACCCCCATGTTCTTGATCTTCTGTCTAGGGTCATAAACCTCAACAATCCTAGCTCTAGATCTGGTTTAGCTTATGTTCGGGTCATGGAATGCAGTGCATACTGAGAAGCAGAGAATTACAGGCTCTCACCTCCAGGGATTGGAGATGAGGTCATGGTTCTCTCCTTTTAGGGGCTAAAAGGACAGGGATTTGGGGCTAATTATGAAATTATCTTTCTCAAGGGCTAATCCATTAATTCCTATGAGCAGGCAATGTTTTAAGTGAATCTTTAAACTAATAGAGGGAGGTTACCCAACAAGGGCTTAGAAGATATAGTTGTATTAGTCTTCCTTCCTTAGTGCAAGCATACAAGCATTTCACATTTAAAAAAAAAAGGGTGTAGTAGTAGATGACATGCCATCTTTTAAAATAATGACCATATATTTATTGATATTATGTATTCTAATAAGAATAAAATAATTATATAGCAGGGTGGTTTAGGATTTTCTTTAAAATTTCCCATAGAAATCTAGCAAGTTCTATTCATATTTTAAGTTCAGCTTTTATTATGTTCCCTAACTCTGCAAGGCAGAATTAATTTCTCATCTTTTCTGTGCTGTGGAATTGTTTATAGTACTTAAGTGTATTGTGTTATACTTTATATTTCTGTCTCCTCAAAAGAACCATGAGCTTCTAGAATAGTGGTTCTCAACCTTTCTAATGCTGCAAACCTTTAATACAGTTCCTCATGTTGTGGTGACCCTCAACCATAAAATTATTTTTGTTGCTACTTCATAACTGTAATTTTGCTACTGTTATGAATCATAATGTAAATATCTGTGTTTTCCGATGGTCTTGAGAACCGCTAGCAGGGTCACCTAAGACCATGGGAAAACACACATATTTACATTACAATTCATAACAGTAGCAAAATTACAGTTATGAAATAGCAACGAAAATAATTTTATGGTTGGGGGTCACCACAACATGAGGAACTGTATTAAAGGGACGTGACGCAAGAGAATCCAAGATGGCGGCGTAGGTAAACACCTAAACTGCTGCCTCCCACAACAATTTAAACTGCAACTAAAAGACAAAACGTCTATCACCCAGAACCACGGGAAAGCTGGCTGAGTGGAAGTTCTACAACTAGAAGGAAAGAGAAAAGAGCATTGAGACATGCACGAGCGCTGAAAAGCTGAGGTATGGAGGCCCGTGATCCGGGCTGGCTGCGGGCGACTGGGTGTGTTGCTTTTTTCAACCTGAACGGAGACAAACCCCCGATTACTCTGAAATCCAGTCTTTGGGGAGACGCGGGGAACCCAAACTCCTACGGGTAGAAGCTGGACTGTCTGCCAGTGAGGGTGGCTTGCTTGCAGAGCTGCGCGCAGGAATAATTGTTTACTGCACTGGGGCATGGGACTTGCGGATGCCGTTGGGGACGCAGAGCCGGCTAACTAGCAGCCATTGCTGTTTGCCACGCCCTAACCTAGTGACACCCTGAGGCCCCGCCCTGCACAACCTACAAACCCACCCAAGCTCCAAGCAGTGGAGTTAGCATAAGAAAGGCCTGCCCTATCGCAGCTTAACCTAGCAAACTTGCAGCCTGGGTCAGACAGCTCCAAAACCTCCAAACCCCAAGCAAAGAGGAGAAAACTCCAGCTCTCACTGTAGCTCCTGCTGAGTGGCCTCAGACAGTAGCTGACCTGCACCCCATTGGAGATCCAGAAGCCAGTGTACCTAGTGGTCAGTGTGAGACACCAGATTTCAACTCCTCACATCCATAAGTGACACATTCAAGAGGCAGACTCAGTGAGCACCAAAGCCCCACTGAAACAAGTCCTGCCCCATAAGCGTGTCTTCAGCGCAGCAGTTCTTCCATTATAGACACAGGGAGTGCTCACAGCTAATTGGCCTGGAGGTCAATTCCTCCCAGTGTACCAACAGCAATTAAAGCTTAACTGCACCAAGACTTTGCACTCAGCCCACAAAGGGGTGTACCAAGAGTGTCCACATCAGGTGATTGGGGAGGCTGAGCTACTGCCCCCTATAGGTCACCTACCACACAAAGCCACTCCATCAACACAGGGAAGCAGCCAAAATGCAGAAACAAAGAAACATGTCACGAATGAAAGAAACGGAGGAAAGCAAACTACTGGATGACATAGAGTTCAGAACCATATGTATAAGGTTACTCAAGAATCTTCTAAAAACCGCTGAGAAACTTGATGGCACTTCTGAGGAACTTAGTGAGACCTTCAAGGACCTTAATGAGAATGCCAAAAAAATGGAAATGGACCAGTCAGAAATGAAGCATACACTGTCTAAAATAAAGAATATACAGAAACTCAATTGTAGATCAACGTACCCCAAGAATCAAACCAAAGATCTGAAATATGTGGAAACAAAAAACATCCAACCAGAAGAACAAAAAGAAAAAAGAATCCAAAAATATGAAGATAGTGTAAGGAGCCTCTGGGACAACTTCAAGCGAACCAACATCCGAATTTTTGGGGTGCCAGAAGAAGGAAGAGAGCAAAATACTGAAAACCTATTAGAAGAAATAATGACAGAAAACTTTCCCTACCTGGTGAAAGAAATAGACTTACAAGTTCAGGAAGCGCACAGAACCCCATACAAGAGGAATCCAAAGAGGACCACACCAAGACACATCATAATTAAAATGCCAAGGGCAAAAGACAAAGAGAGAATATTAAAAGCAGCAAGAGAAAAACAGTTAATTACCTACAAGGGAGTACCCATACGACTGTCAGCTGATTTCTCAACAGAAACTATGCAGGCCAGAAGGGAGTGGCAAGAAATATTCAAAGTGATGAACAGCAAGAACCTACAACCAAGATTACTCTACCCAGCAAAGCTATCATTCAGAGTTGAAGGTCAGATAAAGAGCTTCACAGACAAGAAAAAGCTAAAGGAGTTCATCACCACCAAAGCAGGATTACACGAAATGCTGAAGGGTATCCTTTAAGAAGAGGAAGAAGAAGAAAAAGGTAAAGATAAAAATTATGAACAACAAAATGACATCAAATACATACCTACCAACAAGTGAATCTAAAAATCAAGTGAATGAAAAATCTGAAAAACAGAATGGACTGGTGAATATAATAGAATCAGGGACATAGAAAGGAAGTGGACTGACGATTCTCAGGGGAAGCAGGTGTGAGGGGTGCGGGAAAAGATTGGACAAAAATCTTACTCCTATGGATGAAGACAGTGGCGGGGGTAAGGGCATGGGGTGGGGTGGGGAATCAGGTGGAGGGGAGCTATGGGGGAAAATAAAAGAGGAACACCTGTAATAATCTGAACAATAAAGATTTATTAAAAAAAAAAAAAGGGACGTGACGCGGCATTATAAAGGTTGAGAACCACTGTTCTAGAAGAATATATCTTCAAAGGACCCCACAAAAAATGTTAATAATGATTAACTTGAGGTAGTGAGTATTTTGGTAATCTTTTAAAAAATTATTTTTGTTTCTGTTTATTCAAATTTCCTATTTTTTCTAATATTTTGTCATTTTCAGCAAGTGTATATTTTTGGCAGTTATTGTTCCGGAACAATCCTATATAATAAAGAGGTTATATGCAAATTGACCATCACTCCAACACACAAGATGGCCACCCTGATGTGGACACAATATGGTCACCACAAGATGGCCAGCAGGGGAGGGCAGTTGGGAGGGACCAGGCCTTGCAAGAGAGGGCAGTTGGGGCAATCAGGCCTGCAGGGGAGGGCAGTTAGGGGTGACCAGGCCAGCAGGGGAGGGTAGTTAGGGGGAACAAGGCCTGCAGGGGAGGACAGTTGGGGGGGGACCAGGCCTGCAAGGGAGAGCAGTTGGGGGCAACCAGGCCTGAAGAGGAGGACAGTTAGGGGTGACCGGGCCAGGAGGGGAGGGCAGTTAGGGGCAATCGGCCGGCAGGGGAGCAGTTAGGTGTCAATCAGGCTGGCAGGGGAGTGGTTAGGGGTGATCAGGCTGGCAGGCAGAAGCAGTTAGGGGCAATCAGGCAGGCGGGCAGGGAGGCGAGCGGTTGGGAGCCAGCCGTCCTTTGAGGGGTCCCAGATTGGAGAGGGTGCATGCTGTGCTGAGGGACACCCCCACATCCCTGTGCACGAATTTCGTGCACCAGGCTTCTAGTATGGTATAATAAAATTAATGTGCTTGTTTGCATATACAGTTTCAAGACCTGACCCTTAATCCTCCCTTCCAGCCATATCACCACACTATGCCACTCCTGCTTAGTAGTCAAAGGGAATGGGAAAAGCGAATTCACATCAGATGGTTTCACTTTTCTCAGGAAACTTGAAGGTTGGCTCACACGTTCAGATCTGTGAGCTAGACAAAAGCAACAAGTTATCTGGAGTAGCAATGAATGGCATCACCTAAATCAAATTTTAATAATATGTCTCAGAAGTATTCTCCACGCTTACTATTGTGTGCAGCTACTTTTTAAACTCATTTTCTTCATTATCAACAGTAATCATCTCTGCTACTCTCCTGTAAATTTACTCATTTGATCTCAAAATTCAAATGTAACTTTAATTTTGAGCTATTGCTATTATTATTATTTGTGGTATTTTTATTTGTACATATGTACTATTAACTTACAACAGTAGGAGCAGTAGTGAGCCACCTGGATAAATACCAGAATTCTGATGAAGGGAAATTTCAAATATAGAATGGAGATAATGGGGCTCCTTTAATACACGGAGAAATTAAGAGTTGAATGTGACAAATGATTTAATGTTCTAGGTCGGTTATTTCTGTTCACACTGATTCTGTACTGGGATCAGCATGATAATAAACTATTACCTGTGCATCTAAGAAAGGTAATTGTTAAATCTAATGATTGCTTTTGGGAGAGATAGGATGACAATTCCCAGGTGAAACTGATGCCTCTACTTTGATGCCGGCCTGAAACTAGACATTGAGTGGTAGTGACAGCTCCTTTGCTGGAGAACACTGCTTATTAGGCCTCAAGTCAGAAAGTCATTGAAAGGACCAGATAACATTTGAGTTCTCTTTTTTCATTCAGTGGAAGGTAGAATTCAACTGCTTCTGTCTGGGGAGAGGACAATGTGATTTTTCCAACTTAAAAAAAAATAAATGAACAGTGAAGCCTGAAAAAAAGAGGCAGATTTATATATAACAGTAAGATTTATTTATAGAAAATCCCTTCATAGTCACAGCTAGACATTAGCCTTTCTTATTCCCCTCCTCATTCTTGGTGAAGCATCCCTCTTCTGTGACCCAGAGAGCAGGAATCCTTCACCAAGATGCTTTCCTTTCTCCACATACTCAGCTTCCTCCCTTATCAAGGTCATCAGATTTTCTCTCTCTCTCATTATGATGTCGTTCTTCGGGCTAAGGGCTGAATTGTGTCTCCCCTGCCCCTGAATTCATATGTTGAAGTCCTAACCCCAGTACCTCAGAATGTGACCTTATTTGGAAATGAGGTCCTTGCAGATAATCAAGTTAAGATAAGATCACTAGGGCAGGCTCTAATCCATTGTGACTTTTCTTTTCTTCTTCTTCTTTTTTTTTTTAGCAGAAGCTTATCAATTGCTTCTGTGGCAATCTGCTCATTAAATAAAATCCTTCTTGTTTAGGGACCATTGATGTGGAATTTTTTACCTTACCCTCAGAATTCCCTATCTCCTATTTTGTTTTATTTTTAATTCTTTATTGTTTTAAGTATTACATATGTTTCCTTTTCCCCCCATTGACCTCTCTCCAGCTGTTCCCACCTCCCAGTACATGCCCTCACCCCCCTACTGTCTGTGTCCATTGGTTATGCTTATATGCATGCATACAAGTCCTTTGGTTGATCTCTCACCCACCCCATCTCCCCTGCCTTCCCTCTGAAGTTTGATGATCTGTTCGATACTTCTCTTTCTCTGGATCTATTTTTGTTCATCAAATTATGTTGATCATTATATTCCACAAATGAGTGAGATCATGTAATATTTATCTTTCTCTGACTGGCTTATTTAGCTTAGCATAATGCTCTCCAGTTCCATCCATGTTGTTGCAAATGATAAGAATTCCTTCTTTTTTACCGCAGTGTAGTATTCCATTGTATAGATGTACCACTGTTTTTTAATCCACTCATCTGCTGATGGACACTTAGGCTGTTTCTAAATCTTAGCTATGGTGAATTGTGCTGCTATGAACATAGGGGTGCCTGTATCCTTTCTGGTTGGTGTTTCTAGTTTCTTGGGATATATTCCTAGAAGTGGGATCACTGGGTCAAATGGGAGTTCCATTTTAAATTTTTTGATGAAATGCCATACTGTTTTCCACAGTGGCTGCACCAGTCTGCATTTCCACCAGCAGTGCATGAGGGTTCCTTTTTCTCCGCATTCTTGCCAGAACTTATCGTTTGTTGATTTGTTGATAATAGCCATTCTGACAGGTGTGAGATGGTACCTCATTGTTGTTTTGCATCTCTCGGATGATTAGTGATTTTGAGAATGTTTTCATATGTCTCTTGGCCTTCTGTATGTCCTCTTTTGAAAAGTGTCTATTTAGGTCCTTTGCCCATTTTTTGATTGGATTGTTTATCTTACTTTTATTAAGTTGTATGAGTTCCCTATAAATTTCCTTATCAGATATAACATTGGCAAATATGTTTTCCCGTGACTATTCTTATAAATAGGGGAATTAGGACACAGATAGAGACACAGGGAAAACACGCTGTGAAGATGAAGGAAGAGATGGAGTGATACATGTCTAAGCAAAAAAAAAAACACCCCAAAAAACAAAACAAAACAAAACAAAAAACAAACACCAAAAACACATGAAGATTGCCAGCAAACTACCAGAAACTGGGAAAGAAGCATGGAACAGAGTCTTCCTTACAGCCCTCAGAAGGAGCCAACCCTGCTGACACCTTGATGTCAGACTTCAAACTTCCAAACTGTGAGACAACGCGTTTCTGTTGTTTAAGCCACACTGTTTGTGGCATTGTTACAGCAGCCCTTAGCAAACTAATGCACTAAGGAAAGCAATTCTCAAAAATAATAAGAACATAACATAGACATTAGTAACTGCTATCCCAAACTCTCACGGTTTTTGAAATGCATATGAGAATGGGAGTGGCGGAGTGGAAAATGGAAAGTATGGTTGAAAATCTGTATTAAGAACCATTACATCCTCCCCAGTCACCTCTACCACCTCACATGGGTATGCAGTATCCCAGCTAAAAACAGAAGGCCAAGTCTCTAAGCAATTGACCCAGAGAAAGTCTGAATTGAAGGACAGAAAGTACAGCTGGCGGCAGGGAGGAGGCACCATGATGAAAGTTTGACGAGTAAATACATGTATACGTACTGAACGGTGAGACAACTCCATTCCCTTCCTCAGCTCCCAGGAACCAGGCTTTCTGAATCCATACCCTTCCAGACAAGAGATTATATTGCTCTCTTTGGAACCTGTTCATCCCCAAAGAGAATATCTACAGTTTCTGACACTTTTCTTACAGTTATAATTTTTAGCCCCAATGAAATGGCTAAGTTCCTATCTGATTATAGTGAAGTGCATAAATAATTCTAAGGAATTCCAAGTAGCTCTTTAGTGGCTCAACTCTGCACATTAAAGGAAAATAAAGGATCACCAGACATTTGAGAAAAGCCTCTCATATGAAAAGCAAGAGAACAAAAGAAAAAAAATCAGAAAAACACAACTTGTGAAACAAATTCCAGTGATAATTCAGGGATAGGAAGACACATCAACACATTCTTCACTATCCAAAGAAGGATCCTAGGAAATGTGGCTTTTGTAATAAAAAAAAATAGTTGTAAAATAAGGGACATGTGGAATAAGAAAGAGGTCTTAGAAATTAAAAATATGGTAGCAGCAATAAAATAAAAGTAAGAGAGAACATTGAAGACATTTTTCAGAAAGTAGGAATAACAGAGGTGGAAAATAGAAGAGATTATATTTTTAAAAATCAGAGGATCAATCTAGGATGTCTAATGCTTGACAGATTGGAGCTCTAGACAGGGAAAACAAAGTAAATGGGAGAGATCAACAAATAATACTTGCAAGTTTTCCAGGTCTGTGTGATAGCTTTCTGGCTGAAGGGTCCACTTAATTCACACTCAGAATGTCAGTCAAATGTCAGAACTGAACAAAGATCTTTTTATACATCAGGGTTTCAAAAAATTACCTTCCACATATTTTCATAGGAAGTTCCTTTAGGAAGCACTTCACCAAAATGTGAGTAAACAATACAAGAGAAAGACTTGGGATCCAGAGGACGGAGAATCCTAACGAGTGAAATGGCAAAGGAAATTCCAAGCATGAAGGTGAAGGGATGCCATGTCTGCAGCTGGATCACTGGACTGGACGAGTCTAGATCAGAGCAGGAGGGCATGTGCTACCTGCGGGAAGTCTCTAAAAAGAGCAGCATGAACTGGTAGAATATTGATGTGTTTGCACTGGGATGAATTAGAGAGTTCGTTAGAAGATTTTTTTTTTTTAATTTAGTGATGAAAACACAGAAAACTAAGCAAGCAATCAAAAATTGAAATCAAATATAGACTTGAGGAAAAAGTAAATGTTACAAAATAAAGGAAATATAATCGAGTGCACTGTACAGGTTAGCTAAAACCATATGTATACAATTACAATTGTGTTAAAACTGAACACTGACAATAAAAAATTATGATATAACCTAATTGTGAGACTGGGTTAAATAAAGTGTATGTTTGTTGGTACAAGAGATTTAAAAGATGTAGGGTGCCAATTGATAATATCTAAAAAATATATATATACTATCATAAGCCTGCTATTTAGAAATGGGAATGAAACAATAGCATAACAGATAATATAGTTTAGAATAATTACCTTTTGGAGGCAGAAATAATTGGTGAGAAGGGATAGGGCTGGGCATTGAATTTTTTTGTTATAAGCCTTATGGTAGTATTTGACTTTTAAATTGTGTACATGCATTATTTTGAAGAAGGATAGAGGAAGGGAGAAACAACTGAAGAAGGAGAGAGGGAAGGCAGCAGTAGGGAAGGAAGGGGAAAGAGTCAGGCACCAGAGGTAAACAATAAAGTGATAAGTACATTATGATGTGTACATGAGCTATTTGTGTGTGTTGGGGGACATTGGGGTTGGAGAGGAAGGAGTGATCTATCCTATATCTTTTCCTCTTAGGAGCTACTAATCCCCAAATCCTTGTCATCATGGTGAAAATTTAACACCCAGTCTCACTTTCATTGAAACCAAAGAATTATACACTCCAGGCTATCTCATGATTCTTGAAAAAGTGATTGTCGCAAGGATGGACACATCATTGATACAGATTGATATGAATACGGGGGAGAGAGTGTGTCCTTCTTTTCTCTGGACTTCTTAGCTCTAACCCTGGAGATGCTGAGAATCATCTTGCTAGCATATGATTGTGTTTTCTCGGAATAAAACAAACACAGGGGAAATCAGAGGGTAGAAATAGGCACAACGTAAGATATGTGATGATGTTGCACCTGGATTCTATCATGTCTGAAATGGGGCAAGGATTTCTTGATTACCTGTGCTGATATGTTTGTCTTGTGCTTGGGCTGGTCTGAGTTAGTTTCTGTCATCTGCCACGCTGTGTTCTGAGCAGCACAAAACCTTATCTCTATTTGCCAGCCCTTTTTCTCTTTGTCCCTGACTTGTTTACAGCACTGACTTCAGGCACCCACAGTTCTCCCATTGTGAAAAATCCACATTAGCTTTGGTTAAAAAGTTGCATTAACTTTGTTTTGAAAATAAATTAAGGTATTCTGCTACATGGGAATATTTGAATGTTGATAAGACATAAGATAGAAGTAACTATTAGAGTCTTTTGAATTTTATTTTATTTCCTTAGAATATTTCATTAAATTATGTATATTTAAAAAAATAAAAATTGTATATCTTTAAGGTACATAATACAATGATTTGATATGCACATACTTAGTGAAATGATTACTATAATCAAGCTAATTAATATACTTTTCCTCACTTAGTTACTTTTTTGTTTGTGCTTCTGATGAGAGCACATGAAATCTACTCTCTTAGCAAATTTCCAATATTCAAAGCATTATTATGTATGGCCATCATGCTGTACATTATTCATCCTACATAAATGCAACTTTGTACCCTTTTGCCAACATTTCCCCATTTTCCCCACCTCCCTAACCCAGTAACCACTGTTCTACTCTCTGCTTCTATGTATTTGAGTTTTTTAGATTTCACATATCAGTGAGATCATGTACTATTTGTCTTTCTATGTCTGGCTTACTTCATTCAGCATAATGTCATCCAGGTTCATCCATGTTGTTGTAAATGGAAAAATCTCCTTTATAATGGCTGAATAACATTCCATAATTTATATGTATACCACAAAAAATGTATACACAAACTTTGAATAATTATAAAGGCAGTATGTATTAAAATGCATTTCATTTTCAAAACTGAGCTATCAGCTGTTAAAGTGAGTATATATATTTATGGGGGTATATATAGATATAGACATATATCATAATTTCTTTATCCATTCATCCACTGATAGACACTTAGGCTGTTTCTTTAGCTTGGTTATTACTAACTAGAGGCCCGGTGCACGGATTCATGCACTGGTGGTGTTTCTTGGCCTGGCCTATGCCCTCTCACAATCCAGGAACCCTTGGGGGATGTCAGAAAGCCGGTTTTGGCCTGATCCCCACAGGCCAGGCCGAGGGTGCACAAATCCATGCACCGGGCCTCTGGTATGTATATAAGATCTTTGGTTAATCTCTTCCTGCCCTCCCCCGCTTCCCTCTGAGATTCATCTGTCTGTTCCATGTTTCCATGCCTGTGCATTGAGTGTCTGCCCCCTGGTGGTCAGTGTGCATCATAGCTACTAGTCAAATGGTTGCTTAGGCTTTTAGATATAGATATAGATATAGATATAGATATAGATATAGATATAGATATAGATATAGATATAGATATAGATATAGATATAGATATAGATATACTAGAGGCCCGGTGCATGAAATTCATGCATGGAGGGGGTGTCCCTCAAGCCCAGCCTGCACCCTCTCCAATCTGAGACCCTTCGAGGGATGTCTGACTGCCCATTTAGGCCCGATCCCACTGGACTGCTGGCTCCCAACTGCTTGCCTGCTTGCCTTCCTGATTGCCCCTAACCACTTCTGCCTGCCAGCCTGATCACCCCCTAACCACTCCCCTGCCAGCCTGATTGATGCCTAACTGCTTCCCTGCCAGCCTGTTTGCCCCTAACTGCCCTCCCCTGCTGGTCTGATTGCCCACAACTGCCCTCCCCTGTAGGCCTGGTCACCCCTAACTGCCCTCCCCTGCTGGCCTGATTGCCCACAACTGCCCTCCCCTGCAGGCCTGGGTCCCCCCCAACTGCCCTTCCCTGCAGACCCAGTCACCCCCAACTTCCCTCCTCTGCTGTCTGGGTGACCCCTAACTGCCCTCCCTAGCAGGCGTGATTGCCCCCAACTGCCCCCCATTGCAGGCCTGGTTCCTCCCAACTGCCCTCCCCTGCTGGCCATCTTGTGGTGGCCATCTTGTGTCCACATGGGGGCAGCCATCTTGTGTGTTGGAGTGATGGTCAATCTGCATATTACTCTTTTATTAGACAGGATAGAGGCCTGTTGCACGGGTGGGGGCCAGCTGGTTTGCCCTGAAAGGTGTCCCGGATCAGGGTGGGAGTTCCCTTGGGGTGTGGGGCGGCCTGGGCAAGGGGCCTGTGGTGGTTTGCAGGCCAACCACACTCCCGGGTGACCCAAGCTAAGGCCCTGGGACCTGGGATTTATTTATCTTCTATAATTGAAACTTTGTAGCCTGGAGCAGAGCCAAGCCTTCTGCTTGCTTCCTGGTGCAGCCATTTCTGTTGGGATTTATATATCTTCTATAATTGAAACTTTGTAGCCTTAAGTGGAGGCCAAAGCAGGCCAGGGATGAAGACACTTGGCTTCCTCCATCGCTGTGGGCAACCCTAGCCTCTTGCTCTCTCCAGCTCTGTGGCTGCCTCCATTTCTGTTGGGCTTTATTTATTGTCTATAATTGAAACTTTGTAGCATTGAGTGGAGACCTGGGCGGGCAAGGGCAGGCAGAAAGCTTGGCTTCCTCCATTGCCAGGGAAACCCAAGCCTCCCTCCTGCTCTCTGTGGCCACAGCCATCTTGGTTTGGTTTATTTGCATATTCCCTCCTGATTGGCTGGTGGGTGTGGCTGGTGGGTGTGGCTTGTGGGTGTAGTGGAGGTACGGTCAATTTGCATATTGCTCTTTTATTAGATAAGATAGATAATGCAGCAGAGAACATGGAAGTGCACATATTTCTGTAAGACACTGATTTCATTTCCTTTGGGTATATACCCAGAAGAGGGATTACTGAATTATATTTTTAGTATTTTTAAGGAGCCTCCATATTATTTTCCATAATGGCTATACCAGTTCACATTTCCATCAACAGTGTACAAGGCTTCCCTTTTCTTCACATCCTTGCCAGCACTTGCAATTACTAATTAATTAATTAATTTATTTATAATAGCTATCCTTTGGATATTTTAAGTATCTGGCAGTGTAGCTGATAATTAGTCAAACTTTATCTTTTAAATTGCAATTTTTTGAAATTGTTTCTAAAAAAGAAAGAAGATGTTTTATCTTGAAAAACAAACAAACAAACAAACAAACAAACAAACACCAAAAATCCAAGCACAACAACTTGAAATAAGTTAGCAAAAGCTGAGGCTACCTTTAAACCATTGGCCTCATGGTTGCATCTGAAACACAGCTTAATTCAGTCAATTATTTGTGTGTGTGTGTGTGTGTTTAATAAAATCATATGTTTAAAAATTTGTAAAGAGTCAAAAGCTGATTTTTAAAAAAATATATCTTTATTGCCTTTAGAGAGGAAGGGAGAGGGAAAGAGAGAGAAACATCAATGATGAGAGAGAATCACTGATCGGCTGCCTCTTGCACGTCCCCCACTGGGGATCAAGCCCGCAACGCAGGCATGTGCCCTTGACTGCAGTCGAACCTGGGACCCTTCAGTCTACAGGTTGATGCTCTATCCACTGAGCCAAACCAGTTAGGGCTGATTTTTTTTCTTTTTAAAAATCAAATGTATGTCACATATAACATGTGTAACTATAGTTTTCAAACATTTCTCTTCTTGGTCATCCTTTCATCCCTTCTATCATTGATAGAAATTTTAAGCCAACTGGAGAAAAATCTTCTTGTTTCTTCACAGTGGTTTCTCCCCTCCTCTTTCTCCAGATGAGCACCTTGGTTCTGACAGGTGGTGATGCTGCTGGGCACGGGTGGCATGTGTTTCTGGATTGTTACAATGCTAATATTATGGATCAGTTTCCTGAATGAACTTTTATGGCCAAAATCAAGCAGAAATATTACTTAAAGGAGCAGCAAAATAGAAGCCATTTTGTGGTCTCTGGGCTCATCATGTTAATCAAAAGGAAGTAGCTGAACTGAGACTTAAACTTTTTTTAACTGGAAAGGTCTCAAAAATCAGCTGTAGCAGAAATTCTCAAATGGAAAAACTGAAGATCAGCAAAATTAAAAACTTAACTAGATAAATGCATTTGTGATTATTTTACCCATCCTGATTATAATTGTAAAATATCTGCCATAAATAGGGTGAAATTTCTGGTAACTTGCATAATTGCACATGTTTACTGCTGACAGTGTCTTTATTTAGATTTTATGAGCTCTTTATAATTCTTAATGGCTTTGCCTGAAACAACATTTTCTTTGTGAATGAGAAGTTTATCAATTCACAAGCATAACATTTTTGCAGGGAATACTATGTGTTAAAACACAATCTCCTTCCTGTCATAGGTAAAGGTCAAGCTTAGGAACTTTCTATAACTATTATTTTGGGTGTGCCGTTAGAGGGAAAGATAAAGGTCAGACTGGAACTGAGCTGTCATGCACTTTATGCAGAAGGAAAATGTCAGAACCAGACAGAACAGTGGAATTTATGTCCATGTTGTAGGGGTGACCCCACCACTCTTGAATGCTACTGCAAATTGATAATGAGGACACCTCTATGTCTAATTAATTAATGCCAATTCCTCAGCATACAGTATTTGTGACATGTTCAATTTATGAAGTTCTTCATCTTTAACTTTCCCAGAGTTTAAATTTAGTGATAGCTGCTCCTACCTTCTCACCATCAGGATGCAGTATTGTGTCTGACTTGACCTTCAGAATTATGGAGGAAAGAAAATGAGAAAGATATGTGCTTTTTCAAATTAACCTACAATCATAGAAAAGGTATTTCCCCTTTCCATCTCCTCAGTTTTACATATTACTCTCTCTTCATATCATAGATTTCTAATAGTAAGCAGTATGTCCTAAAATAGTATTTCATATACTATTAAAATGCAAAGTTGTTATTATTAAGGAAAAAGTTTCCCAGAGTCATTATAAATAGAATCAAAGAATCCTAATTGTTAGGGGAACCAAACTGCTTAGACAATTTTCTCTGATAGCAAAGTAACCTGAGAGAGATCACCATGGGGCCTATTCTGAGGTTCTCTGAGACGTTGTGTTAATTTCTACAGAAGCCTCTTGTTAAATGTTATAATGTCTATGAACAGAGCTCCATTATCTCTGGTGAAAATATCATTTCAGACTCACAAACTGTCCTGCCTTACAAAGCCCTCACAGTAGGGAGTAATCTGGAAAGTACTCTTTATAGAAAAAAGTTGTACTTTTTTAAAGTAGTTGTCACCCCATGACCTTCATTTCTGCAGATTAAATAACCCCAATTGACTTATCTGTTCTTAATATTTTATTATCATCCTACCCATAATTTTGGCCTGCCTTTTTGAGGTTCTTTTTCAAATTTTCCACATTCTCCTTCAGTTATGGAGATCAACAGCGAGCCTCCACAAGTACAGGGGAATCATTGCCCGTTCTCACCTGGACAACTCCTCTGGGGAGGAGTTTTTAAAGGACCCAGGGTTGACTCATAATAAACTCATGATCTTTTATTAGTTCCTACTTTTAAAAATTCTGGTCCTGATGTCTAGCCAGTGATTTCCACAGTTTGGGTTATGCTTAGTTTAGAACTCAAAGGATTGGGGATACACAGTGAAATCATCTTTTTTTTGGGGGGGGGGCACTGATATTAATGATATTTTGTACCCCATTGGGGAAATGTCAAATTTCATTATTCTATTTTGATGATGATAGCCTTGAAATGCTTAAATACTTTAGGAATTGGGAGCTATTTGTGAGCCAACTTGACATTACCATGTAGAGATACCTTCTCAATTTATAGAAGTAAGTCAGCAGTTATATTTTTAAAAAAATCACTGATCTGAAACTCTTCTCAAACTTCATATATTTATCAACAATTTGTACATTAGCACATTTATGATAACATATGTGTGTTTGTTGTGTATCCTCAGTGTGCTAGGCAGTGTGTAGAAGGAAAGCATAGCTCAGGTCTCCTATCACTTTGCAACACTGCAGCATGTCACAGTCGAGTATATGTCTGTATACATGTGGTCACATATATTAAAACATATAAATGCTATAATTCTGCTTTTCTATTTTGGCATTTATTATTTTTTTCTTATTAAATAAACCCAAGCAGACAGAACATTATCAGACACATGCATCTAAATCTGAGACAAACTTTGCAGACTCATACTTTTTTTTGAAATGAGCTACAGTTTAAGAAAGATTTTTAATGAAGGAGAAATGATGGTTTAACAGATGGCAGATGAAAGCTTGTTCTAGGTTTTTGAAATAGCATAAACAGTCCTATAAAGCATCTATAGAAGGAGAGAGACAGAAGGGGAAATGGGTGGTATTGCTTGATCAGGGTGTTGGTAACAGGTGGGGAAAATCATGGAGGTGATGGCGGTAGGCGGGCTGGGGAGTGTGGCATGGACGCCCAGACTTTTTGGCAGTGCAGGATGGCGCAGCACTGAAAGCCTTTGAAAAGGAAGCTATTTTTTGCAGCAGCAGAGGGAGAAGAACTAGCTATTTGCTAAGTGAGAAAAGATAGAATACAGAGAGTAAAGAGAAGACCTAACATACTGTGAACATTTAACCCAATTAGAAAGCATTCCAGCCATCCTGCCTAACTTTTCATTGTTAGTTTCCTCCACGTAAGAAGAGGCCTCTGAACTAAGGGTAATGAGAAGCAAGTTTAACCGAGGGGTCTCTAGTCTTCAAAAACACACACCCATCAGCATTCCAACACACACATGCTACAACTACATGGTACTGTATTTACAATGCTGAACAAAATAGTGATGGTCTCAGTCCTGTGGAGCTTATAGTTTGAGGAGGAACGACAATAACAAAAGTAAGCAAACAAGGGAATCTCTTACAAATTGTACTGGATGCTATGAAGAGTAAGGGAGACTACTGGGAAATGTAAGGGGAGAGAGAAAACTACTTCAGATAGCGTCATGTTAAAGAAGCTTCCCTGAACAGGTGATATTGGAGGTTAGATATGAAATCAGAGAAGTTGGCAGTCAGGGAAAAGAACATTGCAGGTGGAAAGAGCCACATTGTGATGATTTTAAGGCAGGGAAGAGCTGAGCGTGTTTAAGAAGTTAAAGAAGGTCAGTGTAGGTGAAACGTGAGTCGCAAGGAGAAGAGCAGTGGGAGGTCAGACTGAGTTTTGTAGGCCACGTTAGTTTAGTTTAGTTTATTCTATGTGAAATGGGAAGGGTTTTAAGAGTGTGGCAAGGTCAGATGTACATTTTTATAAGATTGTTTGGTTGTTGTATTGAAAATGTATGGAGCCAAAAGGGCAGGGTTTTAATTAGACAGATACAGTAATTTAGGTAAGAAGTGAGGATAAATTTCATTATAGCAGTGGCAATTCATATGATGAGAAATGAATGGAATCAAAACAATTTTGTAGTTGAGTTGATAGGACTTAGCAGTAGATTGGATATGAGTGATGAGAAAAAAGGAGGCAGAATCAAAAACAATCCTTAGATTCTAATAGAAGGTGAAAGAAGAAGATATTACTTTGGGTGGTGGGCACAGGGTACAATATACAGATCTTGTAATATAGAAACCCACACCTGAAACCTACATGTTCATGTTGACCAATGTCACCCCAATCACTTCAGTAAGTAAATATTAAAAAACAATCTTTAGGTTTTAGCAACTGGGTAAATGCTGATAGCATCTTTGGAGATGTAAAAGACACACAGAAATAAAGTTGGGAGGTTGAAAATTAGCAGCACTCTTTTTATTTTATTAATTTTTTCAATTAAAGTTGACAAACAATATATTAGTTTCAGGTGTACAGCATAATGGTTAGACATTTTTATAACTTACGAGGTGATCAGCCTGATAAGTTTAGCACCCATCTGACACCATAACATCATTATCCTATTATTAACCATATTCCCTATGCTTTACTTTATATTCTCATGACTATTTTGTAACTGAGAGGCACTGTTTTCTAGATATATGAAATTTGAGATGCCTATAAGACATCCAGTTGGAAATTTCAAATAGCGGCTTAATGTGTGAGTCAGGAATCCAGAGATGTCTGAATTACAGGTATACTTTTAGAAGCTATTAATATGTACATATTATATTAAACTAGAGGCCTGGTGCATGAAAATTCATGCACTGGAGGGGGGTGCCTCAGCCCGGCCTGCCCCCTCTCACAGTCCAGGAGCCCGCAGAGGCGGTAGGTAACCTGGTGGTCAGGGGAAGGCGACACCCCCATCACACTTCTGCTACTGCCACCGCCAGCAGCGCAAGCCTCGGCTGGCCCTGGGCAGCTGGGAAGCTGCCATCCAAGGCTTGCCTGCACCTCGGCCAGCCCTGCTTGCCTGAACCTGTCAGTGGCAGGGTGCAGGAGGACCCAAGGCCCCTGGCGGGGCTGAGGGGACTCCAGCCGCTCTGTGTGCCTGCTGCCCGCCCCCCACCCCCTGGGGGGTTATGGGACTCCAGTGGCAGGTGCGTGGAACATCTGGCCCTGCCCCCGCTGTGGGCACTGCCATCTTGTGACGGTGTGACAATGAATTTGCATATTACCTCTTTATAATATAGGATATTTATATGGACATTCATAATACAGTGTGTACCTATTCTGTGGATGTGACATACCCAGGATACAAAAGAAAATATATTTTACCATAATATTCAATTTGCCATCTTCGACATCTCTGGTCATATAAATTTTAGATATTGCTCTAGAATGGGCTTTAGCACCTAGCTCCATTTCACTTAAGAGTTTTGTGTAAATTTCACGATATACTTGAAGACAGCGGGCTTAATGGGTTTTGAAGATGATATTCTGACAAACAAAAGGTGAGAGAATCTATTTAGGATTCTCCAGTGCAAAGCTTTAGCCCTCATCAGTTTTGTGTTGGCTACTTTGCTTCTGCAGTTGGGCCCAAAGGATTTGTTCTTTACCCCTTTCACAGATGGTTGAGGATCTCTGTATTAAGTCACCAATTAGGATTGCAGCATTATTCTTTTTGCCTTTGGCTATAATAATAATCATCACAATTAGCATTTTGGAGTAATCTTTTATTCATTCAAATTGTTTTTAAAACACTAACTAATTATTCCTAAGTACACTCTTGTGTAAAAGGAAATTACTTTATGGAAGAACAGGTAAATTGATGCCATTATGACAGCTGTTGTTTATTCAAACAAATCACTGAAATTGTTTGCTAGGGAAATTTCCTAGCTGGAAAGCACATTGCCTTTGCTTTTCAAAAATAGAGTAGCAAAGAATGAGTTGATGGTCCCAGGAAAGTTTAACTTCAGTTAATCGAAATACAGAGAATGAATCCTATATAGCTGATCTACAGTCGGTATCACTATATAAGCATATATCTATATATACAAACCTTTTATATATAAAGTCACATACATAGATAATAACTGTAAATCTTTATAACTTTATATTATGTCTAACTATATATAAGTTTACATGTATAATTTTATATGTAAAACTAGGAATTTGCCTCTTTATCAGACTTGGAATGTCAACCATTTTACATAAATATTTTGAAATAGTGTTTTCATCAAAACAAAGTTAATGTAATTTATTATCTTCTAAGTGATTTAGAATCACCATCATAAACATTCACTATTGTACTGCACTACATTAATGTGAGACCCACCTCCCGGAAGCTATGGAAAATTTGTCTTCTGATGTCTCCACAAGAGGGCGACAGACAGCTATACTCTTGCCTTTATCTGCTTCCAATACTTCCTCTCTGCCCCTGCTTATAACTCTTACTAAATTTCTCCTTCATTTGCTTATTTCTCATGCGTCATCAGACTAAGCCAATACCTATGGAACTTTACTGAGTAAAAATCCACACATTTTTAAGGACATGTACATGTGTTTTGGCTACATTTTAATTTATTTGGGTTTTATTAAGCTCCTTAGCTCTTTTCAGAGAAATGAGTTATAAGAAGAATAATATGAATCCACCATACTACTCACTTCTCACTTATAGAATGATTCTAGATCCCTCTATATAGCTTCTCATTTGGACTATCCTCATGATGCTACAACTCCAAGCTGAAACTCTATATAATAATCTATATAATAAAAGGGTAATATGCAAATTGACTGAATGGCAGAACAACCAGTCGCTATGATGCACACTGACCACCAGGGGGCAGACGCTCAATGCAGGAGCTGTCCCCAGTCCCCAGGCCCCAATTGCCCAATGGGGAACAGGGACCCGGGGGTGGGTGGTGGTAGATGTGAGCAGTGCCAGACCAAGACCCCTGCCCCGCTGGTCACCCCACACACAGAGGGCGACCAGTGGCAGGGGATGGGGAGAGCAAGCAGGCAGGAATGGCCAACCTCTTGTTCCCTCCCCCCAGCTGGCAGGCTCCAATTGCCTGATGGTGAATGGGGAACTGAACTGGGAACCTGGGGTGGGTGGCAGCAGGGGTGGGGGGTGGTTTCTGACAGCTGGGGAAGATGGCCCTGGTCACAGGCCAAGCCTAGGGATCATACCAGTGCACAAATTTTGTGCACCGGGCCTCTAGTAGTAATATAAAAAACTGTCTGGAAATAGTGAATTCCATAGAGCCATTGACAGGCTAATTTAAAATTTTGCCATATGGATTTATTCCAGTAATGCAAATCTTACTTAATAGTTATTTTAAAAATCAATAAATAGAGCTCACTACATTAATAGATTAAAGGATAAAATTATATGCTCATTTCAATAGCTGCAGATAAATACTTCCTAAATTTTAATACATGTCCCTGGTTAAAATTCTCAGAAAACTAGGCATAAAGGACAGCTTTCTAAATATTATAAAGGCTATCTATCTAAAACCTATAGCAAAAATCATACTTAATGGTAAAATATTGAATGCTTTCCATGACATTGGAAATAAGACAAAGATGTCCACTCTCATTACTTGAATTTAACATTTGTGTTGAAAGTGCAGTAAATGAGTAAAAAGGAAAAAAACATATAATGATTAGAAAAGGAAGAATAAAAAGTCTCATTATTTACAGTAACATCATTACATTCATAGAAAATCTAAAAAAAACCCCCCAAAAACACCACCTATAAGCCTTATTAGGAATAATCAAATTAGTAAGGTTGCTGGATAAAAGGTCAATATACAAAAACAATTATATTTGTATTTATAAGAAACAAATAAAAATTAAAAGCAATATAATTTACAATAACACTAAAAGTTATATAGATAAAAATAAATCTAGTATAAGTGTATCGAACACTACAGAATATTCTTGAGAGTAATTAAGAAAGACCAAATAAATGGAATGATTTATATGTTTATGGTTGGAAAGTTAATATTGGTAAATATCAGTTCTTCAAAATTGACCTGTATATTCAATTCAACCACAGTCACAATTCTAACAAGATTTTGGTAAAAACTGAAAAGCCGATTCTAAAGTTTAGGTGAAAATTCAAAGGATCTAGAAAAGGAAAGGCAATCTTTCTAAGGAACAAAAGTGCAAAACATACGAACATATTCGTCCCCAAAGAAACAAAACTAGAAACATACTAAAACTAGCATATTAGTTATCTACATCAAGGTAATTAACTGAAGGTAATTAAGACATATAGTAGTTACCTTTCAGGGAGTATTGACTGATAAGGGTCACTAGGATGTGGGAAATATATAGTTTACCCTTGAGCAACAAACACAGGTTTGAATGTATATGGGTTCACAAATTTTTTTCAATAAACTAGTACATACAGTGCTATAAATGTATTTTCTTTTCCTTATGATTTGCTTAATAGCATTTTCTTTTCTCTAGCTTACTTTATTGTAAGAATACAGTATATAATACTTATAAAAATATATGTTAACAGTTTATATTGTCAGTAAGGCTTCCAGTCAATAGTAGGCTATTAGAAGTTAAATTTTGGGGGAGTCAAAACATACCTGGGACCTGGCCAGTGTGGCTCTGTTGGATGGGCATTGTCCTGTGCACATACTGAGGTTGTGGGCTCAATCCCTGGTAGGGGATATGCAAGAGGCAGGTGATTGATGGGATCAATGTTCACTCTCACATCAGTGTTTCTCTCTCTCTCTCTCTCTCCCTAAAAATCAATAAGAAATCTTTTTGTAAAAGTTACATGTAGATTTTGACTGCACAGTGGTTAGTACCCCTAACCCTCACTTTGTTGAAGGGTCAAATATATATTTTTATCTTTGTTGTTTTTGAAGAATTTAAAGTTAATTTTTTAGTGAAAGAATTAGTAAACATAGATTAGAATGCTAAGCATTTGTTATTAAATCTAAAAAAACCCATATATTTACTTTATTTGTTTTTATTGATTTGGGAGAGAGAGAAAGAAACAGCAATTTGCTCCATTTGTTTATGCCTTCATTGGTTTATTCTTGTATGCACCACTTTATATTCATTTTTTAAATTCTTGACTTATGCCTGGCAAGTGTGGCTCAGTGGTTGGGTGTCGACCTATGAACCAAGAGGCCATGGTTCAGTTCCTGGTCAGGGCACATGTCCCATTTGTGGGCTCCACCACCAGTAGGGGATGTGCTGGAAACAGCCAATAGATGATTCTCTCTCATCATTGATGTTTCTATCTCTGTCCCTCTCACTTCCTCTCTCGGGAATCAATAAAAACATGTTTTAAAAAATTCTTCCAGGTGAATTTTTGGGGATTTTTTCTAGATCTGTGAAATACGCTGAACAAAAACAGATCCAGAGACAGAGAAGCATGGATCATACTGTCAAACCTCAGAGGGAAAGTAGGGGCAGGTGAGGGTAAGGGGGAGAGAACAACCAAAGAACTTGTATGTATGCATATAAGCCTAACCAATGGACACAGACACCAGGGGGATGAGGACATGAGTAGGGGGTTGTGGGGGGGGCAATGGCAGGAATAAGGACACATATGTAATACCTTAATCGATAAAGAAAATAAAAAAAATTAAAAAATTCTTTATGTACATCAATATATAGTATATGAGAGGCCTCGTGCACAAAATTCATGCACGGGGGTATGTGTCCTTCAGCCCAGCCTGCACCCTCTCCAATCTGGGATCCCTCTCACAATCCAGGACTGCTGGCTCCCAACTGCTCACCTGCCTGCCTTCCTGATTGCCCCTAACCGCTTCTGCCTGCCAGCCTGATCACCCCTAACACACCCCTGCCAGCCTGATTGATGCCTAACTGCTCCCCTGCTGGCCTGATTGCCCCTAACTGCCCACCCCTGCCAGCCTGGTCCCCCCCTAACAGCCCTCCCCTGTAGGCCTGGTTGCCCCCAACTGCCCTCCCCTACAGGCCATTTGTGGTGGCCATCTTGTGTCCACATGGGGGCAGCCATCTTTGACCACATGGGGGTTGTCATCTTGTGTGTTGGAGTGCCGGTCAATTTGCATATTACTCTTTTATTATATAGGATGCTTATAAAATCAAATGAAGCTATAAAGTGCAAATACTTTTGTATACATTATATCTAAAGTTATCTTGATATTGGCCATGATGCCAACTAATGAAACAATAACGATTACATATTTTTAAATAGAAATACTTGAAAATGAAAATTAGCTTATTTTTATCTGAAATCACAATCTCTTGGTGCAAGCTGGCAATTGCAACTTGATTTAAAAATCCTGTTGGTTTACACATAAATATTAATCTTTGCCCAGAAAAATAAAATAATTATATAATGGATAAAGTATATAAGCATGGTCAATACAGTATTTTGCCGCTTCTGATATGCACACTCCAAAATATGTCATCTGTTTTGGTGATCTAATGCAGTAGGTGTGACCTGAGCTGTACAAAGAAAGCTTGCAGAGTTAGCACTGTTTCATGGTTCTGAAGGAACAGAAATAAAATGTTTACAAGATTCCAAGAGTTTATTGTTTTTATACCAGTATGCTGGAGGCTGGATTCTGGGTCATAACCGTCCAGTAAAGTAGCTATAAAAATGAGTCAGGATGCAAATATTGGCCTTATACTCACAAGATAAATCACTTGAAAGGCTCAGCAGCATAATATCTGACAATTCAAAGAACTTGTCAGGATGGATTTCTGTCTTATGGCACAGACACACCATAAATTCCTGACTAAAGACTGTATTTTGCCTTTTTGTTTTGGAAATTGTTACTGAGGGAGATTTGTGAAGAATAGTTAAGCTAGATGAATTTTATACATTAGTGACACATTTTATGATTTGAAAATATAGAGTATGGTTTAGTTGCTTTATTTTGTATCCTGAAGATTGTTGTGTTGGTGGGTAAAGCTGCTCTCAGTCCAGAACAAGATAGTTAATCTGATCAGAGCTGACACCTATGCCATTATATTTCTTCCTTGACACTTTGTCTATGATTTGTGCCAACTAATCAGCAAGGCTGACTGTGGTACATTATAGTAGACACAGCCAGGATTCAACCAGGGAGATAAGAGCTATCTAAGCTGGATATATTCCTAAAGAATTTTATTCCCAGATTTGGGAAATTTAGTCCAGTATTAGGTGGAGTAAAGGAAGCAAAGGCCTTCATGAATTAATAGTTGACATTGTCATGTCTGGCTGTCTGACAGTGAAAAAAAGGGGGATTGGTGTTAATTTTTACACACGTTGGGAGGATAATCAAGTTTGGATAACTTCTAGACACCTAGTTGAATCCTTTGGGCAAGAAAGGGCATGCATTTTGGATCTGAGACGGTTTTCAAACCAAGACAGTGATACCTAACCATGAACCCCTTCTATCCTCTCTGCCCATATTAGTCAATTACCCTCGAAAGCACACTGCTTTGTAATAACAACAATAATAGCTGTTATTCACTGAGCCCTGGAAAACTTTGCCTTAATCTAGTTGATTGAATGAATGAAGTTAATGTGGACTTGTTTCTGTTGCAGTTGTGTTTTTCCCCCCTTTTGTTTGTTTTTTTGCATATATCTATAAAAGATGTTTATGTTGCAAATTCGTATAAAATCATGTCTCTAAGACATGTACAGCAGTTATGCTACATTGATGCACAAGTTAGGAAATATGGTCTTATGCTCCAGTGCAGGCCAGGACAGTGTGTTAAGTTATATTTGAAATTGGTGTCACTTATTTTTAGTTCTGTAATCTCTCAGCCTCAGTGTCTTCATTTACAGAATAACGATAATAATCATGCCTACTTCATTGGATTGTTGTGACACATTTAGTAAATGCATGACAATGAATAATACACAGCAATAGGCAGCTGTTAAAATTCTTCTTCTTTGTAAAAGGTTGGCAAGGTTTTATGTTCACAATTTCCAGAGGTCAGGGACCGTATTTATAGAGAAATTTCTTGGAAAAATTCCCGATATTGCACAATGTGTCTGAAGGCTTCTGAGAAATGCTGTTCAATTGCATGATTATAAATGATCAGGTGAGGGTTCAGAATGTAGGTGCTTTCTGGTGCCACAGAAAATGAGTCAGTAGAATATAAAGTGGTAATAAATTCAAAACTTCCCTGGCATAATTTAGTAGCCTTTCAAGGATCTGTTAACTGCTTTGATATTGGTATTGTCTTGACTTAACCAAATTTAAGTGGGAAATTAAATTCCTGTATTATCGACATCCTATTGCTTAGTATCAAAAGGACAGTGCTGTGTGTTGGAGGAGAGGGTTTCTCATAACAGACCTGATAGCTTAGCCCTGGAAGGAACTGTTACTTTTAGGAGAACAACATAGATGCTTTCTGTTGCTCAGGGAGTATGTCAGCACTTTTCACAGATATTTTCATTCCTATGTTTCCTTTGCAACAGAGGCTCTTTATAAATATAGACATAATTTTGCATTTCTCAAGTAAGAAAAGCTCCGAGCCATGGGGGTGACGTGGAAAGGAATGTCCCGATAGTACACAACATTGCTCAGAGATGTCGAGGGTTTGGTTCCAGATCATGGCATTAAGGCAATTATCACAATGAAGTGAATCCCACAAACTTTGTTGTTGTTTAGTGCATGTTAAAGCTATGTTTACACTATACTGTAGCCTGTTAAGAGTACAATAGCATCATGTCAAAAAATGATGTACATATCTTAGTTAAAAATACTTTATCACTCTCTGTGATTCTGTCTCTATTTTGCTTGTTGGTTCATTTTGTTTAATATGAGTGAAATCATATGGTACTTGTCTTTCTCTGACATAAAGAGCAGTCGGATAGCTGTGTGTGTGTGTGTGTGTGTGTGTGTGTGTGTTGGGAGGCTGGATGGGGGGAGTGGAGGTATTGAGCAAAACAAGAAAAAGAAATGAGAAAAAAGTCATGGACACAGACAACAGTGTGGTGATTTTGGGGGTAGGCAGGATGGGGTAAGCTGGAGGAGGGTATGGGGGAATAAATGGTGATGGATGGAGACTTGACTTGGGGTGTTGAACACACAATATAGAGTACAGGGGATGTGTGTGGAATGTGTACACCAGAAACCTGTGTAATTTTGTTAATCAGCGACATCCCAGTAATTTCAATAAAGAGAAAAAACATAAAGTAAACACTTTAATGCTAAAAAAAGTGCTAGCCACCATCTCAGCCTTCAGTGAGTCATATTCTTTTCCTGGTGCAGGACCTTTCCTCAGTGCTGACTGATAAGGCTGATATTGCTGAAGGCTGGAGTGGCTGTGGCAACTTCTTAAAATAAGACAATAGTGATGTTTACTGCCTCAATGGACTCTTTTACAAAAGATTGCTCTGTAGCATGCAACGTTGTTCGATAGCATTTCACCCACAGTAGAATTTTTTAAAAAAACTGCAAGCAATCCTCTCAAAAGCTGCTGCTGCTTCATCAGCTAAGTTCATGTCATATTCTAAGTCCCTTGTTGTCATTTCAACAATCTTCACAGCATCCTCATCAGGAATAGATTCTATCTCAAGAAACTGCCTTCCTTCATCCATAAGCAGCCACTCCTCATCCATTCAAGTTTTATCATGAGACTGCAGCAATTCAAGTCACATCTTCAGACTCTGCCTCTAATTCTAGCTCTCTTGCTATTTCCCACCTGCAGTTACATCATCCACTGAAATCTTGAACCCCTCAAAGTCATCCATGAGGGTTGAAACCAACTTCTTCCAACCACCTGTGAATTTTCACCTGTTCCCATGAGTCAACAAGTGTTATCAATGGCAACTAGACCGGTAAGTCCTTTCCTCAAGGTTTTCAATTTACTTTGCTCAGATCCATCAGAAGAACCCCTATCTCTAGCAGCTATAGCCTTAGAAAAAGTATTTATTCAATAATAAGACTTGAAGTTGGAAAGTACTTCTTGACCCATGGGCTGCAGAATGAATGTTCTGTCAGTGGAAATGAAAACAACTTATCCCCATTGTGCATTGCCATCGGAGCTCTTGGGTGACCAGGTGCGTTTTCATTGAGTGGTGATATTTTGAAAGGAATCTTTTTTTCTGAGCTGAAGGTCTCAACATAGGAGGGCTTAAAAGATTCAGTAAACAATGTGGCAAACAGATGTGCTCTCATCCAGGCTTTGCTGTTCCATTTATAGAGCACGGGCAGAATAGGGTTAGCATCATCCTAAAGGGCCCTAGGATTTTCAGAATGGTACATGAGCATGGGCTTCTACTGAAAGTCACCAGCTGCATTAGTCTTTAGCAAGAGTCAACCTGTTTGTTAAAACTTGAAGCCAAACACTGACTTCTCCTCCCTAAATGGCATCTTCTTCCAACTTAAGGCTGTGTTGTCTACATTGAAATCTGATGTTTAGTTCAGCCACCTTCATTAGTTATCTTAGCTAGATCTTCTGGATAACTTGCCGCAGCTTCTACACTTGCTGCTTCACCTTGCACATTTATGTTACAGAGATGTCTTCTTTCCTTAAACTTTATGAACCGACCTCTGCTAGCTTAAAACTTTTCTTGTGCAGCTTCTCACCTCTCCCAGCTTCCATAGAATTGAAGAGCTAGGGCCTTGCTCTGAACTAGGCTTTTGCTTAACGGAACATTGTAGCTGGTTTGATCTTCTATCCAGACAATTGAAACTCTCTTCACATCAGCAATAAGGCTGTTTTACTTTCCTGTGTTCTCCCCAGTGGTAGCACTTTTCATTTTCTTCAAGAACTTTTCCTTTGCTTTCACAACTTGGCTAACTGCAAGAGGCCTAGCTTTCTGCCTATGCTGTTGGCTTTTGACATGCCTTCCTCACTAAACTTAAATCATTTCTAGTTTTTGATTTAAAGTGAGAAACATGTGACTCTTTTCACTTGAACACTTAGAGGCTATTGTAGGGCTGTTAACTGCCCTAATTTCAGTATTTTTGTGTCTCAGGGAATAGGGAAGCCTGAGGAGAGGGAGAGAGATGGGGGAATGGCCACTCAGTGGAGCAGTCAGAACACACATAATACTTATCAATTAACTTTGCCACCTTATCAGTATATTTCTTGGTTCCCCAAACAACTACAATGGCAACATCAAAGATCATTAATCACAGATCACTATAACAAACATAATAATGAAAAAGTTTGAAATGCTGTAAAAATTACCAAAATGTGACAGAGACAAAGTAAGCAAATGTGTTGGGAAGGTGGCTCTGCTAGACTTATTTGACACAGAATTACCACAAACCTTCCATTTGTAAAAAATAAAAATAAAAATAAAAATGCAGTGAAGTGCAATAAAGTACAATCAAACAAAGTGTACCTGTATTTAACTTTGGCTCAGAGGAGATAGAATATGGTCATGCTATAATTGTGAGCATTTCCTAATTGCTCTCTTTAAAATAAATATCATGGTTCCTTTTAAGCACACACATCAAATTCTTTTTGGTTTTTGACCACCTGTTTACTCAGAAATGCTAGTCTTATAGTTAGCTAGTCTACGATTTACATAGAAAGTTGTTGTATTGCCTTATGACCTCTTTAGCTAAATAGCTAGATAAGATGGGAATCAACCCTTTGTGTTTACTGTGTTTTAAGGCTTTTTGACTTGCCCTGTGTTCCAACTTTCCAAAAATCATTTGCCTGGTATAAACTTTTAACTTTGAAATGAATTTAAAATCATTTCACTTTGATAATTTTATAATATACCCTTGGCACTATTGTGAAGAATGACTTATGGCTTGAAGACATATATACAGGGGTGGGCAAAAGTGGGCTTACAGTTGTGACATTCTTTTGAGTTAATAAAGCTATTGTAATAATCATAGCCTGCCTGTTTTTTCATACAAACAACTGTAAATATATTTTTGCCTACCCCTGTATGTGTCCATAATTTATAAAAATTTCTTTTAAATTTCATATACATTAACATATTATTAATATTTATATTTATGTAATCCATATAAAAAGCAATAAATTTATTAAATGGCAAGTAGTATATTGAAATAATAACTCCATAGAATAGGTGACCAGACAGCACTGATTTATTTGAAATACAAATTATACGTTATGGGAATGCTATCTCTGTTTTAGTCAGGGAGAAACAGAAGAACCAGACTCTAATTGCCAATATCTACTCTCATCTCAAGATTAACTTTAGCTCTTGGGACTCCTGGAAAGAGATAAGGAAGAATAAATGACACATCAGGATTTATAGTCCTTCATATTTTTCTCCTCTAATTCACTTTTCTTTGCATTTATTTGTGGAAAGTGATATCGGGTGTATTTGAAACTTTGTATAGCTGATAGTTGAATCCATTGCTGAGCCTTTTCTTCCCCTCTTTAAGAGTGACAGAATAAGCTTGGATTTCTGTGAGTCTTAACTTTTTCCTACATCTATTTTTCTCCATTATTTTTCTCTTGTGTAGATCCTCTCTTTGTTGTCCTGCCACTATCATACTTTAAAGAGAAGTTTTAAAGGCAGTTTTATTATTGTAAGTATAGCAGAACCTGCTAATTGCCTACTCAAATGCTATTTATTTTCTACCTCCTTACAAGGAAAGCTGGAATATATTCTAGATAGCAATGTATGTCTAGGGGGCTTAATCACAATTATTGTAATTATTGGAATCGAGAGTCTAGGTCAGTGGTCGGCAAACTCATTAGTCAACAGAGCCGCAGTTTGCCGACCATTGGTCTAGGCAAAGTCTGCAATTCCCCGCTGCAGACAGTGGTGGCAGTGAGATATTGTTGGGTCAGGCTTCCAGAAAGCTCCTCAAAGGGGTATCTCTCGGAAGGAGTTGTGCCCTTTGCCTACCCTCTCCCATCCTCTGCCTCCTGGGGATGCAGAGAGAATGGCTCGAAGGTGCCCTGCAGAAAGAAGCTGTGTTCTATGGGTAGAGCAGAGAGGCTTGGGGAGCCTCAGGCATTGATTCCTCTGGGCTCTCCTGCTGGGTCCAGGCTGCCTTTCTCTAGGCCTCTAAGAGAGAGGGCATGTATTTGGATTTGCAGCCAAGTCAGCCTGGAGACACAGTATGTATACAAGGTTTTGTTGGCTGCATATCATAGAGAATTCAAATACATTTTGTATTTTTAAAAATGTCTTTAGTCAATAATATATAAATCTACACATACATGTGTATATGTGTGTGTAAACATACATGTACATATTTTCACTGTAGAAATGTTTAAAAATATGAGAGAGTATGAAAAATTAAGTAATACCCACTCATAACACCGTTACCTTGAGACATACATTGTTAAAGATGTGTTTCCTTCACCCTGGAGAGTGTTGTTTCTGGCAAGAGCACCAGCCCACGCACCAAAGGGTCCTGGATTCAATTCTCAGTCAAGGGCATGTACCTGGGTTGCAGGTTTGAACCCTGGCCTCAGTCTGGGCCTGTACAGGAGGCAACTGATTGATGTGTCTCTCTCACATAGATCGGCTTTTCTCTCTTTCTCTCTCCCCCCGCCTCCCTTCCTTCCACTCTCTCCAAAAAAAATAATGGGAAAAATATCCTCAGGTGCGGATTAACAAAATAATAATAATAAATTATTTTTTAAAATATTTAGTGATATGAACATAGGAAAGGGATACATTTTGGGTTGTGGTAGAAAATAGTGAGCTATTCTGTTTTGGATAAGTTGTTTTGTGTTGGCAGGGTATCCAGTTGGAGTTGGCCACTATAGCAGTCTACAGAGAGGTGTGTGGGCACTCATTATGGTGTATGAAGCAAATATGAGAACTTCTATTTGTATGGACTTTTTAAATATTAAAAAAAATTAATGGAATTTTACTAAGTGTCCCCATGGGCACGTGTGTTTTTCACTAGGATGTATTATGTATAGTAGGTGAGGTTTCCCACCAAAAGCTTATTTCTACACTGAGAATGGGTTGACAGTGGCACCCTCTAGTGTCTGATCAGGGTTCTGCCACACAGTAACATAATTGGATGAATGGATTTACAAAACTTATTACTGAGTTTTAAATAAAACACCTCAGGAAATGGGACATAGGCTTACAATATTATTATAAAGATTATAGTTTTAAAATGATATCAATTATATAAGCACAGGAAAACGTTAGAGCTGACAGTCCTCCTAGAAGGAGCTCTTTGTCAGCCACATTCCATGGGTAAAGCAATGATCATCTGCTCAGATCTGAGAGAGTCCAACAAAAATATTCACAGTTATCCACATGTAAGTTTTATATTAACAGTAAGTGAGAAAATTGCTGCCTTTTGTACTATAGAAGAGTACAGGGGTGGGCAGAGTAGGTTTACAGCTGTGAATATGCAAAATACAAGAATGAGAGGTTGCCCTTTTGGTGATAATTGGGTGGTTACAATCACCAGGTAATAGCATGGTGAATGAGAAAAGGAGAAATCAGAGAGCTCCTCTGTCTCAGGACCACTTATAATCGAATTATTGATAGAAACCAATGGGAAATGTAATCCATAGAATCTATACTTGAAACCAGAGTGCGAATGCAAGGGGTGCCTTGTCTAACAGTCCCCAGTTTCAATCCTGTTTCCATCATTCCCTTGTTGAGTAATTTGAGCAACTTATTTCTCAGAAACCTAGGCTCCATATATATAACATATTAGTAATACCTAATATTTAGAATTACTTTGAGCATTTCTGAGATAATCTATGTGGGACACAGCCTCCTGTCCGGCACACAGTAAGTGCTCAACAAATTACAGTTTTTCTTATGGCATTCTTCACAAGTATGTATTCAGTAGCCCATTTACTCAATGTGATGTCATTGAGAAACAATATCCTTCTAATTTAAGGTTGAATTACATTTGAGAATAAGTGTTACTATATATATTTTTTTAATTTTCATTACCACAATGATGCAAGTTGGTATATACTTCAAGTTTGAGGTTTTGGATGGATAGGGTTTTAAAGATTCATATTACCTGCAATATGCTACAAAAGTATTCATGTTTAATTTTATCTCTGATCACTGTCCATCTTGCATCTTAAATCCTTTTATTAGACATCACATATCTTTGATTTCCCCCTTTGCTGTTTATTCAGTCCTATTACTTTATAAAAATATCACCATGCACTTTTATCTTGCCCTCCTACCTCTCCACTCATCCCCATCGTGCTCAAGACACTGCTTTTGGGCCATCTGTTCTTTACACAGAACACTGCTGCCAAACAGTGCTGCCTCCCTACCAGGAAATCTTGAAAACATCTTTTGTAGCCTTTCCAGTTTATCTGCAGGTGCTGAGAAATTTATATTTTATCAACCCCAAGGGTCCAAATGCTATTCAGAAAATCCAGCCTTCAACCACGTTCTGTGCTTAATTAGTGCTGTCAGTCACCTGTCAGTGGAAACCATGTGCCCACCTTTGGCTCTTCATCTGTAAACCTGAGTCTGGATGAAGACAGTCGAGAGAATGAGGGTAAGAATAATGGTAGGCTTACCTGAATCTCCACTCAGAGATCCCTGGATGTCCCCTTCCTACTCAAGTCTTTCCCATCTCCAGAGGTGTCTTTGTGACCCATGGAAACCTGTGGTTCTCATCTCTGCCTGCTTTCCCTGGGCCCTGGAGTCCTACCTGATGCCCAGCTCTCAAACCTCATGACATAGATAGGGGGAGGGAGGAACTGTCTTCAGCAGCAAGTCTCTTTCCTTTTGTTATTACTGTTATTGTTGTTGTTAAGCTATAACTGATAAATAACATTGTGTAAGCTTAAGGTGCACAGTGTGTTGATATAAAACACTTATATATTGCCATATGATTGCCACGGTAGCATTAGCTAATACCTCCATCGTGTCCCATAATTATCTTCTTCTTTTTTTTTTTTGGTGGTGAGAACATTTAACATATAGTTTCTTAGCAACTTTGAAGCATATAATTTGGTATTATTAACTCTAATCATAATGCTGTGCATTAGAGCTCCAGAACTTGTTCATGTTCAAACTGCAAGCTTGTGCCCTTTGACCAACATCTCTCTAATTCCCCCACGCCCATCCCCTGGTAACCACCATTCTACTCTCTTTCTACAAATCCTGTATAATATCACTCACACATGGAATCTTGAAAAAGCAGCTCTCTATTCTATGGTGGGAGAAGATTTTTAAATTCTTTAAATTTTTTTCCGAGTGGAATGGCCATTGCTTATTTATTTGCCAATAAACTACCAGCATTGCATATTTTATTTATTTCTGTCTCCTTTTTTGCCAAGATGTTAGTGCTAGCTCTATAGGACTGACTCCCGGGAAAATGAGAGAGATATTCACATGGTTATACTCCAAGTCAGCGATTCCTAAGTCTGCTGCACATTAAAATCATTTTGGAAAGTTGTTTTGCTTGTTGTTTTTTCTTTTTTTAATTATATGCTCTGGACCATAAACTTACTGAAGTGACCTTTCATCCCTAAGTGACAACCAGTGTTTCTGAACTGAGTCCAAACACCATATTTTTTTCCTTCCTCTATGTCTCTTTTCTTCAAAAAAGTAACAGCTGACAGAGAAATCAAGAAGATTGAATTAAATGTTTTCAGTAAAACTGGGAAAATAAGCCTTTGGGGACAGGGACAGCGATAATTTAACTAAAACAGAGACTTAAGAGCCACTCTATTCCCTGCCCTCTGACGAGGTTCTGCTTCTTCCATAATCTCACACCCCTCTTCTGATCAGCAACTGTCTGCCTCCCCAGGGAAGCTGGCCATGGGGCTACCTCATATGCTGAGTGCAAAGAATCAGGAGCAAGCAACCTTCCTGTGCTCCAAATGTCAGGGCTCAAATAGCTTTCACTTCATTCTCCCTTCAGCAGCTCCTGACACTTATTTGCAGGTAGCTCTTGGCTGACACTGGAATTGATCTGTTTGTAGGAAAGTTCTAAGAGCTCTGCTGGAAGCTAATGTGAACAGACAGATTACATATCACCATTTCAGAACCGCAGGCTGGGTTTACATAAATGGCCCTACACCTTGTAAATAAACAAGATTTGTCTACCTTCCATAGTTCCTCAGGGAGCAAATTGCCTCGATGTTGATTCAAGAAACTTTTGAGCTCTGACATTTGAGTCCTTGACAAGCCAGTACATTTTGTTTGCTTCCTGAGCTGGGACAAATGTAAACAGTATCCGATTAGCTTTTTGTGCATTGGTTTAAATATATCTGTCTAAAGTGCTATCACGTAGGTAGAAGGCATGGCTATATAGCTTCCAGGGCTTCAAAGCATTTTGTTAATGGGGGAAAGGAAGACATACGTAATACTTTCAACAATAAAGATTGTTTTAAATCTCATAAATAATAAAGAACTTGAATATGGAATTGGACCTGCTTTGTTGAGAGCATGGCACATCTGTCCAATTTATCATACATGATGGCAATGTGCATTGTCTCATGATGGCTTTATCAGACAGCACATAGGTCTTTGCCTTAAATGTCTGTCATATGCAGTTTCAAATGACCTATCATGAAACAGATCTTCTTTTGGGTGGTTCTCAAAGTATGATTCAGGCATTGACAGATATTCTGAGTATAAAGAATGAAAACATGTGAGCTCATGAGTAAGTATGGCTCATTTTAGCACAAATTCATTCAAATAAATTCACCAAGTATTTTGTGATGACCTATAATATGGAAACCCTGGAAATAAATATTAAACAAAATAAATGCTCCCAGTCCTTTAAAAGTCTACATTCTCACTGAGCATAAAGGACTCAACAAATGTAATGCAATATGCAATCTCAGTAGTCCAAATATATTGCACTTCACTGTAAATAGGAAAAGAGAATAAAATGCATTAGGATGTGGACAGAATTTCAACTGCTTCGAGTACTCTGTGAAATGTGTTCAAATGGAGGAGAGGGTGGGCAGTCCAGCATGACCTAGCCACATGAGCAAAAGAATGGAGGTGAGTGAATAAGCATAGCTAATCCAGCAAGTTGTAGAGCTATTGGCTTGTCTGCAAGAGAAATTTCCTATTGGGAAATGTAGCACTTAGGATGAATTACAAGGGCCAGGAAAATCCTAATTAACAGAGGATATTTTTAAACATAAAGTTATATTTCTTACTCATTAAAAACCCAGAGATATGTGGTCGGCTGAAGGTGCAAACATTTCCATGTCAAAATCCCAGGAGCTTTCCATCATGTTGGCTCCATCAGATATTAACTTCAAATCCAAAATCATCTGGTGCATGTTGGGTTTTACAGTTATTTTGGCATCATTCTAACAGAAAGAAGGAACAAAGGGAAGAGAAAGGCACGCTTCCTTCCTTTAAAGACAATTCCTTCCCGGAAGGACACTTCCTGGAAGTTGTATACACAGGCCACTGGATTTTTATGAATTCCATTGGCCACACCAAGATTTGCTGGAAGCAGAGAAATGTAGTCTTCATTTCAGGCTGCCATGTGCTTAGCTTAAAAAACATTTAGACCATTTTATTACTGTAAATGTATCAGTGCCACAGAAAGTGAGGAGCAATGTGGTAGAGGACTGTGACTGGGTCTAGATCATAACTCTGCGAACTTGGTCTGTGAAGGACTAGAGAGTAAATATCTTAGGCTTTGTGAGGCATACAGTCTCTGCTTCCACTCTGCTGCAGACAGTAGTGCAAAAGCAGCCACAGACAATAACTAAGCAAATGATAGTGACTATGCTCCAATAAAACCCAATTTACAAAAGGAAGCCCTGGCCAGTGTAGCTCAGTTGGTTGGAGCATCCGCCTGTGCACCAAAAGGTTGCCAGTTCCATTCCCATTCAGGGCACATACCTGGGTTTTGGGCTTGATCCCCAGTGGGGGCACATATGGGAGGCAACAGATTGATGTTTGTGTTTCACATTGCTGTTTTTCACACTCCTTCCCTTCCCCCTCTCTAAAATCAATTTAAAAAACATATCATCGTGTGAGGATTAAAATAAAAAAGCAAGAAGAAAGCAAAATTGGTTATAGGCTATAGTTTTCTGACCCCTCGTTTAGATTATAAGCTTGACTTGATCAATAGGATTTTTTGAAAATGTTGTGCAAAAGGCAATGTGAAGAGAGAGCATGCCACAGTAGAAGGATCACTAAGCTATGATTTGGCAGATCTGGGTTCCTGGTTTATTCTTTCACAGATTAGATTTGCAAATTTGAGAAAGTCACTTTTGCTTCACAGAGTAACAGTTTCCTCCTTTTGCTACTAAGGGTATTGAACAGAAACTCTTTATTTTTCTTTAAGTTATTTTCAATTCTAAAAGACTATGGATATACTGGAATTAGGATGCCTAATTGGAAAATTGCCCCAGGGATCCTGGTGTGAAATGGTGAAACTAGGGCAATAGCAGGAAAATTGGAAATAAAATTTCAGACATTTTAAAAGAAAAATAAACAGAAAATAAATCATGATTAATTAGATAAGGGAGTTATGGAAAGTCACAAAAAGCCTGCCAGGTTTGAGCCGTGGGTGGTTGGGGTTATGGGGGTGTGAGAGACCATTGGTTGCATATCAAATATAGGAACATAGAGGGAGATTATCTCCAGTAAAAATCTAAAAACCCCAGGGACAATTCTTTCTCAAGCCAGCATGAGGCCTTCTTTGTCAGGGATCAGCAAGGGTTGTTGTTGTTTGTTTGTAAAGGACTAAATAGCAAATACTTTAGGCTTTCTGTGCCATATAGTCTCTGTCACAACTACCCAACTCTGCCACTGTACCCTGACAGCAGTCATAGACAATACATAAACAAATTGCATGGCTGCAATCCAATCAGGCTTTATTTGTGGGCACTGAAATTTAAACTTTACATAATGCTCATGTGTCACAAAATAGTCATCTTCTTTTGATTTGTTTCAACCACCACTTAGAAATATAAAAACCACTTTTAGCTTGCAGTCTGTACTAACACATGTGATGGGCCAAATTTAGTTCCATGAGCCAATGCCTGCTGCTATTCCACGAGCAAGCAGTTCTCCAGCGATGAGATTTCTGACCTCTCTCGACATTCTCACTCCGTTTGGGAGTCTGGAGAGAGAAACTGGGCTTACATAGCTCTCATCCTTCTGTTCTCTTTGCTCTTAGGAGTTAGGAGCACACTCCATCCTGCTCCTCCAGAGAGAGGCTCCGTCAAATTGAGGATGTACTATGATATATATATATATATATATATATATATATATATATATATATCACAAAAAACAAACAAACACAAAACACCTTCTCTGATCCAACACAGGTTATTTCCTGCTGAATTCTGAGATTCATTATATATATATATATATATATATATATATATATATATATATATATATATATATCACAAAAAAAAATATATATATATTTATATATATATATATATATATATATATCACAAAAAACAAACAAACACAAAACACCTTCTCTGATCCAACACAGGTTATTTCCTGCTGAATTCTGAGATTCATTATATATATATATATATATATATATATATATCACAAAAATATATATATATATATTTATATATATATATATATATATATATATATATATATATATCACAAAAAACAAACAAACACAAAACACCTTCTCTGATCCAACACAGGTTATTTCCTGCTGAATTCTGAGATTCATTACTGAGAAATTCACTTGTCCAGAAATATAAACTACATCTTCCAATCCAGATTTATCTGAGTGACATAATGACCTGCACCATATTTATCTTATTGGGTTCAGAACAGGAACATAAGAGGAGACCTATTTATCAGGCTACCTCAAAGACCTTGGAAATTGATATCTGTTCCCAGAGATCAACAAATCATTTTTTTCAGACTTGGTCACAGACATTAGTGACTGGAAGAGTGCCTAGAACACATTATAATGGGTAAATGAATGAATATGCAAATACTAAAGTGAGGGAAGGGCTAACTTGATATTAAGGATAGGTTTTTGAAATGGGGATGGGGGGACAGAGGTGGGTTGACTACCAAAATGGATGCTGTATTCCAGCAGTTTTGAACCTGCCAATTAGCTGATGCATACAGTTGTCAATGGTTTTTACTGAAACTACTAGGATTAATAAGAAAGACTGAGACAACTGAGAATTTAAACCACTAGACCCTTCCTATTACATAAATATTGAATTTATTTTAGAGCTATAAATGTAACTAACATATGTTTTTAAGTTTTAAGGAGCTGTTTGAGAAAATAATAGTTAATTTCCTTTTAATACAAAGTGTGCTGTTGCACATCTCAAGCAGAGAGAGAGAGAGAAAATCCATGAAAAAGAGATTTATTTGGATTCAGAATTAATGTATATTAATACAATAGGAAATTGACAGCAATTACTGGGAGATTCATCCAGATTTCAAATCGGTACCAAAGGATTTTACATTTTAGCTTCGTAAGCAATCTGGCCTCCTCTTTTATTCACTCCTTAAGGTTTCTCCTCTCTTCTAGACAAGTTGGTCTAGAAAAGACACTAGGTCATCCTTTCAATAATAAAGTTTTAAAAAAAAGACTTCTCACCATGTGATATCTGTTCATAGTATTTGCCTTTCTTGGTGCATGCTACATGCCTGTCCAAATACAACCCTTTCCTTAACATGCAGCCCAAGTTCCATCTTCTTTAAGATGTCTTATCTGACTACCCCAACTCTCATTCATATTCCCCTTCTCCAAAGTCTTATAGCATGAAATATCTACTCCCTTTGTTCCACTAGATGGATATTATTAACATTCAAGACCTGCTCCCATTGGGCATACAAAGTTCTTCACAAAACTGCAAAGAAGTATTTTCTAGATCTGCAAACTCATTTTGTTGCATTATAGTATGTTAAAATAATTTATATGTATTGAGTAACTATAAATGCTACACCAGGAATAGTTACTTTGAGCACTAATTAAGACAGACTGTGGGTTATGTTCATTTTTCAAGGTTTTCATGTAACTCTATCCCCTTTTCCCCTATTTAAGAAAACTGAGCTGAACACAAGTGAAAGTTAAGCTTGGTTTTACAGGGTAGTTCATTTATCTATTGTTGAAACAATCCAGTCAAATTTAATGGTTTAAAACAATGTTAAATTTGCTCTCACACTGCACTTTGGACATGGCTTGGTGGAATGGGTCCACACAGTGTCAGAAGGGCTGGTTCAGTAGGGCACTTGGGGGTCCGCTTCTAAGACAGCTGACTCACATGGCTGGCAATTGGTGCTGGCTGCTGGCTGGAAGCTCAGCCAGACGGGAAGATGGAGGCCTCCATTCTTTTCCATGTGGGCCTCTTCCTGGCTGCTTGCACTTTTTCACAAATGATAGCTTGTTTCCAAAAATAAATATCCCAAGAAAACAAGGCCAAAGTACGTGGCCTTTTAGGACCTTGCCTCACAAGTCACATGGTGTCTATCTTCCCTACTGTATTGGTTGAGCCAATCCCCAAAGTCTTCCCAGGATGAGAGAGAGGGAACAGAAAAGCTACCTTTTGTCAATGTGTGGCAAGATTCTAGAAGAGGATGTGGGATAGAAGGTATTGTTTCAGTCATTGTTGGATGATTGTGATATAATCTGTCCCAAGAGTTTCTAACTCGAACGGGACTAACCCTGATTGCAGCACACTAGTATTTTGTCCATTTTTTTTTTTTTTTGTAGAAGAACTGCTGATTTATAATTCAGTGTTCCAGATTTAATTTTTAGTTTAATCTTAAAAAAGTGTTTATTTAATGAATAACTTTGCGCATTTCTTGTCTGATTTACTTCCTTTTTAAAAACTTTATTTTTATTGTTTACACTATTACAGATATCCCCATTTTCCCCGCTTTGCCCATTTCCATCCAGCCCTTGCCCTGCTTCCCTCTGGCCATCACCATAATGTTATCTGTTTCGGTCTTGTTATTTTTCATTGTCTTGTGTATGCATGCCTTATACTCCAAACTATATTAAAGAGCAAGGACCATGTCTTATAGTTTTTAACTACTCACAATGCTTGCCAGAATGCTGGACACCTAGGAGACTCAGGAAATACTCATTGAGGGGTGAACAGAGAAGGGTTTGTGGCATAAATTCTGTCCTAATAAGGAAATAAGATTGGTCTTTCAAGCAAAACCCAAATTAAACATTCAATTGAGTGTTGTCAGTAATCTTGGGAGGTTCACACTTTTTCCAAAGTGAATGCTCTTGCTGATAACATTTTAAATCCTCGTTACACCTCGCTTCTTGGGCTCTAGATAATGCCTGAGCCTGTCTGAGGTTTGGGGACTTGGGGGCTGGGACAGCAGCACAAAAGGGAAGTTCACTGAAAATCAATCACAACTTTGCCTACAACCGGACCCAGATGCACCACTGTTGGCCATCCAAGTCACACACATACGTGTGTGTGTGTGTGTGTATGTGTGTGTGTGTGTGTGTGTACATGTATCTGTCTGTGCATAGAAAGATGGTTAGATAGATGATAGATAGATAGATTAGATGATAGATAGATCCAGATAAGTAGATGGATTGATCATAAATCTGGTCCCTTCTCTGCACTATATTTCTGTCACACTGAACCTCCATCTACTCTCACCAGGGCCCAGCATTCCCTGTCTTACTGTTCTCTCTGTTTCCACTCTTGTACCCTCACTGTGAGTTTATACCATAGCAACAAGCATGGTCTTTTAAAAATGTAAATCAGAATTCTGATTCATGCTTCATAATGGATAAACCTTGAAAACATTATGCTAAGTGAAAGAAGCCAGACCCAAAAGACAAATATAAGATTCCTGGCCACCTCTCCACCCACCACCCTCTGCCTGTTCTCAGTGGGGCTCTGGCCTACAGTGTGTTTGTGTTGTTCTTCAAACAGGTTCATGGTGTTCCTCAGGGCTATTTTCCCCACTATGCCCTTATCTGGAATGCTTAACCCTCCACCCCCGAATTTTCTATCACTCCTAATTTCTTTCAGATTTCTGCTCAACTGTTACCCTTACTGGGAGAACTTTCATCCTCATCTTATTTGTGATACTCAACACTCCCCCACAACTTTACAGTTGTCTGTCCTTCTGCCCAGCTTCATGTTTCTTCATAACAATAACCACTAACTGACATCATATTGTCATTGCTTTTTGTTTATTGTCTGTCTCCCTCAATAGGGTATCAACTCTCTGGGATCAAAGGCCTTATGTGCCTTGCTGCCTGCTCTATCCCCACTACCCAGAACACTGCTCAAATGGATGAAAAAATAAAATTAAAATGTGCCCTGATATTTATGTACACTTAAATAATTTAAAAATATTATAACATGTATCTTCAAAATAATCCAGGAATACATCCTAAAAATAATCTTGGGGGATTGTCAGGTACATGAACCCTAAATAGAATCACCAATGGCAAATATGTCTATTATGTTATAATAAAGGGTTATAATTATTATCACTGCTCACCTTTATTGTGCGTTTGTAATATTCTAGGCACTGAGGTAACAGCTTTAAATGTATTAATAATAAATGTATAATTTACATGAAATATTTTCATTTTATAAATAAAGGGGAAAAACTAAGATTTAAAGAAATAGCTTGCCCAGTGTTACTCAGATAGTGGCACTACTCTGAACCCAGATGGCTTCCTGCTGTACTGGCCACAAATTAAGTGCTGAAAATCAGGGATGCTCAAAGATGACTATGAATCAGAATCACTTGGGAAGTTTAAAAATAATCTTCACCTCTTCAATCCAGACCTATGCTTTAGATTAATATTTTGAACTAATAACTAAAGAATTTTCTGGCTCCACTTTTTTTCTTTTCTTATTTCCTTGACTATTGAGTAACCTTTGACCAGGTCAGGGTCCATAGATACCAGGACGAAAAAGTCCTTTAAAGTCCTCAATAGATTATTTTAATTCAATGCAGAACAATAATTAAAAAAACACACAAATCCTTCTAATGTGCTTTTGATTTCCAAGGCCAAACCAAACCAATCCTAAATCCTTGATTGGCAATATTAGGATCAATATCTATTGAAAGAAAGGTTATCAAATTTTGCTATAAACAATAGATTGGGGGGAGGGGCAGTGATAGATAAGGAGTGTGTTCCTCCCACCTGGAGAGAAGGTGGAATCCCTTCAGGATCTGTTACAGAGACTCTGACCCACATACTCTCTCACCTAATGTCCATCTTGGGAATGTGAAGTGTTTCAGAATTGGGGGAGCAACATGGAGAAACAGTGGGGATCAATCTAATCTGTTTATGCCCCCTGAACTAGCTGATGAATCCACCTCGCTGAGTAGAGGGAAGCAATTATGAAAGTCAAGTGGCTTTTATCATTTTCCTAACTGTGTTGCTTAAAAAAGATTTTTAAAAATTTTTTATTGTTGAAATTACCTCTCTTTTCCCCCCATTGTCCCCCTCCACCTGGTTTCCACCCCATCCCAGGCCTTCACCACTCTATTGTCTGTATACATAGGTAACGCATATATGCATGTAAGATCTTTGTTTAATCTCTTCTCACCCCCCTAATCCCCCTCCCTCCTGAGACCGCCCTTCCCTCTGAGTTTATTCCATTTCCAAGCCTCTGATTCTACTTTATTCACCAGCTTATTCTGTTCATTATATTTCTTATTTGTTTATTTTGACTTTTAGATTCAATTGTTGATAGGTATGTATTTGTTGCCATTTTGTTGTTCATATTTTTATTTTTTTCTTCTTCCTCTTCTTAAAGAATACCCTACATTTCATATAATACTGGTTGGGTGGTGATGAACTCATTTAGCTTTTTCTTGTCTGTGAAACTCTTTATCTGACCTTCAATTCTAAATGATAGCTTTGCTGGGTAGAGTAATCTTGGTTATAGGTCCTTGCTATCCATCACTTTGAATATTTCTTGCCACTCCCTTCTGACCTACATAATTTCTGTTGAGAAATCAGCTGACAGTCCTATGGGCATTCCCTTGTAGGAAACTAACTGCTTTTCTCTTGCTGCTTTGAAGATTCTCTCTTTGTCTTTAGCCCTTGGCATTTTAATTAAGATGTGTCTTGGTGTGGGCCTTTTTGGGTTCTTCTTGTTTGGGACATTCTGTGTTCCTGGCCTTGTAAGTCTATTTCTTTCACCAGGTAGGGGAAGTTTTCTGTCATTATTTCTGCAAATAGGTTTTCAATATCTTGCTCTCTCTCTCCTTCTGGCTATTCCATAATGCAAATGTTGGTACACTTGAAGTTGTCCCAGAAGCTCCTTACACTATATTCATATTTTTGGATTCCTTTTTCTTTTTGCTCTTCTGATTGGGTGTTCTTTACTTTCTCATATTTCAAATTGTTGATTTGATTCTCAAAATTCTCTACTGTTGAATCCCTATATATTATTCTTAATTTCAATCTGAATATGCTTGATTTCTGACTGGTTTTTTTCCATTTTTTTTTGAGATTTCTAGAAGATTCTTGAGTAACCTTATAACTGTGTTTTGAACTCTATATACACTAGTTTTCTTTCTTCCATTTCTTTCATTTGTGACATGTTTCTTTGTCTCCACATTTTGGCTGCTTCCCTGTGTTTGTTTCTATGTATTGGGTAGAGTGGCTATATCTCCTTAAGTTGGTAGAGTGGCCTTATGTAGTATGTGTTCTATAGGCCCCAGTGGCTCAGCCTCCCGAGTCATCTGAGCTGGGAGCTCTAGGTTCACCCGTTAGTTTATAATACTTCTCAATGTAAGCATTGGGCTGTGAGCACAGTCTTATTGTAGTTGAGACTTGATTGCTGTTGGTGTCACTGGGAGGAATTGACCTCCAGGCCAATTGGCTGTGTGGACCAGCTGCAACTACAGTTGAGGGTCTCTTGCTATGCAAGAGTCACCTCAATGGAGCAGGACTTGCTTTAGTGGTGCTTTGGTATTCACTGAGTCTGCCCTTCAGTGTGTCGCTTATGGATGTGTAGAGTTATAATCTGGTATGGTCTGACACTGACCACCAGCTACACTGGCTTTTGGGTCTCCAGGAAGGTGCAAAGTCATCAATTGCCTGGGGCTGCCTGGCAGGAGCTACAGAGAGATCTGCAGATTCCTCCTCCTTGTATCAGGTTTGAAGTGTCCAGATGAGGCTCAGCTATGAAGCAAGGCAAGCTGGTGCTGGTGCTGGGTCTTGGGCCCTTTATTGATAGGTTAGGGGCTTCCTGACCCAGCTTTAGCTTGTTTGACAGATTTTTAGCCTGAGCAAGGACAGACCATTCATATGAAAAAGGCACTACACACAATTTGGGTGGAGTTGTAAATTGGATGAAGTGGGGTCTTAGGGTATCACCTAAATGGCTGCCCGTCAGCCCTGAGACCAAGGAGGTCCCAGCATAGGAACAATGAACCCTGTGAGCACTTCTGCGTGGGAGAAAGCTGCCCCAATGTTCCTGCCCCGATGCCAGACAATCCAGTTCCTCCTCATATGTGTCTGTGTTCCCCTGAGCCTTGCCCTGGTGCTGGAACTCAGAGGAAGCAGGACCTTGTAAGTTCAGTTTATGGTGACGGCCTTTTAAGAGGAACAGCTGGGTCTCCAGCAGCCTCTGTGTCACTGAGTCCCATTTGCACTAGTTTTTACACTCAGTAATTCTGAAGAATTCTTTTCCCAGCTCTGGGAACCTGGGCTGGGGATCTTGTATGGGGCTGGGACCCCTTGCTCCTCTGGATGGCCTCTGCAGAGATGATCTCCCTCCTGATTAAAAAAGAGCACACGTGGGTGCTGGAGCTTCCATGCTTCCTACCAGTCTCAGTGTGCTTTCTTCTTTACTTCTCTAGTTGTAGGAATTCCTTTCAGCTAGATTTCCTGTAGTTCTGGATGATGGTTATTCTGTATTTTAGTTGTAATTTTGATGTGTGGGAGGCGGTGAGTAAAGACATTTACCTATGCTACCATCTTCCCCCTCAAAAAAGATTTTTTTAAGAAGTGCTATTCTGCTCTTTATCTTGGAACTCTAAATTCCAAGTTGACCTTGATCTCCCCACCCCCCTTCCTGTCCCCTCTGTGTGAGTGTGTTTAATACCTTGGAATTATTGTAAACTTTGGTGAAACTTACTTTAAAATGTAAATAAAAGAAATAAGAATTTAGTTTATAATACTTCTCAATGTAAGCATGTTTTAATTCACAATTTTAATTGTGTGTGGCGTGCAGACTTCTAAGATGGAATTCATGTCTTTGTATAACCCATTCCACTTGAGTCTGGGTTGGACCAACTAACATGTTTCTAAAACAGAGAGTACATTGAAAGTAATGGGATATCACTTTCATGATTAAGTTATCAAAGATTCTGACTTCCATCTTGGTAGGGTGCTTTATCTTGTTAAGAGATTCTCTCTTTCATTCTTGACTTTCTCACTTTGACGAAGCAAGCTACCATGGAGAAAAGCCTCATGTGTCAAGAAACAGGGTGACCTCTGGACAACAGTTAGCAAGGAATTAACTCCTGCCATCAACCACATAATTGAGTTTGAAAATGGATTCTTCCCCAGGCGGGCACTGAAGTGACTGCAGCTCGGTAACACCTTGATTACAGCCTTTGAGAGACCCTAAAGCAGGACAGGTAGTGAAAGTACCTACAGAAATTGTACAATAATATATCTTGTTCTTTTAAGCCATTAAATTTTGGGGCAATTAGTTACACAGCAATAGGTAACTAATACACTATGATAAGTAAATAAAATCTTAATCCTAACATCTAAAAGGAAATGAACTGTAATTCTACTTTGGAAAATATAGTAACCACCCCAAATCATGTGATTGCTAAGCAACTAGATATTTATTTTCCTTTGTATGATCTTCATTTCTTTCTTGAAAAGCAATCACCAATGAAAAACTAGCATTGGATTAAAAAAATAAAATATAGTGAGCTTAAAAGTACTGGTTTCCAGTATACATTATTTCAAACATTATGCACTGAGCCCTATGCTTGGAGTTGTCATGTGCCAAGTTTTGGTAAATGTTCCCAATAGCATTTTCTTTTTGACTTGCACTGAACAATTCAAATTTATGTTTGACCTCAATGATAATTCTGTCAGTCAAGTCTGTATTATAAATAAATGCCAATTGAGCAGAAAGCAATAAATACAACAACAAGAATATAGTTTTGGACCTCGGTCATTTGAGCTAGAGCTTCATCCTGTGGGCACCTATGCATATGTATGAATGTGGAGTCCCCAAAGCAACAAAAATCTATATTTTGCAAATATTTAATTTTAACTTTTTTTGGAAAATTTTCCGCTAATCCTGTGTTGGAGGAAAGGCAATGAAATGAATTCCCTCACTTCATTAAAACATTATAAGTCCAGTGATATTAAAATTATGATGATCTAAAATGCCAATTACTCATTATTTCTCACAAATCTTTGGTTTCATAAATCAGATTTGGGTTTGCCAATTTGGTTTTACCTTGCTACCTTTGGTGTGATGAAAGATAGCTTCAGATGTAACAAGCTACACATGATCCCTGAAAAAGTGAGAATAAATTAGTTCTCTAACAATAGTAGGTAGCAGCTTGCAGTGGTCTTTGCCTCATATAGATTTTTAATAAATACGGGCCCTTCACGGTTGGAAACATTCATCCTGTGCTATTTGTACCCAATTCATATTGTTTAACAGTCGTGCTCTATGAAACTAGATGTTTCCTGGGAGATAACTGTTATGAGTGAGTTATTAAGATAACCTCACAGGAAAAATAAAAAGGAATGATTGTTCTCAATGATGACACTTTGTTTAATGGGGCAATATTTTTCCTTACAGACCCTATTGCTTTCTGGCTAACGGTAACCAGTGAACACAGACAGAGCTGTAGCCTGGCATCAGTTATTTTCAGGGTGAAAGGGGTGGAAAATATCCCCCTAATATAAAATGTAACTGATAGTGAGAATAAAGCTGCTGCATTGGAATGGCTTACTATTTTTTTTTTGTTTTTTATTTTCATGAAAACAATATGCACAGTAAAATATAAACCAATGCAAATGCTAAGCTTAGTTTCCAGAATTTGGTACAAAAAATACATATGAAGAGGATTAATGCACCTTTGTATTATATATAACTAAATAGGCTTTTTTTTTTTTTCCCCTAACCGGTTTGGCTCAGTGGATAGAGCGTCAGCCTGTGGACTGAAAAGTCCCAGGTTCAATTCCGGTCAAGGGTATGTACCTTGGTTGTGGGCACATACCAAGTGGGGAGTGTGCAGGAGGCAGCTGATCGATGTTTCTCTCTCATTGATGTTTCTAACTCTCTATCCGTCTCCCTTCTTCTCTGTAAAAAAAATCAATAAAATATATTAAAAAAATAAAAAATAGATAGGCTTTTTTTCCCCTCTCAGATCTCACAATAAACAGTATTAATCTTTACAGTTATACTAGAGGCCTGGTGCATGAAATTCATGCATGGGGGTGAGGGATCCCTCAGCCCAGCCTGCACCCTTTTGCAATCTGGGACCATTACCTCCTAACCACTCACTCGCCTGTCTGCCTGATCACCCCTAACCACCTCTGCCTTGGCCCCTGCCACCACAGATTTGTCCAGAAGGACATCTGGAAGGTCTTTTGGCTGTTTGGTCTAATTAGCATATTATGCTTTTATTATTATAGATAATTTATTGGATTTATTAATAACGGGTCATTTGGGGAAATTTGGAAAATATAAAACGTGCAAAATATGAAAACCAAAAAATGACCCGTACTCCCACACTTAGTGAGAAAATAACAACTACTGTGCTATTTTCTGGTATAAATGTGTGTGTGTCCATCTGGGCCACTTACTATCTAATCTTAAGCAAATTATTGAATTTCCCTGTGCTTTGGCATCTCCATCTGTAAAATGATAATAATATTTTCATAGGATTGTTGTGAAGATTAAATAAATGTACACACAGATATGTCTGGCACATGAGAAGTAAAAGCTATTATTCTTATCTATACTAATAAAAGGGTTATATGCTAATTAGACTGGGTGACTGGACATTTTCCAGACATCTGACTTCCTTCCAGACAGTTAGGGGGCAACCAGGCTGGCAGGAGGGCAGTTGGGTGGCAGCCAGGCCAGCAGGGGGGTGGCCAGGCCAGCATGGAGGCAGTTGGGGGGCTACCAGGTCAGCACAGGGGCAGTTGGGGGGCAACCAGGCAGGCCAGCAGGGGGGCTGTTGGGGGGCCACCAGTCTAGGAGGGGTGCAGTTGGTGGGTGACCAGGCCAGCAGGGTGGCAGTTAGAGGGTGATCAGGTAGGCAGGCAGGTGAGCAGTTAGGAGCCAGCGGTCCCGAATTGCTAGAGGGATGTCTGACTACTGGCAGTTGGACATCCCCCGAGTGGTCCCTGATTAGAGAGGGTGCAGGCTGGGCTGAGGGACTCCCTTCCCCCATGCACGAATTTTGTGCACAGGGCCTCTAGTGTATATATATTTTAATTCAAATTGGGATTATAGTATACATGTGACTTAAAACTTTAGCAATCTCTCTCATTCTCTCCCTCTCCCTTCCTTTCTGTCTTCAATCAATGAAAAATATGTCCTTGGATGAAGATTAAATAAATGAATAAATAAATTTAAAAATTTGTTGGTGTGGCTCAGTGGTTGAGCATCAACCCATTAATCAGGAGGTCACCAATTTGATTCCTAGTCAGGGCACATGCCCAGGTTGCTGGCTTGATCCCCAGTGGGGTCATGTAGGAGGCAGCCAATCAATGTTTCTCTCCCATCAATGTTTCTCTCTATCCCTCTCCCTTACTCTTTCTAAAATCAATAAAAACATACTTAAAAAAAACAAAAAATACATATATTTAGCAATATCTTAGAAAAATTTGTTTTAGTTTTTGAAGCAGTTTTAAATGGCTACATAGTATGTTGTTATATGAATGTATCAAAAATTATTTAACAGATTCCTTATTGAATGTTATTTTTGTTATTATAAGTAATACCCCACTCAACCTCCTTTATCTTCATTTTTAACACATCTGACTCTCTCTTTAAAATAAAGATATAAAAGGGGAAATCTTAGATTGAATGACATTTACATTTTAAAGACTTTTTGTAAATATTGTCCACCAACTTATACCTCCCATAGAAAATCTTGAGTGTCCTTTTTCCTGAACCCAAACAATATTTTTAATAATTGTCTTACCCTCCTCATTCCTTAAAAAACAACAACAAAAAATAACAAAAATGAAACCCTGCTCTAACTCATGGACCATACAGAACAGGCCATGGCATTTTAGGCACATAGGCTATCATTTGCTGACCTCTGCTCTGTATTCTTTATGAAAACACTTGTCTGTGAAAACATGGATGGCAAGGCTATGTGTCAACCACACAGTGGTGGTTGTTTCTCAGAAGGGAGCAATAAAATCAAATTGAGAGATTCTGATAGAATGCTAATATTTTTTTGCTTTGGAAAGAGTACATGTATGTTTCCCTTACTGTCTTCTTTATTTTTGTATATTTAATATATTTTGTAATTAAATACAACTTCTGAAAAGTATAATGAAAACTATGGGTATACATAATTTGCAGATTGGATTAGTAAATTGTGAATATGATCTAGTTGGAATAGGTAAGGATTGTTTTTCTGTTAATTTTTATATTAGTTATGTAAATACCTATATTTAGAATGAAAGCTGTTATGTCTCATTTATAACATTAGTTTATAGTTGCTTTCCATATTATTTAGGAAGAGACAAGGAAAAGACTAAGAAAACAAAACAAAGTTGATAAGAGTGAGGTTTAGAGATAAAAGAAAATTGAGGCAAACAGGAACAAGACAGGGATGCCCACTCTCACCACTCCTGTTTAACATAGTACTGGAAGTATTAGCCATTGCAACTAAACAAAAAAAAAGGAATTGGAAAAGAGGAAGTAAAGCTGTCCTTATTTGCAGATAACATGATATTGTACATAAAAAAAACCCGAAAGACTCCATCAAAAAACTAATAGACTTAATAAATGAATTCGGCAATGTAGCAGGACACAAAATTAACGCCAAGAAATCTATGGCATTTCTATACACCAATAGTGAACTTACAGAGAGACTAAAAAATCAATCCCATTTACCATCACATCAAAAAAATTAAGATACCTAGAAATAAACTTAACTAAGGAGGTAAAAGACCTATATGCACAAAACTACAGGACACTGAAAAAAGAGATAGAGAAAGACATAAACAGATGGAAGAACATACCATGTTCATGGATTGGTAGAATCAACATCATTAAAATACCTACTACCCAAAGCAATCTATAGATTCAATGCACTCCCCATTAAAATACCAACAGCATATTTCACAGACCTAGAAAGAACTCTCTAAAAATTCATCTGGAATAAAAAAAGACCCTGAATAGCCACAGCAATCCCGAGAAAGAAGAACAAAGTAGGTGGGATCTCAATACCAGATTTCAAGCTGTATTACAAAGCCACTGTTCTCAAAACAGCCTGGTACTGGCACAAGAACAGACATATAGATCAATGGAATAGAATAGAGAACCCAAAAATCGACCCAAGCCACTATGCTCAATTAATATTTGACAAAGGAGGCATGAACATACAATGGAGTCAAGACAGTCTCTTCAATAAATGGTGTTGGGAAAATTGGACAGATACATGCAAAAAAATGAAACTAGACCACCAACTTACACCATACACAAAAATAAACTCAAAATGGATAAAGGACTTAAACATAAGATGGAACCCATGAAAATACTAGAGGAATCCACAGGCAGCAAAATCTCAGATATATGCCGAAGCAGTATCTTCACTGATACAGCTCCTAGGGCAATGGAAACTAAAGAGAAAATAAACAAATGGGACTACATCAAAATAAAAAGGTTTTGCACAGCAAAGGAGACCATCAATAAAACAAGAAGAAAGCCCACTGCATGGGAGAACATATTTGCCAATGATATTAACGATAAGGGTTTAATCTCCAACATTTACAGGGAACTCATACAGCTTAACAAAAAGAAGATAAACAACCCAATCAAAAAATGGTCAACTGATCTAAATAGACACTTTTCGAAAGAAGACAGAAGGAAGGCCAAGAGACATATGAAAACATGCTCAAAATCACTAATCATCCGAGAGATGCAAATCAAAACGACAATGTGGTACCATCTCACACCTGTCAGAATGACTATCATCAACAAATCAACAAATGACAAGTGCTAGCAAGGATGCGGAGAAAAAGGAACCCTCATGCACTGCTAGTGGGAATGCCGATTGGTGCAGCCACTGTGGAGAACAGTATGGAGTTTCCTCAAAAAACTAAAAATGGAACTCCCATTTGACCCAGTGATCCCACTTCTAGGAATATATCCCAAGAAACTAGAAACATGAATCAGAAAGGATATATGCACCCCTGTGTTCATAGCAGCACAATTCACCATAGCTAAGATTTGGAAACAGCCTAAGTGCCCATCAGCAGATGAATGGATTAAAAAACTGTGGTACATCTACTCAATGGAATACTATGCTGCAGTAAAAAAGAAGGAGTTCTTACCATTTGCAACAACATGGATGGAAATGGAGAGCATTATGCTAAGTGAAATAAATCAAGCAGAGAAAGATAAATATCACATAATCTCACTCATTTGTGGAATATAATGAACAACATAAACTGATGAACAAAAATAGATCCAGAGACAGAGAAACATCAATCAGAATGTCAAACCTCTGGGAAGGTAGGGGAGGGTGGGAGTAAGGGGGAGAGATCAACCAAAGGATTTATATGCATGCATATAAGCCTAATAAATGGACACAGACAACAGGGGGTGGGTTCATGAATGGGAGGTGGGGGGGGTAATGGGGGAATAAGGACACATATGTAATACCTTAATCAATAAAGAAATTTTTTAAAAAAGAAAATTGAGGCAGATACTGTCTTTGTGATTAAATAAAAAAAGGATGAGGAAAGCATAATATCAGGGAAACCAACATTTTAAAATTATGGATTTAAATATTGAGGCATTAGCTTCATAAAAAAGGCCCATAACATGGATTGGGGATAAGAAACATGTTCCTATTCTTAAATTCTTATAAGAAACATTAATATTCTAGTTACAGAGTAAAAATTATGACATTCCATTTAACAGTTGCTGTCTGCATTTAGAAATGCCTTGGAATGCAGTTGTTGCTGTTACTCGTTTGGTAATGATAAAATTCAGGTCACAGAGACCAGTACTTTACAGAAATGCCAAGGACATAGTCATAGCCCCTTCTCAAATGGTTGCCATTCTTAGGTTTCTGTTATGTCTTTGTTGAAGATCAAAGGGCATCCTTTGCTTATGTGTAATGTAATGAGTTTAACATTAAAAATGAGTAGTCTTCTTTTCATTTTAACCTACCTAACATTTTATTGCAATATCTGCCAGTGAGGTCATTTTAAAGGTAATTTTAAAAATATGACCAAACCAAAAATAGAGATCATTATACAAAGGCTAGCACACATTCAAAGAGGTCAAAAGCTCTCTAGGAACATTAATTAAAATTTGTAGCTCTCTAGAGAAGTAAATAAGTATTATTGTTCCTATGGAGCAGTAGTCTTGACCAAGTAGAGATTGTGTTGGTGTGAACCTTAGCTCGAAGTCGAATGGTGAGTCGTTATCTAGGATGTGCAGGAAACTCAGGGTTCTCCTTACTATTCCCTTGAAAAGGCTATGGCACAACTAATTCTCTAAGTGCTAGTAAAGAAAACCAACCAACAAAAATAAACAAAGAAACAAAAAGGCAAATAAAATGAACTAATTTTAACAATAATTTGGGAATTGATGGCTTTTATTTATTATAAGGTATTCATCTAGTTTAACTACCATCATTCTATAACTCTATTTTATAATTTCCAAGTAAAGTTTGATGATGATGATTACTGCTACATAGTTCACAGACATTCTCAGTTTATGTCATGACATGACACATAGAAAACATCTTTAGCTTTGGGAGAGAAACTTGCTCTAGAAATATGAAGTATATTTTGGATGATGAAACAGGTAAATGAATGTAAATAAATCACTCATTAAAAGCATGTGTATGGTTATTTATGTTCACAGCAACATGAAAACCGTCCTTAATAGGGTTAACAGTTTACTTAAACACTTGAAAGATATAGTCTTCTAGAGCATTAAAAATGCATAGTTATATTTCAGGATGAAAGGGAATTTTTTTTTCAGATTCTATGATATATGATCAATAATCACTCAGCAGTATTGCTACTTAGCCAGATATGTAATAAATCTGTTGCAAAATTCTAGAGTTGGCAAGGTAAATATTAACAATATGTTTTTTGTTGCCAATGGGAGCTTTCACAAGGCTCTCATAAATGGTGATCGCCTACTAAAGTTCATGTACCAGATGAGTTGATTATTACTGTATTAAATATTTTATCAGTAGATTTTGTTAGAGGCTTTACTCCGGAGTTTTTCTTAAAAAGGTGTTACTATTATTCCAACCAATTTAGGTGACATAAAATCCAAAGAGTAAGTACAAGAAAAGCATCCATGTAGGAGCCCAATTTAGCAAATTTCGCTATGTAATTAATTTCACAGAATATTGCTGAGCTGGCGTAGTTCCTCTTCTAGCATTTCCTCCTGGGAATATTGAAATACAAGATAGCTAGACTTAATGCATGGTTATAATAATAAGTTTAATTAAGATAAAACAACATTAATTCAATGGCTTGACTATGAAGTTGGCAACACCTCCTCCTCTGTGCTGCCAAAGTCATTCTCTCATGAGTGCCTATCAGCTGGCTTAGAACAGCTGAATGTGAGGAGTTTTCTTTTCAGGCTTCCTTGGGGAAGGTGTGCTTTTCTTCAGTTCAGGCAGTTTTCCTGTTTACTCAAGGTGATTGCTTCTAAACCTCTTGGGACCAGTCAAGTCCTATAGTTACCATCTCAACTTCATACCTACGCTGTGTATCTAAAATCTAGGCTCTTGGAACAACAAACAGTTCATGGTTTTGCCACAGGACAGGTAACTTCTCACTTTTGACCTGAAGTCTCCATTGTTATCTTCCTTTTCTTTGGGTTACACCTGAATATCTCTCATCCCAAACTTTTAGTTACTGGCATAATGTGTCGTTCAATCACAAGAGGGTGCATTTCTTCCTAACCAAACCTCAGTCATCTTTCCCTAAGGTCCTTCCCACAGTGTTGTTGGCAAATTGGGCTTTATGATTGCTACCCATCCAAGCATATTTTGTTAAGTTTTAATTGCTAAGAGGCCCTCAGGTGTACAGATCTATCACCAGGATATGGAATTGAAGAGAGAAGTATCAATCAACCCCAGTATTTTACTAATTGGCTGATTATTGGAACACATGAGCCTGTTGAAACTATGGTCTATGGATGGTTGGCATAAGTACGATCTAGAATCTAGATTTGCAAAGATACACAAAACCAATTAAGCCCATACTCATTATCTTTCCAGGAATGGCCTCTATGAAAACCCTCATAGATGAATCTTGCATTAGTTAGCCTTTGCAGTAATATATAATCCCAAAACATATATGTCATATTTACTAGGTGTAACAGTTAATAATGGGGATTTTTTTCAATAGATGGAGTTACACATTTGTTGATATATATGTGATTTCATATGTATGCTATTTTGTTGTATTGACAGCAAGCTTCAAAACTTCATATGTCAAATTTGCTGAAGGTGTTAACATCATAGATATTTTTATGCTTAAAAATGTCAAGTTTCATCCCTAACCGGTTTGGCTCAGTGGATAGAGTGTCAGCCTGTAGACTAAAGAGTCCCAGGTTCGATTCCGGTCAAGGTCATATACCTTGGTTGCGGGCATATCCCCAGTGGGGATGTGCAGGAGGCAGCTGATTGATGTTTCTCTCTCATAGATGTTTCTAACTCTCTATCCCTCTTTCTTCCTCTCTGTAAAAAAATCAATAAAATATATATTTTTTAAAAAAGTCAAATTTCATGCCAATAAAAGCATTTGAGGGAAGTTTTAATTCATTACTTATTTTGAATAAAAAGTTATCGTATACTTCAGTGAACATGCTATCTCAAGATACTTGTGAACGCTGGTTTAAACACTTTAAAAGTGATGATTTTGATGTGAAAGACAAAGAACGTCCAGGTCAACCGAAAAAGTTTGAAAACCAACCATTACAAGCATTATTGGATGAAGATGCAGGTCACACTCAAAAACAACTTGCAGAAAGATTAAACATTGCTCAACAAACAATTTCTGATTGTTTATAATCAATGGAAAGATTTTAAAGGAAGGAAGATGGGTGCCACATCAACTGAACGAAAGACAAATGGAAAACCGAAAAGTCATCAGTAAAATGTTGCTTCAACAGCACTAAAGAAAATCTGTTTTGCATCGAATTGTGACTGGTGATGAAAAGTGGATTTATTTTGAGAATCCCAAATGCACAAAACCATGGGTTGATCCAGATCAACCATCAACATCGACTGCAAGGCCAAATCGCTTTGGAAAGAAGACAGTGCTCTGCGTTCGGTGGGATCAGAAAGGTGTGATGTATTATGAGCTTCTAAAACAAGATGAAACCATTAATACTGATCACTACCAAGAACAAATAATCAATCTGAACCATGCTTTGATTGTGAAACGACCAGAATGGGCCAGAAGACACAGCAAAGTAATTTTGCTTCATGATAGCGCACTACCACACACTTCAAAACCAGTTAAAGACACGTTAAAAGATCTTGCCTGGGAAGTATTAACCCACCCGCTGTATTCACCAGACCTTGCTCCTTCAGATTACCACTTGTTCTGATTGATGGCACACACACTTTCTGAGAAGCACTTGAAAATGTACAAAGAAGTGGAAAATTGGGTCTCTGAATGGTTTGCCTCAGAAAAAGACAAGTTCTATTGGGACATTATCCACAAATTACCTGAAAGATGGGGGAAATGTGTGGCTAGCAATGGACATTACTTTGAATAAAGCACTTTGGTTTTTCTCTTGAAATTATTGTGTTTTCTTTGATTATAAAATCCACCATTATTAACAGGTACACCTAGAATTAACTAGAAGCCTGATGCATGAAATTCATGCAAGGGGCTCTGCCCTCGCAAGCCCAGCTGGCCCTCACAGCCCCTTGCAGCCCTGGCTTCATCTGGAAGGTTGTCCGGAAGGTCGTTCTGCTGTTTGTTCTAATTAGCATATTAACTCTTTATTATATGGGATATTGGTGGCTATGGCTCTGCTGCACATGTTTTCTCATTCCAGGACCAAGGCTGAAAAGGTAGTCCAAACTTAGGATATGCTGGCTGTGTGGCAAAGGGAAAACCAAGAGAGAAGCAGAAAAGTCATGGTGCCACCTAAAAGCTTAGATGCTGCATAAAATCTTGCTATTCAGTTTGGCCTGCTGACCAGCAGCTTCAATATCACTTGGAAATTTGTTAGAAATACAGTATCTCAGGTTTCCTCTAGATCTACTGAATCTTCATTTTAACAGGATCTTCAAATAATTCATAGGCACATTGAAGTTTGAGAAACACTGGAATATATTACATCCCCTCATAATCATTGACCAAAACATTTTATGTGGCCAAACCCAGCATGGGTCAGGGAAGTCCGTACCCACAGAGAGATCCTGCAAGTTACATGGCAATGAGCAGGGATAAGTAACCTCCTCTCAGAAAAGGAACAAAAAACTAGAAACAATAATAACCTACAACTCTCAAAGCTGTTGCATAAAACAAATGACACTTTTTTTTTTTGAGGCAGACCATTTCAACTGTTGCTACCAATACAGTGTTCATCCATTGATTCTACTTTTGTCATCTGTAATGAAGAAAATATTTACTTCCTATTCCACTTAACTTATAGTTAATGAGTTAAGTGCACTGCATATGTTTTTCGCTCATCTATTGTCCAATTTAAAAAGATATCCTTTCTGCCTTAGCTGTTTTGGCACAATGGATAGAGTGCCAGCCTGTAGACTGAGTGTCCCAGATTCGATTCTGGTCTAAGGGCACATGCCCAGTTGCAGGCTCAATCCCCAGTAGGGGGCATGCAGAAGGCATCTGGTCAGTGACTCTCTCTCATCATTGATGTTTCTCTCTCTCTCCCCCTCTTCCTTCCTCTCGGAAAGCAATAAAAATATATTTTTTGAAAAAGAAAAAATAGAAAAAATATGTATATATGTGTATATGCATATATGCACATTTACATATATAAATTACCCTCTTCTCTTTTATCCATTTAGAGTTCTCTTATTGAGGCCAGCAAATTTCCTATTAAACATGTATTAACTCTACTTTGTGCAATTCAATTCATCCCTTGTCAAAATTCTATCATTCTAATGCCATACATATTTATAAAAAAACATACATATTCTATTTTTAATTAATTATAATTATTACTTTTACTTTATTAGTCAGAGCTCTTCAGAGAAATAGAATCAATAAAATTATATATTTGGAAAGAGAGAGAGAGAGAGAGAGAGAGAGAGAGAGAGAGAGAGAGAGAGAGAGAGAGAGAGAGAGAGAGAAAAGAGAGATTTAAGGAATTAGCTAACTTGATTATGGAGGCTGACAAGTCCAAAATCTGCTGAGTAGGCTGGCAGGCTGGAGACCCAGGGAAGAGGTGATGTTGCAGTCCAAGTCCAAAGGCTGTCTGCTGGCAGAATTCCTTACTCAGGGGAGGTCATTATGTTTTATTGGATGAGGTCCACCCACATTATGAAGGGCAATCTGCTTTACTCCAAGATCACCTACCAATTTTAATGTTAATCCTCTCAAAAAAACAACCTTACAGAAACATCAAGTGTAATATTTGATCAATAATCTGGGACTGTGGCCCAGCCAAGTTGAGATATAAAATTAACTATCACATTACTATCATGATCATCAACTGAAAGACTTGAAAAATCTTATTTGTGCCCCCAAGTGTTATTTGCCACTCAGGACTTTAAAGTCTGGAGAACTATTGTTTACATTCCAAGATTTTCTAATTCTCTCCTTATGGGAATGTACTCACGCTGATCAAGACTCATGAAACCTACATCTTGAACTATTTCTATGGATTCACATAAAATATGCAATATTATTATATGGAGAAAACAAGAATTCTTTGATGATACATCAATATGAAAGGTGATGAAGCTGAAAAATCAAGGTCTGGTCCTTATGACTTTTGTCAATCTCTCTGGGAAAGTTTGGGTTCATTCTTATCATAGGGAAAAAGGCATCCGGGAAAAGCTTTTCTAGGAGCTCAGACCACCAAATATATAAAACCACATAAATAATAGGAGAGACTTGGGGAGCTGAGAAAACTGGTATCCTATATAATAAAGAAGTAATATGCAAATTGACCATCACTCCAACACACAAGATGGCCACCCCCATGTGGTCAAAGATGGCCGCCCCCATGTGGACACAAGATGGCCACCACAAGATGGCCACCACAAGATGGCCAGCAGGGGAGGGCAGTTGGGAGGGACCAGGCCTGAAGGGGAGGGCAGTTGGGGGGGAAGAGGCCTGCAGGGGAGGGCAGTTAGGGGTAACCAGGCTGGCAGGGGAGGGCGTTGGGAGGGACAAAGCCCACTGGGGAGAGCAGTTGAGGGGGACCAGGTCAGCAGGGGAGGACAGTTGGGGGTGATCAGGCTGTCAAGGGAGGGTAGTTAGGGGTGACCAGGCCAGCAGGGGAGGGCAGTTAGGGGCAACCAGGCTGGCAAGGGAGGGCAGTTAGAGGTGACCAGGCCTGCAGGGGAGGACAGTTAGCAGCAATTGGGCCAGCAGCGGAACAGTTAGGCGTCGATCAGGCTGGCAGGGGAATGGTTAGGGGGTGATCAGGCTGGCAGGCAGAAGCAGTTAGGGGCAATCAGGCAGGCAGGCAGGCAGGCGAGTGGTTGGGAGCCAGCAGTCCTGGATTGTGAGAGGGATGTCCTTTGAGGGGTCCCAGAATGGAGAGGGTGCAGGCTGGGTTGAGGGACACCCCCCCCATGGACAAATTTTGTGCACTGGGCCTCTAGTGATATATAATCCTTTATTGATATTGTTTTGAGAGGTTGAGGCAACAGTGTGTGAATGTTTACCAAGGTGGGTGGGAAGGCCTACAAGAACAGACTTCAAAGGAACACTTGCAAAATCTAAAAGGCATAAGGTTCTGTAAAATATACAGATAGATTAAGATCGCAAGTTGTTTATTAGACTATATCATGGGCAGAAAATAGCACAGAAGGAACTATTTGCTCATGTTTCGTTCTCCACCCTGAATTTTTTGGAAACCCCTGACTTCCTTGATTAATTTTTTAAAAAGTCTATGTGCATCCTCCAGTAAGTTTGCATAGCACATGGATACTTAGACCCTTTGTGATAAGTTTTCACACACTTTCTTTGAGGCTTTGTATGTTAGAGTAGTTAAGATACTGGTCCATACCCAAGCTATTTGAAATATTAAGGAATCACTTTGTTTCCCTCAAGACAATGGCTCAGGAAAATGACACACTTAATAATGTTCCCTCAATTGAGAGTTTACTAACCTCCATGATTTAGCTCTTCCTCTCAGTGAGTGCCTGGATGTTTCATTAAATACTTCATGCTACTAATTTTAGAAGGTAGGTATTTATCTTCCATAGGCCAAACTTCATACTTGCTTTTAACTTGTGATTGTTTTCTTCTAAATCACATTAGTTTTCTTTCTAATTTATTTACATTGCCTCTGATTCCCTTCACACTTTCAGAATCATTTTCTTCCTTGGTTTTCTTCCCTCAATCAGTGGGACCTGTTGTTTTTGTGATGTATATGATAATTGATGATGTGATTATTATTACTAATTACCATGCTGGATTATAGTAATATTGATTGTATATAACACTTACAAATAAATATGCTTGCTCTGTGGCAGGAACTGTTGAAGCACCTAAGAAATGTTATCTAATTTCAATCCTTACACCAACCCTAAGGAGTAGGTATTATCTCTATTGACAGATGAGGCAATCAGGGTACTACTTTTTATGTAGACCAGAAAGTGTCATTTGTAATATGATGCTGTCATTTGATCAGACAGTCCTCATTTGTTTTATCTTTTTTTAAATCCTCCCCTGAGGACATAATTATTGATGAGAGAGAGAGAGAGAGAGAGAGAGAGAGAGAGAGAGAGAGGCATTGATTGGTTGCATCCCAAACCTTTATTGATTAGGGATAGAATCTGCAATCTAGTTATGTGCCCCGACCAGAATTAAACATGCAACCCTTTGGTGTACAAGACAAACACTCCAATCAACTGAGCCACCTGGCCAGGGCTGTAATATCTTGTTTTTAGCATGACCACACTGGTACATGTCCTGAGAGCAACATTCATTTCTTTAGCTGACACGTACCTGCTTCAAGGGCCGTCCATGTCGCTCTATAAAGAGACTTCTGGTCACTGCCCTGGCACAGATTTCAGACCTCTATAGTGACAATCTCTTTACAACAATGAATTCTGTATCAAATAGATCTCTGTGTAAAAGCCCAAAATCACTTTCTTTCAATTGCAGGGGACAGTCTCCATTCAAACAAGTTTCAGAGAGTTCACGTTGCTTTAAAAGGGGTGGAATACACAGTTGGGCTTAACTACTCTCATAGCACTGAACTCTTTGCCCCTCCCTGGATTCATTTCTAAAGCTGCCTGCCATGAAGGACCGGCCTTTGTTCCATGGTTAAGTGTGTAGGCTGTTGGGCTCAGCTGGCTCAGCCAGCACTTGGCTGTCTCACTGCCTATGAAACTTGGGCAGATTACTGAACCTCTCTAAGTTGGTTTCTTCCTCTGTAAAGTGGGAATAACGATTGAACCTACCTCATAAAATTGTTATGCAGATTAAATAAAATATGTAAAGCATTTAGTGGCACATTGGAAGTGCTCGATATATATTAGAAGCTGTCATTATTCTTACTATTATTAATAAATATATTCCTATACTCTTTTATGTAAGGCATAGTAGTTAAAGTGTGGGCTCCAAATATATTGTAGGTCCACATTTGCTAACTGTATGCCCCTTAGCTAATTGCCTGGCCCTTAGCTTCCTCATCTCTATGATGGAGATAATAAGAGTACACACTTCATAAGGTAGTAAAAAATTATTTGAATTGAATAATATACATAAAGCACTTTCTTAAAAATTGAATAACTGGCCCTAACCAGTTTGGCTCAGTGGATAGAGCATCGGCCTGCTGACTGAAGGGTCCCAGGTTTGATTCTGGTCAAGGACATGTGCCTTGGTTGCGGGCACATCCCCAGTAGGGGGTGTGCAGGAGGCAGCTGATCGATGTTTCTCTCTCATCGATGTTTCTAACTCTCTATCCCTCTCCCTTCCTCTCTGTAAAAAATCAATAAAAAATATATTTTAAAAAATTGAATAACTGTTGTTATTATTAATATTATTATTGTTATTCTTATCATGCAGTTTTTCTTCCTAGATCTACCTATCTATGATGGTTTTCTCTCATAAATATATAAAGAATATAACATTTACTTTAGCAAATAGCACTGCTGAGTTGCATGATTTATCTTGTTATAGAAATGTCCTTCATCTCATCCAGGTTGTAAGCCCCTGCATGAAAGAGTTGATGTTAACATTGTCATTCATGTAAACTGCCCTACACATGTCTCCATTTAATATATATTTGCTTATGAATGCTCAGGGAGATCAACAATTATGTTGAGTGAGTATTAAGTCATTAATTTATTTAACACAAACATTGAGAACCCACTGTGTGCCCGGCCCTGTTTTAGGCTCTGGTGCTATCACAGCAAATAAAGAAATTCCAGTTCAAAGATGGAGGTTTTGTGTATTTCACTCTGTGGCAATTTGGGTTTGAGAATATGCTGGTGAAACATGACAGTGGAAAGATGTGGCTGAAAATTTTTTGGTGTGGAGATGATGAAGTACATCATATGTGAGATCCAGATGTTGATTGTTGCAGGGAGGCCTGAGGAATTGTTCTTTTGAGTCATTAGTTACTCTACCATGTTTTTGCTTCTGAGTCTCATTGTAGCTCCATTTTTGCTTCTGAGCTCAGTTTTTGCTGAAATTCTGCCCCTGGCCCTGCCTGTCTAATTTGTCCATCACTCATGCCTATGGCATTTATTGGACTTCTCACTGTGACTCAGATGTTCGCTTAAATTGTGTCTCTCCTTTAATATGTCTGATATTTTCATGTGTCAGAGAGAGAGAGAGAGAGAGAGAGAGAGAGAGAGAGAGAGAGAGAGAGAGGACAGTTATCTACAGTTATCTATTCTTAAGATTGATAATTATTTATTGACTAGAGGCCCAATGCATGAAATTTGTGCAAGAGTAGGCCTTCTTTCCCCAGCTGCTGGCACTGGCTTCCCTCTGGCACCTGGGACCTGGGCTTCTCTCACAGCCCCAGCTTCTTCCAAAAGGTCTGAAAGGACGTCCGGAAGGATGTCTGGTTTAATTAGCATATTATGCTTTTATTATTATAGATTTTATTTTTGAGAGAGAGAGAAACATTGATTTGTTTTTCCACTTATTTATGCATTTAGTGCTTGATTCTTGTATGAGCCCTGCGACCTTGGCACTTGACATATCAGGACGATGCTCTAAACAACTGAGCTATCCAGCTAGGGCAAGATTGGTCATTATTGATCAGAGGTAATACAGAAAAGAAAGGTGAGGCTAGGATAACCAAAACCACTCTATATGTTGTTTTTGTTTATATCAGTAATAACCATCTGACTAGCTCAGTAAGATTAATCTATGCTTAAAGTGCTGAATAAAGTGCATGGTAGTACTACATGTAAATCATTTAAATTCTCTTGATGTTTTGTAGGGAGTGGGATAGAAAGGATAGATTATGAGGTAATGATAGCTTCATCTGAAAACAGATATATAAACTTCTGGTGAGTCAGAGATTAAAGAAGGCTTTTCTTCTTGTCACAGTTAGAAATCCAAGATCAGTGAAAAGTCTTCATGGAGATGCTGTTTTGGGCAAGATTTTGGGGCAAATGTGTTCCACAACTATGATTCTATCTTCCTCTGATTTTATCATAGTCTTTCCCTCATCTAGCAGCAGCATCTGTTTCCCAAGTTATTTTTCACTCATTTCTTTACATTCTGGGGCACTGGGATCTGATCTTCAAAGATCCATTTCATACTTGCTGGGAAAGTTATTAGTGCTGAGTGATATCTCTAGTGGTCGCTGTGATGTGTTTAATGGCAGAAATAAGAATACTGGATCTGCTGCTTTTCCCAAGTGTAGTGTAGTCAGCTCCTGTACTTGCTTCTGACTCATCACAAAAGGGATGGATCTTAAAAAGACTTCTCTTTCTTTGCTAACCCATCTCTATCCCTTCTGACCTGAATAATATCCCTAAAAGGAAAAAATCCAATGTGTCGTGTGGGGGTTTTGTGTGTGTGTATGTGTGTGTGTGCATCTTTCTTGCCTCAATTTAAATTCTCCTAATTGAATGGGAGGTTTAAATGATAGCATTTCCAAACATGCAACATATCTTTGTAAATCTGAAACTCTGCCTATCTATAATCTTGAAATTGTTCCATGGAACACACACAAATTCCACAAGGAGTAATCAAACCAATAAGCTTAATTTAACAACAACAAAAATAAGATAATAGGGAGGTTGCGTAAGTGTATATTAAACATTTACTACAGCCAAGTCTAGTATGCTGTCAGTCATCAGATAGTTTCAGCATGGCCAAGTCTACTAGATCATTGAAAGTCTTATAAAAAATTATAGACTAGCCCTAGCCAGTTTTGCTCAGTTAAAGCATTGGCCTGCGAACTGAAGGGTCCCAGATTCGATTCCAGTCAAGGGCACATGTCCAGGTTCCTGGCTCTATTTCTAGCAGGGGGCATGCAGGAGGCAGCCGATCAATGATTAGCTCTCATCATTGATGTTTCTCTCTCTCTCTCTCTCTCCCCCTCCCTTTCTCTCTCAAATCAATAAAAATATATAAAAAATATTTATGGGATAAATTTAGTATTTGGGGATTGGAGTAGGAGGAGGTGGGTTCAATCTTGGGAAATTCTGGGATTCTTCCTCTGTTCTATCATTGACTTGGAGGAGTCACAACTGGAGATGTCCCCTCAGATTAAAATTTTGAAGGATTAAGTTACTCAGTGAAGTGATGTATTTGGAGCCTTAGCTGGCTGAATAGGCTGACAACAAAAGTATTTGTCTGATAACTGGTATTTTACATTGATTCACGACTAAGATTTGTATATTTTTATGTCATTTTAGGACAATTGCTTAAAACATTTTTATGGACTTATTTTTATTTGGGAAACAGTACAGAAATAAAGATAACTTATTTTTTTACATTTCTTTATTGATTAAGGTATCACTATTTGTCCTCATCCACCCATTCCCATCCAAAACCCCTCCCCACGCATGCCCCCACCCCCCTGTTGGCCGTGACCACTGGTTAGGCTTATATGCATGCATACAAGTCCTTTGGTTGATCTCTCCCCCTTTCCCCTCCCCTTCCCTACCTTCCCTCTGAGGTTTGACAGTCTGATCGATGCTTCCCTGTCTCTGGGTCTGTTTTTGTTCATCAGTTTATGTTGTTCATTATTTCCCCCAGATGAGTGAGATCATGTGGTACTAGAAATACACTTAAAAGAACCAAAAATGTGACAAGCAATAATGGTTATGCTGAGAGGCAAATGAATCGGTCTGTAGTGAGTTTCTTTCTGGGCCAACAGTTCTTTTGAGTCCCAATTTCAATGTCAAACAGTTCCTTATGTGTATATGTCAGCAATGATATTTCAGTTCTGGATGGTGGACAAATGGTGGTCATGCAGGTCCGACCCTCTCTGGTTTGGTCCTGGGCAACCTGCAGCAATGCACAGCTGCTGACTGCTAGTATGGCAAGGCGTTGTCAGCATCTTCCATCTCTGGACTGTTTCTCCTCTGTCTTCATGGCTGGAGCAGTCCTGTCAATTCCTCTCTGTTGCAGGAATCCACATGGTCTTGGAGTTGTTTTCTGAAAATATACAAACATATTCTCGACCAAAGTTAATAAAGGAATCTTTTCTATAAATTTGACTTGGGATCCTTTTTCATTTTTTACCCACATGATTTTCATTTGGCTTGTTTTAACACCATGTGTGTTTTTCAAGTGAATATTCTAGAAAAATTAATGGTACTGGACAAAAAGCTGTTCCTAAAGTGTTAACTAAAATTTTTATTGGTAGTTCATCTCATGGTAAAATTGTGTAACATGTAATGAACCTAAAGCAGTCATATTTTAGTGCAAAAAATTAAAATTTAAAAGCTATCAAGACTACATTATAAAATTTCCAAAAGCCTCCTAATATTTAAATAAAAAAAGGGGGATAGTAGAAGAATATCATGTAAGGAAAAATATCCTGTAAGTAAATTACATCTAGAAAATTTTAACTTTAGAAAATTAACTTTCATTTGTAATGCTAACAGTAATTTTTACTTTAGAAAATTAACTTTCATTTATAATGCTAACAGTGTTTTATTTGTAACACTAGCAGAAATAAGTTTTAAAAGCAAAATTTAAATGGAATTCCAAGTTATCAACGAAGGGCTTCTCTGCCTGAAATTTGGTCTCTACTGCTTCCCCTGGCACAGCATAGCGCACATACAAAGAACCCCAGGGCCCTGTAGACAACAGTTTGAAAACTGCTGTGCTAGGATTTAAATTTTTAATAGGCTACATGGACCAGTGACCAAGAGGACAGGCTCTGAAGTCAGATGAATTTAGGTTCAAATCCTACCCTTGGGACTTATTTGACTTGTAAACTTGGGAAGTCATTCACCTTTCCATGCTTCATTTCACTTGGTTCTACAATGAGGATGATAAGCCCTGGCTAGTGCAGCTCAGCTGGTTGGAGTCACTCTGTATACCAAAGGGTTGCACGTTTGATTCTCAGTCAGGGCACGCACTTGGGTTGCTAGTTCAATCACTGATATCTTCTTCTCTCTCTCTTCCTTCCCCTGTCTCTAAAATCAATAAAACATATCCTCAGGTGAGGATGAAATATAAAATGAGGATGATATTATCAATCTCAGAGGTTGTAAGGATTAAATGAGATATTTAAGGGGTTCTGAACCATTTTGGTGCCATGAAACCCTTTGCTATAATGGAAAATAACATTTTTTCAATTCATAAAATAAAATATGTAGAATTATTTAAAAATAATTTTGAAGTACACTTATCAAAATATTAAAGATCGCCCTGGCTGGTGCTGCTAAGTGGTTAGAGTGTTGGCCAGTGCACTGAAGCGTTGTTCGTTTGACTCCTGTCAAGGGCATGTACCTGGGTTGTAGGTTCGATTCCTGGCCCCAGTCAGGGCCTGTGCAGGAGGTAACCAATCAATATGTCTCTCTCACATCAATGTTTCTCTCTCTCTCTCTCTCTCTCTCTCCCTCTCTCTCCCTCTCCCCCCCCCAACTCTCCATCCCTCCCTTCTAAAAAAATCAATGGAAAAATATATCCTTAGGTGAGGATTAATAAATATATATATGTATATATAATATCATACAACATAGAATATATACTTGATTCTTTACACATTGTATAAAACCTGATGGAGAGTCAGATAACTCATAATTTCAATGTAGTGATGAGCATAAACAAGTATTTCAAGATATCTGTATGATGAAAATTTTAGTGATGTCTGTTGAAAGAAATGCTGAATTTCCATTGACAAAAGTGCTAAATTTTAGTTAAAGGTTAGTGAAAATAAGGATGTATTTTTTCCCATTCAAATTTATGGATCTCTAAATTTTATTGGACTCTGAATTAAGAACACATATATTTGAGTGTTTATCACAGTATCTTCATAGATTAGAGGTTTAAGAGGAATTTGTTGTTGCTATAATTATCACCATCATAATCATCACCATTGTCATAATTTCTTAAATAGGAATATATATTTGGAATTATCAAGTTAGCAATAATGTTTTAAGGTTCTTAGGAGGTACTAAAAATAATTAAGAAGTTGAATATTCTTGTAGAATAGAATATGACAGTATTAATCTTTAATTAAAACTCTATACAAAAATATTTTCTTAAAACCAAAATATAAAGGTGTAGAAATATTAAAAATTAGATGACCTGCTATCTCTAAAGTTTTTAAAGTTATATCTGCTTGACTTTTTTCCCCTTTCAATTACAATCCTAGTATGCTGCTGTTCTCATTTCATCACTCAGCTCCACATTTTGCCACATTGAATGCGTAAATACTTTGGCTTGAAAGTTATATAAATCTCTTCAGAAGCCTCTGGAAGAGACCATGGTGGGAGATCAAGGACCCATTTATGGGCATTGCTTCCAACAGGGAGACTTTTCTTCCTCTAGCTCACTTATCATAAGTGTACAGTTTGATACATTGGCAGAAACTGAATTTACCAGCACCTAGATTAAGAAACAAAACAATACCCCAAAGTCCCCTCACGCTCTCCTTTGATACTATCTGCTCCCAACAAGCTACACATTACCAGACTTTTAACAGCTTAGATTAATTTTGCCTGTTTTGTGCTTTCAGAAACATACACTATCCTTTGAGTTTGGCTTAATTCAACCAACATTAAGTTTTTGAAGTATATTCCTAATAAATCATGTAGTTGAAGTTATTAGCTGCTGAAAAGCTTTCAATTGTGTGAACATACCACGGTTTATCCATTTTTTCTTAAAGGCATTTGGATACTTTCCACTTTGGAGCCATTAAGAAGAGTGCCGCAAAGACTGTGACAGTTCTGGGTCTTAGATGTGAATGATTTGTTTGATATTTATCTGTGAGTGAAATTCTTGGCTCTGATTGTATGAGCTAACACACGGGATGGGATTATCAAATCAAACTCACAATAATCACAGAGAAAACTTTATCCCTTAGCAAACTTTACAAAATCATTTCAATTTGAAGGCAATTGAAAATTTCAGAAAGAGCAGAGAGGTTTAGGGCACCAAGGGTGGTTTCCCAGATCCTGTCTTTCCTTGCCCGATGCGTCCCGCAGGCCCAGAGTAATAGATGAGAGCTCCATGTTACATTTGCAGGGTCACTTCACACAGCAGGAGAATTTAAACTGTGAGGCCAAAGAGCTGTGTAGCTTTACATGAAGTTCTCCAGAGGTCCATTTCTCATATATCCTGGGTTCTTTTCCTGTAGGTAATCCTTAGCCCAGACACCCTACCAAGGGCATTTCATATTTAAGGTCACTTCTTCCTAGCAGATATCATTAGTCTATTTATCTGGAGGGCTAGTTTTGAAGGAGATTAGACTGGATGAACCCATGAGCCTTTCTCCCAAGAGTCACCCCTTGGTAAGGGGAGTGAATGGATCAAAAACCAGATGCTTTAACTCTTTCCTCTTACAGGCAGCTGTAATAAAGGTTGCCAGAGTTTTACAAAGCGGTTTACTAACTTACTTATGCCCAACGGTAGCATATGAGCATTCAGATTGCTCTACCTCCTCCCCAACACTTACTTATTATTATGATTTATCTGTTTATTTTCCTTTTCACATTGTGGTAGGTATATAGTGAAATCTCTGTGGTTTTATCTTTCATTTCTGTGGTGACTGATGAAGTTGAACACCTTTTCATATTTTTCTTCTTTTTTTGGATATCCTCTTTCTAAAGTAGTTGTTCAGAAACTTTTGCCCATTTTCTGCTGGGTTTGTCTGCCCTTTTCCTATTGATCCATAGACATTCTCAATATATTCAGAATATATTTTTAAAAAAGATATATCTATTATGAATATCTTTTTCCACTGCATGTGCTGCTTTTTTACTCTTATTAGTATATGTGATGGACAGAAATTCTTAATTTTATTTGTATATGCTTATTTGTCATCTGTATATCTCCTTTGGTGAGGTATCCAAATATTTGCCCATTTTCTGATTGGGTTGTCTGTATTCTTATTGTTGAGCTTTAAAAGTAGGGACAACAATTTGAATAATTGCTCTTTTCCCAAGTAGGATAAGGAGGACCTTATAAATTATTTTCCCTTTGAGAATAGTCCTTTGTTATGGAGGAAAAACTCAGGACATATTTCAAAATGCTTGCTGTTCTCCTCCCACTGCCAGAAACATAAGGGGATTTTTTGGGGGCGGGGGGCGGTCTTCACTGTGAGCAACTGGTGTCAAACTAATGAAAATGTGTGGAACTGGGGCCTCAGGTGTTCCCACCTCTCAAGTTAGTCCACACTCAGCCTCCAGGAATTCTTCAAAATCACCACTTACTGTTTCTAACAGTTTCTGGCTCCAGCAGCCTCTGCTCCAAGCAAATTGATCTCATCTGTGGTTCTGTGTTCACCTTCCCTGTTCAGATTTTGAGGTGGTAGTTTGCTCTGTGACCTTGATTCTCTGATGAGTCCAAGAAAAGTCATTGATTTTCAGTTTGTTCAGCTTTGTTTTTGTTGCAAGGACCAGAGAAACTACTTCTAAACTCTTTATATGTTGAGCTGGAACTGGAAGTTGAATATCTTTTCCATAAGTAAAAATATATGAAGCTTTGTATTTTCTTCAACATTATGACTATTATAAAATTTTCAGTTTCTTAGTCTAGATGATTTTAAAATAAATGAAACTGAAATGCTTAGAATTAAAGCAATCAACTCTTTGTTTTAATATATTTTTATTGATTTTAGAAAGGAAGGGAGAGGGATATAGAAACATCAGAGATAAGAGAGAATCATTGATTGGCTGCCTCCTGCAAGCCTCACACTGGGGATCGAGCCCGCAGACTGGGCATGTGCCCTTGACTGGAATCGAACCCAGGACCCTTCAGTCTGCAGGCCAACATTCTTTCAACTCTTTGGTATCCAAAGGCTCATTTTTCTTAAACTAGGTGCAGCGGTTAATAATGCAGATTTTTTCCAATATATGGAGTTACACATATGTTGATATATATATGTGATTTGAAATGTATGCTATATTGTTGCATTGACAACAAGCTTCAAAACTTCATATGTCAAATTTGCTGAAGGTGTTAACATCATAGATATTTTTACACTTAAAAATGTTGAATTTCGTGCCAAAAAAGCATTTGTGGGAAGTTTTAATTCATTATTTTGAAGAAAAGTGCTGCTGAATACTCCGGGAAGCTTATGGTGAACATGCTACATCTCAAGATACTTGTGAACACTGGTTTAAATGCTTTAAAAGTGATGATTTCCATGTTAAAGACAAAGAACATCCAGGTCAACCAAAAAAGTTTGAAGACCAACAATTACAAGCATTATTGGATGAAGAAGTGTGTCAAACTCAAAAACAACTTGCAGAAAGATTAAATGTTGTTCAGCAAACAATTTCCGATCATTTACAAGCAATGGGAAAGATTTCAAAGGAAGGAAAATGGGTGCCACATCAACTGAACGAAAGACAAATGGAAAACCGAAAAGTCATCAGTAAAATGTTGCTTCAACAGCACAGAAGAAAGTCTTTTCTGCATCGAATTGTGACTGGTGATGAAAAGTGGATTTGTTTTGAGAATCCCAAATGTACAAAATCATGGGTTGATCCAGGTTAACCATCAACATCGACTGCAAGGCCAAATCGCTTTGGAAAGAAGACAATGCTCTGTGTTTGGTGGGATCAGGAAGGTGTGGTGTATTATGAGCTTTTAAAACCAGGTTAAACGATTAATACTGATCTCTACCAACAACAAATAATCAATTTGAACCACGCTTTGATCGTGAAACGACCAGAATGGGCCAGAAAACACAGCAAAGTAATTTTGCTTCATGATGACGCACCATTACACACTTCAAAACCAGCTAAAGACACATTAAAAGATCTTGCCTGGGGAAGTATTAACCCACCCACCGTATTCACCAGACCTTGCTCCTTTGATTACCTCTTGTTCCGATCTATGGCACACACACTTTCTGAGCAGCACTTCCAAACGTACGAAGAAGTGGAAAATTGGGTCTCTGAATGGTTTGCCTCAGAACAAGAAAAGTTCTGTTGGGATGGTATCCACAAATTACCTCAAAGATGGGGGGAAATGTATAGCTAGCAATGGACATTACTTTGAATAAAGCACTTTTGATGTTTCTCTTGAAATTGTCATGTTTTCTTTGATTACAAAATCCACCATTATTAACTGGTACACTTTTGTGTGTAGTTATGCCTGCTCACGTTCCCCCCCAAGAGTCTGTGATTTGGAGCAATGCTCTTGCTCAAATAAGACTTCCTAAAGTGATGTGTAGTGTGCAAAAAAAAAAAAAAATGGGAAGAAAAAAATTTAAGAGCTTTTTTCTCTGTTAGAATCATATGAGTAAGAAAGACATAAGGAACAAAGTTGAAGCTAATAGATAAAATGAAGTGTTGGGATCATGGAAATAAATTACATTCTATCCCAGGCCTCCATTATTACCTCTAATTGAGTAGGCTATATAGGAGATAGGAGTGGAAAGAGTTTGGTGGATGTTATTAAGGAAAAGACCTTGCAAAGTGTGAGATTAATTCTCTTCACCTTGTGAAAATTTTCCACTTCATTCACAATGGCTAGCAGAGTTTTCAAAGCCTTATGTCATATTCATCATCACAGAAGGCTTATCCTATTCAAGATTTGACAGTTTTCTAAAAACCCACTCCTGTGACAATGTACTTCCTCTAAAGAAGATTGGTTGTACATTAGCATCTGGGATGTTGTCTGTCAGTTCCTATGAATTATATCTTGAATTTTTTTTTTCTCTGCAGATTTTCAGATGATATCCTTGGAGCTTTCTTTCTGAGGATCATAGAATATGCAAATTTGAAAGGCAAATAAAATGCTTTAAAAATGTTGTATTGCTTTCAGAGAAGAAAGGAGAGGGAGAGATAGAAACATCAATGAGAGAGAATCATTGATTGGCTGTCTCCTGCATGCCCCCTACTGGGGATTGAGCCCACAATCCATACATGTGACCTGACTAGGACTTGAACAGTGACCTCCTGGTTCATAGGTAGACACTCAACCACTGAGCCACACTGGCTAGACAAATAAAACACTTTACAAACATTAACGCTTAATTGGCAAAGTATATCTCTGTGACTTATATCAACAAGAAAGTATCATTCAGAACAATTTTTTTTTCTAAAAGAACTCTGTATTAGTTAGTGATTGTTACTTTTAAAAATACCCCAATATTTAATAGTTTAAAGACCCAATGATCTTTTATTGTCTTGCATGGTTTCTGCAGGTCAAGGGCTTGGGAAGTACTCAACCAGGCAGTTCTCTTTTGGAGTCTCTCTAGCAGTTGCAGTCCTACATCAGCAGGAGCTGTAAAGCGTGCCTGAGGCTATGAGATCTGCCATAAGGTGACTCACTCAGGTAGCTGGCAATTTGATGCTGGCTGTTGGTCACAGAAACCTCAGCTCCTCCCACCTCGCTATTCCCAAATGGGTAGCTTTCATGTCCTCATGGCCTAGTGGCTGGCTTCCCTCAGAGTAAGCAATCCAAGAACCCAAATGCCCGACGTGGAAATTGTAGAGTCTTTTACAACTTGGGATTCATAGTCACTCACACTAGCTTCTATTGGTCAAATGCTGGGTGATTCAGTATGGGAGGGTGCAGAGCAAGGGCTTAAATAGCAGGACACAAGGGTTATTAAGAACTTCATGGAGGCTGAGTGCTGCTCACATGTACTTTTTTATTATTTTGAAATGTTTATTTTTCAATTACCTTTTCCCCACAACAGTTCCTTAGAAGTAAATCCACCTCTATTATTCACTGCTTTTAACACTCTTAAATTTATTTCATTTTTGTATAGTTGCAATAGCTTCATGGGCTAAATTCTATCCTTGCTTTTCTTTCTCTCCAATATTATTTTTAAAAATGTAAGTGAAAAATATTTCTCCATACTAGCAGTATGAAAAGTTAGGCAGAGCCATCTACTAAACTCCAGTTCTATACTATAAGAAGACAGTCTATCTCTGTATTTCCCAAGAGGTATTGTATGTGCAATAAGTTTCAAGGTTAGATACAGTCATGATATTCTAGTTTCACAAAGTTAAACATGCTTTGCTTTTTTTTCACAGCATGACTCTTTAATGTGCTACCTTCATTGCAAATTTCTACGAGGGGATAAAATGTGTAGCATTTTCCAATGTTACTGAATCATGGAACTCTTGCCCTTAGGGCATTTTGCATTGGTATTTCACGAAATATATTTTAGAAAGTGCTAACTATTTTATTTTATATTTTTTCCTTTTTTTATTGTTTTAAGTATTACAAATAGTAGTACATATGTCTCCTTTCCCCCCCCATTGACCTCCCCCTGGCCTCCCCTACCCCCCAGTACATGCCTTCACCTGCCCGCCCCCCCCCCCCACCCCAGTGTCTTGTATCCATTGGTTATGCTTATATGCATGCGTAAGAGTCCTTCGGTTGATCACTTACAGCCCCCTGCCCCCCCCCCAACCTCCCCTGCCTTCCCGCTGTAGTTTGACAGTCTGTTCAATGCTTCTTTGCCTCTGTATCTTTTTCCCACCATTTCTTTCCTTTAAAAAATTTTGCCTCTGCAGACTAGAAATAAACATATAATAACAAAACAAAAAAATGTTTGAGTCCCAATTTCAATGTCCAACAGTTCTGAGTCCCCGTTTCAATGTCAAACAGTTCCTTATGTGTACATGTCAGCATTGATAGCTGGATGGTGGGCACATGGTAGCAATGCAGGTCCGAGCCTCTCTGGTTTGGTTCTAGGCAACCTGCAGCGGTGCACAGCTGCTGACTGCTCGCATGGCAAGGTGTTGTCAGTGTCTTCCATCTCTGGACTGTTTTTCCTCTTGTCTTGGTGGTTGGAGCAGACCTGTCAATTCCTCTCTGTTGCAGGAATCCACATGGTCTTGGAGTTGTTTTCTGAAGATATATAAACATATTCTCGACCAAAAGTTAATAAAGGAATCCTTTCTATATAATTGATTTGGGATCCTTTTTATTTTTGCCCAAATGATTTTCCTTTGTCTTATTTAGACACCATGTGTGTTTTTCATGGGTGTCTTGCTGTTAGCATTACAAATGAAAATTAATTTTGAAAAGTAAAAATTTTCTAGATGTAATTTACTTATAGGATATTTTCCCTTACATGATATTACCCTACTATCCCCCCCCCCTTTTTTTTTATTAATGGAGGCTTTTGTAAATTTTATAATGCAGTCTTGATAACTTTAAATTTTTTTTTTTTTTTTGCCCAAAAATATGACTGCTTTAGGTTCATTGCATGTTCAGGAATTTTACCATGAGGTGAACTCCCAATAGAAATTTTAGTTATTACTTTAGGAACAGCTTTTTGTCCAGTACAATTAACTTTACTTGAACATTCACTTATTTCAATTAGCCTATTTAAATTAATCTGAAAACTTGATTACTATTTTACTGTCAAATTTAATACTCTACCAACAATCTTAGTTTACCCTGTAAATATTAGTGGGAAGGATTATTTGCATTCTTGAGTGGGCCCTGAGTGTGCCTGGTGCTAGGCTGGATTTGAAAGTGTTAAGTATTTTATTTCACCCACATGTTCTGTCTGTTTAAAATTTAGTATTACCAGCAGTTTTAAGGTTTGAACCCTTCTCCATCCCTCGCATGCCTCCCTGCAATTCATTTCACCTTGCCACAACTAGGATTTTCTTTGAAAACACAAAGCTCATCCTATCACCCAGCTGCATACAATTTTCAGATAATCTTCCAGTTTTTCTTAACATAAAGACAAATCTCCTTAATAAGATCTTGCATGGTCTGGCATGTTCCTGTGTGCCCCCTCTCCTGGCTCTCTGCACTTGGCCACACTGACCTTCTCTCAATGTCTACTACAGGCACGTCTCAGATATATCATCACGGTTTGTTCCAGACCACCAGATAAACCAAATGTAATCTGTTTGCTGGTGGAGGGTCTTGCTTTACTTTATAGAAAGTGCAGCACATGTGACCTGCAATGAGGCAAAGTGCAATAAAACGAGGTCTTCCCAACACAGGGATTTTCCATTTGCTCAGTCTTCTGCCTAGAACCCTTCCTCTTGTGTCTGATTAATTCCAACTGGTCCTTCAGACCAACTTCAAGTATTACTTGAAATTTCACTATTATAGCCTGTTCAACCCTTTGAAATATAATATTTACAGTTTTGCATTCATTTGTGTTATTTGATTGAGTCTGTCTCTCACAATAGATTATAAGCTAATGAGGGCAAAGACTTTTTGGGCACCATTTTAGATGTCCCATGAATACTTTGTAAGTAAACAAATTACTGAATGCCTTCAGGAGTTGCCCTTTCCTCTTTGTCACATCCCCATGCTGGTTCAGGACTTCATTTCATCCATCAATGTCTATTGCTATCTCATAGTAGCTTTTCTGCATTCCAGTTTATCTGCTTTCTGGTTCTTATTAAGCAACACAGCCAGACTCCTGTTTTGAAACTACCACATTGTATATGCTATTTTTATACTGAAACACTTTAGCTCTCCACTATTCTGGAGCAGGGTTTGCAACCCAAAGGCTTCCAGGTGAGATGGAAGTGGGAAACATCTGCTGCTCTTAAAGCCCATAAACCGCCGGCTTGTGACCCTAAGTTATAACATAACTAAAGAAGATGTCTATATTCCCCAATTTGTACTCAGGCCACTCTTAGACCTGAAATTAACTGGAATTTCCAGTTCTGACTTGTTTTAACAGCTATTTCAAGCAGAGGTCCAGTCAAAAATAGCCTCTTGGTTACCAACCCCTGAACAATTGAGATTTGCACCTTAACGTTCACCTGAGTCTTTGGACACCACATTTCCTTGACTTAGAACCCTCTTCTTCCAGATCTATACCTTTCAGGTTCTTTAAAGGTGGAAAGGTTTCCTATATTCCAAACCAATAGGCCTGATCCCTATTCCCTACATGTTGTACTGATAATGAACACTAAACCATTAAGGTGCAAGGCTATGTTTTATATATTTATAATTTATAACAAAAACTATTACTGTAATTTGTATCTCTTACTCAAAATATTATTCTCATTTAGTAAATGCATAATAAATGGTTCATTGCTTTCCTTAACAATTAGCAGCAGCTGTTGTCACAAGGTGAAAAGGTAGAGAAAGCTCCTTAGAGTGTTAACTTGTTAGGCTGCAGTCAATCTTGAAATAAAGAATTTACCATTTTTATTTGGGTGCTCTCTTCTTTAATGAAGCCATCAAAGCAATTTTCAATTTCCCCATTATCAACCTCAATTCGTTAGCTTAACTATATTAGGAAACTATACAAAGTAAAGTAGCCAAAGCGGCTGCCATTCTATACCATGGAAAATGATAAAGAAATTACTTATGTTATTTTTGCTGGTCCCTGGAAAAGAGATGTTTAAAATACATTTGAGGTCAAGCACCGTGAATGATGATTGTCTGGAGTGTATACGAAACAGACAGATCGGCAAACCTGTTTCCAAGGGAAGGGCTACGAAAATCCTGGAAATAATTCAGTAGTAAAACAGTTTTGACTTGGTTGTCAGTTCGCTCAGTGGTCAGATGAGATCTGAAAGGTGTGATGGTGTGGAAGAAGTGCAGCAATAGCGGAAAGGAATATTGAGTTAGTACTCCGATGTTACTGTTGGGTCCTAGAATGACTGAACTATAAAATGTATGAGGAAATGACTAATATATGTTGCCTGTTTTCATTTAAAATGCTCTACTTATACTTTATTTAGAAAAAACACAATCTTTTCATTTAGAGCAGAGTCAAAATAGTCTTATGTATAAAGATACCAAGTTCTTGGAATTTATCTTTAGCTGTGTATGTGGCATTGAGCCAGTCATTATACTATAAATCTCTTCATTTCACACCTGGAAGTAAGCACATTGAAAAATTTCACCAGAGAATTTTCTTAAAAATTCTGTGAGATTTTGAAATGGAAATTTTATATATCACTTCTGTAAATGGTGACAGTGAGACAGTGTATATACAGGGTGTCTCCTGAAAAAATTTATACACACTGAATAATTATTAATTCCAATGAATTAAGTCTGAAAATAAAGAAACATCAATTGAGCTATCAGCTGTTAAAGTGTTTATACATTTTTTGGGGACACCTCGTATTTGTAAATGACCTATTGGGCCTAACATTGTGCTTATATAGTTCACATAAGACATATCTTTAATACAATTCAACTTAAGATGTATAATTAATGTTATTATTTTTATATGGATACTATTTTATTGATATCTGTACCCCAAAGCAGCATTGCTGCAGAGTAGATTATGATTAATTTTCACTATCTTTCTCCCCACTGGCAGTATGTTTGAGGAAAACAAGGCCCATGTACTGGAGCAGAACAAACTAGGAGAGTGTCTCAGGGGAGAGAATTGGTAATCACATACTTCAGGTCCTTGTAAGTAATTTTAAAGTCTTTGATTTTATTTTGAGTGAGATTGGAAGCCACTGGGAGATTTTGAACAGACAGGCATCATTTGATTTACATTTTTAAAAGATTGCTTTGGCTAATATGTTGAAAAGAAATTTTGAAATTGCAATGTGGCAAGGGTGAAAACAGGAAGGCCAGTTAGGAGGTAATCACAATAATCCAGAAAGGAGGAATGGTGGCTCCAATTGGGTGTTAGCAATGGACATGATGCTTATGGTTAGATGCTGGATGTATTTGGAGGGCAACGCCAAGAATTTTCCTGGATTTTTCTCATCCCAGAAGACTAATGGCTCTTCCACTAAAGTGTAGAACCTAGGCCCTAGTGATTCAAGGAAGAGGAGTGCTCACCCATGTTGCATACAGCACGTAGGCCAAGGAGGATAAAGATTGAAAAATGATAATTGGCAATGTGGATGTTATAGGTGACCCAGATAAGAGCAGTTTTGGTGAAGTTGAACATAAAGACATATTGGAATGTATTTAAGAGAGAATAAAAAGAGGGCAATCAGAGGCAGTGTAGACCATGCTTTCAAGGGATTTTGCTATAGGAAAGCAAAGTAATCTAATGCTACTTGGCAGCAGATAAAGGAAAGGTGTGTGTGTGTGTGTGTGTGTGTGTGTGTGTGTGTGTGTTAGTATGGGAGAAACAACTCTGCATTTATATGCTAATAAACTAGCAGAGAAAATGTGTTGATGTAGGAGAAACAGAATTGCTAGGATGATGTTCTTCAGTAAGAAAGAAGGAATGGAATCCAGTGTTCATGGCTGGCATAGTTTTAGATGAATGTAGGTAGAGATAGTTCATATCTCGTAATGGGCAAGAAGGCAGAGAGCATGTACATATGGATGCTGGTAGGGATCTGAAAATTCTCTTCTAATGGCGTCAATTTTATCAGTGAACTGGGACTCGAGGCCAACAGCTGAAAGTGAGTTGGGGATGATTATTGGAATGCTTAATGAGTAGCCTGGCAGGTGCTGGCGATACAGCTCTCGGAAGGTTAGGATGAATCAGGTCTCCAGCCAGTCTGACTGGAGAGGAGGAGGAAGTGAGTAGAGAAAACTTAGTCTAAATTTTACAAGGAGGATACCAGCAATAACTAGGCAGAGCATGAAGGTAGATACTGATTGCAGCAGTGTGTGCAATCTGAAAAGCACTCAGAAAATGAAGGCAAACCATGAGGGAACACTAAATAAAGAGAGGAGACTCAGCTTTGTGTGTGAGATGCAGATAACCCATCCCAGGGACAGCTAAACCGAGCAGAAACACCGGCTCCCACCCTACTTCTAATATTCTCCTCAGAGCGAGGAGGCTGAATGGACGTGTGAAAGCCCTCTGTTGCCTGGAGCTTGATACTGTTGGGATAAATTGCAGAATTCAGCTCGTTTTTAGTCTATACAGTGCCAAATGGTGGAATTCTATCAATTATGTTAATGTTTTACCCACACAAGCATGTAAATTTAAGCAAATAGCTGAATATTGGGCTTGTTCCAACAGGGTCTGACATCTTAAAATAACAGTAATTTCTAAGTGAAACATAGTAAAATGTTGTGATAATACGTTCCTTTTAAACAATTCAAATGTTTGTACAAACTGTAACATGTTATTCTGTGAGTCGTGGAATATAAGCTGAGAAGACTATGTGATGGAGAAGTGAAATATCCAAGATCGCAAATGGTGAGTGCAGATTCAGAACTCGATTATTCCGCTTTGGATTCAATGAACACTTATTCAGTTGTTGTGTGCCAGGTACCTTGTCAGGCAGTTTGTTTTGGCCTCCTTTTTCCCAGACCTATGCTCTTTTGAAAAAAAAAAAAAATCTCAAAAAAACTTCCATCACCAAAATAGCTATTTTCATTTTATGCTAAACAATGTGCAATAATGCTCACACTTTGCATTCATAAATATATTCCTATTATTTTCACTATAAGTGATTTCAACTTAAATTTGCAAATATTTTCACAAGCAGGAGCTATAAGTACTTTTCCTGCAGAATTCTAAGGCCCATGCTCCAATCTTTTTGTTTAAAATATCACCTTCTGAGCATCCTTTATAAAATGAGGAGCAATTTCAATTTGTTTGTTAATGAAGAAAAGTGTTGGTGGTGTTGGTAGTAAGGCAGTTAATATCAATGAATTTATGCCTTGCCATTTCTCCAATGAATACTCTTGTTTTTGACTTTCAGACTAGTGTGCATAGCAAAAAAATAAGAGTTGGTAAAAAAAAAAAACTGTACCATTTTTGCAGCTGCATTTATCTTGTAGGCAGGTGTTTACAGCTACTTTAAATGGGTGTTCAGATAATGGGGTGCATTTTGTCATCACTATGCCAGAACAAGTAATCAGAAGCAGGAAGGAGATCTGTGCTTAAAGAAGTCTGTCAATAAGTTGACAATGTTTTTCTCTCTAAAGAGCTAATGGGTTTGACTGTTTTTAAGTGCTTGCTTGGGAGAGCATTATGAAGACAAAACGTCAGACAATGCCAGTGGCAGTGCAGGCTACAGCTTGGATTATTTACTGTACTATTATTTTAAGATCAATATTCCTTTAATTTATATGGTTTGGAACCACGATAGGACTTTATATCTCAGTATTTCACTCTACCATCTGGGGAAGTTTGTTTGTTGAGAATATATATGACTATTTGAAAATTCCATTATGATGCATGAAACTTGGCATGGGTGATAATAAAACATATATTAAAGGTCTTTGTATAGGATATATGAGGCCAGAAATTGGTACACTTGTTATGTTCTCAGTGTATTGATCACATTTTCTGAACTTCCTGTGACTAACCTTATTGCTTTTATGAAACCTGGATGGCTTCTTAATAGAGCATTGCAAGTACCAATGGGCATAGCCACTTTAATAAAGAGCTAACACATTAGAGCAAATCCCAAAAGAATTTTTAGAAACCTGTATTTAAAAACAGATTTTATTTTTATTTTTTGTTAATCCTTATTTTTTCCATTGTCTTTTCTTAGAGAGAGTGAAAGGGAGTGAAGGGAGAGAGAAACATTGATGTGAGAGAGACACATCTATTGATTGCCTCCCACAGATGCCCTGACTGGGCCAGGGATAGAACCTATAATCTAGGCACGTGCCCTTAACAGAGAATCAAACCTGTGACCCTTTGGTGCACTGGCCAACACTCTAACCACTGAGAAACACAGTCAAGTGCCAAAAACATATTTTCAGTTCAAAAATCTAAAACTAGAATTAAGGTACAACTCAGTTCCATTGCTTGTTTAAAAAAATATCAACTACTTTCCCTGTGGCTGCCACAGCTCCTACTTTATTCCTTTAAATTTTTAAATACTGGTTTTTAAACTTCATTTATTTTTTAAATGAATAATACTTTCATATGTTTCAAAAATCAAAATAATATAAAAAGGCCTACAGTGAGAAGTTTTGCTCCTACATCTGTTTCCTTCCATTCCCAACAACACTTAGTTGTGAAGAAAATCTTTTTTTGTTGTAATATTTGTTGAGCATCTCTAAGCTATCTGGGGTGTAGCCTTTCTCAGAGGAGGATTCATCTCTACTGAAGTTAGGTGAAGTATGAATGCCCTTGCTAGCTGTGTCATTGAATAATTGCTATACATACCATGCAGGCAAAGCCTATAGAGTATATCAATGTTTCTCTCCCCCCTCCTTTTGTCTGTGTAAACACATAGACATATGATTTCCAACAGTGGAGCAGTCCACCTCTCTATGAATTTGTAATGAAATGATTATATGTAAATGAGATTATTATAACTTATATATGAAATGATTCAATAGTTCAAAGAAAGATGTCAGACAAAATGGCCCATATTGAACTGACTTCTTCATGTAAAATGACAAATTAAAACATCTAATGTGTCTACTTAACAAGATTCAAGGCAATATTGCATTTATATAACCAGAAGAATTATGAGCTAGAAAAACTTTATTTCAGGTAATTCATTATGACTGAATTTGAATGAAATAATCCAGTCATTGAATAGTAAATTAGCACAGAAAACTGGATCAGTAATTAGAAGAGCAGATCAAGAAACTATCAGATAAGACAGAGAAAGGAAAAGTGGTAGGGTATAAGTGAAGGATAGATTCAGAAAACCTCATGTAATAGGAAATACATTAACATGCTTCCCAAATGTTCATGAGTGTTATAGCCACATGAACACATTAAGATGCTGTGTTCTGTGTGCCCTCCCCAGGAATGCTAGTTCCATATGTTGGGGATTGGACTTGGGTTTATCTATGTTTCAAAATAAGAACATGAAGTAATTTTAATGTATGGAAATTTGGGAGAACACTACCACAAATGAAGGGGAAATATTCCAAGCAAGCAAACCATCAAGCCAAAAGAAAATTTTAAATATGTGTGTGTGTGTGTGAACGCGCACACATGCATGCGTGTGTGTGTATATATTTAAGTAATATTATACAGATAATATTACTTCTTGGATTTAAAAAAAGGTATTTTCTTCATAATAAATGGTTCATAACATGTCAAGCAAAATAAATGAAAATAGACATAATTCTAGTAATATGACTATCGAAATTAAGGTGAGTGTCCTTCAAGTATCCAGTCAGAAAACCTTAAAGACAAAAAACAATTAGTTGGCACACTTCCCTTCTACAAAACTAAGTGCTAGAAGATGAGGAAGAAATGCCAACAGAGTTATGGCAGAAAAAATATATATTTCCTAAAAAGCCATTGTTCATTGTAAGATCAAGAAAGACATTTGCAGACAAGCAACAGCTCAGAAAAAGTATTTTATCTGCCTACCTCTCCTGAAATTATTAAATAAAAGCAGGTATTAATTAAAAATTAGAAAGGGGGGGTATAGCCTAATATTGTTCACATAACTTAATTTAAATCTCAAAAATATAATGTATTGAGTTAGAAGATACAAAGTATCCAAAAAGAAATAATAATGGTAATCTGGATTTTTTGAAAAGACATTATTTCAACAAAAACCTGAAGCTGGGAAGAAATAAAAGTATACTAATCTTTCATTTTACATGTGAATACCAATAAACATACTTTATTTTTCCCTTGATAGAGAAACACATGGTAAAATATAATTAAAACTTAAAAATGATTACCATTAGCTGAGTTCATGGCACCTGGAATTAAGAGGACAGCTCCCAAAAATTATAATTAAATTTTGGGGAAAAGACTACATCTCCCATGCTTCCTTGCAGGTAGGTGTGGCCATGTTGTTAGATACTGAGGGAAGGATATCCCAGAAACACAAGGGAAACCCCCAAATCCATATACAAATTCTTCTCAAAGTCTTGCCTGACTCATGAACTACAGAAGTGTGGAACAAATCTCCAAGTCACCCACCCCCAGGAAAAAAACAGCAGCTAGAAGACAAAAAGACAAACAAAAAACAGGCAGCATAGAGATTTTAGCAGCTATCTGGATGCTGGGGAGATAGAGTTTGGAATTTAATTCCCACCAATTTAATGATATTCAGAAAACACTTAAGACTTTCCATTGGAGGAGAGAGACAAAATGGCAGCGGAATAGAAGGACGTGTCCTGAGTCTTCTCCCGGAGCAAATAGAGGAGGCAGCTGAGACGAGCGGAATCCAGCCCGAATTGGTGAAGGAGGCACAGCTGGTGAGACAGTTTGCAGCTGGGAAGAGCAGGGATCCCCCGGATAAAGGTAAAATCAAATATCTAGGCAGTAGAATCTCCAGGGAGAAACTACACAGTGCCAAGCCGCGTTCCCTGAGGACAGGCAAGGTCTGAAGGATTTTAGACCATAGAGTCTGGATTTGGGATCTGAGCTCAAAGGCAGCCTTTAAGAGCTGCCGGACTGCGGAGTGCCGGCAAGAGAGGAACTGGCAGAGACGCGGTCCTTCCTCGCGCTGGGGCCTGTGCCTTTCCCCACTGAACCTAGTTCGTGGGACCTTTTGGAGACAGGCGCTTACCTGTGACAGAAGTGCGGGAGAAGGGGTAGAGTTGTGGAACCTGGGCAGAGTGGGCAACGGACGGTCCAGGAGAAGTGGTAGCAAGTCTGGTGCTGAGTCATACCTAAGCCCACAGAATCCATTTTCTCCTGAGAGATAGCCCCTCCCCCCAGTCTCCAGGCAACTAATATAGCCACACCCAGATTCCACCCTGATTAACACCAAGGAATCTGAATACTCCCTGAGGCCATAGTATCTACTCTAAAGAGAAATCTTTAGAAGCTAAGCACCTCAATTACACTAGATAACCAAGCCCAGGAGAACAGAAAGATTTCACCAGTAGCACCATCACTAAAAGAACCTGGGTAGCAAAGCAATTGGATCTACAATTAAAACATTTCAGGAAAACATGGGGAGACAAAAAAGCAATACCCAAAGGAAAGAAAAAGAGGAATCACCAGAAAGGGAGTTAAATGAAACTGAGGCTAGCAGCTTAACTGAGAGAGAATTCAGAGTAATGATGATAAGGATGTTTAAACGGATGGATGACAAATACACACAACTCAATGACAAATACACACAACTCAATGAGAACTATAAGGAGCTGAATGAAAATGTGACCAACATGAAAAGAAACCAAGAGGAGATGAAGAACGACATAGCTACAATAAAGAACACATTGGAAGGCTTAAACAGTAGACTAGAAGAGGCTGAGGACCACATCAGTGAATTAGAAGACAAGGTAGGAAAACACACACAAACACAGCAGCAAATGGAAAGAAGATTTAAAAAGCAAGAGGAGAGCCTGAGGGAGCTTTGGGACAACACAAAACGAAACAATATTAGAATAATAGGGATACCAGAAGGTGAGGAAGAGAAGCAAGGAATAGAAAACGTGTTTGAAGAAATAATGACAGAAAACTTCCCTGATATTGGCAAGAAAAAAACTATGCAAGTCCAAGAAGTACATAGAGTCCCAAACAAGTTGAACCCCAAAAGACCAACACCAAGACACATCATAATTAAATTGGCGAATACCAATGACAAAGTAAGAATCTTAAAGGCTGCCAGAGAGAGACAGAAAGTTACCTACAAGGGATCTCCTATTAGAATATCAACTGATTTCTCAACAGAAACACACCAGGCCAGAAGGGAATGGAATGAAATATACAAAGTGATGCAAAGCAAGGGACTGAATCCAAGAATACTATACCCAGCAAGGTTATCATTCAAAATTGATGGTGGAATCAGGAGCTTCACAGACAAAAAAGGGATAAGAGAGTTTATCACTACCAAGCCAGCAATGCAAGAAATGCTAAAGGGACTGCTGTAAAAAGAAGAAAGAGAAAGGCAAAAAGAAACACAAACACTAAGGGGGAAAATATGACAACAAACATGTACTTGTCAATAATAACATTAAACGTAAACAGATGAAATGCACCAATCAAAAGACATAGGGTAGCTGAATGGATAAGAAAACATGACCCATATATTTGCTGTCTACAAGAGACCCACCTCAGAGCAAAGGATTCACACAGACTGAGAGTGAAGGGATGGAAAAATATTTTTCAAGCAAATGGAAATGAGAAAAAAGCTGGGGTAGCAATACTTATATCTGATAAAATAGACCTCAAAGTAAAGGGCATAACAAGAGATAAGGAAGGCCACTACATAATACTAAAGGGAGCAATTCAACAAGAAGATATAACTCTGGTAAACATATATGCACCCAACGCAGGAGCACCCAAATACATAAAAAAACTCCTGGAAGAGATCAAGGGAGAGATCGACAACAATACAATCATAGTAGGAGACTTTAATACACCACTGACATCACTGGATAAATCCTCCAGACAAAAAATCAGCAAAGAAATAGCAATTCTAAATGACACACTAGATTAGATGGACCTAATTGACATCTTCAGAGCATTTCACCCCAAAGCCTCGGAATATACGTTCTTTTCAAGTGCCCATGGGACATTTACAAAAATAGACCACATATTGGGTCACAAACAAAGCCTCCCTAAATTCAAAAAGATTGAAATCTTATCAAGCATTTTCTCAGACCACAATGGCATAATATTAGAAATAAACTATAATAAAAACATTCCAAAAAATTCAAACACGTGGAAACTGAATAGCATGCTATTAAACAATGATTGGGTGATCAACGAGATCAAAGAAGAAATTAAAAACATCCTGGAGAATAATGACAATAAAAACACAACAATGCAAATGCTATGGGACACAATGAAAGCAGTCTTGAGAGGGAAGTTTATAGCTCTACAGGCCTACCTCAAAAAACAAGAAAAAATGGTAATAAATCTTCTAACTCAACAACTCAAAGAATTAGAAAGAGAGCAACAAGAAATGCCCACAGTGAGCAGAAGGAAGGACATAATAAAGATCAGAGCAGAAATGAATGACATAGAGACCAAAAAAACAATACACAGGATCAACAAAACCAAGAGCTGGTTCTTTGAAAGGATAAACAAGATTGATGAACCTCTAGCCAGGCTCACCAAGAAGCAAAGAGAGAGGACCCAAATAAACAAAATCAGAAATGAAAGAGGTGAAATAACAACAGACCCCACAGAAATACAAAGGATTGTTAAAAAATACTATGAACAACTCTATTCTAACAAACTACACAATCTGGAGGAAATGGACACATTCCTAGAAAAATACAACCTTCCAAAACTCACTCAGGAAGATTCTAAGAATCTCAATAGGCTGATAACTATGGAAGAAATTGAAGCAGTCATCAAAAAGCTTCCAGCAAACAAAAGCCCAGGGCCTGATGGCTTCACAGGGGAGTTTTACCAAACATTCAAGGAAGAACTAAAACCTATCCTCTTCAGACTATTCCAGAAAATTCAAGAAGAAGGAACACTTCCAAGCTCCTTCTATGAGGCCAGCATCACCCTAATACCAAAACCAGACAAAGACAACACAATGAAAGAGAATTACAGGCCAATATCCCTCATGAACATAGATGCCAAAATCCTCAACAAAATTCTAGCAAATCGAATCCAGCAGTACATCAGAAAGATTATACACCATGACCAAGTAAGGATTTATCCCAGGGATGCAAGGATGGTACAATATTCGCAAATCAATAAACGTGATACATCACATAAACAAATTGAGACATAAAAATCACATAGTCATATCAATTGATGCAGAAAAAGCATTTGATAAAATTCAACACCCTTTCTTGATAAAAACTCTCAGCAAGGTGGGAATAGAAGGATCATACCTGAACATAATAAAAGCCATATACGACAAACCCACAGCCAACATCATACTCAATGGGCAAAAACTAAAACCATTTCCCCTAAGAACAGGAATAAGACCGGGATGCCCACTCTCACCACTCCTGTTTAATATAGTGCTGGAAGTACTAGCCATTGCGATCAGACAAGAAGAAGAAATAAAAGGCATCCAAATTGGAAAAGAAGAAGTAAAACTGTCCTTATTCGCAGATGACATGATACTGTACATAGAAAACCCTAAAGACTCCATAAAAAAATTATTAGACTTAATAAATGAATTCGGTAATGTAGCAGGATACAAAATTAATGCCAAGAAATCTATGGCATTTCTATACACCAATAATGAACTTACCGAAAGAGAGACTAAAAAAGCAATCCCATTTACCATTGCACCAAAAAAATTAAGATACTTAGGAATAAACTTAACTAAAGAGGTAAAAGACCTATACGTAGAAAACTACACGACACTGAAAAAAGAGATAGAGGAAGACATAAACAGATGGAAGAACATACCATGTTCATGGATTGGTAGAATCAACATCATCAAAATGTCCATACTACCCAAAGCAATCTATAAATTCAATGCACTTCCCATTAAAATACCAACCACATATTTCACAGACCTAGAACGAAATTTCCAAAAATTTATCTGGAATAAAAAAAGAACCCGAATAGCTACAGCAATCCTGAGAAAGAAGAACAAAGTAGGTGGGATCTCAATACCAGATATCAAGTTGTATTACAAAGCTACTGTTCTCAAAACAGCCTGGTACTGGCACAAGAACAGACATATAGATCAATGGAATAGAATAGAGAACCCAGAAATTGACCCAAATCAATATGCTCAATTAATATTTGACAAAGGAGGCATGAACATTCAATGGAGTCAAGACAGTCTCTTCAACAAATGGTGTTGGGAAAATTGGACAGATACATGCAAAAGAATGAAGCTAGATCACTAACTTACACCATACACAAAAATAAATTCAAAATGGATAAAGGACTTAAACATAAGACGGGAATCCATGAAAATACTAGAGGAATCCACAGGCAGCAAAATCTCGGACATATGCCGAAAGAACTTCTTCACTGATACTACTCCTAGGGCAATGGAAGCTAAAGAGAAAAATAAACAAATGGGACTACATCAAAATAAAAAGCTTTTGCACAGCAAAGAAAACCATCAATAAAACAACAAGGTAGCCCACCACATGGGAGAACATATTTGCCAATGATATCAATGATAAGGGTTTAATCTCCAAAATATACAGAGAACTCATACAACTTAACAAAAAGAAGATAAACAACCCAATCAAAAAATGGGCAACTGATCTAAGTAGATACTTTTCGAAAGAAGACAGAAGGCAGGCCAAGAGATATATGAAAATCTGCTCACAGTCACTAATCATCAGCGAGATGCAAATCAAAACAACAATGAGGTACCATCTCACACCTGTCAGAATGGCTTTTATCAACAAATCAACAAACAACAAGTGTTGGCGAGGATGCGGAGAAAAAGGAACTCTTTTGTACTGCTGGTGGGAATGCAGACTGGTGCAGCCACTGTGGAGAACAGTATGGAGCTTCCTCAAAAAACTAAAAATGGAACTCCCATTTGACCCAGTGATCCCACTTCTAGGAATATATCCCAAGAATCTAGAAACACGCATCAGAAAGGAAATATGCACCCCTATGTTCATAGCAGCACAATTCACCATAGCCAAGATTTGGAAACAACCTAAATGCCCATCAGCAGATGAATGGATTAAAAAACTGTGGTATATCTATACAATGGAATACTACGCTGCGGTAAAAAAGAAGGAGTTCCTACCATTTGCAACAATATGGATGGAGATGGAGAATATTATGTTGAGTGAAATAAGCCAGGCAGAGAAAGATAAATATCACATGATCTCGCTCATTTGTGGAATATAATGAAAGGCATAGACTGATGAATAAGAACAGATCCAGAGGCTGAGAAACGTGGATCAGAACATCATACCTCAGGTAAGGTAGGGGAGGGTGGGGGTAAGGTGGAGAGATCAACCAAGGGACTTGTATGCATGCATATGAACCTAATCAATGGACACAGACAACAAGGGGGCGGGGCATTAAGAGAAATTGTTTCATGTGACAAAAATTTTTAAATGAAACTCTCTGTAGACTGAAAATTATTTTGGAAGGAAACAAAGAGAAGTTTCCTTCAAAAGTCATAAGGATTGTAATTGAAAGTCAACATATTTGGCCTCTTGAACTAAAGTAAGTAATTTGTGGTTTTGCCTCCCTGACAAAGTTTATATAAAGCTACAAAAAGAAATTGACAGCCAGTTTGAAATGGAATTGCCAGGGCCTAGGGCAAAGAATATCCTTACAGGATATTATTCTACAATGTCATTATAATTTTAGATATTTTACAACAGCATATTTTATAATTATCCCAAACATACTTACAAACTAATTCTTTGAATGGTTGGCAGCAATTAAAAAAAAAAAAAAGGGACATGAAAGGATTTAATCCCTTGCAGAAGGAATTAAGGCACTGGGAAGGCACTTGAGCATCCTATATTGACCCCTCTTGCCCTTTGTGCCAAGAGAGACCCTCTTCTCACAATCCAATTGCCCTCAGCTATTACCTGAGCTTTCTGTTCATGCTGAGCTTGAAGCCTCGTGGGGGCTGGTACCATGGATCTGTCTCACATCCAATTGTGTGAGCTGGGCCCTCACTGGAGAAGAAACCCGAGTTCCCCGAGATATGTGACCAGCACTGGGACCCTGCCAGCAGGCCAGGGGTTCCCAAGGCAGGTGCTGGGTGTGGAGGCCATGGGGTCATAGGCTACCAAGGAGACAGAACTGAACCTCACAGCACCCTGCTTGGCCCTGGAGGATGGCTGGTTAGCCAGAGAGACGGGTAAGATTCCTCAAGGAAGGAACAACCTAAGACAGGCACAGTCGCAGAGGGGTCATCAGGAGAGAACTTGGGGGGGGCAACAGAAGTGGGGCACAGACCCTCACCCCCCCCAACATTGCAGGGGCTTGAACCCTCACCCCCTTCTAAAGGAGGTCTCCTGCCCCCATGGCTGCTTCGCGCTTCCCACACCCAGCTCAGATCGGGACCCTGGCAACAGAAAGAGACCTGGCCCAGCTCACATCGAGATACAGGGGACAGACAGAGACTTGGCCCAGCTCAGATCAGGACCCAGGTAACAGACAAGAGACTTGGCCAACAGCAGTTGCCCTATATCTAAATTCAGCGAGCATTTGGAATGCTCAGGGCCCACTCAAGAATGCAAATAATCCTTCCCACTAATATTTACAGGGTAAACTAAGATTGTTGGTAGAGTATTAAATTTGACAGTAAAATAGTAATCGAGTTTTCAGATTAATTTAAATAGCCTAATTGAAATAAGTGAATATTCAAGTACTGGACAAAAAGCTGTTCTTAAAGTAATAACTAAAATTTCTATTGGTAGTTCATCTCATGGTAAAATTCCTGAATATGCAATGAACCTAAAGCAGTCATATGTGTGGGGGAAAAAAAAATTTTAAATTTAAAGTTATCAATACTGCATTATAAAATTTACAAAAACCTCCATTAATAAAAAAAAGGGGGGGGGTAGTAGGGCAATATCATGTAAGGAAAAATATCCTATAAGTAAATTACATCTAGAAAATTTTTACTTTACCAAATTAAGTTTCATTTTCAATGCTAACAGCAAGACGGCCATTAAAAACACACATGGTGTCTAAATAAGACAAAGGAAAATCGTTTGAACAAAAATAAAAAGGATCCCAAATCAATTATATAGAAAAGATTCCTTTATTAACTTGTGGTCGAGAATATATTTGTATATTTTCAGAAAACAACCCCAAGACCAGATGGATTCCTGCAACAGAGAGGAATTGACAGGAGTGCTCCAACCACGAAGATAAGAGGAAAAACAGTCCAGAGATGGAAGACGCTGACAACGCCTTGCCATGGGAGCAGTCAGCAGCTGTGCACCGCTGCAGGTTGCCTAGGACCAAACCAGAGAGGGTCAGACCTGCATTGCCACCATGTGCCCACCATCCAGCTATCAATGCTGACATGTACACATAAGGAACTGTTGGACATTGAAACTGGGACTCAAACATTTTTTTGTTTTGTCTTGTTTTGTTATTATATGTTTATTTCCAGTCTGCAAAGGCAAAACTTTTTAAAGGAAAGAAATGGTGGGAAAAAGATACAGAGGCAAAGAAGCATTGAACAGACTGTCAAACTACATTGGGAAGACAGGGGAGGTTGGGCGAGGAGGGCTGTAAGAGACCAACCGAAGGACTTGTATGCTTGCATATAAGCACAACCAACAGATATAAGACACTGGGGCGGTGGGGAGGGCGGGCAGGTGAAGGCATGTCCTGGGGGGTAGGGGAGGTCAGGGGGAGATCAAGGGGGAAAAAAAAAGGAGACATATGTACTACTATTTGTAATACTTAAAACAATAAAAATAAAATTAAATTAAAAAAATAAATAAATAAATTTTAAATATATATATATATATTCAAAAAACAAAAAAAAAGACTTTCCATTGGAAAATACCCCAAGCTTTCCATGGAACCCAGAGGGCCATGGCTTAGTAAGAACATGTCTGAGGAGTAAGGGCAAAACTGAAACGGACCCACTTTCACAAAGCCTGAAACCATTCCTCCGCACTGTCCAGGCCATCCTCCACTAATTTGTTGGCTGGAATAAAACTCAATACTCTTCATAGGAAGAATCAGAGTTTTGTTTCAAGGGCAAATAGAGGAACAGGATGGAATAGATCAGAAACAAACCAAAATAAACATATGGTATTGGATAGTACAGCAGGTCCTGGATAATGGTATTTCATTCAATGCTATTTCATTGTAAGACTGATGAGAAAAAAACAAAAACAAAAATTGATTCCCCTCTGGGCCACTGTCTGTGTGGAGTTTGCATGTTTTTCCCATGTCTTCAGGGTTTCTCCCACATCCCAATGATGTGAACATGAGGTGAATTAGCTCGAGTGTCTAAATTGTCCAGTCTGAGTAAGTGTGGGTATGAGTATGAGTTTGCCCTTCGATGAAAGGATGTTCTACTTAGGGTTGCCTTTCAGCCTACTGCCCTGAGCTACCAAGATGGAATCTGGCTATTCGTGATCATGAACTTAAATATGTGGGTTGCAAAATAATCTTACTTATGTTTATTAATATTTTTAAATGTATGTATAGCTCACATTTATTTAAATGTTTACTATAAGAAGTGTTTTGGATCTTTACTTAGAATTTTGGTGATGTTTTTTGTGACCAGAAGTATGTCATAGGAACTTAACTCTTGTTTATACCAATTAGCCCATGGTAAAACTGGTTTCATGATACCATGTTTCATTTAAAGTTACAGTTTCCAAGAACCTAGTTATGTTGAGGACTTTTGTACTAGTTCAGTTGCATTTAACTGGAAATTTACAAAAATTTAATAAGATAACATGAGCTTAAAAACTCTGCAATGTATTATCTACAATGTTTACTATATAATAGTTTCTATGGAGAAACTATTATATAGTAAACATTATAAGGAGAAACAAAAAATATAATTCACAGTCAAGAGAAAAATATGCTTAAAAGGAACAAAATAATAGATCACCCAGGCAAAAATAACAGAAAAAGACAATAAAGTAACTATGATTAATATCCTAATCTACAGAAAAATGATGGAAGCAATGGGAAGAAATTAGGAAACAACAAGAGAGTTATAGTCTAAAAGAACCAAGTGGAAATCCTAAAACTAAAAAAAGTACAATACTAGGTAGTAAGATTTAAATGAATAGATATTTAATTTTATGTAAAAACAAAATATTGTTATAAACTATTAAAGTAAGTTTATACAATTTTACATAAATATGTAAGTAATATTTTTATTACTGTAAGTGGAGAAGGCAATTCTCAACATGGCACCAAATGTACAAGCTATTTTTTAAAAAGAAAGATTTTATGAAATAAAAATTAATTTCAATAAATAAAAATAATATTTAAAACATTAATAACCCAGAAAATTAAAATACAAACAGGAAAAATATTTGCAGTATAAAGGCGTTACTGTTTTATTATAAAGATATCAATAAGTCAAAGTTCTAGTAGCAAAATGGGCAAAAGGCAGGAAAAAGAACCTGTAAATAAAGAAACACAGGAGGCCAGGAATCATGGAAAATGTTCAGTCTCTGCAACAGAGAGAGGACTGAAAACAAAGGAGCTGCCATTACTTCCTGTCAGATCAGCAAGTTTATAAAGACATGAATATGGGGGACTGGCCAAAATGCAGTTGGACTGCAAGATGATAGTTTTTCTAGAAGGCACTTTGTGAATCTACACATAGAAGCAATGAAATATGGCATTCTCTTTGACTTAATATTTTAATTCTAGAAATTTATCCACAGGAAACAGATATGTGAAGGCAGATATCCAACGATATACACAAATGTATATTTATCATACAAAAGAAGGAAATAGTCTAAACACCTAAAATAAAATTTGCCAAGTTGTTCTTCACTCATATGAGTAAACCCATTAATAATGAAAATATATAGATGTGTATTTCTTGCTATGATAAACTGCAATATGTTATGGGGCAAAAAGTGGATTTCAAAGCAAAATGCATAATATAATCATACTTTTATTAAAATTAACATTACACACATTCGGACACATGTGTATATTGTATAGAAATAAGTGTCAGAGAATATGCATCAGAATAGTGACTATAGTTATCCATAGGCAGTACAATTACAAGTGATGTTTTTTCTTGTGTATCTGTGTTTCCTAGTCAAATTAATGCAAGTTTAAGGCAGTTTTTGTAGATTTTTTATTCCATTCCTGTGTTCTGTTTTTATTCCCTGTAATGAGCTTGTTGAATAAATAATCTTTAGAAAATTAAAGGGTTAATTCCGTGTAATGATCAGCACAGCAGTTGAGCTACACTTTGGGTTAAACACGTTTCTGTGGGCTGGCCTGTCTACCAGGTAGAAAGCTGACAGGATAAAAGCGTTTGGGATTCCAAATAACACTCTTTGGAATAAAAGGTATTGTAGGATAGGAACTTCTTGTCCAGGTCTAGTCCCTCTGTCCCTTTGGCAATCAGTTGCTCTTTGGGGCCATTCTGAGACTGAATAAACAAGAGACAATCTGTGCTCATACTTTGAGTGGCAAGTTTAATCTAGGCAATCTGCACATTTGCGAAAAAGATTCCATCAACTCCCTCCGAGGTCTTTTCCCCCTCAAGTCAGTTAAAGCTCTTCCAGTCTTTCCACAGCCATGGCTAGGCTCAAACCTGTGTACACAGAGCTTTCTTGGCACAATTCTGCACCGGCATCCAAAGGAACTAAGTTCATTGTAAACCCTCAAGAGCTCCTTTTAGAATTGCATCTTTGGTTTCCTGGGTGATGTAGACATCTGCACTCATGTGAGAACAATACACAACTTTGTTACCAGAAGTGTGAGCTACTTGAGTTCTGTACAGGAAGGAAGGCGATCAGAGCCTGCACGGCATTTAGATTAAGCTTCTGGGGGTGGGGGTGGGGAGATGGGAGATTAAACTGGGAATAAATTACACTGAAATATTAAAATCGAATAAATTCATAGGGACAGTATAATCAAAGCCCAATGAAGGAGTAAACCTTTCTTTACTCCCCAGTTTGGAAATAAACCTCTAGTGGAAAGCCACAGGTCTCTTTTAGCTATTGAATTAAAAAAATTTTTGTTGTTATTACAAGTAGTCCTTGTTTTGCACAGTAGATGGCTGTGCAAGCTGAAGCCATGCACAGTGATCTTAATAATAATGGAAAAAAGCATGGTTGTTTTACAATCATTAGGAATTATTGTCAAAACATTAAACACTCTCACTTTTGGTCTTAAGTATATAGGGAGATGTTTTTAAATACTAAAGCTAATATTTATTTAACACCTTCCTATTTAAAATATTAGAAACATTTAGAAGTGTTTTATCTATTTGTAAAAAACATTCAAGGGTAGTTTGAGCAGTGATTGCCTTGTTGTGGTCATATAACTTATGCTATGAACTGAGCATCTTTCCATGCCTTGGCCAGTGGTCATACTCCCAAGGTTTGGATCAGCTTGCATTTTATCTATTTCCCATTCAATGCTGTGAAATATTTCTAAGAATTTCTTTAGTGAGAAGTTTTTGGCAGTATCACTGCCTTTAGGAGGTCATCATCCATTTCTTTACGACTGTTTTCTTCATAAATCTTCATACTTCACCTTCACTATGTTTTCTGGCTGCATATCTAGAGCCTCCCCAATAGTTGGCAGGGTCAACATTCCTGCAGTCAACTATGACTCCATTTGAGTTCCATTCAAGCATCTCTCCTAGTGTTATCACTTTTGGTCTTTTTTTTTTAATTCTTTTTTTTTTTTTTTAATTTCAGAGAGGAAGGGAGAAGGAGAGAAATAGAAACATTAATGATGAGCAAAAATCATTGATCGGCTGCCTCCTTCATGCTCCACAGTGGGGACTGAGCCTGCAACCTGGGCATATGCCCTGACTGGGAATGGAACTGTGACCTATTGGTTCATGGGTCAATGCTCAACTACAGAGCCACGCTGGGCATTGGTCTTTTGTTTGTTTGTTTTCTTTACATTAATCTCTGTTGGACATTTCCCTATTTAACAATCCAGTTTTCTAATAAGTCACATGGATTTAAAACTGAATGACAAGGAGGCAGCATGCACATATGATTTCCTAAGTATAACTGAATGGAGATATACAGTGACCAATCACTGACAGACTTTGCAAGAAGTGATAGGATTGGTCACTGATCATGAAACAAATTATTTTCCTGGTGATATGTGTTTACCAAATTGCTAGCAGCAAGTTTGTACTTTATACAATTATTCAGTGATTATAACATGGTAAGTAAAGTTTATAGTGTTGGGGACTGCTGTTATTCAACCAAGCTGTGGTAATAAGAATTCTTGCAAAGTGAGAGTGGTTGGTACAGTATCAATTTCTCAAATTTAAGTGAAAGGAGACAATATTCCATGGGGAAAAGCAGAGATGCTTTTGAATGTCTGGCTGTGTAACTCTTTTGAACTATTTTACTTATTGCTATGGGTTGAACAAATTATTTGGATGGCAGTTCAATCTCAGAGGCTCCATTGTATTAATAGGGCTGATGCACATGTGAAGTCAGCTGATGTGGTCCAAAACTGATACTCTGAGTGAATGAACTTATTGGCAGATTTGCAGGGGTACAAAAGAGTTGTTTTCCTCTGGGCATGAAGGAAATAAGGAAAGTTGGAAAAAATAGGGGAGTGTTTTTGAATATTATAAGAAAAGTAGAGATACTCTAATTTCAACAAGGCAAAAGTTTTCTATAGAGACACCTCATTGTTTAAGTATGCTAATTATATTAGAATTATCTTCCACAGTTTTGTAGCACAGTGAATTCTTTATCAGGATTCAAATATGCAAAAATAAAACATTTTTAAAAATCTTTATTGTTGAGAGTATTACAGATGTCTCCCTTTTCCCCTCCATTGCCCTCCTCTACCTGGTTCCTGTCCTACCCCAGGCCTTCATCACCCTATTGTCCATAAGTAATGCATATCTCTATATATAAAAGCCTGAACAACCAAACGACCCATTGACTGGTTGCTATGATGTGCACTGCCTGCCAGGGGGCAGACGCTTGATGCAGGAGCTGTCCCTGGTGGTCAGTGTGCTCCCACAGTGGAAGCACTGCTCAGCACAAGCTTCTCCCACCTCTATGGCAGTGCTAGTGGCAGCGCTACGAAGCAGCAGGCGCAGTAGGGCCAGGATGAGCGGGAGTGGTGCCCAGCCCCGGCTAGGGCTCCTCCCCAGCCACCTGCTGCTTCCCGCACTGCTACATCCTTCGAGGGATGTTGGCCTATTGGTCTTTGAGGCCATCCTGCAGGGATCCAGCTGAAACTGGCAGTCTGACATCCCCCGAGGGGTCCCAGATTATGGGAGGGCACAGGCCAGCCTGAGGGACTCCATTGGTGCACGAATCCATGTACTGGGCCTCTAGTATGCATATAAGATCTTTGGTTGATCTCTTTCCCCCCTTCCCACATTCCCTCTGAATTTTATCAGTCTGCTCCATGTTTTATGCCTCTGATTCTATTTTATTCACAATTTATTTTGTTCATTAGATTTCTTATTTTTATTTTTAGATTCAATTATGATTGATACATATTTATTGCCATTTTATTGTTCATATTTATCTTTTTATTTTCTTCTTCCTCTTCTTAAAGAATACCCTACAACATTTCATGTAATACTAGTTTGGTAGTGATGAACTCCTTTAGCTTTTTTTTTTGTCTGTGAAGCTCTTTATCTGACCTTCCATTCTGAATGATAGCTTTGCTGGGTAGAGTAATCTTGGTTGTAGGTCCTTGCTATACATCACTTTGAATATTTCTTGCCACTCCCTTCTGGCCTGCATAGATTCGGTTGAGAAATCAGCTGACAGTCATATGGGTGTTCCCTTGTAGGAAACTAACTGCTTTTCTCTTGCTGCTTTTAAGATTTTCTCTTTGTCTTTAACCCTTGGAATTTTAATTGTGATGTGTATTGGTGTGGGCCTCTTTGATTTCCTCTTATTTGGGACCCTCTGTTTTTCCTGGACTTCTAAGTCTATGTCTTTCCCAGGTAGGGGAAGTTTTCTGTCACTATTTCTTTAAGTAGGTTTTTAATATCTTGCTGTTTCTCTTCTCCTTCTGGCACCACTCATAATGCAAAAGTTGGTACACTTGAATTTGTCCCAGAGGCTTCTTATACTATCTTCATATTTTTGGATTCTTTTTTATTTTTGTTCTTCTGAGTGGGTGTTTTTTGCTTCCTCATATTTCAAATTGTTGATTTGATTCTCGACATCTTCTACTCTACTGTTGAATCCCTATAATTATTCTTTATTTCAGTTAGCATATGCTTAATTTCTGACTGGTCCTTTTTCATGTCTTTGAAATTCTCACTAAAATCCTTGAAAGTTTCATTAAGTCCCTTGAAGCTCTCATTAAGATCCTTGAGCAACTGTATAGCCATTGTTTTCAATTCTGTATCAAGTAGTTTGCTTGCTTCCATTACCTTTATTTGTAACATGTTTCTTTGTCTCCCTATTTTGGCTGCTTCCCTGTGTTTGCTTCTATGTATTAGGTAGAGCTGCTATGTCTCCTGGAATTGGTAGAGTTGCCTTGTATAGTAGGTGTCCTCTAGGGCCCAGTGGCTCAGCCTCCCCAGTCACCTGATCTGGCACTCTAGGTACACCCCTAAGCAGGTGGTGTGCACAGTCTTGTTATAGTTGAACCTTGATTGGTATTGGTGACAATGGAAGGAATTGAACTCTTGGCCAATTGACTGTGAGGACCAGCTGTGACTATAGTGAAAGAACTGCTATGAAAGAGACACCCCTTTGGAGCAGGACTTGCTTCAGTGGGGCTTCGGTGCTCACTGAGTCTGTCCCTTGAGTGTGTCAGTCATGGGTGTATAGAGTTGTAATCTGGCAAGGTCTGAAGCTGTCCACTGGGTGCACTGTCTCTGGGGCCTTTAGGGAGATAAAGAGTCAGCCACTGCCTGGGGCCACATGTCAGGAGCTACAGAGAGATCTGCAGATAGCTGCTACTTTTATTGGGCTTGAAAGTGCCCAGGCAAGGTCCAGCTACTAAGCAACGTAGGCTTGTGCTAGCTCCAGGTCTTGGACCTTTTATTGATAGACTACAGGCCCAATGCACAACATTTGTGCACATGGGGAAGGGGGATCCCTCAGCCTGGCCTGCACTCTCACAGTCTGGGAGCCCTCAGGGGATGTTCGACTGATGGCTTAGGAGAGCGGCGTAAGCTGGCAGTCGAACATCCTTAGAGCTGCCATGGAGGTGGGAGGGGCTCCCGCTACCACCCCTGCACTCATCAACCATGAGCCCAGCTTCTGGTGCACTGACCACCAGGGGGCAGCTCCTGCATTGAGTGTCTGCTCCCTGGTGGTCAGTTCTAAGGTGGCGACTGGTTGTTCCATGGTTTGGTCAATTTGCATATTAGCCTTTCATTATATAAGATACTAGAGGCCCAATGCATGAAATTCGTGCAAGAGTAGGCCTTCCTTCCCCCGGCTGCCAGCACTGGCTTCCCTCTGGCACCTGGGACCCAGGCTTCCCTCACAGCCCCGGCTTTGTCCAGAAGATCGTCTGGAAGGACATCCAGTCTAATTATCATATTACACTTTTATTATTATTATGGGGCATGCTGAAGTCAGCTGCTGCTTGTTAAGAGATTTTTGGAAAGTCTGAATCCTGAAGCAGGACAAGCCATTCATATGGAAAAGCCACTGCAAACAGCTTAGGAGGGGCTGTAAATTGGATAGACAGTGTGAACTTGGCTGATGGACACTCATATATGGCTGCCAGTCAGTTCTGCACCAGGCAAGGTCCCAGCACAGGAACAATGACCCCCATGAGAACCCCTGTCTGGGAGAAAGCAGCCCTGGAATTCCTGCCCTGATGACAGATAATTCAGTTCCTCCCTGAATGTTGCAGGTTCCTTTCAAGCACCACCACAGAGGGATCCAGTCTGACTAAGTTTGGCCCTTTAAGAAGAACTCCTGGGGTCTCTAACAGCCTTGGTGTCACTCAGCCACAATCCCCATTGTTTTTTACAGCCCAAAGTTATGGGGACTTCTCTTCCCAAGTTCTGGAACCCTGTGCTGAGGTGTCTGGTGTGGGTCTCAAGACCTCTTGCTCCTCACAGAGGCCTCCATAGCCCAGATATCTCTCTTGATTAAAAAAATGCCACACGTGGGTGTCAGACCAGCCTGATCCATGGCCTCTGTCCCTCCTATCAGTCTCAATGTCTTTTCTTCTTTAATTCTATGGTTGTAGGATCTCCATTCAGCCAGATTTCAGGTGGTTCTGAATGACGGCTTTTCTGTATTTTAGTTGTAATTTTCATGTTGTTTTGGGAGGCGACGAGTACTGGTGGTTACCTGCGCTGGCATCTTGGTTCTCCCAGAACATATTTTTTTAAGAAATTAAATGGGTAACATAATAGCTGGATGACCAAAGTAAAATCTGAAAGAAGAAAAGTTACTAATAAATAAGGCTGATTGTGTAGTGCATATGAAGACATTATACAATCATGTGGGCTGTGCTCACATGATTAGCAAAATTTTTTAAAAATTATTTTAGTGTATGAAAGAATTTATCAAAATAGTTTTTAGGAAAATAACAAAGCTCAAGAATATTAAAATGGAGTCAAAAGAGAAGATCCATGTTTTAACACATTTTACCTACCAAATTTAGAAATTGAAAAAATGTAAGAATTCTATATATCATAGATTTGTTATTTGCAGCTTTATGAAAGACAGGCAAAGGTGAACTTAATACTAGAAGAAATGATTATAGAAAAATTTGTAGGTAGAGGAAGCAATAAGTAAAGTGATTATGAGAACAGGTAAGAATAAATTCGATTTCATTTTCAGCTTTTATTTTTTTCCCAATGGTGTTACATTAGTAAATAAACAGAATGTGGCTCTGCATTGAAGATTTGATAGAATAATTGATAGGGTATCTTGTAGATTGGATTTATTTCTCACACTGGGGTTAGCAGGCTTGAAGAAGAGCAGTTGGGAATATTGCAATCTGTCTGGCAAATCAAACCCTGATGATAAATGTGAGTAGGTCCAGTTGGAGGTAGGAGGGAGCTGGTGGGAAGCCTCAGCAGTCACTATTAGATATGATCATAATTAGCATTTTTATTAGGGAATCTAAATAAGGAGTAAACATCAAATTAATGGAACAGTTGAAAAATGAACTATGAGCCTTGGTTTATAGCAGTGGGGAATGTAATAAAATATAGGTAGTTTGAAACTAAAGAACTGTAGTGAGTGAGGAAAAGGAAAGAAAAACAAAATAGAAATCTGGTTCAGTAAAATGATGAATCATTTCCACAAGGATTTTAATCTGAAACTCAATTATAAAGTGCTCTGAAATTATATAATACTGACTGAGGATGCCTGCATAGACAATAATCTTGGGCATTATACGTTGTGATCAGGGTTTTGTCATCAATAAATTACTCTGTCTGCCTATACCCATATCTCATCTGTAGCAAGAATAGGCTGGAATGAAATGCCTGAATTGGAGCCTCTGTGGCCAGAATATGTTACACAGTGTCACTCACGCATACAAATGGGCTTTGACAACAAAGACCATAAATGTTTCCATCAGTTATGAAGTAATATTGGGCTCCCATTTTCTAATCACAGCTGTGGTAGCTATCTGGATTCATCGTGAGTGCAAATGGAGAGTATGATGTCATGAATACCCTTTCCTCATTAGGAGGAAGAAGAGTACTGCATGGCTAAACAGAAAAAGTCCCAAGGAAAATAGTTCTTTTTTTCCATCCTCATTTTTTGTCCATTTGATTTGCTTGTTTGTTTTTCTCCATACATTTGAGTATCCAGAGAACGTATAGGATGCTGGCCATTTTTAATCTCTAGACTCCCTTTTGCATTAAATTGTTAAATTTTCTGATTAATTCAGGGAGAACCCTACACTGACAAATGAATTTCAGTGTCTATTTAAAAAAATTTTTTTTTAAATTGATTTCAGAGAGGAAGGGAGAGGGAGAGAGAGACAGAAACATCAGTGATGAGAGAGAATCATTGATCTGCTGCCTTCTGCACACCCACTCGGGGGATTGAGCCTGCATCCTGGGTGTGTTCCCTGACCAGGAATTGAACCATGACCTCCTGGTTCATAGGTTAGTGCTCAATGAGCCACACAGCTGGGCTTCAGTGCCTATTTTAAGACCATAGATCTCTCATTTGATAAGACGGGTTTCCTAGGTTTGGGGTTCTTCCTAGGCCAAGCAAGAAGTAGCTGGTTATTTAATACCAAAGACAAAAATCCAAAATTTTTACTAGAATTTAACATGGATGCAATGAATTGCTCCTGTGTTCATTTGGAAAACTGAGTGAACAGATCACTTTTCTAACTGAGTAGCAAAGTGACTATATCCAATGAAAATCAAGCTGGAACCCACCAATTCACCTGAGACGGCTTCCCTTTCTTTTCTCCTTGTCCCCTAAAGAGAAAAGAAAGCAGCTTTATTAGCAAACTGAATAGAAATTAAAGGTGAATATTTTTCCAGTCTTTATGGGGGAAAATCCAATTTTCTTTATTTTTTAACTTTTGTATTCTTAAGTCAGTCAAAAGTAGCATTTTGAGCAGTTATGTTTACTTTGCACTAACAGACAACACATTCAAATCACTCAAATCTATTCTTCTCCATTGTAAGACTTGCTCTATTTATTACCTCAGAATATAAGTCCCCTCAGCAACCTGACAAATTCTTTTGTTGCCTCATCATTGCCTCTAAACAAAGGGTGCCCTCTTTTTTCTTGAATAAAACTTAGCCCTTTATGAGCAAAAGGGTTTGAAAAGTAAATCTCCACCTCTCTAAAAGCTTTTTCTTTATACCTCTGTCACCTGCCAGGGACCAGGCCTGAGTCAGCCTCGGGCCAGCCAGTTGTGTGTGGGTTCTTGACTGGGTGCAGGAAAGATTTCACAAGACAAGGCTAGGTGTTTTTAAGAGTGTATTTATTAAAGTTGCGGACAGTGAGAGTTTAGGAGAAAGAGAATAAAAAGTTCATGCCTGAGATAAGCTGTGGGGTGCTCCAGAGAGAGCCCTGCCCTGGCACCCTGTGTCTTGAGGGCTTTCATCTCTCTCTCACAGGCAGGAACCCTAGGGGAGGTCTCAGGGGAGGGTTCAGAAGACTAATCATCAGTTTTCTAGGTATGTTTTTTTAATGTGTTGATGTACCAAAATGAGTGCTAGAAGGACCAAGGTCATTTTCCGGTCAGCTTTGCCTCTATCTTGAATTTATTAGACTCTAATTGTGTTTTGTTTTGTTTTTTTCTTTTTGTTATTTATCCCCCTGACTTCATTTGTCCTTGGGCTTGCCTGGTACTAATGGCACTAATTGGGCCTCTAGTACCTATCTCCTTGACCAGAGTGATTTAAACTATTTACTCTCTGGCTAGGGGGAGGAGAGGTGTAAAGTATTTACTCTCAAGTGTCCTTGGTTAGGGAAGGTAAGTTCTTGCCATTTACTAGCTCACTGTAAATTGCTTGAATTGTTTGGCCCTATTTGTCTAACCGTTTACCTCAGTTTCCCTTTTCCCACTTGTCAAAAAAACTGTAACACCTGTAACACCTACCTATCCTGTCTCACCTCTACTGGAATTAAAAAACAAAAATGATAGCAAATAAGTAATTAAAACAAAATCCAAAAGTAACCAATCAAAACAGCCAACACAACCAGCAGCAAAAAAAATAACAAAAGCATCAGATTTTTAAATGAAGGGCGTATTCAAATGAAGGAAAAATTTTAATACAAACCACAAAAACAAAACTGAATTCCTTTATCACTTCTTTATAGTGCTAGTTAAACATTATAGACCTCATATCTGGAAATAGAATATTTCATTTATTTCTTACTAGAGGCCCGGTGCACGAATTCGTGCACGGGTGGGGTCCCTTGGCCTGGCTGCTGATTGGGCCATCTTGCCTAGTTCCAATCAGGGCCAATGGGAGCTGACTGGCTGGGGAGGGACCACAGGAGGTTGGCCGGCTGGCCGGGGAGGGATTTCGGGAGGGCACCAGGGAATGTCTGGCCCTCTCACCCAGTCCCCATTGCCAGACTCCAACAGCAAGCTAACCTACAGGTTAGAGTGTCTGCCCCCAGTGGTCAGTGCACATCATAGTGACCTGTCTGACACAGCATATTATGCTTTTATTATATAGGATAACCTCAAAAGGGGATAGTATTGTTGTTCTTACTTTTCTGACAGGGAAAGGGAGGCACAGAGAAGTTCAGAATTTACACAGCTTGAGAAGGTTTTGAACCCACATTCAATCAGCAACACCATACTCAGCAGGCTCCTTTTATTTCTCCTTTATTTTGGTGACTGTGCTCAAAAACTTAAACGTATCCCGTTCATTTGTTAAATGAATTTCAGTGATACTAGGAGCCTAGTGGCGATTCCCAGTAGGACTCTGCGCTGTTGGGTAAAAGCAAGGAGTTTTCCTTTCATCCTTCTATTGGCAATTTAATCTCCTATAGCACTAGGTGAGTATTTGTAGTGTGTTGCCTAGGCTCTGCAGAGTAGGCAAATGGTTTGGGGCAGATCTGTGTTAAAATAGAATGAATGGAAAGGTCTCATGCATTCTTTCTGCTGGAGGGAAGAGGCTGGTTATGGAATTTACCGACATCTGCAAAATCTCTCTTGCCTTGGAAAGGTAACAGATACCCCATTGTAGTCACAGTCCGGCCCATTCCCAAGGGGAGGAGTTTATACAGAATGTGTACACCAACAGGCAGGGGTCTCGCGGGCCATTTTAGAACTCTGCCTATCACAGTGCAGGAGAAGCTTCAGTGAAATTTTTGTTGCTTCACATGTAATAGAGGAAAAAACAAAAACCCTCACCGAAATTCTGGGATCCTAAGAAACAGTGATGGTTAAAAAATCCTCTCAATCTTTTATATTCAGCAAAACGGCTATTGCAAAGGACCTTCTTTCCCTATATGTCTTAGGTAAGACTCAGGGATACCATCCAGTTTACTCCAAATTCCCACTGCTGCCTCATAAATGATTAGCTAACCTGGTTTGTCCCCATTAATCAATTGGATCACAGTGTTCACTAATATGACTTGATCAAACTTTAGTTAAGCTTCTCTCCTTCCCCGAGACCCCTAAAGTTGGCCTACCCTCATCTTGAGTCTGCTGACACCCCTTCCTTAACAGCACACCTGACGGTAGGCTGGATGTGAAGTAAAATGTTCTCTGATCTACTATCCTGTCACTGTCACCTCCACCTCCTCTTCACCTTGGTTCTGCTTCCCTACCTCAGGCACTGTCTGGCCTTGTTTCTTCATCCTGTAAAAGAAAAAGCCCTTTCTGCTTAACTTTGAGAGGCTCTCAGATCTTATAGGCGAAGCATCCTCCTGATTGCAATAATCCTTTCAAGCAGTCTCTCTTTTCCTAAGCCTCACTTCTTCTTCTTTTTTTAATACATCTGTGCCCTTCAAGGCAATATTCTTTTCAACTAATGTGAGTAATTTTTTAAACCATTGCTCCGAAAGCAGGACAATTATTTCTACATCTCAGGCTGCTCTGCACAGAGGCAATGACCCAAGTGAGTCAGGCAGAAATCTACACAGTCATAGCCCCTTTCCTTGGAGCAGTTAATTAAAACTACCCCTCTCAGACTCCAATGAATTTAATCTGGTTAGCTTAAGTTAATACTGAAGTAAAATGAATGTAAGAAAGAATTTTAAGGAAGAAAACTGCAAGGAAAGGTCAAAACAGTCTTAAATTTACAAGATTGCTCTAGATGTTAGCAGTGTGGCAAAACTATTTTTTATTAAAGAATAAGAGATATTTTAATCCTTTGATTTGGTCGTGCCCTGGGATCCATGTGAAATAAAGCAAAACTCACCAAATCTATGGTCTTCAGTGAGGTCTTACAGCCTTCTCTAGGAAACAGTAGGCATATTACATTTTCATTTGAGACTTCATGAATTTCTGATGAGGATAGTTTGGAATTATAACTGATTGATTAATACTTTTTATTAATAAACCAAAACATTTTATCTCCCCCCCCTGTAATTTGTCATTATTACTTTATTTAATGATCAACTCTACTATGAGACACAAATAGAAAATACCACACTAAAATAATAAGAGGACTTACATATTCTTTGATGTTAGATAATTTCAGTTTTTCAAAACATCTATAATAATAAAAGCATAATATGCTAATGAGACTGGATGTCCTTCCAGACGACCTTCTGGACGAAGCCGGGGCTGTGAGGGAAGCTCGGGGGTTCCGGGTGACAGAGGAAAGCCGGTGCCGGCAGCGGGAGGAAGGAAGGCCTATTCTTGCACAAATTTCATGCATCTAGAAAATGAATAAATTCTTTGGATTATTGAGAAAATTTAGATCTTACCTTTCAAAGTCTAAACATTTTGTTCAAATTTTCAAAGCTCCATTTCTACCCAGAAGAGTCTGCTTACCATATTTAGAGATTTAAAAAGCAAAACAGGACTCAGAGATTAGACTTTATAGAGTTGAACATGTTTTCAAAATATCTACTGGGGTGAATTATCAGTAATAAACTAGACTTTTAGATTTGAATAATGCCAATTACCATATAACATCTATATTTTGGTTTAAAGGTGGAAAAGAAAGAAACAAGTCAACTTAATGAATGTGGGATTTAAGACCTGATGTATTTCTCTAGCCACTACCAAAGTAGGACATTTGCTTGATATAACGTCTCCTATTGCATATTAGCATAAGCATAGTGGTAATTTGATAAAGGATATAGGAAGTCTAACTTAAAGTCAATTAAGTGGATCCATGTCAAGTCATGTTATTTAAACTTCATATATTTCTTCTTTCCTAACTCAGAGTTCATGCTGGAGGTTACCAAATAACACTTAATCATGTAAACTCATGTGATGGATTAATATGAAATTATTTGGAATTTAGGTATTTATTTTTGAACATTTCTACAATTCTATGAATCTCATTAAATCTGTAAAATCAGATTATAATCTTAGAGATTAAAACATGAAAATGGTAGTGCAGAACTTTTCGAACAGTAGGGCAAGAAATGAATGGCGGATCTGTTCTTAAAATATAATGCTTTGGGAACAGTTTCAAAGAAACTGTAAAAGGAACAACCCTTGTATAGATATTAAAAATATTATAATATCAATATTTTCTTTTAATTTTAAACCTATGAATAAATTACCATTGTCCAGCATGGTATCATGATGTCTACATCATCACCACCCTTTCATATGGGGTGATCCTAGCTGGACCACAATGCATTCAGTAACCATTTTTTACCTTTGATCACTGAACACATTGCGCCATGGTATCGTGGTACATTTCTGTCCTCCTCCAATCCCATTTTATACAAAAATGCTTACACCTAGGCCTTACTTATTACAAGCTGATCTGACTCTGACAGCCTGGACATGAACCATCTCAGAGAACATCAACATCAGACAAAGTCACTCTAAAGTGATAAATGGTTTTAAAGTGGGGACAAAAACAAGGTCTCTGTGCAACCTACAAAATAAAAAACATCCTCTTCTCTCAACTAATGAGTGACTATCACTTCTTTACCCACCACAGCAGTGGTCGGCAAACAGTGGCTCGCGAGCCACATGCGGCTCTTTGGCCCCTTGAGTGTGGCTCGGCGTTAGAACCACTTCTTTAAAATAGACTCGCCCAGGCCAAAAACCGACTTCTGCGTATGGGCCACGAAGTTTCAATCACACTGTTCATCCGCGTCCGCATGTGGTATTTTGTGGAAGAGCCACACTCATGGGGCCAAAGAGCTGCATGTGGCTTGCGAGCCACCGTTTGCCGACCACTGCACTACAACTTTATTTTCATTCTAGAGATAAGATTTGCTGAGATGACAAATCATAAGGGGCTGTGTGTGGATGACCTGGATCCAGTCAGAGTAACCTATTTCTCTGGCAATGACGACATGTTTCTTTCCATGTAGAGATAACCTCTTGTTAGTGAGAACGCAAAATGAAACCAATAAGCAGGAAAGCAGGGTTGGAATGGACTCAGTGTCCCGAGGTCTCCATTGGGATTTCCTGGTCTCAGATATTCCTGAGGCCTCATGTATCTCTAATCTTGCCAGAGTTTGACTGTTCAGCTCTTCCTTAGATTCTGAGAATTTATTAGTTTATCTTATTTTCTTAGCTCCAGCTAGGTTCCTGTTGCATGGAAACTAAATATCCCAAACTGAAATACTTACATTCTTCTACTGGTCTCTATCCTAGTCTTTTGGGGTCAGACCACTAAAAAAGAAATAAACTATGTTCCTGGATGGAGAATTGTAGAAAGGAATGCAATGCTGACCTTGACCGTGAACTGTGGTTTTGGTAAATATCCGTTGTTATGTGTAGTTAAGACTATACTGGGTCTTTTTGTAGTCCTTCAGATATTATTTTTAAATTTATGTTCCAAACTAGGAAACCTTAAAAAGTGAAAGGAGATCTTAGGAAAGATATTGTAAATGAAAAAATACCTTTGTTGAGAAACGCTCTCGTTAGAAGAATTGTATGGAAAGAACACAGTGAAAAAGTGAATGGCATATAAACTTTTAAAAAGGAAAAGAAGACACCAACATCTAGCTAAATAAATTGTATTCTGATTTGAATTTCCTTTTTTTAAAAAAGAAACATTTACATTTGGTATTTAAGGTTATAGCTTTGCAATTCGAAGAGATAATAAACATGAGTCTTCTACATATATAAACGGCTAATTTGCAAAGTGTCCCCATGGGAGTTCGACTGGGAGTTCCGACTGGATCCAGGTCATCCACACACATCTCCCTATGATTTGTCATCTCAGTAAATCTTATCTCTAGAATGAAAATAAAGCTGTAGTGGGTAAAGAAGTGATAGTCACTCATTAGTTGAGAGAGGAGGATGTTTTGTGTTTTGTAGGTTGCACAGTGACCTTGCGCTGACCACCAGGAGGCGGTGCGGAATGAAGCAAGGCCCCGGCCGGCAGCTGGCAGCAGGGTAAGGGAGGCCCTGGCCAGCAGCAAGAAGGCCCCAATCAGCCCTGATCACTGGCCAGGCCTAGGGACCCTACCCATGCACAAATTTCGTGCACTGGGCCTCTAGTAGTAAATAAACATAAATGAACATCACTAATATGTTTTATTTTGTTACCAGATTTCTCCCCATCTGGAAAAATATTATTCTTTTTTAAAATATATTTTTATTGATTTCAGAAAGGATGAGAGAGAGATAAAGAGATAGAAACATTAATGATCAGAGAGAACCATTTATCGGCTGCCTCCTACATGCCCTACATTGGGGATTGAGCCTGCAATCTGCACATGTGCCCTGATCAGGAATCAAACCGTGACCTCCTGGTTCATAGATTGACATTCAACCATGGAGCCACACCAGCTGGGCTGGTAAAACATTTTTTTAAAAAATATATATATTTTATTGATTTTTTACAGAGAGTAAGGGAGAGGGATAGAGAGTTAGAAACATCGATGAGAGAGAAACATCAATCAGCTGCCTCCTGCATACCTCCTATTGGGGATGTGCCTGCAACCAAGGTACATGCCCTTGACTGGAATTGAACCTGGGACCCTTCAGTCCGTAGGCCGACACTCTATCCACTGAGCCAAACCAGTCAGGGCTAAAATAGTCTTAATATTGATTCTAACCAGTGATTAAATGTGAGGAGAAAGACAATCTATGGTCTTCATATTTCGTCCTAGGCAACTTCTTTCTGTGATGAAAAAAAAAAGAAGTATTGTTGCAGTAAATTAGCTATTTGAAAATCTTACTGTTTCTAGACAAAGACCTATCAGAGAGACAGAAAAAGGGGATCAGAAGAAAGGATGTTTCATTTCTTGAAGTTAAAATGGCCAAGTGGTCAATTGATTGTTACAACAAAAGAGTAAGAACCATGTAAGAGAAATGTAGTTTCCTTTGATGTTATAGTCACATATAACATTTCCCCTGAAGAATCATAAAGGACAGCATTGACTTATTGACTTTTTATTCAAGAAGTATTTATTGAGCACCTTCCCAATGCCCTGAGCTATTTTAGGTAGTCAAGATACAGTAATAAACAAAGCCAGGAAGTCCCTGCCCTCAAGGAGCTTCCATTCTCTACAGGACCATAATATATTGAGGATCCAAGATATGGCTAATCTTCATGCTTGCAAATGGTACTTATGAAAGTGACCACCATTTCTGTATGTGCACAAGAAAGTTGCATTGCCCACAAAGAAATGCAAAAGCAGGCTTCACTCTGCAAATTTTGCAGTGGGAGCAAGATCTTTTGGGTATGCTCTTGCACCTGAATATCTGTTTTGTAGATATATTGAGGCTTATTCATATGAGGTGAGGGTAACAGCCTTCCTGTCTCTATTTATAAGGGAACTATTTAATTTATGATCCAAACTAGGAAACCTTAAAAAGTGGAAGGAGATATTAGTAATGATTATGCTAGGAAGGACAACAAGCATAAAATCAGCCCTTGTGCCTGACTACCACACCAGCTCTCTCCAGATCCCTCATCTCAGTCAGCTCACAGCTGATCAGCAACTGTTCTGTTAGGATGGTCTGAGACTTTATAGTCATTCTGTACTACCGAGCAAGATTCTTGAACTTCAGAATAAGCTAGTTGACCGTGGGGATAGAGAGGAGTCTCCAATGACTTTCCCAGTTTGTAGAGCTAGACAAAACTGTCAGCAGGAAACCCTTGGTATTTTTGACAGCCTTGTCCTCAGTTCCACAAGGAAGGAGATAATCTCTCAAACAAACAAACAAACAAACAAAAAAATCCACACCCAATCTTTCTGGCTTTATCAGCTTCAAGGAAGGCTAAAGTATTCATTTGAACTTTTGGTTCTTGGGGCCTGTAAGTTAGTTAAAAGTGAAATGTGTGAGAGCTGCATACAGCACCTCTGCTGGGTAACTAAACACGTTGCAAAATTCACTAGGCTGCCACTCCAGGTTGAGTGGCACAAGACAATGACTTACAAAGGCCTTTCAATTTCTAATCTTTATGATATAATGTGTAATGCTTAATATAAGTGATGCTTTTATTAGCCCAGTAATAAAACATGTAATCCTTTTGCTTGGTAAATGTTGGTGCAGTAGGTTAATGGCTCTAGATATGTTATTATTATTTATTGTTATTTAACCTTGATTGCACTCCAATAGTGTTGCTATTAATAAAATCCACTTTGGCCCTGGCTGGTGTGGTGCAGTTGGCTGTGCACCAAAAGGTTGCTGGTTCAATTCCTGGTCAGGGCACATGCTGTGGTTGTGGGCACCATGCCTGGCAGGGGTCATGCAGGAGGCAGTTGATCATGTTTCATTCTCACATTGATGTTTCTCTCTCTCTCCCTCTTTCTCTAAAAAAAATTGATAAAAATGTAAAAATAAAATAATGGAAAAAGAAACATGTATTATGTATTTTAAAAGAGTTCTCTATTAAAATGCAAACAAACTCTTGACTGTTAATAGTTCCCATGACTGAGATTAGCTCCCAAGGGACCTGGGATGCAGTCTTGAGGGCATCACCTGAACTGGCAGAAGACTTGTTTTGTTTTGTTATATTTGCCTCCAGTGACCTACAGTAACGCTTTCACAGAAGTTCCAAAAATACTTCAAATCCTGCAGCTTTTTAGAAAAAGATTCTAATTATTAAATATATAACATATTCAAGATGATAGAATTTGCAAAAGAGCAACCATAGGTATTACTTTACTCTTATGATTTCACTGCTGTTGTGAAGGATGATAACCATGTATCAAGGGGAGGGGAGCACTTAGCTCTCATTTCAAACTAAAATGATAATCATCGGGTTTTAGAAAAATTATAAGCAACAGTTTCAGTGCTTTATTGACATTTTGAGTTATTAGCTTTTCATTATATTTAACTTCTTGAAAATTTTATTTCAGTAGTGAAGATGAGGTTTTTATAGATGGGGTGAAGACTTGCTTTTGCCTTTGAAAAATGTGTTTTCTCCTTGGGCACTTAAATTTTTCATGGCAACATTGGGGATTTGGAGCAACCTGGGAGTGCTCAGTTATAGTTTCAAGTATGGAGAGCAGAAGATAGACCCTGTGAACATCAGAGTTCCTGTCCACTTATGGAAGCACAGTCAGTACTTTACTATATAATTCAACTAGAGGCCCGGTGCATGAAATTCATGTATGGGGGTGGGGAGGTCCCCTCAGCCCAGCCTGCACCCCCCTGCTGGCCTAATTGCCCCATACAGCCTGCTCTTTCAGTCATTTGGTCATCCCTCACTAACCCCTTGCTGGCCTGGTTGTTTGGTCATCCCTCACTAACCCCCCTGCTAGCCTGGTTGCCTCATGAAGCCTGCTTGTTCAGTCATTTGGTTGTCCCTCACTAACCCCCCTGCCTGCCTGGTCGTAGGCAGCCATCTTGTGAGGGTGTGATGGTCAATTTGCATATTACCTTTTAATATATAGGATTGCCTTACTTAATCTGGAAAGTGCAGTTGGGTGTGAGACTCTTCTCCAGCCTAGGGGAATGCTCTGAAAAGCCAAACTGTTTTAAATGTGTACTGTTGATTTATGGAAGTATTAATGTGAAAATGAAATGTCCAACCGACAGGTTAGAAAGGTGTTGAAAAACTTCAAGTAGATGATGGTTTATAAAGAGGTTAGAAAGATTTTGATGACTTGGAAAATATCCCAAGGATAAAGGGATACCCCAAAATACAATTATGAATAACATTTCTACATAAATTAATTTGGCTAATTTACATTATGAAATCTTAGGTTGATGTAAGATTATTTCTACCTAGACTGTTGTCACCATTGCCATTTAGACATTCTTTTTTTATATATATATATTGATTTTTTTACAGAGAGGAAGGGAGAGAGATAGAGAGTTAGAAACATCAATGAGAGAGAAACATTGATCAGCTGCCTCCTGCACGACCCCTACTGGGAATGTGCCCGCAACCCAGGTGCATGCCCTTGAATGGAATCGAACCTGGGACCTTTCAGTCCTCAGGCTGATGCTCTATCCACTGAGCCAAACTGGTTTCAGCCATTTAGACATTCTTCTATTCAGCTTGCCTCTACCACATTCCATAAATCCACGCATTCATCTTCCATCCAAGTATAATGGATCCAAAATGTATCACCAAACTTAGAAGCAAAGAATGTCAGCTCTGAGCTCATCCCCTTCTGAGGACAAGTTTCTTAGTTCCTCTGAAAGAAAAATATGTTTATATTTGAAAAGATGTGGTGCTGTTATGGACAAGTCATCCAGTATAATTATCCAAATTTCAGATATTTTTATTAATAGATGAAAGATTTAAAAACAAAACAAAACAGGAAAACAATAATGTGAAATGTAAACTAAAAAACTTGTTGTGAATCCTCCTTTAACATAAAATCTCACTATTCTCCTGGCTCTAATATAAATATTTTAGCTTTTATTTTATTTTGCTTGTGAAATTATGCATGCCTCACTATTCTTCAATCTGTCTTCTTTTATGTTACCATAGCATAGAATGCCAAATATATGCAGAGGCCAAACTCACCCAATTTGAGATTCTAAAATACAGATTTTTTTTAAAGTCCCAATAATGTTCAGAAGGAAGGAATTCTGGTCCTAGAACTAAAAAATAAAAACAACAAGAAACAAAACAAGTTTTCTGCCACTTTTCTATCACTTATTTCTTCTGTGCCTGCTTAAAATATATGGTCAATATATAGTTTCACAATGGCATAACAAAAATTAAGAAATAAATGGATAAGCTGAATGGGAGATATTTTACTTCTATATCTTTTTCCATATCATGAACTTTGTTAGGGTTGAATTAATTAATTTTTTAAAAATTCTCAGCACTTAGCAAAGTGTTTGGCACGTATAAAATCAGTACTAGAAATATCTGAATACATGAATATATGAAAAGATGAGAATTAGTAAGAATGACTGAGACTAGGAATGTATAGATGACAGGAAGGAGATCAGTAAATCTGCAACCCTTTACACACCTTCCCAATGTGAGTTGATGTAACAGGGAGGTTTGGGTCCCCCTGCTCTTTCTCCTACTATTCATCGTCATAGAAAAATAAAACACATTTGCTTCATTCTTGTTTTTGCCAATTGCCTGCTGCCTGGAGGTTCTGAGTCCTATTCCAAAAGAAAGCATATTCTCCTGTTTTGTTTTTCCCCAAGGGGGCTGTTCTTCCTATATTTCATCATGATCACCTTGACCCTGCTCTGAATCTGGTAGGTTCTCATAGTGATGGCTCAGGACCATGAATATATATATATAATTACTGAGCAAATCCAGTTTTGTTCAAGCGTTCTCAGTGATCCATTTCCAACTAAAATCCTCCATCTGTTTTTGGTTTTCTTCTATAGACTTTGTACTGTTGTATTAGCAAAGCATCGGGTCACATTTTGGGTTTTTTGTTTCATTGGAGAATTTTATGGATGAGAGTGTCACCTTGAATTCCTTGAGTTTAATACGGTTGCCAGCTATTTCTCTAACAACAGCCATGCCATTTATTTTAATGCCTTTTTTTTCCACATTTCATGCTTCCCCCCCAACCCCAGCTTTATTGTGAGATAATTGGCACACAACAAACCGCACATATTTCAGGTGTACAGTTGGTTAACTTTTGACATGTATCCACAGGTGAGACCATCACCATGATTGAGAGAATTTACATCTGTCACCCCAAATTGTTGTTGGGTCTCTAGGCCCTTTTGTCTTCAGGGTCCTAGACCATCTGAGAGAAGTGAGGTAGAGGAGTGAACTTATTTTTTCTTAGGTATTCTCTCTGTTTCATTCTATTTCTGGGGTATTGTTATAATGTATAAAACGTATTTTATTTTTACAGTTTAAGATGATTTTATTACTTTCCTGTACAACACTGCTGAGGATTGCTTTTGCTTCTTCTCATGGCAGGACAGCTAGTTGTCCCCCAATATCCACCCCTTCTGTTTCCTTGACAAGAGCTACCCTGAGTTTTAGCTGTTCAGTCACATATCCTCTCAGTTAACATCCACATTCCCGGGTTTCCCTTGCAGTAAGGTGTGACTGGTTCTGTCTAATACTAATAGAAGTAGAAGTAGAAGTAACGCGTGTAACCCCCTGCTGTTCTCTAGAAGGAAAGTAATGTACGGACATTTCCTTTCAGCCCTCTGACTGGCTAGAACGCATCTTAGACTATGAGATAGAAAGTTAAAAGGTGGCAACGCAGCAAACAGACCCAGACTTTCATATCAAACTGGTGTGTGAGAGAAAAATAACTTTCTTCTATAAGACACTGTTACATGGGGGTTTGGGGTTGTTGTATCCAAACCCACATTCTAATTAGGACACTAATAGTTTATAAATAGGGAGGCCTTGGGCACAGTGAGTAAGTGAACAAAACTCTTGCTTTGAACCATCTTAGTACAATCATTATTTCTTCTAAAATGAACTTCAGAATAAAGAGTGGTCTATTTGAAGGCATTTTGAATGAATGTCATTGAATCTCAGACATTTGTTTAGGAAAATGTTTTAGCAAGATTGGCAACTTAAATGCAGTTCCATTAAAGTCTGTTCTCAAGAATTGTTGTTTGTACACATACTTGGCTAGAGAGTCTAGCCTCATTTATTTTATCCAGCACATTGCTATTCTTATTTCCCCAGGCCACTGCTGTCTTACCTTCACTATTGTGGCAATTAGAAACTTTTCTGGAATGATAACAAGGCTTGATTTGATATCTTCGAGTAAATAGCCCTGGCAAGATGCATTGTCAGTGCTCTGCCAGGAAGGACCGAGTGTTAAATATGTCATCATTTTATACTTTTATATGCAGAAAGTCTAATTGGATGTTCACTTGGTGCCACAGCCGTACAGATTTTCCTTGCCACCCAAACACCCCTCAACATTTGGAACTCCTTTATTATGGTGGTAGATGTGATGTAATGAAGGTAGTTCTGGAAGGCTGTAACATAACCAACATTTACTGCTGCCGAATTGGAATATCAGGCTCAGCAGATGAACAGGTTGCCTAGCAACCGATACTGCAAGCTCCAGCAACTGCTCATGCACACTGAAAGTGACAAGGGAGCCATCACAGGCTGCCTGTACCTTCCTATTTAGCAGTCTGACAGTGAGACCAAAGCCCCCGGGGCACAAGAGGGTGATTAAATATTAATATTGGAAGAGAAAATGTATCTATATATGTTTATAATATCCTATACATAATATAGTGAGGAACTTTTCTTAGAGAAATTCCTACATTATTAGAGAGGGAGGGAGGGAGGGAGGGAGGGAGAGAGAAAGGAGGAGTGAGAGAAAGGAAGAGAAAGAGTGTGTGCTTAGAGAATGGAGGATCTGAAAACAAAGAAAATGGACCTACTGCGGGCTTTGGCTTTCCTTTTATATTGAACTGCAGTTGATTTTGGCTGAGAAGCATGACTAATACATGCATGACTAGGCATGTCCAAGGAAATTTATCTTAGATTGTAACAACCATGAAATGGCATTTGAATACCTAAGCAGGTGGAGCTATATGTTTCTGTGCACTGTTCTACATGCAGTCATACTCAGCACGTGTTGTGCTCAAATTGGCGCTCCGTGCTGGCAGTCTGATTTAGCAGTGCCAGTTTTTGTCCCCTGGGAATAAGATTTTATTCTTTGTTATGGTCCAAATAACTAACTACTATGAAGCATTCCTTTGCTACACTGTTTAACAGAAATTTATTTTCTGGAGTTGGTGAAATATGTAAACATGAAACACGATTAAAAATGTATCTCTTCAAATAAATTCAGGGTTCTATTGTGCGTGGAAATCCTTTTGTGAAATGTTTAAGCAAGGAATTGAAACCTCTCTTCTTTTAGGGGGAAAGAAAGGATCCGTTTTAAGATCCCTCATATTTTGAAGGAAAATTAGTAATTATAACCTCTGTCTCATTTCAAATAAAAGCAAATTTGTGTTTTCCTATAAATTTCATCTAGAAATTAATACTTTTATCCTCGTGAATATAAAACATGTGGCCTAACTAGTGAAAATAGATATACCTTCTGAACCAACAGGAATTCACTAGTACGAATTTACCGTAGAATAAGCTCCTGATATATGGAAACATATAGGTTTGAGGACTCTCAATACAAAGTTGATTATAGGAGCAAAACCTCAAAACTTAAATGTCATTAATAGGGTACTAGTGATATAAATTATTGTATAAACGTAAAACATAAGACTAGAGACTATTATAAATACTAGTAAGGATATGGATGTTCTTTTCTGCAGGAAATATATCCAGCATATATTAAGTAGATAAAATTTGAAGAATATAAAGAAAATTCCAGAATACATATTTACATATGGATACAAGCTTTGACAGTGGTTACTTCTGGAAAAAAAATGTTTAGGGTACACTGGGAAGTGAGGTAGGGAAGTTATTTTGGTGTTTACCACCGGCTCTTTAGCTTTAAAAAAATCACAAACATATTACTTCCTTTAAAAAAATGTATTTTTTAATTGATTTCAAAGAGAAAGAGAGGGAGAGAGAGAGATAGAAACATCGATGACAAAGAATCATTGATAAGCTGCCTCCTGTAGACCCCACACTGGGGATGGAGCCCACAACCCGGGCATGTGCCTTAACAGGGAATCTAACTGTGACCTCCTGGTTCATAGACCTCCTGAGCAATACCAGCTGGGCAGATGTATTACTTTTATAATAAAAAGTGTTAAAACACATATTGCTTATGTGTTTGAAATATGTTATTTCATGTCTACTTTATGCAGACATGTGCAAACTGAAAAAAATATATATTCATACTATTTTAGCGCCACATCTTTAGAATCATTTGTTTTCAATAATCCCATTAGGGAAAAGATTATAGATGGTGTCCCTAGGTCTTCCTTGGGTCTTATGTGTGTTTCTAGGGTCTTAAGTAAATTAATTCATAAACTTTCTAAATTAAGGCAATTATTTTTTGAAAAGTATTTAGAAGAGTCAGGGGATTAAGGAGCAAATGTAACACTGGCCCCAAAGCCAATGATATAATTATCTTCTATTAAGTCTATTTCATTCTCTAGTAAAATAGTGAAGCAAATATTAATCAAGTGGAACTATAGGCCTTGTATCATTTCTTATGCAAAGAATATTTATGCAAGAATTTGTAGAACAAACATTCTATTTGGGGTAAATATGTTTCTGCTTGGGATGATGTATTCCATCCGACCACTCCCCTGGAAACAGAGCTTATGTGCTTAATAGAGGAAAGTGATGACTACGTTACGGGGAAGTTGACAGTTTAAGAGAATAGACCCACTTTATGATGAGCATCTAACCCTGGTTTGAAATGAGACAGTTCAAATGCAATCAAGTTTGGGTTTATAATGACAGCAAGAGGGGTCTGGCTTCTGGTTACCAAGTTTCTGAAAGGAAGGTTAAAATACAGAGGCCTCCTAAAGAAAATATAGTAGGCAACCTGTGAAAGGCCTGAAGGAGAAACATGCATTACTGAAGAACTTGCACATGAGCAAAATACTGGACAAGCAAACCGCCTTTGAGGAATGGATTCAATTCAGCCTTTTGGTTTCCTAGTCAAATTATCTGTTTTGTTTTGTTTGTCTCAGCCATCTCAGACTTGATATTTCTAGATATACTCACCTTAAGACAAACCCTTTGTCACATTGCATGTACCAAGTAACCCTGGGTGTCTCTAGCCAGGCAGCTTACTGAGCACAGAGCTAAATTCAAATGAATCCTTATTAATCTTGGGCTCTTCCTTTCCCTTCTTTCCTCACCATGTCTCTGGACAGTGCAGCTCATCTTAGTAACATCAGGAAATGGAAGAAGATAAAATGTTTGTACATGGTTGTTTCATTTCTGTGCTTGCTGTTAAGAAGTTGAACTTTAAAATAGTAGTGATGTAAGGTGCTTTGGCCTATGTTTGACTAAATCACAGAAGCTGGGTTCTGTCCCCTTTGTTCTCATCATTCACCTTACACTTCCCAAAACTTCAGGTTTTGAAGCCAAACAGATTTGGACCAAAACCTTGACCTGTGACTGGTTGGCTAACCTCTGAGTGTGCTCAAATTCCACATAATTAGTATGGGGATACAATTTACAAGATTGTTGAACTGCTTTGAGAAGTAAATAATCCTTGGTAATGTGTCTTAGCATAGACATTGGGCAACTGTATTTTCTCCTCCTTCCATGAGAGAATTATTGTTTTCCAAAGAAAGAAACAAGGGCCAAGCAAAGGTATTTTGTATTATCTTGACCCATTTTGAAATACTCATGTTGGTTATTTTACCATGTTTATAATTGGCTTCCTATAACCAGCTCCTAAGTAGCCAATGTTGGCTCCTCCTTCTGTGAATTTCTTGCCTTCTCCAAGGAGGCAAGCCTCCTGACTCCCACTCTCTGAGCCCGTGCCACTTAACTTTTCCTGTGCTTTTGTTTATATAATTTTACTGCCCAGAATGACCGACTTTTTTTTAAATCAATCAGCCAACTTTATTTATTTATTTGTTGTTTATTTATTTATTGAGGCAACCAATCAGTGTTTATCATATTGGTGTTTCTCTCTCTCTCCCTTCCTCTCTCTAAATCAATAAACAGCCCAACTGGTGTGGCTCAGTGGTTGAGCATAGACCTATGAATCAGGAGGTTGATTCCGGTTTGATCCTGGTTGGGGTACATGCCCAGGTTTGGGCTCATTCTACGGTAGGGGGCATGCAGGAGGGAGCAATAAATGATCCTCTCTCATCATTGATGATTCTATCTCTCTCTCCCTTCCATATACATACATACATATACATATATATATATATATATATATTTTTTTTTTTTAAAATCTATTGTTGAAAATATTACATTTGCCCCCCATTTTTCCCCATTGACCCCTTATAGCCCAGCCTCACCCCACACTTATTGACTTTTAAAGGTCCAGGTCAGGTTCCACCTCTTGCATAAATATCTCTTTGATGACTACAGCTAACAGCATAGTCTCCATTTCCCTCATTTCTATAGCAGAAAAGAGCAGGGCTGAACTTGCCTCTCATTCGGGTTCATTTGCCACAGTGCTGCTAGAGTTTGTTTGGTATAGGCTCCTCATTTTAGCCACAGAGAAGCCACTGTGTCCAGAAATCACTAGGCCCATCTTATACTTCCATGTCTTTGTCACTTTTATCTAGTTTATTAAAAAACTTGTTCAAGATTTTAATGACGGCTTCTCTGTGGGTGACCGTCTCACTCTCCTCAGCCTAGTTCTTCTCCGGTGTTCTCACTGTCCCATGACACTGTTCATATCGCGGCTATGGCACTTGCCTCATGACAACATGACATTTTATCTGACTGTACATCTGTCTCTTAGACTATAATGTAAGCCCTTCATGGGTAGGGGCTGTGTCTCATCCTTTTTTATACCGGGGGATTGGAACTTAGAATATGTCTCATAAGAGTAGAGTAAATGATTTGTTTGTCAGGATTATCTAATTGTGTTATGTACTCAACTCATCTCTCTGAAAGATCCTTAAATCCTAGACTTCCACAACTACTATAGTATCTAGCACATAGTAGGTGTTCAATAAACACTTGTTGATGTGCTATCAATTACTGCCATCTAGTGTTGGGTGTTCATAGAAGCTAATCAGTGATTACTTGTTAGCCTCCATTGGAGTGCACAAGACAGAAGACTCTGGAGGGGACTTTTTGCATTTGATTACATTACCCCTATGCCTTGGCCCACAAGAGCTAGCAGCGTGGAGGGGCCTGGCTTTTAGTTTCTCTGCAATCACATATTTGCTTTAACTTGTTGATGTAAAGAAAGAAGTCCTAGTTTGTGGTTCAATATGTTTTATTTAAGAAGTAGATAAAATAACATCTCTCTCTATATATAAAAGTTAAAGTGACCATCACAACCAAATGGAAGACCAAACAGGCTGTGTGGGCCAACTAGGCTGGCAGGGGGAGTTAGTGAGGGGTGAACAAATGACTGAGCAGCAGGCTGCGTGGGACAACCAGGCCTGCAGCTGGGGCAGTTGGGGTGACCAGGACAGCAAAGGGGGGCAGTGAAGGGGTGACCAGGCCAGCAGAGGGGGGGGCAGTTAGGGGTGACCAGGCGGGGGAGGGCACTTGGGGGTGACCAGGCCAGCATGGGGGACAGTAACGAGCTACCAGGCCAGCAGGGGGGGTAGTAAGGGGTAACCAGCCTGGCAGAGGGGCAGTTGGGGGTGACCAGGCCAATGGGGGGGCAGTTAGGGGCGATCAGGCAGGCAGGCAGATGTGCAGTTAGGAGCCAGCGGTCCCGGATCGTGAGAGGGATATCCAACTGCTGGTTTAGTCCCGATCCTGGGGACCAGCAGTCAGACATCCCCTGAGGGGTCCCGGATTGGAGAGGGTGCAGGCTGGGCTGAGGGGAAACCCCCCCCCCCACTTGCATGAATTTTCTGCACCGGGCCTCTAGTCTGAATATAAAAGGGTAAAGGCTACTTAGAAATTGCTAACTATTTACCATGTCTTTTTAAGGATTTCACATAATGTATGATTTTCCAAAAGTAGTCAAAAGTTATTATCTAATTGAAAATCTATGAGAGAGAATAAAAAAATATCCTAAGATCTATAACGGGTTTTAGGAATACCTTTAGGCATTTTTTTTTTTAATTTGTATAGGGGCTTATCTCACAAACAAACTCACATTTCTTTGCAGTATCCAGCTTGCCCTGTGTAAAATCACCATGCCAATCAATGTGAAATGAGTGAGTGCATAATGTAGTTTAAATATTTCACTATAGTCCTACTACTGGAACCTATCCTAAAGCAGATTATCTTGAGCAAAAAATATCTATATTAAACCAAATGCCACTGTAGACTGCTTGTTCCAAAGCTATCAGTACTTCCAGTAGCCATGACCAGTAGCTATGACCTTCCTTTTATACATGCTTTACTGTACTAACTGATTTTTTTTTTTTTTTGCCTCCACATAGATTTAGAAAACTTGCTTATAAACATGAAATGTTTCATTATTACTGGTGTGTAAAAAACCCAAACTTAGTGGTTTGAAACAAGCATCCTTTAATTATGGTCAGAGGTTCTGTGGCCCAGGGATTTGGATGGGGCACAGTGGGAGTGGCTTGTCTCTGCTCCATGGTGCCTGGAACCTCAGCTGGGAGGACTCATGGGTTAGGGATGACTTGATGGTCAAGTACTGACTCATCTGGAGGCCTCTTCACTCGATGTCTCCATGGTGACTCAAAGAAAGACCAAAACTGGCAACCAGTGCGCCAATAACATGACCTCTCCATGTGGCTTGGCTTCACAGCATGGTAGCTTCAGGGTGGTCTGACTCATGTCGTGACTCAGGCTGAAAGCATAAGCATTCTGGCAAATGAGCAGCTCACATGACCTTTTATAACCCTGCCTCAGATGTCACACAGTGTTAACTCCACTGACCCTATTGATAGTGTATCAGAGCACTATTGGCGCTATTGAGGCAGACACAAGCCTCCAGATTCCAGGGATAGGGACTCCACCTCTCACTTGAGGAATACCAAAGAATTTTGAGACTGTTTTAAAACCATCAGATTCTCATTTACAGAAACACGTTAACACATCATGTTGGCCTTGGAAAGCCTCTGAACAGAAAAAAAATATCATTCATAACCAGAACACTGAAGACATAATTATCGAGTATCTGCTCTTTGTCCACTCATATATAAAAACCTGCCATGCGTGATCTCTAGTTACTAGGTGTACCGGTTAATAATGGTTGATTTTGTAATCAAAAAAGCATGATAATTTCAAGAGAAACATCAAAAGTGCTTTATTCAAAGTAATGTCCATTGCTAGCCACACATTTCCCCCATCTTTCAGGTAATTAGTGGATAATGTCCCAATAGAATTTTTCTTGTTCTGAGGCAGACCATTCAGAGACCCAATTTTCCACTTCTTTGTACGTTTTGAAGTGCTGCTCAGAAAATGTGTGTGCCATCGATCAGAACAAGGGGTAATCTGAAGGACAAAGGTCTGGTGAATACGGTGGGTGGGTTAATACTTCCCAGACAAGATCTTTTAACGTGTCTTTAACTGGTTTTGAAGTGTGTGATGGCGTGTCATCATGAAGCAAAATTACTTTGCTGTGTCTTCTGACACATTCTGGTCGTTTTACCACCAAAGCGTGGTTCAAATTGATTATTTGTTGTCAGTAGCAATCAGTATTAATGGTTTCAGAAGCTCATAATACACCACACCTTCCTGATCCCACCAAACACAGAGCATTGTCTTCTTTCCGAAGCAATTTGGCCTTGCAATTGATATTGATGGTTGACCTGGATCAACCCATGGTTTTGTGCGTTTGGGATTCTCAAAACAAATCCACTTTTCATAGCCAGTCACAATTCAATGCAAAAAAGACTTTCTTTTGTGCCGTTGAAGCAACATTTTACTGATGACTTTTCGGTTTTCCATTTGTCTTTCGTTCAGTTGATGTGGCACCCATTTTCCTTCCTTTAAGATCTTTCCCATTGCTTGTAAACAATCGGAAATTGTTTGCTGAGCAACGTTTAATCTTTCTGCAAGTTGTTTTTGAGTGTGACCCGCATCTTCATCCAATAATGCTTGTAATTGTTGGTCTTCAAACTTTTTCGGTTGACCTGGACCTTCTTTGTCTCTCACATCAAAATCATCACTTTTAAAGCATTTAAACCAGTGTTCACAAGTATCTTGAGATGGAGCATGTTCACCATAAGCTTCCTGAAGTATATGATAACTTTCAGCAGCACTTTTCTTCAAAATAAAGTAATGAATTAAAACTTCCATGCTCTTTTTTTGGCATGAAATTTGACATTTTTAAGCATAAAAAATATCTATGATGTTAATACCTTCAGCAAATTTGACATATGAAGTTTTGAACTTGCTGTCAATACAACAAAATAGCATACATATCAAATTGCATATATATCAACATATGTGTAACTCCATCTATTGAAAAAAACTGCATTATTAACTGGTACACCTAGTAACTAGAGTATTTTTAAAATTTTATTTTATTTTACTACAGTTGACACTCAATATTATTTTATATTTGTTTCAGGTATACAGCATAGTCATTAGACAATCATATACTTTACAAAGTGACCCCCCCCAATATTTCAAGTACCCACCTGGCATCAAACATATTAACTATAGTATTTTCAAATTAGACTCATAGAAAAACAATCAGTAGAGAAGATAGAGTATATTGGAAAGTAGGAGCCATTTAGTTTAACCTTCAACCCAATGCAGAATCCTGTCTATGCCACACTGACTGTGATCAACTAGATTATCCTCAAATACTTCCACCACAGGTAACTTACTAGTTTGTGAGAATAATTATTGTATTAGTTCACAACTCAAACACTATTTGTTTTTCATTATATTGATACTTATCTCTTTTAAGCTTTGGTCCTAATTTTGCCCATTATTGCAATGTAGAATAAATATAATACCCTACCACATGACTTTTTTTTAATGGTTGAAGAAAGATAACATATTTCTTGTGAGTTTTCTATAGGTTAATAATCTTCAGAGCTTCAAAGTTCCAGTCAAAAATCTGAATTTCAGGGCTGTTATGTTTCCAACTGCCTTTCTCTGGGTACTCTCTGGTTTTAAAATGTACTCCCAAACTAAACTTAACATTCCACATTTGAGCTGATTAGCGAACAATCAACTACTGCTGAAAATTAACTCCTTCGATCTAGACAATATATTTCAATTAATACAACCCAATGTTGCATTTAAATCAGTCATATCTTACAACTGGTTTAGCATTGCTCATGCTAGACAGTCTTGCCTAATGATTGACTGTGAGGCCTCAGAGCCATATAGGTTGTTTCAAATCTTGATTCTATCATTTCTACCTTAGACTAAACACTCTGTGCCTCAGTTTCCTCATCTGTAAAATGAGGATGCGAATAGTATTGCTTTGAGCATAAAAATAATGACACTGCATATAAAATATTTAGCACCATACTTGGAAAAATCTATAGGAAGTAAATATTACCTGTTTTACTCAACTAAATTAATTCACACAAATTGCTATTAGCTCAGCCTACTCTTCTCCCACAATAACTGAATTTATACAGTGTTTTGAACATGAAGTACACACCTTCAAATTATCTTTAAATATTCCATTGTGTTAGCTCGAAATTTGAATCTACTGATATATATTTTTTCTCATTCTGAGTTTTACTATCTTGGGCATTTTCCCTGTTTTGTGTAATCTGCTGAGTTGTTTGATGTGCCTCTCTGTCTTTATCAAAGCCACTGATAAAATATTGAATATGATGGAACATAGGCCAAAGAAGTAAGCCTCTGGAAATCCCTTTTCTCTTTCTTTCCTCCCTCCCCCACACTGCTCATCACCCTCTGAATGATACTTCTGGAATGTTTTGTCCAACCATCAATATCCTCACCAAATGGCTTAGACCTGCATTATTCTTTCCCAGTACTGAATATCCTGCACTCCAAATAGTCCTAGTACATTGCAGTCACTCAAAAAAGAATGAAGCCAACATTGTGATCAAATTGGTATGGAAATACAAAGGAGACAACTATTAGTTTGGTCTCCAGGAATCAGGAAAGACTTCTCAGAGGTGGTAATATCTGAGCTGGGCCTGAGAATCAGTAGCGCTATTATTAATGTTGACGGTGTTTATAAAGACAATAATAATATAGTAATTCCAGGCCCAAGGGAAAGCCCTGTGCTGTAGCTCTGAAGGAGTAACTGTTTGTTGTTTATATTTTAAAAACTTAGCCTTTGGTGATTAAAAGGTGTATGTGTGTGTGATTTTTCTCTGTAAAAAGAGGGTGGCAGGGAGAGGAGGATGTGAAAGAGAGGTTGGGGGATAAGGCTGGAAAAGTAGAACTCCATTCTTAAGGGCTTTGAAAAATTTTGTTAAAGAACTGGCTTTTGGCTAGTAAGCAGAAATGAACCAGAGAAGGTTTTCTAAAGTGTGGCTATGAAATAGATTTTTGCTTTAGAAAGTTAACTGCAAACAAGGATAGACAGGGGACTTAACTAGGCTAGAGGCAGATGGAAGAGATAATGGAATCAACTGATAAAAGAGAACTTTTGAGGTGTTAACGATAGGATGTGGGGGCTGATGGAAATGAGGGGGAAGTGGGCAGAGAAGGCTAACTGCAAGGCATCTAGCTTGATTAGAAGGGATGGATGAAAATGAGGATACCACTCAGCAAGGCAGAGAACAGTGCCGGGAAAGACAAGCTTTCCATCCTGTTCCCTTGTGAGTTTGTGACAGATAGAAAAGCAGTCAGGAGCTCAGAATGGGGAAGGTGTCCTCTATCATTGGATTTCATAGTTATGGCATGGAACCGAATGAGCCTTGTAAAGGCAGCATTCTGGAACCTGTACTGTTTACCTGGCTTGCTCATTCTTGGCAGCGGAATCTTAACTGCAGGAATTAGGAGATGTCAACCTTATCCAGATGTCTTCACCTATAAAAATACCTATAGATGGTCTTTCTTCAGGACTTTAAAGAGATAATTGGAGAATGACTTGAAAAATAACACAGACAACACTAGGAAATTAGCATTAAATATAGTTAAGTCCAACCCAATCATGGGAAATCTCTAAAAATAATAAACAGTGGCACTCAGCTACACCCAAGTCTAGATTTTTTTTCATTATTAAAATGGTGAAAATCTTCAGTCAGATGTGGTCAAGTTGATTTTCATTTTCCTCCTAGTTCAGGGTCCTAGTCTATATTCCATGCTATTTTTGTCCCATTCCAGAAAGTGCTGCCCATAATTCTGTGTGTAATTGCTCAAATTTCAGTTTTAGAACACAGCCATTATTATGGTATTCAGAGGTCCTTTATTTTATGCTTTATACTAGGCATATGCTCTCAGCTATGAACCCTGGAATTACTTCTTTTCCCATCTGATTGGTCTGCTCCCCTGCCTTCAGTTTGACTACTTTCTTTTGCCCTTGGGTGCTGCTTTGTATTCAGTTCCAAAGGGGAGGAAGAAAGACAGAAAAGTTGAGAAATACTGAGTAGAGAATTAAGAAAGTATTTCCTCTTTTTTTCCACAGGCAGATTAACTTCCCAAATGTGTCCACATTGGAAAGAGATACCCCCAGTGGCCTGATATTTGCACACTATAAAGCCTCCAGCAGAATTGTATGAAAATGTTTCACTATATTTTGTACTTCTGGGGAACTTCTTGTTGGCTCCCCTTGGACTGTAGTAGTTAAAACCATGAATGTATATGAGATATCCTGGTGAGGTGAATGAAGAGCCAGCGGAGAGAGACTTGACAGAATTCTGGTAAATAGCAAACGCTTTATCAGGCAAAATATCTATTTCTTTAGGGGTTGTATCTGGGGATTTTTCTTGATCCTTCATTTGAGAGATATTCTTTGTCTTCTCATTTTTGTTTGACTCTCTATGTTTGTTTATGTGAAGTCGACAAAACAGTTTTGGAAAAGAGGCCTGATGTAGAAGTGGGCTTTGTGTAGATTGTGTGTGCTGAGTGGTTTGGGCAGGTAGGAGCCAAGCACCTGCTGGCGAGAAGGTGCCTGAGGCGTCTGGGGCACTGGCCTACTGGCCCACCCAGCTGTAGTGACTATAGGTGGGAGGCCAGGTGTCTGTCATAACGCCCTGTTGATCCTGCCTGCTCCCTTTGTCCAGGGCTGAGAAGGGCTTGGGCGATGTGTCTGGGGACCCATCACAGAGACCTTGCAGGCAGGCAGGCGCATAAGCCATTGGCGCACACCAGCTCCTCTGACCCTGGAGAATTCCCACAGATCCCAGGGAATCCTCGTGGCTCTCCAGTCTTCTCCATGTAGTCTCTCTCTCATTTGTTGCATAGAAAGTGGTCCTGTTATAGAGCTGCCCTGCGCTTCCCTATGTGCAAGCTGGTTGGGCAGCAGTGGATCCGCGCATGTGCTCCAGGCGCCTGGCGCACTGCCTGACGGGAGGAGCATGCTCCGCAGGGTGGCCCTCCCCCCCCCCCCCCCCCCCCCGGGTGTGCTGACGCTTTGCCGTTCCCGCTTGTTCTCCCAAAAGCTCCAAGCAATGTCCTGTGTAGCTGTGAAGGCCCTTGCAGGTAGGCCAGAACTGCCCCCAACCCCACCTCCCCTCCCCCCATAGAGCCCAGCAGGCCTAGCACAGTGGGGGATGTGACAACGTCGCTCACAGGCTCCTAGGCCTGGAGCATGCCCACAGATCCCAGAGGGCCCCCTCGGTTCCCTCTCTTTTCTGTTCCGTCTCTTTCTCTTGTTTGTCAGAAGTTGTTCACTCAGCGCTCAGCTGTTTTGCAGAAGTAATCATTACCTACATCAGCGTGTGTTTGAGTTTGCTCATGTGTGCAGCGTCCTCCCTGGCCTCTGCTGTCTTAGAGCTCCAGGGTGATGTTTTCAAAGGGTGAGAACGTTTCACAATCCTCTGTAAAATACTGAAGAGCTTCCCCACTTTCTCTTGGGAAGAAGACAGAGTTTATAACATTATCTACAAGGCTCCATTTGGTGTAGCCATTGCTGAGATTCAAACTCGCCCCAAGCTCTCATCCTTTTTAGCACAGCCCCCCTTTGGACACTGCGTGCCCCATCTTGTCCTCTCACTGCAAGGCCTTTGCACCTGCTAATCTCTTACCCTCTGTTTTTTCACCCACATAACGCATTCATTAGCATTCATTATCAGATTGCTGCTCAGTCTTCACTTTTTATGGACATGCTTCTGAAATTGGCAACCAAGTCACCTCCTTTTATACACTCTCAAGGCACTGTGCCCTAACACTTCTCTTCTTCATAACATTTATTTTTGGAATTCCTGATTAAGGGCAGTCTCCACCACAAGACTACAGGCTCCACAGGTCTGGGACCATAGTTGTTTTCACCATTGTGTCCCCAGCTGTCAGAACAGCTCTTGGCACATCGGAGACATTCAGTAACTATTTGTGGATTGAACAGCTATAATAAGTCCTCTAGGACTATTGTTCTTTTTTGGATGACATGTATGAAATTAAAGCAAATCTCCTAAACCTGCTGAGGCACTATTGCCAGTGTGTGTTGGGGCTTTGTGTGTACCTGTGAGCAACAGCACTTGTGTTGGGCTTCTACCTGTCCACAGGCAGTTGATGATAAAGAGAGCTAACTATAAGCCAAAATTTAAAGCTTTTTGTGCCTTTTCTGTGTCCTTTAACTGCCTCTGTTTCTGTCCCCCTTTTGCTCCCTGCTCTCAAACTCTTTTCCTTCTTTTAAATCAGGAAAATACCTGACACCAGATATTTACACTTATTTTCATCATGAGTCTCCACCTTCTGTGCCATCTTCTCACCTAGGAACTGATCCTTGACTAAGGTCTTCTCATTTTTAGTATCTGTCTTCTTCAATTAGAACAGATATGGGTCTGAGAGTCATCATTTCACATTTCCTTGCCTCCATTTTTCTAAGCTTTGTTCTAATAGGGAACGGGAATCTTGCTGGTGTAGAGCTGCTGGAAACACATCCTCAGGGCATGTGGAGGGTGAGAAGACGTAGTCCTGCTTTTACTGACTTCACCTAGCATTCAGCCTAGCAAAGCTGTTGGGAAAGGTTTGTGCAGGGTTTATTTTCTGCACAAGAACACTTGGACAAGTAGGTGGGAGGTGACTGAAATCTAGTGCGTGGCCTGCTTGCCATGCCTCCACGCAAAGAAGGGGTGTCCTTTTCTAATTTGTACAAAATCACCCTGAGAGACAGAAGCAAAGCTGTCGACTCTGTCCTATTCTCCCTTGGGGCTTCCAGTAATGCCCTCAGCTAGCCCTATCCTCTCTGCCTTTCTCAAGCTACTCTTGATTGTTTCCCTCCGCTTCTGTCCTCCTCGCATAACTCAAATTCATATTTGTATTTTCTACTAATTTTAACATTTATTTATATTTCCATAAATGTGCCTTTAATTTTTTAAAGTTATACATATACAAGTTGAAAAGTCAAATGGTTCTACAAGGCTTCTTATGAGAAATAGCAGACCTTTTCTTGTTACACTTTACCATTTTCTTCTCCTCATTCAAACATATGTACCACATATGTACTGAGCATCTTTCATGTGCCACAGACTTCTCTAGGGATACATTAGTGCATAAAATAGACAAAGATTCCTGCCTTCATGGGACTTCTATTTGAGTAGGGAGGCACAGACAAAAAACAATACATATAATAAACAAGTAATGTATGTGCAGCTGTTGTAGGAACTGTGGTGAAAAACATGTCAAAGGGAGGGAAATCAGAGCATAGGGAGGAAGTTTAGACAGAATTATAAGACAAGCTTCACTTAAAAAGACCTGAGAGAGTGAAAGTTTATCTGTGCAGATATCTGGGGTAAAGTGTGCTGCAGGCAGGTCAGACAGCCCAGAACAAGGAAGCAAGCAACAATGCCTACTATATAGAAGGTAACCTTAGCAGCCACTGTGCCTGGAACAGAATCAGCAAAAGGTAGAGGAAGAGATGAGAACAGATAGGTAAGGAAGGAGGAAATTGTGTAGAGCTTTCAAATAAGGACAACTTATAACTCTTAGATAGGCTTTTTATTATTTAGCATATAATTAAAATGGTATTAATTTTAAAGTTTTAAGTGATTATTTCCTTCTCATTTTAGATGACAAGGTTTAACTTTTTCTACCTACCCATGCCCACCATCAACATAAATTTCACCCCCTCCTCTTTTCCCAATCCTATCTAATAAAAGAGTAATATGCAAATTGACCATACCTCCACTACACCCACAAGCCATGCCCACCAGCTAATCAGGAGCGAGCAAGCAAATTAACCCAACCAAGATGGCAGTGGCCATGGAGCTGGAGAGAGCAGGAGGCTTGGGTTGCCCCTGCAATGGAGGACGCCAAGCTTTCCACCTGCCCTGGCTGGCCCAGTCCTCCACTCAATGCTACAAAGTTCCAAGTATAGAAGATAAATAAAACCCAACAGAAATGGAGGCAGCCACGGAGCTGGAGAGAGCAGGAGGCTAGGGTTGCCCGTGGTGATGGAGGAAGCCAAGCATCTTCAGCCCTGGCCTGCTTTGGCCTCCGGTTAAGGCTACAAAGTTTCAATTATAGAAGATAGATAAATCCCAACAGAAATGGCTGCCACCATGGAGCAAGCAGAAGGCTTGGCTCCGCTCCAGGCTACAAACTTTCGATTGTAGAAGATAAATAAATCGCAGATCCCAGGGCCTCTGCTTGGGTCGCCGGGGGCGTGGTTGGCCTGCAAACCACAGGTCCCTCGCCCAGGCTGCCCCATGCCCCAAGGGAACCCCCACCCTGATCCGGGACACCCTTCAGGGCAAACCAGCTGGCCCCCACCCGTGCACCAGGTCTCTATCCTATCCAATTCTATCTAATCAAATTGACCATCACTGCAACACACAAGATGGCTGCCCCCATGTGGACACAAGATGGCCACCACAAGATGGCCAGCAGGGGGGAGGGCAGTTGGGAGGGACCAGGCTTGGAAGGGAGGGCAGTTGGGCGTGATCAAGCCTACAGGGGAGGGCAGTTAGGGGTGTCCAGGCCAGCAGAGGAGGGAAGTTGGGGGCAACTGGGCCTATAGGGAAGGGCAGTTGGGGGGGCACCCAGGCCTGCAGGGGAGAGCAGTTGGGGGGAACCAAGCCTGCAGGGGAGGGCAGTTGGGGGGACCAGGCCTGCAGGGGAGGGCAGTTAGGGGTAATCAGGCTGGCAGAAGAGCAGTTAGGTATCAATCAGGCTGGCAGGGGGTGATCAGGCTGGCAGGCAGAAGTGTTTAGGTGTAATCAGGAAGGTAGGCAGGTGAGCAGTTGGGAGCCAGCAGTCTTGGATTGTGAGAGGGATGTCCGACTGCCCGTTTAGGCCCGATCCCACAGTGGGCAGTCAGACATCCCTCGAGGGGTCCCAGATTGGAGAGGGTGCAGGCTGGGCTGAGGGACACATCCCCTGTGCACGAATTTCGTGCACTGGGCCTCTAGTATAGTTATAATTTTATTTAGATCTATATCAATGATTCCATTATTATAATCATGTAATTGCTATTCACAGTTGATTTGTATAGTATACTTTTTCTTTATCATTTGATTTTTATGGAGGTTTTATTACCTCAGAGGTTCTCAATGTGTGGTGCCTAGACCTTGAAGGTCACCAAGTTCCTTTCAGGAGGTCCACAAAGTCAAAACTGGGATGATATTTACACATTAAAGCAACAGGGTCAAAACTTATGGTGAATTTTAGTGCAAAGTAGGTTGCTCAGTTGGTTAGAGTGCCATCCCGATACACCAAGGTTGCGGGTTTGGTCCCCGGTTAGGGCACATATAAGAATCAACCAATGGATGCATAAATAAGTGGAACAACAAATCAATGTCTCTCACTCTCAAGTCAATAAATTCAAAAAAGTTTTTTTTAATTAAAGGAAAAAAAAGCAGAGCCACCAAAATTTACTAAAAGTCATTGTGTTGTTCCTCACTGCAAGGCATTCTCAGTAAAAACGCACAACAGAAACAAAAAGCAAAACAGCACAAGGGCAGTTTCATATAATGGCATTAATGAATCAGTAACAATTGCAGATTGTTTTAAATCTCAGCTTGTGAGTACGCATCCTTTAGTATTGTGTATGCTGAATCAGTATACATAAAGTACTTCTGCCTGCTGAAGTACTGTAGTTGTCTCCAGAAAACCCACTTTGCAGCTGAGTTCCCAACTGAAGGAGCTACTTGTTTTGTGGAGCAACATCTTTACTTGGAAGCACACAGTAGAAATAAGCACTCCTTGAGTATTTGGGAGACATTTTCTTGAAACTGAACAAAGTGAACCTGCCACTTTCAGAAAACCAACTGACAATATTTGATATTGTCAGTGATAAAATGTGAGTTTCTAATGAAAATTCAAATTTTGAAAGACTTGACTCTGCCACCATGAGCTTTATAGTGTCCCAACACTTCTGATGAGATCGGTGGTATATAAATGAATGTGATTCTTTGCTATTTTACAAAGGAAATGTTTTAACATTTGGAAGATTTGAAGAACTCAACCAATATTTTCCAAATAATCCAAGTATGATAGTAAAAAATTGTGCAGTGTAGGTCCATTAAAGTACAAGATAGAACAATGGATTTTAATGTAAGAGAATATGAAGTTTATTGATATGGTTTCAGATTTGACATTGCAACTAACTTTTAAGATACTCTTAATGCTGAGTTTTAGTATAGTATCAAAAAGGGATATATAGAGTTATCTATAATGATTATTAAAAGACTTCTCCCTTTTCCATTAACATATGTGTAGAATCTGATTTTCTTCATATACTTCAACCAAAACATTGAAGGCAGAAGCAAATATGAGAATCAAGCTCTCTTCTATTCAGCCAGGCATTCAAGAGATCTGCAAAAAATGTAGAACAATTATATTTTTTCTCACTAAATCTTACTGGTTTTGGAAAATGGATTATTTTTTTCCTAAAATATGTTATTTATGTTAACAGGTTAGGTTTATTATTGTTATTTTAAGCAAAATAAATATGAAAATACGATTTAAAAGTTAGTATTTTAAATTTCTAGTATGCAGATTTCAAGTATTTTAATAAAGAAAAGATTTTGGGGGTAATCAGTGACTTTTAAGAATGTATAGATGTTTTGAGCACAAGAAAAATTGGAGAAACACTATTGTGCAGAACACCTGGGGAAGACCGGCCCATGTTCACTGTCCTGTAGCACTCTCTCTCCCTCCACACCCTGAGAACTGTGCCGAACACATCTGCTCTCTTTTGATGATGCACAGAGAGGAAGGTGTACTTTAAGATCCTTTAGGCATAGGAGGAACTTTATCATTATTAAAAAAAACCACCTGAAAACGATTTGTGGATATGGACTTGTGAATAATGACACAAGTCCACATCCCTCTTGGCAACCAAAGCCACAGGTGACCTATATGGCTTCATAGACATCAAACACCCAAAACATAGGCATGTGTTGGCTATGCAGCAAAAGCAAAGCAGGAGTTTGAACCCATTTGCCAGAAACATTTTTTTAAAATTATCCTTTAATGTTTTCTTAAATATCTCCCCTTCGGAAATACATAATTCAGAAACAATTTTATCAGCTTGTTTTCCTTGTTGTGTTTTTTCAAAACTTGAATGATGATAAGGGAGGGGTATGTGCTATGGACAGTTTTGCTCTACAGGAAGTTTTGAAACTAGCATTTTGAGCTTTAAGTAAAATGGTTATGTTGTTTTGGTAATATATGTGGGGCTACATGATCATAACATTGTGCTGAAACCATCTCTAGCAAGCTCTAACTTCTATTAATTTTGAGTGTAGAGCACAGTGATTATACATTTATATAAATTATGAAGTGAGCACCCCATTAACTCTAATACCCACATAACACCATACATTGTTATTACACTGTTATTGACTATATTCCCTCTGCTGGATTTATATCCCATGACTTTTGTAATTAGAAATTTGTACTTCTTAATCCCTTCACCTTTTCACTCAGCCCCCTGACCCTTCTCCTATCTGAAAACCATCAGTTTGTTCTCTGAGTTTTGTTTATTTATATATTTTGTTTTCTACATTCCACATATTAGTAAAATCATATGGTATTTGTCTTTCTCTGTCTAACTTATTTCACTTAGCATAATACCCTTTAGGCTCATCCATATTATCCCAATGTTAAGATTTCATTCTTTATTATGGCTGGGTAATAATTCCATTATATATACTAGTATGAACCATCTTTTCTTTATCTGATCATCTATTGATGGACACTTAATTTGCTGCTACATCTTGGCTATTATAAATAATGCTGCAGTGAACACAGAGGTACATATACCTTTTCAAATTAGTGTTTTGGATATCTTTAAAATATCCAGAAGTGGGATATCTGGGTCATATCATAGTTCTTTTGATGATAACCATTCTTACTATCTGATGTGAGGTGATATATCAATGTGACTTTGATTAGCATTTCTCATGTTTAATGAAATTGAGTATCTTTATGTCCCCTTTAGAGAAATGTCTATTCAGGTCCTCTGTCCATATTTAATCAGAATGTTTCTTATGGTGTTAAATTGTATGAAATCAATATATATATGTTGGCTATTAACCCATTTTTGGATGTATCATTAGCCAATGTCTTCTTCCATTTAGTGGGTTGTTTTTTCATTTTGTTGATGATTTCCTTTGTGCAAAAACTTTTTAATTTGATACAGTCTAATTTGTTAAATTTTTTGTTGTTGTTTCCTTGCCAGAGGAGAAGATATATCGCCCCCCCCCCCAAAAGTGTCAAAAACATTACTGCTTATGTTTTGTTCTAGGATTTCATGGTTTAGGGCAGTGGTCGCCAACTGGTGGTCTGCGGACCACTGGTGGTCTGTGAGGTCTGAAAGGTTGGCGACCGCTGGTTTAGAGTCTTACTTTTAAGTCTTTGATTAATTTTGAGTTTATTCTTATATATAGTGTAAGAAGGTGGTCTAGTTTCTTTTTTTATATGTATTTATCCAATTTTTTCATCATCATTTATTAAATAGACTGTCGTTACTCCATTGTATACTCTTATTTCCTTTGTAATACATTAATTGACCATAAAGGGCAACTATTCTTTTCCATTGATCTATGTATCTATTTTTATGTCAGTCCCTTGCAGTTTTGATTACTAGAACTGTGTATTATAGTTTGATATCCAGTAGAGTGATAGCTCCAACTTTGTAGGTTTTTCTCATGATTGCTGTGGCTGTTCATGGTCTTTAGTGGTTCCATAAAAAATTTAGGATTATTTGTTCTAGTTCTGTGAAAATGCCATCTGTATTTTGATAGAGATTGCATTGAATCTATAGATTGCTTTGGATATATGGACATTTTAATAATCTTAATTCTGCCTATCCATAAGCATGGTATATGCTTCTGTTTATTTGTATCTTCTTTAATTTCTTTCTTCAATGTTTTATAATTTCTTAAGTATAGATCTTGACTTAAGTATACCTCCTTGGCTAAATTTATTCCTATGTATTTTATTTTATTTTATTTTTGATGCATTATGAATGGGTTTGTTTTCTTAATTTCTATCTCTGATAGTTTGTTTTGTGGTATAAAAATGCACTCAATTTCTGAATATTAATTTTGTATCTTGCTACTGTACTGAATTCGTGTATCAGTTTTAATAATTTTTGGTGGAATATTTAGGGTTCTCTCTGTATAGAATCATGTCATCTTCAAATAATGACAGATTTACTTCTTTCCAATTTGGATGCCTATTATTTCTATTTTTTTGTTTAATTCCAATACTGTGTTGACTAAAAGTAGTGAGAGTGGACTTCCTTGTCTTGTTCCTGTTTTTATGGAGAACCCTTTTAGCTATTCAACATTGAGTGTGATGTTAGAAATGGGTTTTATTATTTGAGATACGTTCCCTCTATTCCCATTTTGATGAGTGTTTTTATCATAAACGGATGCTGGATTTTGTTAAATGCCTTTTCTGCATCTGTTGATATGCTCATATGATTTTTATCCTCCATTTATGTGGTATATCATAGTAATTGATTTGCAGATATTGAACCAACTTTGCTCTCCTGGAATAAATTCCATTTGGTCATAGTATATGATATTTTTACTTTATTTCTGAATTAAGTTTGCTAATATGTTATTGAGAATATTTGCACCTATGCTCATTAGGAATATTGGCCTATAATTTTATTTTTTTCTAATGCTGTGTGATTTTGGAATCAGGGAAATACTGGCCTCATAAAATAAGCTTGGGAGCCTTTCCTCCTCTTGAATTTTTTTGAATAGTTTGAGAAGGATAACTGTTAATTCTTTTAATATTTGGTAACATTCAACTGTGAAGCCGTCCAGTCTGGTAGTCCTCTGATGCGAATAATGTGCTTCACATTGACTCAAAGGTCCCTTAAACTATCCTCAGGTGATCAGGGAAACTGAGCCACTGGGCCCCACAGGACACCTACTACATAAGACCACTCTGTCAAGACTAAAAGATATAGCAGATATAACTAATACATAGAAACAAACACAGGGAGGCAGCCAAAATGAGACCAAAAAAAAAAAAATGTCTCAAATTAAAGAACAGGTCAAAGCTCCAGAAAAACAAATAAAATGGAGGCAAGCATTCTACCAGATACAGAGCTCAAAACCATGGTTATAAGAATACTCAATGAATTTAGGGAAATAATAGATAAATTTAGTGAAAACTTATACAAAGAGAGAGGAAAAGCAAAAAGAACCTCTGTGACATAAAGAATATATTAGATGTAATCAACATCAGATTACACGAAGCAGAGGATTAAATCAGCAACTTGGGAGACAAGGTAGCAGAAAACACCCAAGCAGAACAGCAAAAAGAAAAAAGAATCAATGTCATCTTGTTGACCATTGGGCATGGGGAAATACTGTAACCATGAAATCTGAGTGGAGGCCACATCTTCCCCAAACAGCATAGGCAGGTAGGTAAATGGAAAACAGGTCTTATGACCTTTATTGCGAGAAAACACTCTGAATCATTTCTATCTTGTGAACTATCAAGATCCAAGTTTTGCCTTTTATTTCATTTCTCTGTATTTGGCATCTAGTAAAATATTTACATAAACCATTCAAACAATATTAACAGTTATGTTATGTTCACTAATCATAAATAGTTGGGCTATGTAGAGAAACCTAAAGAACAAGAATAACAAGTCTAATATAATTAGCAGACAGGTAAAGACAAAATAGATTCTGAATTCAATATCAATTTATAGGTTTGTTGGCCTTGTCAACATCTTGGGATAGCTGTCCACCTCTGATTTCAGCAGCTTCTCATCCTAGAAAAATTTTTGATGTCCGCAGATGGGTAGATATCTGCAGTTAGGTGCCTGATAAGGCCCCTTTCAATGAGATTGGCCAGTGTCTTTTATTTAATGTCTTTTCCAATAAACAGAATCTCCAGGTGGAAGTCAAATGATCTTTAAAATTTTTGTTTCCTTGGTACTGGCTGTGAAAAGAAGCAGTTACCAACTTGTCATTATCTTGAAGTGACTCTATCAAACCTTGGCAATAGTGTAAGATGTTTTCTTTACTGTCAGGTCATAAATTTCTTCATCTGAGTCCAGCTAAAATGTACTGTGATGCATGAAGGATTGCAAAAACTGAAAGGCAGTGAGAAGGGCATGGAATAAGAGGAACCAAGTGGCTATCTTTGGTTTCCCATAGCCCAAACTATTTGTTTAATTTACAACCATTGTTTACCCATACAATTTATCCTAGAAATTTCCATGACTTCTCTTATGATACTTTCCATGCAATTTCAATCTTTTGTGGTGTTCCAGGAGCCCTTCTGAAATACCCCACAGCTATTCCTATGTGCGACCTTTAAAATCTCAATGTCTAATGAAAACTAAGAAGTAATCAATCAGCATTATTTAGTTTGGACATTTTATAGTCTCTAGAAACATTTTTCTTAGACATAAAAGTCAATTATTAACATGGACTTATTTTTGTAAAACCCAGGTAAAATAAAGACATTTCTGTTTTATTTACACCAAAACTTTAAAATAGATTTTATTTTACTAAGTATTAATTTTAGATCATGTGAACTTGAAAAGCATTTGAGTTAGTTTCTATATTTCTAAGAAATTTAGAATACCTATTCCTTACAAGCACTTGTGTTTAATTTTAACAATATCATTCAAAATATTTTACATTTATATCATACATATATAAACATACACCCGCAGACACAAACGGAACAGTTGGATCCAAATTTTGTTTTGGAAGCATTTTACAATTTATATCTGCCTTGACAAGTTGAGTTCTAAACGACCTTTCTCCCTTTTTAAAATATGGATAACCATATTTAATACCTCAAAGAACTGGGTTGACAGTTAAATGACTTCATAGCTAGTTCCATTGTCTAAGTACTTTATCTCTCTTTGTAAAATCTTTTTACATAGTTTCATTTTTTAAATTCTGAGACATTCTCTAATTTGTTTCCATTCATTCTGCCTGATTTTATAGCCAGCTTTTTCTAGTTGTGCATGCAAACTTTAATTTTGAAGTATCAAAAGACCCTCATCTTGGTCATCTTAGTTATAAATGAGAGACTGACTCTGGGGTCCTTTTTGACTTGGGAGGCACAATTTCCCATATTAATTTTGAGATCTTTAGAGTCTGAACAAACTTATAGGGAAAACCAGCCTTTAAATTTATATATCTAGATGAGTCACTGTGGGACTACTTTACACCCTGGAGGAAATTTTTCCTCAGGCAACCACACAAAGGTTCTTAGTCACCTAAAGGTTCCAGAATCATGAGGCCAAAGGAAAAAAAAAGCCCAGGCCACTCTCTTAGTCCTCTTTCTTGGGGTGAATCCATTCCAGGATAATCCTGACTTTCTCCCCAGGGCTCTCACCAGTTATTCCCATATTGGCTGAGTTACTATGCTGGACACAAAATGGCACCATGTCTGCCACTATAGTTTCAGGGATTTGAAACGACTATCATTATATTGGCTATTCGAGTTGGGGAAACAAGTGTCCTTTCTCTTTTGGAGCTAAAGGGAGTTCAGTCTCATTTGACCAGCAAAGATTTTGTTCAGACTCTCAGTAAGCAATCTAATTTTAAAACCAAAATAAAATAGAAACCCATTTTTTCCCCCTTTCCCTGGATTATCTCAACCCTGATCTACCTTGAGGATTTTCTAAGAAGAGCTCAAATAAAGTCATGGCCTGATACTTAAAACAAGTTGTCCCAGGATTCCAATAGACACTCACCCATGTTCACCAGATATGAAGTGGGGAGTCGGTAAAACACAATGTGCTCTTGCTGTATTTTGCACTGGGTCTGCATCTGCATGGTAGTCCTGGGTGTGCTTCACAATTTTGCCAACCATGCCAATATGTGTTGATATAAGAAGCATTCAGCCCTCTAGAAAACTTATATAAGAATTTATTTGATCCAAACTGACTGCATATTGCAGGTAGCAAGATGCAAATACTCTAGAGAATAACAATTTTGCAATTTCTTTTATGCATTTGAAATTAAGGAGGGAAAAATACATGGACATGGGAGAAAGCAGGTGGGGATTGAATTACAGAATAGTTATTAACAAGGTTATGTATTCTCTTCTTGAGGGTGGTTACAGTTTATTTCAAAGGTGTGTTAACCTAGATGCACAGACACGATGGAGAGGGCAAAGATACGCCTTAAAAAATTAAATGCGGAGAGAAACCAAGATGGTGGCATAGGTAAGCACCTAAACTGCTGCTTCGCACAACAATTTCAAAACTACAACTAAAGGACAGAACGGACACCATCCAGAACCACAGGAAAGCTGGCTGAGTGGAAATTCTACAACTAGAAGGAAAGAGAAAAGCTCACGGAGAATTGGAGGAACGGCAAAGGGTTGAGGTATGGCAAAGGGTCTTTATGCACGCAGAGAGGAAGGGCAGCTGAGAGCCTGGCTGACTTTCTCTGGCGGGAGGGGGAAGGAAGCCTCCGACTGCACTGAACCCCAGTTCCGACTGCACTGAACCCCAGTTCCGGGCGAAACCCTGTGGACCCAGGCTCATCCAGGGGGAGTCTGGACTGTCAGGTAGAGAGAAAGGCACTTGGAGACTCGGACACCCGGGGGAGACCCAGGGGAGCCACGGTGGGCAGGGGCCTGGAGGCGCATGCGCCAGTGTGCACAAAGACTGTGGAGGTTGCCACAGGCTTTCCCTAGCAGAAGGAAGTCAGAAGCTCTTGACTGCACTGAACCCCAGTTCCAGGCGAGCCCCTGGGGACCCATGCTCTTATGTGGGGAATCTGGACTCTCGGGTGGAGGCTCAGGAGTCGGGGAAGGCAGAGGTCTGGAGGCACGTGTGCGAATGCACACAAAGACTGCAGAAGTTGCCACAGACTTTCCCTAGTGGAAGGGAGTTGGAAGCTCCTGACTGCACTGAGCCCCAGTTCTGACTGCACTGAACCCTAGTTCCAGGCGAGCTCCTGGGGAACCATGCTCTTGCGGGGGGGAAATCTGGTCTCTCGGGTGGAGGCTCGGGAGGCGGGGAAGGCAGAGGTCTGGAGGGGCGCGCGCGCGTGCCCAAGGGCAGGGCTGACAGGAAGCCAAGACTGTCTGCTCCGCCCTGAGACTCCACCCCATCTAAGCTGAGCACAGAGGCTTTTGCAATTTGGCAAGTCTAATCCTATAAGGCTGTCTCCAGCACCGAACTTCTCCCAGTGTAGACACAGCTGATCCTCACAGCCAATGGGCCTGGAGGTCAATTCCTCCCAGTGATATCAACAACAATCAAGACTTAACTACAACAAGGTTGTACACACAGTCCACAAAAGGGTGCACCAAGGGTGTCCACCTCAGTTTAACTGGGGAAGCCGACCCACTGGGCCATACAGGAAACCTAGCACACAAAGCTACCCTACCAACTCAGGGAAGCAGTGAAAATGCGGCGACAAAAAACAGATCACAAACGAAAGAATTGGAGGAAAACAAATGACTGGATATAGAAATCAAAACCATGGTTATAAGGCTTTTCAAGAATATCCTAGAAAAGGCCGATAAATATAACGAGACCCTTGAAGATATGAAAAAAGATCAACTAGAAATTAAACATACACTGACTGAAATAAAAAATATTATACAGGGACCCAACAACAGACTAGAGGAATGCAAGAATCAAGTCAAAGAATAGAAATACAAAGAAGCAAAAAACACTCAACCGAAAAAGCAAAAAGCAAAAAAAATCCAAAAACTTAAAGATAGTGTAAGAAGCCTTTGGGACAACTTCAAGCGTACCAACATCAGAATTATGGGGGTGCCAGAAGAAGAGAGAGAACAAGATACTGAAAACCTATTTGAAGAAATAATGACCAAAAACTTCCCCCACCTGTTGAAAGAAATAGACTTACAAGTCCAGGAAGCGCACAGAACCCCAAACAAAAGGAATCCAAAGAGCACCACACCAAGACACATCATAATTAAAATGCCAAGGGCAAAAGACAAAGAGAGAATATTAAAAGCAGCAAGAGAAAAACAGTTAATTACCTACAAGGGAGCACCCATACGATTGTCAGCTGATTTCTCAACAGAAACTATGCAGGCCAGAAAGGAGTGGCAAGAAATTTTCAAAGTGATGAAGAGCAAGAACCTACAACCAAGATTACCCAGCAAAGCTATCATTCAGAATTGAAGGTCAGATAAAGAGCTTCACAGATAAGAAAAAGCTAAAGGAGTTCGTCACCACCAAACCAGTATTATACGAAATGCTGAAAGGTATTCTTTAAGAAGAGGAAGAAGAAAAAAGAAAAGATAAAAATTATGAACAACAAATACATATCTATCAACAAGTGAACCTAATAAGTGAATTAAAAACCTGAGGAACAGAATAAACTGGTGAATATAATAGAATCAGGGGCATAGAAAGGGAGTGGACTGATAATTCTCAGGGGGAAAGGGGTGTGGGCGGTGCAGGAAGAGACTGGACAAAAATCGTACACCTATGGATGAGGACAGTGGGGGGGGAGGTAAGGGCAGAAGGTGGGGTGGGAACTGGGTGGAGGGGGGCTATGGGGGGAAAAGGAGAAACAATTGTAATAATCCGAATAAAGATTTATTAAAAAAAAATTAAATGCCTGGGGCATGACCACCCATTATGGCATGCCCAGGTAGGAATTAATGATCGGGTTATCCTATGAGGTTACTTTCCATAGAATCCCTTTTTGTCTGTCCACAGGTGAGATGGGGTTTCAGGGACTGGGTAGGGCAAGTGCTGCTAGCCAGGTTAATAGACACTCTGATCTGGCGCCCACTGGCTGAGTCAGGGGAGGGCTCAACAAAGGAACAGTAGTGCCTGAGAGCACTTTTGCTTTGGAGAGAGCTGCTCTTCCAGCCCTCATCGCGAAGCTAGACAATTTATAGTTCCTTCTCGTATGTCCCTGGTGCTTTTTGAGTTGCTGTCCCATCACTGGACCTTAGGGAAAGTATTTGTGAGTGAGTTTGTGCTTGGTCTATAGCAGCCCACTGTCTCACCCAGATGGAATCCCCACTGCTTTTCACATTATGGGGACTTTTTTCCCAGGCACTGGTGCTCTGGGCTGGGGATCCCAGTGTTGGACTGGTACCCCTTGTTCCTCAGGGGAACCTCAGCAACCCAGATATCCTTCCCAATTCTTAACTGCCACACACGGTGTGGGAGTAGCCCGTTTCAGATATCTGACCCTCTTACCAGTTTTGACCCATCTTCTTTATATCCTTAGTTATAAAACTTCTGTTCAGCTGGTTTTAAGGTACTTATCAAAGGTGGTTGTTCTTCAATTTACTTGTAATTTTGATGTGGTTGCGGGACAAGCAAAACGTTTCCCTACTCCACTATCTTGACTCAGAGTCTCCCAATGGGTGATGAATTTAGAGATTCTTGGCGGAACACTACCCACATGCCCATGTAGTTGTCTAATTATTGTAATTAGTCTTTCATTTGTTCACATAAGTCATTACTTTACACAAATAGATTTAGGGTCTCCATTGCCTAGAGTACAATATTCAAATTTCTCATTTAAACACTTGGGTTGCTCCACAATTGTAACCTGGCTCTTCTTTCTTCATTTTCTCTTCTTAATCCCCTCTGTCTTAATAACTTAAATAATTTAAATGCCTGTTTTCTATGTAGACTTAAAACATAATTTAGGGTAAAAATATATATTATTTGAAAGTTTTCTGAAGTATTCTGGGAAGATCTAGATTACAGGGAAAGTGTTATTATTTTTTAATAGAAGGAGAAATGTTGAGGCTATTTCAATAATTTTTATGTGGTGAGATAACATTTTTAAAGGTCATCACTAGCTCTCACTGTGGGACAGTAAGTACCTGAAGGGAATCTCTGCATTACTTTAACAGTTCAAGGGTCAATAGGCCTAACTACAAATGTACTTTCAAATAAAAATAGGCAATATTTTCTTTTTGTACAATGTTCTATTTTCCTAAGGAAGAAGAGATCCTTGAATTTCTTACAGAAATAATAGATCAAACTCTGAGGTCGACAAACCAGGAATGATTGCCACATAGTTTGCAAATGTTCTCATGTGTGGGGAGCACTTGGGGTTAGTCACTGCACTGGAGAAGTTCTTCTAGAATGTTCCCAAACTTGGAAGGCAAGGTAAGTGTCAGGAAAGGCATGAAGATTGCTGCTATGACCCTGCTGAACCTGAGATCTGCAGAGGAGGAGAAAGCAGGGCTCAACTCACCAGGAGATGACTTTAGATTTAAAAAAATTACTTAACTGAGTATTTATCATTTCATATTAGATAATTGATTTGAGAACCAGATCTACTTGGTATCAAAGGAAGGAAAAGCCTTTTATAGGTAAGGCAGAATAAATACATAACCATACCTTACAAGGTTTTGTGCTCCCTGTTACCAACCAATATTAGCAACCACAGCTTTCTTTCACTTGAAATTCTTTTCATTGACATCCCAAAGTATCCTTTTCATATTACTGATTACATCAGAAAATGAGTCTGCTAGCTGATAATCTATGTCCTAGTCAGAAAGAAAAATATTTCTTTATTCTCAGAAAAAGGAGTAAATCATTGTTGCCAGTGGGTATTTATACTGGGCTAGGTCAATCTTAACCTGTATTTCAATAGCCTCTTACTTTCCCTGGAGAAGGAAAGAATTTTGATATGACATCACCTATCAGTTTACGTACCAGGTTATGTTATCAGAGTAGTAGTGGACTATAAGCTGTTTCCTGTAATATGATGGCACCAGAGGCCCAATGCACAAAATGCATGCAAGGGGCTTGGCCCTCGCAGCCCCTCGCAGCCCCTTGCAGCCCCTCGCAGCCCCGGCTGGCCCTCGCAGACCCGGCTTCATCCAGAAGGTCGTCTGGACGGTCGTCCAGATGGTCGTTCTGTTCAGTCTAATTAGCATATTAGCTGTTTATTATATAGGATGCCATGATGGTCATAATGGAAGCACTCGTGGTTTCACTTTCATTAAAAACAAAAATTTACTATAAGAAAAAATATGCTGCAAACTTTCAAAGGCTTTGTCAAATAGTAAAATGAGATATGCACCATGAACTTCTTCCCTCAGGACAGAAGCATGAAACACTTTTGTGTCACTCAAACACCATAGGCTGGTAATGAGATGGCTTTTGATGGAGAACATGTATGTTACAGAAGCATCTGCCATGGGCCCTTTCACTGAAATACATTTCCCCAATATGATCATGATATATTTTCCTAATATGACTAATACCATGTTTATAAATTTTCTGGGTCAAAATCCTTCATCAGAATCATAGACTCTTGAAGTCATGGTAGAGCTCAAGACATCATCAGATTCAACACAGGTAGTAAAGTTACTATTAGTCCTACTTTGCTCTCCCACCTTCTATATGTCTAGAAAAGAATTATTTCTATGAACAAATGTCCACTTCTATTTTTCCTATTTTTATTCTTCTCTGCCACATGTTTTCTTATCCAACAAATTGTTTTCATCTCCTATGCATAGGTAATGAGAACAATTGTTCCTTTGGGTCACTGGAAGTAGAGTGGGTTTTTAAAATCATTAAATTTATTTGGGTAACATGGTTAATAACGTAAATTTTAGGTGTACTACTTTATAATGTGTCATCTGTATACTCTATTATGTGCTTACCACCCGAAGTTTAGTATCCTTTCATCACCATGTATTTGTCCTCCTTTACTCTCTTTGTCCCCCCTATTGCCCTTTCCCTCTGCTGACCACTCACTATTCTGTTGTCGGTATCTATAGTTTGATTTTTTGTTCACTTCTTACTTTTTGTTTTGTATCTCATGTATGAGCAAGGTCATGCAGTTCTTGTTCTTTTCTGTCAGACTTATTTCACTTCAAATAATATTCTCAAGATCCATCATGTTGTCACACATGGCAATATTTTATCTTTTTTATGGCTCAGTAATATTCTGTTGTATATATGGACCACATCTTTATCCAGTCATCTGCCAAATAACACTTAGTTGTTGTGGCTATTGTAAATTATGTTGTAATGAGTATAGAGGTACATATATCTTTATGAGTGTTTTTTTGTCATAATTAGTAAATAGTTGAGGCTAAATAAAAAACTGAAGGTAAAGTCTTAATCTTGATCAGTACTTTAGCAAAATATAAAAATGGACTTCAAGCAAATTAAAACCACATTAGTTTCTCTAGATACTCACAATATTTTTATGGTATCATAAAATCTGTTTCCCCATTGACTTTATACCATTTACTACAGAACCAAATTTCCCTAGACTCATAGGTGAAAATCTATATTGGAAAATAAATTAAGAAGCTGTGTTCATTGTTTATAGCAAGAACTGGCACACAGCTGGATAACCACTGGAAATTAGTCTTTACAAAGAATTCTATCGCTGAATATCCCCGTCAGTATCTCAGCATCTCATCTGCAGCTCCGTCATCTCTCTACTTTTCTTCCTTTTTCAATGTCTGCCATGCCTTGCCATTCACTACACAAAGCTTCCTGGTCTTCCTTTATGCACTGTGTTTTCACCAACAACTAGATGCTTTGTAGTCCCCATGAGCGATATATGCTTTTGGCTAGCAAAGAAGCACAAATTTGTTTGTGTGTGTGCCCAAATTGCTTTCTACATATGCCTTTTATGTTTCTCTCAATTTAGCTGTCAATGCTCATTCTCATACTCTCCCCCTCTTCCTCCTCTTTGTTTTCTCTCCCTCTTCTTAGCCACCAGCCTTTAAAAATAATGATCATGTTTTTAATCCATACGTTGCACTGATGACCTTGCAGGGTGGTAAATCGATATTCATTCTGTAATTTATATTTTTGGAGGATTCTTTTCCATTTGACTTTTTATAAAATTTTTAACAGCAGAAAAACTTTTGATATATAGAAATTTGAAATTCCTGGGCTTGTTTATGTCTAATTGGAAACAGGAGAAAGGGAGTAATTTCTACGTAACCATTATTTCTGCATATGTGACTGTGAGCAAGAAGTAGAAAGGTTTGTTCCATCTCCTTACTTTCAGTATAGCAACTATTTCTGGGGCAGTCCTTGCTTGATCCAGGGAGTATAAGACCATATACAAATTTGCAGGAATATGATGTACAACCAGAAAGATGCCTATGAATGCCTACTAGCTCTTCTTGGATGCATAAGGGAAGCAAGATTATTTCTTTTAATGAAAATTTTCAGAGATTTTTCTTTTTGAGTGTCAGATGAATTCTGAAAAAAAAAAGTCTAGCATGCTAGAAACTATAATATTGGAAGTTAATGATACTAATTAAAATAGGGTCAGGAAGGTCTCTGCACAGCTGTGGTGAAGTGAAGCATTTGAAATTGTGGACAAGGGCTAGCATCCTGCTCTATAAACACATGGTTGTCATAATGTCGGTGTCAACAGAAAGATGTGCAGCCTCAGCTCTGAGACGTCCCAGAAGACATATCGGGTAAACACTCAGGCAAAGGGTCTCTGCTTGGGTTCCTGAGAAATCTGTATGCAATATGGTTACTAGCAATTTCTTGGCTACTCCCCAATAGCATTTATAGAAATACCTTTTAAAAATATACAAAACAATTTCTAGGTTATGATGCTCTTTTATTATCCTCATAAAAATGATAAAAAAATAAAAGACCACAACCCTTCTTACAACTAAAGTATTTTTAAGAGCCTAATAAAGTGGTTTTTGGTCATATAAATGGTCTGATGGTGATCAATCAAAGAAACTATGCTGATGCCAAATGCCTGCTTTTCAGGAGGTCACAGATTATATTCTGTGAAGTGCTCTAATTCTCTGCCAAACTTGGCAAGGATACAGTTATTTTGGCTTCTTCTGTGCTTTTCTGTAGCAAGAGAAAAGCACTTGGCCCACATGAGGGTTGTGCTCTATCCCAAGTATGGTTCCAACTAAGCCAACCAGCCCCAGTACAGCTTCATATGCATCCCTGTGTTTCCTTCAACATCCTAGTAGCTTAGCAAACACACTTCCCATGCAAATAAAGACAACACCTGTTGACAAAATTGGAAGGCCATGATTAGAGAACTTCAATTCAACATATGATGTGTGGCATTGCTTTATATTCACATCTCTCCATGAAGAAAAAATATCACTGTTTGTTGAATGACCCAATGTGAAATTATGCAAATAAGTGCTTTATCCAAAATCTCCTATCAAATGGGCCATTTGACATGGCTTATCTATCTGGAAATTGGGTCTAAATAATTCTGGGCATGAAAAGGAAATAGTTTCCTAAAAGCTGGCTATTCTCCAAGATCCTAAAATCAGAATAAAAAAGAGTCCTCAGCACAATGGTCTGATTTATTTGCTCAGAATGATCTATAGACACATCCCTTCTTTTAGGAAAGTGCGGCAGCTGAGTCTGTCTGCTGAGGTGGTCAGGTGGCTGGACTCTGAGGGAGGGGGAGGTCATGCCATGAATTTGCTCCATTCTTTATTCTGCTTTTCAGATCTTGGGGTCATTGGGAAGGTTAGGTAGTAAGAGAAGGGCCTTCCAGTTGCTTCCAGTGCTTGATTCCCTCTGCTTCCATGAAAGGGAAGATCAGCAAGTAGCAGCCACATGAAACCCCAGAGCCATCCCCATTCACCACATCCTAAGGATCAGACATGAGAAGCACTGGGTGTGTACATCACAGTACTTACTAAAGGCATCAGATGATCAGAGCTCATATAGAAATATATCTAAGGCCATATTTAGTTTGGTTACCAACTCAAATGACAACAATGCATTAAAATCAGTATAAAGTATAAATAAAACTTTATCTGTAAATATACTTGGCAAACTTGATATAATTGTTATTAATCTTGGCCAAGCCAATGCTGAAGAAATTTATTGACAGTTATTTTTTTAAGATCGATGTGCTACTTCTTCCAAAATTAGAACGATTACTTGCTAGACATTTTGTCCAAAGTGCACAGCAGTTTCCTACATGAAAAAAAATTACAAGTCTGGTCTTCTCAGGGCAATATTTAACTGAATGGTAGTGAGCACTGAAGACACAACTAATCTTCCTTTGATTATTGTTGTGTTCTTTCTCACTTTGGGGATTCTGTGAGGAAAAAAAAGTAAGACTACAATGTTTTTCTTACCTTTACGATTCCCTAGCGAATGATGCTACTTATTGTCTATGTCTTACTTTTCCCTTGAGGGTCACAGTTTGTGGCAATGATCCCTCCAAGAGACACATGAAGCTGTATCCTAGCTCCTCCTTACCTTACCGACTTGGCACCACTTCTTAATGAATCGGATATGTTTCCCTCCCTCCTCCCCAACATATAGAGCAGAAATAAAAGCAATCTCCCCTATCATCCCCCAAAAAATGACTTTATAATCATAAAGTCATATGGCCATAAGGGATATTTCATTCTTTGACATGATCATTATCTGTAAGCATGACTTTAAATGCATAATTTCAGAGCCCTAATTACAATTTTTACTAAATATCTAATTGATTAATTAATACTAATGTCACCAGTTTATCCTAGAAGGTTCACTGGAAAATTAAATAACTTAAAAGTTAGGTGTTCTGTGAATGTTGAATTTAAAAAGAATACTTAAATGAAAGCAACATTAACCTGATGGTAATATTCTCTAAGCAAAAGTTATCATTTTGATGTTCTATGATGTAGAACTTTGGGGTCACAGTCTCTCACGTTCCCCCATGTTGACCAAAACCCAAGTTTATGTTCTGAGGGAAGTTCTTGGTGGTTTTTCTCAGCACTCTTCTGTGGGAGGGCTTGTGGTCTTCTGGATACTTGTGTTTCTCTGCTGGATTCTGCAGATCTGCCCTTAATCATCTCAAATACTCTCTAGTGAGTTTAACCTTTAACTTTTTGCTGCCCCAAACTCTTTAGTTTTCAGCAGAATAATTGGGAACTTAGACTGTGGGACAAAGCTGTGAGGCTAAATCCTGTGCCATTTACTGCTTTGTGTGATATCAAAGTTACGGACTTCAGCTTACTAGTATTTGTAATATGAAAATAATAATAGAACTTGCCTTATAGGTTTATTTTGAGGATTAAATGAATATACATAACGTTTCATAAGCACTCAGAAACACCTTAAAATTATTGCCAAAACATCTGTTTTGAAAAATCATATGCATGGATGATTTCTTGAAGTAGAATGGATGTTCTCTCTCTCTTTTTGTCATCCATATCATGGGAAAGCTTTATAGTCCAGTGTTTTGACTCTGTGAAAAATTGTTTTTGGTGATTGTACTTGAGTGTCAAGTATTTACCTGTAATAATCAGGATTCTACAAAAACAAAAAACAGAACCAGTAGGGTGTGTGCATGTGTGTGTGTGGGGGGGGGGGTGGGGGGGGGGAGAGGAAGATTGATTTTAAGGAGTTTAGGAGTTGATTCACAGGATTGTGGGGGCAGGCACTGGAGACCTGTGAAGAGTTGATGCTGCAGCTCCAGTCTGAAGGCAGTCTGGAAGAAGAGTTTCCTCTTCTTTGAGAGCCTCAGTCTTTTTCTCCTAATGCCTTCAACTGATTTTAGGAGGCCTATATACATGATGGAAGGTAACCTGCTTTACTCCGTCTTACTGATTTAAATGTTAATCTCCTCTGAAAGGCCTTCACAATGACATCTAGACTGGCATTTGACCAAATAGCTATATACTGTGGTCTAGTTGAGATGGAAATTAACCATCACCTTACCCTTCAAGATAGGATATAATGATTATCTCTGTAAAGCTCAGGATATTAATAAGGAGGCTGTTGATAAAGAAGTTACTGTGTAATGCATCATGAAGATTCATTAGAAGCACTTCTGAGTCTTTTGCTTCTACAGAGGAAATACTGGTTTTTATCGGCAGGACACTTGGAACTGCATAATTAGGTGCAGTTTCTATATTTGCATTGGTTGCTGGGAAGCTCAGAGCCATTACTTGGTGCAGCTCCAGAGGAGTCTAGGACCTTGGGGCATATATTTGAGATGCTAAATTAGCCTCTTCATCACCTTTATTATCCTTCCTCAAACTACGTATGTATATATTAGTGCCTTTTCCAAGTGTTCCCATAGAATAATCTTTGTTCTTTTCTACATAAATCCATCAGATTGTATTGTTTGTTGGTTTGTATGTCTGCAGGGATACTAAGTTTCTTGAAAATAGGGACCATGTTTTGTTTACTGTTAAATCACAATCTCCTAAAGTATCTTGACTGCAACTGACTCTAAATATTTGTTGAATAAAATATATTAATGTATACATTTTATAAATCACTTCACTTCTGAATAAAGTACAACCAAAAATTATCTTCTAGTCCATACATAAAATACTCTATGAATTTTAGGAATGCAATTCTAGATTGAGAGAGAAAAAGAATAGGAGTGAAATGTTGACCTTCATTTTCAATCTTTCTGAGTTCTCTTTTTTTGTTGTTGTTGAACATTGGTTATTAAAAGTGAGTTTAGTAGTTTTGGCGAGGAAGAAGTGTATTTAGGCACTCCTCAAGAGGCTCTTAGGCTTTTTACTTGGGTGGTTGCTACCAGAAGAATCATTTCCACAATTTATTTGTTATATAAAGGTAAGAAATACTAGATGTTTCTGGCCAGGTGTTTTGAGGTGACTGTATTGTAGATTAAATTCATGGAGAGTCTTACCAATTTAACTGGTTTTTAGGTGTCAGTATCATAGTTTACTTGTGACCAAGAAAGCTTTTATATTCCCCTCAGCTTGACTACACTTTGAACAGGCTGCTTCTTGACTCTAGGCCCCTGACCTCTCTTAGAACATTTTAAAAAGCTTGTAATTGTACATTTTTTAATTTGCCTCTTTGAGATATAAATTCTTTTAAACCCATCCTGCCAGTTTTAAGTCTTTTTCAAGGACCTGAGTCATGTTTTTGAAATGTAATCATCACATAAGTTAGTTTACCTTTCTCTTAGTTTCTGTGGGAGAGTAGGAGCTACCTCCTATCATACAGATCTGAGAAGGTTTACATTTCTTTGGAGTAGGTCAAATAAAAAACACAGATGGTTCCCCCCACCCTAATTCTAGTTATTAAAATGTTCCAGCTATTTGAGCTCAGACTGAGTCTGGCCTCTCTCCCCTCGTAGTAGCATGAATAAAGTCTTCCTTGCCTGTGTATGTTTGCCCAGTATAATTGTTGCTTTGACATCTGGGTGCCATGTCTTTGGACACTGACTCATATTAATGATGTTTTAAACACAATACAAAAGTTCCATTTTTTAGCCTACTAGTGTGGCTCAGAGGTTGGGCCTAGAACTATGGATCAGGAGGTCCGGGTTTGATTCCAGGTCAGGGTTTGATGCCTTGGTTATGGGCTCAATCCCCAGTAGGGAGTGTGCAGGAGGCTGCCGATCAGTGATTCTCTTTCATCACTGATCTTTCTCTTTTTCCTTCTCCCTTCTCTGAAATCAATTAAAAATATTTTTAAAGGTTTCATTTTTTATATCTTAGAAAGCTGGATGTTTCTGAACCAGCATCTCAATACCAACAAGTTGTATGGCATTAAAGTACAAACAGGAGTCCAAACTAAAAGATCATTGGTAAACTCAATTAAAGAAAATCAGGTGTTCTCATCAAGCTTGTAATATTTACCACTTTCATTTTAGAATTAATTTTGCTTAAAGAGCCATGGCTATGATCTAATATGAGAAAATCCTTTCTTTTAATCACTGATGGCTGAACATGGACAATTTTTGAAAAATTCTTCTCATTCCAAAGGGCTTAGTTTCTTTCTCTGTGACAGTTGAATTTTACTTGAGCCCTATGCCCTTGGAAAATATCAGTGGTGAAGAAATCCCTCCACTCTTTTGTGTTCCAGGATATAACTTTTTGTAAAGAACCTCCCTCCCAATATTACTTAGATAAGACTCTCAGATGAACCTCTTGTTTACTTATGACAAAGTCAGACACAGACCCTCCAGAGTCCTAGTCTTCATCTCAGAAATTACTCACTGAACTGTTTGTTCCCATTAACCAATCTGAACAAAATACATTCTAACTTAACTTGACCAAACTTTAGTTAGGCATCTTGCTTCCCCCAGGCTCCTAAATTGTGACCCACTCTTGAGTTTAAACAAGTTTTGAGCAATTAACCAAGCATTAGAAAGTGGAACAACCTCCCCTATCTACCATTCTTCCCAGAATTGGCTGCCACAAAGAAACTTTCCCATATCCAGTCTTTCTTGTTTTGTTGACTCTTCTCTATAAAAGAAAAGCCCCTTTTGCCTCTTGTCAGGGATGCTTATAAATCTTGCATTTGAAGTGGTCTATTAAATAGTTCCTCTGCCCCTATTATAGCAGCCTTTTCAAGTAAAGTCCTTCTTTATCTAACTCTGAATTTTCTTTCTGACAGTTGAAAATGGTTGCCATTTTCATTGGTTGCCAAAATTTCTTCTATCTCTACAGTCTATGGTTCTTGGTTCTTAACTCTCTTTTCTGATATACTACCCCAGTTACAAATTTAACTACAGAAGCATCTCAGGTGGCAAGATGATTTTGTTATCATGGAAAATTTTGTGTAGATCAACATGCTAGACATATATTTAATTCACATTCTTTGATGAAGTATTACACATTTGTAGAATTGAATTAATTGATTTTGACATAGATAGTTGGGAAACTAAAATTAATAAGGTTTTTCTAAGAAGCTGAGAAGTATTCAGAACTTACCAACTAAATTTTCTGAAGCAGAAACTTCAAGTTTATTGACTGCAATTTAAAAAAAATTGTGGCTGTGTGTTTTTATAGAATGTCTGAAGCCATTCTGAAATTCACGTTGGCTTCTTTCGTGTCCTATTGCTTATGTGCAGGTAATCCCCAAAATAATGAAATGGTAACTACAGTTTAAGAGGATTTGAAAAGTTAAGTAGGTGAAAATAAAAGCACACAATGAATTATAGAACCAAACCTCTTTATGATCACCTGTTATTTTGGAATACAATTATACTCACCATTATACTACCAACATGGCATTCACCTGTTATTTTGAATCAGCCATGCTTTTCTGCTACAACCTGCTCCTGGCCTCACCACCCCAATGACAGTTGATGTACAAGTATATTTTCAGTTTTATGCGAGTAGTACAAGTATATTTTCAGTTTTATGCAAGTAGTAGTACTTGCCTGAGAAATATCTCCATGAAACTTGTCCTTATTTGGGGACTTAATTATCTTGGAGGTATAGGTAGAAACACTATTGTATCATGGCAATGGCCCTGGAGTAGAAGTCAGAAGACTGGGCTCTAATACTGGGTCTGTCATTTATTTATGGTGGTGTTAAATCTTAAGTAGGTCATTTACCCTCTTCTGAGCCTCCATATCTTTCTTTAATGATCTATTTTTAATTTTTTAAATTTATCATCTATTTATTTATTTATATTCCCACTCCCCTTCCTTTTGGCAACCATTATTAGTGTTTTGTCTATATCTATGGGTCTGTTTCTGTTGTTTATTCATTTTTGTTTCTAAATTCCACATATGCATGAAACACAGTATTTGTCTTTCTCTGACTTATTTATCTTAGTCTAATACCCTCTAGGTCTATGCATGTTGTCTGTCACAAAAGGCAAAATTTCATTCTTTTTATTGCTGAATATTCCATATATATCACATCTTCTTTATGCATTCATCTATTGATAGCCCTATAGGCGGATATTACTAGTAATGCTGCAGTGAACATAGGGGTGCACATATCTTTGAGTTAATGTGTTTATTTTCTTTAGGTAACTATCCAGAAGTGGAATTGCTGGATCATATGGAAGATCTATTTTTAATGTATCGAGGAATCTCCACACTGTTTTCCATAGTAGGTTCTTTTTCTGCACATCCTTGTCAGCACTTGTCATTTGTTGACTTTTTGATAATAGCCATTCTAACAGGTATCTCTCTATGGTTTTGATTTTCTCTGATGATTAGCACTGTTGAGCATCTTTTCATATGCCTGTCGGCCATTTGTATGTTGAGCCTTCTTTCTTTAGCATAATTAATTCCTACTTCCCTGCTTCATGGGGACAAAAAGACAATAAAGGGTAATAAAAGCTTATTAATATTTAAGTGATAATACTCATTTCATATATGTATCATATTTTTAATAAATTGATTTACTTAAAAAAGAGGCCCTATAGTCTCCTAACATATAAGTAATCACGTAATAGTTGTTCAATATTAAACACACAATAGTTGTTTTAAATGTGTGACTTGATATGAATGTATGACTGCAAGCTGTACTAAAAAAATTCCACCAATAATTCAGCAAACATTTATTGTGTGAACATTATTGTGCTAGGTCCCTTCAGAGATACAAAAATGGATCAGACATGAATCCTGCCCTCCAAGCTCTTACAATCTTCCAGAGAATATCAGAAATGTGTGTATAAATAACAAGATAAAAGATTTTAAATGTCCTAAGAAATTACAGAGCAGTGTCATAAGAGTTCACAGAAGTTATTTCTAGCTTGGAAAATCATATAAAACTTCGTGAAGATGAAATAATGAGGTGTACCTTAAAGCTTAAGTAAAATTTGGATGTGGAGGAAGGGGAAGAACATCCAGTCAGTTCAAGGTCTCAAAGATCCTGGCAGGTCGTAAGTGCAGTGGGCTCAGAGAAAACTGCCAAGGATTGTCTAAGGGTTCAGCTGCAACTCAGCTTTGGTAGCGTATGCAAGTAAGTGCAGTGGAAATTTAGAGGAGTGAACTAAAAGAAAACTTCCTTAAAGTTATGATTGTTAATACTTAGTAACCTGCATAGTTTTCTTATATATTAAATAACAAACAAGTACCACAACAACTTGGCATCCTTCTTAGAGTAACCAAAAAATTCACCCTGACATTTTTAAGTATGCAAGTTCTGGTTAGTTTTCATATATTAATCTAATATTGCATTATTAGAAGAAAGAAAAATAGAAGTGAAACAGTATAAGATTTTGTTTTATGGTAATGAATATTATAATTTCGTTATAAGAACTATTAATCTAAAATATTGAATTTGTTTTGTAAATATAGATTTTTGTTTTCAAACATGCTGATTGTGGGTTTTTCGTCAAGATTTCAAAATTTGAAATGGGGAGTGTCATACATGGTTTTCATTCACTCTACAAGTTACTAAGGTGGAGCTGAGCGTTATGAATCTATATATATGTACTAGAGTCCTGGTGTACGAATTCATGCACCAGTGGGGTCCCTAGGCCTGGCCTGCGGGATCAGGCTGCAACTGGCTCTCCGATATCTACTGAGGGGTCTCAGATTGTGAGAAGGTCCAGGTCAGGCTGAGGGACCCCACCGGTGCACAATTGGGGCTGGGGAGGTTGGCTAGCTAGGGAGGGATTGCAGAGAGCTCCAGGGCATGCCCAGCCTGTCTTGCTTATTCCCAATTGGCCAGACCCCAGCTAGCAAGCTAACCTACCAGTTGGATTGTCTGCCTCCTGGTGGTCAGTGCACATCATAGCAAGCAGTTGAGCGGCCTTAGCATATCATTAGTATATTATGCTTTGATTGGTTGAACCGCCGACCAGATGATCAGACACTTAGCATATTAGGCTTTTATTATATAGGATAGTATGTATATATACAGATATATATGTGTGTATCTATCTATAGGTTTTAAGATAGAGACCTATAGATAGATGACATAGATGGTTAGATTTAGAGAAAGAGAAATATACTAAATATTATTCTTATCAGTAGAAAGTATCTTATAAATGTAATAGGTATTTAATATTACAATCCTATATAATAAAAGCCTAATATGTAAATTGACCAAACAGCGGAACAATCAGTTGCTATGATGCGCCCTGACCACCAGGGGGCAGACACTCAACACAAGAGCTGCCCCCTGGTGGTCATTGCGCTCCCACAGGGGGAGTGCTGCTCAACCAGAAGCCAGGCTCACAGCTCGTGAGCGCAGTGGCAGTGGCTAGAGCCTCTCCTGCCACCCTGGCAGCACTAAGGAGCAATGAGCTGGCAGGTGGTAAGGAGCAAGGGGTCCCGGACTGTGAGAGGGATGTCCGCTGAGGGGTCCCGGACTGCAAGAGGGCACAGGCCAAGCTGAGGGAACCTCTCCCCACAACCCCCCGTGCACAGATTTTGTGCACCAGGCCTCTAGTTACATTATAATTAGCATGAAGTTTATTTTATTGAAAAATCAGTCTAGTTATATTATACTTTTTTTGTACAATTATGTCACTTTAATTTTTTAAATTTTAATTAAAAATATTTTTTTAACAACTTTACATTGAGAACATAAGTATCTGAGAGGAGTTCAGCCTGAGCTGGGTTGTTTGTAAGGCTCTAGCTTTGCGGCACACGTGAGTTTTGAAGCACCTTTGTCTCCTGCCTCGTGGCCTGCAGAGTGGGGTCTCCAAGGTCCTGGGTAGCAGGAGCAGCTCACTTGAGTTTCTAACAGACCACAGAAAACCATGCATCTTAGGTTTAACAACGAACTAATCTAAAACGCTCTAGGAATTTAGAAAACCCCAATCTCCTCTCCACTCCCTTTACTTCTCTCAGACTGAGAAACACAATCTCATCATCCATTCCTCAAAATAAATAAATAAATAAATAAATAAATAAATAAATAAATAAATAAAACAAAAAAACGCAATTGTTGAATTCCTTCCCTGGTGCTTCCTCCAGTGCACCGGGGTGGCTTTGACACTAGAGAGGACACTACAGAAGCACTAGTGACTAACTTGCAGGCAGCTCACTTTAGACTTTCACTTATCAAACCAGAGAGAAATCATCGACCAAATACTCCCACTGCCCTTTTCCTTCTGCTTGAGAAGATACAGATTCCTTAAAACCCTGAATAAGTTCTTATTTTTACAGGCTATCAAGACCTGTAGTACAAGTAGCTTCTTTTGTGAAACATGCAGTTACTTATAATAAACATTTTCCCTGCATTATGTTTTATATGTTAACTTACTGTTTTCTACTAGTTGTCTTTTTGCCACAAGATAGAAGAAAATGTGTTTGTGTGTAAGGGTATGATGGCAGCAGTTTTCTGACAAGCCCCATTGACATAGTACATTTTTCCAAAAGCTGTTTGAGTAGAAAGTACAGCGGCATTGTACAAACCTACTATTACATTTGAGAAATCATTAGCCCCAAAGGAGTAGTAACGGTATGCTATTAAAACCATGAATATATTTTCAGTATCTGTATTCAAAAAAGTTTATAAATATGTAAATTTCCATTCAACAAATCTAAAATAAAATGCACTAAAAAACTGATATGTAGACAAAAGTTTATTTACACCATACAACATTTTAAATATTTTATACACAGCTGCAGCAGAGAAAGCTACTCAGAGCTTTCTAGAGAAAACTGCAATAATAAAGATGTGAAATATATTATTCATATAAAAGTGAGATTATTACTTTATTGCATTTAAAGCAATGAAGAATGTAGCTCAACAAACATTCATTTAATGACAAAAACTTTGCTTTTATATTATAAAGTAAAAAGTGTAGTAATGGCCAAACAGACTGTTATAAACTTTAAAAACTGCATAAATATATACATTGTGCTTCATGGTGAAGTTTTTTGAAAACTAAACCATATGAAGCGGTTACAACATGAATCGTTGCTTGAGGTTTATCTATAAAGATTACCTTACAAATCCATTCCACGGGTACTTACAACACAGGATGGTCAGAACTGTACACTTGGTCCTCTCTCCACCAGCCTGGCCAGGGAGAAGTTACCATACTCGAACACCACTGACATTTGGCATGTGAAGGTCCTGACATAGGATAGTCACGCTGTCCAGAGAGAAATGTCAGGCTTCCCAAGTCTTAAGTGTCAGTGCTATAAATTTTGTCTCCATCTCAGTCCATTTTGATTTTGTTAAACTTCGGTTTGAAAGTCACCCTCTTGCACATCCAGAGGCAAATTCAGACACTTCTCCCACTCTGCTGGCCTCAGTTCCAAAGCATCCTTTGCCTCTGTATCTAAGACATTGATTGTGGTGTAATGTTGGTATTCACTGGGGTTTTTGAAAGTGTCCCATGGATTCTTGTTTGGTGCTGGGTTTTCCTGTTGAGAAGAGAGGATAAGAGAGTCATTCATGTGATGACTAGGATTGCTGCTTGTTGAAGTTTCCAGGAAGAGAGCATGTTTGTGACCCTAATCCAGTTTATATGATACAGAGATGATTTTAAATTGTGACCAGCTGCAGGAAATGGTTTTGATTTCAGTTTTCTTGAGAAAACTGATGAACACCTTATTTAACTTGCCCTAAAATATTCCAGCAATAAAAGGAAGTGACTAGTATTATGAAAGGCACAGCAGATGATGTTCTGGGCACCTTGTGTCAGTATGGCTATACATTCAGGTAGGAAGTAGTTATCAATTACTGCTAAGATTACATGCAAACATGTAAGTATTTACCAGGATCTTTGGTAGGATCTTTGAGGATATGTAATGGGGCATGTTATGTAATAATAAAAAGTTACCCAAACTGGCCATATTTCATAAAACTGAATTTTTATTAGTATCGTTGCTTAGTTTTCCTTCAAGAAATTATCCTTTTAGAATATTAAAATGCTGTTATGCATTTCCCACCGTATTTTATATATTTGGGTGGCACAGTAATTTTATAAAAATTATTTTTCTGTTCAAAGAGCACAGCTTTTTAGAAAATATATCCAGCAATATAAGGGTGTGTTTTTTTTAAACCTCTCTACCAGGTATAATTGCTTCTTATGTTTCATAGTACACAACCTCTTGCTACCTATGATTTAAGTCCTGCCTAATTATGACTCCACCTAAACCTTCCATGTTGTATGTTATAGATGCTAAATAAATATGAGTAGATACATCAGTTGAGGTTTCTATAGCCTAACATTTTGCTAACTGGAATGGGATAGACTAAGCTGAGCAACATCAAAGAACAAGAAGGCAATCATGACTGAAAGCTCCTTAGAGAAAATTAAACTAAAACAACTATAGATGCTGAGCGTGTCCTTTATCCCCCTCCCCACCTCTAAATTCTGGCCTTTTACTAAATATAATCAAAGTAGCAGGGGGGATATAAAACATGTACTTAAATTTATTATCTGCATTCCACTCATTATATTAAAAATCATTCTAAAGAAAAAAGAAAACCTGTAGAAATACTTATCATAACTAGAAAATATATTATTAAAAATCCTAAATACAATAGATGTTTTCAGCACTTATTAGCTTTCATCATGATGACAGATAAGAAAAAATAGCTAATAGCAAATATTTAATAAGTTCATCTGTAGGAGCTGTGCAAGGGATTAATTCTGATTTAGTCTAATAGTTTGAAGTTTTGTAAATCACCCCTTTTTTCTCCCCCCTTTCTTCCCTCTCCTTCCAACCAATATTTATCAGCTGCTCTGTGCTGGGCATCATATTAGGCATTAGGGAGAATAAGGTGATAAATCAAATATGGAAAAGCAGCATGATACATGCAGGTCCAAATTCCACTTGCTCCATTTCATATGAATGTGACCTTGAGCAATTTACTCAGTTTCTCTGAACCTCAACTTAAACATTTGTGAAACAGAGATAAGCTTTGTATTGTGGGCGAAAGGAGTTAGCAAAATGTGCAGCTCATTGCCTACTGTGTGGGGTTGCAAAAATGAAAAGTGGAGCCGCCTAGTATAACATCTGGTATTTAAGAAATGCTTACACTATAGTAATGATACTTATTATGAAGATACTTACATTTAAACGGAGGCATATATCTATATCTATATCTATATCCATATATCTATGATCCAGGAACTGTGCTGTGGGAGTTCAGAGGAGGGTGGAGAGATGGCTTCTTTTTGTGGAAAGCACATAACCTTTTCTGAAGAGAGTGACATTAGGGCTGGCTAAGAAGGACGGATTTGGTCATGAAGACACATGTGGAGCTGGAGGTTGGGTGGTTGAACAGTTATGCATACTATGAAGTAAAAATCCAGAGAGCATGGAGATGAGACAACTCTGAGAACAATGAGCAATTTATTTTAGTTGGATTAAAAAAGAATAGTGGGGAAAAAAACCCCAAAACAGGCAGAGGTGAATAAGGGCTTTGTATACCAGGCTAGTAAATTTGTAATTTATGTTGTAGGCGATGGGGAATGGTTAAACGTTTGGGGGCAGTACAGTGACCTGAATCATCCGTCATCAATTGAGATGTTCACTGGTGTGAATTATGCCAAATCAAGCCACAGGGTAGATTTATCTCTTAGGTAAGCACTGTGTCTAAACAAGCTTTCTGAGAAGCTAGTTTAACAAAGTTCAATCTTACAAGAATTTTTGGTATGTGAAGTGTGAGTTTGTTTGCTTTGAAACTAGGAGTTTTATTATGTTTGGAACAGGTCTGATTTTCCTTTTATATTTTGAAGATCAAGCACCATGGATACATGAACTAATATGGCCAATTTTAAACTCTGTCAGAATGTCTAGATTCTAATTTCAAAGAGTATTATTGCCAGTACATGAGTGATTAACTTTCTAAGAGGTTCTATTAGTGAGTAATAAATTAACGTTGGCTTTCATGTTCATCTCCTCTGGCATCCCAGCTGCAGTGTGGTCCTCACCATTGTTCACAAATGTGTAGACAACCTTTAGGTGAGAGGCCCTGTGCTTCATTAGTGCTGAAGAGTTACTGCACCCAGCAATCAGAGAAGGACAGGATCTGCAGGGAGGGAGGAGGTCTGGTAGTCAAGGGCAGGTGCCTACAAACTACTGATCTTCCTGTATGGTTGAGTGTGACAAGAGTGGAGCCTACACTCATATGGAAAGGTGTAATATTTTCAGTGGTTCAAGTGAATGAATGATAAACTGTGGAACAGCCCAAAGAGATAATTGAATTTGACAGAGCTACAGGGCCAGGGCAGGCTTCAATGGAAGCCTGAATCTTATAAGATTCAATCAGAGTTAGTATAACTTCTTGAATTTTTGCAGCTGTTTTTTATTTTTTTATTTTTTTTTAGCTAAAGTACAAAACAGTCAAAGTGCAACATGGGTGAAAAAGGCCTAATCGATTATATACTCAATATAAGCCAATATGCATGGAAGCTTCCAAAAATGCTAATTTGGCCTTAGGGTTGTATAAACAGAAATAGAATGTTAGCTGAACATGAGAATTCAGAGCGACCCCAAACACAGCAGAGCTGTCTGTTTCCCATAACTCATGGGTCTAGGGGCAGGCTAGCTGTCACTTGCGGTTAAGCCCCTTCCTTCTACCAATATTGGAGACAAAGTGAGAAGGGATATGTTTATTCTCTATTCTAAAAGCAAAAATTTGGAGAGACTCCTTGGTGGAAAAGAGATCTTGATGGAGACTAGTTTGGGGTAGACATCCTAAGTAAAAGAGTTCTTTTAACAACACCTTTTCTTTGTAGTGTGATTTAAATTTTGTCTGGCCTGGAAGCAGGGAAAGGAACTAAATGGTCTTTTGCTTTGCCTTTGATTTCCAAAGTTCTACATAATTACCATAATTTGCAGAGCTAGGCAGGTGTTGTGAGGTAGTCACAAAAAAATAAAAAAAACAAAAGGCTTTATCAAGATTTTTGTTTTGAAAATGCCTTTCTCTACCCAATTGTGCAGTTTTTCATTAGCAATATGCCACTATAAATTATATAACTGAATTAATGATAATGGACCCACTCACATACATGCTCATTATTAATCAAAACTGAATGGAAAACATTTTTTTTTGTGCTCTGAGATATTTAGGACAATAGTTAAGCAGCAATGACAATGCTATCCTCCCTACTCCTACCTCCCAGATGATAAATATTTATAAATCTGTTTTAGAAAAGACATGCTACTATAGAAATGTGGTATAATTAGTAGACTGTTTTGGTTGTCAGGAAACTGAGATACAGATATTTGTGTCATTAATGATTTAATAGCCAGAGCATTCCACAAAGGGAAATTACAATCATATTATAGCAGCTAGCCAGCTGTATCTGTTGCATAACCCTTTCAGATTTATAAGCATAACCCTCTCCTTTTAGTTTAAACAAATAAAGTTTCTTCAATTCATTTCAATGTTAGCTTTCAATATTCCAAAAAGAGTAGCTAATGTGTTTGGGTCTAATCTCAATAATGCAATTCTCATTTGTCTGTTAACTAAAAATTGACAGCTTAATATTTGGAGATGAGAGAGAACCACTCATTACATTGAAGTATCTTCTACATGTCTAGCTTTGTGATGGTGATCTCACATAATGCACGATTCCTCATATAAGGAGGAAAATAGGTAGTTATATACCTAAACTATTTACAGAACAGAGCCAAAGTGTATAGTATTTCTTATACCCATCATTTAATAAACACAGATTGAACTATTATAGACATGCAATAAATCAAGAACAGCACTTTATTGATAACTTACCATGACTAGGACTATACTAGTACTGAGAGGAACACAAGAAAAACATAAATATAAAGATACATAAATTATTATTCTTCAAAAGTTAATGTTACTGATTGGAAAGCTGGGACTAAGACTCATGACACATATACAATAGTCACTAAAGTTTGAGGTGATCAAACATCATGTACCTTAGAGCGATAGATAGATAGATAGATAGATAGATAGATAGATAGATAGATAGATACTCAAAATCCCAGGTGATGGGAGGAGGTCCATCCATGGACTGCAGAGGTTCAGGAAAAGGAAGAACACCATAGTTGGAGTGAAGAGTAGTGTCAAGGAGCAATCCCAGTCTCTTTCTTACAGCTGAGTCTTAGCTTCTGACCCTCACAAGTGCCCTGTCCGCTTTGGAAAGTGCTGTGAGGCACGAAGGAAACACATATTACTATTTTCTATGCTCAATTTAAGAGAAAATGGAACTTTAGGGACCTGAGCCACACAACTTGCTCAGGATCAGATAGTTCTTGGTGAGCTTCTTACTAGTATACTGGTTTCTAGACTCACAAATAATTATGCAGCTTCCATAGAGCTCTGACTGTGCCGTGCATGTAGTAACCACAAAATATCATTTTATTTGATGAAGTCAGATGTTAGGATTGTAGTAGTGGGAATGAATGAGAAGAGAATGGTCACATCAGCAGTCAAAGCCCTCAGTGTTGATGTATATCCCAAATCTCCTATAAATAAAACAGACCACTCTGATTTCAGGTAACATTTTATAACATTAAAATGTTGGCCTTCAAAAAAAATGGAAAAATTTAATTATCAATGTATTAGTTAATTTTTAACTCTGATAAAAATGCCAGGTGAAGCTAAAATATTTTTGATATATTACTAATTTCAATTAAAACTTATAAATGAGAGCATCTGAAATATGAATAAAAAGGCATCAAGATTCTGTCATTCCTAATTTGCCTCTTAGCACATTCCAAGGACATTTTGGGGGGGTTATTTTTTTCTACAGATCCAAATCCTGTTCCCAAGACAAACAGGAGCTCCTGGAGGGCACGGATAATAGCTAATGGGACACATCATAGCATGGCATCAAGTACTGATGAAGCAAAACATACTCACCATACTGCTTGTATTTGGTATATCCCGAAATCTGTCCAAAGTTTGAAATTTCTGATTTAGTTCCTGAAACAGTTCCATGTGCCTCTTCCTTGTATGCATGACCTTCTGCAAAAGACAACAGGATGATTCTCATTTCTAATTTGATTAATGCATTAGAAAAAGAAATTTAATAGATTTGCTTTAATAAGGGAAATTAAGTTTGGCAGGAACCAGGAGGTCCCAAAAGGTACTATAGATGCAAATGAGTTCCACCAAATCCTTGTCTTCTAGTCAGCACTTCTTGATCATAAAAAATTGGCTTTGTCTTCTACTTACAAGATTACCAAAAAATAGGTTTCTCTTATGGGTGCATTAAAAATGTAGCAGTCATTCCTATGTAGGATTTTCATCATTTAGAGTTAAAACTGTTTTACAAAAATTGTTACATTGTAAAAAAAAAAACACAGAAAAACTTGGACTTGTAAAGTACCCGAGTCTCTCAATGTTTGCTATGGGAAATATTACTTTTTAATGTTTTATTTCTATAAACACTAAAATCCTAGCTTACTGCACTAAAGGGGGAACAGAATCCCAGGCCCTGCCATTTAAGACTGATTCAAAGCACTGAAGTGTCTGAAAAAATAGGTAAGATCTAAAATCTTATACTTTCCATGTGAATACTGATAGAGCTTCGCACAAAGAAAATCTGACCCATAGGTTTCATATATTTATTCATGAGATGGTACTGAATCTTAACAATTAGGATTCCGAGCATAAATCCTGTGGTTAAAGAGTTCCTAAAATCACAGACACAAATATATATTGATACTCTTCATCTCTGGTTGTAGTCTTTTCTCCCAACTTCACATTAACTGAACAAATAGAGTATAAATAAAAATGACCTTGGGTTAAGTAACATGGGCTGAATCTTCTATCACAGATCATTTAAAAGAGCACACATAAAGAAGAGTAAAATAATAAATTCCCTATATTTAAAAGTGTTATTTTAAAGGAGAAAATATCTTTCTCAATTTTGATTTTTACAAGTTAAAAATATAGTATTTTGGTGATTCTTTAAGTTGTGTCTTCAGGTTTGTGCAAGATTTTATAGTATTTTTAAGTATGTGTTTTATAACTTACCATTTTATCATGTGTATTGCATAGGTATATTATATTCATGCCTACTCTATAATTTGAACTTTTTGCCTGTTGTTTTAATTACCAAATATTTTCAAAAGTAAGGATTTGTTTTGAAAAAGAAATATATCATTAGGGGAAGATCTATAATGCACAGTTAGTTGGAGTATCATCCCATAGACCAAAAAGGTGGCAGGCAGGTTCCAATCCTGGTTGGGACAACTGATGTTTCTCTCTTCCTCTCCCTTACTCTCTCTCTAAAATCAATAAAAACATATCCTTGGGTGAGGATTTTTTTAAAAAAAGCCTTACTCTCTTTTATGTCCTATATTTAATGGATCTGTGTTTAGGCAATACTTTGTTTAGCTAGTTTCTTCTCTTTTTATTAGCCTACTTTTATTTCAGATAATTCTGCTATTTCTAGTCTTGCTACAACTACATTATTTTCATCTCTACTCCTCTTAGCTCTAGGAACTGTTGTTGACAAACCAGGTAGTTGAGGATGAGAACATGGCAACATTACTCATTATGGGGACATGAAACATAGTAAGCAATTATAGAGCAATTAACTTCCCATCAGTTTTGGGGAGAGTACAAGAAACAGATTTGCAGGATTTACAGGGAAACACCAGGCAAACATAATTTGACTAGTGATGGCTGATAGTGATGGCTGATAGAGATTTATAAGAGGGAGGATTTGCATAAGCAACTCCGTAGAGGGATTCTGAGGACCACATAGCTGGCAAACATAGTGCAGTACATTCTATCCTAGGGGAGGGCAGACATTCCCATTCATTATCAGGTCCTGAGACACTGATTAAAATATGAATTTGTGGACAAGAAATACCTTTTTTGAAAAGTATAGTAATCAGTATACTGATGATTGGTTCTAATTTACAAATAGAATTTTTCATGATCATGAATCTTAGTATGTAGTTATTTTCTGCCAAGGTGTAGTAGCAGTGATGCCACGCAACTGACATTTCTCTAAAGGTATTTCATTCTGTCAGCTAATACACCACATGTTGTTCTAGATGCTGCGGTAACAATGGTGTACAAAACTTGGCAGAGTCCCTGCCCTCTTATAGCTTGAGATACAATGAAGGACATAGGCGTTAATCACATAACTCAAATACATGTTAAATTAGAGCTGTGATAAGGAAAACGGCAGGGTTATGAGAGTAAGTGACAGGGGAATTTGCTGAGAAATGCAAGTGAGGTAGATTGCTATATTTTAATGTATTCATATTTAAGTGGAAAATTCTTAAGTCAGTTCTCCCTATATATTATCTGTTCCCTTTCTTTTGTTTTCTGAGATTCAGAGAATTTCTGGTATAATTTTTATCTGATACTTAAATTCCCTTCCCTCAATGAGATTGTCCTTTCCCAAAGACAAGGAACACATTGTCTTCTAAGATAGTTGATATTATTAGCACAGCACCTCCGTTTTAAGGTGGGCATATGATTTTGTGCAGTCTCCTTTTATCTTTCAACTCATGAGGATTGTCACTTTGCATTGGGGAACTAGCTATTCTTTCCCATGCTATTGAAAATGTGAGTCAAGACCCCTACTGTCCCCTGGCCAAGAGGTGAATTTTTTTTCATATCCTTCCAACAAAGTTCTCTTTTGTTTGTTAAAGACACTTTGTCTCTTGCAACCAAATATTTCTATTAGATAAAGCATGTTTAATGATTCAAAGGCTCAAATATGTCTCATAGAAATGAGGATACATTAGCTGACTGGAGTATTTATACTCATATTCTGACTGAATGGGCAGCACCTGATTCTGAATTGAATGGATTTTGAGAAACTGGATTGCTTAGAATATACTCAAAATATATGTGGTAGACACCAGTGTTATATAACCAAAAAGCATTTTGCAATATTCTACACAGGCTCATGAGAGCTCCTCTGAATATTAAAGCTCAAGGACTCAATGTGGAAACAAACAAAAAAAATGGATGCTGCAATCTGGGGCCTGTCCTACCAAAAAAAAAAAACAAAAAACAGTAATTGCAAATATATCTTCATGCCAGATAATCATTTTAATTTGAAATTCCCACTTCGGTGCAGCCAGAAATCACCATAGCAATGCTGGCCTAGTGGTTCTGACAGAAGTCCCACATTGGAGCTGCTAATCGACAGCTCATGTATCTGTCATGGGCATGATTCCTTCCTGTTCACAAAAAAATGTATCTTTCAGTTTTTTAGTGGGGAAATTTCCAATGACAAGAAAGCTGGCAGCATAGAAAGTATTGGGGAGTTTCTAACTCAGCAATGTTTGAGGATAAAAACTTAGCTGTGGTTTTAACAAGTAGTAAGTTTGCCCTTATTCTCAGAATAATTATTTATTTATAGCACTCATGTTTTTGATGGTTTTAACCACACAATGAGAATTTTGCATGTTTATAAATTTTATTGGTCCATTTTAATGGCTATATTGTTTGTTGTTTTTTTTTCCCACTAATCTTAGGGTTTATCTTTTTCTTTTATGACTCATCCTGTGTCCCAAGGAAGTTGGCTTCTGTGAAAAACTCAATTTAGAACTCAGTTTTCTAAAACTTTGTAATCATGAAATTGTAACTCGTATGGATTTTCTACTTAAATACATATATTTTAATTGGCAGTATATAAAAAATTCACACTCCTTCAGTTACAATACCTATCAGCTATTACAGGCATCTCTTGTAATAAAGATAAAGGATTGGTAATGCTCCCTTGCACTCAAATTATCACTCAACATTTTTTGAAGCTGTGTATGAACCTATACCCTAACTGCACAAAAAATACTATCTCATGAAAGGTTTGTGCTTCTTTGCAGCCTTTTAATTGTTGATATTAGAGAAAAATGATAAACTGTAAAGCACTTTCAGGGAATTTTTTCTTTAAAAAAAAACATCAGGATGTAAACAATCTGTCTATCTTGAGCATCTACTATATCCCAGGTGATCTCCTATATTAAATACTAGGGTTATGTCAAATCGAAGAACTCTAGGTCTGGACAAACTTGGATTTAGATCTCATTCCATCACTTTCAAGTTGTGTGGTCTGAGGCACAAAATCCAATCATACTTTAGCCCCAGTTTTAGTAGTCAGAATAACCTTGCAGGGTTGTTTTGAAGGTTTAAAAAGGGATATAAGTCACTTATCAGTGGAGACCCAGATAAGAGCCACTTACCTGCCTTCTTCCCCTTCTCATCCTACTGTTCTCCCATATTTTCCTTACCAGTGGCTCATAAAGGACATGTAGGAAGGTTTTATAGAAGTAGTTTAGAGGTTCTCTCTTCTAAATTCAAAAATTGAATTATAGAGTTGGGATTTCTTTAAGTCTGAATTACACAGGATAAGATAGGTATTAGTATATTCAGACTTTTACCAACAGAAAAAGTTGGAGAATTTTCTGACTATAAACTTTAGATTATGGGGCTTGGAACTCATGTACTGATAGGAATTAGAAACCAACCACTTTGCCTGAATTAACTTTACCAGCCTTAGGAATTTATACACTTCTATTGCCACTGTCCATATTTACTGTTCTAAACCTATGACTATTTTTATTCTTTACTGCTTTGCATATAAGGCTTCCATCCAGAGTGGCTGTTAATACTAGTCTGAAATGAATGTCAAAACTCTTGTTATGGAAGCAACACACATTGTAGAAATTTAGCTTGATTTTAGCGAGACAGGAAGGGAGAGAGAAAGAAATATCGATCAAATGCCTCTTGTACAACCCCTACTAGGGATCGAGCCTGCAACCTGGGCATCTGCCCTGACCTGGAATCTAACCAGTGATCTCTGGGTTCATGGGTCAACAATCAACCACTAAGTTAGCAGGATCTTAGCTTTATTTTTAAAGCTGGGTGGGAACAGAATGTTTTATGTACCTTCATTGGGCCAGAGTCCCAATGTAGCCACTTGAACTGCCTGACATAGTATCACTGGTTTCAAGTATGTTTTCTGTTTGAATAAATAGCGTCCAGGGCTACAAGAAACTAGACACACGGGTCTGAAAAACTGAATAAATATATATATATATTTTGTCACTGTCACTCAACAGTATACTTGGCTACAAATAATTTTGCAGCAGTTTAAATTTAGTAATATAGAAGAGATAGATGTAATGTAATACTGCACTGCTCAAACTTTTCCTTGGGGATGTGCACTGATCGCCTAACAGTGCCTTTACTGCTGGGGGTCAGGTCAGGGACAAAGCAGGGAGGGGCCTAGATGTTTCTTAGGAATCATATGCTTTAATTTAGAAGTTAAATAATAATAATAAAAAAATTAACATAAAATGTATCTATGTCAGCAGTTTTCAATCAGTGTGCCAAAAGAACTTTTAAAATATGAAATATGCAATACCTGACTAGTAAGTCAGGAGCACTAACCACTTTTCTCTTAGTTTGTCAAATAAAAAAATGACAACAGCCAACACATTAGCCGTCCATTATGAACAAATCCAATCAGCAAAAGATACATTTTTTGGTATGCCGCATAATTTATATTTAGTTTATGTCACGAGATGAAAAAAAAAATTGAAAAACCTGTTTTATGTCATAGTTTCCCTGTCTTCATAGTGATCTAAAATAACAAAATAATATTTTATCTTATTTGACTATGTTTCTCCAAGATCTGTTAGGCCGTGGTTAATATAGATCTGTGCTGCCTTGTGCCCTCTGCTAACCTTTACCTCTCTCCAGTTTGAAAAGTGAAAGGGGTACGTGATGTGTGAAATTCTAAGGTGTTTTTAAGAGCCTGCATGTTTCCCCTAGAAGAATATGACAAGGTTTATTGCCATATTTGGAAGAGAAAATAAATAATTAGCATGGAATGGAAAACAATGTCCATTATAGTTTCAGAATGGATGTTTATACTTACATTACTAAGAATTATTTGAGCTTCATCTTCAACCCATACAGAAAATTTAAACTACTTGCCTAATATTTCTGATTTAACACTGTTAGCCATCTTATTCCTATAGTATTAAATGCAACTCATCCTAACGAGGTACCTTCTTAATTTCCCTGGATCTATTGATGGTACTAGAAACCCAGGCTCAGGCCTGCAAAGTCAAGGACAAATTCCATAGATCTCAACTCTACCCATCTACTCATCCCCTTCTTATCCTATCACTTCTAGGAAATGGACCTTCATTATTTCTTACCTGGACTAGTTACTTTCTAATTTGTATTTCAACTTTCACATTCACCCTATTCCAACCTATCCTTCCTATTACTGCCATATTAATCTTTCCAAGCCCAGATCATAGAAAATCATTCCTCACTAAAAAACAAAACAAAATACAACAGAGAAGCCCTAGCAGCTTTTAGTAACAAATCAGATAAAATTTCCTCTCTTGGGGTATAAGTTCTTTGCAATATGGTTATTAAATTACCTCCTCTGTCTATTCTTTTTCTGAATAGGTTCCAAGTGACACATATAACTTGCTTCTTGTTACTTGAGCATGTCATCACACCTTAGCCAACTTCTACCTGCCATTCACCTCCTTGAGTTACATATGATGTGGATATCTTTGAGGTGTCGCCTCTATAGTTGTCAATCCATATACTGGTCTCTGCCTCAGTTTAGATACAGTGTTGGTTAACTGTTTGTTTTTGTTAATCGTCATCCAAGGATATTTTTCATTGATTTTTAGGGAGAGTGGAAGAGAGAGGGAAAGACAGAGAGAAACATCGATGTGAGAGAGACATATCCATTGGTTGCCTCCTGCATGCACCCCAACCAGGGCCTAGCCCAAGGAGGAGCCTGCAACCAAGGTACATGCCCTTGACCAGAATCGAACCTGGGATCCTTTGGCCCTTAGGCCAACACTCTATCCATTGAGCCAAACTGGCTAGCGTGGTTAACTTTTTATTAAAGCAAAAAGTTATTGTTCACTATATCACAAATCTCTGCTTGGAGCTGGGAATACAGATCCAATAAGAGGTTTGGTCACAGAATATCAGTGTAGTATTTTCTGTATGTTTTCCAGGAAGCAAGAACCAGTGTTCTACTATTTTATGACTAGTCAACACTTTGTTCTGTTTATTCCAAGAATGCAGTGTTGTCCTAGAGATGGTTACCTGGAAGGGCCTTTTCTCAGCTATAGTGCTTACTAGCCACAGAGTTTTATGGTATATGCATTGCATTATCCTGTATAGATTCTCTGGCATGTGTAAGGCCTAAAGTCTGAAGGAGAAATGCTTTCAGGAGTCCAGGAGGCAGTTTCTTTGTCAGTGGCAAAATGCCTAACTTAGCCATTGTGTGGTAAAGTTTATGGGTAGAGAGCTATCAGGAAGCTTGACATAAACAAGTTTGATTCATGCACCCTAAATTAACTTAGATTTCTTCAAGGACATCCACAAAGTACAAAAAGATTGTATTCAAGCTCATCAGCGTTTAATTTTTTTCTGATTATAATTTGAGATATCTGCCACAGAACTAAAGTTGTATATTGACTACGGGAAATAGTACTACTACATGGTTTGTAAAGAAAAACCAATAGCTCAAAGTTATTTTTCCCCAAATTTTGATGCCCTTTGCAATCATGCAATAACTATAGCAATTAAAGAGCTAAAAAATATCCAGGGTTGTCATGTTACAACATTTCTTCATCAATATGTTTTGAAAATACCATGTTATATGTTGGAATAGAATACTAAGCAGAGAAAGAAGTATCAGCTTAAAGAAACTGCCTCCAGTTGCCATAGAGAATATATTAAAAAAAGAGTTTTCCTAATGCTCTAATTGACACAGTTTGACTAGATTTCTTTTCAGTGCTTGAGATTACATAATTTTGACTGGTTGCACTGAGGATTGATTTTTGATCTAGGTTTTCATTATATTTTGTCCCTGATGCCAGTGGGTTAATTCCCACCTCCTTGTCTTTGTTACTACCCTAACAACTTACTGCTTTTAGGCCAAATACAACACACACACAATATGATCTTCTGTTTTTGACTAACTGAAGAATGGGGCGGGGTAGCTATCCCTTTAAAAGTACTTTCAAGAGCCCTAGCCAGTTTGGCTCAGAGGTTGAAGGGTCAGCCCGAGGACTGATGGGTTCTGGGTTCAATTCCACTCAAAGGCATGTACCTCAGTTGCAGGCCTGGGCACATGTGGGAAGCAATCGATCATTGCGTCTGTCTCTCCCCCTCCCTTTCACTCTGAATGGAAAAAATATCCTCAGGTGAGAATTAACAACAACAAAAAGGTACTAAAGAACTTAAAAGTGAAGATTGCTGAATTTATTCTCTTTGAATTTATAGTCCTTATCTTTTTGCCCTAAAAACTTAGGATATAATAAAATATTCATCCCATGTCAGGTTGCTAATAAAATATTCATCCCATGTCAGGTTGAATTGAGCCACGTCAGTACTAACTACTACATTCTTTATCATCATTTAGTATCCTATACAAATACTACTGAAATATTTCTAAAAAAGACCTGTATTTTTTACTCTGTTCAGGGTAAAGCCAGACCTTGTTTACCATTGCAGTAAATAAAAACAAATCTCATTTATGATACCTCATGTACGTTACTGAGCAACAACATTCATTTACGTAAATGAAATGATTAAATTATGAGTTGCAATGTTCTAGGAGGCTCCTGTAATTTTAGCAATATCAGCTAAGAATATTATGTTTTATGTAAGCATCACAACAGCACAAATATGTTGGAGCAATTTATAATGTAGTATATCCAGTTATGTCAGCAGGCTATGAATCCTCTCCAATTATCAAGATGCATAAGTGCATTTTATGTGACACTCAAACATCATTAATTTTGTGCTTTGCATAAACTGCTCAAATGACATGATTTCAGTAATTTCTGGCATCGATATTGCAGCATCAGTGTACATTCAATGTAAATTGGAAAATGAAGATCTTCATCTTTATAACTGTGAAAAGGCATTTACCAAACACAGGCGCACGGTGAACCTGCACTTGCTATTGGAAAAAAGAATCTGGAATGTACCTGAGAGAACCTAAATAATAAGAATCAAGACACAAGGCAAGTAAATCCCAGAGAAAGCCTAGCTAACCAGTCAAAGCTTCCCCACAGGCTCTCTTACGGCTGTCATGAAGTAAAACATTTATAACAGTTTTAAATATGAAAGATTAAAGAACGAACATTCCCACCTCCCAACAAACTGAATTGACCAAGTTCAAGTCTTACCAAAAGTGACCCACATTTGTTGCCATTTATGAAACGATTCCTCACTTGTCTGGAAAATCTCTGTTTAGAGTATATTTAAAGTAATTAGAGCTTTAAACATTTTTTTCTATAATTAATATAGTATAGGTTTTAATTAAAAATTAAAAATGTTTCACTTCTCATTTAATTTAGAAGAGAGCCTCCACATAGCTGCACAGAGTAATGTGTTTAAGTAATTATATATCAATTTTAAATTCAAGTAATTAAAATTATTTTTTAAAAAATCTTAGAAACTTACCTCAAAGTCAAGGTCTGAATATCGTGATTTTCTTCTCTGTTAGATATTTTTTTTAAAGAAGAAAAATCAATAAAGTTGTATTTAGTCATTGAAATGAAAAAAATTTTTCAATAAAATAATCCTGCTTCTTTATCAGTATTGCCTTCTCATAAAAATAATATGAAAATGTTTATGATTTCAAACTATTTTATACACATTATACACATTATATAAAATGTAACATTATGTATAATATAAAAGAATATAAAAATATTTCTCATCTTGACCTCTTAACTCTAATTTTTTAGTAAGGTGAAATTTTTCTTTGAAAAGCCACACAAAAATTTCAATATTGAAGGAGACGTTAGGTCTAGTACAGTAAAACTACTTTGGAGACACAAAGGATTAAAAGCAGTGAAGGAAAAATCACTTAGCCATCTTAAGACCTTATACCAACTAAACTCCAAAGTTCTATATGGATCTCACCAACAAATGTCTTGGTTTTTTTTTATACTCCTCCACTAGAGGGAGGAAGTCCTTCTAATTGTTGGTCCTCCCTTAGGATGTCAAGTTTTTAATCCTAATTTAGTAAAACAAATAAATAGTCCACACCCCAGCAAAACATAGATATAAATAGCTCACAGAGCTACACTATGGCTCCAGCTCTGTTAAGCAGTTCCTATAATAGAGATAAATATGCATAAATAAAATAAAGTAATTAGGCAGCAGGCCTGATAAAAATCAGTAAACATAATTAAAATGAAATTAATGTGATGATATTTTATTAGCATAGGGAAGGGCATTCTTAGCATCTGCTCCAAGAAGTCGCTGGATTCATGGGATGACTGTGTATAAAAGGAGACGGCCAATAATAATAGAAAGGGTCCTCCAAATTTTCATAGTACAAAGCAAGTTTCCAATATAGGGCATTTTTGTGGGGGAGGGAGTCTTTATTTTTGGAGGGAATGGGAATGAAACAGGAAAAATAATCAAAACAAGTAATATTCAGGCAGTTGTAAAAAATATTTAAACCTTTGGACAAACTTTTGTTTTATTTTTTCTTCTTCTCCTCTCCCAATATGTAGTCTTAAGTACAGAGACTTAACAAGGAATCACATCCAAGTTAGGTGGGAGACTCTTGTAACTATTAACATTACTAGAGACAGAAAGGCACTCGTAGTTTATTGAGAAACCTGACTAAACTTCTGCTCCTAGCGTTAAAATGGTCACAGTAAAACCAGACCCTTCCTATGTAACCAATTCCCCAAAGCTTGTTACAGTAGACAGAAGGTAATATACCAAAACAATAATTTTGTTGTTAAAAAAAAAGTTGAAAAGTTCTGAAATAATTTGATTTTGGTGGAGCTGGATCGAGAAGCCTGTTTTCATGTACCGTCAAATTAAATGGAAACTCAGCAAGTTAATGCCCCTTGGCTCCATGTCCCCAGCATTAGCCTAGCCTAGCCTGGTGACATCCTGGAAGGAGGAAAGTGAGTGGGCAGGCATTTAACCTAGACCTCCTTTGTCATCTCCCTGCCACTGTTGTTATCTAACTGCACTATGCTAGACTAAATGTCAGTGTTCCCATTTGGCTCTTGGATGCTTTGCCTTCTTGGCACTGTGATTCAGCAGGACATTTTTTGTAAGTATACATTAAGCAAAATTATTTCCTAATATAGCAGATCCAAGTAGGGAAACACTTAGTTTTAAGCAATTATTATAGAACATTAGCCATGAGCTTTGTGTTCTATTTGAAAATTGAACAGTGAAATCTCATGAAAAAGGTTCAGCTAGCTAGTGAGTAAAAGGCCCTTCTGCTGTACATGTTGAGGAATTATCTGTTGCCTCTTTGTTTCTGAATGCAAAGCTGTGTTGCTAAAGGCTCCATGTCTTATGAGCAAGAACAAAAGATGGGAACCTAGAAAAACACCAGAGATTCTACTTCCTCGAGCAGATGTCAACTATGTCAATGTGAAATATGGAAAAGAAAACGGATATACTCCTACAAATAGATTACCCTGTCTTCCATTTGCATTCACTAAAATTAAATTCTAACAGAAAGTTATGTACAGAACAGGCAGCCTTGAGGGATTAACTAAAACAAATGAAGCAGATTTCTATCAAAAGAGCCTAAAGATGGGAAATAAAGCAGTGAAGACTTAAAAATGAGAGAGTGGCCCTATCTGATTTGGCTCAGTGGCTAGAGCATCAGCCTGTGGGCTCAAGGGTCCCAGGTTCGATTCTGGTCAAGGGCATGTACCTTGGTTGCAGGCACATACCCAGTAGGGAGTGTGCAGGAGGCAGCTGATTGATGTTTCTCTCTTATCAATGTTTCTAACTCTCTATCCCTTTCCTTTCCTCTCTGTAAAAAGTCAATAAAATATTTTTTTAAAATAATGAGTAGGGAAAATGTGGCAAATTTTCACAGCCTAAGAGAGGTAAAAATTTGTGAAATATTCTTATCCCCACAACACTGACCAAGTATTCCAACCTTGTATAGCTTATAAAGAGTTTTAACATATGAACATGCTAATTGCCCTGTGAGATGGTTGGGAAAGTATTATTTACTATCCCCATTTTATGAATGAGAGAACTGAGGACTAGAGAAGTTAAAATAACTTGTCTACTTCACCTGGATAGTGAGCAAAAGAGTTGGGATTCACACTCAAGTCTTGTAACTCCAAACCTTGCGTTTTCTCCACTCTCTCACTCACTGCTCAGTGGTACAAGTGATAATATTTTGTAGCAAAGATGCCTGTTATATTTTGCAGATTGATACTAGAACTCATCAAGAATAACATTAGAGGACCCTGTTAATCCAAGACTGACAGCAGTGGACAGAGATGCTCTCTAAGCATAAAGTAAGGTAACCAGATTAACATTTACTTGTCAATTATTTTTTAAAGGAAAAACATAGCAATATGATACTTTAAAGAGAAAATCTGATGGCAATATACATATTAGTGTTGAGTAAAAATATTTAACCATTCTAATATAGGATAGTTTATGAGCAATGATACCCTAACAAAGAGTAGCTGACTTCTTCACCTCCTATTGCAAAATCTAATTTACTCTAAAGAAATATCTGGCACTGGAAGATTGGTGGTGTGATGAGAAAATCGGAATGTTCCATTTGTTCGGTTTCAGTCTGGTCAATTTTCAAGGTCAGTTTTCTGTCCTCATCTCATTGGACTTTCAGAAGATTTGGAAAGTGAATCATTTCCTCATTAAAACACTCAACATTGGTTAGCTTTTCCTTTTTTTTCCCTCTTATTTGCTGTGGATCCTTCTCAAATCTCCTTTGCTGGCTGTTTCTCATTTCCCTGCCTTCTTATTGTGGAGTTCTCTCCCGGAAAATAGAATCCATTCCATGATTTTAAATACCATCATTTCAATTTCAAACACTCTCTTTCTTCCTGTTTTTTTCCCCCCTCATCACTGAAAAAGTTGGATATCTAATTGGTCAAGTTAGAAACTGAGGAATCACCCTTTTCATCCTGCATGTCAAATCCATCAGCAAGTGCCATCTGTTCTACCTTCAAAATACTTCTTAGTCCACCCACTCCCTCCATCTCTACTTGTATCGCTTTTATGGATTACTTCAGTAGACTCCTAACTATCCTTCAGCTTTCTGTTCCAGTTCCTTTTCTCCAACCACGGGATCCTAATTCTTCCTCTTCCAATCCATCAAAGGGGTCAATGGATAGAGAAATGATAAAGACAATCCTCATTTGCTTCCATTGTTTTAGAAGGTCCTGTACAATCTGCTCTTTTTCCTATGCCAACCTCATCTTAAGGAGCTCACCCCCTGCTGCAAAGGTCTTCTCATCCTATGAGAATATTCCAAGCTGTCTTTAACTCAGTACATCTGTACTTGCTTTTTTTTTTTTTTAATCTGAAACGCTTTATACTTCAGAAGGTCCCCAAACCACCTTAGATAAAGAAGTCTCTCCTTCACATTCCACAGTTATTTCTCAGAACATTACATAGTTTTAGATGACTCATTTATTAAAGGTTAATTATCTCTACCACACGGGCAGGATCCCCATCTGTTTTGATCACTTTTATATCCTCAACATCTAGCAGAGGGCCTGGCACAAAAGCACAGATTCACAAAATTATTAATAAATGATTGAGGCGGCGCACTGTGGCAGGTGAACAAATCCAAAGGAATGAGACTTGTTTGGGTGTTTTTTGTTTTTTTTCCCCCTCAGGAATACTCTGAGAGAATTTGGAGAAGTAGGTGGATGACACAAAACCATTATGAATAGATCAATTGACAGCCAAGAGAATCAAGACAATTTTTAGGAAACCAAGCTTATCACTAATAGAAGAGAAAAAATGTATGATGGTACAAGGCTACTCTGAGCAATATTTGGTGAGTATATGCATAGAGGCATCGCTCCATATGTAGTTCTTGTAGGATAATGAATACTCTCTCAAAGGGAATACTTCATTGTTAGTATCACTGCAAATTAAGCTGGACAAGACACTAGAAGATTCAGGGAGGAATATATTCCACTGACTAATAAATGCAATGTGACTGCTATTAAAAGATTCTCTTACAAAGTTTTTCACTCAGAGAGAAAGCTTTAATAATCTGTTTATAATATCTGTGAATATAAAACCTGATAAAAATGACTTTTATTTAAGCTAATTTTGTTTGTGTGCCAGCACAAAAGATAAAATTCCCTAATTCAGTAGTAAAACTAAAACACTAAAGAAGGCTGAGGCTTCTTTTCCCCACAGCCATATGAGAAAAGAATTTAAAAAAGGAAAAACTTGGTTTGGCAAATGTCAATTCTGATGGTTTCTATTCATGACAGTCTCCTACTTCTCAAGTGAGGTCATAACATTTTGTCTAATATCCTGAACATCGATTTAGAACAGCATTCAAGCCTCTTCACAGACATTTAAAGTGTGATGGTAGTAAAATAATAACACAACCTCCCATCTGAAGCACTCCTTACAATTTTCAAAGGGTTTGCACATACATTATCTAATTTGATTCTCACACTAGCCATAAGGGAGGCACCTGTGATGTGACATTATATCTAAAATGTTTTATCTCTGAAAACCATTATGCTGAGAGCCCTACAATTCATGTCTAGAGGAAAATGGGGATACAAAAATTTAGCTTAAGAATGATGGCCCTTTTCACCTACTTAAATTGAGAGAGATTATGTGACATGTTTTCAAATATATAGCTAAGTTTATATATAAATGGACAAAACTGGAGCTTTGTTTTTGATAAAAATAATCTTGTAATCTAGCTACCTCTGATTAGCTATTATGGATTTCTTTATTAATAATAGAACTTAAGGCAAGATTTGTCACAGGAATAGCAGAAGCCACTTAATGTGTTTAAGAATTCTAGTGATAAGGAGATGAGTAGCCATATAAGGGACCATGAGGTAACCTAGATATTAGCAAGAGAAGCCACTGTGCCCAGCCAGGCTGGATAGACAAAAGAGAGATGGCACAGTGACCTGAGCACAGGGACCAGCTAGAAACACTTTGGAACTGCAGCTAAAGAGACACAGGTGCTGCCAAAAGCAGAGAGAGCAGGGAGAAATATCCTGGGATTCTCTCTTCTCCCCCACCTCCATTCTCTCTCTTCTCTTTCCTATCAGTAGTTTTCTCACTGGCCGGAAGCCAAAGACTCAGAAGCCTGTATCAACTCTGAGTGATACAGGAGAAAAGGATGAAGAACAGATCATGTGCCAAACAGCTCAGGACATGCAGGCAAATTGGGAAGACATCTGGATGAGGAAATGTTTACTATCTAGAACAGCTATAAGCTGTTGAAAAAATATATCAGTGTTCCAATGATTCAAAACAACTACTGACAATACCTATATTTTTAAAAAAAATAAACAGAACCACAATATGATTTAAACTATATTTCATAGTCTTCAGCGGTTTGAGAACTATGATACCTTTTTTCTCCCCACTTTTCTATAGCAACTCGTCTTTTTGCTTTATGTACATACTACACACTTAACACATTTTGTTAATTAATTGAAGGTGAATAATTTAAGAGCTGGTAATAATTTCATTTTTTTTAACCTTAAGCAAAGCAATTAGAGCCATTGTGAGAAATTCTACCATATTAATATTGTAATTATTCCATAATTGTGGAAACTAAGTCTAAATTGTTCAGAATTGTTTAACAAGTCCATTCTGGGAATGGATACAGTTTGGAATATAGAAGATAAGAAAAAACAAAAAACAAGGTAATACCACACAGGGAGACAGTATTTTTCATGCCAAGAAACTTCATGCACATATAATATTTTCTACGCTCAATAATTAGAGGTTAGCTGAACAAACTCCCTGGGAGGTTGGCGCCTTTTCTGCTGGCACTGCCTTTGGGATTGGGGAGCCTCCCTCTTTTTATGTTGCCTCCTGCTTATTTGAATAAATACTTTCACCCACTCACCCATTCTTTGGCTTTCCTCTTTTCTCCTCTCTAATACTGCATTCTATGCTACATTTGGTAGCTTTTACCCTGCTCTTTCTCTCATCACTTCCCACCTGGGTAATTTGTGAGCACCCACTCCTCTAGAAGAAATATCCTGAATTAATAACATGTTTTTAGTACAGCCTTGAAAATATGACCATCCCTGTGGTTGCAGTCTCCCTTCTCACTCAGAGGGGGACAAGACTCAAATTGTTCTATGGCCTAGGCCTCATGTCATCCACATATCTACCTACTTTCATCTTCACATTGTCTCCTACAACTTGTCTCCTCCCTGGCTATTTATTGTTAACCCCCACTTTCCACGCAGGTACTCTAGTTATATTTCTGATTTTTCTCTGTTGTCAGAATATAATCTTCCCCCCTGGTTGGTCCTACAGATACAGCCTAGCAGAGTTGACAGCTATTGAGAATGCACCTCTCTGCTCATGAAGAAAGCCATACCACTGACTTTATTATCATGGGTTACAGTCCTATCTCCAAAATCTGAAGTTATATATACCTATACTTGATCCACTTCATGTCTTTATCCACTCTAAGAGCAAGTGTCAATCAGGGTTAAGTGAACTTTATAGTTACTCTCAGGCTAATGTTCAGGCACGTTGCTGCCTCTTTAGAAGTTGTAAAATTGATCAGGACAGAATGATTCTATTCCAGGGTTTGCTATACACTTGCTCTGTAACCTTGAACAAATGACTTTAAGGATTATAACAACTTATCCATTGCATGGAAGTGTTGTGAAGATTAATTCATGTTTTTAAGGTGATTTGAGGCTCTGCTAATGAAAGATGCTATATAAATGCTAATTTTTATTATCCATTCCCACATCTATATATTTTTCAGCTAGCTGTCTCCTAAAATGGTTACTATAAGCAATTCCTAACTATTAGACTAACTATGAAACTCTTCTAAAGAATGAAAATGAGGTATGACTTTTCATTCTGAATCCTGAATTTTCGTCCTTCTCACGATACAAACCTTGTGATCTCCAAGTCATTTAAATGCAGATCTTTTGGCTGAATCACAGCTGTACTTAATAATAAGGATATGGAGACTCAGAAAAATTACAAACTGAACAGTCTATTGTTCAAGTATACACAAACGGTACAATATCAAACACAGAAAGATTTTTAGGCTTTTAAATGTAAAGTACTTTTATAACAAGTAAAATATTTAATGTAATTCCATTCTTACCCTTTTAGCACTTCTAAAGAGCCATTCTAAACAGAAGACTATACATATGGTCATGATTTTTCCAGTAATGCATCTGAATTATGCTTATTTATGATGTTGGGTTATTATATCAAGTTAGCACTAGAGAAACAGTTGCTATTCGGCTAATTCAGAGTGAGGGAATGCTTCTGTTAGAGGCTGCTCCCGCCAGCCACTCGGCAGTGAACTTGGCTTTAGTGCCCTATGCCTTTGGTTCTGAAGGATGATTCTCCTCAGAAATCCCATTCCATTTAAGATTGATCTAGAATTTGAAATCCTGTATACATTCTCATTTTGGTCTAAAATTCAGTTTGGAAAATCCTCAAAATAATACCACTCACCAAGTTACTCTGGTCTTTCAGGATATCTCTTTGTTTCAACCTAGAAGACATGACTTTGTGGGGTGAAGGAAGAGATAGTTGCCTCTGGGCACTTTGGAATACCAGAACATATGATTGTCAGCACACTTCTGAGGGAAAGGGCAGGTAACGAATCATAGTGTCTTATGAAATAACCTCAGATTTAAAAAGTAATACGTATAAAAGAGTGCATATATCACATTGTATACTGAACATACGTAAATACGTCAGCAGTGACTTTACAACAAAACTTCAAGAAAAAGGATAAAAAGTCACACATAAAACAGAAGACATTATATTCCTTAGATCTTACTTGATTAACTATAATACAACATGAATGATTTTGATCGTTGTTGACTATTGTCTACTTACTTTATGGGTAGAAAAGAAACTGAGAGGAGCTTGCTTTTTTACAAAGGCCATGTTGTTACCCCTGAGTCCTGACTCTTAGCCTGTTCAATTTATATCCCTCCTGAGAGGTCACAATTAAAGACCAAACATTTTAGTGGTCATCATTCTGTAAGAGTGAAGACTAAAACATTTACTCTGAGATACACTGATCTAACACAGTAATAGTTTATAATCACTGTAATGGTAGTCACAGTCCAATTTTGTTATTTTTAACAGCTGCCCTCACACAGAAAATTCAGAATTGGTTTAAGTTTGTAGTGCTATCCAGAAACTTCTTTAACCACCAAAAGACCTTTAGTACCTGAGAAATGTCAGGAGAGTCTTCTGGGTTTATGAAGAATATGACTTCTAGGTATCTTTTTTAATATAGAGGGTTCCTTTTTAAAAACAAGATCTTGAGAAAGAGGATTCTGATGCACTACTGGAGAAAAACATACATTCAGACTATTGTAATCCAAACATGCCAAAAATTCTTATGGATACATAACTGCAAAAGGTAATGTGACTCCTCTCTCTCTGTCCAGGGTCACATCGATCTCTATGTTTCAAGGGCCAAGAAAAAGTTTATTCTATTGCTTACCTCTAAAGAACTCATTGATATAGTCGATCCAGTTTCACTTCTCGATAGTCCTGCATTATCATCCAACTCGGTGGCCATGAAATTCTTCACAGCTGTGCGGGGCTCAAAGGGTAAATTCTGCATATGTTCCTGGGGTGCAAGATGCTGATCTAAGTTCATATTGAACTGGTCCATAACAGGGGGATTCATGTTGAACTCAGGATTCACTTTGTAGTGCAATAGCCTTTCATGTGGCAGGGTTTCCATACCAATATTCATTTTGCTTTCCTCTTTCATTGATGGCTGGGTATTTACAGAACTTCTGGGCATCACAATGTAGTCACTTTCCATCATTCTTTCTTGAGGATGGACTATGTCCATATCAGCCCCTCTCAAATTATCATCTGTACATAAGTACACAGTTCTCCGCAATTCACTGTTCTCTTTTTTCAAACATTGATTGCCCAGCTCGTTCATACTCATGGGCATGTGCAGACCCGTGGGTTGCTGGATAATGACTTTAGAAATGACATTTCCAGGCAATGTTGAATAGCTTAGCTCTTCGGGGTTTGTTCCCTTCTCTTCTTCATCATCATTTAAAGAAATCCTAGAGAGTGTCCCTGTTATTGTTGCTGCTCGGCAAGGACCAATATCCTTATGAAGAACTGTGAATTCAAATAGGAAAGTTATGCATGTCTACTTTTCTTTATTGTATCCTATCCTCTTTCTACTAAACTATTTCCTTAATAAAATGAAAAGCTAATATTTAAAAAATTACATATCTACTGTTTATACATGGTCCATATTACTTAATCACGCTTTATTGATTTTGATACACTCGCATAGATCTCAGGTAGCCCATGGCTAAAGCATATCTCAGAATTGATTAATGGGCTTTCAAAAATCTCAGTCCTTTAACACTCTGCTGCATGGAGTTTTATAACATTATGGATATATTTCCCATAAATATGGCTATTTTTGTAAAGGCTTTTCAAGTTGTAATCATTAAAACACTTCTTTAAAAAGGTAGTAATCAATAAGAATTCATCCTACAGCATCAGAAATCCCTCCAACAATTATTCATGTTGAAAGTTAATGAGCATTGCGGTCAAGGTAGATGCAGGATTCAAAAGTATTTATCATCTTCAGTTCCATGTAGGAAAAGGAATTCTTTTTACAAGATCAATCCATATGCTACAATGCCCTTCAGAGGGTACTAAAATTGCTGAGTTTAAGCAAATAAACAAACTGTCTGAGTTTCCAAAACCTCCATTTCATTTTAAACCTGAAAAATAACAACCTAGAAAAAAATTAAAAATGCATGATAACTTAGTGAGAGAGGGAAGAAATTGAATACATAAAGCAAACCAAATACTCAATGAAAAAGTTCAGAATTATTTATTAAACTATATATTCATGTTTTCTGCCTCTACAAAAAGAAAGCCATATTTTATGCAGAATAGAGGCAGAATGACTCAAAGCATTCTTAGTTGTGAAAAACTTTCAGTCCTGAGGTATAAAAGAGTGAAAGTCTGAAGAAATATTCTTGGTAATTTGGGTCTTGAAAGCACACAGAACAGCACCGTGTGCGAGTTGGCTCAATGTGTACACCTAATGCTGCCCTATCTACAAAGCAGAGCATCGCCACTGGAAATGTCATTTGGCAGTGATAACTGTAAAGTATTTGGCTTATTGTCTCTGTTTGAGAGGTTTCAGCTATATTGTTATCAAATAGCATGATAATCATTGTGCACTAAAGCAGAGGTTGAAAAATAGATTACAAATGTGCTTCTCTATTACAAAGAAAAGAAGCCTTCAAAATTATTTCAAAACATGCATCATTCATGTAATGTCTTTTACCTTTAAAGATACTGGATTTAATTATTACATTAGGCCTATTTATTTTAGACACAAAAATCATGTGATATCTACATGTTTTTTATTAAACCCACAATTTGGTTGTGACTTTTGTATTAGAATAATTTAATTTAAAAGAATTATTTCCAAACCTCTTAAAATAATAGGCTGGCAATAAATTGTGGTTGCCAGAAACAATTTACATGAAAATACTAAAGGGCAAAGTACATTAAATTAATAGACTTAATGATATTTTAAATAAAATACTTTTAAAAGTCTTCTTATTCATGAAGACTTCTTATTCATGAAGACATTATTTTTTAAATAAAATAATGGTATTGGGAATACTTTTTAACCCTTAAATGTATAGAAAATTCAATCCAAAATTTATAGCAATAAAATTTAAAGGGTAATTATAAGAACCTATCATGTTGCATTAAGAACATACAAATGCTATACTTTTATGAATATATTATAAAGGAAATCTTAGTATTGAATATTGATTTTATAATGTGCATTTGTATAAGATCCATTCATTTAATTTTACATAATTAATATGATTTATAGTTATAGTCAGCACGTTTTTATTAAATGGCATAGCCATCTTTATTGAAAGTGTATGTATCTTACATATTTGGGGAAAGACAACTCTTCTCATAAAGTAGTGTCTACTCTATATAAAATAAATGTCAGCCTCTTAGAATTGCTTAAAATAGATATCCAAAATTTGATTATACAACATAAAAAATCCATACCACCTACAAACATGATTTTGAAGTGATGGACTTTTTAAATTACTCAAGTTGTAAAAGGCAAACAAACCAAAACACACCTGAATATCTTACACAATCAGATATATAATCCACCCTTTGGGAAAGTGAACTTCAATTAAACTTAGAGGAAGATTATTCAGAGTCTATGCATTGAGACTTTAAAACCAAATATACCTCAAAATGGACAGAAAAACTCAAAGGCAAATTCCTGATGAGCTCATATAAAATGGTCACAGGCAGAAAATTGAAACATTCAAAACAGTCTTTTTAAATAAAATAATGGTATTGGGAATACTAAACCTCAGAAGGCAGTGAATTCTGGGGGAAAAAAACAGGTAATTTAACAAAAGAGAACAAATGAATACTTAAGAAATGAGACCAAAGCTTGGGTCAGGACGGGTTAAAATAGTGGTTCCCTATGTTAGTTTGAATGCATCAGAATTATCTGGCTGGCAAGTAAAAACACTGATTACTTTACACAGTAGTTCTAGGGTGGGGCTTAAAAGTTTCCATTTCTAACAAGTTCCCAGGTAACGTTAACACTTTTCGTCTGGGGACCACACTTTGACAACCACTGGTTTAATGTTAATAGCTGGTAAAGGAAGACAAAACTGCTCCTATTTTGCTTCTCTAACAAGGAGGGCTATAAAGAATACACCAAAAGAAGTACAAAGGAAACTAAATTGAAGATAGGTAAATAGGAATTATAAATAAATCCAGGCTTCCAGACCCAGACAAATCACACTCCACCTTGGAACACAGATGTGTAACCTGGCACCATGGCTAGTGTGATCTTTGAGACATTACGGAAAATGGATGAAGCAAGGGAAAATGTTTTATCAATTTTCCAGAGGGAAATGGTAAACTTTTGAAGTCAACTACTGTGTCTTAGGAAAATTTTTTTAGATATTAAACAGAATAGGGTTATTCCTGATAGCCCACACAGGTCCACTATGGGTTACCGAATAATGACAGTTATTCTGTGATTTGCTATGATGATACTCAGGAGTGAGACTATGAGACTAATCTCTCATATTGTGATTATGACAACTCTGTGATCTCAGACTCTGCATAGATGGTTGAAAGTTATAAGTTGAATCTGAAAACTACACTTAGGTGTAGTCTGCATGTGGTGGGTGGGAGGTGCCTTACTGAACAAAGCAGGGTTCTACACTCAGTCTCATTTCCTTTATTGACAGTTTAGATGAAGATTTAGAAGGTATTCTAATCAAACTCGCAATGGCCAAACAATTTCAAAGGAATGGAATGCTAACCTGAAACTGGTGAGATGATAGCAAATAGAGATAAATGCAAAGGACAGATTTTTTTACATAACCTTAGACTTGGAACACTCTGACAGCCACTAGAAACAGTTTTGGGCATTTTAGATGACAACTAGGTGATACTAATATAGTACCAGCTGCTATGTAATCAGATGCAAATGTAGACAGCATTAGTAAAGAGCCAACTGTGATAAATTCTGGATACATATGTATACATTTGGGCACCATAATTTAACATTATTAACAAATTGGGGGTTACCAGGCACACCATGCCTGCCTGGGCGGATGCTCTGAGGAATGCATATGGAACCATGGTTTATTTAGCCTGGAGAAAAATGACTTAGATTGGGCTAAATGATATTTGCTCTCAAATATTGGGATATTTTGATGAAGTAGCCATCCACTCTTGTTCTAGAGGCAACAATAAAGCTAACAAATAAAAGGTAAAGTCAGGTATATATTTTTTCCCAATATAAAGGAAAATTCAACAACTAGAGTCATCCAAAAAGTAAAATGTGGATTCCTTTACAACCCTGGAGTCATCCACTCTTGGTGAGAGTTTAGCCACAGGCAGAGACAACCATCACAGACAGCGTCAATGAGACACCAGTACTATAGGGTAGGGTGTGCTGCATGGTTTCTCTTGTTCCCTCCAGAAATAGAACAATGGCTATGATACACATACACACGGGGTCATTTCATCCTTACAACAAACACCCACATCCCATAGGTGATGAAATCGACACAGAGGCTAGATTGGCCTGACAACCAGTAATGGAATGGGAGGGCTTACATCTTCAAGTCAATGCTTTTCTGCTGTCACGGTGCTCCCAATTAACCATTTCTAGTTTCTCTCTCTCATTCCCTCCCCATCCCCGTTCTGCTATTACAATACAATATTTCTATTTGAAGGACTTTATTTATGAATAGAATTCTGAATATTCTGTTCTATTCACCACACATACGTGTGATACACGAATCACAGCATTTTCTTTAAAATAAAAAAATCCATGAAAATGATTTAATATCTCTAACGATTATAGTTTCAAAATCCAAATATTCTTACCTGACCGACAAGCAATGTCTACATCCTTTTCAAAGTCTGTCTGTAACAAAAAATAATGAGGCATATAATCATCATTTAATAAAGACCTCAAATAACTTCTACTAATCAGATTATCTGAAGTTTACAGATATCTGACTAGGCAGTACCAGGTTATTGTTTTCTACAAAGGAATTTTCTCAAGGAATAATTAAATTGTTTTCAAGAGTATTTCCTAGAGACCAACTGTTCAATAAAATCAATGGAAACATGTCATACAATTTTTAGAAAGCAATACAATACCCATTGTCATCTTCAAGGATAGAATTTTAAGGCAATTCCTTAAACTATAATAAAAGATTAAATATGCACTATTATGAATACACTTTAATTACTGTCTTTATTATTTGTATGTTTTAAGCATTCACTTTGTATATATTGCTTGAAGTGTTTTATTTTATAGCACAGCTCTGTCAAACCCTTAATAGTCAAATCAGTCTCTTCTAATGATCCATTTTCACTGAAATGTGGCAAAAGGCTTTTAGGCTTAGGGATTAAAATTGAAGAGGAAGTGATACTAATCTGGCCTACAAGCTGCTAGAGGTTACTTCTATCCTATTTTCCTGAAACTTTTATTTTAAACTAGAGGCCTGGTGCATGAATTTGTGCACAGGTAAGGTCCCTTGGGGGGAGGGACCACAGGAGGTTGGCCAGCCCAAGAGGTTGCTGTGGGAGTGCACTGACCATCAGGGGGCAGCTTCTGCATTGAGCATCTGCCCACTAGTGATCAGTGCTCATCATAGTGACTGGTTGACTGGTCATTTGGTCATTATGGTCACTTAGGCTTTTATATAGATAAAAGGCCCAGTGCATGAATTTGTGCATGGGTGGGGTCCCTCAGCCTGGCCGGCAATTGGGACCGATTGGGGCCATCTGGCCCAGTCCTGATCAGGGCCATGGGGACTGGCTAGCTGGGGGAAGGAACCACGGGAGGTTGGCCAGCCGTGGGAAGTTGGATATGGGAAGCTAGACTGGCAGTCAGACATACCTCTCACAATCCTGGACCACTGGCTCCTAATCACCCCTAGCTGCCCTCCCACCCGCCCCCCCCCCCCCCCCCCGCTGGCCTGGTTGCCCCTAACTGCCCCATGCTGCCAGCCAGGTCTCCCCCAACTGCCCCATCACTGCCAGCCTGGTCTCCCCCAACTGCCCTCCCCCAGCTGGCCTAGTCACCCCTCACTGCCCTCCCTGCCAGCCTAATCACTCCCAACTGCTCCACCTGCTGGCCTGGTTGCCAACAACTATACCCCCCTGCAGCCTGGTCATCCCCAACTGCCTCCCCTCCTCCCCCAGCCGGCCTGGTTGCCCCATGCAGCCTGCTCATCCAGTCGTTTTGTCGTCCCTCACTAACTCCCCTGCTGGACTGGTCGCCCCATGCAACCTGCTTGTTCAATTGTTTGGTTATCCCTCGGGGTAGCCCGGCAGCCTGCATCCAAGGCTTGCCTGTGCCTCGGGCCAGCACTGGAGTCCTGGGGGGCTGAGAGGACTGGGCACCATCATCTTGGGCTGTGGGTGCCACCATCTTTGAGGGCATGGCAGGTCAATTAGCATATCCCCTTCTTATTGGCTGTGGGCACTTCCATCTTTGTGAGGGTGTGATGGTCAATTAGCATATTCCCTCTTTATTAGATAGGATAATGTAGTTCATTTTTGTAATGGTAAAAATAAATTAGACCATCTTATCCAATATTTTAAATTCAAGATATTAGTATTTTATTTTTAATAAGGAATTAATTATTCCTTCTCAAGCTTTACTTAAATGTTTCTAGTATATTTTTTACTATTTTTATGTTGCCTAATAAAAAAGGTTAATAAATCAAATATAAGAACTATATGATTTCATTCATATGTGGGATATAAAACAAAAAAGCAACAAGCTCATATATATAGACAACATTCTGGTGATTACTAGAAGGGAATGGGGAGTAAGGAGAGGATGCAGAGGGGAACAAGTATATGGTGATGGAAGAAGACTAGATTTTGGTTGGTGAACACAGTGAAATATACATGTTATATTATAACGTTGTACACTTGAAACTCTTATAATGCCGTTAGCCAATGTTGCCCCAGTAAAGGTAATTTATATATTGTAAAAATATATATTATAAAATAACTTTTGATTTTAATGACATAGTTTAAGCGTTATCTCATTTCTAAAGTGGTTATGTCTAAAGTACCCTTAATCCCAACAACAGTCAGAGCTCATGTCCAGTAACTGACTGTTACTGGAAGCATGGCTACCACCCTTTGTTTAGGGAAGTAGTTCTCATATGAGGCTGTACATTAGAACCACCAGCTTCTGGGTCCAAACCCAGAGATTCTGACCTCATTGGTCTGGAGTGTGGATTCCAATGGGTTCTAATGTGCAACCAAGGCTGAGAGCCACAACTTTTAGACTAGAAGTGCAGGACCATAGTTCCGACCAGAAACAAAGACAGTCCTTTGGATAAATTGTTATCCCTAATGCCGTGCAAGGATGAAAATACTCTCTGGTGTTTCTAGAAGCCCCACACTCATTACACCACTGGGTCAGTAACGGATGCTGGACTCCCAAGCTATCCAGATTTCCACGTCTGATAATGAACTAAAGCCAAAGTCACTCAAAATGGGACGTTGATGCTATTTTACTAATAAGAATATTTGTTTATTTTCTAGAAATCACAAATCAATCAATAATCAGAGGGAAAATAAAAGCTCACCATGATTTGTGCATGCCCATTAGGAAAAGAACTTGAAGAATCAGCATTGATTGGATCCTGACAGTTTCTCAGTCGGCATCTAAATGCATCCTGAACCTGTGGGGGAAAAATGACAGACATTAATTTTCTTCTCTCTTAGAAATGACCAGATAATGTTTACATTGGCAATCAACTGAGAAAGCAGTTGTCATTGTTTTTATATGACACCCAATTTGTTTAATTCCTAATACAAATACTGATGTACCTCAACTTTGCTCTCTGCCAAGGAAATTTACCACTTCCTATAATCTATAGAGGGAAGTGTTGGGAACTCCTCAGCTATCAAAATGGCTGCGTCTGGCTCAACACTGGTAATTCTCAACCGAGGGCAGATTTCTTTCCACTGTTACAAACAATATGTGTGGTTTTCAAGGGAGATTTACTAATTGGTATGGCATAATCTTTATAATATCTCTAAACATTGTGAAAAATGAGATTACTCAATGATCTTTAGACAAATTGATTTTCCTTTTATGTCTCATGTAAGGGATCCTATTGATGAGACTATTTCTTGTCTCCCTTCAAGTACTATATGCCCTGATTGAAAAACAAAATATAGTAAGACAGAGAGATACCAGAAACAGATCTGTTTCTGGTTATCTTTAGAGGGAGGGGGGCAGGGGTGCATTTGGTGAAGCCAAAGTTCCATAATATCTATTCACAATTGGATTCTGAGTAAAGAACAAACATATCATAGGAAATTTGAAGAACATACCTTTCCTTAAACACATGAATAGATGAATAAGAAACACAGGACCATAGTTATTCTGATCACATGATGCCTCCGCATCAGCATGACCTTTCGAATGCCTGTGGCTCATTAGGCTCCTAACAATTATCACATTATCACAAGTAGCTTCTCATCCCAGTCAATGGCAGTCATTTTACTAATATTTTGTTTTCCTGACTTCACATTAATTATTGACATTCCTCTAGTTCTGTGGTTGGCAAACTGTGGCTCGCGAGCCACATACGGCTCTTTAGCCCTTTGAGTGTGGCTCTTCCACAAAATACCACAGCCGAGTCTATTTTGAAGAAGTGGCATTAGAAGAAGTTTAAAAAATTTGGCTCTCGAAAGAAATTTCAATCGTTGTACTGTTGATATTTGACTCTTTTGATGAATGGGTTTGCCAACCACTGCTCTAGTTTATTGTAATCTATTTTATTGTATTAAAAAACAAAGCATGGATGCAGTGGCATGTTCCCTATTTTGCTAGAGCACCACTGTACAGACTGCCAAGGTAAAACACATAATGATCGTTACTTGTGAAAAGCGCTGATATAAAATACCCTGCCACTGTTGTGTTGCGAGATGTTCACAGTGTATGTGTTGGGCAGGAAAGACTGGAGCCTGCTGTTTTCAGTTCCTCTCACCTGTATCATAAGTCACTGGCAGTCTCTTTCCTAAACTGCAAGGTTTGAAAAGTGATATGGAGTTTAGTCACCAGCATAGAGTCTTGGATAACCAGGTCATCATGAGACCTTTATCCACTTGTATTTCTCCACCTCGGGCTCTCGTCCTGGCGATGAGACCACGATAGGGTGTATTGAGGGAGTGGAGTATGGACTCAGTGTTCTCTGACCTCTTTCCAATCTTTAATTCTAATATTTCTAAATCTGGGATTTCTTGGGGGTGGTTGCCTAATATGAGACATACTAAAATCAAAAATTGGTAATGAGTCTAGTGTTTACCCAATGACCACTGTTTTTCTTATGCAGAAATTGGCATTAGGGAAACCACTAAGAAAGTATATATGTTTTTAGAAAAAAAATATTAAGAACCAATGTCAAAAAATATGTCCCTGCTAATTTTTTGTTTGCACCCTGAGACACTGTTAAAGCAAATATAAAAGGAAGAAAATGTTGCCTTTTAAGAGCTGCCACATGAAGATTTTTTTTCAAATCTATTTCTGAATACTTGCATATATCCTCCTATATAATAAAATGCTAATATGCAAATCAATCAAACGGTGGAACGACAGGTCGCCGTGACATGCACTGACCACCAGGGGGCAGATGCTCAATGCAGGAGCTGCCCCCTGGTGGTCAGTGCACTCCTACAGGAGGAGCACTGCTCAGCCAGAAGCCAGGCTCACAGCTGGCGCGGCGGCGGTGGTGGGAGCCTCTCCCGCCTCTGCGCAGTGCTAACTAAGCTGTCAGTCAGACATCCCCTAAAGGATCCCAGACTGTGAGAGGGCACAGGCTAGGCTGAGGGACCACCCCCACCCCCCGAGTACACGAATTTTGTGCACTGGGCCTCTAGTAAAATATAAAGGTAGCACTTGGTAATATCAGGTGGTACTTGGTAATACCAAACATTACTTTAACTGGTGCTCACTAACCACCTTTATTTTCAGACCTTCAGAGTGTAGCTGTCAGGATATTTTTGTCTCACAATGAAATATGCAAAAGCAACTTCTATAAGTTTCTCTCTAAAATCAACTATATTGAAGTAAATATAAAATTTTTAAAAATCCAATTTATTTTTCATAATACACACAAACACAAAATCAGTTCCTAAAAATCCCAAACTCCCAAATATGATAATGGATTAAGGGCATTTCTACATGGGGGAATGATGTCAACTCCATGAATCAGTCAATGTTACTTAGAAGAAATCTAAAACAGAAAAGCATAAAAACCCTCTAATAAATTCAAGGTCATCTTAATCCTATATAATAAAAGGCTAATATGCAAATCAACCAAACAGCAGAACTACTGGTCGCTATGATGTGAACTGACAACCAGGCAGAAGATGCTTAATGCAGGAGCTGCCCCCTAATGGCCAGTGCACTCCCACAGGGGGAGCACTGCTCATCCAGAATCCCTGAGCCGGGCTCATATCTGGCAAGTGCAGTGGTGGTGGTGGGAGCCTCTCCCACCTCTATGGTAGTGCTAAGGATGGCTGACTGACAGCTTAGACCCACTACGCACGGGGAGCAGGCCTAAACCATCAGCCAGACATCCCCCAAGGGCTCCCGGACTGCGAGAGGGTGCAGGCCAGGCTGAGGGACATACCCCCCCCCCCCGAGTGCACAAATTTCATGCACCAGCTTCTAGTGGTCATATAAATGTCAACATTTAAGTGTTAGTTTTCCTGGCATTTTTAGTGCCTCTGTTACTTCTAAATTCAGAAATATTTGCAGGAAAAATTCCACTTATTCCAAATACTCCATTTGATATTTTTAAAATCTTAAAACTACATTCAGGTAATCTAGATGAATTGGCCTTAAATATTTGTCCAACACTGTCAGGGAAGAATGATTAGACTAGGTTTCACACTGCTATTTCCTTACCACAGAAAGGGTGTTTCAGGCAAGACAACACCTGGAGAGTGCATCTGCAGCTATTTGGGAGCATTTTGATAATTAATTGACTTTCCTACCAGGTAAACAGAGACACCTTTGATGAGTCAATGTGAATTGTACTAATGGAGAACAACTGAAATTTTTTAAAAAGCAAGTCTACTAGAACCTTTTTTCCAGGCAATGGGAAAGCACAGAAAACAAATAAGCAAAGGCAATGTCTAGATCTGACTTTCCCATCCTAAAATTAAAATCTTCAGGATCAAGACTCATATTTACAATGCCGGACAATAACAGTGTTGATGTCTTCCTTGCCTTGTGATTAAGACTAAAGAAAAATAATAATTAGAAGATTCAAATATTATATTTAAGCTGCAAGTATCTATAGAAAGCAAGTCACTTTTTCAGGTAACTATTTTAAAATTTATTTTTAGATATTAAACTCATTATAACTCAGAGTTCTTGCAATAGCATTGTTTTTTAAACTTAGACTAGTAAATACAATTTTTAAATAGACTTTTCTAGAAGAATTATTTAACATAAATTATGGCACAGTTAAAATCTAGAGTTCAAAATTTCCCCTCTATAAAACTACGCACTTAGGTCTTTCACCTTAATTGCCAGCCAGAGGATTAAAAAAGTCTCAGGGGAGTAGTAAAGAACAAATATATAAATAGCCTTAAAATATTTAGGGGACTTTAAGGAACTGATATTGTGAAATGAAAACAAAACAAAAGCCTGAAATACCCTCAAAAATAAAGTGAGGTGAAAAGAGTAAGCTATCAAAGTTGTCTTGTGCAAGTATCCAACCTGAGCACCTCCAAAGTTATCCTGACTACTTCCTGCTGGGGGCTGTCCTAAAAGTTCCTGAAAAAGCTGTCAACCCATGTATAGGAGATGGATTCCTGGATGAGACAGGAGTTGAGAGAGGTTCGCAGGGCGTGTCTCGCTCCCCTCTCTCCCACAGGGTGAGCTATTGGGTTCAGCTCTGCAGCAGCAAGCCCAGGGCTTCCTGGCTGGTCCTCACTCTGAGGCAGCTTGGCAGAGTGTCACTGTGACAGCCGGTGCCAGATTTAGAGGTGGTGGGAAGAGCATGGAGTGCTGCTTGGCAGCTTCGCAGTTTAGAGAAACATCACACGAAAGAGCTGCGCGGTTTGAAAGGGTTCCATATTTAGCACAGGGTAGCTCAGACCCCAAATCATCACCTTTTAACAAGACAGTTTTGCCTCATTATTTTGAGGATCATTTTAAGCCAAGGAAAGAAAGAAAGTTACGTTCTTGAAATAATTTGAGATTGTTCATGGAGGGAAACGGAGTTTCTTAGGTGGTGTGTAACTTTTTCCTCTTGAATCTAATGTCCACAATTGTTTCTCTGGATTCATATTTGAACCAAGTTGGTTCTTTGTCATCACATTAAATTTCATGTAGATTGTTATAGATCCATTAGCTATAGATTGAGGGAACAATATGGGCTTCAGTAAAATAGAAATATTAGAATCCTTTAACACCTAGAGGATCTTTCACTTAATCTCAAAATTGTAGCTCTTTACTTTTTGTATCAGTTTTTGGGGTCAAGGTGACATTTCATATACATGATCTGAAAGATATAACAGCATTTGGGTAGCATGCAAGTGAAGAAAGAGGAAAAGAGATGTTACCCGCCAGACACTACCTCCCCTGCCTTCACAGATGATGTCTCATTGTAGCCTCATGCCATTCACTTCAAGCTAAAAATAAACACTTAACTGATAACCTCTTATTATATTTATTTTAAACCTTTATTCCATACATATGCAACTTCATGCCATTAGTTTAACAATGTTGCAAGGCAGGACCTAGGAGTCTGAAAGGAAAGGGAGGTGGGATTTGTCTCTTCCTATGGCCAGGTACTCGGAGCAAGCCATAGTTGGATGCTGCCTGACAGACATGCCAGAGTCTGCCAATCTCTGCCATGAACTCTGTGTCTCAATTTGTTCACTGATGCCCCTTTACTCATCTGATTATATGCTCGTGTTGAGCTCCTAAATCTCTGTATAGATTTAGAGAAACCAAACGTGCAGATTAAGACTGATCCAACTTTTCATGATACAATTGCCACATGCTCAAATCAGGAAAACCCAATCTGGAATGAGAGGCAGAATTTATTTTCCCCTGCCTAAGACATGGGATGACTATTGCAAGAAGGGAGCTTGGTGATTTCTTGGGAAAGTACACAGGAGCATAAGCATAGCAGTCTTGTGTACGTCATGTCTGTGTTCCTAGTTAAAGGTAGTCTTTGTGCTCCCCCCACTCTGTTCTGATAAAATCCAGCTTTATTGTGGTACCTTCAGCCATTCTCCCATTTCCAGATGCACATCCTATTTTATTAAAAATAAAATAAAATCTTTAAACTTGTATTTCTTTTTGACCAATTCAGCCTGAAAAAAAAAAAAAATACAGCTCCTAGCAACCCAGTCCATTTCCTTTAAATCCTTGTCCATACACAACTTTCTTCTGAGGAAGCTAAAAATGTTAGGCTGAAGACCATAACCCTCCCACCTCTCACTCTTTAGAATCTATTGAACTTTCTTCATGACATCAGTCACAGTGGCCTCTTATCACGGCAACTAAACACGAAAGCTCAAACATCACTTAATCAATACTCAAATGTCATCAGTATTGTCTTTCTCTTAGTGCTGTAGGCAGAGCCACTTAAAAAAATCACTCTATGTCCAGGATCATATATACCTCCTGCTTTATGCCTTCAGGTGGCCCAGGTAGTCCCAGAAAAGAATCAACTCTCTACTATTCACCATAAACTCCATTCTGTGGAAACCACATATCCAATAACCACTCTTCAACTTCCTCTAGTTGAAACTTCCACTTCCTTAATCCTCCAACAACATCCCCCCCTCAAATCCCCTCAGGACCCATTACATTTTGAAGTGTCCTATCAACTATGCCCTCATCTTCTGAGACACACTGAAAGCCCTGCCCACCTCTCATTAAAGGATAAACAAACCCTCCCACTGCAGAATCATCCCTATGTATATAAATAGTCAAGCTTGGACATTCCTGCACAGTTTCTCCATCTGAACTACAGTTTTTGTTTTTTTTTAATTTATTGATTTCAGAGAGGAAGGAAGAGGGAGAGAGAGAGAGAGAAACATCAATGATGAGAGAGAATCATTGATTGGCTGCCTCCTGCACGCCCCCCACTGGGGATCGAGCCACAACCCGCAAACTGGGCATGTGCCCTTGACCGGAATCGAATCTGGGACCCTTCAGTCAGCAGGCTGACACTCTATCCATTGAGCCAAACCAGTTAGGGTGCAGTATGACCTCTTTTGAAATTGTTATCAAGTTATTTCACCACTATTGGCTTCATTTACTTAAAAAAAATGTTTTATTGGGGGAGAATATTGATTTTAAATAAGAAAGGCAAGGATGCTCGTCTGTTTTATAATTCACTTGCCATGTGTTTGTAAAATATTTTATTATCTGTGGGGAAATAAAAGGCCAAATGGGAATTTTGAAAAAAAAAAAAAAAAGGCAAGTGGGAGAAAGAGGGAAAGAAGGAAGATCTGTTCATGTTTATTTTAAGCATTTGCTACAAGTTGCTTCATGGGTTTGGATAAAGACTGGGGCCTCATCTTGTGCAGCCTGGACCTCCTGCCAGTGCTGAGGGAGGAGCAACAGGAGGTTGGCCCTGCTACTGATGCTACCTACACAACAGCCACAGGATCCCTAAAGACTGACACAACAAGATTATCCACTTAAGAACTTTGCTTTTTCCCTTCCATTTAGGGAAAGGGTTTAATGTAGTTTATTTTGTATCACAGTCCTGTTATTTTCCCCCTCTGACATTGAGCTGTAAGATTGTCTTAAAGCCAGGCACAGCCGGAGACAAGAGAGATGAGAAGCATGTGCAGGCACCTAGAAAGTGGTTTCCTAGCAACAGTAACTAGTTCAAAGCTTTCCTAACTCTTGTGTGAATTTCCATAGCAATGTGGAGAATAGTAAATAGTAAGTGTCCTTATGTGCTTAATGCAAATGAACTCTAATCAAGAAGTGACTGATCAATAAAAGAAAGCATCTGTATTTGTTCTATTAGATTCTGTCTCATTAGGTATCATAAGTATTAGCCTGAGGTCTAGGCTTCATAACTGAATGTAATGTGTTGTGATAAGTCAGATGGTTTAATTTTTTAAAAAAAATTCTTATTGCCTCTTTGTTTTCTCTTTTGTCAGAGGCATCTACCAAAGCAATTTAAAGGCAGAGGTGCTGCCGTGGCTGGCGTGGCTCGGTTGGTTGGAGCATTCGGTTCCTGGTCCGGGTACAACATATGGATTTCTCTCTCACGCATCAGTGTTTCTTTCTCCTCGCTCTCTCCCTTCTCCCCTCTCTGAATCAGTAAAACATACCCTTGGGTGAAGATTAAAAACAAACGAATACATAAAATAAAAAAAGAAAGGTGCTCCAGAAGAAGAAACTGTATTTTCAAATATACAAATTTTATGAAATGTAATTTATTAAGATGTCAGCTCTGGAGGTCACCCAAGTTGTTACGCAAATACTCAATTTGCTTTTTTTAAAAGGAGAATATAATTGAGTTCACAGTACCAGAGAGATTCCTGCCTTCTCTCCTGACTTGAAATAATTTTGGTTATAAAACTGGGCCCACTAAAAGCAAAGGCACTTTTAAAATAAATTAAGCCCCATCCACATCACGTTTGAAATGGCACAGTTATAGTATTTCATTTCTTTTCTCCTTCTTAAACTGCAAGGCTATATTCGTCCCTGGTGGACACCCACCTCCTTCACAGGAAGATTGCAAAAGTAAATATGGGTAAAGCCCTTTGAATTCTTATTGGCACAACCATTAAAGACTAACAACAACCACATTATGTTAGTGTGTGTCAAAACTACATAGAAATATGCACATATGTTATTCACTAAGTTGAAAAAATATTTCTTATATTGCTTATACATTTTTAAGAAAGAAAAAAACCATACAAATTATCTTGAATTACTATGAAGAAAAATTTTAAAGTAAAAAAAGCAGTAGAGACAGTAATATATGCCCAGGGTCTTCTACAGGATTATCAGGTACATTAATAGATAGGAGTCAGTACTCAATATGTTACAGGAAGGTAGGTATTTGGTCCACTTGCTTTGGTGTATTTTTGTGGAATGTTTTGTTCACAGGAAACATTGAGGATGTAGGAAGATGCTTTGATTGTCCTAGGCTGAAGTTAGTGTTAGGGCGGTGTCATCACGGGTGATGTGAGATAGACCCATTGCTAGTGTCAGGCCATATATATTCAGAAGGTCATAAGATTTCTGTGGACCCAATGAGGCCTCGTCATGATGAGGCCTTGGAAGTGACAAAATCTAAAGAGTGAGATCCATTTGGTTTTTCAGTAACTAGTTCCTCTGTGGAATTCTGAAAGAGACTTGCCCTATCACTGACATCTACACTGTATATTTACAGGAATGTTACAGGGTACTTTTAGGGTCAATGTGAGATGATTGGATATGCAATTATTTATTTCATGTTGGAATGAAAGCAAGTTATGACACTCTGCTATTAATTTAACAGCTATAAAATTATTCAATTTGAACTAATCATTGTAAATGCGACAACAACGGGGCCAATAACCATATTTTTATTCCCCATTAATGAGGAAAATGTATTTACAGACACCTGCTTTAGCAGAAGCATTTTTATATGACTTAATTTAATTATCCTTAAATCATGTTTTCACAGTTATTAGTCCAATTAGCAAGTATAAAAAAAGTTCTGATGAAAATGAATTTTTGTGCCAAATACTCTTCATGTAAGCAGCAAAAATTTGTTAATAAGCCATCAAAATATATGTCACTTTAAAGCCTAATATTTTGATAATAGACTAAGTCTATCTAGAAAGCTTATTTCTGAAGAAAAAGAGAGACTGACTTAGAGATGGGACACTTTTTTCCTCTTTAACACCTAACGTATTAATATCTTCTGAAAATTGCATGTAGAAATATCATGTATCTTACTTAAAACCTACATCGTTCATCCTTAATCGTCAAACATATATATCATGTGTCTACTCAGAACAATTTTGTTACATAAACATATTAGAGATAATATTAATACAAAAGACCCGTATGCCAGTTATAACTGGAGAACAACAGAGCCCTAAACTATTCAATTTCCTTTTATTTTTTAAAAACTTTAAAAAATATGTTTTCAATTATTTATTTTTTAGAGAGAAAGGAAGGGAGAGGGAGAGAAAGACAGAAACATCGATGAGAGAGAAACATCAACATCAATCTGCTGCCTCCTGCATGCCCTCTATGGAGTCTGAAACCTGGGCATGTGCCCTGACCCAGAATCGAACCTGGTGACCTCTTGTTGCATGGGTCATCGCTCACCCACTTATCCTCAATGGCTGGGCTCAATTTCCTTTCAAGTTTTACTTAATTATGGTCCATAAAGAATTTGATACTTGGAAGATTTTTTAATGCTGATATTCTAGGTAGAAATTTGTGATGAGGGAATAGGAAAGCTTGGCAACTGTGAACTAAATCAAATTTTTTAAATGATGAAATATCCTCCTTTTGCAATGTGAAGTCACTATTTTTCTGTTTTCATCATATAATGTTCTTAGAATACACATTTGAGTTTATTGCTGACTTCTATATCGTACTTAAAGTAGCTCAGCTATTGTTCTCCCCATCTGGTAAATGAGGTAAAAGCCTTTGATTATCTTCAACACATCACTGTAAAAACTGCATGGTGTACACTCATATACCCATGTGCCTTTGGGCAATGTGCACATCATAATAAAATTTTCAAACAATATAGATAATGCAAAATGACAGCATAGGCCATTTCCTCAAAATTATTAGCATGGCACTGTGTCATTGTGTGTGTTAGTCGCCACAATCCCCAGAGTAGATGCTACATTGACTCATAAACCTTATAAATACTGTGACAATGCTTGCAAGCACTTGGAATAATTTTGCACTGGTTGGAAAATAATATTTTATCCCTCAACAACTCAAGGCTAAAATCTATCACTATTCTGGATGGCTTTGGTGCAAGTTAGTGTCTCAACTTTGAAGGATCACATCTTTCCCTCACAATAACCTCAATTATATCCTGGAGAAATGCTATAATTATTGATCTACAGTTCTTGGGAACAATAACTGCCTATTAGGCTCTACTGTGCACTCTTTTTGTATTTTCTGAGTATAAACATCCACATCAAAATCATTCATCTTTAGTAATCTTATCCTCAACTTAGTATAGAAACCAAAGAACTGTTCATTAATATTTAACATTTCCATCTAAAATTAGTTAAGTATGAGGACTGGGGATACGCTGTATATAGCTGCACAAGTTAGGGAATGGGTTGAAGAAATACTAATGCATTATGTTTACAAACTATACCTTTTACAAATACGACACCTTACTCTCTTATCCACCAATTTTTCTAACAGACTTATCTATACCTATGACTCCATCACAGCTTCTCTGGCATCTACCCTCCCTGGTTCTTGGCAGCTCTGGCTGTGTTTCCCTTACATAGTCACATCTGTTTCAACCCATCATTCTCAGAGTCCAAGGGGCCCTTTTGAACTTTGCCTTAAAACTTCACTTTTAGGTTTGACTCCTAAATGATTGTTTTTAGAGAAGACGAGCTTTAATCTGAAGATCAAGATACTAAAATAAATGATGTTGCCCAGCCAGCATGGCTCAATGGTTGAGCATCGACCTATGACCTGGGAGGTCACGGTTCCATTCCTGGGTCAGTGCACATGCCTGGGTTGCAGGTTCAATCCCCAGTGTGGGGCATGTAGGCAGCAGCCAATCAATGTTTCACTCTCATCATTGATGTTTCTATCTCTCTCCCTCTCCCTTCCTCTCTGAAATCAATAAAAATATATCTTAATATAAATACATAAAAGATGTTTGTTAATGAGGAAAATACTCTTTTAAGCATCTCGCTCCTAAGAGTTACATTTCTCACCTCTCTCCGAAGAACACAGTGGACCATGACGATCACAAAGCCTTGCAATGAATCAAACACGGCAAAAAGTATTTGGAACAACATGGAGCGCTTGTCCGTCATGGCCAGAACTGCAGACATCCATGTCAGAGCCAGAAGGGGCAACACCACACAGGAGCTCCAAAGAGACGCCCTGTTGAGACAGAGAAAGCCACATCACACAACTGCAGGTCGCGTCCCAGGCAATAACCAAACCCCCATTCCACAAAGCATTCTTTTATGTGGCACCAAGACCATTAACTTGGAAACCACAAAGCAGATGAACATTTGATAGTTTTATTTATTTTTATAAACTATCCCACAACAGTTATAAAGGCAGTTGCCAATTATAAATATTTAATGTGCTCGTAGCACTAATATTAGCAAATATTTTTTTCCCATCATAGCATTTTCTCACATGCACTGTAAAAGCTTTGTAACAAGAAGATGTAAATGATTGGGACTAACATGGCGTTACTGGCGGTGGTGGCTGACAAAGCTGTTGTTGAAACTACTCCACACTTGGCACATTTGAGCGTCAAACCGCTATGAGGCTCACTCATCTGACTGCAAACAAACAGAACACCCACAAAAAGAACAAAATATTGAATTGTCACCAAAAAATTGTTGCTGCTGCAAGTTAGCTTTTAAATACGATTTCATGCAGAAAAGTATATTTATCAAGAATGAATGTTCTAGGTTGTTTTAAAGGTGCATTTACACTACACATTATATTTTTGTAACATTTACCTTTTAATATTTTGGGCCTTTGTTGCATGCGAAGCACATTTCCATCATTTACACCATAAATGGCTCTTGTGTCTACAGACCAAAGTTGCCCAATACATTGAGTTAAACATAAGTATATGCTTGTATAGACATACAGTGAAAACCCTTTATTCAGACCACTGGTAAACAAGTAAGGACTCCCAGCTTCAAATATTTTCATTGTCATTTGCAAAAGGCACATAATATTAATGATAACCTTTATATCTCAGAAGTCCAATATAGGAATTTATTTATTTTAGGTCTTTAGTCATTTGTGGAAAACAGTCCTTGTCTCAAAATATTTATATTTTGAAATATAGCACCAATGTACTGTCTGTACTTTAGGATGATCTGAATATAGGGGCTGATGAAATTTGATGACATATTAGTTGATCATAAAAAGGGTCATAGCTTTCTGCTCTAATAACACACATTGAACATAATCATTAAATTCAATATTCTTTCATTAAGTTCAAAATACCCTTTCTGAGCATTTTGTCATAGGCACCATCTAATAGCATTTGTATGGTCTCTTCTAGTCTAGAGAATTTTGCAGGTAAATTTGGACTCAGAGAATTCAAGTTCAATCTACTATGTCACAGAAGAAAGTCACACTATATAGAAAACTTTATACATATTTTGCTTTAGAAAAGAGTCCTTGAAACATGACTGGTTTATTAGAACATATTCCTCTCAGGAAAAAAAAGACAAACAAAAAGAAATTACTTGAATCAAAATTCAAAATACCTTGAAATAATTTTTTGTGGTGTATTTCTCTTATCCATTCCCATGTGGTGTTTATGTCTAAAATATGTTTGCCCAGTAAGTTTTTCTTCATAATAATATTATAGTGGACTTATATTACTATGTATATAATAAAGGCAGAACAGAGAAAAATCATAAGAGGCTCATAATTCAGAATGTCTGGTATCTTTTAAAGAAGTGCATTCATTTGTGAATAGTGCTTGGATGGGATAATAAATCTGAAAGCTATTAAGTAAGTAGATTGATCTTTAGACCCCAGGAGAAAAATCAAAGCTTTCAGAGTTGATGTGGGGGTGAGGAATAGAATACTAAATCATTCCCTTTACTGATTCAACCCAGAACATCTGTACTAGCCACATCTCTTTAACGTTTCAAAATAATAGGTAACCAATAGTCTTGCCACTGTGGTTCATGAATGTCTCAATGGGTATACCAATGTGTTTGAAATTACTCCCAAATGAGTACCTAGATCAGTATTCTCCACAGTGGCTGAATATTATACGTATATAACCAACTCCAAAACTATAATTTAATGGGACCCAGGCATCAGTCTTTTTTAAAATTTAAATTTATTTTTTCTTAATCCTCACCCCAGGATATGTTTATAAATTTGAAGGAGAGAGAGAGGGATGGAAGGAGGGAAAGAGGGAGAAAAACACTGATCAGTGAACCTGCAACCTAGGTATTTACCCTAACCGGGAATCAAACCTGCAATTTTTTGGGTGTACAGGACAATGCCCCAACTAACTGAGTCACCTGGCCAGGGCAGCATCAGTATTTTTTAAAGTTCCATAGATTATTCTGATGAACAAATAAGAATAAAAACCTCAAACTTCAGAAGGAAGGCAGGGGAGGGTGGGTGGGGGATGGCTGGGGGTAAGAGATCAACCAAAGAACTTGTATGCATATAAGCATAACCAACGGACACAGACAATGCAGGAGTGAAGGTATGGGCTGGGGGATGGGGGCAGGCTGGGAGAAGACAATGGGGGAAAAGGGGACATATATAATACTTTAAACAATAAAGAATTAAAAATAAGTAAAATAAAAAAGCAAAAGATAAAAAAAGGATAAAATCCACTGCCTTAACTATTTATTTGAGGTTCTTCAATCTTGTTACATCCCACTAGATTAATATTAAAAGGCATGCCTTAGTCCTTTAGTGTTTTCTTTATCACAGAAGATAAGCTATTTGGTGTTTGTGCTTCAAATACGATCATAGCTATCTTTCTCAACTTTAAGGATGCCATGCCTCTACACTCTGAACTAAGGTTGAAAATTTAAGATTACTAAAAATAATTTCAGTAAACAATATAAGTATTTTAGCCCTGAAAAAAGGGAATTTGAATAAGTATGGTCTTTTCTAAAAATGTATTTTAAGACAGTATTTGAAATACTCATTTCTCTTTATTTGAGACTGGCTAAAAGGTCTACACATACTTTCCTTAGTCAGAGCTAACCATTGAAACTGTGCTTCACATTAACTGGTTGGACACCTTTAGAACACTAATATTAGAAACGAATAGAGATGAAGACAGATTTCCCAGAGAGATCTAATATTTTTTCCTAGTTTGCATAGCCACTATGGAAGTGAATGTGTTATGAAGAACACATAGTCTAGATGCTAAATTAAGTTGCTGCAATGAAAAAATCTCATTTCTTTGCTATAAGGAAAATTATGAGTTTATTAAACAAAAAATGCTAACAATTAAAAGAACAACTGAATTTCCCATAAGTTCAGGTAAAACCAGTATCTATTCAAGCACTAGAGTCTGAACACGATCACTGCTCTGCTCTCTCCGGTTGTTCTGTCTAGTCCAGGGGCATCTTGAAGTCTGCAAGTTCTAGTTCCTTATGCAAATTTCTTTTCCTTAGAAAAAAAGTTCATCTGATTGGTTTATTAAGACTGTAAAAAATTCCCTGGAAGAATATATGCTTCTGCTCTTTGGAAAAGTCTCATGACATTTTTATGAGGTCCTGGTACAGTAGTCCCCTTAATTTCAGGTAGGTAAGTAAAGCAGTTTAAAGTACATAGTAGATAAAGTCACACTGCAGCAAAAATAAAGAAAAAAGAAAAAGAAAATGAAGTATTCTGTTTGAGGGGTTCTGAAAAGACACCTGCCATTTTATATTTTATCTTGCTTTCATTATTTCCAATTATTATTTTATATAAGATGTGTTGCTATTTGAAATAAATACCCTTAGTAAGAATATTTTATGTATTAGAAAAATTTAATATAATTTGGATATTATAAAACTTGTAAGCTATTATATTATTTATTATATAGTCATTCACTCATTTGTTTTATTTTTTTTTAAATATATTTTTATTGATTTCAGAGAGTAAGGGAGAGGGAGAGAAACAGAAACATCAATGATGAAACTCATCGATTGGCTGCCTCCTGCACACCACCTGCTGGGGATCAAGTCCACAACCCAGGCATGTGCCCTTGACCAGAATCAAACCCGGAACCCTGCAGTCTGCAGGCCGACTCTGTCCACTGAGCAAAACCCACCAGGGCTGTTTTAAATACTTACTGCATATAAACTATATTTTTGGCATTTTCTAATAACTGATCATAAAAAGAAAAAAGGGGACAAAGAAATAGAAAAAAATGGGAGGAGAAATGGATTCAAAATAAATGTTTAATATACTAGTATATGTATATTCTAGTATATTCTAGTAACCATAAAAATGGTTAATATTTACGATTAGAAAGATCAATTGTTAAGTTAATCAATTACCTTCCTGCTCAATGTTTCTTCAGTTAATTCTGATTATTTGTTCTTCACTGAAGGCTTTATTATTGCCCTCAGAGCGTTCTCTGTGAAGTAAAATTAGCTTCAAATACTCCTATGTTCTAAACAGTTCTTTCAATCACACTTTGGAATAGAGAGCAAGTGTCAATCTATGTATACTTAAGCTAAAACAGCATTTTAGATTAAAGATGAAAATTTTTTTAAACCTGGAGTCATTAATTTGTTAATAGTTTTTTTCTGCTGTGGACAGTAAGTAGTATTCTGCTTTGAATACTTTTCTATTTCTCCAGAAGTGGCCTTTGCACCAGAAAAACATTGCTTGACTCAGTTTTATCAGGGAAACAGATGTAACTTCTTATCATGTTTTTAGAAATGGAGATTTTAAGAATAATATATAGACCGAAATGGCTAATTTCTAAGTTCATGATGTGACAATGTTGTCATTTTGCCTAAACCTATATGTTATCCCTTACAAAGAGCTATGTGAGTCAAACTAGATAGTCCATATAAAATAATTGAAGAAAATACTGACTGCAAATTTAATATACTATTACTATTATACTTATCCTAATGATCTCATCTCTTTTTCTTTTGTTTATTTTATTTTATTTTATTTTTTCCATCACCATTTATCCCGGTATGTCCTCTTCCACCTTTATCTCTTTTTCTGACCTCAATATCATGAATGGTGGAATCATGAAAGTGTGATTGTTATAACTCAGCTTTTTTATAACAACCTGTCCAGCTTGGCTTCCTCATTTCATTCATCATAGCAATAGCTACCATTTGTTGAGAGAGTGCTTCCTACTTGCTAGATACTCTAATTAATGCTATGTACACATTATATTCATATGCTCTATTATGAGGCAAGAGCTCCTTTATAGGTAAGAAGACTGTGGCAGAAAGAGTAATAAGTAACATGCCCAAAGACACACAACTAGTAGATTGCAGAGCTAGAGCTAGGTAATGAACATGGTTGTTGTTTTTTTTTTACTTCAAAGCTTTATCCTAATCACTAACTTCCCTACCCCCACAATTTAAAAGAAAAATTACACAAGTTTACGCCAGTAGTGGCAGAACTGAGTTCCTATACCCAATACTCAGTATGATCTATTTATTCTTACATCATTAATCTAGACAGAAATAACTAGAGAAGCAACTGCTCCAATTCCAACCGTATGTGGCAGACTAACAAGAGTTAATGTGAAAGCTCCAAGTTCAAATGGTATAGAAAGCTCAGTGTCTATACAAATTCAAGTCTGCCTATTTAAAGATTCCGTGGAGACTCGTCTGAAGTGAACAAAACGTCTGTAAGAGGGAAGTGATTCCCCCTCAGAAAGGAATCTCTAATGGTGTTTTTATTATACCATTGCAGTTCTGATATCAAATTTTTATACTGAAAACTATTGAACCTATTCTTTTACTAGGGGAAAAAATGCCTGAACTATCTTATAAATCACTACATAGATTGTAAAAACACAAAGGACTAAAATTCTCACCAGTTGTTCATCAAATACTATGACTATTAAATAATACCATGAATTAATAATGAAATCAGAACAACTGTAGGGTAAATTTTGAATGAAGGTATAAACAGCAAGGAGAAAGCTATAAACTATAAAAGATACAAAAGGAAATTTAAAGTCATTCATATTTCATTTAGGCTTTTACAAATTTTGTGATGAAGTTACGCTATAACCTTAAAAAGCTGCTATCAATCTGTTTATAAAATGTCATTAAGTTATTAGATATGGTGATATTACAATAACAGTAAAATGCTTTTCTAAATTTTATAAATCGTTAAAATGTGCAAGTGAAAATTATAAATCTCTTTCCAGGAAGTTATCATCAAAATGTCATATAGAATGAGAGCAGTATTTCATAAATGGTTATTTCAAAAAATTCTCTGATATATACAATTAATCAAAGAAAATGCACTATTTCACCCTGCTAAGGTTTGCTTGTCCCAATTCCATTGTGTCTCATACTGACATTATGTTCAGTCTACCCTCCTGTCCTTTGTGACCAAAACCAGGTGGTTTTGAAAATCCTCACCTAAGGACAAATATTTTAAGTCTAGATAATCTTCTTATCTTACACACAGGCTATGTACACAAACACAGATTTTCTTAATGGTCTTTTTAATTTTTAGATTTTGGCTATATTACTTAAGAATAGCACTTTGGAAACTTGCATGGCAGGATCTACCAAGACACATTTGTTCATCAAGAACAAAATTCAAGGCACAGTCAAATGCAGTTGATGATCTGGAATTGGGGTATGGGATTCACTGATAAAGAACCTTCAAAATGCACCAATTGCAGCTTACCCGGCTCTGTGTTTGAGCTTTTTATCTAGGATCCCATCTCTGGAAACAAGTTTATTAAATACCAAAATGCCAATCACCATGTTGACCTGTCAAACAGAAACAAAGGTTGACCTTTCAATGATAATGAAGGGAATCAGGTCCCCGTTTCTCCTGAAAACCCTCCTTTAAAGTCTCACACTAGGAAGCACTTCTCCAATATTTATAAGTGTATAAATATGGAACAACATAAAAGTGGTGTGTTACTCTCAAGTTTTAAAGTACATTAGGTACATTTGATTTCCATGTTTTGCAGTTAACACTGAGTACATGAACATTCAATTGCCTAAGTTTTCATTGGTGCCATCTATGCCAATCTGTCATTCTTCTTTCTGAGTCACCCCTGAATAAAGCCAGTTGGCTAAATGAGTTTTACCCTATGCCTGAGAGTCAAAAGACTGAGTCTCACAGTGCGAGGCTGCCAAAGGTGCTAAGGAAGTATTGCCCCCAGGAGGGAGAACAGAATGCCTAATGTCCTACTTCTCCTGTGGGCTGGGCAGCATTTTGGTGCATCATGCTTTTCTAGACAAAGGGGAAAGCCTATTCAACTCACCAGGATCCTTTAAAAGATGGATGCTAACACCACTTCCCATAGTGTGCGCCATTCAACACTTCTCAGCATTTTCTAAGGCTCTTACTCTCACTTAAAGGGATTTAAATACAGGTGAAATGAAATCACACACATTTTTCTCTCTTAAGCAAAATAGTAAAAAGCTGCTGAGACAGCTGTCATGAGGCGCACTCAAGGTTCTCTAACCTACTCACTTCCTGATCAAGAAATCCAGCCCAACGCTGAGACCAATATAATCAAGGAAAAACACTTCTTTTTTCTTTCCTACTTCTTACCCTCCACCATCAACAAAATATTGGTGTAAATAAGTGAAAAATATATTGAAACTAGTTTTTCACAAGCGGGGCAACTAGTTAAGAAAAAAACAACAACACACACACAAACTTCTATTTCCTTCAATACACTTTGGCCAAATGAAATATAAAATTGAAATCTGTTCAACTGCTGGTGTAGGAAAGATCCAAAGCACCTGTTAGGAAGGGACTTAGGAAGTGTCACTCTTTATAGCTTCCTGACAAGATACCATTTAATCAAGGGTCTGATCTTCTTCTCATTATTTGAACTACAAGAAAAGGTATTTCATGGATTCTATTCATTTCCAATTTAATCATCGGGAGATTCATCACCACCCCAAAGCCCACAGTTTGGTCTTTCAAGTATACACATACCCATTGTTTCTTCATTTTAAGGTCATGTATATATTAACCTAGTAATTTAGGAAAATAATTTCAGTGATTAGATTAAAATTCAATGCATCAGACAAAAATGTATCTAATAGTTTCAGTTTCCCTATGCTTTTCTTTAACACCCATGCCTAGATTTTGTTTCTCTTATGAAATATTAATAGTTTCTGCTCTCTGTTATAGTTTAGTGGAGAGCAAACTCTAGTCACATAGAGTTATTAAGAAAGATGTTGCTAGCTTCCAATTTATTGAATGAGTTGTTCAATAAACCAAAGGGTAATTTTCCAATTACAAATCTAACTGCATAGCATATGGATCTTTGTATTTAATTCAGACCATTTCTTTACTCCCTTAGATTTTCCAAAGACATATTGGACAAGAAAGATTTGTAATCAAAAAATTCAGAGAAAGGCAAATTGGTAGGAATTTTTCATGTTCCTATAATTAAACACATATAGGAATCTTACCTAATAAAAGAGTAATATGCAAATTAACCATCACTCTGCTACACCACAAGCCACACACCAGCCAATCAGGGGCAAGTATGCAAATTAACCCAACCAAGATGGCTGCAGCCACGGAGTGAGCAGGAGGCTTGGGTTTCCCCGGCAATGGAGACAGCCAAGTTTTCTGTACACCCTGGCAGGCCCAGGCCTCTACTCAAGGCTACAAAGTTAGGGGCAATCAGGCTGTCAGGGGAATGGTTAGGGGAAATCACGAAGGCAAGCAGTTGAGCAGTTGGGAGCCAGCAGTCCTGGATTGTGAGAGGGATGTCCGACTGCCCGTTTAGGCCCGATCCTGGTAGGATCCCAGATTGAAGAGGGTGCAGGCTGTGCATACCCCCATGCATGAATTTCGTGCACCTAGCCTCTAATTATTTTATAATTCCAAAGAGAAAAATTTTAAATCTTCATGCACAATATACAGCAGGGGTTCTCAATTAGGGGTGGTTTTTTACCCCCAGGTAATACTGGGAATGTCTGGTTGAAATGAATATCTCTGATTGTTAAAACTGGGGGTGGGGTACTATTGGTATCTAGTAGGTAGAGGCCAGGGATGCTGCTGAACACCCTAAAATACACAGGACAGCCCTCACAACAAAGCAATAGCTGATCTGAAATGTCTGCAGACTAAGGTTGGGAAACTCTGGCACAGGAAGATATATTTTCTCATAGATATTTGGTAGCAGCAGCAGTTATTAAGATTAAGAGATCTTAATAACTATGTCAGTCAAACAGAATAGTATAAAGGTGAAATGATCATAGATGATGAAATTCTATACATTAAATAAGAATTTGTTAAAACTTACTCAAACATTTCACAAATAAGAAATTAGTGAGCGAGAAATCCCACACTCCCACATTTTATATTCTTCAGTATTCAAAATAAGAATATTTTAGAGTAATAAAGGACTGAACAGCAGTTGACATTCAAATTTCAGTAACAATTCATTGAACTTTAAAATTTCTACACAACAAATACAAAACTGTCAGTCTTATTGAAATGAAGTAGTCTTTCTTGGCTAAGAAAACAAAATAAGTTGATTTCTATGTTTACCAGGACAACGGCGGCTGCAGGTCCTACAAAAGCATAGAGTAGTCCTCCTTCAAGAGAGAGCCAGCAGCTGGAAATAACATCAGATAGAAACTAACAAAAATTAGTGATAAGTGTTAAACCACGGAAGTGTGATACAAATACCTTGAATTATGCACTTAGCCTTGGAATTTTGGCAAGTTTCAAAGCTTTCTAATACAAAAAAAAAAAAAAAAAAAGGAAAGATGTGGAAGAAGCTAAAATTAGAGCAATTCATGAGTGAGAAATGATATATACCTCTCATGGGAAAAAGAAAAAACTTTTATCATAAGGCCTTTCACTCAGTTAAACCATTTTAGAGAAATTACTCTTGCTGTGAGATTTTTATATTGACTTCCAGTACAAAGGTGACTATTAAATTTTGTAAAATGCTGCTTTATATCCATTATAGAATCTTTCAGATATACTTTTAAATGTGTTTTTAGAGTCAGACATGCCATTTACCCAATCCTCCTTGAAGCCAGAGATACTTGGAGAAACTGATGTAAAAGCCATCATTATAGCAAACAGGTAATTTACAGTTTGCATGATTTCTTCTCTTCTAGTTTTACTTTTTCCCTAAACTACTAAGAAAATTCACTAACAATAAGCTTTTATTATTAAATTAATCAAGAAATGCAGGTTTGCATTGATAAGAATGTGGCAACCCATTTATATAAAACATTTCATTCTCTCACAGCATAGGTACCTGAAGAGGGCATGGGGCTCATAATGGAGGTGTTTCATGAAGAAATGGGAAAGTGAAATAAGGATTCCGAACAGTGCTGAGTATTGATATCCTAACCTCTACTCATCTGCACGTGCAGAATCCAGGAGAGTCAGAGGAGGAAAGTATGAGGGACCTGCTAATCACTGCTGATGTAAAGGGTCATGCCCACTATTTCACCCATCTTTTCAATATTAATTTTAGTCCACAGAATTGGCATACTGCCTTCAAATTTAACAACAATTTAATAACTTGTTTGATACTTGTTCTCACAATAAACTTCTATATTGGTTGTGGTGGTGGTTACATGACTTCAGTATTTGTTAAAACTCACAGAATTCTAAACCTAATAGGGTAAATGTTACTCTATGTAAATTATACCCCAATTAACATTTTTAATCTAGGAATTTTATATATATATGTATATATATATTAATCAATGTATTCATAACATAAATGTGTGCTCATGTGAGCATTCAAAGTCTACATTTAGTTACTGTTCTTTATCATACAGCATATGGATAACATTCTACTTTCCCACTTCGAACTTGACAATTTAATGTTAATGTTTAAAAATGAAATACCTGGAGGAAAAAGTCCTTCATCTGATAGAACACTTTGATTTGCTGTTTCTGAGATTGTCACTAAATTGCTACTATATTTTTGTGTAAATTAATCTTCAAGCTGATAACATTACTCATTGTACTGTATTTGGTTTTAATCAAAAGCTCCTTGAAATTTGGAATCATATCATCCATAATCCTACTTTTTTCCCTGGCCCCAATACAATGCCTTTCAAACCAGATTCATACAAAAGGAGTCCTTGATGATTTACTTAACTACAAACATGATTGATCACTGTGGATGGACTTACTAGTGATCAGTGCCATATCCTTTCGTCCTGGTGAAGCCTACTGATGTGGCCACTACTAATGCTGGTAAACCTGTAAGAAAAACATCGTCACACTTTACACTACACTACAACCACTATGCATACTGGCTTGAGAAAAGGTAGGACAAACTCGAAATATTTAAATCGGAGGAATAGCTGTGGATGAATCACTTCATAAGGTATGTTTCCATTACAAAATTTCTTTCAAGTACAAAACTATGAGAGTGACAGCTGGGTTTTTAACTCAGTGCACTTTCTCTGATGTTGCTAGGTTACCACCACATTTGACATGAGTTTAAAAGAAACTAATAACAGAGATTTAGTATATCTTTTAAGTTATTTTCCCCCCAGGGGTTCACACTGTTATAAAGAAAATTTATAGTTATAAAATGAGAAAGGCAAAAAAAGAGGATGTCCTGGTGTGATAGAATATCACAGAAGTAGAACATTCAGTTGGCCACATATTGATCCACAACCAAAGTGAATCTTATCACTTAATTCCTTATGACTTACTTACAATAACAAAAATGTAGGAACAGGATTAAGGGCCCTAATTAATTATTTTTTGTGCTTCCTGATTATTCCCTTTTTATAATCCTGAATGAAGATCAGAAAATATATGCCAGTTTCACCGACCTCTAGATAGATATCACTTTATGCATTGCTCAGTTCCTCTTGGAATTCACTTGCCTGCATGCCTGCACCAATTTTGACTAACATCTTTTAGTTATGTCTATATGAATCATACCTTACTCAAGTTCAATGGAACCTCCCTATGTTTTGGTAAAGAGAACTTAGTCTAATCTATGTTGTTTATATTCTTTTTTTTTTTTTTTAAGTTTTGGCTATGCCTTCTTTTCTGAATGACCATGATTATAAATCTAACATCTAACCACTTTTTTGAATTCTCTCCATCCATCTTTTCTCCCTCCCTATTATTTTCCCTCTTTCCTGCTATTGTCTTCTGAGTCTTCAAGTGACGTCATATCCATTCATGAGGGTTAATGACAAGAACTATGAAGAGCACCTCAAGGGACACACCATATTTTAAAACAAATACTGCTCTCTCTCTCTCTCTCATATATATATCATGGCATGTCATGTATAATTATATATATGTCCCCTCTTCCTCTTCTTTCCCATTCTTCTTTTCTTCTTCCTCTTCCTTCATGTCATTAGTTGACTTTTTTGATTAACTAGAAAAATTTCATTAGGAAAAAAACACTCTCCTGGGTCATAGCTGAAGAATTAATATTCATCATCCTATACAATTTAGATTTTTAAATTTTTTTCTAAATTTACTATGTTGTACTTTGACTTAATAAAACTCATATGCTACCATTCTGCCCATTCACAGACTTCCTGATAGTCTAGAACCGTCAGTTTAGCATTTTTGCTACCCAGAGTCATTTAATATTAGCTGTAAACTTAGAGACCAGCCGAAACCTACCCTTAAGATCTTTGGTAATGCTGTTAAATAAGGTAGTTGCCAATCCTAACAATTGCCACTTCATATTTCAAGGAAAGTCTTCTTAATTGCAACCTATATGTCTTGGATCTATGGTACTAGTTGATGACAAAATTCAATACCAGTCCAACCTTGAAAGGCTTTTGACATGAAATCCAGACAAAAATGTTATGAAAGTGTAAGTAGAACACATTTTCCTAATTTCTTAATGGCATTCTCATTTATTCTATTAGGATAAAGAGCCTGAATACATTTGTCAGACATGACAGACCCTTGCTGAAACCTGATGGATAATCCTTAAGTGTTGTTGACCCTATTTTCCCCAGCCCGAATTATTCTGGTATTGTAATAAATCCACTTATTTGTAGTTTTTCAGGCTCCCTCAAGCATCCTATTCTCCAGTCTCTGGTACATTTGGTATTTGTTGTATATTTGTGTTTTTAGTGTAAGTCTTTTGAAACTCAAAGCAAACATCTTGGGATTTTTCTAAAACTAGTTACTTAATCTAAACAAATTAATAAAATTTAATTAAACATTAAAATTGACCCTATGAAATGCATAGATTTTCAAGATGTCTACTTCATAAGACAATTTAAGAAAAATTTTCCTATTAAAAGTGGGCAAAGAATTAATTAATTCTCAGTTTGTCAACAATTCTGCTTTTCCTTTGAGTCCCCAAACTGACTGTACATGAGGTTTCTTTCAATCTCTAAGTGGGTTTTTCCCTGTGATATGAAGAGCTGTAGTCTAATAGTTCTGAGTGCTCTTGGAATGAATTCTTCAGAGTTTTCTTGTGGGAGGTACCTGACTAGTGTACATGATCTTCAGCCCTGAAAATTTTAAAAGATTTTGCACTTTCAGAACATATCAGCTTAGAACACTGCTTTTCTCTGCCTGTAGGTACCTCAGGCCTCATCTTACACTACTCACTGTTGATTACCTGCTATCTATGTGGTCATCCAATATTTACTCTTTGTTAACATTCCAAATGCCTAAAGAATGTTAAAAAATGGCCAACTTCATATACTTCCACTTCCATATATCAAATTACACACAAATTAATGTAGTCTTAGAATAACAATACTCTATTGCTTTATTATATAAGTATTCAATTCATCTTAACAAGAGCACGAAAGGGTTTATTATCATGCTTACCCCATCCAAGGCACAAAAAGCGTTTCCTTATAAGCCGTGTTCTAATTTTTCCAGTTACAGCCATATATGACTGCCAAGCCTCAGTCAAAACCCAACAGAATGAAGCCAAGAAGAAAAAGTGCAAAAATGCAGTGGTGGTTGTACAGATGCTCTGTGGAAACAAAAAAGACCCGTGGTGATTACAGAGGGAATCATGTGTCCTTCAGAGGATTGTTAATCCTCCAATGCATTACTTTTATTTCAAATATCTACCTCCCTCTGTGACAGAGTAATTATTTACAGAAATTAGAAACCCTGTGGTCTTTATGTACATAATATCTATGATAAAAAAATTCTGTTTGTGTGTTCAATTTTTTATGAGAAGAAGCCTAAATGTAAATTTAAACTCAGGGGAAATTAAAATTACTGCTTTACTTGAATGTTTTCTTGAAATATAATTATGGGAATGGTCCTTTCTTTGGTTTAATTTAAGTTACAGACATCTCACATAATTCTTTGGGCTACATTCTTTATCCTTCCTTTTTGACTGATAATTCTTTGTTGTTTTATCTGTGTTGAAGTTAAGATTACATAGCAACAGCCTTTGAAAAGGAAAAATTAGTTTGCTTTTATACAAGTGTGATATTCAAGGTATAAGAACAAAGCATAAAATGGTTTGGTTAATAGCCTAGTACAAAATAACATGCATTTTGAAGCACTTAATACATTACTCTATGTTATGACATTTACATTACAATGTGTGTCCTAATCAAATCATTTTGAAAAGCTAATCTAGTCACTGGTAGTAAACAGTCATGATTTCACAGATATTTTATACAACTTAAGCCCTCTGAAGGTGCCAATCATTAGTTATATGTGACTTGTCTGCAAAGATGAACAACTTCATTTTGGTAAAGATGGCTACTTATTTCACTATTGGTATAATTTCTTTGTGTAAATCTTGTTAAAAAGCAAGTCTTTATAAACCAGAACCAGTATCCAAACTAATTTCTCCCTTTCTCAGTTTCAGTCTTGCTGTTTCTAAAAACTGAAAAGAGTCAAACCTAGTAGAACTAGAAAAAAATAATAAAAACTCATAGTAAAGAAATAAAAATACAACCTCCATCCTCCCACCTTCACTCCACACTGCTAAAGCGAAATTACTTTTTTAATTTAAGTCCAAATTATTAATATTATTTGCTTATTCTGGTGAAATTCACCAGATGTTAATTTAGCTTTCCAATTATTTTAATACTATACAAAGAAATGTGTCATATTTATCTTACCAGATTGTTTTAATGATGAGGGATAGTGCTTGGAAGCTGAGTAGCACTGTGGTAGGCATTTAGCAAGTACTCAACTGACTATGACTATAATTATCATCATTTTTAATAGTATTAACAAAGGAGTTACCATTTTTTCAGTGTGTGATTTCTTATTTCATATAGTACTTAAATCTACTTAGTACTTACATTTATTCTTACAAAGGTGATAACTCAGTATGATAAAGTATGGATTTCTGGCGCCCTTTTCCTCACACCTTTACTCTTGTTTCAGGCATAATGTAGTAGCTTTAACCAACTGAGATTCCTGCTATATGTGAGACATTGAGGTTTAGGTTTAAATATCTTCAGGCTGACTACTTTGCTCATTCCTGATCTATAGTAGCTGATCTCAATTTGAATTTCAAAGACCTCTTCCATTCAATATCTGAAGACTAGTTACACTTTCTAATTCACGTGCCATTTCCTCCCACCAGTTTATCTAAATTGTGAGGGCTAGCAAAGCTATTCCTTCACTATTTTTAAACTATCAATATAGGGTTATAAAAAAAGTGTAAAAATGTTGAAATGTTAAATGATAATTGCTGGAAGCCCTGCAATTTTATAAAAACAAAATGCCCAAAGTCTCAATACAGAGACTTCTAATTTGCTTTCTATATATTATGTTTCCTGATACTTTAATTCTAATACAAATTGAAATACATGTAATTGGGGGCTACTGATATTTCAATAAATTCATGTCTCTCTGGACAACAACATGGCTACAACATGAGTGGGAAAATGTATAGTAACTAGATAAGAAAAACCCATTTCAATGGGTAATAGTATCTTACTATGGTTAGATGAATATTCATAAATGTCTTGAAATTGCTCCAAGTATGCAGGTAGACTGTTTCAACCTAAGGCATGTGTGGACGATAAAGGTCTAAAATCACAAAACTGAACTTACATGAAGAGTGTAACAAAATCTAAGATCCTGAGAAAGAAAGCAAGCTATATATTGCTTCATCATCATGTGAAGAATCAGTATAAAATCAGATACTCCACATAAAGAAATACACAGTGTCTTGTCTATTGATATGTTATATTTGCTAAACTATTGTCACTTGTCCTGTTCTTGTTACCACTGGCACTACTGTCATGACCTCCCGAGTTAATAGCTTCTCAGTCTCTGTGTGTCTGCTCTTCAATCCTACCACACCCAGGTCTTCACAGCTCACCATACCAAATGTGAGACTCATGCACACGCATTCATCATCCCATTTTTCTGCTTTACCTGCCTTGCCAAATCCCAATCTGGTGCTGCTTTACAGCTGATGAGTGTGATTAACAAATATTGTACAACTTGAAAAGGTATTTAAATTGGAAAGCTGAGCCCTGTTTAAACCTCTCACCCTTACATATACCCTTCACCCCAAATCCTTAGAGACCATAGAAGAGATTTCATAAGATAACTAGAAAGGAAAAGTATAACCTGTGCTAGACTAGACACTGTTGGAAATGCCTGAAAAACAGAGAGCAGATGAGCTCCCATTGGAGGATACCAAAACTCAAAGCTAGATATTGGGAGCACAGATTAAGACATGGAAAGTGGGAGATTTAAGATACCTAGATGACACAGAGGTCCTAAAATTAGTTTAAAAGAACTTCCAGAAGTGTGAACTAGAGGAAACTGGGGGGAAAGGCAGCATTTAAAGAAATACTATGGGAAATTTTCTTAGAACTTTAAAGATCCTCTTGGCTAGAGGTTAAAGATGAAACACACACATACACAAACACCCCCCTTTAGATATATTGTGATAAAATTTGTGAACATCAAGAATAAAGAGAAAAATCTTAAAAGCTGTCTGAGTCAAAAGAAAGATTACTTACAAAGACATAAGACATCGGACTCCATGTGAGCAACCCAGGATACAAGACAATAGAATAGTATCTTCAACATTCTAAAAAAAAATAACTTTGAAGATAGAATTCTACACCCAGCCAAACTATTATTTAAGTGAGAGGCAGAAATAAAGACATTTTTAGAATTGAAAGGAACTTTGAAGTTTACTATCTCAAGATTCTGTCTGAAAGAACTGCTGGATAATATAAACCAATATTAATCAGAAGATATCCAGGAGGAAGGAATGAGATTAAAAAAGTAAAAGAAGTAATGGATAGCAAAGAAAGTAATAAAATACATTAAGTACAAATAAATGTTCACTATTTTAAAAATATGCAAATATTAATATTTACATTTTAAAATATAACCAGTTGGACATAAATACTAAAATTATATTAATGAGGGTTAAAAGTCGGGAGAAATGAAAGTTACAAGGGAGCAAGGGAAAATGAAAGTATGCTGAGCCTCTTTTTTTGTTCTCAGGAATATTAGAGATACTGGTTAACTCTTGATATTAGAAGGAAATGTTTGAGCATTTATGTTAACAATGTTTTCCCACCTTTGCCTACCTTAACATTAGTCTTAGATAGAAAATGAAAATAAATAGGCTATTCAAAGAAATCAGAAGAAATTTAATAAAGATAAAAGCAAAAATTAACAAAATAGAAAAAATTTTTTAAATGTTAAAATTGATCTATAAAATCCAAGCTGATTTCAAAGGCCTATAAATGCCAGGTGGGTACTGGAAATATCAAGGGGAGCCCTTTTTGAATTGTATGATTGTCTTACCACTATGCTGTTCACCTAAAATTAATACAAAATAATAACAAATGTAAACTGTAATTGAAGAAAGATTTATTTTTATTTTATATTCTTTCTCCTAAGTACCCTTCTAGATTTCATTTTTTAGCTCTTTGCTGGTAGGGAAGCATGTAACCGAGTTCTGGCCAATGGCATATGGGTATCATTGATGTACACTACTTCCAGGTTATTCCCATAAAATGACCTATGAAATCCTCCATGCTTTTACTCTTTCCTTATTAGTATCCAGACACAAAGCTTCAGTGAGGAGCTCTGAAGCCCCAGAAGACATTAAAGCCTCAAGATCAAAGAAATTTGTGACACTGATTGCACATATTAACTCTAGCTGCCACACTTTAGACTGTGACATGAGCAAGAAATACATTCTTCCTATCTAATAAAGAGGAAATATGCTAATTGACCCTCACACTGCCACAAAGATGGTGGTGCCACAGACAATAAGGAGGGAATATGCTAATTGACTGCCACACCCTCAAAGATGGTGGCGCCCACAGCCACAAGATGGCAGTGCCCAGTCCCCTCAGGTCCGCCGGGGTAGCAGGTGCACAGCACAGCCAGGCCCACCCCCAGGTGGGTCTGGCTGCTCCACGCACCTGCCTCCAGCGTCCCCCTGTCCTCTCACCCCCCAGCCACCCAGGGCTGGCCCGAGGCGCAGGCAAGCCTCAGATATCGGCTGCTCAGCTGCCCAGGGTGAGCCCGAGGCACAGGCAAGCCTCAGACGGCAGCTTCCCAGCTGCCTGGGACCAACCTGAGGTGCAGGCAAGCCTCGGATGGTGGCTTTCCAGCCGCCCAGGGCTCAGGTAACCAGGGCCAGCCAAGGCTGGTGCTACCAGCAGTGGCAGCAGCAGAGGTATGATGGGGCATTGCCTTCCCCTGATCGCCAGGTAGCCTCACAGCGCTGAGGGCTCCCAGACTGTGAAAGGGGGCAGGCCAGGCGGAGGGACACCCCCTTTCAGTGCATGAATTTTCATGCACCAGGCTTCTAGTACCATATAAAGCCATAAAAATAAACGTCACTTTGGAGTAAAAAAGGTAGGTAATAATAATTATTATTATTATTATTTTGTAAATCAAAATTATAACTAATTTTTGTCAGATTGGCAAAAAATATATTTTTTAGTATGCTGTGGAAATTTAGTAATTAGTTTATGTGTGCCATGAGGTAAACAAAGGTTGAAAAATCACTGTATTAATTGAATTTTATAACTAGCCCTGGTGCCAGGGACACTGTATCAGTTTTCATTGAAATGTCACTTTAAAAAAAATTGCTTGAGGATGAATCAGAAAAAAAGAAAAAGAAACAGGACTAGGGTGAAAAAAAGTTTATCCATAATGAAAAAAGCCATTTTTTATTTATAGTAAGAACTATGCTTCCATCTTGAGCCAAAGGGCCTCAAAAAGTTCCAGGCCTCAAAAAAATGAAGGCAGCATGGATCTAAAGAAAATCTGGTTTTAGCAACAACAGCCGCTTCTAAAGACAGATAGCAAGATGACATGATATGATCATCAAACAGGTGGTCTTTTTTGTTTGATAGTGGTGGGGGATAAATTCTCAGTAGTGAGTGGTAGTTTATTAATTCCTTTACTCTAAAATGTATGCCATTAATTTTATATTATGTTTGACTAGTTTTGCTATTTGCTGATGATTAGTGTATATTTTGTTCATAAACTTGGAAAATTTGGAAAATAAAAGATCAATAAACACCTGAACCTTTGGCAAGTGTGATTTTTTTAAAGGTGGTAGACAAGAAAAAATAAATAATATTAAGTTATTAAAGGGCCCTGGCTGGGTGGCTCAGTTGGTTGGGGTGTCATCCTGTACACTAAAAGGTTGTGGGTTCCATTCCCGGTCAGGCCACACACCTAGGTTATGGATTAAATCCTCAGTTGTGGTGTACGGGAGGCAACTGTTCTATGTCTCTCTCTCTCTCTCTTTCTCTCTCTCTCAAAAATATCAATGAAAACACATCCTTGTGTGAGAATTAAAAAATAAATGTTAGGCTATTAATGGTATCATAACAGAAAAGCATGTACTATACACATATAAAATTGAAAACCTACATATAATGACATTTTTCCAGAAAAACATAAATAATCAAAATCAGTTAAATGGATTTAAAACCTGATCTTAGAAAAATTGAAAGGTAATAAGAAAAAAGACACATTCCTTCAAAAATGATAAAAATGTTAGAAAAATTTATAAGCAAATTCTAACAAATTTAAGGGATATATAATTCCCGTTTTACAAAATATTTCCAGGCCACAGGAAAAAGTTAGAGGCATCTGACTCATTTTACAAAGCTAGCATAGCACTGACACCAAAATAAATAAGAAAACTATATTCCACTTCACTTATCTACATTAAGGTTAAAGTATTAAAAAATATCACAGCCAGAAATACAGTAAAAGGATCATAAATCACTATCAAATAAGTGTGTCCAATAATGCAGGATGATTGAACATTAAATATGACCTCCATATATAACTTATTGTATTAACAGTTTATAGGAAGAAATAAATGTGAAAACATTTGATAAAATTCAAAACCAAATTATCATTTAAAAAAAATCTTCTTTGCAAATTATGAATAAAGAACACTTTTACATAATAGTTTATCATTTCAAAACCTATGCTGAAAATCATATCTAATAGTGAAACATTCAAAGCATTTTCATCAAACATGAATTAGAGAATTATGTCCATCTACCTCTACTATTATATAGGATATCCTCACCAAATAATACAAGTAAAAGCAACTGGAAAGACAGAAATAATACTGTCATAATTGTAGATATATCCTTATTAGAAAATCCAAGAGGATCAATTTGTAAACTATTAGAAATACTGGTAACAAGAAGAATGAATACAGTGACTGGATATAAGATCAACATGCAAAAATTCTATTTCCTGTACATAGATCAATATACAAAACTAATGTTTCTGCACACAAAAATACCTACTGGAAAATGTAAAACAAAATTTCTAATTAATCATAACAGATTTATCTCTCTTCTCCCTCCAAAACCATGTTAAAATGACCAAGTTATTCAGCCACAGGAAAAAGAGAATAGGTGGCAGACAACAGTGAACTCATAGTGTGGATAAATTCAGAAGATGTTGAAGGAAGAGGGTGTAACTGACTTATAGTGGCAGAGAAAGTATAGCCCAAATGCTTGTAGGGTGTGGGGATGATTATGGAAATACTGATTGTAATAGACTCATAACTCTGCATACCTTTTGAAGAGTTTAATACTTGGAAAGAGTAAGAGCCAGAAAAGAGAATTACTAGTACATGAAGCTGAAAAAGAGAAAGGTCTGAAAAAGTATATACATAATAGTTGAAACTGTGTTTCTTACTTAGCTTAAAATGCAACCCTGCACTGTAACAGGGATGTTTAATCTCTGGAAAATGGAATGGATTGGGTTCTAAACTCAAGCACCAGGCTTATTAGTGAGTTGATGTACAAGCAGATACACATGTATGTATTGAATCACAGGGCCCTCCCCTCACTCCCACGCCCAAAATATTGGCAGATCAGAGATTAAAATTCTTCCCTAGAGAGGAAAAAATCTTCATACTCTGGCTCATCCTTGATTAATATACTGTCAAATCTACCTTTCAAGCACTGGACAGGTAGCTCAGTTGGTTAGAGCATCGTCCCAACACGCTAAGGTTACGGGTTCGATCTCTGGTCAGGGCACATACGAGAAGCAACCAATGAATGCATAAGTAAGTGAACACCTCTCTCCCCCCTCTCCACCTTTTCTCTCTCTCTGTCTAAAAAAAAATAATCAATTAAAAAGATATACCTTTCAGTAAGTCTATCTACCCACGTAGAGCTTCAAGTCATTTTTTAGAGCTTTGCTTTTATATGTGAATACACAGCCAAGGATAATCAGATAACTGAGAAAACCTTCCAACATGAAAAAAAGAAGTCAAGCAAAGAAAAATAAAATGTGGGGAGTGGGGAGAGACAATAGAGGTAACAGAAAATAAAAACTTCAAAGAAATACTAAGTTCTTTAGAAACAGAAAAAAAAATTATACCTACAAACAAAATTAATAGGGAACGGTTATAAGGCAACAGAAAAGGTCCTATTAATAACAACAACAAAACTATAAAACAGCTCTGGCCAGTTTTTCTCAGTGGTTAGAGGATCATGTGACCTGAACAGTCCTGAGATTGATTCCTGGGCAAGGCGCATACCTTGGTTGCAGGTTCGATCCTGGCCCTGGAGGGCCCAAGCGGGAGGCCACCAATACATGTGTCTCTCTCTCTCAAGTAGATGTTTCTCCCTCTCTCCCCCACTCTCCCTCTCACTCTATTAAAAAAAAATCAATGGAAAAAAATGTCCTCTGGTGAGCATTAAAAAGAAGTTAACAACAACAAAAAAGACAACTATGAAACACCTCAAATACATTTAACAAAAACGTGTAATTGCTTCATGTAGAAAATTACACTTTTTAATTGCAAAACACAAAACTAGATATGATTCAGTTGAAAATATATTTTGTACATGATTTGGAAGACTTGACATTTACAGCATATAAATGTTAATCTTACCCAAACTGACAAGTATATTTAATGCAATTCCCCTCAAATCCTGATCACATTTTAAAATTATTGATTTCAGAGAGGAAAGGAGAGAGATAGAAACATCAATTATGGGAGAGAATCATTGACCAGCTGCCTCCTCCAACTGGGGATCAAGCTGCAACCTGGGTATGTGCCTTGACCAGGAATCAAACCTTGACCTACTGGTTCATAGGTCAATGCTCTACCACTGAGCGACACTGGCCAGGTTTAATAAATTGATGCTTTTAGTTTGACAAGACAATTCTAAGTCATAGAGAAAACCAAATACAAAGAATAGTCCAGAAAGAAAAAAAAAAGCAGGTTAAAGGGTTTTTCTAATGATACAGAACAGAATAATATGTGGTCAGATGATCACCATCCCTGGTTTGCACATGACAGTTTGAAGAGATGAAGTAAACTGGCCAACATTCATGATTAATATGTGAGAAGCATTGAATCTGATTCCAGAGCTTATGCAATTTCTTAACCTCCTCACACTGCCTTTTCACAATATTATTTTGCTCATTTATAGTCTAAATTTTACAATCATTTTTATCCTTCTCAAGCCCTAGCTTTCTATTTTACTCTCTTATATCAGATGACCTTAACTTCTACATTACACAGTTCATATTCTTGACATATCATATTTCCCGTGCCCTTCATATTTCCTGTTCCTCCTTTCCAAAGCAGGCCCTTCCCCTTCCAGGCGATGGTGTAATAGAGCTAAGAGTCAGGTCCCTGGAGTCATGCTGGGAGTTCACAGTAAATGAGTGCTTCATTTTCTGATTGTTACTTAAAATCTCCATGCTGCTCTTTCCTCATTGCAAAAAATGAGAATAACAACACCACCTACCTCATAGGATTGTTGTAAAGATTAAATGGCATGGTGGATATAAAGAGCTTGATCCATAGTGATGACTCTGATCCCATATTTGGACAACTATATACTCTCATTTAGTTAGTGCCTATATTCTTATACATAATCTCTTAGCCTACAAATCTGTTGAAATCTTGATTTCAACCAACCAACCAACCTCTTTTATATTTGTCTATTTTCACTGGTTCTCAATAGATGGTTCTCTCCCTTTCCAACTGAGGTCAAATTTCTTGAAAGGTTCAACTATATACATCAACACCTTTGATACCTGCTCACATAGCTTCTCCTTGCAATCTAGCATCTCCTCTGAATTGCCCTTCCTGGGGAATTACCCATGACTTCCTAATTCCCAAAGCTAATGAATGGTTTATTTTTTTAATTTGCCATAAAAACTTTGGACCTCAACACCCTCACTTATAAATTATGAGGTTTCTACTGTATGATCTTTAAAGGCTTTCCTATCTCTAAAATTCTACTATATCATGAATCTCCTCTAATTAAAGATTTCATCAGGGTAGTCACTTCTTCTTGAATTTATTTTAGCAATTTATGTTTTCCCAGGAAATTATCCATTTTATTTATATTTTCAAAAGTAAACGATTGTAATAATCTCATGAGTTTTAAGAAATACTATTTTTCACATTTCTAAGGATGCTTATCCATGTTCCTATTTCTTACTAGACTGATAAGAGATATCTGTTTTACTAATTTATTTCAAATATTAATGATACTTTAATTCCAACTTGAAAACTATTATTACACTATTACAATGATAAATTCTTAAAGTGTGAAATATAATTATTTACTTTTTTTTGTCTGGCAGATTTCTAAAAATTCTAAGACCAAAATACTATGTTTACCTTATTCCTAACATTCAAATAAATCAGAAAAATGGTGTTAGCCTTTGAAAATAAGCAATTTTAGACACCTACTTTATAAATATTTTAAAAAAGCAAAAGAGAAAATACTTTTGATGAGAGACACATGATATTAAAAAAAATCCTCCATGGAATACACAATGTAGAGAAACTTGTTTTTGCTAGAAATATAATAACCAGAAATTGAGGTAAATCATGTTAGAAGGATATTTTGAAACTCTCTAATAGTATCAATATCTGTACACTTTAACTGATGTATTTATGAAGAAATCAGAATTATTTGCAGTTATTGCAACATCTCAACAATTTTAGACAAACTGAAATAATTCTTCCATATGAAGCAATTCTTATTTGAACAATTTAGATAATTTCCTTCACTCACACCAATATGTCTGTAATAAATACATTAGAAATATGTATATCTTGCTATTCACATGGAAAAAACATGTACAAGACGTATAATTCTGAGATACACTTGTAACTGTTTTCATATGAATGATACTTTGGGGGAAAATTCTGGTTCATCATCATAGTTATTTCAAAGATGGTCCTTTAAAAACTACACTACAATTGTTTATTTATATTATTCAGAAAACACTAGTTCTTACAGACTAAAAATGAATTATTCTGAGAGTGAAAAATGATAATGGATAAAAAGGGCTTTGCACAAAGATAATATATAATCACAAATAACAGGTGCTCAAAAATGACAGCTGTTAATAACATCAAAATTAAAAGCTTAATCCAATATATCGAATGATTTCTATTTGGCAAAACAAACATATTTAAAGATGTTTGACTGCATTCTAAAAGGTGATGAAAAACTAACTTATCCAGCACTTATTCTGCCTTAAACATCAATTTTGCAACAATGATGAAAAGTAAATATTTTATGAACAAGAAAACAAAGCTTAGACAGGTTAATAACCTGTGTGAAGTTACACAGGTAGCAAATGAAAGAGCTTATGCTCCGTTCACCACGGTATGTTGCCTTGTGCTGTGAAGTATCTTGATTGTGCCAATATTAATTTTAATATAGTTTAACTACATTCTTTAAGGCACCTCAAATACTTTTTTAAAAAATTATTTTTATTTTTAACTTATCGTTATTGTTGAAAGTATCATAGAGATTGGCTTTTTTACCCTCCTCTCCACTCCCTCCCCAGGCTTACACCACAATATTAGCTGTGTCCATGGGTTATTCCTATACATGTAAGTTGTTTGGTTAATCTCTTCCCCCCCACCCCTTCCCTCTGAGACTGGTCAGTCTGTTGCATGTTTCCACGTCTCTGGATCTATTTTATTCATCAGTTTATTTTGTTCATTGGATTCCATGTAAAAGTGATATCATGTGATATGTGCCTTTCTTTTCTTAATTTCCAAAATATATAAAGTACTCATACAACTCAACAAAAGGAAGACAAAAAATCAAATGAAAAATGGGCAGAGGACCTGAACAGACACTGCTCCAAAGAGGACATATAGATGGACAATAAACATATGAAAAACATGCTCAAAGTTGCAAATCATCAGATACATGCAAATTAAAATGACAATGAGGTACTACTTCACATCTGCAAGAATGCCTACCATCAACAAATGACAAGCTGGCAAGGATGTTGCAAAAAGGGAACCCTAGTACACTACTGGCAAGAATGAAGGCTGGTACAACCACAATGGTAAATAGTGTGGAGTTTCCTCAAAAAATTAAAAATGAAACTGCCATTTGGCCCAGTGATCCCACTTCTACAAATATATCCTAAGAAACCAGAAACACCAATCAGAAAGAATACATGCACCCCTATGCTCATAGCACCATTACTTACAATAGCTAAGATCTGGAAACAGCCCAAGTACCCATCAGTAGATGAGTGTATAAAAAGACTGTGGTACATTTACACCATGGAATACTATGTACCTCAAATACTTTTTGAAATAAAATAGTGTGTAGCTAGTAAATAGGTGTTATGATAAACAAACAAATGATATTACATGATGGATCATCATTGTTCAAATCACCACCAACTAAAAAAAAACCAATGGAAAAAAATGCAACATTTAAAAGCAGAGTTTGGGTATGTAGACTCCATCAACACATGTGCAAATGTACTCTGAGGTTATCAGGATACAGCACCTCAATCCAAATGAGAGGAATTATTAAAACCAGTGGTTGTGGGGAGGCTTAAGACTTGGTTGGAAAGTTTGTAAGAAGGACATTTGAGAAAAGGCAAGTGTGTGGAAATCTGTCCACCCTGTTTATTGGAATTCAGACTTAGGGGAGTGCTGAAGGCAGTGCCCCTAATTATTCCTTGACCTTCCCAAACAAGTCTGTGCATGTGCAGACCCCCAGGTGTTTACTGGAATCCTTATGCTTAATCGTTGGGTGTCCTTGCTTAAACTACAAACATGTGTCCTCCCAATATTACTTACCCTACTGAGTGTATCTAAAAGATAAACTTTATCGCAAACTGCTGCTACAATAAAAGCCTAATGAGGCAGGTAATCAAGACTGTCTGGTTCCTTTAGCCAGGCAGTCCCTTAGCCCTCTCTTTCACAGCAAACAGTTGTGTCAGAGTAATCATTCATTCATCCATCGCTCAGGGTCTGCTGGTCAGCCCTGGCAAGTGGGCACTATGACCTATGGTCACCATTTCATGAAATGAAATATTCTATGTATTAAGGATTTAATCAGAAGCTTTTTGTAATGCCACTTTATTCAATCTCCCTTACTCCACAGCTGCTGTGAAATGCTACATCAATAGCTATATCATTTGTAGGCAACTGACAAATGTGTCTCACAGACCCAAATATTTATCATTTTCTCTCTTGTGTGTACTGGAAACTATAAATTGAAGATATATGATGGGCTTTTAGTTCTTTCTTAAAAACTCTTGGCTTACTATTTAACAGAAATTGCAATACTTGATTTTAAACCTGTGCCACAAAACTATGATGAGAAACATTCTATGATCCACTTTTTGTGAAAAATGTTGGAGGTTATTTTCTGCATTATCAAAATCTCTGTCACAAGACTGGCCCTTATAAGTAAAAGAAATTGCTAATATGAAGTCATTTGTGATATGAAAGTTAATAAATAATCAATTCAAGCAGTTTATAAATATTAGTACCTCAGACAATAACTCTTATTGGCTAGATTTTATAATTTCATATTAAAGTGGCACTAATAAAAAGAAAAATGCTAGAAAGATGTCAATAGAGATAAAAATTGGTTCCACAGATGTCAAAACAATGTGTCTTGCAGAAAACAACTTTATAATTGGAAAACCTTGGAAAGTTTGTCACACATAACAGAAAAATCTGATTCTTGGAAATGTGTCCTCTGGGAATCCAAACATGTGTACACCATGCATGGCAGATGTTTCATTATATACTGTTATCTCCAGGCTTAGGAGATTACAACTTTATTCAAAATGAAAAATTTTAATGTCATTTGCTAAATAGTATGTTTATTATTAATTAAAGCTTTACTAATAATTCAAAATGTGTTATAAGCTCAAAGATACCTCTATGAATTGATTAACACTGTGTTCTATAGCTGTAGAAGGAATAGTTTATCAGTGGATTTATAGCTCTGATGTAAGCAAGCACCATAAAGGGTCACTCAAAAGGAGGGATAATAGTAATGCATACAAAAAGTTGCCTTCAACTTGTAACAAGAGAGCAAACAAAACTCTGTCACCCTGTTGCTGGGGTGTCTAAGCTTTAAAAATATTTCTTTGATGACTTGGGAAGAAGAGGAAGATAATGCTTTCCTATCAAGACCTTCATTTATTCTGTTTATCAACAGTCTATTTCGTGTCACAGGACTTTTTAAATGTGGAATGAAACCAATTTTGAAAGAAATGGTCTTCGGTCTGAGAAGTAGGCTAGTATTTCTCAACTTTGGCTGCACAGCAGTGTCACCTGGGGAGCTCTAAAAAATGAGTATCGGCGTTACCCTCTAAGATGCTGATGTAATTGTCCAGGTGCAGCATGAGTGTTAGAACTGTTACGGCTCCTCAGATGATTCTAATGTTCACCAGGCTTCACAATCAGCAACTTAGACAGTCATGACTGACCCTTGGCAACTGAAGCTTACCAAATGAGTGACCTAGAACCAATTATTCAACTTCTCACAGCCTTCATCTTTCATCTGTCAGATGGGAGTGAAAATATTACTACATAGGGTCATCTTAAAATTACAAATAATAAGTGTAATGTGCTTAGCTCTTAGTAGGCTTTAAAAAGTATTAACAATAATGTTAATACTCAACCTATTATAATAACTTAATTTAGCCTGTTCCTAAAATTCTAGAAAGAGTAACAAAATGGAGGTCTCTGCTATACATTCATATTTTAATTTAGGACGCCATCAGAAATGACAGATATGTTCATAAAGCCTACTTTGAAAACAAAATCAAATAGCTAACAATGAAAGGTGTAAAAAAAGGAAAAGGCAAAAAATAGAGTAATGCTGTCATTGCCGGTGTGTAGGAGGGAGGCAGACTATCATTTGATTGGATCCTCTGGATTTCTCCAGAAACCTGAGGAAAATGCCTGCTGTTGAAACACCACCACAGGTGAATTGTGTTAAATGCCATCAATGGGCCAGTTATGAGACTCTGGGGATGCTGATTTGTGAAGATCTCAAAGAACTTATATTCCAAAGTACCAACTTACCCTGAGAAAAGAGACTCCCAATTGTGCCTACCTTTCAAACCCCTATCTGCTTCTATCTGAGCCATCCAACCCCAGTATTTCAAGCCCAACATGTCTAAAAATGAACTCGGCACACTTCCCCTTAAGATAGTTCCTCCTTTTGTGAAAGAACACCATCATCCACAACCAAGAACCTAAATGTTGTCCTTGTCATTCACCCATTACCAATTCCTGTTTGACTATAATTAATAAAAATATCTCTTACCTCTCTGTTTGCATGACCCTAGATCAGTGGTTCTCAACCTTTCTAATGCCGCGACCCTTTCATTCAGTTCCTCATGTTGTGGTGACCCCCAACCATAAAATTATTTTCGTTACTACTTCATAACTGTAATTTTGCTACTGTTAATGAATCGTAATGTAAATATCTGTGTTTTCCGATGGTATTAGGCGACCCTGCTAGCGGTTCTCAACCTGTGGGTCGAGAATTAGTGGTGAGAGAGTGACGCTTCCTGGGAGAGATCACCCTTCTGTTGGCTCTACTTCCCTTGGCAGGAATAAAGTAATGCTCCAGAGCTGGGTATGGCAAGATTCCCCTGCCCCCTCCCCTGAACAAGTTAACAATAGAAAGATCTTAGAATACATCTGGCATACACTAAGTGATAAATATACATATGAATTGTAGTTATCAGTACTTATACAATTATTAGAAGGAAAGGTGAGTATGCTATTTACTTTTACAGTGAGGGATACTGAAGTATGTTTACACGTTAAGGGCAGGAACAAATGGAGAGAAATTGTGAGTCAGGAGTGAGAGGACTACAACTACTGAAAAGCATGATGAAATTGATTCGAAAGTATATGAGAAGAGCTGGCCTTGGATAAGGAGAGAGTCTGCTCTTGATTTAAAATAGGTAGGAAACTGGGATTAGTGGGTCAATTACCCCAATTCTAGAAATCAGAAACACCAATCAGAAAGGACATATGCACCCCTATGTTCATAGCAGCACAATTCACCATAGCTAAGATTTGGAAATAGCCTAAGTGCCCATCAGTAGATGAGTGGGATTAAAAAACTGTGGTACATCTACACAATGGAATACTACGCTGCTGTGAAAAAGAAAGAACTCTTACTATTTGCAACAGCATGGATGGGCAAGGAGAGCATTATGCTAAGCAAAATAAGCCGGTTAGAGAAAGATAAATACCACATGATCTCACTTATTTGTGGAATATAATCAACAACATAAACTGATAAACAAAAATAAATCTAGAGGCATCGAACCTCAGAGGGAAGGCCAAGGGAGGGGCGGGGAATGTGGGTAGGTAAAAGATCAACCAAAGGACTTGAATGCATGCGTATAAGCATAACCAATGGACATAGATATTAGGCGGGTGAGGGCGTGTGCTGGGGGTGGGAGTGGCCGGGGAGAGGTCAATGGCGGAAAAGGAGACATATGTAAGACTTTAAACAATAAAGAATTAAAAAAGAAAACACAGATAGGAAAGAAGAAAAATTGGGTGTAAATATAAAGAAAAGTTAGCATACTTCCTGGTGGAAAGGTACGATTTTTCTGTCTGTGACAGTTACCAAATTCTTTTGCGAGTAGAAGCTGAGTTAATTGCTAATGCTAAAGATGTAGGAGGGAAATCAGAAGTTTGAGTACATATGAACAGATTGGAAATTCTCTTTGTTGAGAACTAGAAAGCCAGATAACATGAAATTGCCAGGAAGCACTGAAGCCTCTGTTGAGCTGTGTGATCATACATTTATGAGTTCATTACCACTAGGAAACCAAAGGCCCACTGCACATTTCCCCATCCAACTCTAAAGCATGGATTCCAGTGCCAAACAAAAGTAGAAAACTACTGGCTTTTCCGTTTTCCTATTTGCGTTTTCTCTGTGTTTCTTTTTTTATTGATTCCCCAGTACACAGTGCCATGTTCTTTAACCTCGGACTTCTTATGACACACTCCTTGCCACTGCGTGCCATAAGAAGACATAAACCAGCTCTATGGAAACAATTCAAACCATTGCCAAGAACAAATCAAAATTTCAGTCCATGCATTGGGAAATGCTGAAATCACATTGTAGCAAATCCCTTCTTCTGAAGCAAAATTGAAGTTGTCTCAAACTGCTTATCTTTTAATAAACAATTACCTTTGAAAGTTTGGAACCCTACCAAGCTAGGTTCTCAGTTTCTCAGCATGTGGAACAGACAACTATGGTCAGAGTACTGTAGCCCAGATTGGACATAAATAATATGTAGCAAAATAAACTATTTCTAGTACCATTACTTTTGTAAGTAATGACTATAAATACCTTTTTGGAAGACATTTATTTACTGGGAAAGAATAGCTCAGCCCAGATAAACCCTAGGTGATCTTCTTTTTTTTTTTTTTTTTTACTGTGTCTTAATGGGTTTTGTCCTTGATTCCTCAAGGAGAAAACATTCATTGGGTATTCAGTATACAAAAAATCCTGCATTAGGTAAGTTAGAAATGTTTTAAACAACTTAAAAGCATACAAATTATGTAAGTATAAATACACATCTAAGTGATTATGACATATGTATTTAGAATGCATTATTGGAATGAGTAAAGTAAAAAAGATAAGGACACTTCAAATTCTGAATTTACATTTTTTCTTTTGTATAAAAATGTCTATTTCTTCAAATTACTGAATTTCTTTTATCAATACAGAATATAGCTGCATTTATTATAATAATTCACTTTAAAATCTGGAACCTAAATGCAACTAGCAAAAAAATCAACTGAAAAGAGGAAGGAAGCACAGTTGACCTTGGAACAATGGGTTGGAGCACTGACCCCCCCAAACCCGCCCTGCCTCATGCAGTTAAAAAGCTGCATATAACTTTTGACTCCCCCAAAACTTGGTCATTAATAGCCTATTGATAACATAAGCAGTCAATTAACACATATTTTGTATGTTATATGTATTATATATTGTATTCATATAATAAAGTAAGCTAGAGAAAAGAAAATGTTAAGAAAATCCTAAAAAAAATAAATAAATGTATAATATTTAGTGGGGGGGGGAAATCTGACTATAAGTGGACCTGTGCAGTTTAAACCTGTGTTTTTCAGGGGTCAACCATAAAACATTATTTTATTTTCAAAGCTTTAAAAAGCTAGCAGTATATAACATAATGGCCTCTAATTTCATCTAGAAATGGTGACAGCTGGGTCACAATGTTTCTGGGCTGAGCCAAAGCTTTATCATTAGTCTCTTTGGTTTGGTTTCAATATGACATATCATGCTTTATACCATTTCATCTTATTACACTTAACATTTTTATTTAAAACTAAGACAGCAACAAGAAAAGAGAAGCAAAAGTCAAAAGACCATTAAGTCAAAAATAGATCTTACAAAGTATTTTAAGAATAGTCTTTTATTCTTATATCATGGCTCTAAATTATACAGTTGAAAATAATGTGGGTGAGCTGGGAAACTCCCTCCATTTTTAACCCAAGCATAATGGTAGTGGAGAGAGAGAGAGAGAGAGATCTGGGCCCGAGGTTGAGAGGGAAAGGAAGAAGAGGGGTGGAGTAGGAATTGAAATGTGTCCCTGGTCTTCTCTAGAGAGCTATAATTTCATTCTCCTCTTTTTAAGAGGGTGAAAACTGTTCCTCTCCACCCACCTCCAACCTTGCCTCCTTCTATTCTTCTCCATACATATTTTGCCTTTTGAGGAGAGGTGTGGTTTTAGTCAAAGTTAGTAGTGGAGCAGGAAAGAGAGAAGAAAAAGAATCCAATGACATCCAGCAGCCTGTCCTCCTACTTTGACCACAATGTCTTCATGCCAGGATTCCACAAGGAAGAGAACTGCTGCAGAATCGACTAGAGTCCTGTGCTTTAAGGATCATTTCAAATCAAGCTTTATAAATAATGTCTATTTTACCTGAGTATCTACTTATCTTCTTCAATTCAACATGACTATCCCAATTATATATTTCTAAGAGGCATCAAGTTATGATTCAATTGAGCACACTCAATTACAGTTTCTCAATGCATGAAATATTCCCTTGTAGTAAATGAAGCACTTCCAGAGGAATACACATTCTTTTGGGTTTCTAGGATGCTATTTAATGCACGACTATAGCAATTGATGATTGCACCTCCCATTATTGCAACCATTTTTTTCTTTTCATGAATTCAAAGTCACTTTCTCCTGTAATTATCACATTTTGTGATGGAAACTTTTATGCCTATTTCATAGATTACAGCTTCTAAAGGGTTGGGAGTTTATTTTCCTTTTTAATTCCAGTGGAATACCTTCACATGGATTTTATCCAAGAAATATTTGTCCTTTAAAAAAAACTAAGAAATGACCTCTGTTATCAGTCATTTAAAGGAAATTTTGGTCTAAATATGCATGCTATTGCTTAGTGGTGATTAAATCCTAGGAGTTTTCCATCATCGTAATTGTAGAGATGATTAGCTTCTCCCAATATTTCTTCACTCCTTGCCCTCATAACAGAATCTTTAAAAATATCACCTGGATACAGAGGGCTTCAGAATAAATTTCCCATCCTTCCTTTTAAGGTCATATAATTAGATTCTTGCCAATGGAATGTAAGGAAGAATATTTGGAAACTTTGGAAAGTCTTCTCTCTCCCTTTTCCTCTGCATTGTCAGATGAAATGTTTACATGATGGCTGGAACTAGGCAGCATTATTGGACACTGAAGTGAAAATTGCAAATTTAGTAAGGCAGAAAACTTTGTTAGAAGGCAATGGGCACTTAATGACCATGGAGCTGCCTACATTTACATGAGAATAAAATAAATTTTTATCTTTTTTACATCGCTATAGTTTTGGGTTTCCCTATAACTCAAAGCCAAAGTTAAGACTAAACATTTCATTTGGTAATATATAAAAGACAAACTTGAATCTTGTGTGTGCCCTGACCAAGGATTGAGCCTGTAATCTTGGCATAATGGCACAACGCTCCAACCAACTGAGCTACCTGGCCAGGGCAAGACAGACTTGAATTATTATGCTCTTAATGGATAAACATTAACTTAAAAATTAAATTAAAATTAATAAAATACTGTGCTTGAGTAAATGCAATCTGTAAACCAACAGGAATAAATGATACTAATCATTTTCCAAGCTCTGAAATAAGGCAAATATTTACACTTCATTTAATAGTCTCTGAACTGTACTTTCCTCAATTCCACTAAATCTACTTTCACTCAGCAAAAAATGATATTTGAAAAGTGTGGTAGATTTTACATAGTCCTTTAATATCCACTATCTCAAATTGATTCTTAGGCTCAATAACATTTTATGGCTGAGTAAGTCATGCCCAGTGAAACCGAATGTCTTGAACAAAGTCACATGGGACAGGTTTCTATTCCAGGTTTCCTTTGCTTTCCTTCACACCAAATGGTCTTAGTAGATCTGTTTGAATTGGAAATGACACATATCATCTAAAATTATTATATTGGAGCAGCTCCTAGACATCTAAAACGTCTTATCACACAAAATTCTCACTTGGTTCCTCCCTGAACCAACAGACCACTTATTTGCAATTGGGAGCTCTGTGGCAAAGAAAGAGTAACATTTGTGCTAGACACCTACTCTGCCTACCCTCCACCAGCAGGGTCTCTTCCCCTACTTCTTCCACTGGCATGCCCAGTTGGACTATTGTAATGAATCACAACAACTACGTGTGTGACCCCTCTGGTATCTTTACCACAAGATCTTGAACCCAGAACTTGGGAGGGCTCATGAGTGAAAAAAAAATCTTAGTCTTGTAATAATAGAATCAGACATGCACACAAAGAAGAGGAAACATTGGAGAGGAATATGGAAAAATCAGGTAATTCAAGGCAGACCGAGGTCAAGCAGAGAACTTTCAAAAGTGTGGGAGAAAGAGGAAGAAGAGCAATGTTGTTATAAGTAACCCCAATTTACTGTTATTTCAAATAAAATGCTGTAGAAACTCAAAATGTACTAGTATTCAATGTACTAAAAAATCAGAAATTACGATCCTTCACTTTTTTTAAAACTCAACTTATTTTTTTATGTGGACCACTCAAGCATGGACAGATTTCTTAAGATTTGTTTAAAATGTAGCACTTGGCAAAATCCATAAGAAATTTAACTCCATTACATTTTTAATCATTTGCAATATAATTAGTTCTTCAATATCATAACTTTATAGAAGACAGTGAAATTAAGACAGATTTTAGGATCAAATACAAGTTAATGAAAAGATGTAATTACTGAAAATGCAATGCAGCTGTACTTAATACTCAAGTTCAAAACTAGAATGTGAAGATAATTGTGAAATGAAAATTGGTAGTGGTTAAAAAAAAAGTTTATTTTTACAACTATAACTACTACAATATCTTCAGAACCAAATAGAGAAGAGAAGGAGCGAGTAGCAGGCTTGTAAACCAGGAACTGCTGTGCAATGTGACAGAGGCTAAAATAAGAAACTACGATCTCAAGGTGAATAGAACAAATATGTTAGAATACTCTGGCAAGTCTTGCTTGATCTCCAGTCTGTATTTTCACAGCTTGTTTAACCGTCTGTTTATACCACCCCCGCTCCTCCACCGCATACATTAAGGTGCAAGTAACAGAGAGGGAGCTTCCTTTTGCTATTATTTTGTTGCTGTTCATCATTGCAGCCCCAGAATTGAGCACTCATCCTGATCTGTGTAAGAAAATAAAAACACTCACTGCTGAATGAATGAATGAACTGCTGCAGGGATGAGCACTCTGTCTTTGGGTTGCTGTATTTATAGTTATTGATGTACCTGGAGTATCTCCCTTAATGTAAGCTTCCTGAAGGAGCTCTATTTCTAGTTCATTTCTCCCTATATTACTGTGCCTGGCGTACAGGTTCTCAACTTAATGAATCAATGAATATGATGTTCTTGTTTTTTCCATGATTAAGAAGAGGTAACATGTTGCTCTATGTATGATAGAGACTGAAGACTTTGGATAACAGGAAAAAAAGATGTTAGTGGTCTTGTTTTAAGAAGGAAATTGTGTTGGATGGCAATACAGCAAGATGGCATTGGGCCTATTCAAATAATATTATGATGGAGCTGGGTAATTTATTAATATACTCTGAATTTCTGTGATGTAAAACAAAATTCATAATTTTCTAATCCCCATCCCAACATCAACATATATCTAGAATCAATAGTAACAAGCAATGGGAGGGCTTGAAAAATAAGTGAAAACTCTGTGGTCAATACAATAACAGAATGTTGATTATTTACATAAGCCTAAGGCTTCTTCAGCTAGAGTCCCACAACTGTGACCATGGCTGTAGGTCTGGGCCTTATGTGAGCAACTTGGTTTCTCTGTCCTCCCGCCCTCAAACTTTGACATACTACTTTTAATTGGACCCGCATAACTGTGAAGGAACTTATGTGTTGAAAGGGTTAAGAGTAGCCTCCCCCAAATGTGCCACTTTGGCATGTGAACTATTTTCAGTCAGAAGCAATCAAGACTTAGAAGATTAAAGAAAAACTTTTACCACTCCCTTAACTACCAAAAAGAATTTAGATAGAGAGCTCAGGGGAAAAAAAAGCTATTACCAGAGGTAACTTTTTTCTCTGAATGACCTAACTGTGTGGCAGGGCAAACATCTAATTACTAAACATCTGTTCTTATCTCCCTGTGAATTACCCTCCTTTCCTCAGCAGCCCCGGCTCCCTATCCCATCCTTAGCTCAGGATGGCATATGAACCTCAACTGCCGGACGGACGTGTCCTTGGGTCTCATATTCTTCTAGGGCCCGCATATATATGTAATTAGTTTTTCTTCTGTTAATGTCTTATGTTAATTTGATTATGCGACCAGCACTCCCAACTGAGGTCTTTTCTGAGTTCATCTTGTATGATATGTCAACCATTGTGAATGAAAACGGGACCACATACTAAACCTGACAAGCTCTGGGGAAGCCTGCATGGTGGGCCTTAAAAACTCAGAGCCTGAAAGTAACTACTTAGGATAATCCTATTTAATAAAAGAGTAATATGCAAATTGACCATCACTCCAACACACAAGATGGCTGCCCCCATGTGGACACAGGATGGCCACCACAAGATGGGCAGCAGGGGAGGGCAGTTGAGAGGGACCAGGCCTGCAAGAGAGGGCAGTTGGGAGCGATCAAGCCTATAGGGGAGGGCAGTTAGGGGTGACCAGGCCTGCAGGGGAGGGCAGTTAGGTGCAATCAGGCTGGCAGGGGAGTGGTTAGGGTGATCAGGCTGGCAGGCAGAAGTGGTTAGGAGCAATCAGGAAGGCAGGCAGGTGAGCAGTTGGGAGCCAGCAGTCCTGGATTGTGAGAGGGATGTCCAACTGCCCATTTAGGCCTGATCCTATTGGGCAGTCGGACATCCCTCTAGGGGTCCCAGATTGGAGAGGGTGCAGGCTGGACTGAGGGACATACCCCGCCCCCATGCACAAATTTTGTGCCCTGGGCCTCTAGTCTGAATATAAAACTTCCTAACTAAAAGGGTGTCATGGTGGGTAGTCATGTGCTAGGGTTGTAGCTTCCTTGACAAAGGTCAATCTTTATGTGCCTGTCTATTGTCTTTTTTGCCTCTAGTAATTCCCTCAAAGGCACAATGGCTGGCACCAGAGCATGAGACCACAGAACCCCTCACTGTTATCACATTGCCTGCATACACCATCTCTATATGTGTAAATGTTAACTACCCTATACCCACCAATGTAAAAGGAGTATGTGTCTCTCTGTTTTGTTTTTTTATCCAGACCCAGAGAATTCCCTCTTTGCTTTCTCCCACACCCTTAATTTACCACCAACTGACTTTTTTCCATCACCATTTATCCCCCCTATACCTTCTTCCACCTCCTCCACCAACCTCCCTTACCCCCCACAATCACCACACTGTTGTCCCTGTCCATGTGTTCTTTCTCTTTTCTTTTTGCTCAATCTCATTACCCTTCCCAACACTTCTACACACACACCCTCCACCAGAGCTGCCGACCTGCTCTCTATGAGTATGTCTCTATTTTGCTGGTTAGTTCAGTTTGTTAATTTCCACATATAAGTGAAATCATATGGCACTTGTATTTATCTGACTGGCTTATTTCACTTAGTATAATGTTCTCCAGGTCCACCCATGCTACTGCAAAGAGTAAAATTTTCTTTCTTTTAATGGCTGACTAGTATTTCATTGCATAAACGTACTATAACTATTTTATCCATTCACCTACTGATGGACACTTGGATTGCTTCTAATCTTAGCTATTATAATGAAAGCTGCAATGAACATAGGGGTGCATATGTTCTTTTAAATTAGTATTTTGGGTTTCTTCAGGTAAATTCCCAGAAGTAAAATTGCTGGGTCATAAGGCAGTTACATTTTTAATTTTTTGAGGCAACTCCATACTGCTTTCTACAGTGGCTATACCAATCTGCATTCCCCGCTCCAGTGCACAAAGGTTCCCTTTTCTCCACATGCTCAGCAACACTTGTTTGTTGATAATAGCTATTGTGACAGGTATTGGGTGATAATTCATTGTGGTTTTAATTTGCATTTCTCTGATGATTATTGATGGTGAGCATCTTTTCATATATCTATTGGCCATGTGTATGTCCTCTTTGGAGAAGTGTCTATTCAGGACCTTTGCCCATTTTTTTTAATTGGATTGTTTGTTGTTGCTTATGGTGTTGAATTTTATAAGTTCTTTATCAATTTTGGATATTAACCCCATATCAGCTCTATCAGCAAATACGTTCTTCCATTCAGTGGGCTGTCTTTTCATTGTGTTGATGGTTTCCTTTGCTGTGCAAAAAACTTTTTAATTTGATGTATTCCCATTTGTTTAGTTTTCCTTTGTTTCCCCTGCCCAAGGAGATATACCAGAAAAAATATTGCTATGAGAAATGTTGAGAATTTACTGCCTATGTTTGCTTCTGTGATTTTTTTATGGTTTCAAGTATAACATTTAAGTCGTTAATCCATTTTCAGTTTATTCTACCACCAATAGATTTTATGTGATACTCCCTATACCACCTCTTTTGATTCTAACATATAAATTAAGTTGCAAAGCTGCCATTCTGTGGAGCATGTTCTCAACCCATTGAGATTTTGCTCCTTGGCAAATGTTGTCAGATTGACTCAAACTCATAAAAATTCTCTACAGGTTTGGATGTTTCATGTGTTCACACCATCTTTTGGAGATATTTTGTTCTCTCATTTAAGGCCTCTGAAAACCAACATTCCAGCTCCCTTCACACCAAGCTTAAGCAAACTGTCTGCTAAGGGAGAAAAGTTCAGAGCTGTCTCTTTTGCCTCCCTCATATCTTATTGATAGGAAACAGGAGCATTTAGTTGGCTTAATCTCAAAAAGCATGTTTTCCTGAGGTAGAAGTTTCCTTACATTTTTCTAAGTGGCCTGTGGTAGGGAATTAAGAGAAAGCAGGAAGTAATTTGCAGAGTGGAATTTCCTTAGTATTTATTAGGCTGGTAAATATTGGTTCTGTTGACTTCACACACTGACAAACAATCCCTATTGGAAACCACCATGACTTCCACTACCACACCACCAAAAACTCAAGAGGGCCAAGGATTGCTGACTAAGCTCCTACAGTTTCCACTGTTGATGCTGTTGTGCATCAATTAGGCAGCATTTTTTAAAATCCTCACCTGAGGATATTTTTCCCATTAATTTTTAGAGAGAATGGAAGGAGGGGAGAGAGAAAAAACATGGGTGTGAGACAGATCCATCGATTGGTTGCCTCCCAACTGGGGCTGGGGATCGAGCCTGCAGCCTGAGTACGTGCCCTTGACCAGAATTGATCCCGTGACCCTTCAGTCCACAGGCAGACACTCTCCACACTGAGCAAAACTGGCCAGGGTTAGGCTGCATTTAATTCATGAGTGAAAGTCTGAGAAAGTGGATGAAGGGCACAAAAGATTTGCCACTCTTAAGCTGTCTTTTGGAATACCGGTTTTAAGATGAATATTAAGAAACAAAAGATTCAGAAAGAACTTTTGATTCTCCCCTCTTTCCTGCCTACGATATTTAGATGGAAAACCCTGCATCAGGTAGGGAACCTTAGCATAGTCACCTCAGCATCAGACAGCAAGACTCCAAGCAGGAGCCTGCTGCCCCCCGCCCCCTACCGCCCCTTCACCGCACATTCCATTGTTTTCAATGTTGTCTGGCAAAAAATTTACTTACCGCATATTTTCTGCTCTTCCTTAATTACCTGGAAATCACCCATTTTCATTTTTAAAATCTAAGATCTCATTTCCTCTTTTTCTCCTTTGTCCAAAATGTCATATATACCCAATTTTGCCTCGCAGTCTTTAGGAATTTTCATGCACACGTATTAAAATTTGATTTTTCTCTTGTCAATCTGTCTCTGTTAATTTGAATAACCCAGCTAGAAGAATGTAGAAGGTGGGAAGAAAAGTATTTTTTTTTCTTTAGCTCTCACCTGGGAATTGGGCCAAATACTGCTTAAATGTGGCAAGACTAAAATATAAGCCTATGGCATAGCTAAACTCTGGTTTTACCCCTTTGACATGCATTTGATATGTTTGGACCATCTTTTGAAAGGGCAGCAGCAAAGTCTCACACCAAAGAACAATGTCTATAAATAGATCCATTGTCATCCTGGGTGGAATCTAATGAGCCATGAGATCCCCCAAAGGTGGTGACCAGTTCAGTGTCTGGGTTCAGACTTCTCTGCTGAGGTCTCCATAAAGTGTCACGTCTTGGTCTCCATCTCTCTCACAGAAATGGTATAATAATAACAGGACTCAATTCAATTTTGAAGTAAAAGCTTGGTAAGTAAGGAGAATTTTTATTCCTACACGAGTGGCCATCTGTTTCTGAAGAGCTTGAGTGAGAACAGGACTACCCACTTTATATGGAGCAGCCTCCAGATAATACGTTCTCATTGCCCCCAGTGCTGGAACAGTACTTGAGCTGAAAGATACTCTGTGTTGGGGGAGGTCATCAAGAAGACGTGACCGCTAGTTGAACCAGGAGCTGGCCTAGGTCCATGGGAGGCTCCCCATCCTCCCCTAGGAATGTGTGTTCTGCTTGTCTTCCCTACCCTATTCCCAGAAGCTGCCCCGAGAACGCAGCCTTGTGATGTTAAGACCATCTGGACAGTAGATGCAACTGAACGCTGTTAAAACCTCTATTATATAAACTTGTAAGATTCTGGCAGGCAGATGAGGAGATCTATTAGTCTTACAACTGCCCAAAACAAGCATCATATGTTCCCTTGCTTATTAAGTCTGGCACCTGCCACTCTGGAGGGGTCTGCCTCTTTCTCCCTGCCCTCATGAGTGTGGGGGGTGGTTTCAGATTACACTGGAGGAGGCTGGGAACCAACATTGTCTCCAATTATTTCTAAGGAAGACATCAATTCATATAAATGCTTGAAAAATATTGCCATGTCCCAAAATGTGCATTCGGGAAATGGGAGAAATAGCATAAGTAAGCAAAGATAAAATAAGTGAGTAAATAATGATGAGACTGGAAACCTTGCTGAGTCTCTTGTCTGTAAACTTATTACAGAAAATAACCATCCATACTGATTATTTACCATGATTAATATTGCAGCACAATTCTGTTGATTGTACTTATTACAGCTATTAACTATAATAACACTAACTCGCATTGGACATGCATCAGCTCAGTTAATGGATATTATGACAAAAGATCCAATTTTGGTGGGAGTCACCAATAAAGCACAGTTTCTTGTTTGGCTTAAATGTCAATAGAAGCAGTGAGGGTAACATAACTACTCAGAGTAGCTGGAAGCTATCATAAACCAGTCTACACACGCAAACACAATTCTAGTACTCCGTTAATTAGAAAATATATCCTCAGATTCCCCCCTTCCCCGCCAAAGTGTCACCAAAATTTCCAGATTCATAGATATATTCCAGTCTGGCCCCACATTCACATGTGGGGGACTATGCCAACATTAGTAACAAAACAAACAATTGGAGACAATAAATATATAAAAGCAACCCTTCATGGCGTGGTGGTTTGATTACATAGTTTGCAGGTTATTGACTTTCCTTCTTTGACTCCATTAAGAATGGTCGAGTTACTGCCAAAAGTAAAGGCAGACTATTACACAGCTTGACTAGTTCGGGCACAGTGTCAGAGGGCGCTGCGTTCCCTGTCCTGGTGTTTGCACGAGGGAGCACCTGCTCTCAGGATGGAGGCGTATATCACAGTGTCACCTGCAGTCACCCTCCACTCTCTCCTCTTTTATCAGGTGGGTTTAAGGTGTGGAACATTATTTTCCCCAGGGAGTACAGCCTTTTCCTCAGCCAATGGAGCAGCCTGCCCACCCTCCCCTCAATACTTGGGATTGCTTGGCTCTCTGGAAAGCAGCCTCATGTTCTCCAGCTGCTCTTCCTGCTTTGTCCAGGAGAGAGCCTTCAGTTTGGAGGAGGTGGGGGAGGGGTGTAGCAGGATGCCCATTTACCTGAACATGAAGGCCACGTTTCTCAGTCCAGCTCTACCAGCCACAATCCTGCCCGAAGACTTAACCTGCTTCTCAATGGGGAGGCAGCATGATGACTACCTCAGAAATCCTGCCTCACAATACTGGAAAAGTCTGCAACTGTTGATGAAAGGAAGCCTGTTGTTTTGTTTCTGCTCCTGCTTTGTTATTTATAGATTAGATCTTGATTTCAAAGATCCTTGCATCTCCTGACACGGGTAACTGAAAATTGGCTGCAGTTTTTAGTAACATCAGACAGTAAAGTTGATTACTTTCCTTTTCCCTCTATTGCCACATCCTGGCTGTGCCTGCAGGTCAGATGGAGCAGGCTTGCTGAGGTGAGAGGGAGGTTTAAGCAAAGGCACAGAAGCAGGAGTAATGGAACATCAACGGGATCCTTGATTTTTCTCAGTAATTATGTTTTCAGTGATGAATTGGAAAGGTGATATAGAATACAGAATACGAATTTCAGACCAAAACCGGGATGTTAGAAAAACAAAATATCCTGTTAGTACAAAGGTACAAAGATCAGAAGTCAGATGTATGTCAAATTCTTATACCTTCTAGGAAATACACACACACACACACACACACACACACAGCAACTAGCCTAGGAATTGAATCATTATATAACCTAGGCAATATCTCTCCTGAGGCGTTATCAGGAAACCAAATGTGAACATTTCCAGCCCTGCTGCATGGGTTTCATTTTCATTATATAAGCACCATATGTGTAAGTCTTATTTTAAGATCTAGCAGTGCACTGGCCTAGTAGAACGACACGTGTAAAAGATCCAATGTGGGAAGTGTCGGAGCGGATTGTAGAGAGCCCAAAGGCTGCAGCCTGCATCAAAGACTCTATATTAGGGAAGAGACAGCATTCAGTTGAATCACTATCACTTTCCTGCCCCTCTGCCTGGCATGCTGAAATAGTCCACTTCTATTTTTCTCCTTCTGTCCTATTTACCTTGTAACTCCATATGCAAATTTAGGTGCAGTTAAATATACAGTGCCTTTTGAAATATGACTTATGAAATATGCTTGTGTTAGGAGAAGTCTTAGATTGTCAGAAAATATTTTATATACCCTGAACCTATCTTTATAATGGGGCCTAGTCTCTTTAGTTTGGATAAATGCACTGAATAATCAACTGTACACAGATGATATCACTGCAATCTAACAATTTAAAAAAACTTTTTTTAAATGAGCTATATCAATCAGGGTGCTGTCAGGGAAATAAAAGCCTTTCTAGGTGTTGCAAGTAGAGGAAATGTAACACAGAGAACTGGTTAAACCAGGGAGAGAAGAGCTGAGGAGACAAACGGGATAGCGATGTAACCCAGAGATTAGCAACAGTAAGAAGCAGCCACCATCACTATCTCTGGGGGATCCTCAAACTTGGCGGTGCCCTTAGATGGAGACCAGGTGGAAACTGTGCTCTGAGCTCTCCACGCAAGAAGGCCCCACCGTGTTCCTCTTAGCCATGTTTCTTCCTGGCTGGGATGAATTTTCCTTCCAGAGACAAGAACGCTTTGAGTTAAATGTCTGACACATATAGCCAGATCTCATGCTCTGCTCTCTTCCATCCATGCAACAGGTATATAGGTCCTTGGCCTCCCCTACTTAAATGGATGAAGCCTGTCTATAGGGCCTGAATGGACCTTTCTCATGGGTCTGTCCACCCTTGGATAACACAGATCCCTAGAGCCATGAGGGCCAAGAAGAGGGTGTTGTTTGAAAGAGGCAGGTGGGTGGTAATGGTGGGTAGAGCCTTGGTGTGGTCTAGAGTGGCTAAGTGAGTACACTCAAAGCCCCTTACAGTGTGGGAAAGAGCTAAGACAGAAGGGGAGTCTGAGAGTTCTAAATTTGCACCTTGCCTTCCAGCTTCAGGTTCCTTTGAGGAATTTAAAGGCTCAACACCATCTAAGTTGGGCTGTTAGGGCACCTGTGGTCGGAGAGTTTTTAGCTTGGCCTGTCTGGAATAAGGGGAGATGTTTTGGTATAACATTCAGCGGATTCTCAGTTCCTGACATGGGGAAGAGGAAGGATGGATCAATAAATGAGAAAGCCAAGCCTTGGGTGTGGGAAGTAAGAGCACCCACCCTCATGAGTAAGAGAAAGAGGGTATTTATCCAGTGGATTCCCAAGTGAGTTTTTTTTTAATGTCATTATGAAAGCATATTTGTCAAAACAGAAAAATGGAAACTACTTTAAGAGTCTGTATTTGATTTATAGCTTTTAAATATTGGACATAGATGTATGCATTCCCGTACCCTCACCCTGAGTCCTGCTGGGACAAGCTGGCCCAAGTCCAAAGGCTGGAGCCATCCAGTGGGGGCTGGACTCCTGGTGGAGGCTGCTGGGTGGGATATGGGACAATCCCACAGAAACAGGAATCACAGAGGCGGCATAGCTACCGTAAGCAGAGAAATAGCCTGACTCCTCACCTCCTCTTTCCTCCCATCCTCCCCCAGCACATCCCACTGGTGGAGGCAGCTCAGAAGCCAGCTGACAGTGGTATCTGACAAATATAGTTCCCTAGGGTCTAGAGCAGAGCAGCAAAGAGGCTGGGAATGGAGGTAAGAGAAGACAGACAAAGAATGTCACAAAAACTAAGTAACCGAATGCACTCTGTTGTAGACTACTTGATCTGATTCAGAAACTCTGAGAGCAAACAATATATACTATGCCTTTTTCTTTGTCTTATTTATCGATTTTTTTTCTAAATAAGGAGAATTGGGGTGACCTGAGGGACAATTTGCAAACCCCATTGTACTTCTCAATAATAATTATTCATGCCACTATCTCTAGAAAATGTTTGCCATGAAGCCAGGAGTTGCTACAGCCTTACACCACAATCTATACAAAATTGGGCAGTCTTCTGTAAACTTGGCTTCCAGTTAAGGAATACTGAAATTATTGTTATAAAAAACTCCATTCTATCTATTAAAAATAACTGCACTTAATTAATGCTAGTGGTGTTAAGGAAGTTGGGATTCATAATAATAATTAAGAAACATTTAAATAAGCAGCATTAGTTAACTATGATTTTCTATATTTGACTCCTAGTTCTGCTGCTTATTAATGGTTATTGTGTATCTCTCAGTGAAATGCTAAAGCTCCTTTTAGCCTTAGTTTTCTCCTCTTATTTTTTTTTAAATATATTTTTTTTATTGATTTCAGAGAGGAAGGGAGAGGGAGAAAGATATAGAAACATCAATGATAAGAGAGAATCATTGATTGGCTGCCTCCTGCATGTCCCCTACTGTGGATCCAGCCCACAACCCAGGTATGTGCCCTTGGGTGGAATCAAACCTGGGACCCTTCAGTCTGCAGGCCAACTCTATCCACTGAGTCAAACCAGCTAGGGCAGTTTTCTCCTCTTTCAAACAGGAATAATAATATCAACCAATGTAGTTACAAGTTTTAAGTAATGTATGTAAATCCTCTAGCACATGTCAGTCATCTAGCAGGTACTCAAGCTATGCTTTACACTAACTATGATGGTAATAACCATGGTTATAATAAAGGGACATTGATGGAATTCTAAGGCTTTTCTGAAAGAGGGTACATACCCACAGGGCTAAAATATCCCTCGTTTCTATTTTCCAATAAAGCAAATGGAGAAATTTTCACAAAAAATAATGCAAGAAATATTAAGAAGAGGATGACAAAGCTTCCTTTAGAAACTTATTACAATGTTAAATATTTTATTCCTTGCTGCTAATCTTAATGCTTGAGCCCAAATTGTTCAGTCTATACAATCAGATTTAACATATCAGGTATTATTCTGGTAAAGATAATAAGCTTCAGCTTAGAATTAAGGAAAATATACAGGATGTTTAGAAAACTTATTTTGAGTAAAACTCAACCTCATTATGCATTTGTTTTAGATATTTTTGTATTAAACTATAAATGTATCTTTAAAAATTATTAATAGACTAGGGGCCCAGTGCAAGAATTCGTGCACCTTGAAAGGAACTGTGGGCCGTGAGGCTGAAGTAGGCACAGGGTGGATCTCGGTCCATCCCCTGTGTACCTGCCTGGCCTCACTCTCACCCACTGATGGCGCAGAGACTGGGGCCAGCACCAGCAGCAGGTGCGAGCAGCAGCTGCTGCCCCAATTGCCCCTCAGGAGCAGGGGGAGGTGGAGAAGCCCCTCAGGGACAATCAGGGCCAGCAGCTGCCGCTTGCACCTGCTGATGGCACTGAGTGATCGGACCGGTGACGGGCACCAGCAGCGGGTGCAAGCAGGGCCGGCACTGGCAGCAGGTGTGAGTGCTGGGCGGGACTGCAGAGCACAGGAGCAAAGAATTTTCAGTAACCACCAGAGGCTTGCCCCGATGACAGCAACCAGCGCCCCACCTTGGTTTGGCATCCCCGCTCACCTGCTCCACCATCCTGCCATGGCCAATGCCCTCCATGTTCCGCACATGCTCCCTGGTGGTCAGCGCACATCATAGTAACCTGTTGTTCCACCGTTGGGTCTATTTGCATATTAGCCTTTTATTATACAAGATTATTTCCTTAAGTAGTTTCACAAGATTTTGCCTGGGACACTGTTAAATATGGTAGATTCACATGGCTAGAAAATTCATTAATTGGGACTTGTTTAGACTTTTACTATGAAGTTTATTTACTATTTGTTTGAAATAAAGACTCTGCTTTTATTACAGAATTTAACGCTTGTTAGAGAATAACACTGAGATAGAACTGCATGAGGATGTTTGAATATCACACACTTTGAATTTTAGGAGCTTTTATCATATATGGACAAATATATTTAAAGACTCAGATTGTGACTCGGGCTAACAAGCAGTCATCCCTCATTGTAGCAGTACAAGGAGATATTAAATTGAACCCTCAAGTGACCTTTGCTTGGGGCATTATTTGTGCTCCTCTCTCTTCCATCTCTCCTCCTCACCCATCTCCAGCCCTTCAGGGTTAATGTTTTGACAACTCCAGGATTAGCCCTTGTTACTCATTATTTCAGAACTACACTGCAGCTACTTCTGCTGGGCAAGATTGCTGCTTTCCTGTTTCTGTCACTCCCTTCTGTAATTAACCTTGCTATTCTTAGCTACAAAGCACACATCTTGTGCCAGGCTTCTTCAGGATTCTCTTTTATATTTCAATGGCCAGCTACTGTCTGGTTTTCTCCTGGGAAAGAGTCTGTAATCACTCAGTTATATTAATGATGAGGATGACTCAATCCTTCCCCACCACTCCCCTTTCACTCTCATAAGGTTCAGCACAATCAGTCTTCTGAGTTTAGCAGTTGGAACTGAAATAGTTTCCTCTCAGCCAGACCCACCACAGTGCTGGTCCTGAGGAGCGTGCGCATCAGTAACCAGTGAAAATTAAAGCATCCACTAAGAAACTCCAATGTTAACATGGGGGTTTAACAGGCTTCTTTCCTTACAACCTTCAGGCTGTGTGCACTCCCAGGAAGACAAGGTGATTCTCAAATGACTGTGCTTCACACAATAGCACATCACTGCAGTTTGGTGATGTGTGATACATCAGCAAACGCGACATGGCAGGACACAGTGTCATTAGTCAGTGATGGCCACAGTAGCAAAGCACACCTGGAGCCAGAGAGATGCGCTCCAGACTCAGCCTGGTTAGGCCCCTACGTGTAGTGGAGGTGAAACTGGATGCCCGCCGATTTTTACGGGGACAGAAGAGCACACCTTCATTGGCCACGGATCACAAGTCCTGGGCCTGGCTTGTCATCTTCATGCACATCTAGGTAAAGCTCTCTTTGGTGCCATATCCATGCCAGGGTCAATGAGGCATAAGACAAGGCCAGGGCCCTATAACTAAGTGAGCTGCAAGGGAAAGAGATGTGAGTGCAAAGAAAAGTCTGAAATGAAATCCATTCTTACTGAATTAAGAAGGGGAGAAGCAATGAAAAATGCCTCCCTCTCTTTTTTGTGGGGGTCAAAGTTCTATTATAGTGCTAAAATGGGGTTTTGGTAGTTTTGACAATCTGAGCCTTTACTGAGGTCCACATCTTTTCCAATGAGTGGAAGTTGTGGTATGTGGAGGTATTATTTAGGTGGCTTTCTCAGAGGTGTGAAGTGTGAGGCAGTTCAAGGCTCTAACAGGCCAAAATCACCTCTTTATTCCCTACTGTGCTGCCACCTACCTCCTTAGCTACTGGTTTAAAATTCACACCATTAGTGCTACCCTCTTAGGTAGAAAACTGGACTCTTTCTCAAGAGGTCAAGTCTGAAATGTCCTTGTGTTTTTCAGTAAGCCTCAGGATAAGTGCTCTCTTCCCCAATTATTTTAGTATTTCATTAGCTAATTTTTTTCTTTTTTTAAAAACATATCTTTATTAATTTCAGAGAGGAAGGGAGAGGGAAAGAGAGATAAAATCATCAATGATGAGAGAGAATCATGGATCATCTGCCTCCTGCACTATTGGGGATGGAGCCCGCAACTCAGGTATGTGCCCTTGACCAGAATTGAACCCGGGACCCTTCAGTCAGTAGGCTGATGCTCTATCCACTGAGCCAAAGCAGCTAGGGCACTAATTTTTTTTCTTATTTTTTCTTTAGCAGTTTTTTTTTTTTGGGGGGGGAGGGGAATGGGGTCATGCAAACAGACCACAAGGGAATAAATGCAAGATGGAGATATTTCCCTTTGGAGGGTGAGGGGTGCGCATACAAGTGGAATGTCACGGAGAAGGAAGTACGGAGTACAAAGAAGGACTCCTGTTCTTAGGAGTGAGAGTTGGCTCTGCTTGTGCCAATGGCACCCTGACATAACGAAAACTAACTTGATAACTTTTTCCCTATCATTCCACGTATAGACGTGCCGTTATTAGAAACAGAATTTGTGCAGCAGACATGAAGTTAAGGTCTTTAATTAAAAACAAATAAACAAACAACTACACTGGGGAAACTAAAACCAAACACTTGCCTAGAAAACGCACCCATGTTTAAGCTAATGGCTCCCTTGGGGAGACAGAGCTGCAATCATTGCCATTGGACTGTTGAACCTTAAGCCAATCTATCAAGATGTAAACAAGTAAAAAGATCCGAGTGAAATTTCATGTCAGTTGCTAGAGAATAGTAAGCAATGAAACATGAAGGAAAAAGAAAAACCTGTTTCAATCGCATATACAAGGTACTGCCAGAAACCAAGTTTTATTGCTACTACAAGTTTCAACCACCCAAACAGCAGAACACACTGAGAATTCAAACCTCCATCTTTTTTAAATGACAGGTTTCTGAAAGTTCTATATATTTTAAAGTAACCTTTCTGAACAATAAAAAGCAAGAATTACTGCAATGATCAACTCCTGGAGGTAACATATACTAACTGGGATTTCTCCAGTAGAAATTCAGGCCTCATACAAATCACTTTCATCCACAAAACCTGTTTGACTTTTTAGAGGAGAAATTGAGACAAGTTGCAATTCAAAGAGGTATGTAAAATGAAAAAGAATATGGGTTTGAGGTCCAGGGCAGCTGGGTGTAAGTCTTGACTCTATCATGTATTTTCTCTGTGATCTTGACCTTCATGAACCTCCTTCTCCCCAGGAGTGAAAAAAATGGGACAGTCAGTCACTGGGTTGTTATGAAGACTGAATAAATCAACATTTGTGAAGGTACCTGGCTTGAGGCCTGCTATAGAATAGCTGTTCTTCTCTCCTTACTGCAATAGTTTCTTCTATGAGAAATGGTGATGAACACTGGCAGGACTTGTTTCATTTTTTTAGACGGAATTTCCACATGTTCAAAGTTGTCCCATTATTTCTCAGCCCAGAAGAAACCTTTATTTGGGAACTGAAGGGGTTTTGCCACCACTTCTCACTCAGCAGTCATTCTCCACTCTTCAGGTAAGTGTTCTAAAGCAGGCTCAGAGTGCCCAAAGGAAATGAAAACAAGCAGCATAACCGTGAAGGGGAGAGGTCAAACATGCACACACACACCGTAGTGCACCCATGCACACAGGTCCCAAAAAAATCTACAGGCTTTAAACTTTTTTCATTTTTCTTTTAGAGCACCTTATGTAATGAACAAAATATATGATGTGAGTCGAGGCTGTCTAGAGCTGCAAACTTTGAAGTGACTGTTCCCACGAAATGGTTGAATGGACTCTACAGAACTTTGCGCATCATAGGGACTTGATGAATATTAGGTTAAAGGAAATCAGCAGCGTTAGTCATGCTAACCTTAATCTCATCAGGGAGGTTAACACAGTTGGTCACTAACATACTACATACTTGATAACACAGGTATTATGTAGTACTTTAATTCCCAAAAATGAATGTGAAGGTTTTACAAGAACTTGATTCTAACTCCTTTTTTTTTTTTTAAAGAGTTACAATTTTGATTCTTACAAGAGCCTGCTCCCAAACCAAGAGTTAGACAGATTCCATAGCAGATTTAAACATGTGGCTTTTTAAACATAATATCTATGCAAGTTTCTAGTTTTGAAAAGGCTCCAACACAGTTTCTCCCTGGTCTAATATTCGTGATGGCAGCAGCTGCATCTCTACTTGGATCCAGGGCTGTGTGTTGGCAGGCCTTCCCCTGGATCCATGGATACACTGCTCCTGCCAGCCTCACCTGACAGGCTGTTCTCCCTGCACCTGGGATGTCTGGCACACACAGCCTTTGGCGATATGACAGTTCAAAAGGGACAGGTAAATAGCTTGTAACTGGAGCTCCCACAATGCTGTCAGGAATGAGAACTTGAAAGTAGGAAGTAAGAGACTCCAGAATTAAAGGGGGAGGAAGCCAGATGGATAAGGAGGAGAGCAGACAAATAAAGCAAAGGATTAAGAGAAGGGAAGAAAAGGGCCCATCAGATGAGGGAGAGAGATATTAAGCAAATGTTAAAGAATGATGGGAAAACACAAAGTTTAGAAATGAAGGCTAATTTTTGCAAGAAGTCTAGAACCAGAAAAGCCAAAAATAGTTAAGAATGAAGACTGTCAGGAAAAGTTAGCCAATGGCAGCCTTTCCTTAGGCAAAATCATTTCTTGTTGATCTATCCTTGGTTTTTTCGCAGCTTGTTTTATAGAAGCAGGAGTGGAACAAGCATGGGTCAAGGTAACAGGGAGGCTGAAGCTTCAGAAGTGAGGAACCAAGTTTGGGCAGAAGCCATCTAGAGAAGAGGCATGAAGTCCTTGCCTCTTTTAACCAGCAAGTGTTTAATTAAAGTACAGCTCTTATTTTACCTAATCTGGGATACCTATGGTGGTGCTAAAACTAGGCTGGCATCTGTCTAGGGGTGATAGGTAAGAAGAAAGGCCATGACACAATAGAAGGTCAATGTAGGGAAGAGTCTGAACTAAGGCTGGAAAGGGGTAGGGTGTGGAGATATGATGAAGAATCTCAAAGTACAGGCTTACCTTGAAGATATTATGGGTGGGGTTCCAGACCACTGCAATAAATCAAGTATTGCAATAAAGCAAGTGGCAATGTTTTTGCTAGTGGAGGGTCTAAAACACAACACCTGTGAAGTGCAATAAAGAAAAGTGCAATAAAGTGAAGTGCAATAAAGGGGGGTGTGCCTATACAGAGAGAGCTTGAATGTGCTGCTGCAAGCAGTTCTTGAGGAGGAGACTATTACATTAAAAGTACTATTTTAAGAAGATTAGTATGTGAATGCAGTGGAGGATGGTTGGGAAGGTAGAGGCAACTGTGAATCCACTGCAGAAAGGCAGGCTTGAAGAGATGGAGATCAAGGGAGACTAGGCTGCCAATGAGCTGATCAAGAGGAGGTTCAAAGGCTAGTTTATGTCCTCATTTCTAACCATGCAGTACATATGAGCAAAGCCATTTCTGCTTCCCTTGGCAAAATTTCTTCCTTTAAATTTCTTAGTACTTAGTACTAGCACCACTAACTTTCTCAGTCCCTATGGATTATTTAAACAATTGTTTCTTGGATAAGCAAAAACTATAGTAAGAACCCATAAATTCTAAAGCTTTCCCTGAGAAATGTTTTAAAACATATTTTTTTACTATCAAATTTAATGATTTTTAAAATTTTCAATGAATAACTATATTCTTAATATTTTTCTTTGCAATTTCTTACCAATTTAATTTGTTAAATCCAACTGTTATTTTATTACCTCAGTGTTTTTCTTTCAGTTCCCAATCTTCCTTGCTGGTTTTCTGCACCAGAAAGCCATTATAATGATTTTTCCCTCCTTCTTTCTTAATGAAGAGGGTTAAATTGGAGCACACCAAAAATTGGTTACATACCAGTGACTGGATTAGTCAACTGTGAGGGTAAAGCCAACTGCAATGTTCCTATAAATCTAAATAAACCCAGCATTCGTTTGTTTGTTTTTAGAGCAAATTACACAATGTCAAGAGAAAGAAAGTCCTGCTTCAATTTGCATGTCCATTCATTTTAGAAAGATTTAGAGAATGAGCCAGATACTGAAAAGCAATAACCAGGTCTCCTTGCCCAATTTTATGTGATGCCTCTCGGTCCTTTGTGGAGCGCTCGGCCACGCTTACAGTCTTAATTGTGCCAGTTTGCAGCCCTCTCAAGGTGCCCGTGTGGTAGTCAAGCAGATCAAATCAGCTGATAGGATTCTATTCTCTGACCTGTACCAAGAACACAACAGGGTCCACTGTTTTCATTGCCTGGTGGAGTCCGGAGGAAAGCTGGACTATACATGCAGTGGAAATACATGATGAGTGTGTGCAAAATATATGTGTACAGGCAGCATGCCAGAGAGGAGAGATGAAAGGTGGGCAGGAGGATGAGGGGAGGGGCAACAAGGAAAATCTTAGGATTCTGCTTCAGGCCAGCACTGCCAGGTAAGATGAATGGTGATAGATGTTGGGTTCTATTCTGCCTTTGACAAGCCTCCAAATACAAATCATAAGAACAATGGGGACTGGAGCTTCTTCATCACCTACATATAAGAGTAGCAAAAGTAATTTCAGTAAAAGAAAGAGGCACAGTTCCCGAGCCAGTTTCTTTTCAGGGAAGGGCTTACTGACTATAGTGAGCACCTCATGCTGCTGCATTTTAGTGAGCGAATATGTGCAATGCTCAGTGTTTTAGTTGCTACGATGCTGCATGAACATGCTTAGTTGATCTAATAGTGCCACAGGTCAAAATCTGATAAAGAGACAAAAGCAACCGATCCACCAGCTGAGAATTCGTCCACTCCAGAGGCTGAGCAGGGCGGGTCTGAGTAAAAATGCCAGCTTACCATCTTTACCATCATCCGGTTTAGTCATCCAACAAGAAGAAATATGAAATTCCAGCATAAGAAATGAACCAAAGATTGGAGCTGAAGGCCTTAAGTGCTTGCTTTTTGCCCATTGACCAGAGAACTAGAGCTATCTGCATTATCTATGAAGCATGGGGTTTTATTATTTTTATCTAAAGATGTCTCTTTTTGGTAATGACAAATGTGTTTTTTTTTTAAGAAAAAAAAAACAGAAGCCTGGCTTTTCTCAATACACATTTAAAAGTTTTTAAATTGTTTCATATCTGGTCAAGTTGAGATTTTTAAGGACCTCATTTTTAATTTGTAACAAAAGTTTACAACTTGATTTTTTCAAAAAAAGTCAACAAACTGTAAGCACCTGTTAATAAAGGTCTTAAACATAAAAAAATGTGAATGCCTTATCCACTTGTGCTGAGACACAGTTAGAATGTCTGCATATCTCTTTGTGCATCAAATGGAGTGGAGTACACATCGGTTTATTGGAAAGAATATTCATGGGCCCAAAGTAATTTGATTCTTTACAATTCCTATTTGTAACCATAGCTACTGGCTATTCCCCCTTTTTTTTTTATCATATGCCAACTGATATATTAAAACTTTCTTCCTAAGAAAACAGAGATATGAAGAAACCAGGTAATTTGAATGTAAGTTCCACCACAAGAAACCAAAATAATATCTAACTTTTCTGGGAGGTCTTCCCTAGTGGGATGAAGCCCATCCTCCCATTTGATCCAAAATGGGAAGAACTTTATAAAACCCACATCAACTGTTATCTAAACAGCTGTGTGGCAGGGTGCTCCCTCTCCAACACCTGACAAAAAGGGTGAAGCATGAAATTGTCTGCAGGGCCCCGGGGTTGGCTGCTCTCTGAGGTATCATTGGTATATCAGTCTTACTTGATTTTCATTACAATCTAATCTCTTGCTCAATGCATTTTCTAATTGTGTCACCACCTTGTTACAAAACAAAAGCAAAAACAAATAACTTTTCATATATCTCTCAGTGCCCCTGGCAATATGCTGGAGAATAAGGTTTCAATGTTGTCCCCAGGCTCATCTCCCTTATTCCACTTCCGTGTTTGGGGCAGCCACTGGACTGGACTGGACTGCTGATAACGGCTCTATTCTTGCCTCGAGTGTTCTCCTTTGCCTGTGTCCTCCTCATTAATCCATTTCTGCTTATTTTCTCACCACCCTTTCTCTTTTGGTGCAAACACCCTGTACCTACACTTCCCTTTCTCCCTGTACTCTCATAGAATTAACCTGGACCTCAGAGCCACTTACAATGCTGTGCATGGGAACATCGCTTTGCTTCTATATTTTAAGCTACTTAAGGGCAGGAATTGTGCTCAGCTCATTTGTGAGAACATAGAATCTAACTAGTGGTTGAGAAATATAATAATCATACTTGCTAAACTCTCCTTACCCTATGGAGTGAGATTTAGTTCTATGCAGCTATGATCATCCAATAAGTACTGGTCCTTTAAACCTCAACAATCCCATTATTAATCTTATACTTTATGAGAAAACAACAAACTATCACAACACTGACTGAAGCCCTTTTAGAAATTGAGATTAAAAAACTAAAATCCTGAAGAATCACATTATTTCTATGAGGTGACTGTAAGTGTATTTCAATTAACTTCTTACAATGTAATTCAGACTCTTCACAGCCTTCATTACATTTTTGTGTGTGGTGTGTTTTTTAAATTTAGTTTTGTGAACTAACTTGTGGCTGTATGTTGGCTGGGGCGTTTTTTATTGCTCTTTTATTTTGGTGTCTATTATCCTTTCAGTCTCACCAAGCCCATCTCATCATTTGGTTCTGGGAACAAACACCAAGCAGTGTATGACTTCTCAAGACAGTGGGAGGGTTTCTATACAAGCTGCTTTTCAAATCAGATGTTCCCATCCTGACATGCATGCCCTTTCTGGCGCCCTTTCTCTTGAGAAACCTCAGTGGGAGGCAGAAGCAAGACCCCTTGGCGGACTGGGAGAGGACAGATTTCCACCCTAAGCTATAGCTACATAGGGAGCCTTTCTGTGGGAGCACAATGCAAGCCACATGTGAGCCTCGCACGCTACTCAGTGACTGTGAGAGATCCCCACTCCTGATGTTTTGCTCTTTACCCTTCACATCTGAAACAGGATGCCACTACATTCTTCAGGAAGCCAGCTTAGCCTGGTCACCAGGGAATTTACTCTTCTCTCCAGGGATCCGAGATGCCAAGATCAATTTAATAAACTCCATTCTTTGTCATAGCTATCCATTATGTAGTTCAATTGGCACCCAGCACAGAGGATGGCTTTTGTGTGTTCCTAAAAGAGTGAATTCTTCCCACATGAGTACTTCTCAATGACCTTGCTTATCTCACCCTTCCTGGACCCCGCAGGACAGGATGCGCTCTCATCAGGTGTGGTCCAGGAAGCACCACGGGGCATTTGTGTTTGGGGGACCCTTGAGCAGTGCAGTCTGAGGTGCAGCAGCAGCAGGTAGGCTGAAAGCACCCTTCAGGGCCTCAAAGCCTTCCAGCCACCTGAGCTAGGCCTCCAGGGTTTGCAAAGAGAGGGGCCACTGCTTTACATTGGGTACAGCTCTTCTCTGCTAGGTTTCTACAAACAGCAAAGCATTTGCTTTGGGTGGCCAAATTGTGTAAGACTCTCTCATGCCACTGAAGGTTTCTTTCCTCTAGTTTCCCGCTTCTTCCACTGAATGTTTCCTGGGAAGTGCATAAAAGTGCTAATGTTCCACGAATCAGCATTTGGGTTTGAAAGTCGGCTCAGATTCCCTAATAAATATGTTCAAGAGCCAGGGAGCATAGCCCGTTGGACTCACCGTGTGGGCAGAGCACGCCATTGCTCCCTCTATTTCAGAGCACTTGTGACCAGCAGAAAAGCTGTCCACATAGAACACCTGAACCCAAAAACTCTCCCCTGGAAGTGGAGGCCCTAGAGCCAAACAAAGTTGTTCCTGGGCCTGTGGCTTAATTAAGTGCAAGGCTGACTGAATTGCCTACTTCTCCAGGTAGCATTGTCCTTTTGACTAAAGCTAAGCCTTCATATTCACTAATTGGCCTGCTGCTGTATTTCAGGAAGGGACTCTGAAAGACTGGTAACTAGGACTGGTAACTGGTAACAGTTTGATAGAAATGAGATCCCACTGAGATTCTGTTTCCTGTTACAGAGAACTTGGTTTCTTTTCTTCTCCCGCCCCCCCCCACCCCCCCATAATGTTTCTTATACATTTTGGTTGTTGTTTATGTTTTGTAGTTACAGAAACATATAATTTTCTTTTGCTAGTATGGGGTATGTGCGGTTTGGAGCCAATGGATAGCACTGACTTTAAAAACTAGGTTAGGTACTTGTATTATGTGCCAGTCATTATGCTGGGTTCTTAGGATTAGATTGGTTAAATCCTGTTCTCAACCCCCAAAGAAAGAAAAGCAAACACTTGGTTGGCACTTATTGTGAGCTAGGCATTCTTCCAAGTGTTTTCCACACATTAAGTCATTTAATTTTCACAACATTAACAGGAGGTAGATATTATTATTTTCACTATATAGATAAGGTAACTGGGACATAGAGAGGTTAAAACAATGGCCCAAGGTCACATAACTATAAAGTGATGGAGCTGGGTTTCAAAACCAGGCAGTCTGAGGCCAGAGGCCTTGATTATAACTATCCTATCTACTAAAAGAGTAATATGCAAATTGACCATACCTCTGCCACACCCACAATCCACGCCCACCAGCCAATCAGGAGGGAATATGCAAATAAACCCAACTAAGATGGTTGCAGCCACAGAGAGCAGGAGGGAGGCTTGAGTTTCCCTGGCAATGGAGGAAGCCAAGCTTTCTGCCTGCCCTTGCCAGCCCAGGCCTCAACACAATGCTACAAAGTTTCAACTATAGAAGATAAATAAAGCCCAACAGAAATGGCGGCAGCCATGGAGCTGGAGAGAGCAGGAGGCTAGGGTTGCCCATGGCAATGGAGGAAGCCAAGCTTCTGCAGCCCTGGCCTGCTTTGGCCTCCCCTTAAGGCTACAAAGTTTCAATTGTAGAAGATAAATAAATCCCAGATCCCAGGGCCTCTGCTTGGGTCACTGGGGGGCATGGCCGGCCTGCAAACCACCACAGGCCCCTCGCCCAGGCCTCCCCACACCCCAAGGGAACCCCCACCCTGATCTGGGACATCCTTCAGGGCAAACTAGCTGGCCCCCACCCATGCACCAGGCTTCTATCCTATCTAATAAAAGAGTAATATGCAGATTGACCATCACTCCAACACACAAGATGGCTGCCCCCATGTGGTCAAAGATCCTGCCCCCATGTGGACACAAGATGGCTGCCACCAGATGGCCTGGTTCCTCCCAACAAGGGAGGGCAGTTGGGAGGAACCAGGCCTGCAAGGGAGAGCAATTGTGGGCGACCAGGCCAGCAGGGGAGGACAGTTGGGAGGGACCAGGCCTGGAAGGGAGGGCAATTGGGGGCGATCAAGCCTGCTGGGGAGGGCAGTTAGGGGTGACCTGGCCAGTAGAGGAGGGAAGTTGGGGGTGACTAGGTCTGCAGGGAAGGGCAGTTGGGGGGTACCAGGCCTGCAGGGGAGGGAAGTTAGGGGTGACCAGGCCTGCAGGGGAGCAGTTAGGGGAAAACAGGCTGGCAGGATAGTGGTTAGGGGGTGATCAGGCTGGCAGGGGAGTGGTTAGAGGGTGATCAGGCTGGCAGGGGAGTGGTTAGGGGGTGATCAGGCTGGCAGGCAGAAGTGGTTTGGGGCAATCAGGAATGCAAGCAGGTGAGCAGTTGGGAGCCAGCAGTCCTGGATTGTGAGAGGGATGTCCAACTGTCTCGAGGGGTCCCAGATTGGAGAGGGGCGCAGGCTGGGCTGAGGGATAGGGACCCCCTCCCCGCCCCGTGCACACATTTCATGCATCGGGCCTCTAGTCATATAATACAGCCTTTCAGGAATTCACATATTAGACACAGATATATGCACTGCACCAACATTGGTTCCACAGGATGGGTGGGGATACACATAAGAAACGAATCCTTTCTATCTGGTGAGAATAGAGAAAGCTTTAAGATTTGTGAGCCATATATGTGAAATGCTTGTTACTTTGCGAATTGAGATCCACAGGCCATCTGCCCTCGGCCTTCTGTGATAATGAAGACTGTTTTTCTGCATACATGAGAAGAAAGAGCAAAACTGAAAACCAGAAACCTATATTTTTAGAAGTCCCACTACCTTGTCCTTCCTCCCTGCTCTGGCTGTCAGCTCCCCTCCCAGGAATGAGTCTCATCTATCCGTGGGGAGCCCAGCCAGGAACCAGGAGCACAGACACCCCACAACCATTGGAAGCAGATGACTATAGCAGCTTAACGCAGTGGGAGGCTTTTCTCTAATATATTTTTTCCCTCCTTAGAGGTTTTGTTGGAGATACAAGGTTCAAAGAGGGAGGACCAGCTGCTGACTGTGGAAAGATGAAATGCAAAGATAGTTTCAGTCTAATTTAAGTGAGCAGGTTTTTCCCACCCTCTCATTGGCTCTCTCAGTTTCTAGGTGAAGGAGAACTTAGCATCTTCTCTCCTTAAGAGGGCTGCATTCTATAGACACTGAGATTATACTACTAGGCCAAAAGAGGTTCACATTTTAACTGAGTGGTTAAGCCAGCAGGTATTAACCTTGAAATTGGCAACATCAGAATAAAAGCATACTTCTCAAAAACTGCAAAATTAGTACTTCTGAGGAGCACAAAAATATGTAAAATTAATATCTGATAAATCAGAATCAGCTAGAATCTGTTTTCGAATGTAGGGAAGAAAGCATTATTTAAGAAACTGGTAGATAAAGAGATAAAGACATATTAAGTGCCACGGGAGGTATTGAGGAGCAAAAGGAAAGGAAGTGAGGAGTTCTTGGAATAGAATTCTATTATAGGAAGGTGGAGATCAGACATTGCTTTCATGTTCTTTTCCAAGAATTCTATGAAGTTCCTTATTTGTGGATCATTATCTAAATGTGATATTCATGATAGTTTAAATATCATAAGCACATCTTTTATTTCAGGGATTCCTAAGTATTTTATATATCTTTTTTATTATTTTTAATCCTCAAATAACCCTTGAAGACATAGTATTATTGCTCCCAGTTTATAGAAGAGGAAACTGAGGCCAAATCAGATGCAGTAGGAAATCAAAAGCACTGAACCTGGAATTCATGCTCTTCACCCACCAGGACACTGACTTGGTTCTTACAGCGGACAATGAATAAATGTTTACTCATTTTTTAGTAAACCTGGTTGTCATGTCTTAAGTCCAAAATAGTTATAGATGTAGGAGAGTTAACATAGAATTCTCGAACTTATGCTTATAATTTGCTATCAATGTTCACAAAAACACATATTGAGCAATCCATTATGTAGTTCAATTGGCACCCAGAGAGAGGTACAAGGCATCATAAACAATGAGCAGAAAGCAATTTAAGAGATAATAAAAGGATTCTAATATCTCATTGTTATTACAAATTAATTCATCACTAATAAACCACTGCTGTGAATTACAAGGAACTTATCAATTTCACTAAACTATGGAGATTAACCTTTTTAAATGCCTTGATGAAATGAAGAAAATGTTTCTTTCTCATAAAAGCAACTGATTATAAAGTCTGAATAATAGATTAAAACTTTTTCCAGGATGCAACACTGTATAGAAAATGCTAAAGCACAGCCAATTATTTTTCTCACTGTGTCACTATGGTACACACTGACATTGGAATCCTAGAAAAGTGGTTATGAAACTAAAAACCCCATTCTTTGATAAAACATCTCATTTTCTCTCGAAAACCTGCTTATAAAGCATCAGTAAGGAAAAACACCTCATGAGAAAAGGAGTATACTAGTATAAAAAGCAGCACAGAAGTTTTCAAGGATAAAACATTGTTTTTGGTATATAATGCAGCAATGAACCAACAGCAATAATAGTAACCATCCATCAAGTTCATGCCACATGCTGGATACTGTACTAAGCACTTTCCTTATATTATCTCATGTAATACAACAGCCTTATGAGATGGCTGCTATTATTGCCTCCATTTCACAGATCCCGAACCTAAGCAGAAGGGACTAAACAATGTTCCTAAGCAAGTGGTACAGCCAGGAAGCCAGACTCCTGGCCTGGGTTCTGAACCGACATTTCTTCTGTCTCCAAACCATGGCCATGATGGTGATAATAACTGGGGGTGAGAGGAGCATCATCTGCATAGAGATCATTACCAGCAAATCACAAATCTAACATCTAGCTAATGATGGTACCTGAGAGCTGACTGTGGCAACTCATGCGATGACAGCTGCAAAGCCCTTTGAAGTCCGTTGGAAATGCTTACTCCACAGATCCACAGCCCCTCTGTGAGCTGTGCCAACTCCAGGACTACCCTGCACAATCTGGTGCCCTGCCCTTATCCGTGTGTCTAATGTGTTTCTGCTGGATGCATATGAAATGTGGGACGACGGGCCACTCTGCCCACGCAAGGGATGGTGGTGACTGGTGTAGGACAGTGCTCCAAAAATCCATTTTTAGGTAAATGGATGAAACAGAGGTTTAAGACTATAGTAATAATTTTGTGTTCATAAAATTCTATAAAATAAGTAGCCTCCATAAAGCCAGAAGGACCTTTGGCTTACAAGCTACAAGGGGAAAAGCAGTGAGACAAGCTAAATCAAATCATCTATATCTTGTCAATTTTCCATTCTCGGACAAGTCCCTAGATCCTCCCCAGGTGACTGCTAAAGACCTTGAAAAAGCCCTGCCCAGAGCCCCCGAAGGAGAAGGGTTAAAACCAAAAGCCCTTCACATTATACCGTATGTGTTTATTAAAAAAATAAAAAGACAACTTTGAATTTATTTGAGCATCTTTCTCTTATAGGGACTTCCTTCCTCCCCACCTGCCCTGAGGTGTTTTTTACTTTACATCAATTGGATTTAAAATGACTGATGCTTGAGAGGACCCTTGATTTCAAAACTCATTTTAATGTCCCCCGACCACAACCTGAATTCATAAACTGCTCATCTTAATCTCTTCTCCTCCAGATGGCACTTTGTTAATATCTAGATATTTAGTGTCATTTGTGAATGTAATTAAAATGATTTCAATGTTCCTCTTCCGAACGGTGTCTACTTCCTCTTCCTAAGCATTAATGAAGACATTTCACAGAAATAGAGTAAATACCAGATGCTATAGAAATCCAGGAGATTTTTTTCTGTAATTCATCATTCATTCTTGCTTTTTTTTTTTTTTCAGAGTCCTGTCTGCATTTTATTATACCTCACAGGAAAGCCCAGTGTTTATGCCAAATTCTAGTTAAGAGCAAATTTTATTACTTAATACTATTTAACAGAATGCAAAGAGCCACACACAAAGAGCTTCATTACTATGGCAGGATGTTGCAATTCATGTTAAAGGGAGAATGTCTAGGACTTCACTTGGACTTAGTGAAATGACACTAAGAGAAACCTTATAGTATATATGTTTGAATGTGATTAGTGTTCTTACTTTGTTATGGATTCTCCTTTCCTCCAGAAAAGTACTGGCCTTTGAAACTCAGGAGAAATCATTCCATTAGCTTCAAAATACACAGAGGTCACCACAAATATTTTCCTATACTTGCATGCACTGAGAAAAACACCAGGTCCAGTGCATTATTTGACAAATAATTATTATTTTTATCTTGGGGTCTTCTTTAACCAAAATATATTGAAAAGCAATGTAGGACTGGATCGTTTCATGAGTTTTATAGGAAAAGATTTTCTAATCATGTTTCATAAGGGTATCAGGATATATCTACCATAACCTCAGTTACTATCACTCCTCCTCTGGCCCCCAAAAAAGTGAAGTTGAAAAGAATGGCTTACACAGAGGCTAGAGTTGGGATTTGAAGGCCAATGCGAATTTATAATTGCAAATACAGTAACATTTCTTCCTTTCTCCCTTCCTTCCTATCTTTCTTTTCACTTAAAAAATGCAAATATTAAACTTGTAAGCATTTTTCCCCCAAAGAATTTCAGTTAAAGAAGGAAGAGGAAATTGTAAAGTAATAACAACTCAAAGTCAGAAACTGTTGAGATTTTCCACAAGAAATTAAACTGCTCAATGCAGTAGCTGTCCATGATATTCTGGAAAGAGGCGATATTGGTCAGATCTCAATGCTCTTGGCATCCCACGTCTACACTGCAGAACTGGGGAGCACACTAGAAGCACAGCATGTTCACTCTCAGTGAGTCCATGACATCCCAAAGTGTTTCCTCCTCTATCTTCCGCCCCCAACAAGAAAAAAATTATTCTCCTCCACACCGATGAGGACTGGGCAATAGTTTACAATAGAGTCCACCAAATGAAGACAACATGTTAAGTAGGGATGAAGTGGGGTAGGGGAAATAAGTAGTTCATTGGTACATTTCTAGGACTTGATTTCATTCCTTAGCCAAAAGTCTCGTTGATGTTTTATTGTTCTGTTCACACCCTCCTTCAATAAGAAACAGATGCAAAAAAAAAAAAAATGCAAGAAGGATTTTAAGGACCTTTCTGTTGCCTGGCTGACATCTTTCAGAGTAAAGAACTGGACTCAGTTTTTCATTTTGGCTAGAATAAAAAAATAAATAAAATGAAACTACCGCCATGAAGGACAACCTCTTCCTTGGCACACGTCACTTCCCACACCTCTGCCTGACAATTCTAGAATGAACTCTAAAGTCCTTTGCTTTTTGGCATGAACATGCAAGTCAGGTAAAAATGTGTGACCTGGGTATTGAAGGGTAAAACTCACAAAATTGGTCTGGCTAAGAACCCGAAGAGATTTTCCAGAGGTGAAAGTTTTGTGTACCAGCAAAGCAAACATTGATTTTTGTTTTTTCCTTTTCAGATATTTTGAAGTGCAACCTGGCACAATGAATACTTTGATGTATGGATAATCTTTCCATCTCCTTGACCTTGTTTTGCTCAAAGTGCCCATTTCAGTTCCTGTTAGGTTTCAGAATCGATGTGTTGACTTGGGATGTCTCTGTTCACATTTTTATACCCCAGTCTCCTGAAGACATTCTCCACCACCATGGAGAATGTCTTCAGGAGACTCCCATATATACAGAGCCATCCCTTCTATTCCAATTCAATGCATGCATCATCTATATTTTAGGTGGCTGGTGACTATTGAGAATGACACCCCCCGCCCCGCCCCCAGTGTCACACTGTTTCCCACAATCACAGTCCATATGCAGATAAGGTCCTATAGACCACAGACCCTCTCTCCACCACCAGTAGAAAACACATTGTGTCTGAAGCCTTTGTAAACCTTCCTTGGCCACTCAGGTTGTCTCGTTTTTCCCCTCAGCATCAGTGGCTTTATAAAGTCACCTGAAGAAACTTGAAAGCTGTCACATTATTTTTAAGTGTTTAGCATGTGAACATTCCCAAAAGAAACCTACAAAGAAATGACCAAAACCAAGGGAAGAAAGTGCTTTTAATTCTTGCAGTTCCTGACCCCAGTTCACAGCTTGATTCTCTTTCTACACACTGATTGCTGACACGAGTTTTCCAATTCTTAAGCTATAGACAGGCATGACAAAGGATTTCCAAGTTTATAATACAACCCACTTGGAGCTAAATTTTCCATTTTGTATGCATTTACTTTTTTTCCCCATGCTGTACGTAGTCAATAACATTGTTATGCTAAGTGGCCTCTTTTTCTTTTGAGGGGAGAACTGAACTTATATACATTTCATATGCAAACATAAACATCCATTAGCAAACCCATCTGGACCTAACACTCATAGAAGCGGACTTTTATGGAAAATTATTTTTAAAATGGCAATAAAGCAAATAGATATCAGGAATATAAAGTAGAGGAAAAAGCTTAGACGCAGGGAATGACTCAAAATATTATTTTTTGTGCCCTCAGATCACACTAGATTTAGGGGAACAGGAGAGAGAACTGGCCTGATGGGAAATTTTCTCTCTTCCTCTGCTCCCTAGTCATCAATCCCTTTATAGACATCCTGCCTGTGGGTTCATCTTGTCTATTGAACAGATTTCCATTTCTCTTCCCCATTTCTAGTCTCTCCTTACTCTAATTCATCCCAGACACAGTAGTCAACTTTTGTTTTTTGAAATATAATTTCTTTCAACATCTTTCCCTTGCAATTTGAGGATCATCTCAATAGGCTTCTAGATTCCCTCCTTTCAATATATTCTGTGTTCTAATTGCACTGCAATGCTAGTTATTGTTTACCCTATCCTGTCTTTCTTATTGGGCAAATTCCTATTTATACATCAAACCCTTTTCCAGTCCCATGTCCACTGTGGAGCTTTCTCTAACTTCACCTTCTCATTCTCGCTTTTGCTGTGCAGAATCATTTCCTGTCTTTTCTCTTGAGATAGCCAATAATCATTCAATGTCCCAATCTGCTCACCTGCCTCTCATCCAAGGCAGGGACTGAAACCCATTTGTCTCTCTACCCCTAACACCCAAAAGGAAGGAAAGCCAAAATAATAAATCTCAGGACATACTCCAAATTCGGCTGGGAATTCCTGCAACTATTTGTACCAAATGTTCCTATACCTATCTATTGGCCTGTGTGTGTGTGTGTGTGTGTGTGTGTGTGTGTGTGTGTGTGTTCATTTGTGCATGTTTACTTTTTTTAATATCATTTTTTCTTTACTTCCTTTCTATTCTTATATCTGTTCTTAATTTGTTCAGATTTTTTTCTGTGTGTGAGCTAACTTTTTACCTTTCATATAAGTAGAGATGAGTAGTATATGCAACAATAAATGATGCCTTGTGTACTGCAATTCTGCTAATAAGCAAGAAAAGGTTAGGATTTTCTTAATATGCTATATTTACTCAGTCAGGAATAAACTCTTATATTTAAGAAAACAAAAACCAAGGCTGAAATAAAAAGTCTTTCTGATTAATCTGAAATATTAATTACAGTATTTCATCCTGTTATGGAAAGGATGTGTGTCTGTTTGTGTAGGTGCCTTTGCATGAGCTTTCAAGTACAAGTGATATAGAGAGCAAGAGCACTGGCTAGGAAGAGGGGCAAAGGAGTGAGGGATGGGTGGGAGGAGAGGTTATCTTTTTGACTTGAAAGAAGTTAGATAATACGTTTTACATGATGATTTGGCTCTAAATAGAAAACTAAATTCAGAGAAAAAGCTACATAATAATCAAGGGAAGTTTGGTGCTTTCTTATTGATTTACCCAATTATCCAAAATATTATTTGCAAACAAAAATAATCTAGATGAATATATATATATATATTTTTAAATGTATTTTATTGATTTTTTACAGAGAGGAAGAGAGAGGAATTAGAAATATCAATGAGAGAGAAACATTGATCAGCTGCCTCCTGCACACCCCCTACTGGGGATGTGCCCACAACCAAGGTACATGTCCCTGACCAGAATCGAACCTGGGACCTTTCAGTCCTCAGGCCAACGCTCTATCCACTGAGCCAAACCGGTTAGGGCTAGATGAATATATTCTTAAATTTTATATTTTTGGACCTCAATGGTATAATATTGGATTAATCTTAATCTCCGATCCATGAAACAGTCTCATCGCTGATCTATGAATCTCATTTTTCATTCATTGCTCCATTCACTCACTGATGTATTGATAATGTGACCTGTACCCATGACCTAGTACCCAACACCAAAGACAGAACCTTGAAAATACTTTATATATAGCCATCTGGTCCTCTGCCAACCCTTCCCTTGACTCCCTTAACCTGTGGTAATCACCATCCTAAACACTATGGTAACTGTGATTCTGTTTTCCTTATTAATCAGTTTTATTCCATATTTACATATCCTTACAGTTAATTCCTCCTATGGGTAAAGGATGCTCTTCCAATTTTTATTAGAATAATACAGGGAATTCTTCTATTGATGATATAATTTGTAGCTTCCCTGATTTAATGCAAATTAGATATACCTTCATGGTAACCGATGTGTTCAAGGAGAATACTGTCCACTGATCTAAAGCCAATGAAGAAAATGTTGTTATTCCATCAATTCACTGGGTTTCCTTCATGTACATTTTTCACTTTAAAATACTATGAGTTGCATATACTATAAAGACAATATAAAAACAAAAATAAAAGCTATTTAGAAAATCAACTTAAATTTATACACTTTGCTGACTTAATCTGTATACTGTTCTGAATGAACCTGGGGAAAATGTCATTTTTAACTAAACAGTGGGGCAGTGAGTTGAATGTAAGATGGTGGCCCTTCTTCTCCATGTAATTTTCAATATAATTTGGCTTATGGCTCAAACTGTTACTAATATTTGATTGGGTCAATTGATTGAACTAATGGATTTGGGTTTTCCTCAGTCTCTACAAGCTTTTCCACCTCAGTAAAATGTATATAATCAGCTTTATTTCCCTTAAAAGAATAATTTGATTGCACTTAAAATATTCTTTCAAATTGTATGCAGCCTTATTTACTTTTGTCAACATTGAAAATCTTATAGATTGGTACATGTTATTGTTAAAAACATTTATACTTTTAATCTTGTCCATATGCCTACTCTTGAAACTAAGCTTTCCAAAGTTCACATGACAGACACTGACCAAATAAGAGCTGATGTTTACAAAGAGCAGAGGAAGAATTCCAAATCCCAAGGCTTATCTCTGTGACAGCCTTTCTTCTTGTTGCCCTGTTAGCAACACCAGGCTCATTTACAACTAATTCATTTAACTGATGAATGTACTTGACATTATGTACCAGAAGCTCTAATCATGGAAAGCCTGGTGATCAAAAATGCATCTTTGACAAGAATTCACTGCTGGAAGTCTAATATGAAAATGTCAGCATGGTAGAGGAACCAGGCTCATTAAGTATAGCAAATCCATTACACACTCCTCAAACTGCCATAGCCATGCATGCAACTCTGATGAGTCAAGGTATAAAGCTGAGACACATTGCACTTTACACCTATGTGTTATAGAAAACTGCCCCTTCATTAACAACATTTTTCTCAGATACTTAGTTTTACAGTCTTGACTAGTGTGGTAATACTACACAAGCTGTTTCTCATACTTGGTGTAAGGAGGATTCTGCTGGATAGTGAAGTGTAGTGTAGCTTCTACAACACTTCATTTATTTTCAAATTTCAAAAGGAAGTGGTTAGACAGGCAATCCTATTTAATAAACCTCAAGTACTGAGCCTATGATTTACTAACTAAATAAAACAGTATCGTAATATAAATTGTAATTATTGTACCACTTCTTAGTCCTTATCTGTAAAATCATATGATACTATAGAATTATTATTTCTCTGGGTACATCAGTCATGATATTCCTGAATTTGGTTTGAAATGCAAATGACTTAGTGCTAGTATTAACTCTTTTAGAACTAACAGGACTAACTCAAAAAAAAAATACAAAAATTACCTGATAGATACAAATTTATGCAATTCAAATGCTGATTAAGAAGAACCGCTTGGAATAGAACTAATTTTGAATACACAATTTTAAGTATAAACTACTTTGTCAAAATGTACATATCTGCTTAGTTCAAGGTACAAGAAATCACTTTAATATTATTTTTTACATGTAAAACATTTTTAAATGGTAAAGATTTTAAATATTTTTACTTCTTAAATGTAATCTTAAGAAATACCTATATTCTAAGAACTCAGTTATTCATACCTTCTTTTTCTTTATAGTCTAACAAACACTTCCATATTCTGTTGTAACTAAGAATGTTGCTTCTGGAATCAGACAAACCTAGGTTCAGTACTTGGTTCTAACTTGTACCAGTGCGTGCCTTTGGGCAAGTAGTTAACATCTGTAGGTTTCAGCTGCCTCATTTCGAAAGTGGAGAAAGTAAAAGAATATATTTTAATGGATTGTTTGAGGAGTAAATGTGAGAAGTCATAAAATGCTTAATATAATGTGTTGCAGGAAGTAAATGCTCAATAAATTTTGGGTATAATATTTGTGATTGTGGTAATTATAAATAGTAGGAGTAGTAAACTGTACATATGAAATATCTAAACCAAAAATAACCTTCATAATTATTTGTTCATCTCATATTAGAGAGTAAAACATCAGGTCCAGAGAGAACTTCAGTGATACCCCCATTAAATCTTTGCAAAAAGTGCCCTTTAAATCCTTGCAAAGTACTCTATTAATTAGCCTGCCTTAGTTCCCGCCATCCTCTCTTAGAAGTGTGTAACACAGGAAAAACAGTGTTAAAGTTGAGGCGAAAAGAGACTTTTCTCCAATGAACTGAGAGAAATCATGCATGACAGAAGAGCAAAGTTAAATCACTGTATTGATTGCTTAAAAGTCAATATGGAGTTTCCATCCAAAAAACCACTTTCAGGCTGAGAACAAGAGGTCTTGAAGCCTGAAGAATAAAGGGCACAGGCCCCAGGACAGGATGTGTCAATACTTCTGTGTGGCTGCTCACAATGCCCTGGAAGGATGAAAGCAAATCAGCCCTCTGGCTACCTAAAAATGTTAGAGGGGTCATCTTGTCAAAACGGTGATTGCTTAGAGAGAAGGCTAAAAGGAAAAGCAATAAATTCGGCTGGATATAATGTCATAACTGTTTAATGTAATACATTAGAGCTGACTTTGACTTCTTACATATCCAAAAAGAAGCATGTTCTTTGACAGTTCCCAGTTCAATAATAAGGGTTGAGAAAAAAACGATTTGGTCATCCTTGGCTTTCAACTAGTTATATTAAAAACTTGGATTTTAAAGTTATAATTGCACTTTACAAAATCTTATTAAAAAGTGTAATTGTACATTATAAAAACACTGAAAAAATATACGACAAATCTCCAGGTACATACCCAAAAATTATTATACCATTCAAATCCTTATTGTCTGATTATGACTTTTAATAATATTCGTAAAAGTGAAAAAATAATACAACCACACATAATTCTAAAAAACATTCTAAATACTTTCCAAGGTCAGTTAAAAAAAGAATCTTTGATACTTCATGTTTCACCAATTGTGAATAAAAATATTTTTGAGTATGCTTTCTGGTTTGCAAATAAGTATATTCTATATTCATGAATATTTTACTATAAATCAGAAACACATCTATAGTAAGTGAGAATTTATTGATTAATCAGCATTATACAAAAGTAACATTATGGACTTCCAGTCAAGATGGTGGAGTAGGGAGGTCCTGGACTCATCTGTTCCCATGACACACCCAAACTACAAACACAGTTAACCCATGAACAACAGAGAGTCTAGGGGTATGAAATGCCCCCATGTAAAAAAATCTGCATATAACTAAGTCAGCATTTCACATATGCAGATTCCCAACTTCCCTCTGACCCTTGAACAACTCAGGTTGAAAATGTGTGAGTCAGTTGAAAAAAAACCCAACATGTATAAGTGGACCTATGCAGATCTAAACTGTGCTGTTTAAAGGTCAACTCTACATATAGAACAACTATTTCTGAGAATAATCTGGGGACTAGGGAACATAGTCTCTAAAACTGAGGATATGAAGAGAAGCCACATCAAGACAGGTAGGAGGGGCAGAGACACAGTCTTGTCAGGACCCACACTCTTAGTTTCACAGGCGAGAGGAATATTACAGCAGCAGATCCCCTCTGATGAATGAAGGGTCCAAGAACCACATCAGGCTTCCCTGGCTAGCGTGCTCATACCAACACCAGGAAGAAGAGCTTATACTACACCTGGTTTCAAGGACCAGTGATGCTTATCTTCAGGGGAGCTGGTGTCTGTGGGAAACCAAATCTCCACTCTTAAAGAGCCCACACACAAACTCACTCTGAGTCTTAGGGCAGAGGTAGCAGTTTGAAAAGGATGGGTCATATGCAAAGCAGATATACTGACTGATTTTGGAGTATGTATCAGAGGTACAGAGAGCTGGAAGAGCTTTCTCTAGAGATAGAGGGATTGGTGGGCATTGTTTTCTCTTGATTTGGTTTGATTATCTCTCTTTCCAATTAGCTGGCCCTACACTAATGGGTACCAGTTGATGAGGACTTGCCCAATCCAATCTGCCCATCCTGGACAGCACACATGGGAGCCTACCCAAGTTAATGCCCTGTCCCCTGACCAGTGGCCCGAGGGCCACACCAGGCAGTGCCCTGCCCCTGAGGACCTAGCAGGAGGCCCTGGGAAGCCATGAAGCCCTCCAAAGGGGCTTCCCACTCCAGGGGGATGAGCCTCCCCATACCAGCATGCTCAGAATAGTAGAGGCTGGCATCACTGCCACCTGCACTAGAGGCCTAGGCCACACACCAGCATGCCCACAGCAGCCATGCCAAGCCTTTCTGCCAGCAAGGCTGAAGGCTAACCTATTCTGTCAGCATGCCCAGAGACATTATGCCTGAACCTTAAAGACAACCATGTCACGCTGTCATGTGCAAACCACGTATTTCAATGTGTCATAGCATTGGAAGCCAGGCCTCCCAGATAGCCTGCAGAGAGAGAAGCCTGTTCATCAACACTGCTAAACCAGTGTGACATAACAACAACAGGAGAGTTCATGTAGCCCATACAGAGAACCTCCCCTAGAGCACCTAGCTCTGTTGACCAGGGGTTATTGCACCACTGGGTCCCACAGGACAACTTTCACATAAGGCTATATTTCAATACTACAAGATGCAGGTGATTTACCTAATATATAGAAACAAAACACAGAGACTTAGACAAAATGAGGAGTAAAAGGAATATGTTTTAATGAAAGTACAAGACAAAACCCCAGATACAGGACTAAACTAAATGGAAATACCAGATAAACAGTTCAAAGTAATGGTCATAAGAAGGTTCACCAGACTCAAGAGAAGTATGGATTTATACAGAGAGAACTTCAACAAAGAGGTGGGAAATTAAAAGAACCCATCAGAACTAAAGAATACAATACTGAAATGAAAAATACACTAAAGATAATCAACAGCAGATTAGATAATGCAGAAGCATAGATTAGCAAATTAGAAGACAGTGTAGGCAAAATCTCCCAAACAGAATGGCATAAAATATATTTTTTTAAATTTTTAATGAGAAGAGTAAAAGGAAAATTTGGAACAATATCAAAATAATAAAATTTGCATTATAGGAGTTCCAGAAGAAAAAAAAAGGAGGAGGAGGAGGAGGAGGAAGAGGAGGAAGGGAGAGAGAAAGGGACAGAAAACTTACTCAAAGAAATAGTAGCTGAAAAATTCCCTAACCTGATGAAAGAAACAAACATACAAGTCCAGGAAGCAAGGGAGAGTCCCAAACAAGATGAATCCAAAGAGACACACACCAAGACACAACATTATAAAAATGATACAAATTAAAGACAAAGAGGGAATCTTAAAAGAAGCAAGAAATTAAAAAAAATCCTTACATATAAGGAAACACACATATGATTATCAGCTAATCTTTCCATAGAAAGTTTGAAGGCCAGAAAAGAGAAAGAGTAACACAATATATCCAAAGTGACCTATGGCAAAACCAAGATTACTCTATGCCAGCAAGCTTAACATTCAGAACTGAAGTAGAGGATAAGGTGTTTCCCAGACAAGCAAAAGCTAAAACAGTTCATCACTACTAAACTGACCTTATAAGAAATGTTAAAAGGAATTCTCTAAGCAGAAAAGGCCAAATACAAAAATATAATAAATAAATATTCTCACTGGTAAGGCAAACATATAGTAAAGATGTAGTGAATCAACCACTTATAAAGCGAGTATAAAGGGTAAAAGAAAAAGTAGTAAATTCATATATATAAACAATAATTAGTTCAGAGACACAGACACACACACACAAATATACAGGGTGCCCCCCCAAAAAAATGTACATACACTTTAATGGCTGATAGCACAATTTTGGAAATAAAATGTATTTTAATAAACACTGCCTTTATAATTATTCAGTGTGTGTAAACATGTTTTGGGACACCCCATATATAGTATGATCTTAAAAACATAAAACGTGGATGTGGGGAAGAAATAAGTAGTGTTTTCAGAATGTGTGTAGACTTAAGTGGCCATAAACTTAAAATAGTAGGTTGCTATATAAAAATCTTATATTAATCACAAATCAAAAACTTATGATATACACAAAAAAATAAAGGAATCCAAACATAGTACTGAAAAAACCTTATGAAATCACAAGGGAAAATAGCAAGAGCAGAAAAAAGAAACAGAGAATTATGAAAAACAAAACCAGAAAACAATAAACAAAATGGCAAAAGTACATACCTATCAATAATCACTTTAAATGTAAATGGATGAAGAACTACATTCAAAAGATATAGGTTACTGAATGGATACAAAGCAAGACCCATAAATGTGCCACCTACAAGAGAAACTTCAGATCCAAAAAAAACACACAAACTAAAAGTAAAGGGGTAGAAAAAATACACATCTTGTAAATGGAAACCAAAGAAATCTAGGGTAGCAATACTTATAGCAGACAAAATAAACTTTAAAGCAAAGGCTGTTAAAAGAAATACAGAAGGGCATTTTATAATTATAAAGGAATCAATCCAATAATAGAATTTAACACATATAAACATCTATGCATGCAATATAGGACCAACTAAGTATATAAAGCAAATATTAACTGACATAAAGGGAGATCTTAATAGCAACACAGTAATAGTAAAGAGACTGTAAAACCCACTTACATCAATAAATTGATCATCCAGACAGAAAATCAACAAGGAAATGATGATCTTAAAAGTTACATTAAATGAGATGAGTATATAAATTCCACGCCCAAAAATAGCAGAATGCAAACTTTTTCAAGTGTACATGGAACGTTTTCCAGGATAGATCACATGTTAGGCCATAAAACAAGTCTCAATAAATTTAATAAGACTAGAATCATATCAAGCATCTTTTCCAACCATAATGGTATGAAACTGGAAATCAACTACAAGAAGAAAACTAGAAAAAACACAAACATGTAAAGTCTAAACAACATGCTAATAAACAATCAGTGGGTCAATGAAAACCTCAAAGATGAAATAAAAAATACTTTGAGACAAACAGAAATGGAAACGCAACATTCCAAAATCTATGGGGCATGGCAAAAGCAGTTCTAAGAGGGATGTTTATAGTGATATAGGCCTACTTCAAGAAACATACAAGCAAAAAACTCACATGAACATGCTAACTTTATACCTAAAGGAACTATAAATAGAAGAACAAACAAGGTCTAAAGTGAATAGAAGGAAGGGATAAGATCAGAGTAGAAATAAATAAAATAGACACTAAAAAACAATAGAAAAGATTAATAAAACTAAGAGCTGGTTCTTAAAAAAAAATACACAAATTGGTAAACATTTAGCAAGACTCATCAAGAAAAAAGAGGGCCCAAGTGAAGTCAGAAATGCAAGAAGATAAGTTACAATTGACACCATGGAAATACAAAGGACCATAAGAGAGCACCTGAACAAGTACAGGCCAACAAATGGGACCATTTAGAAGAAATGAGTAACATTCTAGAAACATACATTTTTTTCCAAGAATACTGAATCAAGAAGAAACGGAAATGTGGACAGACTGATTACCAGTAATGAAATTGAATAGGTAGTAAAAATAAGAATAAAAACTTCCAACAAAAATATTCCAGACCAGATGGCTTCACAGGCTAATTCTCCTAAACATTTAAAAAACACCTATTCTTCTCAAATTTTCCCAAAACAGTGAAGAGAAAGCAACACTTTCAAATTCATTCTATGAGACTAGCTTTATCCTGATACCCAAATTAGACAAGAACACTACAAAAAAATAATAACAACATTAGAGGCCAATGTCCCTGATGAACATAGATGCAAAAATTCTTGACAAAATATAATCAAACCAAATTCAACAATTCAGTAAAAAGGATTATGACTGATATTTGCCTGATGGGGTCAGAGGATTGGATGAAAAAGATGAAGGGATTTAGAAGTACAGATTGTTAGTTATAAAATAGTCATGGGGATGTAAAGCACAGCATAGGAATACAGTTAGTAATTTTAATAACTATGCATGGTGCCAATTGGGTACTAGAAATATTAGGGGATCACTTTATAAATTATATAATTGTCTAACCACTATGTACACACCTGAGACTAATACAGATAATATCAAATGCAAACTGTAAATGAAAAATAAAAATTAAAACAAGGATCATACATCACACTCAAGTGGGATTTATGCTAGGGATGCAAGGATAGCTCCATATCCACAAATCAATCAACAAGATACACGACATTAACAGGAAGGATAAAAATTCTTCATGCAGAATAAGCTTTCAATAAAATTCAACATTTTTTTTGTGATATAAACTCTCAACAAAGTGGGTATAGAGAGAGCATACCTCAACACAATAAAGGCCATATATGATAAACCCACAGCTGATATCATGCTCAGCAGTGAAAAAGCTTTTTCTCTAGGATCAAGAACAAGACAAGTATGCTTACTCATTTGAGTTTTATTCAACTTAGTACCAGATATCCTAGCCAGGAAATGATACAAGAAAAGGAAACAAAACCACCCAAATAAGAAAGGAAGAAGTAAAACTATCTCTTTTTTGTAGATGGCATGATATATGCAGGAAATTCTAAAAATTCAACCAAAAAACTGTTAGAATTAATACATTTACTAAAGTTGCAGGATACAAAATCAAAATGCACAAATTAGTTGTTTGTGTACCCTAACAACACACTATCAGAAAGATAAATTTAAAAAACAATCCCATTTACAATTTCATAAAATACTTAGGAATAAATTTAACCAAGGAGGAAAAAATTTCTATACACTGAAAACTATAAGAAAGTAATAAAAAGTAGTTTTGAAAATAAATAAACAAATAGATAGCCATGTTCTTAGATTGGAAGAACTAACATTGTTAAAATGTTCATAGTAGCCCTAGCTGGTTTCACTCAGTGGATAGAGCGTCCACCTGTGGACTGAAGGGTCCAAGGCTTGATTCTGGCCAAGGGCACATGCCCGGGTTGCGGGCTTGATCCCCAGTAGGGAGTGTGCAGGAGGCAGCCGATAGATGATTCTCTCCCATCACTGATGGTTCTTTCTCTCTCTCCCTCTCCCTTTCTCTCTGAAATCAATAAAAATATATTAAAAATAAAATAAAATAAAATGTTCATACTACCCAAGGCAATCTTCATATCAACACAATCCCTATCAAAATTATAATGGCATTTTTCACAGAAATAGAACAAACAATCCTAAAATTTGTATGGAACCACAAAAGACCACAATTGCCAAAACACTCTTGAAAAAGAACAAAGTTGGAATTATTATGCTCCCTGACATCAAATTATACTACAAAGCAATGGTAATTAAACAGTATGATCCTGGAACAAAAACAGATACGTAGATTAATGGAACAGAATAGAGAGCCCAGCCATGCTTGTGTAATCAATTAACCTACAACAGAGGCAAAAATATTCAATGGCAAAAGATAGTCTCTTTAATAAATAGTTCTGGGAAAACTGGACAGATACTTGCAAAAAAAGTGAAACTGGACCACATTCTTACATTATGTACAAAAAACGAAAACACAAAGAAAAACACCAACATTAAAATGGTTTAAGATTTAAATGTAAGACCTAAAAACCATTAAAATCCTGCAAGAAAACATAGGCAGTAATATTTTAGATTTAGGTAAGAAAAAAATTTTAAGGATATTTCTCTAGGGAAAGACAATAAAAGCAAAGTAAACAAATGAGATTACATCAAAATGCAAAGCTTTATTTTTATTTTTTAATTTATCTTTATTGCTGAAAGTAGTACAGATGTCCCCTCTTTTCCCCATTGACCACTTCCACCCTGCACCTGTCCACTGCCTCCAGGCCTTCACTACTATTGTCTGTAAAGCTTTTACACAGTGAAGAAAACCAGCAATGAAATGTAAAGGAAACTCACTGAATGGGATAAGATATTCACAAGTGATATAACCAATAAGTAGTTAATATCCCAAATTTATTTTAAAAGTAATAAGATTCAACATAAAAAAATCTGATTAAGAGATGAGAGAGTTTCTGAGTAGACATTTTTCCAAAGAACACATACAGATGAACAGACATGAAAAGATGTTCAACATCACTCATTAGGGAAATGCAAATTAAAACCACAATGAGATATCATTTCACATCTACCAGATTGATTATTATAAAAAATAAGTGTTGGTGAAAATGTGTAGAAAAGGGAACCCTCCTGCATTGTTGGTGGGGATGCAAACTGGTGTAGTCACTATGGAAAATAGTTTGGAGGCTTGTCAAAAAGCTAAAACTAGAAGCACCATGTGACCCAGTAATTCTAGGTTATCTATCCAAAGAAAACAAAATCAATAATTTGAAAAGATATATGCACCACTATGTTCATTGCAACTTTATTCACAATAGCCTGGAAATAACGTAGGTGTCCACTAATAGATGAATGGCTCAAGAAGATGCAAGAAAAAAAGTAAGTATATATAAATCTTATCTTTTATATATTATATGTAATGGAATATTCTCAGCCATAAAAAGAATGAAATATTGTCCTTTATGACAACAGGGGTGAACCTAGGCAGTGGTTCTCAACCTTTCTAATGCGGCGACCCTTTAATACAGTTCCTCATGTTGTGGTGACCCCCAACCATAAAATTATTTTCGTTGCTACTTCATAACTGTAATTTTGCTACTGTTATGAATCATAATGTAAATATCTGTGTTTTCCGATGGTCTTAGGCAACCCTGCTAGCGGTTCTCAACAAATACCATATGATTTCACTTACATGTGAAATCTGAAGAAGAAAACACACCAAATGAACACACAAAACATAACAGAAATGGACTCATAGATACAGAGAACAAATGGATGACTGTTATAGAGGAGGCAGGGGGTGGGGGTAGGTGAAAAATGTGAATGGAAATATGAGGCATAACTTCTAGTATTAAAATACCTAAGTTACTGGGATGTAATGTACAGATAGGGTATATAGTCAATTGTATCATAATAACTGTGTACAGTGATGGGTGATTACTAGATTTATTGTGGTGGTCACTTTGTAAGGTATATACATGTTAAATAACTATGTTGTACACCTAGGACTCATATAACATTATTATACGATTTTCAGTATTACTCTTAAGATTTTACAGTTGTCAAAGTGACTGATGGCAACACTATCAACACATTTACTGCCCAGCAGCCAGACGGTAAACATCAGATATTTATGGAAGGATGACGAGTCCCAAACCTAGTTAAACATTGCTTAATTTAAAAATTGGTGAAAATTTAATGGAACTAAAATCAATTTTTAATTGTTTAAAATAGCAATTATTTTATTATGGCAATATTTTAAGCCTCAAGTAGCTTCTACATAAATATTTGATATAACAAATTATATATATGTATATTTTACATATATATATAAAATACACTCACACAAACATTGCTTTTTAAAATAGTCTAATAGGTAAAAATTATTGGTGCACTGCTAAAAGGTAATATTGAAACTGGTGAACAGATGAATACCTGACAAGTACAAGTGACACTTACGTTTTGTCAGTCATGATCTATCTTTTGTAGACTGAGATTAGCCTTTTGTGCCAAGATCACTAAAGAAAGAAAATAATGTGCATTGGGCCTCACGGGGGAATTTTCTATCTGCATTGAACTAAAGCTTCTAGAGACGTTGGGCCATTCCCCCCAAAGTGCACATAAACACTAAAATACTAAAATGGGTACCCTGGAATTAAAAAACAAACTTACAAACACTTCAGATTCTGTTTTTTACCCATTACTATCAACAAGAAACAATTAAGAGCTACATAGTCCTTTGATAATATGTACACAAATATCTAATTAATACTTTTAACTATTCAGTAAACATTTCATGTCAGTAGCTCTAAGACATATTTTCTTTTTCTTTTTTAAATTATTGAGCAAAATAGGGGAAAAAAACACCTAAAACTTACTGACTTAAAAGCACTGCCCTTTCAACAAAAACAAAATGCAGTAAGATGCTTCTGTAAACTCTCCTTTGTCTTAATATATTTTTCTGAAAGGTTGCAAATAATTTGAAGTACTTCTGTGATTTTTTTAAAATTACTGAGCATGTAAATAATGGGCCATGAAATGAAGTAGGGACTGAGGTGAACAAACTGCATTTGCCTTAAAAGAGTGATTTGTCTCTGGGAGATGTGCAGGTTATTTCCAAAAGGGAGGGTCATTCGCTTACCTAAGTCCATCCTAGATTTGGGTTTACTAGTAGCTCATTGAAAATGGGCTTCAGGATGCATGCATGTGGAGACAGCATTCAGGGAAAACAAAGAAATAAAGTGACCAGGAGCAATTTCTGATTTTAAAAGGAACCAGTAACCTCAGGTTTTTTAGGTATTCAATTAGAGAGGTCATACCCTGAATTTTTTAAAAAGTTGAGCAAAAATTATTTCTTAATTTTTAGCACATGTGATTTGGTAACATTCATCTAAATCAGATTAATTTTAGAGATGTCCTTATAATTAAGTTAAATTTTAATCAGATTTAGAGATTTGCTTTTTATGAAAAACATATAATGTTAGGCAGCTTCTCCATGTGGAAAATGAAGGATAATAACGGGTCCACAAGGTTGTTATAAGAATCAAAGTGAGAGAAATTTCAGTCATGATAATAGTTTTATTGTGGAAGTGGGGGTGGGTGATGGGTGATGCTGTGTAAACAGATTTACATTTTGCTTTAAGGACAACTGACTATACCCCTGTGTCAATTACCTTGCCACCTTAGATGCTATATTATAAACAATGGGATTCAATCCTGCTGTATATTAGTTTCACTTGGGATACTTTCTTACAACTCTAGCTCCTTGAGTTCAATCCTGAGGTTTTAATTCAGTCAATTTCCCAGTTAAATCTAGGACTCCTAGCTTTAAAAAGCATTCTGGGGGATTCTGATCAGCAACCAGGCCTGAGAACCACCTTATAAGGCAATGTTCCAGTTTATTTGTTCCTGCTGCAAGGATACTGTCTGGATTTCAGTGAGAGCGAGAAGGAGGGAGCTGTAAGCGGGGGAAGGGGGAGAAAGGGAGAAGGGAAAGGAAAGTGGGAGAGGGAGGAAGAGTAGGGCAAGGGAAAGTGGACAAGGGGAGAGAGTGGGGGAGGGGAGAGAGGGAGCGAGAGGAGGAGAGAGAGGGAAAGAGGAGTAGGGGAGGGAGAGAGAGGAAGATAATTATATTTTCAATGGTGATCTTACTGAGAGAAACCAATGGGACCATGTTTCTTGAACAGTGACTTTCCAGTAATTTAATGCATCAATAAAATACAAAATATAAACAAGACCCTGAGAATACTGTAGAAAAACTGGTTTAGAAACAAGTAGATGTTTTCTTGGCAACTATATAAATATATTTATTTTTAATGTTGAAAAGAACTCCTGTTGCAATTCATCACTGTCATTTTGTAGCCTATAAGGTATCTTGGGGAGTGTGTGGAGTGAGGCCTGAGAGCCATTAGCAGGCACATTTGTGAGGAGACCTAGCTTAGGAAGGCAAGTAAGAGTTCAAGCAGGGACATGAGATAGTATGCACAGCACTAGAATGAATGGCTTTTGTAGTAAAATACTCAAGTTACTGCATAAATATCTAAAAGTAAAGGGAGAGGAGAAGACTTGCTTGTGTAGGGAAAAAGATGATCTTAGAACAAAGAGGAATAGAAGACGAAAGATGTAGTTAGAAAGATACAGTAATAAAACCAGAAGGGGTGAGAAAGAACAGACTTTTAAAACCCAGGGTTCAATTTAAGACTAATCACACTGAGAGCTTTTAGCACATGAAAGCAAAGCCCTGCTGGGCTTGAAAGGGCCATGGTGGTTTCCAGGTATGAATCTCCATAGACAATGGCTCACAGACACCTCACTTTTATTTAACTTTTGTTCTTCAAGTAAAATAAATTTCCCTAGAGAGATTCCTCCTTACTTCGTAAATTAGCTTTTCCAAGAAGTTTTAATTGGATCTAGTTTTTGTATAGTGTTTGTCTTCAATTTCATTAAAAAAAGGGGGGGGGAGCAGTGAATAAGGATAGCAATATATGTTCTCATCCACAAATGAGTGTATTTGTGTCCAAGGATATTGCTCTTACAGACTTTCACAGTTTTGACTCTGGAATAAACTGCCTGACACAAAAGGTATGGAGTGGAAAGAATATATTATTTACAGAGAAGATATCAAAATGAGGCTCACCTAAGGATGAGTCTCTGTTCTTATTCTGCTGCTAATTATCTGCTTTGATCTACTACCTATGTCTCAATTTCTAACTTGTAAAGTGAGGGGTTTGAATGAAGTTAATCATTTAAGACATTATATGAATTCCAATGAGACATCACATTCATCTCCCTTAGCCTTTAATCTGCCTGAAATTTCACTTCTCCATGATACACTTCTCAGATACACTATTATATTTAAAACTCCATGAAGTGAAATTAATTTAAAAAACAAAAACAGATAATGACCTGTCTGCAGCTTAAGGTAGATTTGGAAATTCAAGGGCTGCAGTTTTTTAATTTAGTGTTGATTTTTAAACATAAAAGTTAACATAAACAAGACCTATACATGAGGCAACTATGACAGGTGTCTCTGCTAGACTGCTGTGGCTTCCAGAAGGCACTGTCCAACATGTGTTGCTAGAAAATGTAAACACTGCTCAGGGGAAATAGTGATTCGGTTCATGAGTCACCCAACTTCCTTGTGTCAAAATGCAAAAGCCATTTAGAAGCTATCATGCATGAATCTCCCTTCTCACCATCATGATCTTTGGAAGAAAAACTTGAAATTTTTCTGAAGCATAACCAATAATCTAACTTACACATAGCAGATGAGTGAGAATGAGAACTTGAATTCCTTATGGGTATCAGTTCTAGTATAAAGAACATTCGTTGATGCCAATGACAGTTCTGCAAGCTTCTACACTAATAAGAGAGAAAGATGCAAATTGACCGTAACTTCGTGACACCCACCAGCCAATCAGGAGTGGGTATGCAAATTAACCCAACAAATATGGTGGGTTGATTTGCATACAAGGCTCCAAGAAACCAGGGCAGGGTGCTTGCGTTGTCACATGGCAATGACACAGGCGTTATGTACTGCCCCAGCCGCTCCAGACCTCTGGGCAGCGTGGGAAGGCGGAAAGGTGGCTCCGGACTGGAGTGAAAGTGGTGCCGGCAGCCAGGGGAAGGAAGGCCCATTCTTGTATGAATCTTCGTGCATCAGGCCTTTAGTTAGTATATAAAGACAAAGTGACTTCATCCCTTGCCTTACCATGAACAAAGAAAGACTGATCAAAGTGATGTCTGTAGCTTCCTTTAATACCTCCTGAGAGCTATTCTTTTTTTACTAAAGATAAATGGTACCACAATTAATCTTATTTTTTGCCTTTATTTTTCAACAAACAGATTCATAATACTTCCTGATAGTTTTCCAGTCAACCGAATTCACAATAGCTTCCTTTTGGGAGAAATTTGGCACGTGTATTTAAAAAATGTGTCTGTAAAGTCTCAGATACACAAGTATATTTAAAATTCAATTGTTGGAATTTTCAAATTAAGTTGATGAGAAAAATGGAGCAATTGCCAATAAGTGATAATATATTTTTTCAAACACAGAAATAATTAAAAATAATATATCATGCCCATAGTCCTGAGAAAATTATTTGTGTGAATAAAGAACTGATATTAATAAGACCAAGGGGAACAAGAATAAAAACAAACAACAAGAAACACCTCATAAGTACTTGTCCTTTTGCAAGTCTGCTTATCTTTTCTACTGGAGGACTTCCAGTTTCTAAGGTGTCAACATTTCTGTCTAGAAAAAAAAAATAAAATAAAATGAAGAGTCAAGAATAACCAGTCAAATAAAATTATCCTTGTTTCTTCAAGGCAGGCTTTCTCTGAACCATAGTGATACTCTAAGGAATGTTTTCTACAATATAATCAGAATTTGATTTAAGGCCATTGTATCTTGGATCCTATCCAAAGTATGTTGACTTAGCTATTTTTGATCCTTTGTGGTATACTGTTGTATATTATTTATTTTCCCTAAAAAAGTTATTTTCCCCCCTATGTATTCAAAGGATACAGATTGAATTAAAGGCAAGCCATGCTAACACTAATTATAAATGCTTATATTTGATTAATGACAGACCCTATAATTTGACCTAATTTGTTTCATAAAACATTCTATAATACTCTGTTTATTCTAGGATTAACAAATAAATACCAATGTTTATATGAAAATCCTAACTAACTTTAGGTTCTTCCAATTCTGGTCATATGGTCATATTGAATATGTACCATAAAATTTTCCTTTACTCAAAAGTATAAAAATGCTTTGGCCTTCATTGGTAATTTTCAGTTTGGTTGATTGAAATAAATGCTACATAAACTAAATCAAGGATTTACCATGAATGACCAAATATTAGAGATGATTTTACATAATGACTTGGAAGACAATTTTATTTTATCAAACAAGGATTGACATGTATGCTTTTTTTTCATTTAGTGCTTTCTCATTTAATGTGGCATTTGAATAAAAGTATAAAAAGGGCTCTTGAATAAAACATAAAAATGATTTCACTGAGGCTCTACAATTTTCTAATAGATGAAATAAATAAAGAAATTAGTCTATTTATATAACAATTCCTGTTACATTCAGCAACCACTAAATCTGTATTTGGGGTCAAAACTACTTTTCAGATACCTATGACTGATATAGTTCTTCATTCTTGAAGAATTTTTATTCTAAAGGATTGGAATCTAAAGTTGTTTCTTTTTTTCACTCTGCTCATAAAACCAACAAATCTATTGCAAGCTGCACTTATGCATTTCTGAAATTCTACCAGTTCTAATAGCTTGAGAGCTTTTTCTTACAAAGCATGCATTTCCCTGTAGGGTTTTGAAAAGTTTCCCAGCAACACTCATTAAGAAAGGCCACAGCTACATATTAGCCTTGCTGCTACTGTTTTTCTTGTAAAGCATTTTTTTGTGTGACAATTTTTTATTCAGTTGTATAACTGCATATAATTATTTAAATACAAAAGGCTGTTGTAAAATAATGTGGAGGTGATGGCAAAAAACCACAAAGCAAATGAACTGCTATGACTTTAGACACAATTTTGTTCTTCACTAGATTCATTCATAATTAGCATCAGGAAAGGTTTTTGTGTAAAAGACTGAGGGCAGATTTGGTCCATTTGCAGGGAGATAATGTTCCTGAGTACATGTTAGATTGCTTCAGATGTAAAATAAAATACAACAGCAAGTACTAGTGCCCATATTTTAATACCAGGACACAGAGAAATTAAAAAAATACAAATGAAACAGATAGAGTTTATGGAAGTCAAAAGAAAAATACTGAAAAAGAAAATAAAATCCTTTTTTCCCCCCTAGGTAAGAATCTAGACTCTTAGAGCCATAAAGAAATTAAAGATGGCTTCTATTTAACCCCCAACGCCCTGTCCCCAAGCAGAGTCCAAGCCTCCCTTTACTCTACTTCGGCCATCCAACCTCCACCAAACATATACACAAAAACTTCTACTTTGCTGTTAATAAAATTGGTATTGAGACACGTTAGAAGACTAGCTTAAGATCATCAGATCACTGACAAGGTTAGGATCTGAGAGAAGGGCCCTTTTTGCTATGGTGAATTGACTCAGTGTCTAGTAAGAAGTTCCAAATACTAAGGCAAAATTAATATTTATTTCTGCTCCCACTGAGGACAGCCATTTTTCTCCCCTTGAAGAAAAGTAAATGCATTTGCAGCCTAGGTCATATTAATTATGTGTATCTGAATTATTTACTCTGGAAGGTAGGACATTCAAGCCCAGTAAGACATATGGAAGTACATAAAAAGAGTTTCAAATATCTTCGCAAAAGCTGTACTCATCATTCTGGTTTACTGTGCATTAAAAGGATGGGGCACATAAAAAAATGTTTAATTTCGACTTTCAGTGTGTCCCTTCCTCACACCCTCTCTCCCACCACAAGAATTATGAAAACAAAAAGTCTGTCACAGAGCATCAACCACATCTCACACACACACACACACACACACACACACACACACACGTACTCATGTATACACATGATTTCGTGTATTTTAAAAAAAGACTTTATATAAGGCAACTCTATTCAAGAGATGGCTTTTGGTTAAGGGAATTTGAGTTGATTATTTTTAAACTTCTTAAGATTTTTTTCTTTCAGTTAATAATGGTTATTTTATAGTTAGGAAAATATGGCTTGTTATATAACCTAAAAGGAAAAACTTACCAAGCTGAAAGAATTTCATTATCTATTTTTATCCTGATATTTGCAATACCTCTTTTATATCTAATTCCATTAATATTACATGTATATATTATATTTGCTGGATATACCCTGTGATGTTATTACACATAGAGGAGTCCAGGGGCAGGTGGGGGGGAGGGCAATAAACATGTTCTTCTTTAAGCTTTTCAAGCTTAAAACTAACCATAAGGCTTGCACACAGGTGCAGGAGAAAACATTAAAGAAATGCAGTGGAAGGGCTGACAAATTGGCTGCAACAGGTTAGTCATTGAAGACTTATAAGATATCTAATAAGATATTTATTACTTAAAAATTTTCCCTGTGTAGGCCCAGCTTTTGTTGGATCTCATCAACTTGGAGCTGAATAGTTGCATTAATTTACATTGTACTGACTCATTTTCTTACTAAGCAAATTTGAAATGATACGGTATTTTGGGCTCTGTCGATTCCTTTCTTTTAATATCTTGTGCTTTTCTCTGGGAAGGTCAAAAAGTTTAATATTGATCTTCAAAGCACTGCTTTGGTACACTCTAATCCTTATTTTGACATGCAGTAAGGCTGAGGTAAGTAGATAGCATGGACTAAACCAACACAGAAGAAGTACTGACAGGCAACTTCAGCCTTCGATTTTTTAACCTATCTTTCCATTTGCTGTTTTAAGCTCCAATATCCGTGATTCTGAACCAGGAATCACCTGGGGAACATTTTCAATCTATTTATACAATTCCCAAGGGTGTCAAATTTGGAGAGGGTGTAGGGAAGGTGGATAGAAAACTGTCCATGTGGTTCTAAATGCACTGTTGCCTTTACCCGAGTTGAGAACCACTATTAGTATAGATTCCAACATATGCACTTTGGTTCTTAAATATATTTCTCCTGATCAGTCATTCTCTTTTAAATGCTTATCTATACTAATAAAAGGGTAATATGCTAATTAGACTGAATATTTTCCGAACGACCTGCCAGATGTCCTTTCGGGCGTCATTCCCGACAAAGCCATGTTGGCAGGGCCAAGGCAGAGGAGATTAGAGGCGATCAGGCCAGCAGGGAAGAGCAGTTAGGGGGATCAGGTTGGCAGACAGGTGAGCGGTTAGGAGCCAGAGGTCCTGAGGACCCAAGATTGGAGAGAGTGCAGGCTGAGCTGAGGGGATCCCCTTCCCATGCACAAATTTTGTGCACCGGGCCTCTAGACCCATTATAATAATTTAAACATTCTACTTTGGGGTCCTGGAATATTACACTATTTAGTCTTTAGAACAGGGGTCCTCAAACTACAGCCCACGGGCAACATGTGGCCCGCCTAGGACATTTATCCGGCCCGCTGGGTGCCACTGCCTGTCCTTAGCAGCCGACTCGTCCCGGGCCTACAGTGCGCATAGGAATTTGTTCATAGTTTTTTTTTAAAACTATAGTCCGGCCCTCCAACGGTCTGAGGGACAGTGAACTGGCCCCCTGTTTAAAAAGTGTGAGGACCCCTGCTTTAGAATAATGGTTATAAAATCTAACATTTTTGAGACGAAAGTAATTTATTTCCTCAATGACTTTGTGGTTTTCACTTTGTTGAATATATTAACTTTAATATTTTAGTACTCATCACAATTCCCAAGTGTTCTTCACTTTTATATGCATGTGGATTCAATATATAGAAATTTCTTATGTTGACAAATTATCCTTTCTACCACTATTCTATGAAATAATATTGGTGTGCTTTTTTTATGAAAAGCACACCAATACTATACATTATTCATAAACCCTTCAGGTACTCCCCTCTCCCAAAAAAGATTCATGACAGGGTGAGATGTTTAAAAGTATAAAAAGTCAGCTCCTCTCCATCAACATTATTTTCAACTCTGAAACTTGTTTGTTTTCCCCTAATCCCCAAGAATTTCTTTACTGGTCTTAGAATTCTCCCTACCAGCAGAAATAATTGTCTTTTTAAAAATCCTTCTCTGTGAATACAATCCCATTTCTGAAAATGAAGTTTAAGCATTTTCTTTATATTGCTAGCAGCAGAGATTTCATTCAAATTCCCCTCTTTTTCAACAAATGGGCTCTGGAAGCTCTTAACAAGGATCCTCTTCATAGCTGGACCTGAGACTGGGGAGACTGCATAAATACACTCTAGCTGTCTCCACTATGGAACAACCACATCGCTGCACATAAATAGGTCTGTCAACAAGCATTAAGAATACTGTGATGAGCTACCCTGCATGATACCCTGAAGAATGTAGTTTTCCCTTGATGTGCATAGCTAAGCTCCATTATAACCAAAAGAAACTACGAGTGGGTATCCAGGGCAGAATGTACACTGAAAATGTACTTCTGTCACGCAATTCACGCTCTCTCCCTTTGAGACACTAATGCAGACCAGTACACTAAATCTTGAACATGATCATCAGGCAAAATGAAAAATAACGAACTTCCCCATCTGTGCCATTTGTTTTTAATGGAGTTTATCACCACTTGCTAACAGTGGAAATAGGTAAATAGCATTTTATTTACTTCAGATGACATTTCTTTTTTTTATTTGCAGCCAATAGCTAATTAAGCCAAATGAGGGGGGCTGCAGAATGTGGTCTTTCCAGGGAAACAAATGGATGCAGGATGTAATTCATATTTCAGGGGAGGCGGGGGTGGGAAGTGGGAGGGTGGAAATGAGTCCTTATAGAACAAGGAAAAACACACAAGTTAAATCTTGGAAGTAATTATAAGATTTATAACTTCAGGATTTAACAATCAAAGGAAATGTATCACTTTTTCTTGACAGAATAAAAAGTAAAAGTAAAAAAGAGCGTAGTTATGCTACATACTCAGATTTCTGTATTACTGAAATAGCCTCACACGGAAAACTAGAAAGACTCTTTAGTAGTAAACCACAATTTATATACAGCAGGTTCCTGTCTAATACTTGAAAAAAATGGACATTTTCATGCTATTACTCTATCAGTAAAAAGGACTAGGAGCAATTAGTGACACATGGGTAAATGTCTTACGTTTCCTTTTGAATAACAACATTTAGAGTATTTTCATTAATAGGCAAAAGAACAGCTATTTTTACATATTTGGATGTTGCGCCTATACTTAAAAAAACCTAGTTAGTGGAATTAAAAATAAAGGTTTCTAGACAGAATATTCACTAATGGGTTTTAAAACTTGTTCTCATTCATTGGACATGAAGTCAGAGGTGGTTTTGCTTGGCATAAATTCTGTCCTTTGTGCTCTCTTTTCCCCTTAATCTGAGAAATACTTGGCTCCCATGTAAACAGTGTGCCACAAGCCTGAGTTCCTGGAGGGGAGCATAGCTGCTCACTTTCTAATTTTCACAAATACTACTTTGCACCTAAGCATAAAGGGCATAAGGAATCATGACTACAAGCCTAAAGAGAAAGTGGCCCAAGAATTTTTGATCTTAGACACAATTTTGCCCTCATCTGGTAATTAACAACTCAAGAAATTTAAAGAAAAATAAATTTAGTCTGTAATTACTTATATTTTGAAGGAAATATATATCATTTTGGAAGGAAAATTATTTACTTTTTAAAGAAAGTATATTTAGGACACAATCAAGTGAAAAGTCCAAAAACAGTAAAGGACGGAAGGACCAGAGCAAGGAAAAAAATTGCTTGGAGCAGAGTATTTTCCCTGGAGCAGGTGAAAGAGCTGCCAATGGACTGCTGATTCTCTGAAACTATGTTTTCAGTTTAAATCATGTCACAGCCCAAAAGAACACTGTCATTGGTATGATCCCTTCTTTCCCAGTATTCTTATTCAATTGGTCACAAAACCTTTATGGTTCTCTTTCATGAGCCAATCCATGCCCACTGACACTAACTTAATAGTAACAGTTATTAAATACAGGTATCAGTTCTTCCCTATATTAACCTGGAGATTTAATACAATGCCAACAAAATTGCAAGAGTCTTTTTCTTTTATTTAGACATTGGCATGTTGATTCTAATATTTACTTGGCTATCCAAAGGATCTAGATTAGCAAGTCTGGACAAAAGGATCTAGCTTAGACAAAATAATCCAAAAAGGAATGAAGTTAGAGAATGCAAATTCTCTGATTTACAGATTTACTCTAATTTGATTTTTTACAAAGGTTCCAAAGCAATTTAATGGGCAAAGGAAAGTCTTGTTAACAAATGGTGTCAGAACAATTGGATATCCATTTGAAATATAGTGAGACCCAATGCCAATGTAATATTGTACACAGAAATTAATTTGATGTACCATAGATTTACATAAAAGCTAAAACTATAAGACTTATAGGAGATAATTTAGAATAGCACCTTCATGACCTTGAGGAATAAGCAAAGATCTCTTATAGAGGACTCACAACATACACACTATGAAAAAAGATATGACAATCTAGATTTAACAAAATTAAAAACATCTACTCAGCAAAGGATGCCATTAATAAAATGCAAATTCAAGCCACAGACTGAGATAAAATATGTATGTATACATGTTAAATATGTATTATATAAAACAAAAGACTTTTGTCCAGAATAATTTAGTTTCAAAACCACTTACAAAGCAATAATAAAAAGATAACCTAATGTAAAAGGTAGAAAAGATTTGAACAGAGACTCCACAATAGTGGATATAATATGGCTATAAGCAGCTGAAAAGGTCCTAAACCTTATTAGTTATTAGGAAAATGTAAATGGAAATGTTGGCAAGGATATGAAACACTGGAACTGCTATATAGATTACTGGTTAGAGTATAAAATGGTACAACAATTCTGCAAAACTGTTCAGCAGTTTTATTTTAAGTTAAAATACTCTAACTTGCCTTTAACATAGCATTTCTATTCCTAGGTATTTACTTGAGAGAAATCAAAATACTTGCCCATACAAAATTTTTACAAGAAATTTAAAACAGCTTTATTCTTAATAACAAAAAAACAAACCCAACCATTTAAATGTCTAGTAATTGAAGAATGGATAAACAAAATGTGGTATATTGATAGAGTAGAATAATACTCAGCAATATAAAATAATTCACTACTAATACATACAACAATACGGTTGCATTTTAAAAACAACATGTCGAGTGAAAATGGCCAGAATGAAAAGTTACTCATTATATGATTCCATTTACTTGAAATTTCTAAACAGACAAAACACATGATGACAGAAATCAGAATATGGTTGCCAAGAGGAATGGGGTTGGCTGGAAGAGACAACTTTCTAGGGTGATGGTCGTGTTCCATATCTTGATTATAATGTTGGTTACATAGGTATATGCTGGTCAAAACTCAGCACATTGTTCACTGTGCTTATCACCTTATGTAAATTTTACCTCAATCAAAAGTTTATTGTGTGCCAGATACTGTCCTACATCTAATCTTTCTTGATCCTCATAACATCCACTCCCCACTGTTAGATTAGGAAACAACAACTGAGGGTTCGACATTTCCTTCATGCATTTAAAAATACTTAATGAGGCCTGGTGCTATGTGTCAGGCACTGTGCTGGGTACAGGGTATGCAGTGTAAAGCAAGCACATAGTCTCCCTTCCCTTTTGAACTTAAATAAAGATAAGATGGTCTCTACGTTCACTGCAGCATTAATTACAATAGCCAAGGTATGGAAGCAACCTAAGTATCCATTGATTGATGAATAGACAGAGAAGACGTGGCACATATATACAATGGCATATTACTTAAGCCATAAAAAATAATAAAATCTTACCATTTGCAACAATGTGGATGGACCTAGAGGGTATTATGCTTAGTGAAATAATTCAGACAGAGAATGACAAACACCATATGATTTCACTTATATGCAAAATCTAAAAAAATAAATAAAACAGAAACAGCTGGTAGATATAGAGAACAAAAGGATGGCTGCCAGATGGAAGAGGATTAGGAGGATAGGTGAAAAAGGGATTAAGAAGTACAAATTGCCAGATATTAAAATGTCAGGAGGATATAAATTACAACATGAGGAAAATAGTCAATTATATTGTAACTAGAGGCCTGGTGCACAAAATTCATGCATGGGGGGTGGAAGGGGGGTGCCCTCAGCCCAGCCTGCATTCTCTCCCAATCCGGGACCCCTCGGGGAATGTTGGGCCTAACCCAGCCGTCAGACATCCCTCTCACAATCCAGGACTCTGGATGAACCAGTGACCATACTTTTCATACAGGTGAAAGGCATCTGCTATTGTATGGGCAGCTACATTTTTTTGCCCTGATTATAAAAAGTAGTACATAAGATGATCCTTCTGAGGCAGTAGTACAATTTCCCCATCTTATGGGTGGAAAAACTGAAGCAGAGACAAGTTAAGTAATTGGCTTTGTCACACAGTTTAAGTGTCAGAATCAGGGCTGACCACAAAATGTGCAAGCCAGAGTCCATGCTTGTCATCGCTGCATCATCTTGTTTTTTCAGTGTTAGAGTTGCCTTGCCAGTTTTGTTCCCAATATATAGGGTAGGGTTCCTAGGCCTGGCTGGTGCTCAGGGCCATCTGTGAGGTGACTGGAAGGCAGGGCGATTGGGAGGCCCCCGCTGGCACCCGCCTTGGCTGGTGGCCTGGCGTTGCCCACTGGCCCTGCCCCCCGATTGCCGCTGCTGGTGCTGCATTGAGCATTTGCCCCCTGGTGGTCAGTGTGTGTCATAGCGGCCTGTTGTTCTCCTGTTCGGTCAATTTGCATATTAAGGTTTTATTATATAGGATAACTATGCATGGTGTCAAATGGGTAGATTCTCAGGCACTTCTCCTCTCTGAGAAGATTATATTTGAGCTTTAGGACATGTCTAAATTAACAAGGCTAGCCTAAGATGAAAGAATAACTGTAGCAGAGGGAGAAATATGTGAGAAAGCCCTGAGGCATGGGAAAGATCTATATGCTAGGCAAAGCATACAACTGATGAGACAATTTTGTAAGTGCACAAGGACACTTGCAATTAATAATGAATTAATTGTAATCATTGCACAAGGACAATAGGCACAAACTAGGCATCTGGTTGAAAGGGGTAGTTAGCTAGCTTAATTAGGCAGGCTTAGGATGTTTTACAAATGAAAATGGTCCATGGGAAGGAATACATAATGGAAACTTGAAGGCACCAGGGTGTTTATCTTACTTGTACAGAGAATAAAAGAATGCCACAGGCAAATAGAAATATATCTGGCCTGTTCAATTAAGATGGCCATAAACAGGGGTATCTTGGGCCTGAGCAATTAAAGTGACCATAAGTTAGGCCAAAAGTAGCCCTGACCTGAGTAGCTGGGAGGGCCTGAAGATAAGGCTTTCTCTGACAATACCACTGGGAGAGATGTTAGATAAATCAACAGTGACTCCAACCAACAAGATGAGGGGGAGAAGAAATGGGGGACAGCACATGGGCTTTGAGCTTTGAAAACTAACTATATGTAGCAAAATGACCAAGAAGAGGTGGTCAGGTTCAGACAAGGAACTGCAGCCTATTTAATGCTTCAAGACAAAGAAAGCAACGCTCACCCTTCTCAGGGGCCCCTCCAGGAGGGACAGGGTCTTAGGCTTAGAATTTAGAATTAGGTTTTAGAGGTAGTGTCTGCTTGCAATAAAGTTTCTGTATTTTCACCTATCACCTTTTGTCCGTGGCTTCATTCTTCGAAACCATTGAGACAAGAACTAGGGAATTCAGGGCATTCCAGTTCAATTTTCCCATTTCATGGTCACCTGGCTTTTGGCTAATCCTAGTGGAAGACCAGCATGGCAGGAATATAGTGAAGGAAAGGAAAAATAATGACTATGAAGTAGTTAGATCGGAGAAGTATTAAGAGGCCAGGTCATGCAGGAGCCTGTGGGCCATGTTATGGGGTTTGGATACCATCCCAGGTTATAATGAAAGTTTCACTTATTCTAGCTGAAGGGTTTTAAGCAGACAAGTATCATGATCTGATTTACAATTTATATAGATCACTTGGCTTTGTGAGGAATGGTTATGCAAACTTGACAAATGTCATTTGGCCAGTAAATGGTAAAGCTTCATTTAGAATCAGTGAAGCTTTCATCACACCTGAAATGATGAGCCACTTTCCAGCCCCAATCAAGCCTTCAGATGACTGTGCCTCTCACAGGGCTGACTGCAACCTCATGAGAGATGCTGAGCCAGAACTGCCCAGCTGAATCACTCCCAAATTCCTGACTCACAGAAATGGTGAGGTTTATAAATATTGTTGTTTTTAAGCCATGAAGTTTAAGGTAATTTGTTATGCAGCAATAGATAACAAATACAGATTGCCATTTTCATTTCTCAAAAGGATATTTCCTCCATAGGTATTTAGGATTTACTTTGTAACTTTAACAATGTTTCTAAACAGAGAAATTAGATCCTCTTATTTCTAATAAAAATAAACAAAAGTATCTATATTTAAAAAAAACAAATATAACTAATTCATATTTTGTAAGACCAATATATATTCCTATCCATTAGAAAAAATAACTTTGAAATACCAATGAATTTAATTAACAATAAGAATGCAAAGCAGAGATAAGGTTCATTCAAAATCCCTTTGTCAACCTAATTATGTGCACCTACTTGATTTATCATTTGCCAAAGACATATCTACAGGAATATATGAAAACCATGTGTATTATAGTTTAACACAGACCATGTATATAGGCCCTTATTATGAATGTTGATGAATTAAAAGTTATCATTATATTTCTACAGTTAAAGCTAATCATTTCTCCTTTCAGTACAACTGTAACCAAAATCTTTGATTCAGTCCACTAGAAGCCTAGGATGGCTATTAATATTTTAATTTCCTTACTTTGAATTTCATACTATAGAATTTTATAGTTAAAGACCTAGACTCCGCTCAGTCCTATGCCCACTTCTTTCTTTAAAGTTTAAGGTTTAAAATTAACTGACTGGCATCACAAAAGAAGTGAAAAACAGTTTAATCTCCTAACAGTTTTTTCTTTCTAGTAATAGGCATTAGCATTTGTGCTTTAGTTCTAAGTTTTGCTCTAGCAATGCTTATGATCTAATATGCATGATAATAATAATCCAACTTTTAGGATGGAGATAGGACCAGAGGCATAGAGGTTTTAAAAAAAGGACTTTATGGGTGAATTCAGCAGGGGATTAGCTGGACTCTGCCATTCCTAGTTTCTATGGTAGATGTAACTTTTTTGCCCAATACCTTAGGATGAGGCTACACACATTTTCTCTAATAGGGGCTTTAACATTTATTGCTGTACTTTAAGAAGTTTTTTTCTACAAAGGCGGCCAGCTTTGTATCATGCACTGGGCATTTGTTAGCTGCTTTTAGCTTCTTCTATTCATAAAATGTCTTGTTGGCTTAAGAGTGATTTGATGCATGCTTTAGTGTTTTATATGCTGGTACCCGATAGTCACCTATGAGAAGAAATTGCGTTTAGTTGCTCCAAAGAAGGGATTCAAAGTGCTTTGGCTCCTTTCTCTCTCTGCAGAAGCCTTTCAGAGACTGTCAAAGGATCGCTGTTCTGGTCTGCAGGATACCTGGACTAAACCTGGGGTGGACACTTCGCACATAAAGGATGAGCTAACACAAACAAATTTTAAAGCAGACCAGAGTTAGAAGGATACTATGGTAGTCTGAGAAATCATGAAGGCTAGGTTTAAAGGGAGTGGGCATGGAGACTAGGAATTGGCCAAATCAAGGAGTCCCCTTCCATTGCCTAGAGAACACTTTTATACAGCTGCCTGAGGACAAATGAACAAATGTAATCAAACAGTCTGACACTCTCCAAGCACCTGTGGCTTAAAAGCCTGACACTTGTGTTCTACTTCTTCCCAGTTGAAGGAGTGCTCACTCTTTGGGTGTTTTGCCTAGCTTCTGAATGTGACCTAAGGACACACACTTAATGTCCATGCTGGCTTCCCTGTCCCTCAAGGTGATTCGGCTTCTGATATCTCAAACCCTTTTAGTAACTTCTTATCTATAATAATAAAAGCATAATATGCTAATTAGACCAGACATCCTTCCAGACATCCTTCCAGATGACCTTCCAGATGAAGCCAGGGCTGCGAGGGAAGCCCAGTTCCCGGAAGGAAGCCGGTGCCAGCAGCCGGGGGAGGGAAAGCCTACTATTGCACGAATTTTGTGCATTGGGCCTCTAGTTGTTAAATAATTCCACTTTTATCTTCTTGGCTTGTTTCAAACCCATTCTTAATATTGATCTTTTGTCCTATTTTGAAGTTCCCTTTGATAATGTTATCATTGGCTCCTACCATGCAAAAATGGAAAATGTAGAACCAGGGGACAAGAAGGTTAAAGTGGGCCAAAAGTCTCTCTAACCCCACTGTCTTTTGTGGTGAACCCATAACAACAGGCAAAATAATTTTGCATTGCTGAGAGATTGGGTAAATAAAAAACTAAGTAACCATTCTATTCCTTGGTATGATAAAGGTTTTCAGGAATCCAGAATTAGTAAGATAACTCAAAATGGACTCAAATGAGTCACACATAAACTTATTACATCAAATCCTTTTACAACCATTATAGCAAGTCAATAAATTAGATTTTAATAATCTAAATAGGAGGCTATAGCTTCAGCCATTAGGATCATACACACATATGAGATATAATAAACACACACTTAAGTTGACTGTTCTTAACCATCATCACCTGACAGATAGATGCCTCCAGGGAAGCATGAAGACCACTGAATTCCAAGAGGAGGGGCAGACTGTGTCATAGGGTATAAGGAGAAACATAGGGATAGCTGAAAACACATATTCGATATTCCTTCTCAGAACTTGAACACATATATGTTCAGAAGCAGGTATGTGAGTAATGTGTAAAAAATTTGTGTCTCTGGCAAAAGAAAGTCATGGGGGGAATAGGTGAATTAGAGAGTGCTTCACCAAATTCAAGGTATTTAAATTCAAGATTTTATTTAAAAAAAACAACAACACAAAAACATCTCCCATTACAATGACCACAGCTCCTGATATCTCAAACCCTTCTAGTTTGGCCCATCTTAACTATCCCTATACAAACTACAGAACAAAAACATAACAACACTTCAGAAAGGGTGAGTAAGCACAGATTAAGTAAGAAAACTGTAGAATATGTGACTTTTAAGAAGTGCTCCAACACAGAAAATTTTTGTATTTTTTGTAAGACTGAAAAACACATCCCATTATGTAATTCAATGACCCATACATAAAGAACCATAAGTTAAATTCCTCGTAAATAGTGCTAAGAATATGCCCATCCAAAATACTTTAGAAAGCTTCCCTTGATCTGTCAATGAGGACTTTGCTTGGTCTCTTATGACCAAGTTTAGTGTTTAACTTTGTCCTCTCAAGTTTGAATATTATTTTCAAAATGTTTAACATTTTCAAGCCGTAATTTATTTTATGATACTTGGGTATTCTCATTATGATGCTATATATGTACTGGTTAGTTTAACCTTTATTTCCAGCTGGTATTATATTGGAAAGGGCCATACTCCAGGTGGCAACTTCAGGTCCTTTTTATCTAGGTAAAGCTATGCACAATCAACACTGTACTCATATCAAACTGAATGTAAAAAGTGATGAACTAGTGTCTGATTAATCATTATGGTGAATGTATTAATGGGCTCCCTTTGGTAAAAGTAAAGGCATTAAGGCTATGTAAATTAGCTTAATATAGTTAAACACTTCTTACTCCTGAATGGACTATATGAAAGATTCCATTGAGGCCTATATCCTGCACCTCTTAGAGATGGGCCCACAGCTTTATTAGAGTAGGAGGATTTCTGATTGAATCATGGTGACGCAAGGTCACAGAATTCTGCTTCCAGAGTGTTTCTACGTCCACCTCAAGTGAATGTTGCATACAAGGTATGGCTAAAGTACCTAAAATGAGAAAGACCTAGAATTTCATTGTGCTTACAGAACAGGTTTTGCTCCTGATTTGCTATAAGTCTTTACCTAAAAAATATCTGGCTGTGTGACAGAATCTAGACTTAACCTGTTTTCATTATAACCTGGTAGTAAGACTGTCTACTCAGCATTTCAAAGTTGTTGGGTGGCCACCATTACTCAACTCCCTAAAAAGCCAACAAAAACAACAACAACAAAAAAAACCCCAAGAGTGTTACCAAAATTGGCTTCCATCAGTTAAAAAGAATACTATGAAATCTTTAATATACTAAATCATCTTGAAGTCTTTTAGAAAGAAGCAGATATATATTTTTATGATTGAGAAAACTATCCTCCAGTTGTATTTGTTTCCAAAATAATCTTTGCTTTCTGCAAAATAGTACCATAAGGTTCAACCTTCATATTTAAGGTACAAAGGAATGTCTTGACAAATAAACAATATCCGAGTGGTACATGGACATCTGGTTGAAATTATAAATGCACAAAGTTTAAAGGGCAATGACACTTTATGAGAAAGCTTGAAAATAATAAAAGTTATAATTAAATTTATAACTGAATTTTAAGGGATTTAAGATATTGCATTAGATTCTTTACTCTGCTTCCAGCGATTGAATCTATAGCTTAAAATTTTGAATACATCATAGTTTTTAACAATGGATTATTTCAGCTTATTTCTATCCCAACTCAAAAGAAACAGAGATGCTCCACAGTGAGATAATTGAGTCAATTACATTTCAACAAGCAATTCTGAGAAAGATCCCAGTATGGCACTTCAAAACTATTCTGGACACCAGCTTCAAATACCAGTTTTCACACAACTAGCCAAGACAACTCTCAGGGCAGTACCAAATCACTTGTTCATCAGAAAGCTCTCTCAGATGTTTCTATTTTTCCAGATGGGGAATATTAAAGCATCAATCAAAACTTACCAGGGAAGTCAAATATAGAGTCTGATCAATTACAAAATACTCACAGCAGCAATGGGGTCCTAACTCACAACCTTGATAAAATACTGTAGCCACCAGTCAATATTTTACATTTTTAAAACACTTCCCTGAAGTTTCTACAGTAAAAAATACAAATGATACCTTTTGAAAATTTTCTCTTTTTTTTTTTGTTAGAAATCATTAATCCCAAATACAGTAAAGCAGGTATGGCATTTCACATACTACTATTTCACACTTAAAATGGAGTAGGGTCAATTTAATTTAGTCTAGTACATATTTCATAGTCAACTATATGATTATTCCCCCCTGAGAATAATTAAGAGTAAAATCCCAGTGTTTTACAATTTCTTCTCCTAGCCACTCTATAGTGAATTGTCTTAGGCTTGCAAGATCATCTACTCAGAGCTGGTAAAGCAAAATTAACATAGCATAAGAGAAATCCAATAACCTTTCATATCGTTCATCACCACTACCACCCACAACCCGCTCCTTCCCACAAGCATCAATAACTGCAGCAGCAAAAATTCGCACAGCCTATCTGGAAGAGAACCAGGATGGTTTCCAAACCAGGTGCAATCTACTCTCCAGTTGATTACCTGGGGAGAACCCAAATGACACCAAACGTTTTATTTTTAACTAAGCCCATCCCAACCATTTTTTACAACCAGAAATGAAAAGTGAAACTAGACCTGTCTTATCTTGCCTTTTATGTTCCTCATATTTGCAGGCATTTCCATATAAAACAGGGACATTGGAAACCTGGGAAAGCCAAAACGGGCAAGAGGAATATAATTTCTTGTGACTATTTTAGTTTCCAAATATTATTAGCATATATACTTATATAATACGATATTCATTGAGTACTTGAAATGAAGCTAGTCTGAACTGAAATGTATTGTAAGTATAAAGTACACCCAGATTCTTAAGATTCAATAAAAGTATTGTAAAAATGTTGTATTAACATTAAAAATAATAGAATTATGTGTTAAAAGGTCAACTTTTGGATATACTGAGTTAAATATAAATCAGAACTCATTTGTCATCAATTGGTTCTTTGACTTCGAGGAAAACATTGTATAAGGAAATTGACTTTGCCATAGGCTAATTGACATGAACAAGAGTTAAGTTCCTACAGTATCTCAATATTATACAGAAATGACATTGAACAGAACAATATTATGCAAGGACCTGCTGTATTATTAAAATTAATTTCACTTGTTTCTTTTTATTTCATTAATATGGCTACTAAGATATTATCCTATATAATAGAAGCCTAATATGCCTAATACAGTCATCTGGTCAGCCATTCAACCAATCAAAGCATAATATGCTAATGATATGCTAAGGCCACTCAACTGCTTGCAATGATGTGCACTAACCACCAGGGGGAAGGCGCTCCGACCGGTAGATTAGCTTGCTACTGGGGTCTGGCAAATTGGGACTGAGCAAAATGGGCCAGACACTCGCTGAAGCCCTCCCGCAGTCCCTCCCCAGCTGGCCAACCTCCTGCATCCCTCCCCAGCCTTGATCATGCACCAGTGGGGTCCCTTGGCCTGACCTGTGTCCTCTCGCAATCCAGGACCTCTCTGGAGATGTTGGAGAGACAGTTTTGGCCCAATCCTGCAGGCCAGGCTGAGGGACCCCACTGGTGTATGAATTCGTGTACTGGGCCTCTAGTAACTACATATGTGGCTTACATTTGTGGCTTACATTATATTTCTACTGGACAACAATGATTCAGACAATAAACACTGTAATATGTAGCAAACCTTGTGGAAAATTCTATTTTACTATTTGGCTCAAAACTTGTAAAAACTTTGCCACAGAACATAAAACAGTTTTATATGCATGTTCCCTGCTGAAGAACATGCAGCTTTCCATATTCTAATGAGGGGCATCACTCAAGAGTGTTTGGATGGTAAACAATGGTGGGAAGGGAGGCTTTGGTGGAAAAAACTTTATATATGTCTTACAAATAACTATTATATCAAAACAACCTATTTATTGGAAAGTACATTTTATTTTTTAAATGATAGCTTATAGAGAAAGTTCAATTATTTGCTTAATATTTGGGAAAAAAAAGTTAAGGAAAAAAAAAAAACAGGCCCAAATTGATCGACATGTTATTAAAGCAGTGTTTACCAGAATTCCTTTGAGGTAGGGATAAGTTAATTTAAGATTGCTATTATGGGTTTCTTGGAGTGCATTTCAGAGTAGTTTAGTAAAGAGAGCTGACAGTCATTTCTGGAACAAACCTGGTCTTTAACTCAAGTCATTTCTCATAAACAGGACCTACTTTCTACTGAAAGTGACAACGCAGTTGAAGTATTGCAATGCTGGTTACATATCAAGATACTTTTAAATAATTAAAACTTTATAAAGGCATAAAACCTAGTGTTGCTTTCACCTGATACTGTCTTAGACTATTACCTATAGACAATTTTTGGGTAGATTTTCAAGATCTATGTTACACTTGTAAGCAATTTATAGTCGACTTTTAGGAATCAGTATGTAAATAAATTAGACCAAAACACAGGCACTCTTATTACAATTAGGATAAAGAATCTAAATTTGTGCTTTTGATGTTCTAAGGCTTTGAACTCATACAGCTTTGATATAATGCTTAACAAACATATATTTTTTAACTATTATAAACAGCCTCTTGATCCCCAGGAAAGTAATCCAAGGGAATGCATATCTGTTCTGGAAGAGTTAATACTTTTATTCAGGAAATAATTTTGTCAAATGTCCTCTATTTTATCTAGAATAAGTGTTTGGATGATCAATAACCAATTTTATGTCAAACCATAAATGCACAAAGAATATCAGAATAATTACCAGTCATACCTTATTATGAGTCTGAGTCTGTCCAACCAGTATGAGGATGTTGGATGAGATGATAGACAGGCAGAAGTTAATTAGAATGATGGACCTCTCAGAGCGTATGTACCTAGCCAAAGAAAGAAAGTGCCCAACTTTAAAATTCAACAGAAAGATAAAGAATTCTGTATTATGCAAATTGGTGGAATTCATCCAGGAAAAGAAACACTAAAATAGTGCCTTTACAAGAAAAACACACACATAAAAAACAGTTTAAAAAATTAAGATTATTTTTAGAGACCCAATTTTATACTGGCATGGCATGTCCTACAGTCCTTTAGAACTTTTTTTCTTCTTCTTTTGAAATCAGTGAGGACAACATGACATTTCTAATAGGGTCCAAGTTGCACAACTGTTATCAATATAGGTGTTTTTTTACTATAAATAAAATTAGTTGCAAATATGTTCATTAGTATAATTACCTTTATAAATATGTATGTACATTATATGTTAAGTATTATCATATAAACCAACCAATAGAAACTCTGAGAACCAAAGGAAAAACCACAGATTCCGAAGTCTCCTTTGCTTACTAGACAGATTCCATTACTCTCATAAAATCATGAACACTTTCATCCACCATTTCATCCACTCATGTATTTTTATGTAGTCAGGCTGCTACTTCTTAAATTTTATTTTTCCTGAATAACTGTTCAAAAAGAAACCCACACTAAAGCTTTAGTTCTAAAAACTAATCCAAACTACAAATAATAATTCACATTAGGCTGGAAAATTACTTGACATCTGCCATCTTTTATCCTTATGAAGAAGTGCTTATAGACAGTCTGTCATATAATTTGTAAGTGCATCAAGATTGTAAGCCATGGAGAAAACTGCTTAGACTCAAATGTTCTCCCAGCTGTTTACCATGAATGGTAACAGCCATTTTGCTTTACTGTACCCCATTGTAAGTCACTGAATGACAATAACTAACAGACACACTTGTAGTTGCTATGTGTTCAATTTGTATTAGCACATAAAATCACTTTCCATAGTAGGCGTGGACTTCCTTGTGCAGTGTTAGATGGGATGCTGGAGATCAGGAGGCACTCTTTGGAAGATAAAACGAATCAAAGTTCATTCTCTGTGTCTTTGAGGAACATTTAGAAAGAAGCCCCACATTCTATCACACATTTCAGAGGAGAAACAGAAACAAAAACAGGAGTCACACACACACACACACACACACACACACACACACACACACACACACACACACACACACAATTCTACTTGTATTTTAACTTTCCTCACAAAACAAACCCAAATAGGGCTAACCCAGGTCAATTTTGTAATGTCCTCAAGAGTTGCTTAACCTTGTCCCTGCATCATCAGTTATCTAAAACATGGAATAAACCACATACTGGGATGCTGAAAACATCATCAAATATTAAGAGTTTTATTATTATTATTATTTGGTTGGAGAAGTAACATATAAAGTTTAAGAAATGAAGAAAACTGACCCTTTAATATAATGTTAATGGCTTCCATGACAGCAGAAGCACATATGAAATTATTAAAAGGGTTTCACTGACATTGTTTGCTCTATAAGTAGGAAAATCAAGGCAATAAAAAACCAAGACCTTGAAGTCTTTAGATGTTTCCATTCTCATTAATACTGAGTCACATTATTGCCTTAAAAATTGGTATAAAATGTCTCAGCTTTTAATACTTTTTAGAAACATGTCTGATATTTTAAGCAAAATTTGTGAATGCATCATTTCAATATATAGATTAAAAGGACACATCTGTGGATGGGAAGACCATAACACAGTGTACTAACTTTTTAAAAATATATTTTTTATTGACTTCAGAGAGGGAGGGGGAGGGAGAGAGAGATAGAAACATCAACGATGAGAGAGAATCATTGAACAGCTGCCTCCTGCACATTCCCTACTGGAAATCGAGCCCACAACCCGGGCATGAGCCTTTGACTGGAATTGAAACTGGGACCCTTCAGTCCGCAGACCAACACACTATCTACTGAGCCAAACTGTCTAGAGCTGTATTAACTTTTTGATGAGCATTCCCAAAGAACTACATGGGAAAACAACAAGTTTAAAAATAGTTTATTGTAAATAAAATAATTCTGATGTTTGTACATTTTATAAATTCTTAGAAAATAAAAAGTAAACATTTTATATAGAAAAAAAGGCAGTAAGGTCCTAGCATGAGTATTACCATATCATAATGTTATAAGGCAAATATAGTGTTTATAAATTGCATTGAATTCATCATGCTACCAGATTCAAGTGATCATTTAAGAGTCTTAAAACTTCTATCAAACTATTAATACTAGTATTACTTCAATTCTTCTCCTTGTGAACAATGAGTTGATGAACACTAACTGCTAGGAATCCATACTTATGTTGTTTCTAGGCCCTTTCTTTCATACTTCTCAGTTACATGTCAAGTTTTGATAGAACCTTTCAGGTATCTTGGTAATTCTTAAGTAACTATTGTAATAGGTGATTTTCCTGGATTTTCTCTATTAAAGAAAACTTTACTATGAATTAATTAACCCTGTACCTCTTTGACACATTTTACATATCATTTATCTAGGCAGTGTTTGTGTTTGTGTTAGCTATATGCATTGAGGGTGAAGAGAAGGTGGAATTGATGCCTGAACTCTAAGTGCTGCTAAGTAGAAACTTAGTTCTCAACACTTTGGTATCCTGACCCTTCATTTTCCTGAAGTGGCATTCAGACAACTGTGGGAGAGAAAGTTGACTTCTTCCCAGCCTTTGTCCATCTTGGTCTTTTATTACCATAACAATGGCTACTTGACTGAGCCCTAAACCCTGGATTTTACAGTCTACAATGCTGTACCTAGACCAAGCATGTCCTCAATTTTGTGGGATTGGCCATACTTTATCAGACTGCCATACCCTGTCAGTGTTTTATTACCAGATAACTCATTCACAGGAAAACTAAACCTCTATTATGTATCTGTGCCAATGGACCAAGTGTGTGTATATATTTCATTTTTATATAAAGGATACACTTTTTAAAAATATATATGTTTTCATTAATTTCAGAGAGGAAGGGAGAGGGAGAGAGAGATAGAAACATCAATGATGAGAGAGAATCATTGATTGGCTGCCTCCTGGTATTGAGCCAGCAACCTGAGCATGTGCACTGACTGGGAATCAAACCATGACCTCCTGGTTCATAGGTCAATCACTGAGCCATGCCAGGTAGGCTGAAATTTTTAATATATTTGATAATTTAATATCCTGGACAATCAATTTTGTCTGCAAAGGAATAAAAAATATAATGTAGAACAATGGTTTTTAAAAAAGAATGTTAAATGAAATGACCTTTCCTTATTAAATTGTAAATAATTTTTCAACTGAATTATTTTTTACCTTAAGTAAAAGATAAGTAAAATCCTAGACTGGCTACTTTTGCAATTTTAATATTGCATTTTTTCAGAAAATAATACAGAATTATCTATTTATTAATATAATAACTATTTTTAGAATATTTTAAACAATAAAAAAGCATATAAAATGTTTAACATTAAGAAATTTAAAATCCATTAGGAAGTTTGGCCATTTGATTATGTACTGGCTTATTATGAGAGTAGATATAAACGTCACAGGCCTAATTGTAATAGAAAAGCAAATCCTTGAGAAATACTATATTTTCATATTAAGCACATGTAATTTCAAAAATTGTATAAATAGTTGTTTGTATCACATACTCTTGTTTACATCTGTCAAAATCAGACTTATTCAAACCATTCAACCAAAGACCTTTTCAGAGCATTGAGGTATAATGTTTGTGCATTAATATTATAGAAGACTTTACTTATTGTCTGTGAAATACTGAAAGCATGTGTTTAAATGTAAGAATTTAGAAGCTATATTTTTATAACAGAGAAATTAATTTGACTATCAAATCCTCAAGCGCAACAGCATTTGGGATAGAAACCATACAAAGACTGAAGTTGGGGTATAAGAATACCATGCTTGGGGATAAGCAACTTGTTGGAGACTACCATCACTTGAATTGGAAAGAAAAGTATATGTGTGTTTTGTTTCTTTTCTTATCATGGGCAAATAGGTAAACATTTATTATTATTGTGCTCATTGATTATAGCTCTATGACAGCAATTATAACTGTTCAAAAATACTTTTCCAGCAAATAAGTAAAAGAAGACATAATAATGGTTATCATATTCACTGATTTAACTTGGATAAACAGAGCATTGCATTTCAATTGGATTTATTGATTACATACCTCCATAATGCTGCATAGACAATTGCTAGGGTGATCAAGGCCAAGCAAGAAAGGCCACTGCCTACTATTAGGGTAACTGAAGGTGTACCAGATGATTCCATGATCTGCAAATTAAACAAAAGAAACAACAAAAAAAGAATTTTAAAATAACTTCAAACTCAGCAAAACTATCCTGACACTCAAAAATAGCCAAGAAGATAGTTGTTATAGTTACCAGATAATTACCCAGTAATCACTCTGTTCACATATTCTTAATCTCTAAAATGACTAATTATAGCTCACCCACCCTAATGTGAAGAAATAAATGCCTTAGAGTTTAAAATGCTTGATAATGAGATATTACCTACTTATGGCTTTCTAAAATAAAGAACTAAAACTACAACTTGGTCCACATTCACATGTGAAGCTTTCTCCAGCTAAAATGTGAATCAGCATTCATTTTTCTTGGGCTAATTATAGTTCAGTTATTTCACAATATGTTTTTTAGTAAAATGTATTTTGATCCTCCCATTTACAACTCATTATGTGATCTGAATCTGGTATCTAAATATTGAAAGATTTTCAAACTTTCTGACTTTTCACAACTTATTCTAAGTCAAGTATTCTCTCATTTAATTTCACTTCCTTGGTCTCTAAGGATATTATAAAATCAAATTTCAAATGTAAGACTTTACAATATATTCTGTGATTTTTTTTCTATGAACAAAATATGCAGGGATAATTTTACAGTGCCAGTATCAGTCCCTAAATACATGACCTTGAAAAATAAGCCTTATATCTTTAAAAATATATATCAAGAATACAAGCAGTAACAAAATGAGAGGTTTCTTTCATAGATACTAGCATGATACTAACTAATGAAATATGTTGCTTTTCATATTTTTAATATTGAAAGTTTGAAGAAATGCACTTTAAGATAAACTGTGTTCCAAATCTTAGACATGCACATTAAATTATAATAGAGTATGGGGTTTTTTGTTGTTGTTGTTATCAAAATAAGTAAGAGTAATGTATATTCAGGCCACATTTAAACAAGAAAGTCACACTTACCTTATTTTTCAGTATTTCAATTTTTGAAATAATTTTTAAAATACATTTGATGAGGATATTATTTTTCTTTTAGACAGTTTATACAGCTGTCAACTTCAGAAACTAGTTTTATAAACCTATATACTTTTAAGAAATGGCCTTATAGTTTTTGACATTCCATGCTTTCAGGAAAACTTCATTTGATTTTTCAAAAATAAATATCCAAGGACACCCCCGGAAAACCCATACTGGAAATATTCAATGCAGATATGCTATGTGTTGGCTGTAGTGTTGGGGGTCTTCATTCTACTACCAACAGTGTCCTCACAAATTCCCCAGAACAGCTTTCCAGTTCTAAAATAAAGGTTAAGTTGGCAATTATTTTTATTTGAAAGTTTGCAGCATATTAGTAATATGATTGGAGTACATTCTCATAACTATACTGCAGAAATTTCAAGTTAGAAGACATAAAATTGACTAGAATTTAGTTATAGCACACCAACTACAATTCATTTCACAAGCTACTGTAGCTGAGGAGACGAGCCCGATTTTGCCACCCTGCAACATTTTCTATTTCCCCATTAAAATGCAGTTCCCTAGAGAAACACTTGCCACAATGTCCCTGCCTTTGCATTAAAGCCGTGTTTTCCCTTTGTTACTTACTATTTCTCTAGGTTGCTGAGCCAAAATGGCGAAGGTAGAGAGACGATCACATAAGCATTTCGTATGGGATGCATCGGTAAGCACAGTTTTACATCCCTGGGTGGACCACGTTCCCAAAGACTCGTTCCTGCAAAGCGGGGGGGAGATCGGGATAAATACGCCTGACGGCCAAATCCGTAAAGAAGAAAATGCAGTTTAATTAAGAGAATCGTCTACTGTAATTCCCGTACAGGAAAAAAAAATCTACTTGTTGTTGAACAGGACGTAATTTAGATGCATCTCCAGTTATGCAAAGCGAGAGTGTTTGAAAAAAGCAAGCAGGCAGAGGTGCAGCGTGGGTTCAGAGAGCTGTCCAGCGCTGTGGGTGCTGAAACCGGGACTAGCTCTGTCCAGCCCTCTGCGAGGAATAGCAGAGGCAGCGGCAGCGGCAGCGGCAGCAGTACAAGGAGCCGCCAGAGCTTTGGCAGCCACTTCCCATGCTCATCGGATCATTTCAAACACTCAGAGTGTAAGGAGGCTTTTCATAGCAGTTCGGATTCCCATCCTGTATTTTTGGATTGTGAATGCTTGCTTTTAAAATGCGGATTTCTCTGAAAAGCCTGCCTAAAAGGTTATATAGCTTGGGTCAGGTATAGGATCTTCTCCTCTGCTGGTTAGGGATTTTTCCTTCCTTTAGAATTAGCTGCTGTGAAAAATTCACCCTGGAAACGGGAAACAGCAGCAGCGGCATCAGCTGGTTCCGATTCTCATAGCCTATGCCTGGTATCCAGGGGAGGGGTGAGTTTCAGACATAAGCTTTCCACTCCATACTTCACTCAGCCCAAAGCATCTCTGAAGCTCTTAACATTTCTTCCCCTGTCCCGCCCTCTTTGCCCTGGGTTGAAGCAGTAAGCTAACCCTAAGTCAGCTAGAACATTTAGAAGAATACCCACCCCCAAAGTCTGGTAGGATGGGGAAAGAGGGCCTGTTTCAATTTTCTCTTTGATATAGTCATTCAAAATTCTAAAGCATATGGCTTATTTCCCACCCCAACAGAACAATAAAAATGGTATGGACATATACCTTAGTAGGGAGGGAAGTGAGGAGAGAACCTGTCCACCCCCAGCTAAACTACTCTATAGGAAGAGGCAGAAAATTTAAAAAAAAAGTTATTGAGCTTAACCAATCAACTTTATTATCATTACACATGTAATATACTGACTATACCAGTTGTCAGCTCCCCTCCCCCAAGCATGGAAACTCTCCAACTAGCAAACCTGTATATGGTGTGTGTTTAAATTTCAAACCAAGTTAATATATGTATTAAAATTACTCTAAAACTCAAAGAGGATAACACGTGGCTTGATGTTAATTTTGATATGGTATTTTTAATTTCATCTACTCTACTTCATCTCTGAATACCTAAACCTATTGGGTTAAATAAGCACACAGTCTATTTCTGAGAGATTTCAATGAGAGAGGCTTCTCTGTGACAGTTGGATGTCCAAGTTGAGCTACAAAACATAATTCAGATCATCTGTTTTTGTTATCTAGAAGCAATATCTTTTTAATATTCATGATTTAATGCATTAATATTCATGACTCAAAATACTCTTAATTGCAACTTCTTTTAAGAATACACTGTATTTGGGGAGAGTTATATAAAAGTTACACCTAAGTTCATCCAAATACTTCTAAGCATTAGCCAATTAAATTTTTGGTAAGTCTCTTTTCTTTCTCATGATGTCATTCAACCATGCCAAACGCCAAATTAAAAAAAAATCAGTTATGCCTTCAACCAAATGCAACAGTATTAAATTTCAATTCTACCTAACCATAGCAGCATACAATCTATTTCATTTGCTGTCTGCCTCTTCCTGTCTTGTGACAAACAGTTAAGGCCAAAGGAAAAACATTTACCTTAGCTGATTAGAGTAAAAGAAGAAAAATACCTTTAAGAGAATCTAGCACATTTTAGAACAGAACTTCTGCATAATGCAGTATCTGTGTTTTCAAGATGGTGTCTGGTATTTATACTTTTCACTTTATGTGGTTATAACCACTAAACTAATTCAAAGCCTTAATAAGGAAAAAAAACTTCACTGTAAATAAGACTTATTATGAGGAAAAGCTATCAATTTATATTCAGGCAATGGAAATTTGTTTACTCAAAAAATGTTAGCATCAGTAAACTTTGGCTGTCAGATATAAAGTCTATGTTCAATAAAATATTGCTAAACTCTAAAGATCATATAAATTATATATGACATCTTTAGGAAAGATGTCATATATAATTAGTATGACGATTGCATTGCTGACCTGGCCTAGACCCAGGCAAAGTTGGGAAATAAGTGACACTGGTCTCCATGTTTTAGTCTTTCACTCCCTGCAGCATGATATTCTTCTAATGCCACTCATCCTCTGTGCATGTGTACCTTCCTGAGGCTATATAACTTCCATCTATACCTTTCTTTAGAATTATTAGCCCTTTGTTGAAAATACCTGATTAAATGAATGGATAACAATATAAATGACTGAGTACCATTGATGTGCTCTTTTCAAAAAATAAAACACACAAAAAATGCTTCAGATAAATGCATCTGATAGAATATCAGAATTTGTAGCAGATGAGTAGGAGAGAAGATCTTTAAAAGTGAGGAGGTAACTACTAATTTCTACATTTGGTCACTCCCAAAAGCTGGGTAATAAGAAGTGTGATGCCATTCTGCTGCTAAATTTAATATTTTCATAAAACCTCTTGATATTTTAAAATGTTATAAAACTCTTATAAAGTAGTTTTTAAATCACTGGCATACATGTCACTATTATTACAAAACCTTCAGTTCCCACCACCTGAATTTTCAAACATTTCATAGCTTATTCCTGCTATATAAAATCCTTTGAAAGCATGGTAAACATGTCTGATTGATTTCAGGGAGATCTTGTAAAGCAAACTGATAGTTTGTAGAGCTAATGTGAAGCAAAACAGCTTTCCCAGTCTGCACACAACAAGGTCTTTCAACATGTGGACTATTCCAACAGTCACATTATTCTTCCAATGTCATAGTTTCGCATGCTGTGATTAACTGTATATATGTAAATTAGTCTTAGTTACTAAGTTTAGGTTGTCATCGATAGGGCAACAATATAATAAAATATGTATGAACATTAAAGATAATAAGAATAACAGACTATGTCAAACACAGAATAAATGATACATACAAATTATACTAAAAATCACACATTTCTTTAGTGTCTTTTCTGGGCATTAAAATTTTTTTCAAATGGTTTTCAAAAATAACTAGACCTGCAGAAATTCCATACAACCAGCACATTCTTCGTTGGTTACACCTACATTCACCCATGTTAGCTGTCATTTGACTTCTCCTTCTAACTATTATTAGACTGACTAGAAGAATAAGAGTCTGCTTGTCCCAAGTATTCAAAAGTACATACCCACAAGCACAGAATGGTGTGAAAATACAAGGCACAAAATCCATTACTTCTCAGCTTAATATTTATTTGTGGCCTTTCCCTAATTTCCTAAGGATCTACAGTTTCTTTGTGGCTTTGGGTATATAGTTGGGTTCTTGATTTTTATGAGAACTTTAAACAATGTAGCATGTGGTTATATTCTCTAGTATTTAAGCTTAAAGGAAGAAATTATATGTTAACTCCAATGAAAAGTTGTTTAGTAAAAAACAGAGTAAAAACTTATTCTGACACATTTTAAAAGTGTTTTAATAACTCAAGCTTATATTTAAATATATGTATATGTATATATTAATTATTGATTTCAGAGAGGCATGGAGAGGGAGATAGAAACATCAATGATGAGAGAGAGTCATTGATCAGCTGCCTCCTGCATACTCCACAATCGCAACTAGGGCATGTGCCTTGACCAGGAACTGAACCATAACCTCCTAGTTCATAGTTTGATGCTCAACCACTGAGCCATGCCAGCTGGGCTCACGCTTATCTTTTGAAATACGAACCCAGCTAGATATTCAACTCTAATCAGTCTTTTATAAAACTGTCCTGCTTCATAATAAATCAATGTGTAATGTATTGATTATAATTAACTGATACGCTCTAGGGGGGTTATTATCTCTTAGGGCAGTGGTTGGCAAACTGTGGCTCACGAGCTACATGTGGCTCTTTACCCCCTTGAGTGTGGCTCTTCCACAAAATGTCACGTGTGGGCGCGCACGTACAGTGAGATTGAAACTTCGTGGCCCATGCGCAGAAGTCAGTTTTCAGCTCTCAAAAGAAATTTCAGTTGTTGTATTATTGATATTTGGCTCTGTTGACTAATGAGTTTGCCGACCACTGTCTTAGGGTATTAATGATCCATTTATTCAAAATCAAAATATCTACAATAGCAACTTTAAAAATTTTAGAAACAATTCTTACTACACTATCCTTACAACATATGCATACTGAAAGAAAATAACTGTTTCCCAATCATAGCTGTGCTAATTTCTAAGAATTAGGTAAATCTATGCATATGTTACACTCCCCAATAATGACTTATATATGCTCTTGTTTCAAATTATTATCAAAATATTTTAAAAAATTGGAGTACAGATAAGATGTTTTCAGTTTTGAGTAGAAACAGATTTTGAGGTTCATTTCAAATACTGACACTGCAAATACTGAAAACAATGTTATCTCTAGCAAACGTTACTATGTCTAAACACAGTGAATCATAAAATTAGAAAGTTTCGCTAGGAGTAACCTTAGTGATCATCTAGCCCACTGGTTTTCAACACTTGCCATATATTATAGTTACCTGGAGACCTTTAAAAATTAAACCCTGAGTGTGGCCTGGGCATTATGACTTTTCTAATGCTCCCCAGGTGATTATAGTGTGCAGCCAGGGTTGAGAACCACTGATCTATCCCAACCACTTAGTTTTATAGATGAGGAAAGTGAAGCACCTTGGATTTAGAAAACTTGTTTTAAGTCACAGAGTGAGAAGCAAAACTGGGTTTCTCATTTCCAAATTAGAGATTTTTTTTCATGCTAAATTTTAATTGTCACCTGTTTTAAAACAGAATGCAATGAATAAGCTGTATAAAGTTATAAGATCTGAATGTTATGCTATTCACACTTGCAAACATTGTGTCACTGTTGACATAGTTTAAACATAGTATGAGTTAACCATAGATAAAGTTAGCTAAAGAGATAAGAGTTCAGGTTATATTTTATTTCTTTAAGTGATAAACCCTATGACATATTAAAAAAAACCCACACATTGATTTTATGCCAGTGTTTCATGACATCAAGCATTTTCCACCTCTTTCATGAGAGCATTTACTGTTTGAGGTGATACAAAAGTTTAAATTCCAAATTATGAAAACAACAAAATAGGTAAAAATTAAAGTTCTCTTTTCCATCTAAAAACTATATTCTCTGTAGTTTGATTCAATGGATGATTGGGAGATTCAAAGTTAATTTTATATCAATTATCATAGCCTATATAGAATTATGTATTAGTATATAATACATATACCTGTATATATATATATATATAATATATGTATATATTATATATATATATATATATACACACACACACAAAGGTGGGAAAAAGTAGGTCTACAGTTGTTTGTATGGAAAAATACAAGTTAATAAATAAATAATAAGAATAAACTGTTTTGTGTACTCACAACTGTAAACCTACTTTTGCCAACCTCTGTATGTAACTATAAAGTAGTAACACCAACAAAAGTACATATGCTTCATTCATTGGGATGAAATTTAGAAACAGGTACCCTGCTACTACTAGGAAGAACCCTTCCTTATTGTCCATTAGCTGGGCCTGCAATTAATAGTGGTCCTATTAACAGCAGATCTCCAATTTGTTATCTGGAAATGACAGATTCAGGAATACTCTACACTTGGATCTTCCCCAAACTCCTATATGCCTAAAACTCACCCAACTCTAAAATATTAGTTGATAAATTCACCTCAATTTCTTCATTTTTACAAAGTGAGCACTTTCCATGCCACGCTAGATTATTACTGCTTTTGAGAACTGTATCTTGTTTGACTTTAAATCTCTGACATACTGCTTTTCACTTAGGAGGAACTTAATAATAAATGCTTGTTCAATTAATTTAATAATTATCTTTCAAGGGATGACTTTAATACTGCTGGATCCAAATTGTCTCAGCCCTAATTCATTTGCTGTCCTTAAGCAGAGAAGAAATGCAACCTGAAGAGTATTAATGGATCTTTTTGTTGTTGTTAATCGTCACCTGAGGATAATTTTTCCATTGATTTTTTTTTTTTTGAGAGAGAGTGAAAAGGAAGGAAGGAGGGGGAGGAAGGCAGAGAGAGAGAAGCATCAATGTGAGAAATACACCATCGATTGGTTGCCTCCTACATGTGCCTGGATCTGGGGCAGGGGTCCAAACCTGTAGCCCAGATACATGTCATTTACCGGAACTGGAACCCTAGACTCCAGTGTGTGTGTGTGTGTGTGTGTGTGGGGGGGGGGGCCAATGCTCTAACCACTTAAAACCTTTGGCCAGGGATCAATGGACTGTATTAGGTTCATTACTAGCTTTTGGTCTTCAAAAATAATTTGAAGATGCACTGTGAAAGATTCCACATCCTATAGTGATTGTGTTCAATCTGGAAGCAAGGCCTGAGTCTTCACTAACCAGTCAATAAATATTTAGTAAGTGCTTTTTAAATGCCAAAGTAGAAGACACATTTTTAAAAAATTAACATAAATTCTTTCTTAGAGAAGCACACAATCTGGTTGAGAAAACTTTATATAATCCAAAAATGTTTTCTGCCTAAAAATTATTCCAGAAAAATGCTGTCAGTTTTATCCTTATATTCTAAGTCACAATCATTTTTTATGTGGACAAATCTCATTGCTAGGCTGCCACCTTACCCTGAAGTTCAGTTTCACCACAGCAGCCAGAGAGAGATCCTGTTGACACATATGTCAAATTCTGTCACTCTGCTTAAAACTCCACTGGTTCTTCCACCCTCGCTTGGAGCAAAAGACAAAGCCCTTATAATGGCGTACAAGAATCTACCCTCTCCTGCCTTTCTACCTTCATCTTTTCACACACTCGCCTTTGTCCATCACTTTCAACCACACTAAGCTCCTTGTTTCTTCACCTTGGCATTTTGTGCTGGCAATTCCCTTGGCCCAGAATGTACTCCTCAAAGACATTCCCATGGAATATGCCCTCGTATCATGGAAGTCTCTGCCCTTAAATAATCTTACAAGAGCCATTACTGACTATCCAATATAAGAGAGTAACTCCCCATCTGCAGTAAGTTATAAATTCTGTAATACTCTTTTCACTAAGAGTTTATTTCATCTTCCTTTGAACTTTGGTAAGCCTTGTGATTTGATCTGGTCATCAGAATGCAGTGGAAGTTATGGGTGACTTCTGAGATGAGGCCTCAAGAAGTTTTACAGTTTTCCATTATCATCATGAAATTCTGCTATCATGCGAGGTAGCTCAGACCAGCCTCATTGAGGATGAGAGCCTGGCACTAATAACCAGCCTTGTAGATGAGGCCATATTAGATCATCCAGTCCCAGGCTGAACTGCCAGATGACTATGGCCACATAAATGACACCAGATGAGACCAATAGGAGAATTTACCAGTAGAACTCAACCAAATAGCTGAACCATAGACTTGTGTGCAAATAAAATGGTTGCTGTTTCAAACCACTAAGCTTTGAGGACCTTAGTTATATAATAACTATTACACTTTTCAAGAATTTCCCACATGCCCTTCTCCTATACCCTGATCTGTTGTTATTTATAGCACTTATCACATCTGATAGATTATATATGTATTTTTAAATTAACTTTCTGCTTATCTTTACTTACTACAATGTAAACTTCATGAGGATAGGGCTGTTATGTTCACTTCATAATTCCAAGATTATAAAATAGTGCTTGACACATGGTAAGTGCTTAATAAATGTTCATTGAATAAGTGTCTAGTATAGATTTTGACCTAATATAGTTAGACTTCCCTGCATCATTAATTAATTTATATAACAAATATTTACTCAACATCTAATATGATACAGGCACTATGCTAGGTTATTTTGTGGACACATCAAGTGTCCACTTTGCCTGTAGGAGCTTAAGAGCTTCAATGGAAATTATCTTACTGCCTCTGTGTCCTAAAAGACATTAAAATCAAGAATATATTACTCTTGAGGGTAATTAAACATAATTTACAAGAAAGGTAGCACCTGTTTTATTGACAATAATATTTTTATTTATTTACTTTTAAAATTGTGGTAAGAACACTTAAAATGAGATCTATCATCTTAACCATTTTTATATGTAACATATAGACTATAAGCACAATTTGTACAGCATATCTCTAGAACTCATTCACTTTGCATAGCTGAAATTTAATACCTGTTGAACAGAAACTTACCATTTTCCTCTCCCTTTAGCTCCTGACAACAACATTTCAAAAGTACAGGCAACAAAAGCAAAAAATAGATAAGTGGACTATATCAAAATGAAAAGCCTCTGCACAGCAAAGGAATAATTATCAGAATGAAAAGACAACCTATAAAATGAGAGAAAATACTTGCAAACCATGTATCTAATAAAAAGTTAATATCAAACTATATAAGAAACTCCCACAATTCAATAGCAAATAAACAAAACAAAACAAATTTTAAAACAAATTAAAAAGTAAGAAAGCAAAGTATGTTTTTTGTTGTTTTTTTAATTGGAAACAGAGTAGAAAGGAATATGGGAAGAAATAACATTAAAGAAGCCAATTTACTGAGTCGTAAATATGTATAAATATCTTCACCGTGATTCATTAATAATTAAAGGTTAAAATATGCAAGCAGCCATCATCAATTAGTCAATAGGCAAATAGTAATCATCACACTAATGAAAATAACAGCTAACATTTATTGAGTGTCTACTCGACGTTAGGTACTGTGGTTGATACTTTAAATACATTTTTTAAAATCCTAAAACAAAATATAAAGGTGGATATTGTAGTTATTTTCCCAGACAGGAAAATTAAGATAAACTGAGCTAATACCTGCCTCCATGCAAAATCATGAGGACCTTAGAGACAAAAGAGCCTGAGGCTGGAACTTGCTTGGCTATCTCAATCTGTGCAACATCCAGGCAAGCCCTGGACTGCCTAGCTTTGGCTTTATTGTTGTATGCTTAAAATAAATAAATGGAAGCAAGAGACTGTGATTTTCCTAAGGCCATTCAGCTGATAGAAGGCTGCGCCAGGAGTTGAGCCCAGTCTGCATAACTTCAATGCGGATTCCTCTTCCTCTGTTCTCTCAGTGAGGGTGACAGTATTTGGGGAATTAAAATCTCACAGAAAACAAGTGGTGAGGATCTCAGAAAGAAGTGATGAGACAAATAAACAAATAATAATGATGAGAATAATGAGCATAAAAATGTAGCTTGAGAATGGACATTGTGGGCATGGAGGGGACGTTGAGAAACTTTGAGAGAACAATTTCAGAAAAGGGCTCAGTTGGAAACTAGACTTTTAGAAGTTAAAAAGGGGACCTTGTCATATCAAAGAATTTAGCAACAAAAGGAATAAGGTTGCATGCAAGTCAGAGAGCACAGCAAAGTAAAACTTCTGTCAGTTGTGTTTTTGTGTTGAGATAGGAATGAAGCTCCCAGTGCTTTCCAATGCAGAACTAAACAGTCCACAAAGAGAGTGATGATGCAGGGTGAGACAGAAGTTCCACAATTTTGATTCAGAAATTGATAGGATAATATTAGAAAGATGAAGAGACAAAAAATCTTGTACTGAAACCCCAAGGTCAAAAGCATTATTAATTTCAATAAAATAGAAGAAATTTAAAGAATAAAGTTTCATTTATATCATGTTAGGCCTTTTTCCTCATAAATTTTCCAAAAATTTGTATGGTATTTCTAACAAAAATTGTAAAATACTAAAACATAGTTAAGTTATGTATATAGCTAGATTGTGAAAGATTTCCATAGTCATTCTTGAGTGTAGGTAAAGGCAAGTCTTCTTAAAGTTGTTTTTTCCTCATTTCTTTTTAAAAGACTTTAAAATACCATTAATATTGAGTGCTAATCTCAAAACCACAAATAATTCATTCTATTTGGATATATTCCCCTTTAAAAAAGCTGTTTACCTGGGCTGGTAACCAATCTTTAGTTTGATATAATATGCAACAGCTAAGATGCACAACCCTGGAAAAAAAGGGATTACCGATATAAAATTGAATAAACTTAAACATACAGGGTGGGGCAAAAGTAGGTTTACAGTGGTTTGTGTGGAAAATAATAATTAATAAATAATAATACAATAATAAACTCTATGTTTCATGTAATCACAACTGTAAACCTCCTTTTGTATGTGATTTTCCACACTAGTTCTCAGATAATCTGGACTCAAAGCCAGTCATAGGACATGGCCAGACCATTATAAAATTTATAAAAAACAACATGCATCCAAGATTTCACCAGTTTAAAATTAACTCACTCATATCCTGATCCTAATACTTTAGTTTCATATTCCTTTTGTAAGGATCCCAAACATGTAAAATACACATAGAAAAAAGACTGAAAATATATGTGGCAAAATAATCAATAGTACTTGTCTCAGGGTACTGGTTGACGGGCATTATTTTTTGCTCCTTTACAGTTTTTGTACCTGTGTGTTTTTCCCCATATGACATTACCACTATAATCTGAAAAGTTTTTGAGATTCAGAAAAAAATAATATCAAGCTAATTATCAGAAAGTTAATTCTTTTATAGTCTTTTCGTTGGAAATGAAGATTTCTTCTTAAGTGCTTTTATAACTTGAACCAAAATAGTCCCTTCACCAGAAAACTAAAGGAGAAAACACTTAGGAAATCTGTATACAGCTTTTAAAATGTATATGCATTTACATGTGATTTAGGAATATAAGACAGTTCTAATTTCAAACTGATTCTCCAAGTCTTTTTCATTCATGGATATCAAAAGTCATTTTGCAGCATATGAATATTTTCTCTTACACTACAGTAGCATTATGGTGTATCGAAATGGATTAATAATCCTTGGATTCATAGACTAACATTCATTTTTATTATTTTTCATTATTTAGCAAGGAGATAATCTTACATAGTCTTTTGCTAAAGTTATATAAATAATCAACCCAGATTTGTAGTGATAAAGCATACTTTTCAAATTGATATTTAACCACTTACTTACAATGGTCATCTTTAAGCTTTAACCATTACTTTGTAGCAGATCCAGTAAAAATACTGTAAGAAAGCATATAGTCATAGGCCTGAAATTTGAGTATTAACTGTTTCTCCTAAAAATTTAAACTACATATCTTAGAAAAGATTATGACAATTGTAATTTGTTCCATTGTTCCTAACACCTCTAAGTCAAATCACTACAGTGCTAAACATTATCTACCAAAAATATGTTGTAAAACATTATAAAAAGATACACTTATGTTTTACAACAGTTTTCTATAGGCTAAAACCCTGGCAATAAAAACTTTCAACAGCAGAATCACTGACTAAGCATCTCAGGGAGCTATTTGTATTATTCAACCTCATTGTCCCCCATTTCATTCTAAATTATAATTATGATGTGGCTTGGCTATAAACTAAGCCAGTCAAGCTTTTGGCACTGGGTCACAGGTGAGCTATTTTTGAAGTTAAAAATGTGAGCACATGACTGTAGTCTTAACCCAAACTGGAAAACAGTTCTCCAAAATTTACTTCTGAGATGTGAAACTGAGACATCCGTGAGAGGTTGAAGACTTAATTCAGCCAACATTTTGATGCTTTATTTCTGGGATAAAGGTAATTATCCCAGAAATAATTTTGATATCTGAGTTAGTTTCAAGAAATAGAAATTTTAAATCTGAGTTAATTATATTTCAAAAGATGATTCAGCATTCTTGCATAGAAAATGCAAAAGCGAGCGATCACTGGACATTTATATAGCTTAAATAAATATTTGGATGATATGCTTAGAACTCTGAAAATGGGAGCCTGCATATTGGGGAATATATCTCTGCTCACTTCCTCAGTATATTATGTGTCATTTGGGAAACTGGACATTAGGGGAAAGATAAACATTGTTGGAGTGGTAGAATAAAGTACTACTATCTATAAACATATAGAAATGAGAAAAAGTGGTCTATATGTGAAAAACTGGATTCAATTAAAATATATACTAAGAAAATTTGTTCACATCAACCAAGTGGTTCACAGTCATATATTTATTCAACTAACACTATTTTGTAGCAGCCCCAATATAATTCATTTGCAATTACTGAATTCTTTAAAAACAAATCAATATGCCAGCATTGCAGTGTTTAAAGGGAAGAGGTTCACTCAGTAAAAGCCATGCTGCAAGCGTTTTGTGCTTACTTGACAGAGGTACACACACGCACCAATTCAAGCCTTATAATTGCTCCAGTAAATACTAAACAAACCCCTTTCATCTCTTTGCTGTGGTCTAATTCAAATTACACTTTAATTTCGCTTGTGACTAGTTTCAAAAGAGCTTGCCAAAATTCCTCCCATGACATCATCCATAGAACCTACGAGAAAACAAATATCTTTATCCTGCATGTAGTTGATGCTGTTGAGTCACAGACATGGAACTGGGAAACATGGCTCCTGGTTTCTGTGCATCTCCGCTGCACCGCCGCTACCTGGAGGAAATCTCAGGCTAACTGTGACTCAGTGTCCTCACTGATAAAATTAGTTGCATGTTCTATCTATCTGATAAGGATTATTGTGCTACTAAAACTCAAGAAAACGGATATCCTCACCAATTATTTATGTAGTAATTATATGGATCAGGCATTATTAATGGGAATAAAACTAATTTTTCTAAAAGTTTTATATAAATGCAACATATTATGATGATCACACATACCATTTTATGGATAAGAAAACTCTATCAGAGGAGTTAAGTGACATGAATAAGATTATCCATTAAAGATTATCTCTCTTATGGTGGCACCATAACATTTCCAGGTTTAAGAGGAAATACCAGAGTTAAGGTTCGAAGGCCCAAATTTCAAAGAAATAAAGTAAGATCCTACTTGAAGAAGAAAAAAAATGATACGTATTGATTTTCATCATTAATTATAGTGGTTGTTGTTACCATAAAGATTTTGAGAACTGGAAACAGAACCAGGGATTAACAAATTTCTTGGGGTCGCATAGCCACACAACCAACAGCTAGATCACTTACTGTTTTTAAGTCATGGGTGGGTAGAGAAATATCAAGAGTAAAAGTATATACTACCAAGAGGAATATCCTGACATGAAATGCAAAGGATGTAATCTTTCCAAACCCTGAACACTGTTGTTACCAAGAAATTATCAATGAAAACCTTCCATTCAAAGTACATTCTTTGGAAATTATGAGTATTTAAAATAAAATAAAGTATGGTCAACGGTAACAACACAAAAACAACGCAGGGATTTCTACAAACTTTTAGCTTCGAGGGAAGTAGAAGATAGATCTCTGTGGGATAAGTTACCCACATGCCACTAAATGAAAAGAGGTCAGGTAAGTGAGGGTGAAGTAGCTGCTACTTCTGACAAGTGTCCAGAGAGAAAGCACTGTTCTAAGACTCCCTTGTACCACCCACCTTGCCAGTCATTTTGCCAAACTACACTCTTGACTTACATGGCAACTTGACCAGAAGTGACAATGGAAGCCTGTGCTTAATTTCTCAGTGACAGCACAAGCAGAAAGGATAATAAAGAGGCAGGAGTATCTTTGAATGAATTACATAACATGGCTTTTTAAAGTCCAGTGCTTAATGCTTAAGTTGATTTTTAAATTCTGCTTAAAAAATTGAAAAGACAGTATTCTTCTATGAATTTACAAGTTGGTAAAAATGAAGGCTTTTTAGGTTCTGATTTAGACACCCTAAAATACTAATTTTCATAATTTGGAGAATATAAAATTTTGCTTTAACCTCATACATTGTACATTTATATAAAATGGTTTAGTGCCTTTTTGGTGCTTGGTACGGTATTAGGCATAGGAATATCAGAAATTAAAAGATAAAAGTAGTCCCTTTGCTCAAGTCTAGTATGGAGATAAACATGCAGCTTGTTCTTCCTCAGCCCCAATTAAGAAAATCCCAGCACCTATATAATACAATTATGATCTGTAGGGGTGTGCTTAGTGCTCTGGTGACAAAGGGGAGTCACGTGAGTCCCACTTTTCAAAAGCTTGGCATTTAAATAAACATGTACATGCATTCTAACTCCCTATCACGCTGCTGCTCCTCTGGAAATATGGCTTCTTAAATCATTAATAAGGCAAGTGGTGAAAATTCACCGTTGAAGGACAGCTCTGAACCCTCCATGGCATAATTAACATGTTAATGAGCAGCCAAGGCCTTTCCTGGTTTGGATCTCAACCCCGTGTCTCCTGAGTGGATCTCAATCTGTTGCCCTCAGAGAATGATGTGATCCTGTCTGAGTTAGATTTTTAACCAAAGTAGATCCCAAAGGCCACTGTTTCAGCTTCATACTGCTCTCTACTTTGTTAGCAGAACTCACTTATAGTCGAATGCACCATGTCAGAGTCCGACAGAGTTTTCAGCTCTCGCTTCCTGCTCGGCGTGTACAAAAACTGTATCCACAACGTGCACATTCCAATGGCAGCTAATTTTCAGTAACTGACCCACTAATTGCAGGTTCCCCTCATTTGCAAGGTGCAGTGGGCTAACTGCTATTTGGGGACATGATAATTTGCAGAGGAAGCACTGGATAATGCTTGTAATTTAATTATTTGCAAATCAAACTTTCCCTGATACACTAAAGGCACTACACTTCTTCACTGAAGACAAGATTGAAGGTCATTAAAAAGCTATTTGTTTTGAGGCTGCAGAAAGTAAAAGTATGTAAAAGATGCTCTAATGGATGGGAAAACACTTTGGTTCCCAGATAAAAATCTTTAAAAAAACATTAAAAACCAATCTCCTTATTTTCATTACAAGGCAAAAAAGACGAAAAAAAAACGGTCATGAGAAAGATTCCTGTGGGAAAGTTTCAAGCATCTTAAAGATGAGGCTTATAACAGAAAAACCTTCTCTGTCATAATTAATATAGCATCACTAATATAAAACCTGGGCTTCTTCTCCCATCTTCATATCTCATTCCTGACTGCTGCGGAACCATTACTATAATGTACATTACACATACAGTACAGCATATGCTATACTATTATTCTTATTAGGTAGAGGCTGCAGAATCCCAGGGAATTTTTGACATTTATTTCTTGGTGACAAGAAAGCATCGCTCAAGTTCCCTCTAAAGATGTGAACATTAATAATCCACATGGATACTGAAGTAGTTCAACCACTACTGTAAATTTTGCTTACTGATTCAGTCACAAAACCAAGGACACCATGCACATTTACCCAGGAGTTACATCATCTCCTAGCAAAGTTGCAGATTCCAGTTGTGTTCATTGTGTCCTGCAGTTTTCCTGTTTTGTTTTTTTCTTCTTAATCATATTCAGGGATATTTTAGAAAAGTGTAAAAATGTCTGCCATAGTTAGTTAATTGATTTTATAAAGACTACTGGTCACATTGTATTTGCCACTGAGGTACATTTCACTTGGAGAAGAGGACTCAAAGTTCTCCAAAGAGAATCAGACATCAACATAATGTTCCATAATACAAACAACTGATTTTTGTAGCCAACTACCTAGGATACACAGAAACCCCCAGGAAATCAGAAATTTTCCTATTGAGAATACAGTTGGGAAGACTGGTATGAAGATTATTTAATCTCAGAGCAGCACATTAAATTTATTTTGCACAATTTCCAACTTTGTAGTTTTATGACAAAGAAACAAACAGCGTGTTCAAACTTCTCTAATTAACTGTATCTTCAGGCCATTATCCTAGGATTTAACTGTGGACATGTTATGCCCAGATTTCAGGATCCCCAAAAACCCACCAGGAAGCAGCCGAGCCCGATGCAAGAGCAAGAGAACCTTTATTCGTGCTAGCACGAGCTCCCATCTCCAGCAATCACTGGCGCAGCCGCAGGAGAGAGAGAGAGAGAGCTTTGGGAGAACAAAGGCTTTATAGGGGGTCCAAAGCAGTGGGCAGGGGAACATTCCTGGCTCCCATAGATTGGTCAGGGGGCAGTATCAGGGGTCTGGTTACACAGGGGTACTGTGCAGTTTGCCTAATTTGGGCTGAGTCCACTTCTCTGCATTCCTATTGGCAGGTTTGTGAAAATGTTACATACTTGCTGTTTACAGGGAAGGGCAGCAGGAAAGTTGCAGAACGGTGGGTACAAAACAAAAGAAACATTATAAAAGTAATAAAAAGAACTCCATGGGGTCAACCTAGTTTTAGCTCTATCATTCCCCCCTTGTCATGAGACTAACAGGCCCAATCATGGGTCGGTTTGCATTTCTACCTCGCCTTCTGTTTGCTAGAGGCCTGTACTGGGTGCACAGGACCACTTTTAAGCACATTAGCCACATCTTGTTTTTGTAGAGCAAGTAACCCAAGACAAAAGAGTTTTTCCTAAGCAACGTCAGGATCATGCCATTGATGACCATGTTACTCACAGGGTCATCCTGTTCTTCAGAAAGCTGACAGTGTTCTATGAAAGAAGGCCTATGTGCTGGGAAGGGGCCATGAGACCGTATCTCAAGGCCTGGCCTGGTGTCAGCACTGACAACTCTATCTAGGGCATAGTCCACGGTCTCTGTAATGGGCAAAAATTCCCACTCTCCAACAGACATTCTCAGGTACAGACACAGGTTCAAATCTAGTGTAACAACCACATTCTGGAGCAGTAGTTTCATCTTATTAAGGTGGCTTCTGGACCTTTATCACGTGAGACAAACATTGATAGAAATCCCTGGCACTTCCCTTAAACTAAGTGTAACTTTGGGGGAAAAATTCAAGAACTCAGTAGAGGTACAGAAAATCCATTGTGGGCAACCCCACATATTCTCACTGGCTCCAACTTGGTTTATGAACACCACTCCCCTCCCCTTCCTGAGCTATCTTCATCTAATTGGGATCCTTTTGCGACCAGACCTGCTGAACAAAACCTCCTATAAAGGCATCAGATTCTCTACGGAAAGTCAAGCATGAAAGAATAGGAAAAAAAAAAGGAAGAAATTGCTTTTGGGGTTCCCTGTCTAGATTCCAGCAGTTAGTATAATTTCTTTTAGGTTCAGAATTCAGATGTCCTTATGGTAATTTATTAATTCATATCCTTCTGTGTTAGGTTTTCTTTCAAATCTTACATGACAAGATAGAAAAGACCAGTGCTCATTGTTACCCAGCTTCTCCTCCTCCCTCTTCCTGGGCTGCCAAAGTGCAGGCTGAAGTGGTTCCTGCTTCTACAGCTACATTGGGACACCTACTGCCCAGGGCTGCAGTGCATGCCGAATCCAGGCATGGATGGGGCTCTAAGATGGAAAAGCACTACTAATGGATTTTAAGATTGGACTGTTATTTAAAATAGGGGTAGCTCCTTTTGGTACCAGACTCAGTCCTGGCATTAAATAGGTTCAAATATTCAATGATAAGTGCTATGGACCACTTTGGACAGAAGCTTCCTATAACTATGACTGCTTTGTTTTGCAATGTGAGTCTTGAAAGACCTTGATCTTTCTTTTTTCCAGCTGGAGATAAGGTTTTCATGTGTCTGCCCAAATATATTTATTTATGCGAAGTGCAAAAAAGAAGTATGTTGAGACCATCTCCTGGATCTCAGAGGGCCCTGCATCCCTATGTGAGAGTCTGATACTTGGAGCCAAATTCCCCATCAGCTATATCAAGCATTTTTCTTTCTTTCTTTTAAACACACCTAAAAACCTATTTAGCATCAAACGGATAAGGAAGGGAAAGGGCTATCGCCACATTACGCTTAATTCTCCAAATTCAAATCTTCCTCTAAGATATACCTCGGGAAAGACTCAAGGACAGAGAACTCTTCCACCTGACAGCCAAGGGGGCTGTGAAGAGACTCAAATCAGGGTTTTTGAGCACAGAAGAGAAAACATGCTAACACCAAATCATCCACCTCCCACTGCAACCTTTCAGCCAAATTCAAGGCCCTGTGGGACCAGAGCTGAGGTGTGCTGCAGCCCAGGGGCAGGGGTGACACGCTGCCTCCTTTCCCTCGCAGCCAGGCCACCTTGAACAAAGCGCTGCATTCCTGCTGTCTCAGGAAGCCTTGCTCACCAGCCATGTTACGGAACTATAGATAATTTATAACTGCAACACTCAGGAGTAAGGGACAGGAAAAGCAGATGCTCCAGGCCAGGTTTGCCAGTTTTATTCTGTGCACTGCCTATTGCTTCATACAAGTCTTTCACCCCTATACACGTTTAATTGCAGTCATTTTTGCAGGTGTGTCTTAGAGACATTTTTGCAGGTGTGTCTCAGACCTTGCCTTCAGTACAGTACTGAGAAGTCCCCCCCACCCCTTAGTGACTGATGCCAGAACTCCCCATGGGCCTCAGAGGGGGACCACACTGCTGCTGCCATCTCCAGAGGGGTTTTTAGTGAGACCCCCTCCTGGATGAGTCATCTGTACCCCCCTCTCAAGATGCAGAACAGCTGAAGATTCTCTCTTCTCAGTCATTCAGCTGGATGGAATCCAGAGCTGTGGTGTTTTAAACACCCCTATTGTTTCAGGAATAAGAATCATGCTCCTTGAGTGTCTTTTTCTTTTTTGCTCACTAAGCCCCTTCATGGTGTCAGGATAAGACAAGCTGCAGGTAGAAGTGAGGGGTTGGGGGCAGGTCTGTGCCCTCCTCACCTCCAAACCCAAAGGCCTGGAGTTCCTCTGTTGATTGAAAGCTGGTAACATTCTCCCACTGAAGACCGCTGTTTAAATATCAAAGTCACTGGGATTGGCAGTCTCTGAAATCTGATCACTATCATTCTACCACCAATAGGTGGGCTCTTTGTAGTTCTGTTCAAACAGATTCTTTCTGCCTTTGGACTCCATGCTTCTGGGGCGTTCTAGACGATTTTCCTGTTTCTGCAGAACTGACACCCACCAGGGCTTAGTTTTGTGTGTTCTTGGAATGGCCTAGCACAGGGACCTCTGTACCCCGATGTTTTCTCTTCCTCCCGGTTCCTCGCAGTGGACTCCGTAGTTGTGCACTTTGCTGGAGTCCTAGTCTCACCCACAGGCATTGCAAGGAGCTGGCTCAGCTCTCCTTTGTCCAGGTGGTGGCATCTGGAGCCCCCACTAATCATCCCAACAAGGCTCTGTGGGTGACACTTCCCTTAACAAGGTGTTAAAAGCCCTGCAAATTACTTAGCTTCTCCATGGGAACCTTGATCTTAACTCAGTCTTAAGCAAATTTTCTCACTATTTCTGGGTATTCAACTGCAAAGGACCGCAGGCCACAGGCTTTGGAGGTGAAAGTAGTTCTGTTTGGACCCACTAGGGCCTCTCAATTAAGCAAATTCTGTAGTCTGGGGTCTTCCATCCATCCTTCCATCCACTTTAAAAATACAGTGTAAACTATTATCAGGATTTACTAGACTTTTGAGGAGGTGAAACAGATCTTGTTAAGGACACCATTATAATATTTAAAATAAAGTCAGGATTTAGAAGCAACCTAAAATATGTTGGGCAGAATACACATTTATTTAGGTTATAATCTATGCCAACAGCGGATTTTGAAAATAACCTTTGCGTTCTAGAAAGTAGTCAAGGTAAATAAATCAGTGCAGGAAGTACAAGTTAACTTTGGCAATCTAGGTCAACTGTGAAAAGGAATGAAAGGGTTAGCAAAGTTCTGCTTGATCATTATCAGGACCTAAGAAATTTATTTCATTTTGTGAAAGACGGCCACCCACACTTCCCCCACCCCCCTCACAAGAAATAAGAGAAATTTCATTTTAACTGTGGGAGGAGGCCTTTAAATCAGCCATAAAAATAATATGAGAGAATGGACAAGGCCACCACTAACATGCTCTGGAATTTCCCCCCCTTAAGTCGTTAAAATGTTTCTAATGAGAACTGAGCCGAAAGGCTACATTAGGTCTCTTCTAGGTCTTATAACTTCATTCAAGCAACAAATAAACAAACAAAAAACCCTCTGAGTTTAGTTAGTAGTTTCCTGAAAAGAAAAAAATACCCTACTTTTGTAAGCAATAGACATCGCATAAGATGAAAAGGTTGAATTAAATATATGTTTATTTTGTCACTTTTTTAAAGATAGCACTAATGTTATTTTTTAACATTTTATTTTGAAGTAATTTTAGATATAAAAAGTTGCAAAATACATGGAATTCCTGTATATCCTTCACCCAACTTTCCCTTACACGTTAATTTGGTATAACCATCCTACTGAAAGGAGTTTTTGGTGTAAAATAGGAGTTTTGGGGATGAAATAGGTGTTTATGAAATTTTAAAAAATTAAGGGATCCATGGAAAAAGCACAGGGCTACAGAGCTGCAAAAAGTACATTTCCATAGAACAAGGAAGCTGGAAACAGCAGCAAGCACATTTCCATAGAATTGGGGGACTGGGAGCTGCAGAAAGGTATATATTTACAGAATAAAGGGAAGGAAGCCTCTCATTCAAAAAGAGAAGAAAGCCCAGAGGGAATAGGAGGACTACAAGGGAGGAGAGCCTCAAGTGTCCCATTTGAGGTTCCACCTTTGAGCTCAGGAGTTGCTATAGTGACCAAATCAGAAGAGAATAGTGACCAATCAGAGGGGATATCAAGGCACAAAGATCTGCAGCCTTTATAAACCATAGGGAAAAGGGACTCAGTGGGACTCTTTCCCCCTCCCCACGTGGCAGTCAGTACTTGTTTCTCAATAAATTTCTACCTTTTGCTATACCACCTTTTGTCGGTGGTTTCATTCTTCAACTCCACCAGACAAGAGCCTGGGAGACCATCCTGTCCAGGCAAAGGCCTCGTGTTTCCAGCCCAAAAATTCCCGTATTGGTACAATTAATCCAAATCATGAAATTAACATTAGCACTATTAACCAAAAGAAATAACAGGCCCAAGGTGGACCAGCTCCCTCCCAGGGCCACCTGATTGCACTTTCAGCCCCTCCCAGGAACGTCACCAATCAGTCTGAAACTTTCTGATCAGCAGTAGCAATATAATTTGTCTGAAAAAACCCCTGCTCCAGAGAAAAGTGGCTTTGCTTGAAACTATCCCTTATTTTCTTTTGCTAATAACTTCTTTGTTCTTCCTAGTTGCTCAGTACTTCTTAGAGCACCTCTTTATTTACTAGATAGGATGCTGCTGGATCCATGAACCCTTCAATAAAGCCCATTAAATCTTTAAAGTTTAGTTGGTTGACTTTTTATCATTTAACAGCACATATGAATAACTACTCTACAGACCTTACTCAAAATCTACCAACTGTACCTCTACTATCCCCTCTGTGATCCAACATCCAATCCAGGATCCTGTATTGCATTAGTTGTCTTATCTCCTCAGCCTCCAATCTGGGATATTTCTCATTCAGTATCTTTTAGGATCTTGACATCTGTGAAGAGTACTGACCACTAATTTTGCAAAATGCCCCTCCATTTAGATGTGTGTGCATTTTCTCAAGACTAGATTGAGGCTATGCATTTTTAACAGGAATGTGATGTTTTGCTTTTCATGGAAGTACATGATATGCATAAGCCTCACTTCTGGTTGAAACAGGAATTTTAGGGAACATAGGCAGGTTTAGGGAATTTTTAGAACTGGGGCCCATGGAAAAAAATATTAGGGCTACAGATTGGGAGAACGTACATCTCCATAACACAAGGAAGTCAGGTGTAGTTACTAGTACATTTCCATAAACAAGGAAGCAGCAACATGTATATTTCCATAAGCCAAAGGAACTGGAAGTAGCCAAAAAAGGTCTATGTTTACAAAATAAAGAAGAAAGAAGAAAGCCCAGAAAGGAAAGAAGAACAATGAGGGAGGAGGGTATCTCATGTCCCATGTGATTTCTGACCTTTGAGTTTAGGAGTTACTATAGTGACCAAATCAAAAAGGGGGATAAGTGGCCAATCTGAGGATACCAGGACACACAGATTACAGTCTTTATAAACCATGGAAACAGGAAGTCGGTGGAACTCTTTCCCCCTCCCCACCAGGGAGTCTGTGCTGTCAGAATCTTCCCCTTTCCCCACGTGGGAGTCTGTACTTACTCTTCAATACATTTCCACCATACTACGCTCTGTTGGTGGATTCATTCTTTGACTCTGGCAGACAAAGAATCTGGGTTTCAGTCCAAAAAATTCCGCTTCATGGTGATGTTAACTCAGATCCCTTGGTTAAGGCTGCATGTACCAGTTTCCCCCACTTTTTCCATTTGTATTTAAGAAGTATCTTTTGTGGAGATGTATGTTTTTGAGCATATGTGCTCTTTTAGAAATTAAGACTTGGATGATTCTGAGTGATACTGTTGTAAGTAGCTAGTTACTAATAACTAGTGGCCCGGTGCATGAAATTCATGTGGGGGGTGAGGTGGGGGTGATGGTGGTTCCCTCAGCCCAGCCTGCACCTTCTCCAATCAGGGACCCCTTGGGGGATGTTTGTCTGCTGGTTTAGGCCCAACATCCCTCTCGCAATCTGGGACCGCTGGCTCCTAACCACTCACCTGCCTGCTGGCCTGATCCTCCTAACTGCTCTCCCCTGCCAGCCTGATCATCCTAACTGCTCTCCCCTGCTGGCCTGATCACCCCTAACTACCTCTGCCTCAGCCCCGCCACCATGGCTTTGTCTGAAAGGAAGTCCAGAAGGTTGCCCGGAAGTTGTTTGGTCTAATTAGCATATTACTCTTTTATTAGTATAGATAGGAAAGGAGCAAAGGTTATAGCCTATAATTAAGTCACTGCCCCTTTCTTAACAATCTGGTCTTGCAAGACTTGTTTTCCTAATTACTCCCAATTTACAAAGGGGCCTAAACAAAGAATGTAACATGCATTCTTAGCTGGCACCACCCAGACCAGGTATTTAGATAACAATCTAACTTCCCCATTCTAACTGACTCAGTATGGGCTGTGGAAGCCCACCACAAAAGCCTGGTAGTTAGGAAACAGATAAAAACAAACCAAAGGGTATAAAGGAAAAGCTTCCTCCATATTAACTCACTCAGGATTTGGAGAACTGACCCCCTGGGTCACTGTACTAGTACATATGAAAATAAATGTTTTTTTATTTTTTCTGGAATTCCTAATACTCCCTGTGTATTTTTCGGTCACCTGGTAAATTCTGTAATAGAACCACATAGGGAAGATATGTGCCTGTCAATCACATCTGGGGACAGAGCTGGTTAGGCAGAATGAATGTGGCCACTGCAAGTGCATGAAAATCTAGGATATAGAAGTATAATCCCCTAAACAAAGAAAGCTCGCTCTCTTATGCTCTTGGTTTTGGCATGGTTGGCTCTTGGCTCACCCTTAGCTCCTGGCATTCTCCCATGTGGCCCACAGCCATGCAGACCCCCAGATGCAATGGAAAAATGGACTGCAACTAGCCGAATGCTGTACTGGACCTTGCTGCCACATGGAACTGGACACTGGCTCTAACTCTACTGAAACCCCAACTACACTTCTTCTATGACTAAGGGAAATGGGACTATGGAAATACAGGGATTTAATTCCATGGAAATAAAAATCACTCATTCTCCCCGTGAGTCTCAGAAAATTCCTTTTCTCAGGATATCATAAGGACTCCACTCCCAGCAGCACGCAGTGGGGAGGAGGACTCCCTATTTCGTCTGTTATCATGAGGACCTCTTATAGGGCTAGAGAGCTTCTTTTTTCCTTCTTAACACTCAGCGTATGTCAAGCCATCTCTCCACTGCTCCATGGGAGAGTGCTCATCTTAATTTTAAAACTTAGTAGATTTTGGGAGTCAAGTCTGGACAGCTAATGTCATCACTGGCTTTTGTTTTAGTCACTTTTTAGGTTGACTTTTGCCAAAATTTCCTTCCACAGATATACAGTAGCTCTTGCATATAATACTTGGCCCAGTGATATAAAGGTAGTCTCTTTTGCATAGCATAAATATGAAATGGATCTAAATCAGCAGGCACAGAGGATGCTTAACTCAGTACCAAACCAACACTGCAGCATTCAAGGGCTGCTGGGAGCTCATATTAGGTACTGTAGGTGGTATCTGACACCCCAGTGCAATACCACTCCCAATGACAATTGGAATGGAAATGGAATTACAGATATTCAGATGCATTATGCACATTCTTGTCTCTGTGCCTTTGCTTATTCTTTCTTACCCTCTTCTCACCCTTGCATGGGATGCCCTTCCTTCCCTGAGTTCAAGTCAAACTTCAGTGCTGCTGGGGCTCTTCTTTGTCAAAACATGAAAAATGTTCTGACAGTATTTTTTTATACTTTGTTATAGCAAATAGCATATTGTACAATGGTTGGTTATGGAGGTCTTTTTCACCCCTACTCAATTGTCAGGCCCTCAATTTTGAGGTCATACTATTGTACTTGGAGCCACTATGTATAATTTTGAACATACTATGTATGGAGCAAATGAACTATAAACTTCAAAAATATTAAAACAGTAAATGCCATCTCATATTCTCTCTATTGATCTATTTGTTGCTTCATATCTATCTAATCTAGCTTTACCCTTTTGATTATAGGAAGATTTAAGATGACATTTAAATATGTACTATGAAATTTTAAAATAATATTTAAAAAGATATGAAAAAGTAGGGGTGGAAGGAAGAAGCCAGGAGTGAATCAAGCAATTACATGTTATAATGTTCTGAAATTTTGCTAGAAATAGGGATCTAAATTAAGCCTTATGATAATATTTTTTTTAATTCCAAAAATGTCACAAAACCTAAGGGACCATGCTGTATAGCCACAAAATATCCTATGTGATGATTTTTTTGTTTTTTACTCAAAAGCCAAGAGATGGTAATCATAATTTCTTCTTTTTTAAAAATCCTCACCCGAGGATATTTTTCCACTGATTTTGAGAGAGAGAAAGAGAGAAAAATATCAATGTGAGAGAAACACATTGATTGGTTGCCTCCTGCACGTGCCCCAACCAGGGCCCAGGCCAGGGAGGAGCCTGAAACTAGTTAATGCCCTTGTCCGGAATCGAAACCAGGACCCTTCAGTCCACAGGCAGATAGTCTACCCACTGCGCCAACTGGCTAGGGTGGTAATAGTAATTTCTAAAAATAAAACTCAACAATAATCTTAAATCATGCAAAAGTATTTAGTGATAGCCAGTCAAAGCTTGTTGAGGCAATGCATATACCCACCTCCCATTCACATTTATAACTTTGGAACAAATCTCCCTGGGAAGCAGGACATAGTTATGTTACCCATAAGGTAAATGCAATGTTAGAGTTAACAGCAAATTAATTCTCCTATTTGTTGGATTTTTCTCATTCCTAGATCTAATATATAGAAAAGAAAATTAGTTCACACAAAAGCTTTTTTTGAGGGGGAACAGGAGAGGGAGATATGAGCAAATAGCTGAATTTTTTCATGTGCATGCACCTTAATATTGTGCTAAGTATCTGCATTCATCAGAAAATAAAATGACTTCCCTTTGAAATGAATACCTTATCTATAGCTTGTACCTACTCAGATATCTCATTAGATTAGTGGGTTAACCTGAAACATTATTTGATCATATTATAGGAACACTTTTGTCAAGCTATGCATCAGCATTATTATACAAGATCATATTCTTTCTCACCCTTCTTTATAAATTTAAAACTAAAATAAAGTCTGCTACCTCCCGTCACCCATTTATTGCTGTAAAGGGGCATCTCAAGCCCACAGATCAATGAGAAAGATGAAAAACCAGTTCAGACTTACTGATAAAGGTTACATGTAAAAACCCTTGATCAAGCACTACCCATTCTTCTTTTCTAACACATTAAGTTTTCTTATCAAACCAGTAATTTCATTGTCTTCAATGGGATTTGAAGTAGGAATAACCAGCCAATTAAAAATTTCAAATATTCTGCCTACCAAATCAAAGAAGAACAGCACAGTTCATTAGTCTGGAGAAATGAAAGAAAAGGGCATATGTTCGTTTCTACTAGGGAGTCTCCTTTTCTTCCATTTCAAATAAAACTGTTATAGAAAAAAAATACAACAGATAATCACTATTAGCCTTACATTCATTGTGAAAATGTTGTAAATTAGCTCCCTTGTTAAGTCATTATGTGAAAAATTCAGTGCTCCACATGAAATGGGAACTCAAAATAGTGTGGCCTAAATTACTCTGAAATAAAAAGTCTTTTGCTTTTCCTATTTTGGGCTAACTGAACTCATGTACCCACTTTAATTTTTTTTAAATGCATCTGCATGTGATTTTAGCTAATTAGAGGGCAATATTGGAAAAGGCCATCATCAAGCACCTTTCCCAGGCAAATAAACAACAAGCAGAGTAAGTTTTGATGCTTTCTCAGATGCATTGTTTTTCTAAGGTGGTTACTGCAACCTTATTTGATTTCCTGCAAATTCACTATTATACATACATATCCAAACTTATAGAGGCCAGAAAACATTAAACTTTTTACGTTTAAGAATAAAAACAATTCCACTAAGTAGAATCATACATATATTCTTCAATTTATCTCTCCTCTTGATAGATTTCTCTGGATTATGCAATTTCTAAATGTTTATACTATAATAAGGGTGACATATGCAAAAGAAATGTAGCCTCGTTGAAACCCATACAGAATTTTTCATAGAAGATTAGCAGTGGATAACGATATAATTTGGTGGGTAAGACTAAGGGGTCTTGAGTCATATACTCATTTAACAAATTCTGTTTCAGGCCCAGTTGTAAGTCCTGGAGATAAGACTGTGAAGAGAGCAAGTTCCTGCCCATACATTCAAGTGGGAAGCAGATGATAATATAAACAAATAATTAATTAACAAGCTAAGAACGTAATCAGGGACAGGGAGGGTCCTGGGCTTCTACTTGGGCAAGCTGGCCTTATTAAGCTCAGTTTTTATATCTTTTTTGATATTGCCTTCCTCATAGATTGGTTGTGACAGATTCAATAACATAATGCAGATAAAATGCCTGGCACTTAGATGCACTAAAAATATTAAGGGTTTATAGAATTAGAAATGGCAGAAAACCCCAGACAATATTCTCTCACATAAAATTCAGGGCTGGTGTGATGCTCTACTGTATCCGGACTAGGTTCCTTCTCTTACAGCCTCAGTTCAAGCACTACCATGACTGGACCAGCTCCAATCAGACCATCTGGAATCCAGCCAGCATGAGAAAATTAAATGGAGAGAGAACTTCCTTTCTTTAATTAAGGATACTTCCTGAAAGTCACATATGTATCACTTTTGCTCATGTTTCATTGACTAGAACTTGTCCAAACTGAGGTGAAAGTGAGGCTGGGACATGTTGTGTGTGTCTGTTTTTAAACCAGGAGGTTTAAATAAAAGTAGTTCTTTTATTATAAAAAAGGGGGGAATATGAAGACGGTCTCAGATACATAGGACCAGCATTATTAAGATTTACTTTACATAAGCAGCCAAGCAAGAAGAGTCTGCTCTGGAGTAAATTCCCAACACCATAGAAGGTAGAGAAATGCTATGATAATGAGGATCCCAGATGACCGGCGTTAAATAGGATTTTCTTGTGTTGAGCGGACATCAGCTGATGGTTTGAATCAATATTGTGATAGTAAGAGGCCAAGGCAATATTCCATTCCACCTACACAATACGTTTTAATGAGGCTTATTTCTGTCTGGGTTTGCTATATGTTAAAAATTGTACAAATTAGCATTTACTTGGGTGATGTTTTAAATGAAGAAAATAAGAGTGTAAAATATGAAAATATTTTTAACTTGATATAAAATGAATTCAGCTTTATTCTTACTAGGTTTTTCTAAATATTACATTAGAAACATGTTTACAAAGCACACCATGATTTTTAGAAATTAAAATTTTAATAAAGTACACAAAATCTGCTATCTACTTTTAGGTGTCCTCAATTTTGTCAGTTAGTACTGGAACTACAAAAGAATTGCTAGTAATTTACAATTCCTTAAATTTTACAGTCTTGGAAACCAGGGCTCAGGCAGGATAAAGGACTTGCTCAAGAAAAATAACAACTGTGGGTGACAGCTGGATGAGACTTCTAATTCCTCTATGAGTTGCTTTGTAAAAAACAAACAAACACCATCACCAAGAAAAATGAACCAGAAAAAAAAAGCAGCCAAGAAAGTGAGTTTTATGAACCCAGCTCTTATCACCATCCTTAGAAAACTGAGTGCAAGGGCAAAGAACACAGAAGATAATCTAATTACCTTTGGGGGGGGGGGGGGGCGGTGTGTGTGTGTGTGTGTGTGTGTGTGTGTGCCTCAATTTAGTATGAGCAGTTTGTTTGGATCTTTAAATACTTTAGAATTTTAAAAAATGAGAATTTAATAATTTGTTGATACAGAAAAAAAGAATAGGATTTAAAATATTTTGTGCTGCCCTAAGCTGTTTGGCTCAGTGGCTAGAGTGTTGGCCTGCAGACTGAAGGGTCCCAGGTTCTATTCCTGTCAAGGGCATGTACATTGGTTGCAGGCACATCCCCAGTAGGGGGTGTGCAGGAGGCAGCTGATCGATGTTTCTCTCTCATCGATGTTTCTAACTCTCTATCCCTCTCCCTTCCTCTCTGTAAAAGGTCAATAAAATATATTTAAAAAAATAAAATAAAAATACGTTGTGCTTTATGAAAAAGAGAAAATTATTATGAGGGCTCTGGGGTTTTATATTTCTCACAGAATATTTAGGCTTAAAAACCATGCCAAATCTCAGGATGCTGTAAAAGTTAAAATTAATGTGCCTAGAATAAAGGTTAATGCTTATTCTCAGTGCATCACTAAGAATAAGCCAAGCCATTTGGTCAATACCATTTATTGAAAACTGAGTGTGCTCAGGGCAGAGAATTGGGAACATTAAAATAAATGGTAGCTCTGTTTCTCTTACCAGAATAGTTAATTATCTTAAGGACAACTGAGAAAATTCTCACGTGAAAAATTGGAGATGAGGTTTATACAAAACTAGTGGCACCCCTCGTGGCCTTTGTACACGAGGACAGAGGAATCACTGGAATTACTCAGACAATATTCTGGTATGAATAAAAGAAAATCAACCCATTGAGATTGCAAATGATGCATTCCTTTAAAAGGGATTTCCAGGTCTTCCGAATGGCATGTGATACTCAGTTTGTGTGTTAGGCATGACTGTACTGATATGTTAGATCTAAAGAGAAATGTAATGAGATGAGGGTAGGTAGATGCTGCAGAGAATAATGTATAAGGCAGGAAGAAGAATGTACTGTGGCTGGAGAAATTTAAGAGCATTTCCAAGACTAGCCTTTATCTTGCAGGTGATGGGGCAATGCAGAGATTTTAAAGGATGATGACAAGGTTTCTACCAACTCCAATAATTCCTAATGTGTGGAATCTTAATATAATTAATTATGGGTAAAAGAAAGGGAAGAATAAAGAGAAAAGTAGAAGGAATAAAAGAAAGGACAAGAGAATGGACTCTGTCAATTTTTGACCCTAAAGTCGAGGTTTTACCTCAATCCTGACAATGCCCCTTTGGCTGATGAGTGATATATAACAAAGTGTCAATGCTCAAAATGTAGTCAGTGGGAATGATAAAACTATGGCAATGGCAACTTGGTGTACCAGGCTATGCCCATGTACTTGCCAGGATTCAGGTGTGATTTAAAACTGCTTTCACAACCTCTTTGCATAATGCTGTGCTAACTTCAGAAGAGGGTTTTTATTGAATATCTGTATTCTTAACTGAGCTCCTCTCAGCCCTCAGTACTCTAACCTTAAGTGGTTGTGATCAATATGTTCCGTTACCATGATTACTATCTGTCATGATGTTAATTTCCACGTAATATTTGCTGTTATGATTATGCACTAGCAGCTGGGAAGACTAATTTATTACTTGGCTATTATCATTGAAGGTCATATAACTCCAACGTCCTGTTAAAGCATTTGATCACATTCTGCACACTCTGCAGAGAGAGGCTTTCTTCTGGCAACTCCTCAGCCATCTGTGGAATTTATCACTTTTCCAACTGGGGAAGTTGAAGCAAGTAGCTACTTATTTCTAGTGGCTGCCAATAAAATATCTGATTTCTCAAACGCCCTCTGTTCTCATACTCAGCTTTCTTAATGCAGTAGTTGTAAGACATGGTGTTTATAAACATTCAGGTTTCTGTACACTTGACCTTCAAATATCTGTTAGAGACTAACTTAAGTTCCAAATATTACTTGAAATCTCAACTAGAAAACGTCAGTGTATAATTTCAGGTATACAGAAGAACACTTCCAATTCTACGTATGGAAAGGTGTAAATTGTGGCATATAGAATAAGTTCAAGACAAGCAGAGGAAGAGTCTATCTATATATTTAGGTAAATAAATGAAATGGAAAATACAGATTGGAATGTTGTAAAATTTAAGGTAAGTGAAATAATGCGACTCCTTGAGTGTCCATGTCCTAGATGCAAGAGAAAAGACAATCAGGATCCACCTTAGCATATAAAAAAGAATAAAGGTTTTGGGAATCTGTCATAGATATCATAGAAAACTTATCAATTAGATATTAGTTCAACCTTAAAATTATTACTATTGAAAAGCAGAATGGGGACTTCACACAACAGTTTCATGAGATAACTTGCCTATCAACATTAACATATTTATGACTAAACACAGCCTCACTAGATTAAAGATTTGTGAATTAACAGAAGCAATATATCCATAAGTTAAACTTCTGGTATGTAGAACACTCATGAAGAACTGCAAATCACCCTGGCCGACCAAGCTGACACGGCAAGAATCAGGTCCCACTGACACACATTGAACAGAGTTCCACATACAAAGGGCTATAGAGCAGAACGCAGCTTTTTACCTGGGTGAGATTTTTTAGTGATGGTGCTGCCATATTTCTGGATACCGTATTTGTGTAATTTTAAACCACCAGAGTAGACAATAGGAGACATACTGGCATTTGATGAAATAATAGGTAAGGTTGAAAAGCACTAGGGATATTCTGACAATCATTGAAGTAGTCTAGTCTATTTAGGGAAAGAGTACGATCCATGTGGAAAGTCTGGTATATGAGAAGTCTCATGGAAGAAGAGAGACAATGTAGGATGGACCTAATGTCAATGACACCTGTGTCGCTATAATTCTGACATAGGCAGAGAGTGGTGATACTGACAATGATGAAGGACACATGCATATAAGGAAGATAAAAAATGTTTAGTTCTGATATTTTAAATTAAAGAAGTATAAATGTATAGAAGGAAATAGAGCCAAAAATAGAACTCTAGAAAATGATTGCTTTCAGAAGTTAGGAAACAACAAATTGAAAAATCAAAGAAAATGAGAATGATAGAGGGGTCAGAGTGAAAATAATGAGACAAGATACACACAAAAAAGGAGACTGGAAAAATCTAGTAGAGAATTTCAAGCTCATGTACTGGTAGATAATCAATAGTGCCAAATGTCACAGAGGGAGGTCCAAAAAGAAACGGCTGAGAAAAGGTCCTGGGAACTGGAAATCAGAGGAGGAAGTCAGATCCACGGTGGGGAAGAGTGAGGAGGCAGCAGATGTAGACTGTTCTGTGAAGATGTTTCAGTAAAATACTCCTAAAGATGGGGTATTAGCTCAAGAGGAAATAGTTAAAAAAAAGAGAAATAATGTTATTAGTTGTTTTTGTTCCTTCAGAAGAAAAGAATCTGGATGGAAGTGTCAGAAGAACTAAAGCAGAGCATGATTTATGGGGCAAGGTCCTATGAGGAACGAGAATGGAATGAGCAGTGATTGCTATGGTAAAGCTATTAAGTCATATGCTCTGTGAAGCATTTTTGTCATCTTATATCAATTAAAAATGCATTTTAGCATTTATTTAAAATGTACATATATTGATTGATGAGAGAGAGAGCGAGAGCGAGAGCGAGAGCGAGAGAGAGAGAGAGAGAGAGAATGACATCGATCCATTGTTTTAACAAATCAATAACCATAGAAAAACATGCTCTAAGTCCATTTGAATCTGCACAGGTTCTAGCTTTGGCTTAGAAAAACTTCTTTTCCATTTCTTCTTTTATTTCTGACTGCTTTGAAAGTTCTACTTTGGGAATCTAGGAGTTGGCTGCTTCTGGCTTTCCAAAAGCCACCTGCTTGCAGATTTCTGCTGCATGGTGGTGGTGTGTCTCCTGTTAAAGCTATGTGAGTCCCCAGGAAATGCAGGACAGGAGCCTTGCAGAGAGCTTCACAGAACTCACAGCTGCTTTCCTAGGGTCATAGCTGCCACTTGCTTTCCCATAGACGCTTAGATTCCTGTTAGGAACTACAAACATTCTATCTTTGCTCAGAATCTTCAGATGAGTAAAAACTTCATGCAGACAACACCTTGTTGGAGGCTCGACACTGACATTCAACATTTTGTCTCAGGTTTATGTTCTCAGGCCTCTGCTCCTTTCTAATCCACACATGTCTCCCTTCAGTAATTAGGTCTGTCAATGTGGATTTAATTTCTTTGTATACTGATGACAACAGATTGATGTTATAAAATTAGCCTTAATGTTCTCTCTGCCACATCTGTGCTATAAGCTTGCCAAACTAATGTCAAGGATAGGGTATCTAGAGATTTCCTTTAAGTTATCACTACCAAAATAGAAGCTTTTATAAAATACAGGCACCAGTCTTACCCTATGGTCTATCCCTCTTTATTTCTTTGAACTTCATATTGCAAACCAACATTTGGAACATGATAATACCAGGCCCAATAGAGTATTCTCTATTTTTCTAATTAAAAATTAACTTCTGGCTTAAAAAAGAGAGAGAAGTGTACATAAACCAGAAAACCAATGACATCAACTTTTAGCAATCTATATAGAGAAAAAAACACTTCTACTTTAGAAAGCAAATGCCAAATTATGTGCCTTTTCATCCTAAGAAATTCTTTTGATCAACGTTGAAAGGTTTGAAAACTTCAATAACAAAAAAACCCCAGCGTTTGAATAGGGCTATAAAGTTTTCAAAGAAAATTTATGTACACGATCACATTTCATTCATATAAAAACCTTGCAAAAGAGATATTATCACCACCTTTGTTTTCAGCCAAGGACTTGAGAAGAGAGAGCTCAAGAAACCTCCATGAGAGTATCTATAAGGCAGGTAGCTGAGCTAAGGACCAAGTCCACGTCTTTTGGGTTCCGACCTCAAGATCTTCCTATAATTCCATGTCACCTCCAAGTCATATGCACTGTTCTAAGAATGCTCATGGCTTCTATCAGAGCAAGGCTTTGTCCCGAACTTCTGAAAGTGAGAGTGGGATGTACCTTTCTTCTCTCAGAGAGGCTAACCTAAACTTATTTTTAGAAACTTGCATGACTAATTTTGATAAGGCTAAATGTCAGGAAAAATTCTATCTTTTCATGGTTATAATAAAAAAACATTAATGTTTCTTGAATAATTATCACAAACCAGAAATTCTATTAAGTGCATTAAGTGGATTATCTCATCACAACACTTTAAAAAAATATTTTTTATTGATTTCAGAGACAAAGAGAGAGGAAGAGAGAGATAGAAACATCAATGATGAGAGAGAATCATTGATTGGCTGCCTCCTGCACACCCCCCACTGGAGATCGAACCTGAAACCCAGGCATGTGTCCTTGACTGGAATCAAACCCTGGATTCTTCAGTCTGCAGGCTGATGCTCTATTCACTAAGCCAAACTGGCTAGGGCTCATCACGACACAATTCTGAAGATTATTATTATCCCCATTTTACCAATGTGGGAATCATGGCAATGACAATTTAAATTGCTCAAGGCTATCCAGCTGGCTTGGAGACATCTGACCCCAGAGCCTGTGTGGTTAACCTCTGTACACATTTCCTTTCAGCTAACATACTTGGAATGCAATTGGTTTATTGAGAAAGCCTTTTCTCCAGAATAGTGATGTAGCACTTAAGGAAGTATTGGCAGAGATGTGCTCAGAAATGATAAATAAAGGCATGGGGAAATAAGGTTCAAGGTCTATTCACTGTAGACATTATCACTACCATACCCACAATTGCAAGGAAGTGCACATTTGATTTAAAATATCAGAACTAAACATTTTTTATCTTCCTTATATGCCTATGTCCTTCATCATATGGGGGCACATTTCTAATCCACCTCCTCTAGAACCTTTACTTATTTTGACAGGACCAGGGAATGGATCTGCATTAAGTCACATACTCAGTTGCTCTATGGTTCTCATCACTTGCTCCAATGAGCCAAGCCCTTGAGCTAGATTCATATTAAATTATGAGGTTTAATTTGGATTTTGATAAATGATAGGATTAGTATATGTAACATGATACTACATCAAATAATCAGTTAACTGCTCCTAAGTAAATGTACTTAAATCCACTATGTTTACGCATCATCAACTCTCATTCATTCATTCATTCATTCATTCATTCAAAGCATACTCAAAATCCAAACTTCTCTAGATGACACTAAGGCCCTATGTGATATGGCCTGTTAATCACTCCAGACTTCTTTTAAAATGTATTCCTGTTTCAGAAGCTTTGTATTTGCTGCTACTTTTGTCAGAATTACTTGGTCCCCTTACAATATCCTCTGATATTCACCGCATTCAGATATCTGCTCAAAAGTCACTTTTTCCCAAAGTCCTCCCTCATCACCTTATTCTAAAACATCATCCCACCTTCCTACCATTCATCCCTTCACTGCTTTTCCTTATGCTACTTATCCTAACTGATGACGTAGTGTGTGTGTGTGTGTGTTCATTCCCATTTTCTCTAGAATATACACTTGGCTTGCTGCATGTGCTTGCATGTCTAGTTTTTCCCCCCAGGCTTTTCTCTAGATTCTGGGATGTAATTATGAACAAGACTGACAAAGTCCTGCTCTCACAGAGCTTATATTTCAGTATGGAAGACTTATTTTTATAAAAGTAATTATTATGTCAGACAGTAATGAGTTAATAAGCTGGATACCTATAGTATATAGCACTGTTAAGAGATTCAGAAACACAGAAGCAGAAAATACTATCCTTCCTGACAAACTTATAATTATTCACAGAAATACAAAGAATCAAGTGGCATGAAAAGACAAAGTAATAATTAAACATCAGTAAGGGTGTTAGGAAATCAAAGGAGGTAAGTTTTGAATTAAGGGAACATAGGGTGGGTGGATGACTACAAAGGGAGGGAAAAGTTGAGAATAAATCTTTTTCAAAGTACTTTATGAACCCGGATTTCAGGTTGTCTTCTTTCTTTCCAGCCTTTACATTGCTTAGCCCCTTACCTTTCACTGACATTATACCCACATCAATAAAATACTTATATGAAGATTAAATTTACACCTGATTCCAAATTTTTTCTATACCTCAGCTGTGAAACATAGATTGGATGACACAAAGATATCAGGAGCCTCACACTTGGAACAGGTGAGCAGAAATGTAAACTTGTAAAAATCCATGGTGATTGATTGATTGATTGATTGATTTATTATTTTCCTCACCTGAGGATATGTTTACTGATTTTTAGAGAGAAAGAGAGAGAGACTGACTGACTTCCTCCGGTCCACGCCCCAACCAGGATGAAACCCTCAACTAGGTATGTATTATGTACCCTGACCTGGGATCCTACCCACCACCTTTTGGTGTACTGAATGATGCTCCAACCAACTGAGCCACCCTGCCAGGGGAAATCCATGGAGCTTTAAGTTGAGTACCTGACATCACATTCCCTCCTTTTTTCATGAAACAGCATACACAGGGATATATGTGTTTGTGTATAGTTTCTTATTTTGAAGGCCTTAAATGAGTCAATATTTTATGAGTTTTTTTTACTTACATTATGTTAAGTGGGAAACTGGAAAATCTAACTGTAAAAAAAGTCTTTAAAATAATGATAAGGCAAATCTTATTTTAGAGTTCTTATCTCACACACACACACACAAAATAATAAAGAGGGCAGGAGTAAACTTTTGGTGGATATGTAGATGGCATAGATTATGGTAAAGGAGTTACAGGTTTATATTTATCTCCAAACTCATCAAGTTGTATATATTAATATATAGTTTTTTATATGTCAATCATACCTCACTAAAGTGGTTGAGAAAAATAAGCATTTTGCTTTCAAAATTTAGAGCAAATATAAATCTAGGTCCTTAATATACATACATATAAATATGTGTCTATATTATACATATATACAATATTATAAACACTTATACCATGTAAAATACATATATTTTAAAAAACATAAAAATGCTACAATCTTTTTGATTTGAGAAAATGGAAAATAAATTAGCTGAATATTAATACTACTAAATATGAAGACAGACTATTAAGTTGATCAGTAAAAGTTCAATTTAGATTAAAATTTACTAGTAGAATTTCTATCTCTTAGCTTCTGACTTGCACTCAAGGGACACCAGTCTATATAGTATTAATATTAACAACATAATAATAGGAGCTAACACACACACACACACACACACACACACACACACACACACAGAGCACGGTTGGAAGAGTACAAAGTGCAGTTATTTCTAGTTCTCACAACAACCTAGAAGGTAGTAGTAGTATAATCCCGTGTTTCAGATGGAATATTAGCATTCTGTGAGGTAAAGTAGCTTGCCTGCAGTGATGCTTACAAATTCAGATCTGTCTCACCCTAAAGCCTATGGTTCTTTCACTATCCCTCACTGCCTTTCCTTAGATGAAAAATAATCCCTAGAGATAAACCAAGAAATTGTTTAAATAAAAATTCTCTCTGTAAATGAAAATTCCCTCTTTAACTAAAATTAACAACAGATACCTTATTTTCTCTCTTTCATTATGTAAACGTTATGGGTTGAATCTTGTCTTCCTCAAATTCACATGTTGAAGTTCCAAGACCCCAGTACCTCAGACTATAACTCTATTTGGAGATAAAGCCTTTAAAGGGGTGATTCAGTTATAATGAGGCCATTAAGGGTGGGGGCCTAGTCAATACAACTGGTGTCATTATAAGGAGAGAGGGAGATGCTGGGGAGTGCTTACACAGAGAAAAGATCATGTGAGTACATAGTGAGAAAGTGGCCATCTAACAGCCAAGGAAGAGTGGCTTCAGGAGTAACAAAACCTGCTTACACCTTGACCTTAGACTGCTGCTTTCAAAATTGTGAGAAATAAATGTCTGTGGTTTAAGCCATCCAGCCTCCGGTGTTCTCTTATGGCAATCCTAGCAAACATCAGTAAGGTTGACCTATTTGATTTTTTATGAAGATTGACATGGCAGATCTATTATATGGAAATCTCATTAGGATTTTAATTCACATGAAATTGGCACAGGAGAAGATTTTTGTCATGTAAAAGTTTATGAGTTTATGTACCTGTGCATTACATTATACACACCATAAGATGAATGGAAACTTCTGTTTAGAAATAATTTGAGATTCTCTGGGCAGCATACAACTTTTAGCAGTAGCATATTCATTTTTCCTTTGAAATCAATAGTTGTTTCCTAAACTCCAAATTTCAAACAATAAATAAGGCCCTACGGTGACATACTTGTGCTCTGATGAGGCATAAAGCAAAAAGGAGTTTATTTTAATTGATGTTTAGGAAGGTGGTATAGGCCAGCGAGAGAGACAGAGACTGCTAGGGCTCTGTTTTGTCTGGTCTTGTGTATGTAAAATCTGTGTATTGGTTTCTCCTTATGTAAAACTGATAAATGAAAACCTGATCTCCCTGACAGGAAGTAAGAAGGTGTGAGAAGAAGAGCAGGAGAATAATGGGTGAATCAATTGCTTCATGCTCTATGAGATCCAGCCAATCTCTTAAACTTTGGACAGTAGTATCTGCAATTTATACAGCTTTGAAATATTTCCACTAATGAAACTCTGAGCACTGAAAGGGTTTACTACAAGGATCCAGCCCTGGCTGGTTTGGCTCAGTGGATAAAGTGTCAGCCTGAAGATTGAAGGGTCCCGGGTTCAATTCCGGTCAAGGGCACATGCCCGGGTTTCAGGCTCAGTCCCCAGTAGGGGGTATGCATGAGGCAGCCAATCAATGATTCTCTCTCATCATTGATGTTTCTATCTCTCTCCCTCTCCCTTCCTCTCTGAAATCAATAAACATATATTAAAACAAATAAACAAACAAACAAAAATACAGTAAAGATCCAATGACAAGTAGGTATAAGTGGGGAGGCTTGTCTGTCCCTTAAGTTTTTAGAACATTTGGAATGTTTTTCTCTCCAGTTCCACTACTGCTCAAACAGTGGGACCAATGTATCTGTCAACTTCAACTTCTCTATAAACACCCACCCATCTATGTCAAAGAAATCCAGCCATTTGTTCACATAATAAATGAAAAAAGCAGCTAAAATTTGTTGAGTACATGCTATGTGCTAGGCACTGTTCTCAGCACTTTACATATAATAATATATTAAAGTCACATAATCTTGTACTATTATTCTATTTTGCTGCATTGAGGCAAGAGCTACTGAGTGCCCAATGTCACACAGCCCAATAAGCATAGAGTTGGTCTCAAACCCAGGCAGTATAGCCCCAGAGACTCTACATTTAACCATTAAGCTCTATGGGTTCTAATTATAATAAAGATCTATTTTTAAAATATATTTTTATTGATCTCAGAGAGTAAGGGAGAGGGAGATGGAAACATCAGTGATGAGAGAGAATCATTGGTTAGCTGCCTCCTGCATGCCCCCTATTGGGGATTGAGCCTGCAACCTGGGCATGTGCCCTTGACTGGAATCCAACCCGGGACCCTTCAGTCCACAGGCTGATGCTCTATCCACTGAGCAAACCGGCTAAGGCAAAACTTTTTTTTAATCCCAAAATTCTTCTAGTGAGATTAATAGATTAACCTAACAAGAGGTGAAGTGATTTGATCACCATCACATGACCATAAATTGGGAACCAGGTCTAGAAACCAATACATCTCACTTCCAGGGTCATTCTCACACAATCAAACACTGTTTTTGGCAACAGAGAATGGAACTCAGCAGTAATTCACTTCTTTGACTTATGCTGCCAAACCCAACCCTTATCAAGAAGGAATCAAAGAGGTATTAAGAAAGTCTGCCAATCTTCTGGAAAACCTGAAGAGGATCTATTTATAGCATACAGCCCCACAGATAAAGCCCTCCTCAGCCACAGCATAGCCTGGCCAGTATCACCATGCCCAATATGTATGAGTCCCCTGTGGGGACACAGCACTGTACTAACTGCTGTATCAGGCACAGGTAAGTAAAACCGCACACACATTCTCAGAGCCAGTCTTTTGGAGATGCTTTAGCCCACTACTCTTTGAATTTGACTGAGCTTCTTTCCCATTTCCTTCACCATCTGTCATATGATTTATATTTAAAATATAATTAAAATGAACCCAAGCTTATTTTGTTTTAGAAGTTTTTGGCAAATCCAAAGGTAAATGGAGAAATAAAGAAATTTCAAAATGGAACTCACTAGTTTGAAGATTGACAAAGAGAGGTGAGAGAGATGAGAGACAGGAAGAAAAAAATATTATGAAAATGAAAATGAAGGGAGAGGGAGAGAACCAAGACGATGGCCTAGGTAAACACCAGTACTCTCTGCATCCCACAACCACATCAAAATTACAACTGAAATACGGAACAAACTGGAATCATTCAGAACCACCTGAAATCAGGCTGAATGGAAGTCCTACAACTAGAGAAGTAAAGAAGAAAGCACACTGAGACTGGAAGGAGGGTGTGGCATATTTTTTTAATTGGGAGGGATATCTCCACTGCAGAAGCCTCCTGTGAAAAGCAAGGGGTCCCAGTCCCACACCAAACCCCCAGGGTTTCAGAGCTTCAAAGAGAAGTCCTCAAAACTTCAGGCTGTGAAAGCCAGCGGGGATTGTGCTGACATGGAAGCTGGAGACCCAGGCAATTCCTCTTAAAGGGCCAGCACATGGACTTAAATGGACTAAGTTTCTCATAGCTCCAGCACTGGGCAGTGGCTTTGGGGGATCCAGAGTGATATGGAAAGGAACTGGATAGTCTGGCATCGGGGCAGGAACTCAGGGGTGGCTTTCTCCAAGACAGGTGTGCTTGCAGGAGTCATTGTTCCTGTGCTGGGACCTTCCCCATCTCAGAGCTGACTGGTAGCCACATCTGGATTTCCATCCATTTGGCTCACACTATTTGCTCACCCGTGGAGATTCCTGCCCAATCCAATTTGCAGCCACACTCAAGCTGATTGCATTGGCTTTTCCATATAAATGGCCTCTCCAGACTTTCCTAAAATCTCTTAAATGAGAAGCAGCTGGAGTCACATGCCCTATACCTCTCAATAGGAGGCCCAAAACCTGGCACTAGCAGCAGCCTGCCTTGCTTCACAACTGGACCACTCCTGGGCACTTCTAAGCCCAGCTCCTGGGCACTTCTAAGCCCAACACCAGTAGCAGTCACTTTCAGATCTCTCTGTAGCAACCCCACACCAAATCCCCACAGTTTCAGAGACAAGGCCCCAGGCAATGTCTGACTTTGCATCTCCTGAGAGGTCCTAGAGCCAGTACATCCATGCACAGCTTGATACCATACCAGATTATAACTCTACACACCCATAAGCAACACACTAAAGGGGCAGACTCAGTGAGCACCAAAGCCCCACTGAAGCAAGTCCTGCTCCACAGCCATCTGTCCTGCATAGAAGCTCTTCCACTGTAGTTGCAGCTGGTCCTCACAGACAATTGGTCTGGAGATCAGCACCTCACAGTGAGGCCAACAGCAATCAACACTCAATTTTAGCAAGGCTATGCACACAGACCAAACAGGGGCACACCTACAGTGTCTAGCTCAGGTGACTGGGGAGGCTGAGCACTGAGCCCTACAGCACACCTACTACACAAAGCCACTCTACAAATTCCAGGAGACATAGCAGCTCTATCTAATGCATAGAAACAAACACAGGGAAGCACCAAAATGCAGATACAAAGAAACATGTCACAAATGAAAGAACAGTATAAATCTCCAGGAAAAGAACTAAATGAAATGGAAGCAAGCAAACTACTAGATACAGAGTTCAAAACAATGGTTATAAGATTGCTCAAGGGTCTTAATGAGAGCTTCAAGGGATTTAGTGAGACTTTCAAGGATCTTAATGAGAATGTCAAAGACGTGAAAAAGCACCAGTCAGAAATTAAGCACATACTAACTGGAATAAAGAATAATTTATAGGGATTCAACAGTAGAGTAGAGGATTCTAAGAATCAAGTCACCAATTTGGAATATGTGGAAGCAAATAACACCCAATCAAAAATAAAAAAGAATCCAAAAATATGAAGATAATGTAAAAAGCCTCTGGGGACAACTTCAAGTGTACCATCATTTGCATTATGGGGGTTTCAGAAGAAGAGAGAGAGAAAGGTATTGAAAACCTATTTGAAGAAATCATGATAAAAAACTTCCCTTAGCTGGTGAAAAAAATAGACTTACAAATCCAGGAAGCACCAGAAGTCCCAAATAAGAAGAACCTAGAGAGACCCACACCAAGCAATTATAATTAAAATGCCAAGGGCTAAAGACAAAGAAAATTTTAAAAGCAGCAAGAGAAAAGCAGTTAGTTACTTATAAGGGAATGCCCACAGGACTGTCAGCTGATTTCTCAACAGAAACTTGGCAGCCAGAAGGAAGTGGCAAGAAATATTCAAAGTGATGAATAGCAAGGACCTTAAACCAAGATTACTCTACCCAGCAAAGCTATCATTTAAAATTGAAGGTCAGATAAAGAGCTTCACAGATTAAAAAAAAGCTAAAGGAGTTCATTAATACCAAGCCAGTATTACATGAAATGTCAAAGGGTATTCTTTAAAAAGAGGAAGAAGAAAAAAAAAGATTAAAAATATGCACAATAAAATGGCAACAAATACATACCTATCAATAATTGAATCTAAAAAATCAAAATAAATGAACAAGAAATCTAGTGAACAAAATAAACTGATGACTAAAATAGAACCAGAGGCATGGAAACATGGAACAGACTGATAAATCTAAGAGAGGTGGTAGGTAACAACAATCTTATATGCATACTAGAGGCCCAGTCACAAAATTCGTGCATGGTGGTGGGGGGGTCCCCTCAGCCCAGCCTGCACCTCTCCAATCCGGGATCCCTCAGGGGATGTCCGACTACCCTCCTGCTGGTCTGATCACCCATCACTGCCTCTGCGTGTCGGCCTGATTGCCCTTAACTGCCCCCCCTGCTGGCCTGGTTGCCCCAACTGCCCCCTCCCTGTCGGCCTGTCACCCCTAACTGCCCCCCCCACACCGGCCTGTTCACCTCTCACAGTCCCCCTGCCAGCCTGGTCACCCCACGCAGCCTGCTTGTTCAGTCGTTTGGTCATCTCTCACTAAACCCCCTGCTGGCCTGGTTGTCCCATGTAGCCTGCTTGTTCAGTTGTTTGGTTGTCCCTCACTAACCCCTCTGCCAGCCTGATCATAGGCAACCATCTTGTGAGGGTGTGAGGGTTAATTTGCATATCACCTCTTTAGTATATAGATGCATTATTGATGGACATAGACAATATAGTGGTGAAGGCCTGGGTGGGGTGGGAACCAGGTGGAGGGGGACAATGTAGGGGGAAAAAGGGAGGACACCTATAATATTCTCAACAATAGAGATAAAAACGTAAAAAATAAATAAAATGAATAAAGGCAGATGAGTGATAAAATGGTAGTTGGAGAATGGAAAGTGAGCACTACATTATCAGAGGACAGAACACACAAAAGCTTTATCTCTTTCCTGGCTCAATTTTTCTTCTGTCAGATTTGTCCTAGGTTTCCCATAGTTCAACTCCTAAAATATTGCCATCTTAATTTATATGATACATCATAGTTCTTATATCAGTCCTTGTTCCTTAAATCATAGAACAATCCTATGATATATTCAAAGTAGGATATTATTTTACTTTTCAGGTAAGAAAATTGAAATTGAGAGGGTTACTTTTCCAAAGGCCACACAGCTAATCAGTGGCAGAGCCATGTTCTAACCAAACTGTATCCTTTCTCCTGCACGATGCTGTCTCACCCTGCACTGTGCCCTTCTAATACGGTGTCAGAGCCAGGAAAGGTGACATAAGTCTGCTTCTCCTAGTCCTCAGCATGTTGATGTCTCCAAATTCTCCTGTTTCTCCCTCCCCTTCCCCCTTCCTCCTATTGTCTATGAGATTGAGGTGAGAAGAGAGGCCTGAAAAAAAAGTAGACACTGAAGCACATCTGCATCCATGAACAGATGTTTCCCTTCATGAAATTCTTTCTCATCAGAGACAACAAGTGCAAACAAGGCTCAAAAAAATCACAGAAGATAGTTTTTGTTTCAGGTATTTTTTCCTGCCATCTGGCCATCAGGCTCCCTCCTAGCATTCCTGCCTTGGCTGAGAAGAGGGCAGCGGCAGAGATGGAATGCTGAGTCAGAGGAAGAAGACCTCACAATATCTGGAAGGTAAGAGAGGCTCTGGGATGGGGTGGGATGCAGGTGGAAGGGAGGGGCAGGCAGTCCTGATTTAAAAAAAAAATAGCAGAAGACTTAACCCAGGAATCTCAGAGAGTAAATTCAAGTTTTCTTAAGTGCAAAAAGAAATCTCTCTATATAAAAGCCTAAGCAAGCAAATAATCAGTCAACTGGTTGCTATGATGTACATTGACCACCAGGGGGCAGGCGCTCAACACAGGAGCTGCCCCCTAGTGATCAGTGCACTCTCACAGCCAACCTCCCACAGCGGGCCAACTTCCCACAGTCCCTCTCTCTGGCTGGCCAACCTCCCGCAGCCCCTCCCCCTGGCCTGCTGGCCTCCCCATACCCCTCATCAGCTCCAATCACCGGCCAGGCTGAGGGACCCCACCCATGCACAAATTCGTGCACTGGGCCTCTAGTAATCTATATAATAAAAGCCTAAGTGACCATTATGGCAATATGACCAGAATGACCGGTCCCTATGATGCGCACTGACCACCAGGGGGCAGACACTCAATGCAGGAGCTGCCCCCTCGTGGTCAATGTGCTCCCACAGGGGAGTGCTCCTCAGTCAGGAGCCGGGCTGATGGCTGGTGAGTGCAGCAGCGGTGGTGGGAGCCTCTCCCACCTCTGTGGCAGCTCTAAGAGCAGCAAGGCAAGAGGAAAGGAGCAGCAAGCAGGAGGGTAGTAAGGAGTGAAGGGTCCCGGACTGCAAGAGGGCACAGACCGGACTGAGAGATTCCCACCCCCCGCTCCCCCCCCCCCCGCTCCAGTGCATGATTTTCATGCATCAGGCCTCCAGTCTAGTATACAGTAACTTAGTGATGGTTTGAAATGTAAGAAAAGGAATGACCATCAACATTCATCTCCCCCATATAAGTTCCTTAAAAATAATAACTTAGCCAAGCAATTGTTTCCCCCACAAACTACATGAATTTGTAACAAAATGTTGCAGTCAGCTGTGCACAATTATGATAAATATGTGTAGATAAAAGCTCCAGGTGAGCTGGGGATGGGTTTGCCTTGTGCCCCGTTGTACCCCCTTCACTTACTGCAGTGTAGACAATAACAGGCCCTAAAAAACTCCTGTTTAATGAATGAGAGACTATGAAGTGAAATATAGATACATTTAATGATTTTCAAATATTAGAAAGATCTCAAAAGAAGAGATCAGCATCTTACACACAAAGAAATCAATAACCCAGCTTGGTCTACTTTGAATTAAGAAAAACAAACCATTGAAAGTTTTAGAATAATTTTACCACTTTATCCTGATGAGAGAATTTATAGGTCAAGATTCACAAGGCTAAAATTAAAGCTAAGGATTATTAGACCACCAGGACTTGCCTGCCAAGTTGTCCTTCCCTTGCTCTCCCCCAACCTAGTTTTTAATTCCCTACTCTAGACTTAGAAAACTTTCCCTCACTATTGTCCCAGAAGTGCTTGTAGCCTTCTTTCCAAGCACAAAGGTAGTGTGGAAAAATAACAGTGAAATAGTAGTAAGAATCTAGTCTTAGATTCACCACTACTAATTCAGGTAAGACACTTAATACAGTATTTGGATACTATTTCACTTCCAAGGGGGTAGTGATACTTGTTAAAATAATCACAAGGCATTAAGTACATGAAAGCAGCCTGTAAACTGAGTAGCACCATACACCTATAGGACATTATTATGGTTATATTCTGCAAAGGACATCTCTATCGTGAAACAAGATAGGTTGCTATTAGTAAATAGGATTCAATATGCTGTATGTATCTTACAAAGTAAAAAGACAAGAATCTTACTGATGATCAATCTAAGGTCAACTGATGAGTCACTGTTGCTGAAATTGGTCTAAATTATAATAGATGGGCTTATTTATAATTCTCAGAGATTCCCAAAGAAGAATCATGTTGAACAAAATGGTATTTTTACCAGACAGAATTCTTTTCCACAGAAATGAATGTGAATATTAATATGTGTTAACTCTAGTTATAGTCACATTAATAATACCATAACATTCCTAACAAAGCAATAATAAAAGATGTTTATGCCTTTTCATGTGCTGACTCAATAGTAAATCTTGAAATCCTTTACTGCTGATGCAAAATCTTTAATATGAAACAGCAGAATTGTGGATGAACAGTAGTAAGAATTCTAAGCAGGAAAAGTGCTGGTGTAAATGCAAACATCAAAATATAGTTGAACTGATAAAAAATTGTTTTAGGTGAATAGTTCCCAAAAGAACTAACCCAGAAGTACTGGATCAAATACTGCTGAACCACTGCAGCCTCGATGCTGACTCCACTAGAGAAAAGATGCTACTAATAAACTTAATTTGACAGTTTGACATTCATGTGCTATCCCCAAACTGTGGAGCTGTAGCTTTGCTTCTATTTCTAAGTGTTCCTAAAGAATATACAGTGTTTGAAAAGAAGTGATGTTAAATTCAATGGATATTATTTCTGAGTGACTATGTGGAGGAAGAAATCTAGAAATACTTCCTGTTACATTAAATTTAAAACTTTACCTATTACTGTAAAATAGCAGAGTATTTGTGACACATTTATTTTATCATACTGAATATATATATATATATATATATATATTTATACTATGTATGAAAAGGTATCTATTTATATAAAAGACTAAGTGACTGACCATATGTCCATCTAACCATCCAACCGACCTGCCAGCTGGTACATATGATGCACACTGGCAATTTAAAAATAAACGTTGACTCGTGCATGCATGATACATATGAAGCTCTCGCTGGTGCCAATCACATGCATGTGTTTTGATCTGTCATTGTTGATTGCGAATTTGGTTGTTTTTGTTGACATTTCTATTATAAAGAAAGGGCGAATAGCGATATTAAAATATTTCTTCTAATTAATTTCCTTTTAATGTGCACAAATCTGTGCATCAGGCTGCTAATTTATAATAAAGTGTTAGTTAATTGTATAATCCAATTAAGATAAATGAAGACAAATGATTTATTCATATATACATATCCCAAACAAATCTGTCTGTTATAATTTAAAAAATAACCCAAGACACAAATTTTAAAATAAGTTTTATGGGTTTTTTGTTTTGTTTTTATTATTATGGCCTTGGTCACACAAATCCACAAAAGTGTAACTGTTGTGACAAGTCATGAACCATAAACCTAGTAAAAAGAGTCTGCACAATGAAGACATGAGTGAAAATGGCCTTAAAATATTTACTGGGTAATAATTCCTAAAGAAAAGGCATTTCATGGAGAATATTTCTCTTCCTATTAGAGTAAAAAGGCAAAAAACAAGAAGACAACCTTATAGTTTTATTAAAATAATAATTAACTGAATCTGGACCTCATTCCATTCTCCAACCACAATCTAGAACAAGGCGATATTGGTTATATAACAGCTATCTGAAAATAGATATTTGAGAAAGAGTCCTCTTACAGAAGAGATCGCATCTCAACATGGTTTCTGCAGAACCAGTATGCTCAGTTTACCAGCAGGTTAGCCATCACTTGTATGAGCCGTAGAATAATTTATTTTCCGAATGACCCCAAACTCAAGGGCCTTGACAGCCTCTTATGTCTTTCTCCTTTTACTGATTCCAGGACTCTCTGGGCAGGCAGAGCTTGGTGACTGGCCAATGCTGACTCCTCTACATCTAGCAGCTTTTCCTCATTGCAGCCACGGTGCCTCTCATCTCCTAAGAGCCAGCTCTGTCATAAGCTGCCTATGAAAGCTTCATAGAAGGGTGGGCTCTTGAACATGCCTATACGTAGAACATCTACCTAGACAACACCCTTCTTTGATTTGTGTTGAAACTGAGGAACTGATTTCCATTCTGCTTTTAAATTGGCGGAGCTCCAGGAAACAAAACTCACCAGGTAGCAACTTCAAAAGGGATGACAAGTGGCAATATGAATAGCGTTACATGAAATTATTATTGATGGTTCATTGCTGCCTGAATTTGAACATTACATGAGTCACCAAATTTCACTTGAAAGATAAAAGCATCCTTCATTAATGACCTGATCTAATGCAGGTTATCATCCATTAGTCCTGTAAGAAGCCATCAGTATACAGATGTCCTCTTGTAATTTTAGTAGGTCACCAGGCGGCCTCATACAAATGGGAGCAGCTGTGATTGCCCTAAGCCTCATATTAGATAAAAATATTATCTCCAAGGCTTTAGATCTAACATTATGAGTAAATATCCTTTTTTTAGCTTTAAAATTGTTATTTAAATGAGTTATTTCAAAGATTTTTAAAAGCAAAAATGGTTTCATTCTCTCTCAATCTCTCTCCCTCACCCCCTGCCCTCACACGCACACATTACAAAAACATACACAAACTCAGACATATACTGAGCACCGGCTCTGGTTTTTCATACTTTTACAGACTGAAATAAGGTTTGATTCTGGTGTAGGCCTGATGGTCAGATCTGAGGAAACAGAATTTTGGCTGAATGTTAATATAATAACTTGGATATTCTAGTTTAGTCTGTTTAACCCTTTACTCAAATCTGTATTAAAAATAGTGACTGTGCCCTAACCAGTTTGGATCCATGGATAGAGCGTTGGCCTGCCAACTGAAGGGTCCCAGGTTCGATTCCGGTCAAGGGCATGTACCTTGGTTGCGGGCACATCCCCAGTAGGGGGTGTGCAGGAGGCAGCTGATCAATGTTTCTCTCTCATTGATGTTTCTTACTCTCTCTCTCTCTCCTTTCCTCTCTGTAAAAAACCAATAACATATATTTAAAAAATAAAAACATTTGACTATGTGCTGGGCAATTCTTTTTAAGTGCTGGGGACACGATGATAAGATGGGCAGATAATGCTACGTCTGTGGTCTTTGTATTCTTGTTTTTCATGAGGTAGGGACTCAGTGAGATTGGTGATAGTGGAGAAAGGGAGCTCCTACTGAAGTAAACTTGTGTCTCATCCTCACAATGAATTCCAAATTTTTGAATGGCAACAAGCCAAAATTATAATGTTGTGTCTATAAAAAGATGAATAAAATGTGTTTAGATCTAGTAATCTTAAAATAAGAAGCATGGGTCCTATTTGTCTAGCTGTGGCCAAGGACAAAGATACCATAAAAATTATTTTGATTATGGTAAAGGATTGAGGCCCAGTGGACTATTGTTTTGTTGTTTTATTTGGTGCCACATTTGAAGAATTACTTGAAAGCCCAAGGAAGGATTGCTAGCTTCTTTGTCCCCTCTGAGCAGGCTTTGACCAACTGTCTGTCAGGGCAAATATCAAGCAAGACTAATTGATTACCCACTCCCTGCTCCTGAGACAGACAGACCAGAGCGACACACACACACACACACACTCCCATCCCAGCGTATTTTTACATCCAGAATTCTGACTTCTTACCTTTTTCTCAGTTTGATCACTTTGGTCCTTTCAGCTTATTCCAGTTTGATGTGTTTTATATACAGATGTCTTATTGGAAATATAAATTCAAAGTGCATCAGATGCCAGATTCTTGTATACAGCTGTCATTCCACATTTGGGAATTCACAATATGCTAATTGCTTCTCAGAGCATACAGAAGTCACCGTGTATTCTTTGTAATGTAAAAGTCAATGATAAATAGGTTCGGCCTTTGAAAGATAAGGCACATACACAAAATTTATTTCCTTCAATTACATGAATAGAGCCCTAAATAGAGCCTCTTGAAATAAGATCAATGTATGCTCCTTGTAAAGGAAGTGATAAGAATGAGTGAGGTCTTTTAAGAGTTCAGAAAGTACTTCACTATTCAGAGGGCACACAGAGTGAACAGTGGCTGATACACTGAAAGCAGAAATTCTAAGAAAAAGTGCCCTAGTATTTGGGCCAATATGCCATGTTCTGTTCTGTGCTGAAAATGTTCCCGGATCTGGTCTAATCTGGTGCTTCAGTTATATAGTAGTTTTCCTTTCATGAAAGATGTGGGAGGGCTTATACCCTCCTAGCTGTTCTGTGGCCAAGGGGAGTCAAACTTTTAAAGAGTGTAACAGTGAATAGAAGCCTACAAATCTGCAAGAAGAGTTTTCATGCTATATTCGTCCCTGTTCTGGCTGTGCCCCTTGCATGCCGTCAGTATTAGAGTTACATAAGGCAAGCTACCTGTACAATGCCAATATAGGTTTTTGAATTTTCATTAAACCTAATTCCAAATGGCTATCCAATGAAGGTATACAATTGCCCCTATTTTCCCATATGTTATTTTCCTGAAAAGGAAGCATTTGAGGGCTAACCCCCATTTAGAAAATCATAAAATAATTAATGCTATATAAAATAATTAAACTTGAATTAAGGATGTGAACTCTTTGACAAGTCTAATTCTATGTGTATATGGTGCATAGATGGCTTCTTAGTGCTTACGTTTTAATAACTGTATATGAAGTTTTTAAAACTTTAAAAACTTTTAAGTTTTAAAACTTTAAAATCAGACCTTTAAAAATGAATTCTGAAACAATCTTCAAGTAAGTTTTAAGGCATATTTTCTATATCAACAAATATGCCACATGAAAATTATGAATTTAGTATAACAAGGATATTTTTCAAGAATATTTTAATTTACATTGTTTTCCCTTCCATTAGGAGTTTCCCTTCTGAGTTCATATGAAATTATCTTTTTTATTTTCCAGAGATTCATATGCACTTAAAAAAAAAGGAAATATATTTAAAAGGTCAACTTCCTTCATTAAGGCAATAATGCCAAACCAGTTTATAATTAAAATAATGATTATGCTACTTTTGGATTTTATACATGTTTTAGGATGGTAAATTTCATATGCTTTAGAAAATTACAAAACCCCATGTACAACTAATATATATGCATAGCTTAGTGCTCTAAATTTCTTTCTTCTAAATTATTTATATCTTCCTACAATTTTTGTTGGTGGTGGCAGCTATGATGGTAATAGTTGCTTTTTATTTGGGTTGGAGGAAAGCAAATTACATTCATGTTTTTTCTCAATTTACACAAGAAAAAGCAAACTGTTGCATTTATTTTTCTGTCTTTTACCTCACTTAGGAAACACATGTTATCAAGTGATGGAAATGGCATCAGAAGCCAGAGAATGGGGACCCATTTCTTTGTTATAGACAGACCACAAAGTATCACTGATTTCAATCCTGACTTACTAAAGCTACAAGGAGGTACAGGTGCCTTGACATGGTTCAAAACCCATTTTTTTATAGACAAACAGACTGTCATGGCCACTAGCCTCCGTTGTTATTTGATTTCTGAAGATTAAAATGCTGTCTTTTGCCTATATACCCTAACATTTTCTAGAGTTATTACACTATCTTTTGTGAATGTAATTTTACTTCAATTGGAATAAAATGCTGTTTTAATTTCATAATAGCTGTTACCATAATACACAGAAAATCAAGAGAACACAGTTCATTTGCACTGTCCATTTCCTTTGGCACAAGTAATAATATTAGGATGCTTTCTTTTATAAAAATGAGTTTGTCCATACCTATGTATTTTCATTAATATTTTTTGAAGTCTGCAGTGTTTCAGAAGCTTGATATAAACTTCTATATCTTAGGGGAATCAAAACTTAAGGATATGAGTTAATATTTAAGGTTAAAACATGGATAAAGAAAAAAATAATAATCTGACCATGTCCTCTGAGAATTAGCTGAAGGGTTTTTAATGTATAACAAGTCCTTCGGTGAGAAGCTCTGTACCAGAATCCTGAGGCTATGACTTTCAGCAATTTAAAGTTACTGGAGCACTTCACAAATTGGAATTCCAATTTAAAAGAATGAAGGTCCCCTAAAAACCTGAAGCACTCCAATAATTTTAAATTGTTTCTACTTTGTAAATTCAGAGTCCCCACTACTTACAAAGAAGCACTTTTAACAAAAATGAAAGTACCACAATAATTTAAAATCACTGTGCATAGTGTAGGACACATTTAAGGCTCTGAACTACTTCTAGGTTTTCCTGTTTCATTTGTAGTCAAGCAGCTACTAATGTAACAAATCAAAATGATCTAAGTGGTTTCAAATTTAACCAAAACTATAGAAAAAATAGAGTGCATATGGTTAGAGTAGTATATAAACATAATGTTGTATCCACCAAAATATAAAAAGAAGTGAAATTATCCTATAAATTAATTGGCATAAAATAGTGGGATTGGTGGGGGAAACATATGACAGTAATATCAAATGAAGCAGTTACTTTTATAAGGTTGAATTAAAAACAAAACAAGATCTGTATGCTATGATTAAATGCTGTATCCAGTGTGTGTTGCAGTCAGTTTGTATAGTCTCACAAGAGTTGATTGTGCATTATCTCCTTCCAATATTGTTGTGTAACAGAATGTTGGCAGCTTGAAATTAGTCATGGTGGGAGTATTTACACCATGGGAATTGACTAGTGCTTCAAATTATGAGAGTCAGATGTTAAATATTTACCGCATACCACGGGTATATTATATCCATTTTTTTCCCCTATGCTAGGCTCTTTCAATTGTAAGGGAGCAGTAACTCACTCAGTTGGCCTCAAATAATAAGGAAAATATTGGTGTTTATGGGAAGAGTAAGGGGAAAATGACTGTTGGCCAAGAGAAGAGTCCTAGGCCAAGAACAGAATAAAATAGTGAGGAACCAAGAGTCACTGAAATGTCAGTGGTTCAGAATTCAGGTTCCCCTGAAATGGAATCTTAGCTTAGGATTCCCGAGTTCTGCATCTGTATGCTCCACTATGCTTGTCTTCTCCCTACTAGCTGTTTTCCTCATTCTCTGCAAGTTTTCTATCTATCATAGCTTATGCTTACTTATGATTTTGAACTACAACTCTGGTTTACACATGTCTAATTAAGATCCTTCCTGCCTCATGTGTGCATCTGTGTGCATGCATCTTTTCATTTTCAGTCCTTGCTTGCCGTCAAACAGTTTATTCTTTTCGTATTTCCTATTCAAAATAACCAAGGTTGGGAAATAGTGAGCTAATTTGTGTGATGAATATCACCATGATAGTTCTCTTAATGCAATCAACAAATTTTATAGAATGCAATTGCTTATTATATACCCTCTGTAGGTATTAATGGAAACACAATGCTAAGTAAGAATATCCTTAAACTTAAGAAATTATCCCTGTATTTGATAATAAAAAATCAAGTTGACTAAAGGACGATTGTGAAAAATGGAATAAGGTAAATACAATAGGAGTGGTACAAATATAGTGATATGGACATTCTAAGAAGAAGACTATATTTCTAGCTACAACATTCAGCAATTTATTGTTACATTGAAAATAGTTTAAATATTCAATATGTATCAAGTGATAAGACAGCTATGTCATAGCTGGGCAATTAAAATACTTATTAAATATTCAAATTAAAAATATTATTTAGCCTGGCCGATGTTGCTCAGTGGTTAGTGTGCTGACCTACACATGGAAGTGTTGCAAGTTCTCTCTCTCTCCCCTCCATCTCTCCCTTCCACTCTCTAAAAATCAGTGAGAAAAATATCCTCAAGTGAGGATTAAAAAATATATATATTATTTAATGAAACATTTTTTAAAAAAATACTTTCTGAAAACATTTTTAAAACAGAACTATGTTTGATGTTTATGAAATAAAGAACTTTTAAAAATAATCAATCTCGATTATATAAACATATTTAAAATATCCAAGGAAAATATCGCCACTGAGTAATGGAATCCTATCTAATAAAGACGGAATATACTAATTGACCATCACTCCCTCACAAAGATGGCTGCACCCACAGGGACAGGTTCCCTTAAGGAGCCTTAACAAGCAATCAGCAGGGACCTGAAGCTACCTCCTCTCCCGCCCCTGTGGGTCTTGACAGGGGACCTCAGGCCATGCCCCCCGCCCTGGTGTCAGGCTGGGGGACCTCAGGCCACACCCCCTACCTGGCAGGGCTTGATGGGGACCTCAGGCCTTGCCCCCTGCCCCGGCGCCAGGCCTGGGGACCTCAGGCTGTGACCTCTGCCTGGCGGGGCTTGATGGGGGACCTCAAGGTGCGCTTTCAGTCCTGGTACTGGGATAGGGGACCTCAGGCTGTGCCCCCCCCCCCCCCCCGTCCCAGTGCCAGTCTGGGGGATCTCAGGTCGCACCCCCCGCCCCAGCACTGGGCCAGAGGACCTGAGGCTGCACCCCTCCCTGCCTGGCAGGGCTTGACAGGGGACTTCAGGCTGTGCACCCCACCCAGCAGGGCTTGACAAGGGACCTCAAGGCATGCCCCCCCCCAATCTGGGGGACCTCAGGCCACGCCCCCATCCTGGCGCCAGTCTAGGGGACCTGAGGCTATGCTCCCTGCCTGGCAGGGCTTGACAAGGGTGGGACTGGCCAGGTCTGGATCTAGCCCAATGCGGGTGTCTGCCGGGTCTGGGTATCACACGAGTTTGAGGCACATGTGGGTGGGTGGGGACTTGATTCTGGGTCCCACTTTTAATGTGCATGAATTTTGTGCATCGGGCCACTAGTTATATATATTTTCAACTCTTCACATATTTATAGCTTAGATATTTTAATAGTGCATATATAGTACTTTTATAAGTTTCAAAAATAAAATTTATTTAAACAAAAATGAGTTTATGTACTTAGCCTGTGCAACTGGCAAAATGTAGTGTTATCTTTTAAAAATATTGAAATGATTATAATTTTATGATATTATAAGAAATACTATTAAGAGTAAATATGAACAATATATCACAAACATCATAAAACTAAATGAGTCATTTAATTTAAAATAATGAGAGCTTTATTATTTACCAGTAGGTGATAGAAAATCCCCTTGTCTAGTTCTCTGAATCCTTTATCCTATCAGCTAAAGTATTTTCTGTAATAGTTTAGATAAAGCTGTGAAGTGATCACATTCCTTTCTCCCATGTCCTCCATTAGTTTCTGCTTTGTCAACTTTTCCCCACCAGGTCAGAAAACCCTATGGAGGTACCCTCTTCATTGTTTTATTATTTTGATTCTTCAGGCCTTCTAGCTACACTGACTCACACTATATTCCATTCCTTGACCTTTTTAAATACACTTGCCATTATTTACCCAACATTTCTACTAAACCATTTAGGTCTTGCTCTCTGCTAGGTAAGGGCAAAGAGCAGTAATGACTTACACTGGGATAGGAAAAACATCAATGCTACAACGTTAATTAACTATTGGAATATCCCTTCCATTTACTCAAAGCTTTCATCACGTGTAAATACATGTTCATCTTCATCTTCACTGCTACCATCTTAATCCAAACTTCTATCCCTCACTTTTTACTGCAAATAGTTTTCTTATGCCTGTCTAAGTGATCCTAAAAATATACCTTAGTAAGTGAATAAAAATTTAAAAACCAGACCATTTATTCTCTTATTTAAAAAATAATAATTATACAGTGTCTTCCCAGTTTCTTTGGACTTGAATTCAAGTAACTCTGATGGCCTATAGGGCCCCACCTGACCTGGGTCCTGGCCATAACTTCTCTCTCTTTATTGACTCCCCTGCCCTCAGTGCATTTTCAGCACACCCATTCTTTGTTTCCACACAGGCCTTTATGCTGTCTGCTTTCTCACTTGGAGTGCTTGGACCATCAAGGAGGCCTCCCTGACTGCACAAAACAACCTCTTTCATTGCTCCCCTCTCTACTGGACAGACTCTTCTGCTTGTTCACGTGTTTATTTTCTTCTCTCCCTCCACTAAGAGATAGATTCCCTGATAGCAGAGATTATGTCTGTGTAGGTCACTACTGCACTGCCAGAGGTAGGGCGTGATTACACAGAGGCTTAGCTACTCTACAATATCAAAAAAATCAAAATAACAGGGATTGTAGAAAAGTAGACATTCATCCTTCTCTCATGTAAAAGAAATGTGAGTATAGGCAGTTAAATGTAATATGAAGGCACCATAATCTTACTATTAACTCAGGCTCCAATCTGTCTGCTCCACTATCCTCAAAATGCAACCTCCAACTTCAAGGTCACAGCATGGTCAAGAAAACTGCTATAGCTCAAACCATGAAGTATAAGACTTCCAGGAAGTCATACATTATACTTCTGCTTCCATCTTACTGGCCAGACTTAGCTGTATGGCCATACTTCACTTCAAAGGTGGCTGGGAAAGGTAGTGTTTATTCTGTGTGGCAATGAGCCAGACTCAAAGAGCAAAGCCTATTACTAAGGAAGAAGGGGACAATGGATACTGGATAGCAAGCTCTCCCACAGGATACAGGGTTGGAACAAATCTAAGGCTTATTGGTATAATCAAAAGCTCTTTTGTTGACCTCTCTACTCTTTTCTCAGGCTTACTCCTTGGTAGTTGCAAGATGGCTGTCTAAAATTCCTTTGTTCACATGAAGGGAAAGAGACTGAGAGTAAGAGAATAAGAGAGAGTCACCTTAGGTTCCTTTATCAATAGAAAGAGAAACCATCTGTACTATACACCTCTGAAAATGTGTCCTCCAACCTCATTGGCCATAACTGAATCACCAACTATATCCAGGGGAAGGGATTAAATTAATGAACTTGAGGGTGTGTCACAAGAACTTTCACAGAACCAGCAGCTGAGTGACTTTACTCCAAAGCAAATGGACTGTGTTTGGGAGCTGTGGGTATCTGATTAACAATCAGAATACAGTGAAACCCTGGTTCTCAGAAGTCTTCCATCTCTAACAATTCTGTTCTAGACCATTATTTTGAATGGGAAAATAGATTTGTTCGAAAACCGAATCAGCTTCTTAAACAGTCTTCCTGAAAACATTAAGTTCAAGAACCAAGGTTCCACTGTAAACACCAAGGGCAGGAGTGAGAGTTGGGCAGGTGATTTTGGAGCTGCACAGGTTCCTCCACTCAAATCATACAACATATACATGTTGAGCAAAATGAGTGCTGTTTTCTAGTATTCTTCAATTTTTTTACTTCATTTCTTGTCCTCATTAACTATAATCAATACATTGTCCAAAATGGCCATCATAAGCCATCTGTGACTATGGAGAATTTGAAAGATAGCTAGTACAAATTGTTATGTGCTGTAAGTGTAAAATACACACTGGATTTCAAAGACTATGAATAAGAGAATGTAAATCTCCTTAATAAATTTTATTTTGATGACCTATTAAATGTTAATATTTTAGATAGATTGGGTTAAAGAAAAGATATTATTAAAATTTTAGTTTTGGTGTCTTTTTTACTTTTGAATGCAGCTACTAGAAAAATTACAAATGAAAAATATGGTTCACATTATATTTCAATTAGACAGCACTGATCAAAAAGGTATTGAATCATATTCTAACACATTACCTTATAGGAAGTCAGCATCCTGACTTACTCAGCCTTAAACCAAATCTGAACTACTTGCAGTCAACACACTCTAATTCCAAACCCCAATTCCACTCCCTACTCACTTTTCAAGCTCTTGCTGCAATACCATCTCCTCCATAAAGCCTTCCCATGATTCCTTCCCAATTAGAAGACACGTCTTCCTCTTCTTTGGCTACCATACCACTTTACTTGTGCAGGTTTTTCGTTTTTGTTTGTGGGCGCTCATTTAAGTTTAATATATAGTCATTAGACATTGTGTAATTGACCTACCTTCCTTTCCTCTCTCTTTTTAAATTTTTATTATTTTTTTAATGGAATTTATTGGAGTGACATTGGTCAACATGATTATATAGGTTTCAGATATGGGTTTCTATGTTACAAGATCTGTATGTTGCACCGTGCACCTACCACCCAATAATGTCTTTAAAAATTTGAAAGATAGCCAGTACAAATTGATATGTGCTGTAAGTGTAAAATATTTATTTTTGTTAATCCTCACCCAAGGATATTTTTTCCTTTGATTTTTAGAGAGAGTGGAATGGAGCATGAGAGGCAGAGAGAGAGAGAGAGACATGGAATGGTTGCAGTCCACATGCACTCTGACCGGAGTGGAGGGTTGAGCCTGCAACTGAGTATGTACCTTGACCAGTATCAAACCTGTGACCCTTCAGTCTGGGGGCTGATGCTCTATCCACTGAGTCAAACCTGCTAGGGCTACCTGTGCAGTTTTATGGCAGAGCACAAACACCCTTTGCTTTATATTACAGTGAATTGTTTAAATGTTTTAGCACCTCTATAGAATTCATGTTCTCTTTTTTGGGCAGAGGTTTTGTTTCTGAATCTTTGTATCTTCCCTTAATCCCCTGGCTGTGATAGAAGCTTAACAAAATAACTGTGGATGAGAGAATAAGTAGTGCTACTGCGAGATACAAATGGGACGGAGGCCTATTCTGAAAGAAAGGCGGAGAAATTAGAGAGTTGATGCTGGAGAACAGCAAGGGCCCAGAGGGCTTTTGAAAGTGATGAAATGGTAGTTGTGTGACATAAAGAAAAAGAACACTTCCTGTGAAAGCTAAAAGTATGCAGTTGAGAATTTACATCATTCAAAGAGTCTAGATCTAGGGGCTTTTTAGCAAAATGCTTTATTTTCCAAATACGTATACTTGAACTGAAAATGGTCCAAGGGAAAAAGTCTTAAACTTGACCTTATTATAAAAATTGGGAAAATTACTTGTGAGTGTCCCAAAACAATTCAGTCTAAAGTACTAGTAAAGTGTTTATGACATTTCACTATTCTGGGGTCGGTCCTTTGAGAGCAGGGGTAAAAGAAATTCATCCAAAAGCTTCTACTAGAGTCAACTTCCACCATTAATGATGCTTAGAAATTGCAGTGCTTTCTGAAGCCTGGATGGTCTCCTCAAGCTTATATCCTGGTAGAATTATTAGGTTTCAAGAATGCATCTGAGAACTTTCTAGCCAATGCTACGTTTTTCTGTACTTAAGAGGGCCACGGACTCCAAGTCTGCCAAGGCACAACAGAGACTGTGCACATTAATCTAACTCAAGGTCAAAGGGTAAGTTATTGTCTAACCAGACCACAGTTGCCAGAAAAATGTTTATGAGCTGCTATTGAATCTTCTAAAAACACTTGAATTAGAAACCAATAGTTATAGATTATCATCTTTCTTTAGTCCCCCCCACCCCCCCGAAAATCTTATTTTCATTTAAGAATAAAACTACTATCTTCAATGGGGGCAAAATGGGGAACATCTATAATACTCTCAACAATAAAGATAAATTTAAAAAAGAGAAAATAACAATAACCCCCCCCCCCAAAAAAACTATCATCTTCAGTAGATTGAACTTGTAGACTTTTTGCAAGATCCTTAATATCTGTTCTCTTTATTTATTTAATGTATAACTATGCTGTGATTGAAGTGTTTTGAGAGGGATGCAGCACTGAACATACTTTTAAAATAAGTAAAGAAATAGACAAAGAAAATAAAGCAATAAAGCTAGATAATTACACTCTAGTATAACATTACATTAAGCATAGCATGGGCTACATATTCTAAACAAGCTGCATTTCCAGTAGTCAGTTGTACAACTGTATAATGAGGATTTGTGATGAATGGACATTTGTTTTCTAATCCATCCTTCAATCTGATCTTGTTTCTCACTCATCACTTATACTCCCTTTTAAGGTATATTTGCCCTCTAAACAGAATGGCTACAGAGGAAATGTAATTTTGCTTGCATAAACTTCCATCTGCTTTATTTAGTATGGTAGACACTCATTTCATTGTTTAAAAAAAAGTCACTGTAAGTGAATCCATTTAAAACATATCATATTTTTATGGCAAATATAACAAAACAATAACAATAAATTTGGATTTTATCTTCAATTAAAAATTAAATATATGGTATGTTTAATTTTCCTTTGATAAATTAAGTTTATTATTCAACTATGCACCAGTTCTTATAACAACTGTAGACTAAATCAAATGCTGACTTTTCCAACAAAAATGAAGATAGGACAAAATGACATTTTGTCAATTCTGGTGTGATATGAGTAATTCTATGTTACCTACAGAATCTTCATGAAATCTGATCTTGCAACATTTGAAATTTCAGTTTGCAATTGATTTGCATTAAAATTGAATTTTAAGTTGGACATTTAATGAGTCATAGTCAGTGAGAGACTAATTAAAGGCTTTGATGGAACTGGTGGGAATTAATGCTACTGTGAGTTGGGTTAAGTGTTTTGATGGGAAAACTTTTTATAAAACGCTACTGCTTTGGAGACTACTTTTCTTTTAAGCAACCTTTGCTTCTTCATCAACATCATAATTTGGATACTCACATAGTGAATATCTGGGTGATTATTATGCCCTTACATTGAATAGCTAGTTAACTTCATTTGTTGTTTCTCCTTAGATTTTTGTTTTCCCATGCTATAATTCTGTCTTTATTTCCACATTTAATTATTCTGATAACTAGATTCATATTAGCCTGAAACTGCTTTTTAACTGATGAAACTGAACTCAGCATTTTTTGCTGTTCTCACCTGCTTGGTGGCATACTAAACCTTTCTGTTGATTCAACAACTTTCCTTAAAAGTCACTGACTCAATCTATTGGATTCTAAAATATGCAGGTTGGAATTGCAGGCCATTGTTAAGTATAAACCAATGTGCACATGTTTTAATTTCCTAGAATTTAATTTTTAATCTGAGCTGCAATTCCGCATCAAAGTTTCAGGGGCTTAAATAATCCTTTAGTATGAGTGGATCATGTATTACCTGTCCTTCCCTCTGGTCCAACTTCCTCCCAGCAATTTCCCAGTTCTTCTGGGCACCCAGGAAAGATTCCATTACTGTGGGGAACTCACCAAAGTTGCTTAAGAACATTAACCAACTCAAAGCTAGACAGTTGCACTGACAACTGCAACCACTATGAGAAATGATTTAGGCCCCTGCTGGGGTCCAATACAGGCTGACCAGCCATTTCTGTGGTGCAGCTTCCGCAAGCTGTTGGAAAACAGAATTCTAGAGTCTGGTTATTGCTCTGGGTTCTCTTCAGAACAGTGATACATATTCCATTTACTTATATATCCACAAACATGTCTGGGACAATGGATTACCCTCCTAGCTAGAACTGGTGTGAAAAAAAAACTCCAGAAAATCCCTAATCACTGAATTTAGATTTTTGGCAGGGCAATTCAAGAAGGAGCAGTGGAAGATCCTAAACCAATTGGGATTAAGTTATATAAAGGAGGAGAATGAGGCATGGAATAGAAATGAGAATCAGCTTTAGAAAGTGTGTTCTTTAGATATCTAAATTTTTTTCCTTGGGAATAATTTTCCAAGGAATTAAATAGAGGTTCTTCTTCCCCTACTGAAATTTGTACCTTTTAAAAATACATATCCGATGATGCCAATTCTTAATCTAAAATTTTCAATGATTTGGCTCCAAGCTATATTTACAACACCTTCTCTCTCTACACTATCAGGTGCAGACACAATGATCCATGTGCCAATTTGCACATATGTACTGAAGCACACTTCTCAAGCTGCATCTGTAGGTGATGCACAGGGCCAGCAATGGAGAGATAAGGCCTCCTGCTCTCAGAGTTAAACTGAACATGCAACAGAATAAGGAAGATAAGCAGGATATCTGCTTAAAAAAACAGAATAATATCAGACCAACGAACAGAATAATATCAGACCAAGACTTGAATATAATCTAATTGTTAGAATAAACATTACTGGAGAAAGATTTTCTTAAATCTAAAGTGGATCTACTAGCAATATGAGAGCACTGACAGAGAAGGAAAGGAGCAAACTGACTGAGCATTGAGGGTACTTCTCAAAAGGGAGTTCCTTGCAATCACTATGAGCACATAGCAGGGCTGTCCCTATAATGCAGGTGGAAGGCCAGAACCTAATGATGCACAACCTTAGTATTTAATATCTCAGAGCCTAGGATCTTTGTCCTTTTTTGATCACTGTTGCATTCCTCAGTGCAGTGAGTGGCATATAGATATGCTCAATATTTGCTGGAAAATTAAGCCTCACCAACTGCCACAACTCTGATCTGTGTGCTCCTGGCAATCTCTTTAAGTATGATGTAAGTTCTCATACAGATATAACAACAAGAAGTGAATGTACTTATCAGTGAATGAATTATGAATTAATAAATTGCAATTTTTATTTTTATATATTAGTTTCTGGTTAATTTGTTTAATGAATCAACCTTCTAAACTGATGACCCTGGGAGCACTAATAATTTTTTGCAAATCTATAAAGCTCAGGGTAAGACTATGTGACCACACCATGGTTCTCCTCATTGTTGGGATCTTTCCGAGTGGTCAAGTGGTCTTCCCTATTTGACATCTCTATCATCTTACATACTTTCTCCAAGCTACAGAAACTGCCGAAACTGTTTTTCTTTTTTTGCTGTTAATCCTCACCCAAGGATATTTTTTCCATTGATTTTTAGACAGTGGACGTGCAAGAGAGAAAGAAAGAACATATTATTTGGTTGCTTCCTGCACACACCCTGACCTATGCTGGAGATCTAACTTGCAACCCAGGTACGTGCCCTTGACTGGCAATTGAACCCAAGACTCTTTGTGCATGGGCCAGCACTCTAACCAATGAGCAAGACCAACAAGGGTCCTGCAGAAACACTTTATCATCTGCACCCATAGACCAGCCCCTCCTGAGAAGTCTTCCCAAGGCTCCCCTCTTCTATATTCAAATTGCATATTAAGCAATTTGTCAAGGAATTAAATAGAGGGTCTTCTTCCCCTAATGTTAAGGCTGGGAGCTAGTATCTGCCTTACTGAAGTGTGGTGAATATTAGTGATAATGTATGGTGAAATTCCAAGGGTATAGAGAGATAGTTGGTGCTTTTATAAGCAAATTGCAAATGGCAGCTATTATAAGTACTGTCTCAGCAATTTGCTGATATTTCTTATACTGCATTTCAATTCAATTCATTTTAATAAGCATGTTTTCAGATAAGCTTCTTGACTCAGGAAATTAAAAATTAAACCCCTTGGGTTAACTTTGGTTTAAACTTCTTGTTTTTGTTTTTGTTTTTGTTTTTCTTTTCAATCTATCAAACAGACAGAAATAATACCTAGCTCTGTTTTGTGAGAGCTAAAATTATTTTATACACATAAAATGGTTAGAAGAATGCTTCATGCATTTGCAACCTCAGAATGAATACTATCCATTATTATTAGTAGTATTATTAACATTTAGAGGAAAGACGTGGAAGTAAATATAATGGTAATACAGTTAGATAAGCAGCCCCAGAGGTTTGTGAAAGGAGCAGGGGTAATCCAAAAACATAAGAGATGGCTGGTGGGAGGAGACTTCCTGGAGGTGGAGGGATATGAGCTTCTTTTTAGGGTGATTAGGTTCACCAAGCAGACAAGAGGTGGGTTATCAGATAAGAACATCAATCCCAGGAGGATGCAGGGAGCATAGTGTATTTTGGGAAGTAATACTAGACAATCGGTATGGCTGCTGTGTAAAATGAGATTGGGGTATGGCTGCTGGGGGAGAGGATAGTGCATAGAAGGGCAGATAATTTGTGCTCTATGAAACAGTTTATACTTTATCTTGAGATACTTAGCTTAGAGCTTCTAGACATCTATCAAGCTTAAGGTTTTTAGGAAGGCCATAAACAGAGAAACTAAGTACAAAATCTGGTGCTGTAGATGCCTTGTAACTGGGAAAATGTTCCATGGTTTTTATCAGATTTTCAGAAGGATCTCTATCAAAATGAAGGGCACTGTTACTGGAGATGACATGACGGATTTTAAGCGAGATTAGGTTTTGTTTTAGAAAGGTCCCTCTCTTGGAGGTGTGAAAGAAGGCTGGCTGGGGGAGAGTTGCAGTGATGGGTGAGGAGCCTTTTAAGGGTCCAGGCAGAGATAAGGGCATTTTAATGGTCCAGGCAGAGATAAGGGCCTGGCAGAGGAGAGCAGAGAAGGACCAACCTCCACTTGGTATAACAATGACTCATTCTTTCTATGACCATCTGGGGAATGCCTCATATGTGAGGGGCACTGTGCTCATGTCTAGGAATAGGAAATCCCAGCCCTTACAGAGCTTTGAAACTAATAGAGAAAGCAGACAATGGAATATTATCTAATTATCCTTGTGATAAGTGCTCTTTAAATAGAAATTCCCAGACTTCAGGGTCTGTTTCTTATTCATCACTCTATCTTCTTACAGTGACTCGCTCACAAGAAGTGCTTGATTAATGCTTATGTAATGCAATTAATATCTTAGCTATTCCTTGCCTGGTGACCTGTTCCAAGAGATTACCAGATCTGACAAAAAACACATCTCTACATGCTTCTGGGCTGGTGCCGACGCTTGTCTTCTTATCCTTTAATGACAAGGCCCTGCTCTGAGAGATGAATCTTATGGTAACCTAAAGTTTGCAAGTTACAAAATAATAAATTCATTTCTTCAGGTTTTTTACAGAATCATTTAAATATCTAGATATGCGATTATAGTTGCTTGCTTCCTTTCTGGTTTAGGGGGAAAAAAACCATGAGGGATACAAAGATGAATTAGACATTACTGCCACCTTCAAAGATCTCACAACAACAACAATTTTGCCTTTAAGAGAGGCAGGGAATACTGAAGGAGAAACAGACTCAGGCCTGACAGATGTTTCATTAAGCAATTAGAAATATGATCTAGAATTTAGGAGAAATTCAAAGAGTCATGGTATCAACCATGGTTAAAACTAGAAATAGTTCAAATTATGTAATATTTCCTACTCAGCTTATTTACTTACTCAAATAATGCAATACTTTCTTACTCTTATGTACTTACTGAAAGGGTCATGCACTATTTACAGTTCAACCAGCTCTTTAATCTATCTTCAGATGGCTTTGAAGACTGGCATCTGCCTGCCATCCTATTTTATCTGGGCTTTAGTTCATGGCAAAGCACTGTGTTATGTCTCTGATACCTAACTGAACTGATTAACATTTGGAAGACCAAATTAAAAATAGAGCTTGTCTCTATTTCTTGATTTTTTTTTTCATATGGGTTTGCAAGGTTTTACTGGTTGATTTTCTGAATAACATTGAGCCTTTTCAAAATCTTGTTCATTTGTACTTTGCTCAGCATTAATTATCTCTTAGTAATACTGGGGGTGGGGGGACACCTAGATGCAGTAGAAGTCAAAAAAAATTGCTTGATTAAAATAAAGAATCAGGAATTTGATATATTTCTGGAGGCATGAGTGAACTTTTCCATTGCTGTCACTGTGTCTGAAATAGTGCTAAGGTAAACACTTGTCTACCCTTGGGCCACTGTCTATAAAATGGATGACCTAAAGCTGTCTTGGGCTAATGTGATGGGTAACAGGGCATCTCTACTCCTTTCTCTCTTTTGAGATGATTAAGAGAATAGATAACATGTTGAACTAAATGTCAGCCAAAATCAATAACCAGGAGGAGAAAGCAGGCAAGTGAATTAACTTCAGACAAATAAGCAGGCCAATGGAACAGAACCTGTAGCCAGAGAGGCTTAGCTGCCCCATGCTGCCGCAGAAAAGGAATATGAATCCTGCCATTGAAATAGTGCATCATGGGCCCTTGGACTCTGAGTGGGAATTACTGATGGGGTCAAGCAGGCTGCCTGCCTGAGCTAAGAGCACAGTGCAAAGGAACTGTCAAGCTTTAGAAAAAAATAATTAGAGCATCAAGTATTTTCATGCAAAGATAATTCTGTTAAAATAACATTCAAGTCTACTGATGCTACACAATTTCCCACACTTTTGAAGACATTTACTTCTATCTTTAAATTAAAATAATTTTCCCTTCATTTTATGAAGTGCTGTTCCATTTTTTATGTCCATTCTCTTAGAATATATAATAGTTATTGTGTTCTTGAGTATATTATTATTTTGTGGTCTAGTCTAAGCTCTCATATATATTTCACCTATCTAATAAAAGAGTAATATGCAAATTGACCATCACTCCAACACACAAGATGGCTACCCCCATGTGGTCAAAGATGGCCACCACAAGATGGCCAGCAGGGGAGAGCAGTTAGGAGGAATCAGACCTGCAAGGGAGGGCAGTTGTGGGCGATCAGGTCAGCAGGGGAGGGCAATTGGGAGGGACTAGGCCTACAAGGGAGGGCAGTTGGGGGCAATCAAGCCTGCAGGGGAGGGCAGTTAGGGGTGACCAGGCTGGCAGAGGAGGGAAGTTAGGGGCAATCAGGCTGGCAGGGGAGCAGTTAGGCATCAATCAGGATGGCAGGCAGAAGCAGTTAGGGGCAATCAGGAAGGAAGGCAGGCAGGCAGGCAGGCGAGCAGTTGGGAACCAGCAGTCCTGGATTGTGAGAGAGATGTCTGACTGCCTGTTTAGGCCCGGTCCTACTGGGATCGGGCCTAAACGGGCAGTCGGACATCCCTCAAGGGGTCCCAGATTGGAGAGGGTGCAGGCTGGGCTGAGGGACACTCCTCCCCTCTCCAGTGCACAAATTTTGTGCACCTGGCCTCTAGTGTGTGTGTGTATGTGTGTGTGTGTATGGAGGGAGAGGGAGGGGGGGAAGAGAGAGAGAGAGAGAGAGAGAGAGAGAGAGAGAGAGAGAGAGAGAGAGAGGTGTTTGAATGTCTGCACTTATATATTTAGAACCAACAATTGCTTTCATCTTGGAATGTTGTTAATGGCCAAGTCCAAAGTATCTCCTATGATAGTTCAGGTTGAAGCCTCTTGATTTAAATGCACACTAATGTAAATTAAGAGACAAGATGGTACTGAAACCCTTATTGAATTTAACTCCACACAGATCTTTTTATATAACCTTGAAAGTTATTTTAAAATATCTAATTTATAGAGGAAGTTTAGACCAAATATTTGAGGTATATTGTTAATTATGTTGAGGATAAAAATTCTAATTTGCAGAACATAAAAGCATATTAATTATCTAAACATAAAGGTAATCATGTGGATTACTGACATAGATTCCTATAACTAGTCTCACCTCCCTTTTCAGGACCTCTCCATGCTGAATCCATCCATGTCACTCACTTGCTTAAAATTCTTTATAACAATGATTTTCAGATTATGGCACTCAAACCAGCATCATCATCATCACCTTGGCCACCAATAATTTCTGCCACCTGGTAGTCACACCCTTATGTAATGCCCTCCCATTGAATGTGGGCTGGGTTTAGCAATCCAATTCTACCAAATAGAATGTGGTAGAAGTAATGGGATGTAGCTTCCAAGATTAGGTTACAAAAAGACTGTGGTTTTTATCTTGGGGAACTCTCTTGCTTGCTATCTTTGAGGAAGCCAGGTGCCACGTTGTGAGTGCCTTGTGGAGAGTTTAGTAATATGGCCAAGAACTGAGGGAAGTTTTAACAGCCAGCAGGGAGCTGAGGCCCTCAGTCCAACAGCCCGAGAATCACTCAGTCCCACCAATAACCTCACATGTGATCTTAGAAGCAGATCCTCCTTCACTCATGCTTTCAAATGAGACCACTGCCCTCACTGACACCTGGCCGCCACCTTCACCTAGACTCCTGACCCACAAAAACTGTGAGATAATAAATGTTTGTTGTTTTAAGCCAGTCAGTTTTGGGATGATTTGTTACACAGCCATTAGTAATGAATATACCTGGAAACTTGTTAGAAATGCACATTCTGAGGATCTACTCCAAACCTACTGGACCAGAAACTTTTAGGTAGGGCCCAGCAACCAGTTTTCAGAAGTCATCCCCATGATTCTGATGTGTGTCCAAACTTGAAGACCACTACCTAACAGAAGAGAGTATAAAATCTTTAGCCAAGCCTATAAGACCCTTTCCATTGCTTTTAAAATTTATGAATAATTATGAGAGTAGTGATAGATACCACTTGTTGAGACCAGAGAGAGAAAGGAGGAGAGATATCCAGAAGGGCCTTGATAACCCATTGTAAGGAATTTGGGGTTTTCTCTGCATGGGATGGGAGTTGATGGAAACGTGCTGAAATGAGGGAATGGCATGGTTTAATTTATAGTTCAGCAGATCACTCTAGCTGATGTGTTGAGAATATAGACTATATGGGCAAAGGTGGAAACAGGAAGACCAGTTAAAGTAATTAGAAACCTATGTCAATAATCTTGAGTCTAGACCAGTGGTCGGCAAACTCATTAATCAACAGAGCCAAATATCAACAGTACAACGATTGAAATTTCTTTTGAGAGCCAAATTTTTTAAACTTAAACTTCTTCTAATGCAACTTCTTCAAATAGACTCGCCCAGGCCATGGTATTTTGTGGAAGAGTCACACTCAAGGGGCCAAAGAGCCACATGTGACTAGCGAGCCACGGTTTGCCGACCAGTGGTCTCTAGACCAGTGACCATGACCTGAGCCATTATGATATCAATGGGAGTGATGTGTGATTAAAATTCTGGATACATTTTGAAGTCAGAGCTGACAATATTCATTGAACAATTTGATATAGGATGTGAAAGGAGTTAACTTTTTTGGTGTGAGTATCTAAAAGGATGGAGTTGTCTTTCGCTGAGATAGAAAAGAATATGTAAATTGTAGGTGTGGGGAAAAGGTTCAAGAATTGGGGTTTGGAATGTTGAGTGTGAGAAGCATATTGGCTGTCCAAGTGGAGACGTCCACATGAAAATCAGATATACATTCAGAGGCACAGTTGGTGCTAGAGATGTTAGTCTAGAGCAGTAGTTTTCAACCTTTCTAATGCCGCGACCCTTTAATACAGTTCCTCATGTTGTGGTGACCCCCAACCATAACATTATTTTCATTGCTATTTCATAACTGTAATTTTGCTACTGTTATGAATTGTAATGTAAATATCTGTGTTTTCTGATGGTCTTAGGGGACCCTGCTAGTGGTTCTCAACCTGTGGATCGCGACCCACAGGTTGAGAACTGCTGCTGTAGAGCCTAAGACCATCAGAAAACACAGATATTTACATTACGGTCTAGAGTCATCAATTAACACACAATACTAAAAACCATGAGATTATTAAGACAATGAATATAGATAAAATCTTTGGGACTTGGCGAACAAATGTGTATACTCAAATATAGCCCTTCCATGCTCCTTCCTTTCATTCTTAAACATTTAGTAAATACCTACTATATGCTTGGGAACCAGTTAGACCTAGACTTGTTTGCCTGCTCACTTCTCTCCCCAACTAGAGCAAGAGCCGATTGAGCCAAGACCCATTTATATTCACCTTTCCATTCCAGGTGCCTGGCATAAAATAGGTTTTTAATCTATGGTTTTGAGCCACCTATTATCTATAATCAATTCTACTGAGGCTTGAGGTAAGAAAATAAAACAAAAATTAAAAAGATCATAGTCTATCCATAATATGATAACTATGGTTCAAATGTTCATAGAATATAAGGAATATAGAATATAAGGGATGCTCATTTTAGTTTGAAACCTCTAAATTCTACTTAACCATAAAAGACTTATTAGGACATAAAACTTAAAAGTGGGTAAGGAATTTAGGGGAGTATATGAAGAGAATTTCAGGAACAATGAAAAGAGATGCATTAAAAGGAATTGAGATCTAATAATGAGTGTCCACATGTCAGATTCTATGTGGAACTGGAAAGGACATGCTGAAACTTCAGACATTAGACTAACGCCCTACTTTCTCAGTGCTCTACACCTGATGGGACCTGAGAATTTCACAAGGTACAGCAGAGAGGAGGGGTTTTGGAACCTGAGAGAAATAAGGGAAGATGAATAATGCTGTAAGAAAACTGGAATTAGGAGTTCTATGCTGCCTTAATTCAGATCTTCAAAAAGATTGAGAAATGGTGATAATCAAATGCTATTATAGTCTATATTACTGTATTCTTTACTTTGGAGTTGGGAGAAGACCAGCTAACTCTGGAAAGTGCTCTAATGTTCTCTTTGAAGTACCTCTTTGAGAAAAACCTGAGTGGAAGCATATGAAGAAAATGTCTTCTAGCAATTTTTAGAAAAAGCTGTCATAATACTTTAGCAACGCTGAAAGACTTATCAGATAGGGACATGTCTTCCCCCATAATGTTCTCCAATGAGTAGTATCAAGAAAGAAAGTTTATTAATAATATACATTCACAATGTTGTTTTTCTTTTCCTACTTTTATGAGTCTATATTTGAGTGAAGCATAATTCTTAGCCAAAATATCTTTCAATTAGAGCAATACTCCTCTATTCACATTGATTCTGAAACTGATCAAGCTTTATTTTGTATTGCTTTCTTTGACTGAACTTTACCTGAGGTTGAGAAAATTAATACTTAATGTAAAATGTGATTTTTATTCTAAGTTTAATCATCTCAGGTTATCTAGAATTAGAACTAATCATCTTAGGTTATATAGAATTACAACTATAAGAAGTGGGGGAAGAAATATTCAATTATCCAAAGCTATTCAATACAATTCAATAAACATTAATCCAAGTTCATTTGGTATCCAAGGAACTTCATTATGTTGTGGAGGGTTGAGGGGACAAAGAAATAAAAAAAAAAATCCATGGCTTTGAATCACGTAGGGCAAAATCATAAAAGTAAGTGGTAAAAAAAAATGGTGAATAACACAATCATTATAAATGCTATTAGGGTTCATACATATTTTACTTCTATACTAAGATTGATATTAAAGGGATCAAAGTACTATTTGTTGAAAAAAAAAAGAATGATTTGGCAGAGATTATAGCAAAACACCAATCCAAAGAGGCCCAAAGAAAAGGAACTTTTAATAAATAAATGAAGAACTCAAGATATAGGTACTTCCATGTTTGGAGGATCCAGCAGAATAATACATGTGTACTCTTCCTTATGGTCACACGTTATTACCATTCCAAACATTAATTCATTTAGAAATACTCCAAAGCATGGAAGAAAAAAGGGAATGTTCTCAGTAGACTTTGCTTTATCAGAGAGGTAATTTGTTGTCAGAAGCCCCCCTCCCCTACCTCTACCCAAAGGCCATATCATATACATATTACCCATGCTACCCTATGGTCCTTTGCCATAATCAGATGACCAAGCCCAGACCAGAAAAGAATGTGTGATATTTGAGCTTTTGTTGTGAGAAATGAACTCTATAAAAAAAGGGGGGGGAAGGAAACTTCTATTGAGTAGGAACCCAACAGTGGATGTTCTCAGGAGTATCATCCTTGAATAATTTCTTTAAGCAATGTCTGATATCCATCATTCCCCATACTGCACATGCCCTTCTAAGAACTGCACTAGAGAACAAAAGCTCCCCACACATCTGTGGTCCTCGGGTCCTCGGTATCTGGTGCTGGCAATATTTGACACCTTTGTGCTTCTTTTGTATGTCTCATAACCATTATACAGTGCTTATTGGGTACTTTTCTCAGCACTTAATAAATACTAACTCGTGAAAATCTCACACCAATCCTATAAAACAGGCTAATTATTATCATTATTGTCTCCGCTAGGTGAGAAGAGGCCCAATGAAGTTAAATAACTTGCCCACAGTAACACAGCTTGTTAAGTGCTGGGCAGGATGTGAAAAACAGGACATCTGGATCCAGAGTGGATGTCTTTACCCCTTTGCTGTGATCCTTTCTCAGTGGTTTGAGGAAACCTGGCATCTGCTCTGACCTGCAAACTTGGGCTTCCTGGAAGGAAGGCTCTTTATCTTGGAAATATGAATAGATATCTCTATAACACAGCTTGATCCTGGCCCTCAAAGGTCATTTTCATCTTAAACATTCAATGACAGAATTGCCAATTAACTGGAGTAGCTCTGACAAAGTTGAAAGTCAGCCTCTTATTTTCTTAGCAACACTGATCTTCCTATTTCCATTTCTGTCTCTTTACATCCCGCTGTCCACACAGCAACCTCAGAGAACTTTCAAAAAGTTAAACTAATTATATCTTTCCTTTAGTTGCAGGGCCCCATATGACTTTTCATTATTTTGTAAAGATACTCAAATTCCTTACAATGTCCTAAAGACCCCACATGATCTGATATGAGATTACCTGTTTTCTCACCTAATATGCCCCAGTCTCTTGGAGCTTCCTTCTTGTCTTCACCACATAGAGCTATTTTCTGCCTCAGGGCCAGTGTCTTGCTGTGTTCTTACAGGGACACACTAGCCCCAGATCCTCACACAGCTCCTCCTCATTCAGATATGGACTAAAATATCACCTCCTCACAGTGGCTTGGCCTGACTTCTGTCAAAGCTAAGGCCCTCTCAGCCTCTCTGCTAAACCAGGTATTCTTTGACACAGTATCTGGCTTTGTTTACTTCACAGCATTTTAAAAAATTTCTGAAGTCATCTTGTTCATTAATTTGAAGGCAGAGACTATGCCCATTTTTTAACAAGCACCAAGAGTAATGACACCTTGTTGAAAAGGAGCTTCCCATTTCTGTGAAAGACAATTAAAATATTTTGGGCTTAATTGACAATTGGTTCTCAATTACATATCTCTAAAATAGATGAATGAGCATACATAAAACCAAATTAATAAGTCTTCTAATTACACTTTGTGTTTATTTTTTGACTGTCATTAAATGTGTGTAAGAAACATAAGGACCTACAGAGACACCATCAGATTGTCCTATTGATGAAAAGTACTAATTTGCCTTGGGGTTTTGTACAAATATCAGTACTGAAGCATGTGCTATTAGGTGGTTTCTTGCATTTTCAGCTTTTGAATGAAGAAACAAATCTTTCTCCATTTTACTTAACCATGACTTCCTCTTTTTAGAAGCAGTTGAGATTTATGTTTTTTTTTTTTTGTTTTTTTTTAGAAAGAGGTCAGCCTATGAAAATTTTCAAATAGTCCAGGTTATTTGTACTTGGCATCTGCTTTAGAAACAGCCCAGCAGTAGATTGACTGATTGGGACTGACTGTGGGAGCTGGCTGCTCTTAATTCCCTCCCCAGTGATGATTCAATTTATTCCCAATTCTAATAATCCTTTAACAAATACAACTGGCTTAAATTTTGCAGTCATCTAAAATTTATAATGCACCTTGGTAATGAACAAAAGGTATTCACTATTGTACATGATGGCATAATATCAAATTTTGTATTTTCTTGGAATATCCTTTCTTTGGTTTTCTTGGAAGCAAACAAAACATCATAAATTGTTACTTCTATTTTGGCAGATGGAAACACCTGCTTGGTGGCCTCTACCAAAATGTAGGTGTTGAACTGGGTTTTAACGTTAATGGAGGTAATATTTTGGGAGATTTGGCTGGGAACAGCAACACTGCCAAAGTGAGGAACATTCAATTTATTTCTTTGTCTCTTCTTCTTAGATATATTGGACATATCCTTTCACACGAGGCAATTTGTCACATTAGGTTATTAGCTATATGAGAATAAGCTCTCAAATCCAACTTAATAAATCAGGTCAGAGTTTAAAACACTTGTAAAGATTATTGAAGAGTTTCAGTGCTACTTAAATACCCAAATGCAGGCAAAATGTATTTTCAACATTTTCTGTTCAGTTTATTACATTTAATCTGTCTAAGCTATTGCAATTTTAAAACTTTTAAGCTGATTTTTTTTACTCATAAGAATATATGCTATCTCAGCAAGTAGTAAGGGCCTTGATAAACAAAATGAAATCTAATAGCTGTTGTTTGAAAGAATGAATGGATAGATGACTATATTGTGGCAGACTCACATACAGTGTTCAGTTCAGCTCAACAGACAATGAGCAGCTAATATGAGCCGGGCACTGTGCTTGGAAATCCAATTAAAGAGGCAAGTCTTCAACATCTACCAACTGTACTCTAGAACGAGGGCTGCCACTAATATAGAGGCTCATTGCCTTGTGCTATGTGATCATTTAGAGGTAGGTAAGGGGTGCTTTGGGAAAACAGAAGAATTGAAGTCATGATCTTAATTTGCTAGGCAGAGACAAAGTGTATGGAGAGAGCTAGAGGCAGATGGAACAGCATGAAGAAAGGTGTGAGTCAGTAAGGTATGCTGAAGTTACTACAAATGGCTGACTGCTTGGAATTACAAGTCAGAGGTGCAGGGGAAAACAGAATGATTGGAAATGGGGCTGGATCTTGGAAGGCTTCATATATCATGCTGAGGAGTTTGCACTTTATCTAATGAGGTGGTGAGGAACCATCAAAAGAGAAAATATTTTGGTAGAAAAAATGGAAAACAGATTCAAGAGCCAAAGACAGGGATCAAATCATGTCTCTTACTGAAGTTACTGATTATTAATGCAGGTCTCTCATCATCATATAAAAAGAAGGAGCTGTCCCTGACATTGATCTATTATGGAGACAGTGAATAAGCAAAGAACTGTGGGCAAAGGAAGTGCATGTATAAAAGGTGACTATAAAGTCACCAGAGACCAGTTTTGAAGAGTGGCTCCAGGAGTCAGGTTCATTATTACATCATTATACCTCACTCTGTTTTATTAAAATTATGCCAAGTGCCACTTATATTATATCTCTAAGGTAATTTAAGTTATTCTTATCAAATTCTAATACTGAACTTTTTTGGTGGGTGGGCAGAAGTCCAAGAGATGTCAAATGATCTTTATCTGATGGGTTCCATTTGAAATTTCCCCCATTTCTAAATATAGGCATGGCATTAAAGTTAACTAACTCTTCTTTAGGACAAGGCTATGGTATTATACCTTGTCTCTTCCACAGTGCTTCTCAGGCATATTTCCCCCCTCTCCCTAACTTATTTTTTCCCATTTTAGTCCATCTGTTTGTATGTCTGTAGGTCCTTAGGATTATTAAGTTTGAAAACAGACTGCAATAAAACTCCCTGGGCCTCAAAGCTATGTGTTCACAAACAGGAGGGGGAACCTTTCATGAAAAGTTCATAATGTCTTCTCTGCCTCCTGCCATGGGTCAATCTGTGTCTCCACGCCATGTGAGTACATTCTCTTTCTCTCTGCTTTGTACACACTTCTGCCTTTAAACAGAATATAGTATTAAAATCAAACTTCATGTGGGTATCTTGGGTTTTCTACTTCAGAGATAGTCCTTTGACTATCTGGGAAGACACTTCATGCAGAATTCACTTCTACGGCTACACATTATTGGTTATGACTCAAACTCAGCACCTGAACATGCTTTATAATCACCTCCTTAGTGCTAGAACTTAAATATTTATTACAAAATAAGTGGGCTCATAAATTGAGTGGCTCAGTGCAGCCAGGGAGCTATAAATGACCCTTTTTACAATTTATTTAGACTTTTCATGTGCTATTATAGTGCAATATAAAAACATAGGTAAGGATAGTTTCTCTACCTCCTCCACCAACATTTTGGACATAAAACCAAATACTGTTGTAAACTACTATATAAAAATCAATATAAATATATCCCTAAATATATTTTCTTAAATGTTTATTAGTTGTGAAAGGTCAACTTCAATATTTATAAAACAAAAACACATATCCAGTTCTGCTTATGGACTCAGGCACGTAACACACTTGTGGATTTAAAAACTCTGTAGCCAACACAACTGCCCCTATGAGTGACTTGGGACACACAGAATTAGCTATTTGTGTTCTTGTGATGAGAGGCAAGTCACCAACAGCACCTGTAATTAACCACCTGCTTATCCAATTACAGAATCACAGATTAGATATTTTGGAAAGCAATTCATGCTCCTCATTTCAGATTAAAGGTAAAGATTTACATTAATAGGAGAACATTTATCCTACTAATGGTTTCTAATAAATTCACACTCAATTTGCACTGAAGAGTCACATTTGGGATGTGAATTTAAACACTATCTTTTCAAGGTTTCTCTCTGGATGCTGTGGAAGCTACAAGAATCGATGCCACCATGAGATAAATCCATTTTGAGGGAATAAGTATGAAATATTGCATGCATTTTCAACACATAAAAATCAGATTTAGAACTTGAAAAGAAATAAGATTATCCTTTTCTCAACTGGGAAAGACCGGCTTTAAAAAACAAAAGTAAAATGCATTAGTAAGCTTTGGTTGGGCTCTTTCAAATAATATAACTAACTAGCCAAACCATTCATGGTATCATAAGTACATGGAAAGGAATCCCTACTTAGGATTTTAAGAAAGAGATTCATTTCACTGATTCATTCATCCAAACATTTAAAGAGCACCTACTCTATGCCAAGTACTGTTTTTGATGTAGCAGTGAACAAAACAGACACAAATACCACCCCTAAAGGAAGCTTTTTGGTTGGGAGGGGGGGGTTAGAAGCAAGTAATAAGCAGAATAAGTAAAATAGTATTCAACAGTAAATGATAAGGAGGGTACATAAATTGTGGGGATGGGAGCTATTTTAGAAGGGTGGGAAGAAATGCTTCTCTCTTCAGATGATATTTGAGTAAACAGCTAACAGAAACGAGAACTCAAGCCCTACAGGATTCTAGAGAGAAAGCATCCTAGTCAGTAGAGATACTGTTCTATAAGGTGTTTGGTTTGTAGGTAGAAAAGAAAGTTGGGCAGAGTGACATGGAGAACAAGTAGGAGAACAGTAAGAAGTCAAGTAGGAGCGCTAATCAAGAAGGGGAGAGTTCGTGTAGAGATTTGAAGGTAAGAGTAAAGACAGAGGTTTTTACTTTGGGTGAATAGTCTTGGAGGAACTTTGTTATCTGATAGGATGGTAAGGAAAAACATAGGTTATACAACTTTAGAAATTGATAAATTGGGATACTTAAGATGAAGCTGAAGTTCTCCATTTTAGGACAAGGAAATGAACACAAAAACAGCTGGGATTTGCTCTTGTGTACAAGGTAAGAAGCAGGGCTGGAACTTGAAGCTAAATCCTAACAAGATCACATGTGTCATCTCCAAGTTTCACAGGCAGGTTCAGGAAGGAGTGTGTCTTGGCTTCAAGGAGACCGGAGATTGGTATTGATGAGTTCTGAATCAGTGACCCTAGGCTGAACAATCACATTGACAAAGTGGTGGGGAATGGAATTCTCTAACATTATGCTTTGATCTTGCTTTTGGCAAGAATTTCACTTATTGAATGTCTTTAATCAGACCATGTTCCATGAGAAAGATTTCAGGTGGTTAAATTGATCTGTCCCTACATTTTCTCTTCAGGGGTTAACTTAGAATGGCCTCAAAAGCTGGTTTAGGGGACATTCAGGAGTCCTCTATGATCTGCATAAGTAAAGTGTCTGTAGTTGTATATGACTTCATGTGCATAGATGGGCAGCCCTTCATGGGAAAGTGCCGTAGGGCCATTTAGCTCAGTTTTTAAGGCTTGAAGGTAATTAAGTTGAGAGCATGAGTTCTTCCCTAGCTGGGCTTGTACCTTGGCTGAATCACATCTGTGGACTGCATTCCAAACCCTGACCAGCTGTCTTGAAAATGCATGCCCTTGTTCAGAAGGACAGAACCACACAAGTTAATCACCATGGATGAAAAACTGATTTCTCAGAGCACATGCCAAACTGATAGGGGTCAGAAACATCCTCATAATACTCACAGGAAACCCACTGATTAGTCAAAATGGGTAAAGCTGGTTACCTCCCTGCCTCATGACAACAAAGGCAGATGAGCAGCAATTTTGTTTCTGGGTGAGAATGTCTCGTGTCTGCGGGGGGCGTCTGTCCTGGGGGGTGGGGGGGGCTCTGCTGAGAATTTCATTCTCAGTGGGACTACTCTGTGTGGGAGAATTTACATGGTCTAATCTAGGATGTGATCAAATAAGATCACACTTTGTTTTTCTTCTGTGTTCTTCTTGGAAGCTGGCTACAATTCTCATGAATTGTCCCATTTACTCTAATTTTATAATATATCAGGCATTAGATGCTAAGATGCTGAAAGAACATGCTTTGAAAGAGATCAGCTTCTAAAATGGCATATTCAGTAAAGTCATTTGGGCTACAGTGTAGGAGACATGTCACAGAGGCAAGAATAGTGAGCCCAGCTCTATTCTGTGCTATGCTGCTAACCTATTAGGTGACCTTGAAATAGAGAGAGTTCATTTCTATGGACCTCAGTATAATATCCGCTTTGGCTAACATGATCTCTAAATTTCCTTTAAAACACAATGTTTCCAGTTTGTTCACTTCCTATTGAGAGTCAAAGTGAAAAGATGTATTTGAAGTCAAGATAAAGTAGTTGTTATTAACACACTGGGTGTTGGCCATGAACAGACCAGTGTTCTAAGCTTGTCTCCCACTTATTAGTGGGGTAAGCTTGTGCCATTTGCATAACTTTACAACTATCTCACTAGCAAGACAAGAATAAAAACCCAGAAACAATATTTGGAGGATTAATTTAGATAACATACTTAGATAATATTTAAAAAAAGGTAGCTACTGTTATTTTTTTTCTGTACACATTTCTACTTATGGTTTATGCCGGAAACCAATCATTGTCCCACTAATAGAGAGATGTGGAAAGGGAATCCAGAAGGCCATCAACCTTAATTGCTCTGAAAGGTTGGAGCTAATGGCTCACTGTTTAGTTGAAACACTGTTAGCAGAAGCAGCCTCCACCTCTGTTTGTCTCATGTAAATTTCTGTTATTAGAATTTCCTGCCTAAAGGTTGTGGGTGTATCCCATAGTCTCAATAAAAGGGATAGCAAGGCCAGAGCAGGTGGTAGTCCTCCCACTAGAGGTGGGCTCCCGCCTGGCCCCCAATATTTCCCAAATTAATACTTTTCTAAGTCTCTTTTCATTTGTGTGCGGCCTTCTCCAGAACCCGAACCCTGAACCGGAACCCTGAACCACGTGGGACGTGAAAGGGGTTCCCACAGGCTTACATATATAAATAATTTCATTACATTAGTAATGTATAAATAAAACAGTTCTTCATGTAAAATGCAACCTTGTCTAATAGATCTGTCATAATTTGGGGGGTAATGAAGTGACACCCACAATAAAATCTCTCACTGAGCGCAGGATTCCTGAAATTCCTGTGTCAGCAGTTACTTTTTACACCAATAGGGCACTGAGGAACCCATCTTAATGCAGTGGGTCACACAAGGTGTTCATTGGCACTTGACTGCCTGCAGAAGCTAGTTCTTGTGGTGGGACTGCTAACAGGTCAGAAGTGTTGACAGCAGGGAAGATGAATGCCTGGATACAAGTAAGCAGTATTGGCCCAGGCTAGAAGGGTAAGACTCAGAAAGCGCTATCTTGGGAAATCCTGGACTGTCAGATGTAACCTGGAAACTGGTGTGGTGAGTGGGTGAGGTGAAGGGGCACGAAACAGCCCCTAAAATACCAGGGTCCCTTTAGGTTGAGTGACAGGACTTGGTAAAGCACCTGCTTTCATAACTACTCGTAGACATGAGTAGCAGTTATCTCATGGTGAGCCGTTTTTCTTAGGTTCACATAGAAATCATTGGGCTTAGAGTAAACTCACAGATCCAGATCTGCTTATTCTGAATAGAGCCATGCACCAATTAATTTTAAAGTAAAATAATATTTTCTTCTAGAGTCTTCTGATGGGCGTAAAGAACTTTTTCTCACATTTTCTCTTACAACCTTTGCTTTCTTTAGTCACTTGAATTCTGATTTGAATTTCATCATATAGCTCTTCCTTTTAGTCTAAATGTCAGTTTTACAATAGGATATTCTTATTTCTCATTATAATTCATTAACTTAGCATTTCATAAACTTAATGCTATAAATCTCATTAATCTGAAATTCAAGAAAGGAAAAAATGGCAACCTACAATAAAAAAATTCATTGTATCTGCTAACTCATTTCAGCCACCGAAGACCCTGACACTGAGCCAGCCTCGTTCTCTAAGAAAAGAACTGATGAAAAAAAATCAAATGGCTATGTGGAGGTTGGGGTCATTAAAGTTGGTTTTAAATTTTACTGTCACTTTGGCCCATTTATATTGTGAACTCTTGAACACTGGTTGCCACCGAGTAAGTTTATCAGTAACCTGTGATGATAATACTGTGATCCAAAGTCAAAACCATTACATAGCTATGCTTGAGCCCCTGAAACCTTGGCAGCTGAATATATCTACTTCAGGCACACTGAAGACCTTAAAGTAATAGTTAACCATAAACTGCCTGTAGCTATACTTTACTACCATACGTTTCCTGATTCTGAAACTATATTGTTGAGTAAAGTAGATGTGACAGAGACTGCCAGGTATCCCCCCCAATCCTCCAAAAGCTTTCTTCTTCCTGGGAACACAGTACACCATCTACATACTCCAGATTCCGACCCCCCCCCCCCCCCCCCCCGCCCCATAGTTAGGCATGGTCATGTGATACAGTTGTAGCCAACTGAACGCAGAGGAAGTGTTAGGCGCTGTTTCTAGGCCTGGTCCTTAAAACCTCCATACCTGCTCTTCCACGTTCTTCTCTACTTTCTGGTGCCTGAAATGAACCTGACCTCAAAGATGTGATGGACCCATGTGCATCACCTGGCTTGGTGAATGATTGCTTGAAGGAAAGCTCCCTGACAACTGCTTCACCTGTTTATTCTGTTAACACGGGGAAGAGAAAGATATCTACTGTATGTGAGCCATTGTACATTTAGGAACTATTTCTTACAGCCGCCAGCATATTGTTAACTAATAAAGTGAATGTTACAATTTGAGAAACTGCTATTTTAAGCCACTGAGATTTGTTTGTGTGAATGTCCGTTTTTAATTTACCATAACATAAATTCACTCATCTAGACTAACCCACAAACCACAGGGAGTGTATTTTATCATTTTATGAATTAGTGAGGTCTTTAGCAAAGGATAAAAATCAATGAATATAACCTACTGGGAAAAGAGTAATATGGTTGTTCAAATGGAAAACAAGTCTGTATAGAGACAGGGGAAGGCACTTTAGACATTTATACATTCTTGCATTAAGATTCCACTCTTGACATTCACAGAATGCAGGAGTTATTAGGAATCATTTGGATCATCCATTTTTAATTTCACATTTGAGGCTCAAAAAGGTGAACGAAAGAAAGACTACTACATTAGTGAGGTGGGGAAATAAAGATTACTTATTGAAAAAATATATTATTTTTAAAAAGAAAAAAAAATAACTGAGTAATTGAAATTTTTTTTAAAACATTGGCCCTAAAGAAGATATATATTTATTAGTGGCCTGGTGCATGGATTCGTGCACAATGAAAGGAAATTAATCAGAAGAAAGATTTGTGTGGTAATTACATTACTGCAAAAAATTACATGTCAAAATAGTACATATAATATAGTATTATAAAATTAAAACATGTGTGTGCTTGGTGCTAGTGAGAGCTTTATATGTATGGCACATGTGCAAGTCAATGTTTATTTTTAAATTGCCAGTGTGTGTCATATGTACCAGCCAGTCAGTTGGTCAGATGGTCAGTTGGACAAACAGATGGTTGGCCGGTCGGTCACTTAGCCTTTTATATATATAGATAGTATATAATGTGTTTAAAGTGCCACAAAGAGCTAGGCAATATTCAATGTAGAAATATTCTCCTCTAGATACACATATCAACAAAATAGGCTATTATTTAAAGTTCTAAATATGATTTGTTTACTAAAGGTTTGAAGATGGTTCAAAGAAGAACTAAAATGATAGCCCTGGCTGGATGGAGCATTGGCTGGAGCGTCGTCCTAGACAACACCAAAAGTTTGCATGTTTGATTCCCAGTCAGGCCACAAACCTAGACTGTGGGTTTGATCCCCAGGGGTGCATACAGGAGGCAACCCATTGATGTTTCTCTCTCACATCTATGTTTCTCTACCTTCCTCTCTGTTTAAATACTCGGGTGAGGATTGAAAAAATACACACACCAAAATAATCAAAGAAAACGGTTAAAGACTGAACAAAAGAATAACTCTTTAATTTTGAAAATGTGAAACAACAACAAAAATATAGTAGGTGGTGAATAACCAAAAGGAATATAATCATGAAAGAGATTTTTAGAAGATAGTGAATTTATCTGTGGAATTCCAAATGTATAGTCCTATACATGAGGACAGAAATTTTAATATAAATAATTACTTTTCAATATAGTAGAATGTATATTTCTACAGCAGAGAGCATTGGTAGCATTTAGTCTGGTTGACAAACATATAGAGGAGGACTCATTTGCAAGTGATATACTCAGAGAAAAATAGATGTGAGGCATATATTCTTAAATTATTTGAAGTTATAATCATAAATTATAACTTTTTTCCCAGAAAAATTTTTATGATATCAGTGTTACTTATAAAATATGGGAGGGGAAAAAAATCAATGTTTTACTCAGGCTAACAAATTTTGTGTTCTAATATTTTTATAGGCCCAGTAGTTTACACCCTTTATAACTATACTAGAGGCCCAATGCACGAAATTCGTGCAAGGGGCTTGGTCCCCACAGCCGCAGCAGCTGCCTCTGCCTTGGCTCCCATGGTGCTGTGGCTTAGTCCAGAAGGTTGCCTGGAAGGTCATCTGGTCTAATTAGCATATCACACTTTTATATTATAGATAATATATATTTGTATATACGCATGCATATATACATATAAATTTAAATATGTATATGTCCTTACATATATATGTAATATTAGTGCTAAGAGCATATTTCTGAAACTATTTCTTTTCACTCTACAATATACTAAGAAAGAGATCACAAATTATTATTTAATTTTGGCCACTGTAATTTTCCTCCTTCCTCACTGAAGACTAAATCAAAGTTATGTCTTGGTACATTTCCTTGTATTTCATTTCAATTACACGGAGAATCTCTCATAAAGGGAACATTTTCTGTTTTATGTTTTGTTTATTGCCTCAGAGAAACCTGTTATGACTTTTCCAAATTCAACACTTGGCATTTTTTCTTCTTCTCTTAATTGTGCCTCTAGTCTCTTTTTCTGGTTATTATGGACCTTTTTTATCCTCAGGTAGATTTTTTATAATCTTAAGTAAAAAAATGGGTTGCTGAATTTTCCAAGTCAGAGTCAAAAGTGGTCCTTTGGTATCATTTAGACACAAGAGACTGCAAATTCATAGTGATCAATATGCTTTAACTTGCTGATTTGTTTTTGAGCCAAGACAAGAGTTTTTTAAAATAATGACACCCAAAGTATGAATGCCACTTTGCCTGTACGTACAAAGCTTATATGTAGAAAGTAATTCATGTGTAGCATCACCATGCTTAATACGACAGTGCATTTATTCTGTTGAATCAAGAGAACATTTTTAAATAACAAGATAAGTACTTTTTTTGTTGACATTTAATTAACTTATGGAAGACACTTTTCTGAATCCTATTGAAGTCAATGTCACCAGGTGAGTATCTGAAAACACTTTAAAGAGGCCTGATATAATGCATCAACATCCTTACCAAATAAAAATGTAGTTGTAGATACAAAGAACAGACTGACAGTTGCCAGAGAGGAGGAGGATTAGGGTGCTGGGTGAAAAAGGTGAAGTGAATAAAGAAGAACAAATGGGTAGTGACAGAATAGTCACAGGGATGTAAATTACTGCATAGGGAATATAGTCAGTAATATTGTAATACGTATGTTTGGGGCCAAGTGGATACTTGAAATATCACGAGGAACACTTTGTAAAGTATATGATTGTCTAACCACTATGCTGTACACCTGAAACTAATATAGAATATTAAATGTAATTGTTAATAAATGGTACTTATAAAACATAAACACCAATCAGAAAGGATATATGCACCCCTATGTTCATAGCAGCACAATTTACAATAGCTAAGATTTAGAAATAGTCTAAATGCCCATCAGCATATGAGTGGATTAGAAAACTGTGGTATATCTACATAATGTAATACTACACTGCTGTAAAGAAGAAGGAACTCTTACCATTTGCAATAGCATGGATGGAACTGGAAAGCATTATACTAAGCGAAATAAGCCAGTCAGAAAAAGATAAATATCACATGATATTACTCATTTGTGGAATATAATGAACAACATAAACTGATAAACAAAAATAGAATCAGAGTCATGGAAGCATTGGACAGACTGTCCAACCTATGAAGGAAGGTGGGGGGTGAAGGATAAGAGATCAACCAAAGGACCTGTATGCATGCATACGAGCATAACCAATGGACACAGACAGTAGGGGAGTTAGGGCATGTGCTGGTGGTTGGGATCGGTCGGGGAAAGGTCAATGAGGGAAAAATAAGACTTATGTAATACTTTAAACAATAAAGAATTTTAAAAAAATAATAGTACTTGTATCTGTTAGGTTACTTCTAAAAGAAAGCAGAAGTTAATAGTAAAGAAAAAAGGTTACTACTTAGGTTACCCAGCTCTCATACTTATTTGAATTTGGTCCTTAGTATCTTAGGGTTCCTCTTAGATAAAACTCTCAATGTTTTGAAATTTATATTCTTCAGAAAATACTGTGAAAAGAGATGATCTTTTCAGAAAACAAAAGAATAACACTATCAAAAGGGATTACCTGTATGCCAAAGGTGAAGTTTATATTTACAAAACATACACATTAAAACCTATGAACTCTACCTTCTCTGACTAAATGTATTCTATGGAGATGCTACTCTTCAAATTCTTTTGAAACCTAGCTTGTACTTCCTTATCATCCTCATGCTGAGGCATGATCTTAAAATTGTCCTCCAATTATTTTAGCTAACAAAAAGTAGATTTATAATTGTGAGTACATGAAACAATTTATTTTGTGTTATTAATTATTGTATTGTTTACTTGTATGTGTAAACCTATTTTTACCTACCTTTGTGAATGTCCCCTAGTCTCTTCCTGGTATTATGGACCTTTACTATGTCCCCTTACTTGGTTCATGAGGGCAGAAACTGTCCTTTTGATTTACTGGTATCCTCCTGTCCTCCTCTTCCCAAATAGGCTAGATTTCACTACTGTATTAAAAATGCAATAATAATCATATGTGCAATACAGCACATGAAGAGCCATGGTAGCTATAGGCAAGCAAAAGGCACAGTCACCACTCTCAGATATGTTCTTGTGGTTCAACTGGCAAAATAAGACAGAAAGTTACCTGACAACAATGTCAGTGCTCTAAAAACTACAGGACATTATGGTGATGAGGAAAATGAGACTTGATCTGAGGCCTCAATGAAGGGTAAGACTTGAGTTGGTAGAAAAGAATAGTTGGCACAAATGGTAAAGAGAAGGAAGGGATGGTTTGCTGGGAGACAGTATAGGCTTAAGTGAAAATTTTCAAATATTTCCATTTAAGTCCTTGTGCTTAACCTGTGAAGACATACATGGAAACTGTACTTGTGATTACACATTATGGACTTGTCCTCAAACTTAAAACTACTTTCATCAGTACTACTTGGTGCTAGAAAAATTAGAATTGTCAGTATTCTGTCTCTACTCTGTTTTAGTTAAAGATAATTTCCAATATTAGCTTTCAGTGCTCTACTGTTTGACCTCCATGATCATTTCATGATTTCTAATTAAATGTCTTATACTGAAAGGCTATTGAGTTAAACACTCTTTTTTTCTAATTTTCAGCTACTTTATATTAGGTTTTAATCTTGACAGAATTAATGGCTATCTTCCAGCACTTGAAATTCATGGCTTCTTTTCAGAAGTAATAGTTCTTACTTCTCATCTGTAGATTTTATTTTTTTTACAAAAAAATATAATTAAAATTGGGGAAAATTAGCAAAAAAAAAAAGATTATGTCCTATATCATTTAATATTGAACAAAGAGTAAAAACATGGTCAGAAACAGACTGAGCAAGTTCTCTAGTAGACTTTGCTAGGTCAAAGAACTACTAAAGACTGTATTTTAAGCAGAAGGATATTGCTGCACTAGGAAAGAGTGAACTGCAGAAAGAAGTGATGGCGAAGAATTTGCTAGTCATATGCAGGTGATATTTCACAAGCACAGACTTTTTAAAACATAATGATGAAATCTGGGAAGTATAACACTAGGTAGGTATACAGTCTGGAAAACAATGATGAATAAATCAGGAGGGCAGGATGAGAGGAGTAAAAGAAGTCTAAATCTTTGTATTGTTCAGGAAAAGAGCTGAGATGCTGATCCACATTCAACTTAGTTAAATCAAGTTGACAATTTAAAAAATAATGGGTAACCATTAAAAAATGAAACAGAATATAACTTCTGAGATCAGAGATGGGGGGTGGGGGAAAGGGAGTCAAATCCTCACATAACCTGAAAGAAAGGCAAGGGGAAAAATAGAAGCCTGGGGAAGAAAACATTCCCAAACAACTTTATTCAATTCAGAAGAGCACCCTCCTCGTTGGAAGGATATTAGTGGCAATGAGTGATGTGGGGCATATACAGGGACAAAACCATGTTGTTCAAGGATCAACTGTGTAAGGTAGACTTTATGAGTTGCCTGGGCTCAAAGTTTTGCTACCTCATATGCTAGTCCTGTGGGTTTAGGCAAAGCACCTTCTGCATTTCAGATTAAGTCAACTGTAAAGGGAAAATAATAACTATTTTATTAAGTTGTGAATATTAAATAAACTAACATATGTAAAGAGTACAGAATAGTGCCTGACATACAGTCAGCATTTTATAAGTACTATCTATGCTCAAAGCACTTAGTTAGTCTCTGAGTACATAGAAGGTTTCAACATGGGTCCATGTTCAAAGGAAATTTATAATCTAGTGGTATTCCTGAAAGGTAAATAATCTACCCTACGAAGAGGCTAACTGAAACAAGTACCACATGGGAAAAGGATCCATAACCTGAAAATAACTGGTTTCCCATGTTTATTGCAGCATTATTCACAATAGCCATTATTCACAACTTAGGTATGGAAAACAACCTAAATTTTCCATCAACAGAAGAATGGATAAAAAAAGATTTGGGATATATTAGAATATATGGAATACTATTCAGCCATGAGGAAGAATAAAATCCTGCCATGTGTAACAATAGGGTCCTTGAGTGCATAATGTTAAGTGAAATAAGTCAGACAGAAAAAGGAAAATACTATCTAATATCACAACTCATAGAATGGTGTTTACCAGGGGTTAATAGATAGAAGAAATGGGGTGATGTTGGTTAAAGAGTGAAAACTTCTACTCAGAAGATGAATGAGTTTGAGGGATCTATGCAAGTACTGTAATTATAGATAATAATACTGTACTATATACTTGAAAGTTGCTAAAAGACTAGATCTTAAGTGTTTTTGTTTACTATGTGAGTCACAAAAAGAAATGGTAATCATGTGACATGAAGGAGGAGTTAGCTCACGCTACTGTGGCAACTGTATCGCAATATATAAATGTATTAAATCAACAAGCTGTGCACCTTAAACTTACATAATGTTACATGTCAATGATACCTCGATAAAATTGGGGGGAGGTGGACTTAGATAGGGTTTCATAGGAATATATTTAATTCCACATGAGCTAACTGATTGCAAATTCAGTAACCTGGAGTAGGAAGCTTTCTCAAATTGATCCTTAGGTTTTTGGTTATATATATTATTGATTTCAGAGAGGAAGGGAGAGGGTGAGAGAGGTAGAAACATGAATGATGAGAAAGAATCATTGATTGGCTGCCTCCTGCATGTCCTACACTAGAGATTGAGCCTGAAACCCTGACCTCCTGGTTCATAGGTCGACACTCAACCACTGAGTTACGAAGGCCGGGCAATCCTTAGTTGATTTTTATGAGTCAGGTATTATAAAAGCACAAGAAATATGAAATTATAATTAATGTGTAATTGGGATAGAAAGGCCCCTAAACTGGAGCAACTAAGCTCCTTGAAGATAGTCTGAAATAAACAATTTTAACAGCATCAAACTTCCACATTAAAAAGTAAAAAAGGTGTGAGGAGAAAGCAGCGCCACCATTTACATTTTTATTGTGTGGCTTGTTGAGAAAGTACTAAAAATAGATTGCTTGGCTCCAAGCCTGAATCAATGATTCCTGAAGCTTTTTTCTTTGGACTTAGGGCGTGTTTTTGTCTACTATGTAAGTCATCAAGTAGATAAAGACTTAAGAAATTCTATGACCAGAGTTACTACATATTAAAGGCAAAGAAGGAACATTTTAAATTATCTGTATTATTTCTGCCGAATGAATAATTGTCTTTAAATCATGGACAATGGGATCCTCCAACAGCTCTCTTCATTTAATTTTAATAAGTGATTCTAGGCTGTGTGTTTTGTCTCTTTTGCTTTGGGGAATTAAGTCTAAATAAAATTGCTGTGGTAAGGGTACAGAATACATCTGACTTTCAAATAAAGGGATGGGACTTAGATACATTTTCGTATGAACAGACAGGAGACAGTGAGTATAAATAGACTAGTCCTAAACACTGATAATAGGCATAGACAGTTCACAGTCAGCTTGTACCCTTCATGGATTGGGTGCAGAGCATCTGTATCTTCTCAGTAGAAATAGAGTAAGGGAATTTTTAAAAATGGAGACTCTGTCCATATGTGAACACATTATGCTGACTCTTAGCACTGGGTTTCCCTTTCTATAGGGAGAGAGCTCTAGTATCTGTTTAGGTATGAAGAGACAGTCAGAGGCCTCTGTGTCTAAATGCCAAGTGGGAAGGAACACTATTATCCTGACTGCAGCTTTGCTCTGTGGGCTTTATCTCACGCATATTCCCAGGCACTGGAGCACTCACAAAGCAAAATATTAACATTTAGATGTTGGGAAAAACTGGTACCAAGGTGATTTCTGTATCAGGAATTTTGGGAAGAAGAAATCACACATAAATAAGAGGTTGATATACTCTGGAATAAAACTGGATTTCTATAGTGCAAAGAGGAAGGTTACATTTTTTGAAAACCAACCATGAGCCAGCTGTTTTATTCTTTCTCTCTCTCTCTCTCTCTCTCTCTCTCTCTCTCTCTCTCTCTCTCTCTCTGTGTGTGTGTGTGTGTGTGTGTGTATACATTGAACTTAATACACTTGAATAGTTAATATGTAGCCTCATTATAAGATAAGGAAAGTGAGACAGAAAAGCAAAATGATGTGTCCCAAGTTATTCAGTGATTGAATAGAAACTGGGCTAGCAACTAAGTTTGTTGTTTCAAACTAGAAATAACCAGACCATCACTCCCTCACTTGGTGGTGACCTTTCTACAAAGGGTCACACTGACTGTCTGTTTATGTTGAAACATCCTGGGGAATTTTTTCTAACATGGAAAACTCTACTCATGTTTAAGAATCAAAAACCAGGAAACCACACATAAGTGATATGAATTTATAACAGCAGCCTATATTTTTGAGGATAAAGAAGAAAGTAAAAATACTTTATGGGAGTCTATATTACGATTATCAGTATTCAATTTCCAAGGAAAAATACTATGTGATTAAAAATATATAGTTTTTTATCTTAGTATGTTTAAAGCAAAATTGTCTATGGAGACTTGGATATGATTATAACGTTGGTAATTACTGTCTGCAGAACACAAAGCACAAGGCAACATTTTTTAGCAGGTTTAGATCTTATCTGATATCAAAGCTTCAAACTTGAAGCATCAAAGAACAATTTTGTGCAGTTTATGGGTCAGACTAACCCATACAGGATCAATTTTAACAGGAGTCAGAGATCAGAAATATAAATAAAGAGACAGAACACAGCTCAGAAACTTTCATGACAGAGAAAAACATGTAGTGTTGAACCAACAAGTTTTGAATAAGTTGGGACATGTCATTTAGCTTTTCTGTCTCACTTTCCTCATCAATTAAGTGCTATGCACTTCTTTTTTTTCATACAACAGATGGTGAAAAATCTCATTTGGAAATTAAAACTCAGGGATACCATCTTCAACAACAAATACTCAAGTACAAATGCAAGAAAAATATAAAGTTTGATTTGTTTTGAATTCATGTCACTCAACTTATGTACTATCACATATATAGTAATTAAGAGCATGTCAAGCAGGAAATAATCCCATAAACATTGTGATATTCTTTTCCCTCTATTGCTGAGGCAATTAAAATTTACTGATTGTCTAAAATACATGAAGGTAGGGCTGGTGTGGAAGTCTAAATAAAAGTAGCACAGTAGTTAGTCCCCCCCTTAATCATAATTTTGCTTTCATGGTGGTTTCAGTTACCCGGGATCAACCAAGGTTTCAACCATGAAATCACCTAAAGACACATTCCCCAGAACATATAATCATTGAGCAGCACATGACTATAATTGCCCTATTTTAGTATTAGTTATGATTGTTGTTAATCTCTTACTGTGCCTTGCTTAAAAATTTAACTTTATCATAGGCTGTATGTACAGTGGAAAGCACAGTACATCTCAGTACTTGCCATGGCTTCAGGCATCCAGTGAGGGTCTTAAAATGTATCCCTACGGAGCAAGGGTGACTACTGTAATAGATATAAATGTGTCTTAGTGGTCTTATAGTGAATATTTTAATACCAATTTTGGGCTTCAATTTTTAGGATTGAGAATGGGAAAAAGAGTCTCAGTTTCTAACCTCCTTTTTAGTTTTAAGGGTATGAAGTACACAGTTTTTGGACATACCAGTAGTGAATTTGAACAGTCTGTGTGATAGCTATATTTGGGCCTTAGAGATAGCTAGAACATTAGTAAACTGCTATTATGGTTCCTAAACCCAGTCTAAGAGGGAGACAAATCTGAATAGTGTATCTCTTAGCACTGAAACACAATTACTATTTAATCAGTGATAAGTTAGGTATTTTTATTAGACAATATATTTTAAAGTACCCATACATTACTGGATATTAAAACTCAAAATTATACAAATACTAAGCTACGGATGAATATGAAACTCCTTTATGTATTTAAGAATTGACAGTTTTCTTTGACATGGTCTCAGTCTCAATCAGTGATTTTCAGAGGGATAATGAAATTCATTTCAATCTTACAAATATACTGCAGACCTACAGTTTTCTCAATCACTTCCAGGTTGAAACTTCGTGTTCTTTCGGTGAGTATAGCTATATTCAAACATTTTCATGATCTCTTCCATTCAACAGTCATTCCAAATTTCCTCTTCTCCTACTCTTGAACCTGACCAAAATCTGTCTCAGAAAAGGCCAAGGCATCCTATATAATAAAAGTCTAATATGCAAATTGTCCCCTTGACCGGGAGTTTGACTGGGAGTTCAACCAGGAGGTGGGGCCAGCTGGCCAACAGCCCTCGGCCCCTCCCCCCAGCTCCAGCCCCTTCCTCCAGCTGGTCCTGCTCCCCCCCCCCCCCCCACCATGATTGGGGTGGGCAGACGGAACCTCACCCATGCACAAATTTGTGCACCAGGCCTATAGTATTTGCATAAAATGATCCAGGCTATGTGAACAAATTGGTGATAGGCTGTGAGTTTGGTCTTGGCCAATTATCTATTATTTGATCCTCACCCTCATCTGTGCAATGAGCACATCTAGTTGCTGGCTCTATTAGGTAGCCTGATTGATGGTTTTGGGGCATCCATTTAAGTACACATTTCCAGTCTCCTGACTTCATGCATCTTCTTGAAAACTGGCTACTTTTAATGGACAGTCTATTCCCTTGAATTTATGGGCCTCTGGGTAGTACCTGGGAGTAGTTCACACTACCTTCCTTGGTCATGCCTAAGAAAATTTTAAAAATTACAGGATTCTCATCACATTCATTTAGACTTTGCAAGAAACTGAGGCAAGGAGGGTTTATGACCTATCCTAATTAATTTTACTGCTTTCAAATCTCTCTACAACCCTTTTATGCTCTTATGGGAGTGGATTAAGAGGCTCTACACCTAGGAAATTCTAGCCAGGTAAATACTATCCAGGGAATTGGGTGTTAATTATCCTTGGAAATTAAAATGCTGAAATGTGATAGGGAGTCAATGAGTGGAAACAGAGAAGACTGACTTATCTCACTTTTACTCTCCAAACATTGTCCTCAAAAGTTTTCCCTTCTCTCTCCAGCTTTCAACCCAAACCCACCTCCTTATAATCTTATTATATCTTCATGGTGGCAGACTTCAGCAAATCTATTCTGTCTCATATTCTACCAGGGAAGAAGACAGTCTGCAATGAGGAAATAAGGTTCTTTAATTTAGGAGCTAAAGAGTTTAACCCATATTGTTCTCAGCTTGGAGATCCCTCTATACTAATCCAGTAAAGACATCTTAAGAGTTGATAGGGTTAAACTCTAAAGGAAAAAGAGGAAGGGGATTTCTCCATAATATGCACCCTTTGTGTACAAACAATTACCCCAACCACTCCTAGTCCATACTCAGGAACACTTTCTAGGACAAAAAGCACAGGGAGTACAAGTTAAAAAAAACATGAACTTGACTTCAGTCTCAAATATGAGAACAGAAGTTTCTTCAACCCACTGTTTCATTCCAATTCACTAAAATGACAAAATATATTCTGAGACAAGTCCCAAGGGCCAGTAGAAATTTTGAGAATATGGACATAGATAGATTAGACAGAAAAGAGAAACCGGAGCAGAGCAAACTGACTTCAAAGCAAGAGGTAAGCATTGTTGAGCTAGTGAGGTCCCCTGTTGCTCTGTAGCTACAGAGAAATTGAGTTAAGGCCCAAGAAGTCATCAAAGAAAGTGCTTAACTTGTCTGGGGAGGGCTCTAGTATGCATTTTGGAGCCGAGGAAAGAATCAGAGTGGATACTCAGGGAAATCTGCACTTTCACAACTGGTATGGAAGAAGGGGACACACAAGGAAAAGTAGCACTGCCCAAGAGGGACATTAGTTGTCAACTGACCCTCCTGCTTGTTCCTTTGCCCCTGTACCATAAAAGGAAGCCTGCATGTCTACACCTTTGCTTGGTGATGTAGCCCCCAAAGGGGAATCTGGAGAAAAAGACTGGCACTATACGCTGAAGTCCCCCATCTCTCATCCATTAACATAGACTGGCAAGAGAGCATCTCAAGGCATTTGAAGAAAGCCAATGACAAAGAGAAAAATATCAGGAAATAGAAATATAAAGGCAGACTATAGAGGAAACAAATTTAATATGGGGGATAAAATAACTTCACATTTTTCTAATTGTTTTCCTCAAGGAAATTTGATAGCATGCTGCAGGCATGGAAACAAGAATAGGCTACTATGAATTGAGAATGACTCAAAAACTGAGAAAACATCCTTGAAAATTGAAATTATAATTTCCTTACATTAAAAAAAATCCAAAAGAACTCTTCAATGATAGAATAAAGATGCCAAACACTAAATTAGTAATCTGGAAAATAAATAATATTAATTTATCATTCCCTAAAAACTTATTTACACCACACAACATTCCCATAATGTAGATATAATGTAGATATTATTATTATCCTCATTTTATAGATGAAGGATCACAGACAACACAGAGATGCAGAAAGTCCATCATTTGTCTTATAGGGATGTTAGAGGGAATGAGATAACAAAGAAGGGAAATAACTGATGAAATTTTCATTGGGTTGAAGAAAGATAGAAATGGGTTGAAGATAGAAAGAGACTCAGATACAGAAAGCAGAATGACAACTGTTAGAGGAGAGGGGCTATAAGGGGCTAGATGAAGGGATTAAGCAAAAAACAAAACAAAACAAAACCCTACACCCCCAAACCCAGTAAAGAATAAAACTCAGACACAGACATGGTGATTACCAAAGGAAAAAGAGAGGTGGGGAAAGGTAGAAGAAGGCATAGAGAGAATAAGTGGTGATGGAAGGAGACTTGACTTTGGGTGGTGAACATACAATATACAGATGATGTATTATTGAATTGTACACCTGAAAACCACATATTTTATTAATCAATGTCACCCCAATAAATTTAATAACAATTTAAAAAAAGAATCTTTAGCTACATAAGGACAACTTTGGAAAACCAATAAACACCTACCTGGACAGAGTCTATGTAAAATATAAAAATAATGAGAAATGCTAAACCTTTTTAGAGAGTTGAGAAAAATCATCCACAACACAATGAAAATCAGAGTCACATGCAATGCTGCATGACTGGGTTAATGGTAACTCCCAAGTTTTAAAGGGAAGATGATTTAATTTTAGAAGTTCATTTCTATCTATGTTCTTAATCATATAAAAATATAAAAGAAGGAAGTCCTTGGGAAGAGATCAACCAAAGAACTTGTATGCATACATGCATAACCCATGGACACAGACAATAAGGTGGTGAAGGCCTGGGGCAGAAGGGGAGGGCTAGAAGAAGTCAATGGAGGAAATAAGGGGACATACGTGATACTTTCAACAATAAAGATTTTAAAAAGTTTAAAAATATTTAAAGAACAAGGTCATTTGGATGGAAGCTAGATCATGTAAGCCCTCTGCCAACACTCTAATGATTTCTATTTTGCTCCAAGTAATTCAGTCCTTAGAAAGGCCCACAAGCCTCTCTACATGTTGCATCATGTTGTCCTCATCTCTTAAATCTCCACCGCTCCTCTTTGTTCATATCGATCGGCCTCTGTGCTGCTCCCATATGTACTTCAATTACAGACAGGTCGTTGCTGTCCCTCTTTCAACAACTTTCTTCCTCAAATATCTACATGGCTCACTATCTCACACTCGTGAGGTCTATACTCAAATGTCACCTTATCAGTCATTCTTTCCCTAGGCCCTCTATGTAAAATTATCTTTCCCTCACCGCTCCATTATTCAGGTCCTTCTTCCTTATTTTATCTTTCTTTATAGTACTTATTACATAGCATATTATTGAATTAGCTGATCTTGGTTATTATCTGCCTCCATCAATTGGCATATAATTTACAGGAGGGTGCAGAAGTTTGTCTAATTGGTTCACTGTTATATCCCAAGCATCCAGGACAGTTCCAGGCACATCACATAGATGATCAACAAATATTTTTTGAATGAATGTTGAACAATCTGCAAGAATATTATTAAACAATTTATGAGACAAGAAGTAAAAATTTCCAAAACAGTCAGAATGAGGATTGACTTAAGTTGTCCTTATATAAAACAAGCTTTTTAAACTCTATTACTTAATCTTATATATAGTACTTTCATTCTCTACTGAATTTATAAAAATACAAAATGGTAGTTAAACTTGTAATTTTCCAGCCCAGTGATTTTAGGCCATGTTCTGAATACGTATTGATTTCTAACTAGACTGTAATAACTCCTCAATCAGAAACCTAGAATAATGAATATTAGCATGACTATTAGGTGACACTTTTGTCTGCAAATCAGTATGGCAGAACCAAGCTAGTTTCAAACTTTGTGTTTAGGAAAAAAAGTGACTTCAAATGTAAAAAAACTACCTCATGCCATATAACAAGTCCTTTAAACCTTAAAACAGTGTTTTACCACCACATAGACTTGGTCTTAATAAATAGTTAATAGGTTGAGTAACACTTCTTATAAAAAAAAAAGGAAAAATAATGAGTTTTCCTGGAAAAATATTCTCAGACTTAATTTTTTTCTTTTTTATTTATTTTTTATTGTCTTAAGTATTACAAATAGTAGTACATATGTCTCCTTTTTTTTCCCCATTGATCTCCCCCCAACCTCCCCTATCCCCCAGGACATGCCTTCACCTGCCCACCCTCCCCCCCGCCCCAGTGTCTTGTATCCACTGGTTGTGCTTATATGCAAGCGTACAAGTCCTTCGGTTGGTCTCTTACGGCCCTCCTCGCCCAACCTCCCCTGTCTTCCCAATGTAGTTTGACAGTCTGTTCAATGCTTCTTTGCCTCTGTATCTTTTTCCCACCATTTCTTTCCTTTAAAAAGTTTTGCCTTTGCAGACTGGAAATAAACATATAATAACAAAACAAGACAAAACAAAAAAATGTTTGAGTCCCAATTTCAATGTCCAACAGTTCCTTATGTGTACATGTCAGCAGTGATATCTGGATGGTGGGCACATGGTGGCAATGCAGGTCCGACCCTCTCTGGTTTGTTCCTAGGTAACCTGCAGTGGTGAGGCAGGTCAAGAGACATATGAAAACCTGCTCACAGTCACTAATCATCAGAGAGATGCAAATCAAAACAACAATGAGGTACCATCTCACACCTATCAGAATGGCTTTTATCAACAAATCAACAAACAACAAGTGTTGGCGAGGATGCCCAGAAAAAGGAACTCTTTTGCACTGCTGGTGGGAATACAGATTGGTGCAGCCACTGTGGAGAACAGTATGGAGCTTCCTCAAAAAAATAAAAATGGAACTCCCATTTGACCCAGTGATCCCACTTCTAGGAATATATCCCAAGAATCTAGAAACACGCGTCAGAAAGGAAATATGCACCCCTATGTTCATAGCAGCACAATTCACCATAGCCAAGATTTGGAAACAACCTAAATGCTCAGACTTAATTTTTAACTTATCTGTAGATGTTATATTCTATCTGTAAAAAAGTAGAACAAACCTAAAGATTGTAAACCAAATTTAAACATAAACAGATAACTATGTACACTTCGAGAAGCAAATTCACATTGAAACAGTTGTTATTATCTTGTAGTAAAAATACATACTTCTTTTCTTTCAATATCCATGTGAAGGGAAACGTATTAAATTCAAACAGCCATTCTTCCTACTGAATCACACAAGTAGCATCTTCAAACTGCTAGTTGCTAAGCAGCCATTACCATTACTTGTGTTTTAAAAGTCTAGCATAATTTCAAGGAAAACTCTGATTTTCCATGTAATCATTATTTATTCTTAAAAGCAAGAGGATATTTTGGGGGAGAAAGATGCAAATTCTATTGCACTTCTCCATCTACTAGTATATCCTAAATGTGACCGGTTCTTACTACCTCTACTGGCACCATACTGATAGAGACCCCCTTGCCTCTCTCCCCGATCACTGTAAGACTCATACTTTAAAAAATATATATATTTTTATTGATTTCAGAGAGGGAAAGAGAGAAACATCAATGATTAGAGAGAATCATCGATTGGCTGCCTCCTGCACACCCCCCACTGTTGATCGAGCCCACAATCTGGGCATGTGCCCTTGACAATAATTGAACCTGGAACCCTTTAGTCTGCAGGCTGATGCTCTGTCCACTGAACCAAACTGGCTAGGCCAAGTCTCATACCTTTCTTATACCCTTCCCCACCTATAGCCTGTCGTCAACACAGCTGCTACCGCAAGAGCCTTTCAAAATGCAAATTTACATTACCCTTATGCTCAAAACCCTAACATGACTCATATCCTCAGAGACACATCCTAGTCCTTATAAAGGCCTATAAGGCCCTACACTGAGTGGCCAGATTACTATGCATTCAGAGATCATAATAATCTGGCCACTCAGTGTATATGACATGGCCTTTGCTGCTCTCCAAGCTCCCTCCTGTTAACCGGCTCCCACCTCACTGCCCTGCAGCAACACCAACCTCATTGCTCTTCCTTAGGAAAGCCTGTCACTCTCCTACCCAGTGCCTTTTACTTCAGCTGTCTTTTCTGGCTAAAATGCCCTTTCTCCAGATGGTCACAAGAATTAACTTTCTCATTGCTTTAGTCTCTGCTCAAATCTCTGGTCTCAATTAGGGCTATGCTGACCACATCCCACCACAATTCATCCTATATCACCTTCTGCTTTTTATGTTTTCATATCATTTATTACCTTGTATAAAATAATTTGCTTATGTGTTATGGTTCTGTTTCTTCTCTCTCTACACACTTTAGACTAAATGCTTCAAGGTGACAGGAATCTTTGTTTTGATCACTGATATTCCAAATCCCTAATGATCTGCTTTAGAATCAGCCACTCAACAATACTCTCTGAAATAACTGTTAAGCTCAACTAGCAAAGATAATATAATTATCGATAATTTATGACTTTATGTAAATCAGAAATGTTCTGTGACAGTGATTAACTGGAAGAATGGTATTTATAAGGTGGCATGTAGACTCAAAATACTCGTATAAATGTTAGCTTTGAGAAATCTGTAAAGAATCAGTATATGGTCATTACAATGGCAGCTCTAATTCTTTATAAATACAATATTATCAAAATTATAGCTTAACTCATTTTGATAAAGTAATGGCCTATTTATGGGGTTTCTGGCACCAGTTAGAAAGTAAGAACATCTAGGACTGTGATCCAACTCCCTCAATATCTAATCCATTAATTCTAGAAAAATTAATGGTACTGGACAAAAAGCTGTTCCTGAAGTTTTAACTAAAATTTTTATTGGTAGTTCATCTCATGGTAAAATTGTGTAACATGTAATCAACCTAAAGCAGTCATATTTTAGTGCAAAAAATTAAAATTTAAAAGCTATCAAGACTACATTATAAAATTTCCAAAACCTCCTAATATTTAAATAAAAAAAGGGGGGATAGTAGAAGAATATCATGTAAGGAAAAATATCCTGTAAGTAAATTACATCTAGAAAATTTTTACTTTAGAAAATTAACTTTCATTTGTAATGCTAACAGCAAGACACCCATGAAAAACACACATGGTGTCAAAACAAGCCAAAGGAAAATCATTTGGGCAAAAAATGAAAAAGGATCCCAAGTCAAATTTATAGAAAAGATTCCTTTATTAACTTTTGGTTGAGAATATGTTTGTATATTTTCAGAAAACTACTCCAAGACCATGTGGATTCCTGCAACAGAGAGGAATTGACAGGACTGCTCCAGCCATGAAGACAGAAGAGAAACAGTCCAGAGATGGAAGATGCTGATGATGCCTTGCCATACTAGCAGTAAGCAGCTGTGCATTGGTGCAGGTTGCCCAGGACCAAACCAGAGAGGGCCGGACCTGCATGACCACCATTTGTCCATCATCCAGAACTGAAATATCATTGCTGACATGTATACATAAGGAACTGTTTGACATTGAAATTGGAACTCAAAAGAACTGTTGGCCCAGAAAGAAACTCACTACAGACTGATTCATTTACCTCTCAGCATAACCATTATTGCTTGTCTCATTTTCGGTTCTTATAAGTATATTTCTAGTATCACATGATCTTACTCATCTAGGGGAAATAATGAACAACATAAACTGATGAATAAAAACAGACCCAGAGACAGGGAAGCATAGATCAGACTGTCAAACCTCAGAGGGAAGGTAGGGGAGGGTGGGGGTAGGAGGGAGAGATCAACCAAAGGACTTGTATGCATGCATATAAGCCTAACTAGTGGTCACGGACAACAGGGGGGTGGGAGCATGCGTGGGGAGGGGTTTGGGATGGGAATGGGGGGATGAGGACAAATATGTGATACCTTAATCAATAAAGAACTTAATAAAAAATATCTAATCCAACCTTCAGTCTGGTGTGACAACCTCTACTATAGAGGCTGGAAATCTGAAACATGATATATCCAGAAGCCCTTGCAGCGAAGTCATTGAACGTGACTAAAGTTTCATCAATAACATGCATTCACTAAGGCTTGAATATGAAGAGTACCAGGGTTCCAGGCCTCCATTTTGTTGGTGCAGATGGGTAGTCTGAGGTTTTATCTCTTGTAGGCAGATTATTGATTATAGCCAGAGCATCATTTACCCAGGTGGTTGATCAACTTCTGTGTTGAGGCTTTGGGGGTCTCTTCTGAAAACTCATCCCAGTCAATGCAGCAAGCCACTTAATATGACAAATTAACCTTGGAAAAGTGAACTGTTCCCTAGCAATTGGACTCTAATGAGTACATAGTCCTAGGACCTATACTCAGTAATCAATACATGAGCTAAAAGAAGCAAATGGGTCTATACCTTATTATTATACCACATTTGGAAGAATTTCACTGCTCATTTAGTTTAACCACTTATTTTATAGGTGATAGTCAACTGTCTTATCCATTTGATTGATGATCCAGCCATACCTAGACTCCAGGTGACCCTGACTACCTAGTCAAAGTAAATTTTGCTATACTACAGACTTGAGCCTAAAAGTGATACTTATATGGTTATTTTTGTGACTTTGTAAAATACATATATTTGTAGAAGAGTCGGAAAAATAGGGAAGGAAAACTTGGATGATGCAATCAGATAATGCTATTTCCTTCATGTTATGAGATAGTCATTGTAGATATGAATGATAATAGCTTTGCAGTGTGGCTATTAACAATTCCTAAATAGGTAGTAATGCGGAGAAAGTATGCTCTTTTCATAATAAGCTCCCAGACTTAATTTTAATATAAACAAAACATATCAAACTCAGACACAAGAAGATAAGACAATAGTTAGAAGGCACTAAACATTTGTCTTACATTTAGAGCCTGCTACCTCAAAGCTCAAGATAATGAAAAACTCAAAAACAAGCTGTCCTTGATTCATCACTCCTATTTTTGAACTTGTTGAGATAAATTTCTAAATAATTTAAACTAATATTTACTCCTGAAGTATTACCTGTTGCCTACAAAATTTTGGCTTACTATGCAATGGCTGTGATTACTTATTAGAGAGTGATGGACTTAGAATGCAATAGTATATCTTTTTCTATTGCTCCTGCTTAAAGACAGGAAAAAAAATAATGTACTAGTATGCTGGTACTGAGAGCCAAAAATCTCAGGAATGTGTGTTCTGGTGGAATATAATACTTTCTATTTCATCAGTGGATTATATACTACTTATATTCAGTAGTAGAGAATATAAATATAGTGGAATTCTATGCAGCTCTACCAACACTTGTAGAAATGTTATCTATTGATATAGAACTATATTAATGATACAATAAATAAAAAAGCATGGCATAAAACAGTACATAGAGCATAAACCCACCTTTGTAACTTTATTCTACCTATACCCACAACATCCAGGCTAAATTTAATAGTTTAAGAATATTCAGACATAAATGATGAGAATACAGATAATTTTTGTCTATAATATTTTTCTAAATTTTGTGCAGAAAATATATTTTGTGATAAGAAAAAACTAGTTGGAGGTAGAGGAAGTTCCCCAGGGTTTTGACTGCTGAAGTCAGCGTGGCTCAGATAAAGAGAAGGGGTAGGTAGCTAAGAAGCAGGCTGCAGAAGGGCCACTCGCCAAGGGCCAACTTACAATGCTGAGTCCCTCTTGGCAGGCATTAAGGAAGCAGACATATAGTGAGACACATTAATAAGCCCAGCAAGCTCACTGTCCTCATGTGCTCTTGCAAACTGCCCCAGACAATGAGTGATCCTGCCCAAGGACAGTAATTTGTTAATGAAAAGTTTTCTTTTAAAAACCATATACCTTCATCTCACTCTAGCAGTGTTAACCTTAAAGAAGTCACATCTGTTATTTAACACCATGGCCCTCAGAAACTCCACCTTCTTAATACCACCCAGGGCAAGAAAGTGCCTTCAATTTTCACTCTAATCAGTGGAAACTAGCAACCACAATCTCTTATTTTTCCTGATCCCTCCTACAGCCTACATGGGTATCATCAAACAAAATTTTATTTCTCATAACAGAACCCCAGGTGTGCCTTGAAAAATAACTTTCATGCTCAATTTCCCCACAGCCCTATCGAAGTTTCAGGACACTTAAGTATGGTTTCTCTAATTTAGTTATAGTGTTGTGTCCTTCATGCACAAAAGGAGATTTAGGAGTAAGAGCATGGTGTGTGTAAGTTATCTGAAAACCCACTGTGATGGATCATTTTATCAGCTGATTTGGCATGGCTGTGATGCCCAGTTGTTTTGTTAAACACGTCTAGATTTTTCTGGGAAGTTGTTTTGAAGATGTGATTACTATTACAATCAGTTGGCTTTAAGTAGATTGCCCTCTATATTGTGAGTGGGCCTCATTTAATAGATTACAGGCTTAAGAAAGAAAACAGGTATCCTGGTGAAGAAGAAATTCTGTTTCAAGACCATGACACAGAAATCCTGCCCAAGATTCCAGGCTGCTGGCCGCCCTATGGATTTCAGACACTAGACTGCAACATCAATGTTTACCTGAATTCCCAGAATTCCCCTCTTATCCAAATTCAAAAGAGCATGGTATTGACATAAAAAGACTCACAGAATTAAGCCCAGGAATAGAGGATCAATTAATTTATGAGAAAGGAGCCAGGAATATACAGTGGGGAAATATTTTATTCTCTTTAATAAATGGTGTTGAGAAAACTGGAGATCCACATGCAAAAGAATGATATTGGACCACTGTCTTACAGCATACAAAAAAATTAACTCAAAATTGATTAAATAGTTGAATTTAAGAGCCAAAACCCTAAAGGTTCTAGAGGAAAGCAAGGTGGTAAGCACCCTGACATATAAGTCCTGGCGATATTTTTGATCTGATACCAAAAGCAAAGGCAACAAAAGCAAAAATAAACAAGTGGGATTAAATCAAACTAAAAAGCTCTGCACAGCAATGGTAATTATCAACAAAATAAAAAGGTGACTCATGGAATGAGAGAAAAATATTTGCAAACCATATAGCTGATAAGTTAATATTCAAAATAAAAAAAGAAGTCATACAACTTAATAGCAAAACAAACAAACAAACAGAAAACCCAATCCCATTTAAAAAATTGGCAGAGGATCTTAAGACATTTTCCAAAAGAAGACGTACAGATGGCCAACAGACATGAAAATATTTATCATCACTAGTAATCAGGGAAATGAAAATCAAAACCACAATGGAACATCACCTCATAGCTGTTAGAATCGCTATTATCAGAAAGATAAAAAATACTGTAACAAATGCTAGTGAGAAAGCAGAGACAAAGAGAATCCTCATGAAGTGTTGTTGGGAATGTAAATTGGTGCAGCCGCTGTAGAAAACAGTAGAGGTTCATAACAAAAATTAAAAAGAACTACCACATGATTCAGCATTTCTGCTTCTGAATATTTTATCCAAAGAGAACAAAACACTAACTTGAAAAGATATCTGCACCCCATGTTCATTGTTTATAATAGCCAAAATATGGAAATAAGCTCGGTGTCTCTCCATGGGTGAAATGATAAAGAAAATGTGACATATACATAGAATATTACTCAAGTCATAAAAAAGAATGAAATCTTGTTTTTTGTGACAACAGGATGGACCATGAGGGCATTATATTAAGTCAAATAAGTCAGACAAAGACAAATACTGTAAGATCTCACATATATGTGGAATCTAAATCAAACAACAAACAAACCCCACGAACTCCAGCTCATAAGTATAGAGAACAAATTGATGGTTGCCAGAGGCAGGCGGTGAGGGGGGATGGGTAAATTGGGTGAAGGGGTTAAAGGGTTCAAACTCCAGTTATAAAATAAATAAGTCACGGGGATGTAATGTACAGGGTGGTAACTACAGTTAATAATACTGTATTGTATATTTGAACGTTGCTAGGGGGATAAAAAAAAAGACTGCAGCATTAGCTCTTACCTGTATTCCCAAGCTGTGAGGTGGAAAACTGAGATTTGCTTGGTAAGTGGCCCGGCCCGAGTCAGACTCTTTAAACGCACTTGAGGGTGGGAGGCTGGGTGTCTGGCACCTGGGGCACCCAGGTGTTTCTCATCCCAGGCAGGATTTCAAGCCTCAGGCATGTAGAGTTCCTCCTTTGACAGCAATGCCTTTCCCTGATTCTGCTCCTGAAGCTCAATTCTTCCCAACCCATCCTTTCCTTGCCCCTTCCGGTTACTCCCTCACACACCTGAAGTCACATAGAAGGGAAAAAAAGCCCAATTCTCCCCCTCCCCTCTATCCTGTTTGTTCTTCCCCTGTAGAACCTTGACTGATACACTCACTTTACCTAGAAAGAAGAGAAAACCTTGGTCTTGTATTGAACCATTCCATCAGTCTTCCAAGCCTCAAGTTTCCTGTCTATAAAATGGAGATAATAGCACATACCTAAGGCCTGTTGTAAAGATCAAAAGTGAGGCATTTAGGATAGTGGCTGGGACAGGGTGAGTAACCAAGGAGTTTTGTCCTAAAAAACAAAATGAGAACAAAACACACACACAAACAAAAACTAAAGCCATGTTGAGACGCTACTGGAGTACTCTATTTATTTCCTTCCAAAATGTCATTGTTGGGCCCTTCTCTGTCCTAGGCACCACAAATTCTGCAGGGCTTGTATGCTGGTATTATACTGGGAACACGAGATCAAGTCACACAAACCTCTGTTTTAATATGCAACACAGAGAGCGCCCATGCTATATAAACTCCAATACCCAGGCTGACTCAGGTGGTGTTATTAATGTCTGTCTAAATCAGATCTAAAGTAATAGTCATTCAATTATTTGGTACTACAAAACATTGTTAGGACAAGTCATAAAGATAAAAATTATGTCCACTGCTGCTCACAAAAAGGCTTTGAATAAATCACTTCCCAGAAGCAAATAATGGACTAATAGTTTCAATCATGTAAGTTTATCCTTCTCACATTTTCATGCCAGGAAATGATGTAACAAATAATATACATTTCTGAACTTAGTTAATGTGTTAATATATTTAGTCATTTCATATAAACATTTACAATCTATTAAAATGAAAATTTGCTTTCTCAATTTACTTAGAATTATAAAGGAAAGGGAATTATGCATTTAATTGTAGTTACTATCTATAACTATTTTATTTTAGAACTTGAATTTCTATTAATTTGTAAAGTCACATAAGAATTAGAAAAGATATTTCTCTGGGCAATAACTGGAGGAGATTGTGTGTGTGTGTGTGTGTGTGAACATATGCACATGCATAGGCATATTCTGTGTATGATATATACAATAGAATATACATAAATATGGGTATCCTATATAATAAAGAGGTAATATGCAAATTGATCCTCATGCCCTTGCATCACAAGATGGCCGCCCCCACATCATTACAAGATGGATGGCCGCCCCACATTGTCACAAGATGGCCATCCCCACATTGTCACAAGATGACCAGCAAGGGAAGGCAGTTGGGGGCAACCGGGCCTGCAGGGGAGGGCAGTTGGGGGCAATTGGGCTGTCAGGGGAGCAGTTAGGTGTCAATCAGGCCGGCAGGGGAGTGGTTAGGGGGCTATCAGGCTGGCAGGCAGAGTGCTTAGGGGCAATCAGGCAGGCAAGCAGGCGAGTAGTGAGGAGCCAGCAGTCCCGGATTATGAGATCGGGCCTAAACCGGCAGTCGGACATACCCAGAGGGGTCCCAGATTAGAGAGGGTACAAGCTGGGCTGAGGGACACCCCCCCCCAAGTGCACAAATTTCATGCACTGGGCCTCTAGTATATATATAAATACCTATATATACATAGCTGTAGAATGTTTTCTGGTAAAACTGTATGGAAACGGAAAAACATGCATATGGTGCATAGTTAAATTATACCCAATACTTTCATCTTTACGGTATTAGAGAATTTAGAGACTGCATTTCCCCAGTCTTTATTGCAACTTAGTGGTACACATGGTATTGAATATGTTTTGGTCAATGGGATGTGAGTGGAAGCAATATGAACAACTACTAAATCACATTTTATAAAGAAAACTGTTCACCTTCCACTTCTTTTCTTCTTCCCTTTGTGATGGTAGGGAAAGTATTACTAGAGGAGCATCTGCCTTTGACCCAGAAGTGGAAGCCAATAGGGGAAGAATAAGTTGTACTACCAGCCAAGGAGAGGGAGGGCCTCAGGTGACCTTGCAGACCAGTCTTATGTCTTTCTGGTCTGCCAGCTTACTCATGGACTGTTAAGAAGAGGAAAGGAATTTTCTTCCATGATTGGATCCCTGGATTTTAAGGTCTGTTTGTTACAGAAGCTCACTCTATTCTCTAACTATCACAGAGCCCATTTGCAATAAGGAGATTCCTGTCCCTAAGTGATCAGAAAATTTCTGTCCATAAAAGAATTACAAACTATTGGAATATAACCGATTATTTTGTGTTAAATGAAAATGACCCATACCCCAACACATGCCACCCAATTAAAAAATTCTTTTCTGCTTTCTATCAAAGGTATCATAGAAAGGTTTTTGCCTTAACCAGTTTGGCTCAGTGAATAGAGCGTCAGTCTGCGGACTGAAGGTTCCCAAGTTCAATTCTGGTCAAGGGTTGCGGGCACATCCCCAGTAGGGGGTGTGCAGGAGACAGCTGATCAATGTTTCTCTCTCATCGATGTTTCTAACTCTCTATCCCTCTCCCTTCCAATCTGTAAAAAACAGTAAAATATATTTTTTAAAAAAGAAAGAAAGGTTTTTAAACCTGATGGCTCATACACGCTCAATTGTTTTGCTTCTTCTGCTTTTCAAACATTTGAAGTGAAATGGCATTTTCACTAAAACTATTTCATTGCATAAATTGAAGGCTCCTTGGTTTCGTGTCACAGGACACTCAACTCAAACTGACTGAATGATTAGACAGATATGCTGAGTTACCTAGCTGAAGAATCAGTGTTAGTGCTAATTCAGGTGTGGCTTGAGTCCCAAGTTCCGCAGGCTCACCAAGGAGGTGCTTTTATTTTTCCCATTTCTCATGCTGCTTCCCTTTGTGAAAGTGATAATTTTATCCTAACCCTAACTCCTCAAGGTCCCAAGATAGTTGCAGGCAGCAACCAGGGCTGCATACTTTATTATTCAGGCCACAAGAAAAGGGAGGTATGCTGTTCCAGAAAAAGCTATGAGGTGTGTTTTATTGCACAGCCTTAGGCCTTGTACCTACCCCCAACCAATTATATGGTCATGCTTAATAATGAGATTAAAATATTATATGTGTTGAGTTAAAGATGGATTAAGGGCATAGTTTGGATATAATAATCTGTGCAGTAAAAAAAAGTTACTCTGATTTATGATTGCCTAGTTACTCTGTGTCAAAAAAAAAAGGGAATAAAAGTTATGGTAATTTAGAAAAAGAGGCAATTGTTATAGACAAATAGAATTTATGATGAAGCTTAAAAGTCTCTAGTGTAGATGAAATCTCATTGATTGCTGTAGAATTTATTTTGATAATAGTATATAATCAAGTTCTTAACATTCCTCTTTCTCTATTTCTGATTAAAGTAATAAAATATGTTATTTTTAAATTAATAATAATTTTTATAACCTATTTATTTTATATAATAATACAAAACCCATCAAAATGGTAAAATATAAACATTTAGTACATAATTCTCAGGCTATTGATAGTACCAGGAGTGGATTTCAACTCTTTACCTGCCAGTTATGTAAAGTTGAACAAGTCACTTAACCCCTATAAAGTTCCATTTTCTCACCTGTAAAATAGGGCTAATAACATCCACCTCAGAATTTGAGAATTAAGACAATGACTGTGAAACCCAGAGCTTGCTCTCTGGTACTAAATATTAGCTGTTATTATTACTATGTTTATTACTTATTTCTATTGAGTTTCACAGGGACTAGTAGAACCACATACTGAAGTACAAAAGAACAAGAAAAATGAGGGCCTGGGATGGGTAGGGCTGGCAGACAACATGAATTTTAAACTTCTCACAACCCCTGAGCCACAGTAGACAACAGTAAAAGGACTTCCGCCTCCCTATTTAAAGTGCAAAAGACACTTCTCCTTCTTCCCCATTTATTTCATTAATGAGATATAATTTTTTTAAAAATCCAACTTTGACTAAAACATGTCACCAAACTGGTTCTCTTAATTTTATTTATACTAAGACATTATAATCCCAGAATCTTATAGGCCACTACAGTGAAACATAGATCAGATAATGTCACTAAATGAATGACCTCTAGTGGCTTCCTTTTGCATTAAAAACAAAATACAAGTCTTTGACAGATAGTGTAGTGCCTGTGCTTACAGCTCTGTGTACTCAAGACTGCCCCTGTTTAGCTTACTGTTCCTTCTTAAAGATCAACAGTGCCATCTCCCCATCGCCTCTACTCTTTACTGTGTTTGCCAGCTCAGATATGTCATGTATTCACCCTACAAATCAGTCTCAATTTATTTCCCATCCCACCCCATCCCCACCACACCACTAGCATTTGAGATCCCTCAGGGCACCAGACTCTTTTCTGCCTGAAGGCCTTCCAGTATTCCTCCAAATCATTCCAAAGATGATTCTTCCCTGTCATCCAGACTTCAGTTTGACTTTACTTCCTCTAAAAGGCCTTCCTGGATTCCCCCAAATTAAATTTTGAGCTCTACTCCATTCTTCTCTCTCATAACATCTTGTTCTTTACCTTCCTAGCCCTTATCACAACTTGCCATTACACACACACACACAAACACACACACAAAGGCATTTAGGATATGTCTTTCTCATTACTACAGTATAGGCTTAAAGAGGTTAGCTGTTTTGCATATGACATTTGATATCTATCTCTCAAATATCCATTGTATAGGCATTCTTATCATCATTTCAAAGATGAAAGTCAAGATAAGCAAGAAGATGGACAGTTACAGATGAAGCTGATATTAGAACTCAAGCCCATTTGACTTCATGTCCCATACATTTACCTGTATGATGTTGATCTGATAGATTAAATACTCAGCCATTTTACTGCATGCAGTCTCTAGGAGTCAAGGATTTGTAATGTTAAGAAGTTTCTGAGGCTAGTTTAGCAGTTATAATCCATCCTAAAAGGAGGAGACTTCATAGCCTCTGTATCCTGGAGCTAAGATTCCCAATCCTTTCCGGTGACTTATTCCATGGTCCACATAATTGAGACCATCCCTTTCCCCTTGGCTGCCAATTTTTAGTCCAGTGATACTTAATTTAAAAATAAATATAATATTTTGTGTCTGCTACTAATACACACTTTCTTGGTTTATTTTCCACAATAAGAAAGCTACAATCTAAGAACAATATAAGAATACTGCATAATACTTGAAACATATTAGCCACAATAATTTTTGTTAAATAAATGATTTTCATAATGGTAATGTATATTTAATGTGACATATTGAAAGAATGTATGTTTGAAAGTAATATTTATGTATTTATTCAGTGTATTAAAAAATCAATTTTAGGAAACCTGGATTTTAAAATATCTTCCTTATATACCTAAGCATAAATATATTTAAGGTTTGGCTATTTAAAAAATGTCTAATTAATAAGAAAGTGCACTTACAGACACCATGTAATTTTCTTACAGCAGGTTACAAAAGATTAGTCACAGAGTCTGTGATTTAACTATCTAGAAAGAACATTACAGACTTATTTAGACATTCTTAGATGAATATAATTATTGAACAGCTTTATGTATAATAGTGACATGGAGATCTTCCATGAAGTAACACAAATTTTGAGAGACTGCAGAATTGGGCCAAATTTATGTTCAAGTAAGATAACATGATTGGATCAAGATTCCTTCTATGTTTTTTTTTCCTAATAGGTAGGTTTTCCTGCTGGACATGTGCAGGGTCCACAGTTACACTGTGATGCTCCCTAGTGGAAGACTCTAAACACACTGAAATCCAGGTGTCCTTTGCCTTCAGCTATTTAGACATTCTGTTTGTCTTCAAATGACCATTGGTCATTTCTACACTGCCAAATAGTGCAGGTGTGAGCAAATAATTCATGAGGAACGTTTGCCCAGAAGCACAGTCCTTACAAGAATGTGCCTTGAAGAAAGTATCTTTTCCAACTTTACAATATAGAGTACTCGGAGAGCCCCTGCAAAACTGGCTCACTCCCTTAATTTCTTTGGGCAAATAAATGGCTCTGACCAGTGAAGACAATTGAAATAAGTTGGTAGAGAAAGAAAAGCTTTCACTTACTTAGATACTCTTCACAAAGAAATTTACCTTCTCCTGAGAAGAAGGAGGAAACACAAATGCCTTTTCTTACATTTTTAATGCTAGTTAGAGCAGGAGAAATAAGGCCCAATAAAAGCAGTAGGTAGCAGAGGTAAAACTTACACCTAGACCTGTCAGGCGATGCATAAATCACCATTCAGTTAAATGCAATTTATACCTTTTTACAACCATGTGCCCGATAGTGCCATGGCCAGACAGGTACATTTCAATCAAGTAATGGTAACAGTGGCAAAATATTGCAGAAAGTGTAAAAGTCCGAAACATAAAAAAAATGTTAACAAGTGTAAAAAGTAACCAAATTATTATCAAGTTTGATTATTTTAAAATAATGTCCTTAGATTATTATTTTAGACACAATATTTAACTTTTGCAAATGTGTTTTGTTCAGATAACCTGGTGAAGAAGCTGAAGAAAAAAGCTTTTTTTTTTTAAGCCTATGTTTTATTTGTATCATGGTCACCTGTTTGTTGTTTTGTGTGTGTGTGTGTGTGTGTGTGTGGCTTTTTATTATGAGTATCTTCATGTTTTCTAGCTGAATATTATTTCAATTCTGTACTTATTATTTCATTTCATAGTATACTTTGAAACTTGAAAAAAATCAACTTTTTAGTCAAAAGAAAAAAGTATACAAAGTACATGATTTTCTGAAAACTAATCTGCAGTGTTGCAAGGAGAACTAAGGCCTATGAGGAGGCTGATAGGTGCTAAAGCTGACCGTAGATTATTTACCAGCTGTCATGTGGAACATACACACAGATCTGAGAGAATAGACAAGTCATAGTCATCCAAACAACCAGCATTCCAGAGTGACAAGGCTGTGTTCACCTAACAACACCTTATCACAATAGGCTTTCAAAAAGACTAAAATGAGATACAGTTAAGTCCTCACTTAATGTGATAAGTTCTTGGAAGCTGCAACTTTAAGTGAAAGATGCACACCGAAACCCGTTTTACCATGGGTTAACTGATTTAAACAAGAGTTCCTACTGAATATTTCTGGTCACAAAAACATCAGCAAATTACTAAGTAAACAACCTCAAATACTTTTAATATTAAATATAGGAATAAATGTGAGGTATCCATACATTTAAGAAAGATTAATAAAAGCAAGTAAGATAATGATATCCCAGCCTGCTTATTACAGTTCAGGGTGGTGGGTGGCCAGACCTATCCCAGCAGCTCAGGGCACCAGGTGGGATCCACCCTGGATGGGGCACCCCTCCATCGCAGGGCGCACTCATGTCCACCTCCACATGCACTCAGACTGGGACAATGCAGACACGCCAGTTCATCCTACACGCTCATCTTTGGGATGTGGGAGAAAACCAGAGTCCCAGAGAAAACCCATGCAGACATAGAGAGAACATGCAAATTCCACAAAGGCAGTGGCCTCGGCAAGGGGTCGGTTTTTGTTTTTTTTTTCCTGATCAGCGTTATAACAAAATGATGTTGCAATAAACCACGTTATTTGAGAACTTGCTGTATACTGAAGTGACCCTTATTCAACAAATGAAAGTGTACATTGATTATACAAATAACTGTAAGTCCATATACTTAGAGCAGTGATTCTTAACTGGAGATGATTTTCGCCTGCCAGGAGATATTTAACAATGACTAGACATCTTTTTGTTTGTCATAATCGAGAGGGAGCTAGTGGTATCTAGTGGATATAGCCCAGGGATACTGATATACGTCCCATGATACCACAGGACAACCTCCCATAGGAATTATCTAGCCTAAAATGTCAGCAGTGTAAAGGTTGAGAAACCCTGATATAGCAGAATAATTTGCTGAGATATTGATTTGTTTCTTGTTCTTCTAATATTTTTTCTTCCCCCATTTAAGAAGGTCACTAGATCTCCCTAGTGCTAGACTGTCCAAATCTGGGTTCTGCCACTTACTGACCTTGAGGCCTTGGGCAAGCTGTGCAACATATTCTGTCCTTTATTTTCTCATCCATACGAGATTTCCATATAAGGTTATTTTGACTATTAAATTACTTTTCTTTTATGAAAGTCTAAATTCATTGTAAGTTTGACAGGAATGAGCCTGGGTGAGAGAAAACACGTAAGAGAAAGAGGGGAACTATGAACTTGAACTATAGAACAAGAGAGGTTTCTCAAAAGTAAGAAGGAGGCAGAGGCTGCATGGGCCTGAGGAGGGCTCTCTCATGACATTGCTAGGATAGGCCTGGAGGTTAGTACAGTGCCCAGATCAAGCGCTGGGAAGGGTTTCCATGCCCAAGTGAACAAAGGAAGTAGCAGAGACACTGCTGCCTATCTGTGGTAGCTAAAGTGAAGTCAACATCAGTGGAAGTCTCTAAATGTCCTTAGTAGGTCCCTGGGACCTATAGCGACTGGGATGAGCAGAAGGGCAGGGTGGGAGGAAGAGAAGAGTCATATAATGATGGTAGAATGAATGTCCAGGTAACTCCATAGAAGAGGATTCTGGAATCAAATTACATTTGGTTTTGAGAAAAATGAATGATGAGAAATTGCTAGCAATTCAGAGATGTTGATGCACACATCATATCCACTCTATATCCATTCCTTTATCACTTACTACTGCTATTAATATTGGCTAACTTTATACTTCACTTATTTGAGGATCAATTCTTAAGTCATTTGATATAAACCACAACATTAAAGCAAGTTCACTTTCCAAATGTTATCAGAACCACAAATACTTTGTATATTGATTGTGATATTTGGCATCTCCCATTAAGAAGGTATTTTAAAATAAAGATATATTTTAGATGGAAATGGACAGATAATGAAACAGTAAACAGAACACACATATTTGCTTCAACTTTTTGAGGCAGCTACAAAAGAATTGTTTAAATATAATTTTTTCCTAGAAATTTCCAGAAAAGTGAGCTACCAGAAAATAGTAGGATAAAAAACTGAAATATTGAATTATTGAGCAACTGGAGAAGTTTTTACTGAAAGAAATATTATGTTTCATTGTTATTCTTTGTGTGTATGTGTGTTTGTTTGTTTTATAACACAAATGTAGTTAGTTAAGAGTTTCCACATGCTTTCTTTTTAATATTACAGAAAAGGGCAGAATATTATTTACACAATAATTTCTATTATGTTTATATATTTTTATCAAAAGGCTGCAAGAAATAAAATAAAAACAAACAAAAATCTCAACCTAAAATTTAACAACACATAGAATTTATGATCTGTCCTAGACCTTTAACAAATTAAAATATAAAGTTTCAAGTAATCTAGGATACAAATAAAAATGTCAACTTCATAACATATTATTATTCAGTGCCTGGCATATTCATGCATAATTTAAATATTAATGACAGCACCTACAAATGCCTTGAGAGATAGGTTCTAATTATTAATTAGTTTGCCTGTAAGTTCTCCCACTTGTCATCACGTAATAATTGATAAACACAAATGCTTTATAATATGCCACCTTATAATTATAAGTATATTTTGCAGAAACTCACTTGTATATAGAGATGGCAAAAGGAGCTTTTCTACATGCAGATGCAAGAGGAGAGATGCAATTATCTGTGGTGTCACTTTCACAATTTGCTACAGAATGGAACTAAGGGATGGCAGCTGTAGGAAAGACTTCAAAATCGTTAAGCCATTTTAAGAGATGATAAAATACTTTTTTTCATTGGGTGAAAGCCATAGATTTGTCATAATTAATAAATATCCTAAGGTTCACTGCCAAAAAAAGGCTTCTTTTTTTATTCCTTAACCAATATATTGAGAAAATATGACTATGGAGACAGAAGGTAAGGATATTTTACTTGATTGACAACTAGCACACTCTAGTTATAATTAAATCTATAAAAATAACTTGTTTGATGTAGTCATCTGAGCAGAGCTATATAAAATAGTTTTCTAATACTTTGCTCTGTGAAAAGTAGCTTCTCTTGATACATTGGCATGATCTACATTTCGTTTTAGCAAATAGTATAACAATTTCATACATATGACCTATTTCTTTCAACTGAATAACACAGAATTTCAGAAACTTTTGGACTTTCTAAAGTTCAATATAGCTGAATTTCATATGTGCCCTAATGTGGGTTATATTATCTTCCTTACAGAGGTCAGCAGCTTTTTTATGTTTTAGGAAAACATTGACATTTTCATTTTGAGACTGCCATGGAAATGAGTTCATTCACAGCATATTTTTCCTGTTGGAACGGTTGTCATGAGAATGAATATACAATACAACATAATGCCTTTTTTTTAAAAAAAATAGAGTAGGAAAAACAAAGAATGAAATGAATTGTACATGGAATTGTTTTGTTGTCTATTTTTATGGAGAAATTTGAATAAGTAAGAACATAAGAATGAGCTCACTATCCAAAAAAGCTACCCAGCAGTGATAATTTATGCATAAGCCCACACACGAAGTGTATCAAAAAAGGTTACGACTTCCTTTGAAAGAGGTCAGTGATATCTGGATGCTCACTACAAGTCAAATCTGCTTCATAAATCAGATGTGGCACCAGGTAGATGCTTTTCTACCAAGTAATCAGTACAGAATTACTGAAGCTCTATTTCAATTTGGGCTCCAGCAGCCTACCTTTGTAGCCTCTCTGTTCACTGATCCATGCCTTAGCATCACCTTGTACTCATGCTGATGCGAATGCCTGGGCTCCTGGTTATCCCAGGGAACAGGGCCTCAGTCACAATGCCAGACACTTCTGATCGCTAATGCCATGCATTATAAGCACAAGTAGGTGCTTCTTAAAATAAGTTTCAGATGTACATTAAAAACATTAAACATGTATAAAAATACACATAAATGTAATATCTTTGCAGACTTACCCTAAGGTATTCACCATACTGACTGGGATCACTTTACCTCGTTTACTGTAGCAAATTATAATGAGTCTAATGTAAAGGTTTTAAATATTAAAAATATTTAAATGTTTTTTGATATACAGATTCTTATATTAGGAGGCAGTGCAGTATTCACGCTGGAGTAGACTAGCTGGGTTCATATTCTACCCTCACTAGCTTAGCGATATCGAACAAGTTTTTAAATTCTCTGTGCTTCATTTTCTGTTGTGTAAAAGCCTTATCTTATAAGGCTCTTTGAGATTAAATATGTTTATATATAAAAATCATTTAGAACAGTACCAGGCACATAGAAAGTATCTTGTACAGTATGGTAAATAGAAGTTTAAGTTTCTTTCTTTCATTGTGTACTTTTATGAGAAAAATATGAATGGCTAATAAAAAGCACAATAGTTTCATGTCAATACATGATACTGCCGAAACTGGTTTGGCTCCGTGGATAGAGCATCGGCCTGCGGACTGAAGGGTCCCGGGTTCAATTCCGGGCAAGGGCATGTACCTGGGTTGCAGGCACATCCCCAGTAGGGGGTGTGCAGGAGGCAGCTGATCAATGTTTTTCTCTCATTGATGTTTCTAACTCTCTATCCCTCTTCCTTCCTCTCTGTAAAAAATCAATAAAATAAAAAAAATAATGATGACAAAAATTAAAAAAAAACGATACTGACTGTATCTGACATTTGCACTCATAGCCCTCATAATCTTCAGTTTAAACAAAAACCTTCTAAGTAAAAACAAAGAGATAAAATCATTTTAAGAAAACTTTTAGGCAAAATTTCATTTTACTGTACTATAGAGCTTTAAAGAGCAACAATTCATACATGGTGTACCAGTTAATAATGCGGATTTTGTAATCAAAGAAAACAAGATAATTTCAAGAGAAATATCAAAAGTGCTTTATTCAAAGTAATGTCCATTGCTAGCGACACATTTCCCCCATCTTTCAGGTAATTTGTGGATACCGTCCCAATAGAACTTTTCTTGTTTTGAGGCAAACCATTCAAAGACCCAATTTTCCACTTCTTCCTACGTTTTGAAGTGCTGCTCAGAAAGTGCATGTACCATCGATCACAACAAGAGCTAATCTGAAGGAGCAAGGTCTGCTGAATACAGTGGGTGGGTTAATACTTCCCAGGCAAGATCTTTTAACGTGCCTTTAACTGGTTTTGAAGTGTGTGGTGGTGCGTTATCATGAAGCAAAATTACTTTGTTGTGTCTTCTGGCACATTCTAGTCATTCCATGATCAAAGTGTGGTTCAAATTGATTATTTGTTGTTGGTAGCAATCAGTATTAAAGGTTTCACCTGTTTTTAGAAGCTCATAATACACCACACCTTCCTGATCCCACCAGATGCAGAGCATTGTCTTCTTTCTGAAGCGATTTGGCCTTGCAGTCGATGTTGATGGTTGAGCTGGATCAACCGTGATTTTGTGCGTTTGGGATTCTCAAAAAAAATCCACTTTTCATTGCCAGTCACAATTCAATGCAAAAAAGACTTTCTTTTGTGCCATTGAAGCAACGTTTTACTAATGACTTTTTGGTTTTCCATTTGTCTTTCCTTCAGTTGATGTGGCACCCATTTTCCTTTCTTTAAAATCTTTCCCATTGCTTGTAAATGATCGGAAATTGTTTGCTGAACAACGTTTAATCTTTCTGCAAGTTGTTTTTGAGTTTGACACACATCTTCATCCAATAATACTTGTAATTATTGGTCTTTACACTTTTTCAGTTGACCTGGACGTTCTTTGTCTTTCAAATTGAAATCATCACTTTTAAAGCTTTTAAACCAGTGTTCACGAGTATCTTGAGATGGAACATGTTCACCATAAGCTTCCCAAAGTATATAACTTTTTCTTCAAAATAAAGTAATGAATTAAAACTTCCTGCAAATGCTCTTTTTTGGGCACAAAATTTGACATTTTAAAGCATAAAAATATCTATGATGTTATCACCTTCAGCAAATTTGACATATGAAGTTTTGAAGCTTGTTGTCAATATAACAAAATAGCATACATATCAAACAGCATATTATCAATATATGTGTAACTCCTTCTATTGAAAAAAATCCGCATTATTAACTCGTACACTGCTAGTGAAACAAATTATTTATTTGAGCAGTTTTTCACTATGCAAGCATTTTACATTACTTCAGGGGAGTTGTTAGACTTCATAGAAACCATTAAAAAGTAGTCAGGTCCAAGCTGCCCTTAACCAGGGAAAGAATGTAGGAAATGAAATTTCATTCTGTAATTTAGGAGATGTTCCATCTCCCATTTCCAGAATCATAACAGCACATCAGTGATCTCCATGTGTCTGAGAATACCTGTCCAGGCCTGCAGCTAGGGCTCAATAAGCCTGATTTATCCTTCCTTTTCCCCCCCTCCCTCTCTCCCTCCTTCCTCCCTCCCTTTTACTTTCCTTTGATTAAATCTATGCTTTTAATAAGAAGGAAATTGAATTTAAATCTGTTAAATAACAAACATTTGGAAGGTATCTTTTCAAAAAGTTCTAGCAATTGAAATAGTATCAAGGTCTTATCAACTTAGAAGCCAATGTGTGGTAGAGGATGTGCCTGCTTATATTTTCATTGGCCCACACAGCCCCAAAGCATTTAGTATGGGAGTCAACTGTTTTACCTGAAGAAAATCTTCCCAGTTACAAATTTTAAAAAGAAGAATTTAGATTTTGCCTCCCCTTCTCCAAAACCAACTTTTCTTAGTGATCTAAGTTAAAGGAAGAAATATTAGTCTAGAGAAGCATGTATTTTTCATCTTTTATGTTGGATGCTGAAATTCATAGCAGTGAATACGATTGTCTCTCTGGTTATCACACTGAATATAAAGAACCTAATACACACGGCACTAAATTGGATGTACCTCTCAACTGTACAACAGAATAAACAGAATCATAAAACATGCGGTATTTGTTGGAGGTTATTCGTGCCTTAGCATATAAATAACTTTTTGAGATTCATTTGGAAGACACTATTTTCTCGGTGAACATTTTATAGATCGGAACAAATGTTTTTTGGCTCTTATTTTTGACTTATACTGCATTCAGTTATAACCTTCTAGGTCCGTGGTCAGCAAACTGCGGCTCGCCAGCCACATGCAGCTCTTTGGCCCCTTGAGTGTGACTCTTCCACAAAATACCATGGCCTGGGCGAGTCTATTTTGAAGAAGTGGCGTTAGAAGAAGTTTAAGTTTAAAAAATTTGGCTCTCAAAAGAAATTTTCAATCGTTGCACTGTTGATATTTGGCTCTGTTGACTAATGAGTTTGCCGACCACTGCTCTAGGTGAATAATGAGTTATATGCATTTCACAGAATATAAAGGACAAAAGCAAACAAAACCAGAAAGTAAGCAAGATCATGAGAAAAGTTAATAATGAGATACACTTAGAAATTATAGTTGCATACAGAATGGTTTACAGGAAATTCTGCACCCAGTGGAGGGAAACACATTCACACATATTCTTCTGCAAAAAAAGTATTTCTAATAAAAGTTAAAACAAAAGACATCTAGAGGGTGACCAGTAGGAGTTTATATAGATGAAATACTATTAATTTGTTCATGTGTAAATGTGTGATGTACCTGAATCTAGTAATAAGGTTTACAAAATTGACTTTAAAAATATTTTCTATCTTTAGAATGAGTCCATTTTTTCCTACCTTGTTTTTAAGGATATTTATGCAGGAGCCACAATATTCACATAAGCAAAGGACTGGAAAATATTGCATATTCCATATGCAAATCTCTGATGTCATGAAGCATGATTTACTTAGTTCAACTTACAGGAGATGGGATAAGAAATGCTTAAGCAAAATCAGCCCTTGGATGGTCTCATCCCCTGTGTATGATATTTCATTGAACTGGTGATGAAGACCACGTTTCTGCCTTGTGGGAAAGAAGGGAATCTTTTTCACCTCAGACACCTATTTGATAAGCACAGATGTATTTAGTGTATATATTTTGGAGAGAATCAATGAATAAATGCCTAGTAGTAGCAGATATAGCATACTGAAAAGTGAGGAAGGTCACCCTTTTGCAGAACATATTAGAAAGAAGCAAAGGATACTATAGATAAAAGTTTGACTTAGAACTCTGCATTGATGCATAAGCAAGAAAGAAGGAATTTCTGCTAATAATAACATGGCTGGAGTCCCCGAAACATGCAATAGACATACTGGTATGTAAGGAAATCAGCACTAGACATAGATTTTAGTAGAATCTGAAAGTAGAAAAATTTAGGCTCAATCAGAACAAAAGCTGTTACTCTTAGGTAATTTTACTATATGGCCTCACCGGTTCCTTAGGTTAAACTTTAAAAGGATTCACAAACTTGTCACTATTGCCATTTTGGACTGGGTAATTCTTTGTTGTGGGGACTATCCTGTAAATTTTAAGTTGTTTATTAGCATTCCAGTGGCTGTGACAACCACAAATGTTTCCAGACATTGCTGAGTATGCCCTGAGGAACAAAATCACCTTCAATTGTGAACCACTGGCAGGAACTTGATGTTAGTATCAAAATTGCACACACACTTTAATAGATATAGATATGAGAAATTAACTAAAAGATCCCCCAAAGCCACTCTCATAGAGGGCATGGGCACTGATGAAGTTTTCATTGAAATGAGATAAAATGAGAAAAATAATGACAATATGGTGACAACTGAATTTTTAAAAGCATATTATTTGAAAAGTGTCCTTTCTTTAATGATGATAATAAACAGTTTTATTTGGATTTTTCTAGTAAAAGAAAAATTGATGGCTATTTGTTAGGAGCCCATAACATCCCCAATAAATACATGGTAAATATGAGTCTACATCACATAGTGTGGCTTCATTCATTATTAGACCATCCCAAGTCAATAACACTTGAACTGGGTAGTTTTTTCCAGTCATAATTCTGGTACTCAAAGTAGTAAAGCTCAGGCATACCGCTCTCCTACTTTAATTAAAGTGTGTGTGTGTGTGTGTGTGTGTGTGTGTGTGTGTGTGTGTGACATGCCCAAAGTAAAATAAAAGACTGGAAAATGACTGATAAAATTAAGGCAGTTTATTCAAGTCAGAAATCATTCACAGGGTAATTCAAGATAATGTAATCTATTTCACTTAAATGATCTAAATCCAACTGTGTAAATGTGGCCACAAAATATCTGGTTTTAATGCCAATATAATTATATTTTTACTTTTTCTGTTCATGTGGATTACTACAATGGTTTCATTTAAAAATATCTCATATTTGTTTAAATTAAAGATTTTTTATCTGTTCCCTGGGGTCTTTTGAAGAAAGACTGTAATTTTCTAGTTACAGTGAATATATTTGTGTATAAAAGAATTCTAGGAAACACTTCCAACATGCTATATATATCTAGATTTTCCCAACATCTGCAGTAGCATCATGTGTGTGTGTGTGTGTGTGTGTGTGTGTGTGTGTGTGTGTGTGTGAGTGTAATCATTTTGTAATGCAATAGCTTCAGTATGTAACCTTAAGAAAAGCATGTGGTAATGTTAGTATTCAAGATGGCTTTAGAACTTAGTTATTCTTGCAACTGCAGATAAAAGAAGAATCTATAGAGACAAATGGTTTCAAACATATAAACAGGATTACTTAGGTATTTTGCATTTGGCTGTGAAGGAAATGCTTTTTATTCACCAATTATAGAGCTCACTAAAAATGCATGTGCTTTCTACAAAATATTTATTAATTCATTCATGATCTAGCAATTATTTTTTAAAAATACTGTAAGTGAAATCACTTGGCTTAAAACTGTTCTTTTAGTAATACTGTCATTCATTTAAAATGTTTAAATCCATAGGTACATTTCTATTATTCTTATTATGCTGCTCATTGTGTATAGCTTAATCTGAATCACCAATTTCTAATCTCCTGATGTGGTAACTGGCATCAACATGGCCTATCTTTCAATATTATCAAACATTCCCAAAGATGAAATGAAATGGGATACAGTATTTAACTCTCGTTATCAGTTATAGTTTTTAAAGCGAAATTGCTTTCTTAGTGTTCTCTTTTAATCTGCCAGAGGACATCAGGGTCAGCTTCTAGTAGTTACATTGGGCAAGAATTCAAATAGCTAACTCACAGGGAGAATGTGATTTAACTTTCTTTCAAAGACTCAATGGAAATTCCATTTGGGTCCCTGGGAGACCTCACAATTCACTTCACATTTCACTTGAAATGCAGTGTATAGTGTGGTTAAAACACAGGAGCACAAAACCTCTTGGTGCCAGAAGTGTTCCCTGAGATTAAACGAGGCGCTTATAGAGTTCAGAAAGGTATTGCCATCTTCCATGGTTGAGACTTAATGTATTTGGACAGGGTGTCCCAGCGACTTTTAAAATTGGGTAGCATCTATGAGGGCTAACTGAATAGTAATGACCAGAGCTAAGATTTTATAAAGAAAAATTTAAGCACTAATTATAAGCAAAATTAGAAGACTTGGGCTTAGAAAAATATCAGATTTTAAGTAAAGCTAAGCCCTTAGGTACTTTTTCATATAAGGTAGTAGGGGAGCTACGACTTTAAAAAGAGGTTTTCTTGAGGAAATTCCATACTGTTCTCCACAGTGGATGCACCAGTCTGTGTTCCCACCAGCAGTGCATGAGGGTTCCTTTTTCTCTGCATCCTCGGCAGCACTTGTCATTTGTTGATTTGTTGATGATAGCTATTCTGACAGGTGTGAGATGATACCGCATTGCCATTTTGATTTGCGTCTCTTGGATGATTAGGGACTTTGAGCATGCTTTCATATATATCCTGGCCTTCCTTATGTCCGCCTTCGAAAATGGAACTCCCATTTGACCCAGATGATCCTATTTCTAGGAATATATCCCAAGAAACTAGAAACACCAATCAGAAAGGATATATGCACCCATATGTTCATAGCAGTACAATTTACCACAGCTAACATTTGGAAACAGCCTAAGTGCCCATCAGCAGATGAGTGGACTAAAAGCCTGTGGTATATCTACACAATACGGAAGACTACACTGCGGTAAAAAAAAAAAAGAGAAGGAATTCTTACCATTTGCAACAGCATAGATGGAACTGGAGAGCATTATGCTAAGTGAAATAAGCCAGTCAGAGAAAGATAAATACCACATGATCTCACTCATTTGTGGAATATAATGAACAACATAAAGTGATGAACAAAAACAGATCCAGAGACAGAGAAGCATTGATCAGACTGTCAAACCTCAGAGGGAAGGTAGGGGAGGGTGGGGGTAAGGGAGAAAGATCAACCAAAGGACTTGTTTGCATGCATATAAGCCTAACCAGTGGACACAGACACCAGGGGGGTGAGAGCATGAATGGGGGACTGAAGGGGCAATGGGGGAATAAGGACACCTATGTAATACCTTAATCAACAAAGAGAGGAAAAAAAAGAGGTTTTCTTTTTACTTGTGAGTTTTAAGGCATCTAATACTTAACATAATTGCTAATGCTTGTTTTACTCTCAGGGAAAATCTAGATGTGCATAACAGATGCATACAATAAATGATGCACTTAATAGTGATGAGCAAGGAAAGGGAAGAAATCTCTTTCTTGGACAGAATACAGTTGTTTCCAGTTAAAGCATCTCCCATAGTTTTGGGCCTTGGGTTGGTTTTATATCCTGAGGCCAGGCATCATCATATAAAAGTGGTCAATTAAAATAAAAAGTTTTGACTATAAATAAAAAGTTTTGACTATAAATGTTTATAGTGAAAAATAGGAAATCTATAAACTTCATTCATGACCTAAAATGACATTGGAACTGGAGTATTTGAAAAATTCAAGAAAGAAATGGAAAACTCCACTAGAAATGCAATGTGAGTTACAGAAAAACCTGAGACAGAACAATGAATACAAGTTTTGATTTTTAATTGTCTTTTGAAAAGGTGTTCAAGGAACCATATTCTTTATATTGGATATAGTATTCATTATTTATATCTGTTCTGTGCCTATGCAATATTAACAAAGAAAGTCTACAAATTAGTGTGATATGTAGGGCATATAGAAAGGAAAAAGAAAACAATATACAATATAATTGTATAGATAAGCTATGTCTTATCTTGGACTTTAAAATGATCCACTAACTCGTCTTCTCTGCCTTACCAGCATAATTATCATTCCTTGCACTAACTAAATATATTGGTTGGACCTTTGAACAAATTTACTATCCCTTCCTCCACGTATAAGCTGCTGTTATCCGAGCCTCCCAGGGTCCTCTCCATCTGTGCTGTGTAGAATACTCTACCTTCACAAGCTCCACCTCAGATCTCTTCTTTGCTGAAAGGCCCCATGATCAAATTTTCCCATTCTTACTATACTGCTTGTTTAAAACAATTAAAAATTACACCACCAATTCAGTACATCTATGGCTCTTCTACTTATTCTTGCTACTTAATCCAGATTCTTTTTGAATGTTACCATGGCCTCTAGATACAGTAAGTGTCATATGTGAAAAGTAGCCTGCAAAATTATTAAGTCCATTCAAAGACACTAGATTTATTAAGTCTCACTTGGGCTACTTAGAACAAAGGAATATACACCCAAGAGGGAGTCAATTATGAAGCATTTCTGCATTTAACAAAGATCTAAACCATAAAGGCCACACAGAAGCCTTCTAATAGGTCAGGGCTTTGGTTCTCTTTATGTAGCTTAAGTGAGGGTTAGCTGGTGATTTGCATTATTTGAAAGTATGCTGACACTTTCATCTTAAACTGTTCTAAATAAGTCTTCTGCCTCAGATGGGGTCAATCTAGGCATTTGGTGGTTTCTCTACAAATGTAAAGGCATCCAAGTATGGCTCTTAGGCCACCTTATCTAACTAAAGATTTAGATATTTTTCATTTTATGTAAGCCATTCAATTAAAAATACAATCTCATCTTCCATACAGATGGGAAAACATAAATATTTCAAAGAAATATGAGAAGAATATATTCAATGGATCAATGAAAGCAAACATCTGATAACCACAATTATAAACACAGATCGGCATATAACTTTCAGTATCAGTTGAATAAGTCAAATCTTTCTTATTGTGGGTGCCAATTTAATTTGGATATATATATCCAAATGCTAAGCATTAATTAGCATTAGTGGGTTAGTCTGCAATTTGTGCTCGATCAGAAAGTAGTTTGGCCTCATAAACATCATTATCAGCACCTTGGTTATCAGACACAGTAGAACCAGTAAGTGAATAGTTTTGAAAAGATTTTCACCTTTAATCATTTCAGCAATTATTAGGCCAGAGCATGAGGGAGTCATCTATTTTGACATCTAATTAAAAGACATCAATTATACTTCCTTCCAAAAGAGAATAGAGTCCACATTGACCCTTTGCTTAGGTCTAACTGAGAGTCATCCTTGACTCTCTGCCTCCTTCTGCCCTATTTCAATCTGGTCACCCAGTTCCAGTTACTAAGTCATAGATAACTCTCATCTGTCCACACCTCCTCACCCCCTTTCACTGTTCAAAATCTCTCCTGTATGGCCTGCATTCCCACAGGAGCATCTGAAGGCCTCCTGCCTGCAGCCTTGATCCCTCCGGTTCAGTTTCTTTCTTCAACACTGTCTGATTTTTTAAAAAATAAATTTCCTTATACATTTCTCTGTTTTAAAACATTTTCATGGCTTTCCATAACCTTTAAGAAAAAGTCCAAACTCTGCAGCAAGGCAAAAACAACTCTTCCCTCTTTGACCCTGCTGGCCTTTAATTCTTAGGGCTGACCACCCCTAAACTTAGGCTCCAAGAATTCTCAACAAGCTAGGTGCTCTAACACAATTCCCCATTCCTTTACACATGCTGCTATTCTGTTCTGAAAACTTACTTTCTCTGCTCCTATCCCACCCACACCCTCAATAAGCCCTGAGTGTTTAACAGGCATCCCCTCTTCTGAGAAATCTTCCCTGTATCCCGTAGTCTGACAGGTTCTGCTCTCTATGCACTCTTTTGCTTATAAACTATTCCCATATGTTCCCTTTTCTCTTTTCCCCACTAATTAAAACTTCTTGAGGGAAGGGTCTGTGTTGATTAATTTATGTCCTCAGCGACTTGCCTATCAAACATTATTTCATACATGTTGGTCACAGCATCAACAAAATCAAATCTCCAAAGTCTCTTTTGATCACTCACTATGTGCAAATATAGATATGAGTTTGGAGTGGGGGTAGAGGTGGATGAGAGGTAAATAAAATTGAGGCTCTGTCCCTAAGGAATTTACAATCTAGCAAGTGAAATAAGTAAACTTGTGAAAAGTTCATTAGAAATGTGACTTCAAAGAAACCATTCAATAAATATATAAGATACGGTGCCAGATCTATTGTTTTTATCTGTCTCCAGAATAAACATTGGAACTGACATAAAAGGTGCTGGATAATTCTGCTGCTCAATAAGGCAATTCATTGACCTTGAAGAGGGTACAGAGAATCAGAAAGATGATTCAAACTTTTGAGATGGCTATAAAATTAAATTGGTTAAAAGAAGTTTATATGTTTTCTTTTATTATTATTTTTATTCTTATTATTGAGAGTATTACAGATGTCCCCCCCTTTTTGTTCCCCCTTGCCACCCAGTCACTGCTCCACCCCATGCCTTCACTATCCTATTGTCTGTGTTCATGGGCAATGCATATATGCATATATTAGTAAGTTCCTTGGTTAATCTCTTCCTGCCTCCCTTCCCACTGAGATTCATCAGTCTGTGCCATGTTTCCACGTCTATGGTTCTATTTTGTTCATTAGATTCCATGTATAAGTGTGATATTTGTCTTTCTCTGACAGGCTTATCTCACTTAGCATAATCAGCTCCAGGTACCTCCATGCTATTTCCATGGGCAAGAGATCCATTTGTTTTTACAGCTGCATAGTATTCCATTGTGCAAATGTACCACCTATTTTTTATTCACTCACCTACTGATGGGCACTTGGACTGTTTCAAGATCTAGTTTATGTATTTTTAATGTGAATGGGACTTGCAAGGGGGGAAAAGCCTATGAGGAGGGCCATGCTGACGAAAAGAGGGAGAGCCTGTAATTGTTGAAGAAAAGTCAAGAAAGAAGGCCGAATGGGGCCATGCCCTCAAACTGCTTAAAGGGAAACAGACTTAATACAAGAACTTAAACAAATGGTTCCTTCAGTAATTATTTTCCAAGTTCATAATTAAAAGATAATTTTTACATTTTTTCTAATTACATCCAAAAATACTCTAGACTTTTAACTTAATGATTTTTTTTTTTACTTAAAATTAATAGAAGATTCAGAAGGCCATTTTTAAACATCCTTTTATGCTTAAAATTAAACTAATAGTTAATTTAATTAAATTTTAGGAAAAATGCCCTCTGCCTAATAGTAAGAATACAAGAAATATATTCATAACAGTTTTAAGCAATTTTCCCCTAAGGTATTAATTGTGACCCAGGAAAACATTAGGTATTAAATCATCTTTTCCAGACAATTAGGGTATTATTGCCTTTGCTGAATAGATAAGTTGCTAATTAACTTTCCATAGCTACTTAGCTTAGTTACAGTCCCTTGTTAATAAAGAGCATGGTCTTAAAGACAAGTGATTCAATAGGCTTTATTTGACTTTGTGGCTACATCTTTAATGTTTCCCCTATGGACTACAAGTTCCATATATTGCTCACTATTTGAGTCCCTAGTAGTTAACAAGTGCCTGGCATATCATAAGGTACTTAATAATTAGCCCTTGAATAAATGAATGCATAAATGTATTTAATTAATAACTGAAAAACTGAATGAGTGAATGAATGAATGGATGGATGTTATGCTCCATCTGCCACACTTACTTTTTATTTGATTAGTTTAAGAAAATTTGTCACAAATACTGGAAGATAAGGCCACTGTGCATTTCCAGCCTAAGGATGGTCTGTCCAGTGATATCACCCATCATTGTGGTATGTATAGTATATCACATTACAGTCAAATTTCACGGAGATCAGGTTTCCTAACAGGCTCAGGGTCCAGAAGTACTGAGAAAGTTTATAATTTCACTAGAGGCCCAGTGCACGAATACATGCACCAGTGGGGTCTCTGGACCTGGCCTGCGGGATAGGGCCAAAACCAACTCTCCAACATCCTCCTAGGAGTCCTGGATTGCAAGCAGGCACAGGCCAGGCTGAGAGATCCCACCAGTGCACAACCGGTGCCAAGGAGGGAAATGGGAGGTTGGCCAGCTGGGGAGGGTCCGCGGGAGGGCTCCAGTGAGTGTTCAGCCCATCTCACTCAGTCCCAATCGGCCAGACCCCAGCAGCAAGCTAACTTACTGGTCAGAGCGTCTGCCCCCTGGTGGTCAGTGCACGTCATAGTGACTAGTCGACCAGTTGACTGTCTTTCCCCTGGTGGTCAGTGCATGTCATAGCAAGCGGTTGAGCAGCCTGAGCTGCCTGAGCTGCCTGAGCATATCATTAGTATATTACGCTTTGACTGGTTGTACAGCCAACTAGATGACCAGACACTTAGCATATCAGGCTCTTACTATATAGGACAGTCCAGGAAGTTACTTGGAGCAGAGGACCAATAAGAATTTTAAAATATATGTAAAATTAAGTTTACACACTCAGTTTGGCTATTCAATTTTGTACCTGTAACAGAAGTTTAGAAAATGAAAGTGGCAAGGGCTAATTGAATAGCAATTCTAAAATCTAGTGCTTATTAGACTTATTTGGGAATTTTAATCGCTACAAAATCACACAGAACTTACCCCCAGAGCTTGTGATTCATTCATTAGATCTGACTTGGGGCAAAAATCTGCATTTTTAACAAGTACCACTATGTCACTGATTCTCAAACAGAAGTGATTTTTGTCCCTCCTCATCCTCAGATGTTTGGCAATATTTAAAGACATTTCTTGTCGTCACAACTAATGGGGTGTGTACTGCTAGTGGTGTCTAGTGGGTAGAGGCCAGGGATGCTTTTAAACATTCCATAATGGCAAGGTTGAGAGACACTGCAAATCAGTGGAGACAGAGAGTACTCGATCTCAGGACAGCAACACGATCTCAGCTTGCACCCTGCCACTGCACAATTATGAGTAGATGAAGTACATCCTAGAAACATTTGGAGCACATGAGGAGGATTGTAAAATGGTTCATTACTTAACTGTAAACTCCTTTACCAGAACCGCTTCATACCCCAATGATGCTGGATAAATAAGGTTTGCTAAATCACTAATTTGCTTAACCCTAAAAATAGAGGCTCAGAAGAGTTCCCGATATTCCCAAGTATACTCTGAAAGGAAGATAATGGCTTAGAAAAAATGATGTACATGTTAATTCATTTATTTGTTCAACAAATATTCCTTTTAATAAAAAGTTATTGAGTGCCTAAGTGATGTATACCAGAAAAATCTGAAATGGTACACTTTCTTTAAAAAGTTCATGATTATGACTATGCTGTGTTCAGGGTAGATTTCAATAAATAGCTCATGTTAATATTTTTGGACAAGTTTAATTATAATTCAAACTAATTTCTGTCCTGCTGACATCTTACAACAGTATTCATTAAAAATACTATTGTTTACTTTCAATAATAGTAGAAATCTTCAAATGACTTTACTGAGCAGCTTAAATATGAGAAAGCAATGTGATACTTGAACTTAAGAACATCAAAGAATTTCCACTAATTAACCCTTTGACTCCTTAAAATGAAATTATCACTTGTTAGCATTTCAAGACAATTGCAAGCCTACTTTTCTGAACTTATACTATCAACACATAATAATCTTTTCTTGCACCAACTGTGGTTGATTCACCATTTAGCAGAACAAATTAAGAATTTATCAGTAATTATGAAAATAATTTCCTTCTTTTATTGAAATCTTTGCAGCCTCTGCAGCTTAGCACATTATTATTCTGGGTGGCGTAGGTGTTGTTGAAAGGCAGTGTGAAAATAAGAGCCTGAATTATGAACTCCTCCCATAAACACTGAATCACTTTATATTTTCTGCAGCAAAAAATAACTTATTTCTCTTGAAAGAAAAAGAACATGTCAACTTTCAGGAACGTGTAAGATTGCTATATAACATTATTGAGCTAGATGACCTATGAGCTCCAAAATAATATTTTATTTTTCATATATATCCATAAAACTTACCATTTTTGGTGTAACACACACACACACACACACACACACACACACACACACGCGTACCTCAGTCAATGTAGGTCCTTTGTTTTAACCTATATAAATTATTATTAAATTGAACTCTTCATTCCATTTCAATTTACTAAATATTTACGAAATACTTACTCTGCTCCAGGAACTGGACTAGGTGCTGGCAAAACAGAAATCGAGTTTTATAGTCAGGGCATTCAAAGAAATTCAGGGGTGAGGGGAGATCTCCCTGAGAAAACCAATGGCATTCAACACAATAAGTTCTGAGTGCCTGAAACTGTAGAAAGTGTATTTTCTTGTCCTTAGTTTCTGCAGTGCATTTCACGTTTCAGTAACTTGTGATTTGTACTCAAATCTGCCTGAAAACAAAGGACCTACACTGACTGAGACATAAATTTATATATATATATATATATATATATATATATATATATATATATATATCCCCTCTTTTTTCCTCTCCCATTGACCCGTTTATAGTCCTTCCCCTCCCCACACCCACACCCCAGGCCTTCACCACCTTATTGTCTGTGTCCATGGGTTATGCATATATGCATACAAGTTCGTTGGTTGATCTCTTGCCACCCACCCCTGCCTTCCCTCTGAGATTCTACAATCTGTTCCATGCTTCTACATCTCTGGATCTATTTTGTTCAACAATTTATTTTGTTCATTAGAGTCCACATATGAGTGAGATCATAGGCATCAATATCTTTTAATTACAGTGATTATTTAAGGAATAGCTGCTCATCTAAAATAGCATTGTATTGAAAGAAGATGCCATCCAGAACTTTCATAGCTAGAGAGGAGAAGTGAGTGCTTTGCTTTAAAGAACAGGATGACTATCTTGTTAGGGGCTAATGTAGCTGATGGCTTTAAGTGGAAGCCAACACCCATTTACCATTTCAAAAAAATTAGGGCTCTTTATAATGATGCTAAATCTACTCTGCCTGTGCTGTATAAATGGAACAACAAAGCATGGATGACAGCGCATCTGTTTACAACATGATTTACAGAATATTTTAAACTCACTGGTGAAACCTGATCAGAAAAAAAAAAAGATTTCTTGCAAAATATCACTGTTCATTGAGAATGCACCTGGTCACCCAAGAGCCCTGATGGAGATGTACAATGAGATTAATGTTATTTTCATGCTTGCTAACACAACATCCATCCTGCAGCCCATGGATCAAGAAGTAATTTCAATTTTCAAGTCTTATTATTTAAGAAATACATTTCATAAGCTATAGCTGCCATAGATAGTGATTCCTCTGATGGATCTTGGCAAACTAAATTGAAAACCTGGAGAGGATTCATCATTCTAGATGTCATCAAGAACATTCATGATTCACTGCAAGAGGTCAAAATAGCAGCATTAACAGGAGTTTAAAAGAAGCTGATTTCAACCCTCACAGATGACTTTGAGGGGTTCAAGACTTCACTGGAGGAAGTGACTGCAGGTGTGATGGAAATGTCACAATAACTAGAATTAAAGGAGGGGCCTAATGATATGATTGAATTGCTGCGATCTCTTGATTGCATTCTGTTGGGCAAGGAGCTGCTTTATGGATGAGCAGAGAAAGCGGTTTCTGGAGGTGCAAACTACTCTTGTTGAAGATGCTAGGAAGATTGTTGAAATAACAACAAAGGATTTAGAATATTACACAAATTTAGGTGATAAAGCAGCAGCATAGTTTGAGAAGACTGAGAAATTGTTTGTGAAAGGACAAGTCAAGCAGTGAAGCAAACTTCATCATAGCCTTATATTAAGAAATTGCCACAGCCACCCCAATCTTCAGTCAGCAGCCATCAACATGGAGGCAAGATCCTTACCAGCAAAGAGATTATGACTTGCTAAAGGCTCAGAGATTGCTAACATAGTTAGCAAAAATATTTTAAATTAAATTACGTACATTATTTTCTTAGACATAATGGTATTACATTAGTAATAGGCGATAGTGTAGTATAAACATAATTTTTATATGTACTGGGAAACCAAAAAATTTGTGTGACTAGCTTTATTGCAATATTCACTATCTTGCAGTGATCTAGAACTAAACTGGCAATATCTCTGAGGTATGCCTGTACTTCCCTTTTTATAGACCATATTTATACATATTTTATAATGTCTTCTTCTGTTTTCAATCTTTGCAAAATGTCATCTGCAGTAAGAACTCAATTTGACTCAATCCCCAGCAGGAGGCGTATAGGAGGCAGCCAATCAATGATTCCCTCTCATTGATGTTTCTATCTCTCCTTCTCCCTTCCTCTCTGAAATCAATAAAAAATATATTAAAAAAACCTCAATTTGACTCCACATATAATTTGTAAGCTATTGTGGTTATAGTTGTTACCTGATTTATACCCCTCAAGTATAATTGCTTTGCTACATTAAATCAAATAAATGAAAATGATTAAAAAATAAGTTCAATTTTTAAAATAAAAATTATTACAACTACACACATTCTAATCCTATTTCTTTTTCTCAGTGGCCCCCAAAGTTAAATCTATAAACTATGTATTCATTAACATACCTTAAAATAATTTCCTTTACATTATTTTACATTTACTAATGTCCTAATAATAAATAATTTAAATAATTTGGAATTTTAAGATATGCTAATAAATACATAGTGAATTGTCTGGTTAATGGTGTCTAAGGAGAGATGACATTCATTATTGAATGTCTTTAATACCAAAACTGTAAAGTAGTGATTAACTACGATACGACAGTTCTGAGGCTTAACATAAGAAAAGGAAACAGCAAATGAAATATTTTAAAAAAACATCCAGTCTGTTGCTTATAGGATACTTCAGTAGGAAAATATTTTAGCCTGAGTCATTAAGACAATTGAAAAATACAATTCTAAGATTATCTAAAATGAATATTCAGCAATTTAAACCTGGATCCTTTCAGAAATAGAATCACAGACATTAGCAAATTAAGACAGGTTCACCAGGGGCCTATCCTCACCAGCCAGCTCTGGGTTGCTCCTATTAAAATTATGCCCATTAATATTTTATCATAATTTAAGAAAACTCCTGTCAGAAGGGTCTCTTGGGATCACCCCAGGGCCTCTAAGAACAGTATAAATTGGTGGAAATGTTGGATGAAATCCCAGTTTTCCTATTATTGATTTTTAAAACATTTAGTTTAAGTAAATACTTTGAAAACTGAATTCAATGACTTTGTGAGGATGAGAGAAAGAGGGAGGGGAGACAGAGGAAGATGCAGAGCATATGTGAACCCCCATGAGAGCTTTCTATGGCCAGCATCTCTTGGTCTTAACTTGTCCAGGTTATTTATCTTTTCCGGTTCCACTCTAATAATCTTTTACAAGGTATCTGATACCTTATAAGATCACTTTTCCAGAAATATGGGGTCCATTGTTTAGGCAAGCTAATATAAATAGCTACCCTTCCCTGCTAGAATCTCTCACTAATTAACCACTAAACCAATCAACCAGTGGATGGATTCACCCATCCCCCAAACCTTTACTGGCACCTGCCATGTTTTAGCCCCTGGGACAAACATTGGTAGAGCACATTTTTGCTGATCCTCATATCCAATTCATGTAATAGGCAATATTATGCTCATTTTGAGTTTTAAGGAATCTGAAGTTTAAAGTGATTATATATGTTGCAGTTATTCTTGTTATACCTTTTCTATATTACTGATTAAGAAGTTGAAACTAATTTTCAATTTCATATACTCAAAAAAGCAACAACCTTACTGATAAATTGGGAAACCTATATCCTATAGTATTTTCATTGAATTATGAAGAAAAATATTGTAGAATGTTATTCTTCTTTAAAATTGTGGCCTTTCTAATTACTATTCATATGTTTAATAATTATCTACAGAAAATTCAAAATCTAGATATCACTGGTAATATTTTAGATTTAGAAATACCTATGAATAAGGCCATGGAATTTTCATGCTTGAATTTTAATAGCATGTTAAAAATGAATGTAAAAGAGTAGACTGCCCTTTTAGTCGTTTAATTCATTTTTTATAAACAGACATGATTTTTTCATTTGAAAAACTTTTCCTTTTATGTAATATGGATATATTTTTCCAACAATATTTAGACGCTTCAATTACAAAAAATATTTAACTTCCATGGTTAAGGTCTGCTACTTCTCAGGCATTGCACAGCTTAATTAGATAGTTGGTATAACAATTACTCTGGGGCCTGAGGGAAAGACGCGTAAATTGCAGAAAGAATACAGATGAACATGGAGGTCCAAAAACTTTAGAAAACTGTGGGGAAGCACCAGACTTCGTTGGAATGTCTGTAAGGAGCATTCTCTGAAAGGTGGAGGGGCCTTTGAGGGGACCTTGCCGAAGGCGGCAGGGCAGCCCCTACCTTGACTTTTCCAAACAAATCCAACCCCCCAGGTTGTTTTGCTAGAATCTCTATGTTTAGTCTTTTAGACCCGACCTTGTAGAAGCATGTGCTTTCTCAAGGATGCTTACCTTGCTGATTGTAGGTTAATTTTAGGTCAAGCCGTTATGACAGTAAAAGCCAAAGGAGGAAGGCGAACAGGGCTACTTGGCAGCGATGGCCACGTAGTGCCTTAGCCCTCTCTTTCACAGAAACATGTATCAGAGAAATCTGTTCACCCATCACTCAGGGTCTGCCAGTCAGCCCCGGCAGAAAACTAACTGGAATGAACAGATGACTCTACCAACAAATGTAATAGCTAGTTAGGTGGCTTAGGAAAGCCTTGGTTAAACCAAAAGAATCAGAAATCAATCCTAGAACATTTTGGGCAAAAATATTGATTATATAATAAATGGTAGCATCTTGGAATGGCAATAAAAGGAACAGAAATCAATCAATTGAATTAAATGGCATTCTTTATTCTTTTATCTTGATTACCCCCATGAAAAATTCACCTTTTAACACAATATATTTATTTATAATATATGTATGTTCTTATCACTCTATCTTCACTCCTTGCCCATATAAGCTCCATAAAGCAGGTGTTTTATCTGTTCACTAATCATTGTGCCAATCACCTTGAATAATAAAACAAATAATAGCTTCTCAAAAATATGTCACATGAATTAATAATAAATTTACTGACACTATTTAGTAGATTTACAAAGATGAATATGATACACTTCCAATCCCCGAAGTATTTAAGCCTAGAAAGGAATATCAAATTGCTATAATATAAGGCAGAAAATATAAGGGTTATTAAAGATCTAGACATAATGTCCTTCAGGCAAGCACTTCACAAGAGATATGCTATGGGATATAGTGAGCTGTTCAAGAATTAAGAATTATAGGTAGAAGAATGTATTGATTTAGACTTTCCATTTTCCAGCAGTACACTATTTAATTCATTTTGTCCTCCCATTTGAATACTGCTAGAAATGTTGGAGTACATTTGAAAAAAGTATGGCAATGACTCAGCCCTGCTGTCAATTTTCAGGTTAGGTTGACATCACCTGGGTAGTCCAGGTAACTTCTAGACTGAATTTAGTTGAGGGGATACTGAGTAGTAGTATCACCAAGCTCTAAGCAGAGGCAAATACAAATTGTCATTAGAGTGATATACCATTGTCCTAAGCCTTAAAGGGTCTTCACAAAATAATACCTTAGAGATAGGATAACATAATCTAGAATACTAAGAAATAAGGTGAGAATTAAGAGAAATAAAAGAGAGCAGAAACAGACCCACAAATATTTTAAATATAGAAATTATCAACAAGGGATTACAAAACAATTGTGCTTACTAGTTAAACAAAACATAAGCTTAACAATAACTGCTCCTCAAAAAACTAAAAATGGAACTCCCATTTGACCAGTGATCCCAGTTCTAGGAATATATCCCAAGAAACTAGAAACACCAATCAGAAAGGATACAGGCACCCCTATGTTCATAGCCGCACAATTCACCATAGCTAAGATTTGGAAACAGCCTAAGTGCCCATCAGCAGATGAGTGGATTAAAAAACTGTGGTACATCTACACAATGGAATACTACGTTACTGTTAAAAGGAAGGGACTCCTACCATTTGAAACAGCATGGATTGATCTGGAGAGAATTATGCTAAGCAAAATCAGTCAGTCAGAGAAAGATAAATACTACATGATCTCACTCATTTGTAGAATATAATGAACAACATAAACTGATGAGCAAAAACAGATCCAGAGACAGAGAAGCATAGATCAGACCATCAAACCTCAGAGGGAAGATAGGGGAGGATGGGGGTAAGGGAGAGAGATCAACCAAAGGACTTGCATGCATGCATATATACATAACTAATGGACACAGACTGTGAGGGCATGAACGGTGGGGGTGGGGGTGTTGGGGGGGGGTAAGGACATATATGTAATGCCTTAATAAATTAAATTAAATTTAAAAATAACTGCATAAAATAGGAGACTCTCTAAAATAATCTAGTAGATTAAATTTATCAGATGGAAATGTTATATAACAACAGAAATGACAATAACTTAAATTCAAAACTCTATGGATTATTAAATAAGTTAGGCAAAAATAAAGAGAGAAATATTAAACTGAATGTTAGGTTAAAATTTTTTCCAAAATGTATCCCTGAGAAAAAATAGCCAAAAATATGGAAAAGAGGAGATGATACGAGCAGAAGAGGAAACATCCTTCTTTAGTATTTCAGGTGAAGATGAAACAGAATATAGGTGAAACTATATTTGCAAAAATAATGATTGAGAAATTGAGACAGAATCACCAATATCCAGAACAAACAGAGATATTGATCCTCTTTATCCAGTGGTACCCTACCCTTGCAAATATTTTCATTGATTTATCTCAATGTGCTGTATAGTTATTTTCCAAGTGTATGAAAAAATAAAAATTTCTGGAAAACACAGTTTTAGGCAGAAGTTGCCAATTTTTTTTCCTGTAAAACACCAAATAGTAAATATTTCAGGGTTTGAAGGCCATATGGCTTCTTTAGCAATGATTCAGCATTGCAGTTGTAGGACAAAAGCAGCTCTAAATACTATGGAAATAAATAGGCATACTGTGTTCTAATAAAGTGTTATTTATAAAAACAGGTGTAAGTCTGGATTTGTTCTACAGATTGCCAGCCCCTACTTTGGAGGATCAAGATGAGCGTTACGATACATGCTACCTTTTTACTCCCAGCATTAGCCCTCAGAGTGCAGGTAGAAGGCATAATACAATGTTTTTTGAACTTGACAGCTCATGCTAATGGACACAATGTATTTTTAATAATATTAACGGCACTTATATAAACTTTATCAGTTAGAAAGAGATTGTTTATATACCAACAAATGCAATACTATAACTTTAAAAAATTAGATTCAATTTTAAATCTGTGATGTAATTTAAAACAATCTAAAGAAAATATAAAACATTTTAAAAGATAACAAAGAATATTTCCCTAAAACAAAGTCATTATAAATTATAATGGCTTTATGAGGAAACATGCATTTGTGTACATCAGAGATCTTACAAAGGTAATGTACAGTCTAAGATAGAAATACAAAAGTAAAGAAAGTTCGCATGATCTCACTTATATGTGGAATCAAATAAACAAAATACTTCCAGAGGCATGGATGTATGGAACAGAATGCCATATCTCAGTGGAGAAGGGTGTGGAGGGGATGAGAAGAGATTAACCAAAGAACATATGTGCATATATGCATAAGCCATGGACACAGACAATAGTGTAGGGAAGGCCTCAGGTGGGGCAAGGGCTGGGTGGAGGAGGTAAAGGGGGGAAATCTGTAATACTGTCAGCAATAAATAAGTAAATAAATAAAAGAATTTCCTACACAACTGTAGGGAAAAATTCCAAGTATCAACAAAGAAAATAAAAAAGAAAGCTCCCTTTAGTTTCCTACCAATAAATATTTAGTGATTTGCTATGTTCACAGCAAATTAAGGTTTTTCTATTGCTTTTTGCAGTACTTTTAAAAGGTCACAGTTGTTTTGCCTACAGAAGCAAAAATGTTATCAATGACAAATCTGATCATCAATAGTTGTTATGAATTTGGACATGATTATTGTTAACCATGATACAATATTTAGTCTTTTGGAGACTGAGTAAATTTTAATTCATAGGGACTAGTGTTTTGATAATGTAAAGGTCCATTATTCTCATTTCTGTTAGTGTGATTATAATCAAGGTGAAAAAGCATAACATAGTTTTATATTATTAAATAATTGATCATTGGGTCTAAATAGGAAATGGGAAATTTTATGGAATCCTGACATTTTACTTTAAAAAAAAATTTTTTTTATTGATTTCAGAGAGGAAAGGAGACGGAGAGATAGAAACATCAATGATAAGAGAGAATCATTGATTGGCTGCCTCCTGCACATCCCTCACTGGGGATCAAGCTTACAACCTGGGCATGTGCCCTTATCTGGAATCAAACCCAGAACCCTTAAGACTTCAAGCCTACGCACTACCTACTGAGCAAACTGGCTAGAGCTGGAATCCTGACATTTTAGATGCAAATGTTAAATTTTAACTTAACTGCTTCTGTGGTTGGACTCATACAGACTCTGAATATATCCACTGAGGCAGAATTATATCATCTGCCCGTCATAAATGGTTCTTTCTTACCACTCTCATTCCAGAAGAGCAAACATGGCCTTAGAGGATGTCCAGTAATATTAAACACTAGAGGTCCGGTGCAAGAAATCCGTGCATGGGGGTGTGTGTCCCTTAGCCCAGCCTGCACCCTCTCCAATCTGGGACCCCTCGAGGTATTAGGCCTAAATGGGCAGTCGGACATTCCTCTCACAATCCAGGACTGCTGGTTCCCAACTGCTTGCCTGCCTGCCTTCCTGATTGCCCCCAACCACTTCCGCCTGTCAACGGATCATCTTCTAACCACTCCCCTGCCAGCCTGATTGCCCCTAACTGCCCTCACCTGCAGGCCTGGTCACCCCTCACTGCCCTCCCCTGAAGGCCTGGTCCCCCCAACTGCTCTCCCCTGCAGGCCTGGGTTCCCCCCAACTGCCTTTCCCTGCAAGCCCAGTCGCCCTCAACTTTCCTCCTCTGCAGGCCTGGTCACCCCTAACTGCCCTCCCCTGCAGGCTTGATTGTCCCCAAATGCCCTCCCTTGCAGGCCTGGTCCCTCCCAACTGCCCTCCCCTGCTGGCCATCTTGTGGCAACCATCTTTGACCACATGGGGGCAGCCATCTTGTGTGTTGGAGTGATGGTCAATTTGTATATTATTCTTTTATCAGATAGGACGTTAACATCTAGGACATCATAGGACATATTAGAAGTTGCACATAACAACATTAACTTAGAAGGTTGAATGTCATGTTTGTCATATAAACTGTCACTCCCTCCTAAATATTTACTACCATGATGTACTCAGTTACACTTTAACATGTTTTAAACATACCAATCTGTGTACTAAATATAACATTTCTTCAACTTAGTTTTAAAATTCTATCTTTAATTGACAGAATCACCAAGTGATTGTATAAATGGTTCTCTACTGGAATCATGGCTATAATATGCTGAGTATTTTAAATGCAGATTTTCTTTTTCATTGCTGCTCAAGAAAAGGTGTCAGGTAACTGCATGTCCCTATGGCCTTAAAACAATGAAATCATTATATTCCTGGCATACACATCTGTTTTTGATCCAATTTATATCCTATTATATAAATTAAGTGTCCAACAAGATTTCTCCCTTCTTCCTTTGACTCTTTTATCATAATAGTAATAATAGTAAGTTCTGTCCATATTAGTTTGTCCCCAGACTAGCACAATTTGAATAGAACTTGAAAAAAGAGCTTTATTATTTCTTCATTGCTTAAAGGGAAAAGTTGGTCACCCAATATAGTAATATTTTGCTTTGGACTTCTAAGAGCTAACAGATCTTTCTTAACATATCTATACTAATAAAAGCCTAGGTGGTCCTCGTTCCCTTGCCCAACACCCTCACATCATCACAAGATGGCCACCACAAGATGGCTGCCCTCACATCATCATAAGATGGCCACCACCAGATGGCCAGCAGGGGAGGGCAGTTGTGGGTGACCAGGCCCATAGGGTAGGGCAGTTGTGGGGGACCAGGCCCGCAGGGGAGGGCAGTTGAGTGTGATCAGGCCTGCAGAGGAGGGAAGTTGGGGGCGATTGGGCCAGCAGGGGAGTGCAGTTGTGGGCAATCAGGCCGGCAGCAAAGGGCAGTTGGGAGAACAGGCCAGCAGGGGAGTGCAGTTGTGGGCAATCAGGCCGGCAGCAAAGGGCAGTTGGGAGAACAAGCCAGCAGGGGAAGGCAGTTGGGGACAACCAAGCCTGCAGGGGAGGGCAGTTAGGGGCGATCAGGCCGGCAGGGGAGTGGTTAGGGGGCGATCAGGCTGGCAGGCAGAAGCAGTTAGGGGCAATCAGGCAGGCAGGCAGGTAAGAGCCAGCAGTCCCAGATTGTGAGAGGGATGTCTGAATGCCAGATTAGGCCCGATTCCTGGGAGGGGTCCCAGATTGGAGAGGGTGCAGGCAGGGCTGAGGGACATCCCCTCTCCATGCATGTATTTTGTGCACTGGGCCTCTAGTATGTTTATAAAAGTATAACACACTGCATCTCCCTAATAGCATAAGTACGCCAGTCACCTGAAGAAAATAATGACAACCCTTTTTGTTGGGATGCAATGAGGCTAGAATTTAATTTTTTATTTTCTAAGAATAATATTTTGAGGCAAATGAAATGATGACTTCCAATATGAATGCTGAGAGAGAGGAAGAAGTTCTGGGTATGAAGTAAAAAGGATAACAGAAGTAAAAGAGAAGAATCACTTTAATTTACAGAACTTTTACATAGAGCAAGCCCGTGTTAATCTTAGTCAAGATGTGACTGTTGCTTCTGCCAACTCCAATAAATCAATCTGAAATGTAGAGAAATGTAAAGTCCAGTTCTTAAAATTGTGTTTTCAATTACAAGTAGGCAAATAAGTTATAAGTGGTTTGATAAAACAATTCAGCAATAGTTTAAAAGTTTATACATGAAACTTATGCACTATAAACTGAAACATTTTCTTAAAACAAACTTGATCCTTCACAGACCTAAGGGCATCAGATGAGGTTTCTCTAATACAGGAAGAAAGACCACAGGTTAATTTAAAGAAAGAATTATGTGTTTTCCAGGAAATGTAGTCACCATAGGTGATCTAATACTCCAATCCAAATTTAGAGTAGCTCAAAGAATGTACAAGTTATCAATCACCCAAATTATAATTTTGTAAGATACATTAAAATGAAACATTTAAAAAGGAACAGTCTCCTAACTAAAAGAAGTTTATTTCTGAAGTGAACTAAGTACTTTCAATTTGTTTTATGGGTCATCTATCATGAAGCATTTTCTAAGTCCTATTAGTTGGTTAACCAAAGCAGAATAAAAATATGGTTTTAAATTGTCTAAAACTGTTGTGTCTAATCAGAGCAAATTAAATGTTTTTATTTGGGATTTTCAGTAGTAGATTAGTATCTTACCTAATAATAGACAAACATGTAAATTGACCATACCTCTGCTACACCCACAGCCAATCAGGAGTAAGAATGCAAATTAACCTGACAAAGATGGAAGGTTAATTTGCATATGCAGGTGCAGAGTGACCGGCCTGGATGGAATGCCTGGGGAAGGAAGGCCTATTCTTGCACAAATATCATGCAATGGGCCTCTAGTTAGAAATAAAATTAATTGTTTATAATAGAGTTTTGTACTGTAACAAGCTGATGCATTCTCCCTTAAAACTTCCAATGTTGTCTTTTAATTGCTAAAAATATATCACTAATAAAACATAAACAGAAATCATTCTTAAATACAAAGACTTTAAAAATCATTGTATTGATAAAACTATTATGTATATGAACATGATTAAAGTAGAAATATTCAAACTCATTCGTGTATAAAACTAACAAATAAATATTTGTTTAATATATAGTATATGCAGGTGTACTCAGCATTTAGAATGCAGTAGTAATAAGATAAAGAATCTCTTTTGTGGTACTTCCTTCCTAGTTGGGGAGACATACAATAAGAAAACAAAATTAGGAATGCATGCTGCGTATATAAAATAGGGTGATATAAAGAGAAAAACAGGCTAACAGTTTGGACTGGGTGGTCAGAAAAAAAACCTCAAGGAGGGATGCACAATGAGGTTCTCAGAGGCACAGTTTATAGAATAATATAAACTGAAAACCACCTCAACACCATCAACATTGGGAATAGTAGATCAATTACAATATGCCTATACAATGCAGTACAAGGAATACAATATATTTAGTAAAATTAAAAAATATTTCATGATATATGGTTGAATTAAAAATTGAGAATGCTTGGGCAAGGGTAACAAAAGAAAAAAAATAAACAAATGGGACTACATCAAAGAAAGAGTTTTTGTATATCAAAGGAAACCATCAACAAAATCAAAAGACAACCTACTGAATGGGAGAAGGTATACACCATATATCTAAACACCAAAAAACAAAAACAATACACAAAACACAATTCAATACAAAAATGGGCAGAGGAGTTGCATAGGCATTTCTCCAAAGAGAACAAATAGTTGGCCAACAGACATATGAAAAGATGTTCAACATCACTAATCAGAGAAATGCAAATTAAAACCATGGTGAAATATCACCTCACACCTGTCAAAATGACTATCATCAATAAATCAACAAACCAGGATGTGGAGGAAAGGGAGCCCATGTGCACTTTTGGTAGAAATGCAGGTTGGTGCAGCCACTATGGAAAACAGTGTGTGTGTGTGTGTGGGCGGGGGGGTGTCCTAAAAAAATTAAAAATAGAACTACCTTATCACCCAGTGACTCCATGCATGTGTATATATACAAAGAAAACAAAAACACTCATTTGAAAAATATATGTACCCTTATGTTCATTGCAGGATTGATTACAATAACTAAGCTATGGAAACAACCCAAGTGTCCATCAATAGACAAGTAGATAAAAAAGTGGTGGCACATATACACAATGGAATATTACTCAGCCATAAAAAGAGTAAAATCTTATCACTTGTGACAGCATGGATGTACTTAGAGGGTATTTTGCTAAGTGAAATAAGTCAGTCAGAGAAAGACAAATACCATTTGATTTCACTTATATGTGGAATGTAAATAAACTAAATTGAAACAGACTCACAGATACAGAGAAAACACTCATTGTTGCGGGGGAAGGAGTGTTGTGGGGCTCAGTGAAAAAGGTGAAGGGTTAAGAAGTACAAATTGGTAGTTACAGTCACAGGGATTTAAAGTAAAGCATAGGGAAAATAGTCAATAATATTGTAATAACTGTATTACAAGTGGGAACTGGAAATATCAGGGGAACACTTTGTAAAGTATATGATTTTCTAACTACTATGCTATATACCTGAAACTAATATTAATATTGAATGTACACTGTAATTGAAAAATAAAATTTAAATTAAAAAACTTTAAAAAAGAAAAAAATAGACTTAAATAGTAACATTAAAAAATTGAAGATGCCAACTGTTACATGGAGTATGATAATATGTATGTAAAAAATAGTGTTAATTTCTATGGCTTCATACATATGTCAATACATAAGTGGAAGCCTGAAATTACACATAACAAAATATAAATAGGAGTGATTTTGGGGAGATGGGTGGCTGTGGAAATCCAAAGGTGGTGATGATTAATGGTGCATTTTGCCTTAGCAGCTGTGTTTTAAAGTTTAACAAGTAGAAAATACTCATGTATTACTTTTCTAATTAATTACTAATTTAAAGGACATACCTCAATGTGGCGTTGCGGAGGACAAGAAGAGATAAACCAAAGAACTTATATACTTACTAGTGGCCCAGTGCACAAAATTCGTGCATGGGGCAGGGGGTGTCCCTCAGCCTGGTTTGCACACTCTCCAATCTGGGACCCTTCGAAGGATGTCCTATTGCTGGTTTACAGGGAACAGGCCTAAACCAGCAGTCGGACATTTCTCTTGCAATCCAGGACTGCTGGCTCCTACAGCTCACCTGCCTGCCTGCCTTGTTGCCCCTAACCACTCTGCCTGCCAGCCTGCTCGCCCCCATATGCCAACCCTGCCAGCCTGATCATCCCCAACTGCCCCCATGCCAGTGTGCTTCCCCCATCTTCCCCCCTTGATGGCCTGCTTGCCCCCAACTGCCCCCCCTGCTGGCCTGCTTGCCCCCACCTTCCCTCCCCACTGGCCTGCTTGCACCCAAATGCCCCCCTGCTGGCCTGCTCACTCCAAACTGCTCCCCCTGCGGTCCTGATCACCTCAAACTGACCCCCACTGACAGTCTGTTCGCCCCCAAATGGCCCCCCTGCTGGTCTGCTGACCCCCAAATGCCCTCCCATCTGCCGGCTTGATCATCCCCAATGGCCCCCCCACCGGCCTGATCACCCACAACTGCCCTCCACTCTTGGCCTCTAACTGCCTCTACCTTGGCCCCGCCACCATGGCTTTGTCCAGAAGAACTATCAGAAGGTCTCCCAGTTTAATTAGCATATTACCCTTTTATTAGTATAGATAGAGGCCTGGTGCATGGGTGGGGCCGGCTGGTTTGCCCTGAAGGGTGTCCCAGATCAGGGTGGGTGTTCCCTTAGGGCATGGGGAGGCCTGGGTGAGGTGCTGAGGGATGTTTTCAGGCTGGCCATGCCCCCTGGCAACCCAGGTTCCCACCCCTTCCCCTTTTTTTCTTTTTTCTCCATCCCCTCCTTTAGTGGCAGCCAGGGTGGGCAGAAAGCTTGGCTTCCTCCATTGCCAGGTGCAACCCAAGCCTCCTGCTTGCTCCAGCTCTGTGGCTGCCACTATCTTTGTTGGGTTAAATTGCATACTCACTCCTGATTGGCTGGTGGGCGTAGCGGAGGTACAGTCATTTTGCATGTTTCTCTTTTATTAGTGTAGATAGCATAGCCCATGGACATGGCAATAGGGTAATGAAAATCTAAGGGGATGACTAGGGCCAGGGATGAGGGGGGGAAAGGGAAAATATAAGATATCTTTAATACTATCCTACCTAATAAAAGACTAATATGCAAATTGACCATCACTCCAAGACACAAGATGGCTGCCCCCATGTGGTCAAAGATTGCTGGCCCCATGTGGACACAAGATAGCTGCCACAAAATGGCCTGCAGGGGAGGGCAGTTGTGGGCAGTTAGGGGTGACCAGGCCTGCAGAGGAGGGCAGTTGGGAGTGACCAGGCCAGCAGAGGAGGGCTGTTGGGGGAGACCAGCCCAGCAAGGGAGGGCAATTGGGGGGGGTCAGGCCTGCAGGGGAGGACAGTTAGGGGCGAACCGATTGGCTGGGGAGGGCAGTTAGTGGTGACCAGTACAGCAGGGGAGGTCAGTTAGGGGCAAACAGGCTGGCAGGGGAGCAGTTAGGCATCTATCAGCTGGCAGGGGAGTGGTTAGGGGGTGATAAGGCTGGCAGGCAGAAGCAGTTAGGGGCAATCAGGAAGGCAGGCAGGTGAGCGGTTGGGAGCTAGCAGTCCTGGATTGTGAGAGGGTTGTTCAACCGCTCGTTTAGGCCTGATCCAGGTGGGATCGGCCTAAACGGGTGGTCGGACATCCCTCAAGGTGTCCCAGATTGGAGAGGGTGCAGGCTGGGCTGAGGGACAACCACTCTCCTCCCTACCCCCCCACCCCCGTGCACAAATTTCATGCACAGGGCCTCTAGTCAATAATAAAAAATATATTTAAAAAAGATAAGGCAATTTGATAACTTAAACCAAAATTAAAAGACAACTTCTAATTTCAACTTTATTACTACAGTCTTGAAAACATCACTTAAGTCAGCCCTTTTCTGTATAAAAAGAAGTAGCCACTTTCTTCATTATTAACTATATACTTGGAGAACTTACATTCAAAGTTAAAATCATTGCATTGATAAAACTATTGTGTATACGAACATGATTAAAGTAAAAGAACATATGTGAAGAAAAGAAATAAAGTGGTCTTAACCTTCATTGTTTAAAACTGACCCAGAGAAACGATTTATTGATGAAACAGTCTGGGAAAAAGTGTGATGTCTCAGTGGAAAGCTTTTGATCACTTTTCAGATACATCAAGGAAACATGAACTACACTTATCTCTTGAGATAACCTGCTTTGAAAGGCAGCTGAACGTTCCTCCTCTCACTGAATAGTTTTCTTCAACGACAACTTAGAAGTTAAATTTTGTAAAACTAAGACATGTTCTGTGCAATGGATAAGAGTCATGTTATCAGCAGAAGTTAGAGAAAATAGTGTGTGATTGATTCCAGCATTAAGGCTGACCTCAAACACCAATCTTAATATATAAAGAGGTAATATGCAAATTTGGCTGGGATGCCGTAATGGGACGACCAGACCCGAGGCGGTTTCATGCGCAGGTGAGGATCAGAGCGGAGATGGAGACAGACACAGGGGGGCCTGCCGGAGCCGGCGCAGCAGCAGCTCTGGCGGCCCCGAGTGGACACAGGCAGAGAGGCTGGGAGGAGGGCCTGGGGCTGGCTGAGCCTCCGCGCTGGCTGGGGCAGCTCCAGAGCAGACACAGGCAGGGGGGCAGGGGAGGCCTGGGGCAGAAGTCAGGCACGGGTCCTGGCCGCCTGCAGGTACAGCGTGACTCCTGCCGCAGCCCGCGGGGTGCCTCCTCGCATGGTGGGAGGCAGGGCGCCTCCTCGTGGCATTTCAATTGCACGCTGGGCCTCTAGTTGTTTAAAAAATGAAACTTAACACCTTAGACAATTTGTGAAAGGAATCAAGAGAGGTCCAAAACAGGGGAATGCTGTTTCTTCTTGCAGCATCTCTTTAAATACCCTAAAGGTCTTTTGGAATAACTAACATTTTCTCCTGTTCAGGAAACACCCTCTTTGCACTAAAAGGATAATAAAACGAAATCAAAGTTGGTTGTTATCCATGGAGATGTGCAAGTAGCTATAATCAGGAATTTAAGATGGCATATTTTTCTTAGGTAGAAAACATTCAATTAGATTTTTATAGCACTTTATTCTTCTTTTGACTAGACAGCATACTAAGCAGTGCCTTATAATATACTGCCAAGTCTTCCCTGGCTACTGGTAAAGAAGAATGCTTGCAAAGAGTTTACTACCATGAGTTTCTCTATGGGATTTCAAAATGAAAAAATACTGACATCAATGAAGACATCCAGCTCATATTATCATCAGGGCAATTGGGATTCACCTATGGCACTAAGGTTCATAGAAGAGCATCCCTAGAGTATCAGAATCTATAGCAAAAAAATACACTTAATAACATGGATTTTTCAGACACAGAAATAGTGTAGTTTAAATTGTATCAGTATCCAAGGAATGAGCACATGGCCGGTAGGTTTGCTCTTTATCTAGAAATTTTAAGAATGTCCCTCTTCTAGAGCCTCCAATAATTAATGGTAAGAGGCAAGTAATATTATAAAATTCAGCTCTAGATCAGATTTAGAGTAAAAAACACTGGAAAAATTTTGGAATACATAGAAGCCAACAATATGGTACCCTATTTGACAGCATACTGCATGGTAGCATTCACTTTTGGGATTTATTGATATTTATCTCCCCTCCATACAAAACAAAATAAAACCTGACTACTATACTGCAATGAAGTTACATAAGTATTCAAAGTACAGGAGTCTAATGAAGACTTAATTATGGATTATTCTTCTCTTTGAGACATTAAAATGTATGGAGTTGCCAATGAGATTAAATTATTTTGATCAGATATATTGCAATTACTTGTATAAACAAAGAAATACATGGAAGAATTACTCATCCTTATTTATTGTAATTATTTTCTTTTGTCTTCACGAGTTCGTAAAATATATAAATAAGAAAATTAAAATGTCACTCAAAGTTTTTACAACAAAACAATTTGGAAGGGATGTATAAATATTGCATTACTGTGATAATAAATTCAAGGTCATGCAAGTAATGTATTGCGTAAATGACCACAGAGATTGCTCTTTTATTCTACAGTGCTAAACTGAATTACTAGGCAAAATGTTGAAGTAGCATTTGAGCTTCTATAATTTTAAAATATTAGAGTTTTTAAATGATCCTCATGGAATTCGCATCACAACATGCCTTACACACTAGGTAATGCAATTCTATCTTGGGACGTAACCCGATGGCATCGTCACACACAAACACATTCATCATGCTGTCCTACACATTCAGAAAGGAGAATGTTTCCTCTCTGAGTTAACACATCTCCCACCACATTATCATATTCTTGTTGACTAGCAGGCAGCCAAAATAGCTCAGTGTACTTTGAATATTTAGACCAAAGAAATGTAAGAAAACAGCTGTCACTTACGTTTTTGAGTCATCCCATAAGACACAATAGGGATTCAAAGTACCCTAAAAGTAAACAGAGGAATAAATGTATCTTGAGTACATACATCAAATGTTATAGGATTGTGTGAAATGCAAACAGAATGGCAGACTTCTTATCTTGCAGTAAGATACTTCAAAGATTCCACCTCTCTTTTTTATTAAAATCTGGATGTCCTTTCTTATAGATTTGGTGACCCTGTTTATGAAATTCTTTTCATGAAAATAATTCATTTATTCCAAATATCATAACTCATATTTAGTTGTTCTGAAAATTGAAAGTGATACTCTCATCTACCACAAGGTTCATATTTTGATTTCTATTTCATTTTTTTCTCTAAAATATTAATTGCTAAATTGTTTCCTTTAAGCAGACCAAAGTATTTACAATGTGTCAATCACAGTGAAACATTCAATATCATATGCAAGCACCACCTCCGCCACTTCCTCTGCAGTCTCTAGTTGGTCAGCTTCCTAGAGGCAAGAGATGGTTGCATTTGTTGTCCATGCCCAGAGAGTTTGTAGACTTGCAATACCTTCATAATAAACAGATCATAATTGTATGGGATCACATCTAATGAAACTCTGAGAAAAAGTGCTAAATTTTTATTTGGTTTAATAATTATGTATTTAGTAGCTACCATGATTTTCGGGATGACAAAATGAGTTTCCCACTCTGAATTCCAGGGAAGTACTTTAGTTTTTGTTGTTATTGCCCTTTCATTTCTCTCTTTTAACAAAAATCTTCATTGTTGCCTAGCCATAGTGGCTCAGTGGTTCAGTGTCCACTTATGAACCAGGAGGTCACAGTTCGATTCCCGGTCAGGGCACATGCCTGGGTTGTGGGCTCAATCCCCAGTGGGGGCGTGCAGGAGGCACCCCATTAATGATTCTCTCTCATCATTGATGTTTCTATCACTCTCTCCCTCTCCCTTCCTCTCTGAAATCAATAAAAATATATTTTAAAAAAACTTCATTGTTGAAAGTATTACATATGTCCCCTTCTATTGCACCCCCACCTCCACCTCAGGCCTCACAGACCTTCACCACTCTATTGTCTGTGTCCATGATTTATGCATATATGCATACAAGTTCTTTGGTGGAACCCCCCCCCTCCCTCTCACATCTTCCTTTTTATTTTTATTGATTTTTAGAGAGAATGGAAGAGAGAGAAACATCAATGTGACAGCAGAACATTGATTGGCTGGCTGCCTCCTTTACAAACCTTACTGGGGACCAAGCCTGCAACCTGGGCATGTGCCCTAACAGGGAGTATAGCCAGGAACTTCCTGGTGCACTGGATGATGGCCAACCAACTAAGCCATACTGGCCAGGCCTGTACTTTCTGCTTTGAAAAGAGCTAATTCTCGTAGAGTATTATTTCCTGTCTGCTGGTCCACATTCATTGGGTCTTATATTGCCCTTGGAGCTTAATAATTTTTCCTCTATGTGATATCTTTAGAAATCGACAGGTCCAGTCATACCCCTGAGGAGTCTTCTCTTCTCTATTAAACATACTCTGTTGGTTTCAAGTTCACTTCACTCATTTCCTGGAGCACACACTATAAACGTATTTAGAGGAATCATCCACTTGTGCCCTACTTGTACAGAACAAAGCAGGACTACTGCCTCTCCAATTTAGGTGCCATGTTCTGAATAATGCAAGATAAGTCAGTGTCAGGTATTTTGGTAGCCTCTTCCTGAGCTTGACAGATATCACCCACATTTAAAATCTCTTAGGAACTTTCTGAATCCTGATTTGGGCATCCCACACACTCACTATTGCTTCCAAACTTTGTTTCATTACAGGATTAAGAAACAAACATGATATATATGTTCTCAGCCAACCAAGTCATTGATAAAAGGATGCATAGGCCAAGGCAAGTAAACGTTAGAGTCCTGAAGCAGGCTGCTGGGTCCTTCCCTCAGGTGGGTATGCTCCTCAGTGTTAGCCAGCTGTGAGCCTGCCCATTCCTTAGTTTGTCCACATGCAGACAGTCACTGGGGTATATGTGGCAAAGCAACATCTTTAAAAAAGTCTAGGCAGTCTTTTTGTGAAATGTTGTACTTCGTAAGGGTTGCTTTCGGGGTCCATTCTAGGATTCCACTGGAAATAAAAATTAAGCTTGCTTATTTTAAAATTTGTAAAATCTACCCCCATTTTATTCATTATTCATTGGAATTGGGCATTTGATGAACTCCAATGTTTTAGCACCATTACCATTTTCCAAAATCCTTCAAAAAAAGTAGATATTCTACTTTTTACCAAGCGCTCATACCCCTTAACTAAACTCTCAGAGCATAAAAACACACCCTGAAAAAGGTTACAGTCTTATGGATGTTGATAAGGACCATGTATACAGAATGTTGATATCACAATACAAGTGATATGCTCATATAAATGTCACCAGTCTTAATTTACTGTGTAAGGGACAGAGCATCATGGCCTGTGTTGGTCAGAGTGAGTTTCATGGAAGCCGTGAGTCCCTATCTGGATCTTACAGGAGGCACAGATATGCATGTTCTAGGGAAGGGGAGAGGAATGGTATTTCCTATTGGTTTCTTCCTCGGTTCTATGAGACCCTATCTAGTTTTACCTGAAATAATATAGCTTGTGGCTTCCTAAGAAATCCTTAGCATAGCTACAATGTTGTATCAAAGTTATGCTATGTTTATCTAGAGATTTGTTCAAAAGAGCTCAGAGCACAGTATAGAAAGTAAATTACACTTGGGGTACCACAATGAAGGATATGGGAGTATACACTTCATGGATGTAGAAACTAAGTGTAGGTGGAGAACCTGAGATAATAGGTCCTCTAAATCCAGTTCACTTCTTCTTTTAAATTTCTTTATTGATTAAGGTGTTACATATGTGTCCTTATCCCCCCATTACCCTCCCATACCCCCCCCCCATGCCCTCACCCCCCTGGTGTCTGTGTCCATTGGTTAGGCTCATATGCATGCATATAAGTCCTTTGGTTGATCTCTCCCCTTTACCCCCACCCTCCCCTACCTTCCCATTGAGGTTTGATGGACTGATAGATGCTTCTCTGTCTCTGGATCTAGTTTTGTTCATCAGTTTATGTTGTTCATTATATTCCACAAATGAGTGAGATCATGTGATATTTATCTTTCTCTAACTGGCTTATTTCGCTTAGCATATTGCTCTTCAGATCCATCCACGCTGCAATTCTTTTAGTAATGCCTGCGTTAGAGCAACTTAAATCTCTACATGACCAATACCGGGTTCTAATGATAGGGTTAACATCTCAAAATTAGAGTTCATAACAGGTTACAACAAAAGAAAATAATTTAGAAAGAAATATTATATGAACTTAATTGTTTGGACATTCCTTTACTGTTGACTCCTCTAAGGAAACTGATTTCCACTTTCAGATGAAAGTATAAAGATGGGAAATACTTTTACTCTTATCCCATGCCTTTTTCAGACCTTAGTTTTATCCTGTACCTTCCTCGCCCCTCACCTCTTAGATGCTCCTCTCTCTTTCTGTCTGTGAAAATTTGAAAAACATCCATGTGAGAAAATTATAGGCTCCATGATGCACCACTCAATGTTGTGTTTCTCTATACATCTGGGACCTACACAACTGGCAGACACCGCTCTGTGCTTTGTGAATATTCATTCTAGTACAGTAACTAATATGCAGGCCTGTGAACTCAGTCAATTATTTAAACATTCCAGTTTAGAAAAATAAGTAGAGAAATCTTAGTATATGGATAGAGCACTCACTTGAGGAATAGAAGAATGTGAGATGGAACATAAAATAAACAATGATGAATTAATTCTAAACATAAAAATATTAAGCTAAATGGCTCTGGCTGGGAAACCATTTGTAAAATATTTCGCAATGGTACTCTACTGCAAGATCTGTATGAGGAATTTACAGGAAATCAATAACAGGAAATGGTGAGCTCAAAAGAGAGCAGTAATCAAATGCAATGACACAAGCAATAGTTAAATAGGCAAGCTATAGAAGTGGATTTAAGTAATGTAAGAAAAATATCTTCAGGTAAATGAGAAAGGTGGGCTAAAGAAGATTAATTTACAAAACTGTCAATGGACACAAAATATTAGAACTGCATGTATTTGAAAACTTTGAAAAGGGTATGCTATTCCTGGAAAACTCATTTGTTGGGGGAAAAAAGTGTTGTTGTTTTTTTTTTTTTTTCTTGACTCTATCCAAAATAGCAGTTTAACTCCTGGTAAACATTTTTACTCACCAGCTTTTAAGCACTTAAAGAGTATACCATGACCCAAATTTCCCAATTACTATAAATGTTTGACACACTATTTTCAAGTGTCTTTAACAGTTGTTGCTATTTTCTTTTATTTCTCCGTTTTGACATCAATCAAACCAATATATCCATTTAGCAGTAGAATACATCACTAAGTTTGGCAATATATTTCTATGGGTGGTTCTCTCTTTTCATTTGGTCTGCATAACTTTTCCTTTTTTCTTTTAATAATGGAGGATTTGGCATTCTTTCTAGTTCAATCTCAGTGATTCCAGAAAGATATTCATAAGCAAATTCATTTTCTTCCTTCAAAACTATCTTCTGATTCTTTTTTACTTTGCTCTATGGAATACTTTAAATATAGTTCACAATGATAAATTATTCTCACAAATCAATGAAGTCAGAAAGGAGAGCCAGGAAGATGATCAAAACAAGTTCTTTCATTCATTTACTCATTCATGTAAAAATCACTTAGTAAACACCTATTATATTCCAGGTGCCCTTGGAGACACTGGTAATGCAACAATGAACAAAACAAAACCCTGACTTATAGACTGTACCTTAATGAAGAGAGCAGAGAGGGAGACAAAAAAACCATAAACAAGCATGTAAATATCTAATACTAGTGGCCCAGTGCACAGATTCATGCACATTGAAAGGTAAATAATAAGAAGAAATGTTTTAATATTGCTATTTAATATTTGTCCTTTCTCCCTCAGAGAGCCAGGTGGTGGTCCCAGCCCCTGTGGGGTGATCGGCAGGGCAATTGGAGCCCCGCTTGTGCCCACCTTGGCATGGCACCACCCGCTCACCTGTTCCACCATCCCGCTGTAATCCCGCTCTCATCCGGGCCCATCAGGGCCAGCAGCACCACCACTGCTGCCTGCTGCCAGCACCACGTTGCTGACGCCTGCCATGTTCTGCACTGCCCCCTGGTGGTCAGCACATGTCATAGTGAGCAAACTCCCAGTCTCTGGGTCACACTCCCGGTTAAACCACCACCCAAGGGGACAATTTGCATTTTAAGCTTTTATTATATAGGACTAGAGGCCCGGTGCATGAAATTCATGCACGGGTGTGTGTCCCTCAGCCAGCCTGCACCCTTTCCAAACTGGAATCCCTCTCACAATACAGGACTGCTGGCTCCCAATTGCTCCCCTGCCTGCCTTCCTGATTGCCCCTAACCGCTTCTGCCTGCCAGCCTGATCAACCCCTAACCACTCCCCTGCTGGCCTGATTGATGCCTAACTGCTCCCCTGCCAGCTTGTTTGCAACTAACTATCCTCCCCTGCAGGCCTGGTCACTTCTAACTGCCTTCGCCTGCAGACCTGGTCCCCCCACAACTGCTCTCCCCTGCTGACCATCTTGTGGCGGCTATCTTGTGTCCACATGGGAGCAGGCATCTTGTGTGTGGGAGTGATGGTCAATTTGCATATTACTCTTTTATTAGATAGGATAGAGGCCTTGTGTACGTGTGGGGGCCAGCTGGTTTGCCCTGAAGGGTGTCCCAGATCAGGGTGGGGGTTCCCTTGGGGTGTGGGGTGGCCTGGATGAGGGACCTGTGGTGGTCTGCAGGCCGGACATGCCCCCCAGCAACCCAAGCGGAGGCCCTGGTATCTAGGATTTATTTATCTTCTATAATTGAAAATTTGTAGCCTTGACTGAAGCCAAGCCTCCTGTGCCTCTGTGGTGGCAGCCATTTTTTTTCAGATTTATTTATCTTCTATAATTGAAACTTTGTAGCCTTGAGTGGAAGCCTAGGGTGGCCAGGGTGTGCTGAAAGCTTGGCTTCCTCCATCACGGGGGGGGGGGGGGGGGGTGTGGAAACTCAAGCCTTCTGCTTGCTCCATGGCTGCCGCCATTTTTGTTGGGATTTATTTATCTTCTATAATTGAAACTTTGTAGACTTGAGCGGAGGCCTGGGTTGGCCAGGGCAGGCAGAAAGCTTGGCTTCCTCCATTACCAGGGGAACCCAAGCCTCCTGCTCGCTCCGTGGCTGCAGCCATCTTGGTTGGGTTAATTTGCATACTTGTTCCTGATTGGATGGTGGGCATGGCTTGTGGGTGTAGTGGAGGTATGGTCAATTTGCATATTACTCTTTTATTAGACAGGATGCCAGATGGTAATCTGTACTATGATCTAAAGTAAGTCACACTGAGTAGGAGAGGCTGGGAAGTGAATGATTACAATTATATACTTTAAGAAGGATTCATTAAGAAGATAATATTTGAGCAGAGGTCTGAAGGAAGGTAGTTACAGAGAAGCTAAGGGTAAATTCACAATAAAAATGAATGAAGACCAAGTTTCTCTAATTATCCTTGGCATTTTAAAGTCCTGAATATATTTAATTTACATGCTATCTTAATTATACTCTTGCTATCTTAATGTTTTAAAAGTGTTTTCTCTGGACCTTCTCTAGAATCAGTGGGGATGCTTATTAAAACTAGAGGCCCAATGCACAAATTTGTGCACCATCAAAGAAATTGTGGGCCACGAGGCTATGTTGGGCACAGGGGCGTGTCTGGGCCCATCCTCTGCACACTGTCCAGCCCCTCCCGCCTAGGCTCCCCAGTTCCTGTCTGCCAGCATCCTTGTTCCTGACACCACTACTCCCATGCGCTGACAGCGCTGTCCCTGTTTGCACCCGCTGTTGTCGCAGAGGGATTAGGGCTGGTGCCAGCAGTGGTTGCAAGTAGGGTGGGTGTCATCAGTGGGTGTGAGTGGCAGCTGCTGCCTTGATCACTCCTCAGGAGCAGAGAGAGGTGGAAAAGCCCTCAGGGCTGATTAGGGCCAGCAGCAGCCACTCATACCCACTGACAGCACCAAGCAATCAGGACTGGTGCAAGTGGAGCTGGTGCTAGCAGCAGGTGCAAGCACTGGGCGGGACCATGGTATGTGTGAGCAAAGAATTTTCAGTAACCACCAGAGGCTCACCATGATGACAGTGACCAGTGCCCTGCCTTGGTCTGGCACCCCTGCTCACCTACTCTACCATCCCACCACGGCCAACACCTGCCATGTTCTGCGCTCTGCCACCTGCTGCCTATGCCCACCATGTTCTGCGCATGCCCCTTGGTAGTCAGTGCATGTCATAGCAACCGGTTTTTCGGTTGTTCTGCTGTTCGGTCTATTTGCATATTAGCCTTTTATTATATAGGATACTAGATGCCCAGTGCACAAATTTGTGCACAGTTGGGGTCCTGCTGGCTCACTCCGATGGGTCCGATCGAGGCCATGCTGGCTAGGGGGGAGGTGCCATGGGGGATTGGGCAGCTGGCCCTGCCCCAGATCAGGGTGTGGGGGGCAATTGAGGGTGAGGCCCGCTGGGGGGAGGAGCCACAAGAGGTTGGCTGGCCGGTCCCACCTCAGATTGCTCTGGTTGGCCGGCCACAGTATGCATCACAGCAACCAGTCATTCTGGTTGTTCAAGTTGCTTGGCTTTTATATATATAGATAGATTCCTTGGCTCCATGAATTTTGAGATCAGGGCTAAACTAGGAACATGCAATTTACCCCTGCCACCTCCTCATGATTTTTGTCCACATCAAATTTGGAGTACTGCTCAAAACTGAAATAATGTGGTTAATTTACTTGGTTTTTCTTCAACCTTTCAAATGCTTAGTGGTCATATGCCATAGTAAATTCTGAATTTGGAAACCTCTTAACTTGTAACTTTCATAGTCCTCTTGAAACAAAATACCTCCTTGTCTATAATGGTCAAGCAAATAAATTAACAAAGCATCTATAAACATGAAGAAGGGCAGGAACTTCATCATAACTATTTCATCATTTCCGATGCTCTGACTCAAATATTCCAAGATCATTCTTTCTGTCCCTTCTAGTTAATTGTACATTGACATTTTGAGTGTGGATGGGAGAAGGAATGTTCACTATACTATCTCTCTTCAATTTTCTAAATTTCAGACACAAAGGCATTATGTTAAAATGACCTGGATTTTGCTAAGCTTGTTCTCCCTTTATTTCTCCACTAAGGTTTAATTGTCATCTAAAATAATAAAAGTATAATATGCTAATTAGACTGGGCAGCCAAACGACCTTCTGGACATCCTTCCAGACGACCTTCTGGACGAAGCCGGGGCTGTGAGGGCCGAGCTCCATGCACGAATTTCGTGCATTGGGCCTCTAGTTATTATATAACTGCATAGACAGATTTTAGGAATTCCTCAAAAACAGGTTCAAAATGACTGACATGATCTGCAAAAGACTAATTTATATTCTGTTTATAATTCTCATATTACTTGAGAAAACACAATTTAAAAAATCTGAGGAATGAGTCACTAAGGGAAGTAAGATCTTACTAGATGTACATTTTTCCAAGGTCATATCTATGACATAATTAAAAGCTGAGCAATGAGAGGGAACCCTTTTTAGGTTATGGCTCAACCTATAAACAGCTTCATAGTCCCTACAAGTGTGATACACCTCCCAAGGAAATGATACACTTGAAAAAGATACAATATGAAACTCAACAACAAGAGATAGTCCATTGAATGTTCTCTAACCCTCTTTTCAAGGTTATGGTAAGTATTGTTTCATATTTTAGTATTTTAAAATAACTTTAAGGAGAACAAACATGGGTCTTCGTTTTTAAGGGGATGACTGATAGGTATATGAAGTATAAGAGCCTCAATGAAAATGCAATACTGTGTTCTTACTTTATAGGAATATGGATGGAGATATGGAATTTTTGAATGGATTGCAATGGGAAGGAATCAAACCAAGGAGATGGAAAAGAAAGAGTTGGCTTTAACATTTATAGCAGAATCATATAAAGGCCATCAAAGTGAGAAGTGCAGAACATTGTTTACCAGGACGAGTCACATTCCTGTTACATAGCTCTTCTCCAGGAGTTGGCAGCTGCTTAATTAGAACATGAGGAGAGGGCATATATTTACTTTAGCTCCTGCTCTATGGTTACTCAGTAGCTCCTATTAATCAGATGACACTATTTTTGTGGATGGATAACAGCTTGCTTCTCTCATTTCTGAGATATATCACTAACCTGAATATATATTATTTTCCGATGGATACTTTCCTTTTGACATATGAGAAACAGTAAAAAAAACAGAACCACTATCAGTAATTACTCATATGTTTATCCTGCAAAGAAAATCATTGCCTCCACATGTATGTCTTACCCATATGATTACAGCATTCCTAACAATGGTTGCACAGGAGTCTGGTGCACCTCTCAACAAAAAGAATGGGGCAAAACTCTCTACATATTTTCTTTGTGTTGAAGTGCAACATAACTTTAAGAAATACCTAAATAACTAGATACTTTATGTATACACTATACACCCTAGGTATTTTCTTTATTTTCTTTTTACAGCCAAGAGGATAAAATAATGTGTCTTAATAACACTTCCCTGGGGTTGTTGTGGAGACAAGGGCTGGCAGAGTGTTTTTCACTGCTCCAGTCCAGTAGCTGCCAGCAGAGTTCTGCTAAATTGCTTCAAGGGTACAACATGTTTGTAAATAGCAGAGTTGTCCCTGGCCTTCAACACCTGGTTCCACAAAGCACTTCCATGGCTGCACAGGTGATATCATCTTATGGCTTCCTATAATTTTTCCTAATATCTACTTCCACTTTACATGGCCATTCTCACTGTCTGGTCATTTCTTTAATCAGGCTCCTAAAATGCTGGTATAATAATCAGCAGGACAAAATGTAATTTCTAGTTGCTGATTGATTTTTATTGAATAATGTATCATTAGTATTATAATATATCTGATTCAAAATGGCACTATTAATGTATACAATTATTACCTTCATAATCTAAAAATGAATTTTGCAATGCAGGGTTATTACTTTTCTATTGCTGCTGTTATGAATTACCATAAACGTAGATGCATAGAACAACACAAATTTATTATCTTGCAGTTTTTGTAGGTCAGAAGCCTGGGTCTCTGCTCAAAAGATTAACGAGGCTGACATCAAAGCATTGGCAGAACTGCACCCCTTTCTGCAGGGTCTGGGGAATAAATCCATGTTCAAGCTCATTCAGGTCTCAGCAGAATTCAGTTCTTTGCAGTTGTAGGACTGCCTCCACATTTCCTCCCTGGTGGGTAACCAGCGGTGTCTTCAGCTTTTAGAGGCAGATTTAGACCATATCCTTTTGCTTGTGTCCCCTTCCTTCATCTTTACTGTAAGCAATGGCAGTTGATTCCTTTCCCTGTTTCTCTCTGACCATAGCCATAGAGAAAGATTATCCACATTTAATGGCTCATGTGATTAAATTGGACCTACTTAGATAATCTAGGATAATTTTCCCATCTCAATGTCTTTTTAAAATATATTTTATTGAATTTATTGGGGTTACATTGATTAATTAAATGATCCAAGTGTACAATTCTATAATACATCAACTGTATATTGTATTGTGTTCACCACTCCTAGTCTAGTCCCTTCCCATCACCGTTTATCCCACTTTACCCTTTCCTACCTACCCCCACCCACCTTCTGTTAACCACCGTATTGTTGTCTATGCCTATGAGGTGTCTGTTTGTTTGTTTAATCCCTTCACCTACCTATTTCATCCATCCCTCAACCTCTCCCCCACCTAAACTGTCAGTCTGTGCTCTGTATCTATGAGTCTGTTTCTATTTTGTTTATTTTGTTCATTAGATTACACATATAAGTGAAATCAAATGGTATTTGTCTTTCTCTAACTGGCTTATTTCACATAGCATAATACCCTCTAGGTTCATGCATGCTGTCACAAAAGGTAAGATTTCCTCCTTTTTATGGCTGAATATTAATCCATTGTGTAAATATACAGCTTTTTTTATCCACTCATCTAATTACGGGCACTTGGCTGCTTCCAAATCTTGGCTATTGTAAATAGTGCTGCAATAACCATAAGGGGGCATATATTCTTTCTAATCAGTGTTTTGGGTTTCTTCAGATATATTCCCAGAAGTGGAATTGGTGGGTCAAAAGGCAGTTCTGTTTTAATTTTTTGAGGGAACTCTCTACTGTTCTCCATAGTGGCTACACCAATCTGCATTCCCATGAACAGCGCATGAAGGTTCCCTTTTCTATACATCCTCGCTACCACTGGTTGTTTGCTGATTTATTGATGACAGCCATTCTGACAGGCGTGAGGTGATATGTCATAATGGTTTTAATTTGTATTTCTCTGATGATTAGCAACATTGAACATCTTTTCATATCTATTGGTCATTTGTATGTCCTCTTTGGAGAAGCGTCTATTTAGGTCCTTTGTCCATTAATTCAATTGCATTTTTTGTTTTATGGTGTTGAGTTGTTTGAGCTCTTTATAAATTTTGGATATTAACCCCTTAGTAGATGTATAATTGGCAAATATGTTTTCCCATCCAGTGTGTTGTCTTTTCATTGTGTTGATGGTTTCCTGTACTGTGAAAAAACTTTTTAGTTTGATGTATTCCAATTGGTTTATTCCCCACCCCCACTCCCCCACCACCTCCGCTCAGGGAGATACATAAGAAAAAACATTGCTATGAGAAATGTCTGAGATTTTACTGCCTATATTTTTACTAGAATTTTATGGTTTTGAGTCTTACATTTAAGTCTTTAACTCATTTTGAGTTTATTCTTGTAAATGGTATAAGGATGTAGTCTAGCTTAATTTTTTTTTTGTATGTACTTGTTCAATTTTCCCAACACCATTTACTGAGTAGACTGTTTGTTCCAAGAGTTTAATTCATAGCAATACAGGCCTACCTCACAAAGTAAGAAAACTCTCAAATAATCTAAACTTACACCCAAAAGAACCAGAAAAACAACAACTACACCAGAGCAAGTAGAAGGGAGGAAATAATAAAGATTAGAGTGGAAATAAATAACATAGAGACTAAAAGAAACAACAGAAAAGATCAATGAAACCAAGAGCTGGTTACTTGAAAACATAAACAAGATTGACAAGCCTTTAACTAGATTCATCATAGAAAAAGAAGAGAGGTCCCAAATAAATAACATCAGAAATGAAACAAGAGAAATAACAATGGACACCACAGAAATACAAAGAATTGTAAGAAAATATTATAATCAACTATATGTCAACAAATTAACAACCTGGACAAAACTGAAAAATTCCTAGAAGTATATAATCTTCCAAAACTGAATCAGGAAGATTCTGAAAATCTGAATAGGCCAATTACAACTAATGAAATAAAAGCAGTAAAAACAAACAAACAAACAAACAAATCAGCAAACAAAAGTCCTGGACCAGGATGGCTTCAGAGGCAAATTTTACCAAAGAAAGAACTAATGCTTATCCTTCTCAAACTATTCCAAGAAATTCAAGAAGAGGGAAGATTCCAAACTTATTTTATGAGGCCACCATTATCCTCATTCCAAAACTAGATAAAGACATGACAAAGAAAGACAATTATAGACTAATATCCCTGATGAATATAGATGAAAAATACCCTCAAACACATATTAGCAAACCATATCCAACAATACATTAAAGAGATCATACACCATGATCAAGTGAGACTCATTCTGGGGAAGTAAGATTGGTACAATATTCACAAATCAATAAACACGATATACCACATAAACAAAATGAATAAAAATTACATGATCATATCAACAGATATAGAAAAAGCATTTGACAAAATCCCGCACTCATTTATGATAAAAACATTCAGCAAAATGGGAATATAGGGAACATATCTTAACATAATATGAGCCACATATGGCAAACCCATAGTCAACATAATACTTAACAGGCAAAAACTAAAATAGTTTTCCTTAAAATTGGGAGCAAGACAGGGATGTCTGCTTTTACCACTCTCATTGAACATAATACTGGAAGCTCTAGCCAATTTGAATAAAAGGCATTCAATAATGAACAACATAAACAACAAAAACAGATCCAGAGACAGAGAAGCATCGATCAGACTGTCAAACCTCAGAGGCAAGGTAGGGGAGGAGGGGTAAGGGAGGAAGATCAACCAAAGGACTTGTATGCATGCATATAAGCCTAACCAATGGACACAGACACGAGGGGGGTGAGGTCATGAGCAAAGGGGTGGGGTGGGGGCCATTGGGGGGATAAGGACACATATGTAATACCTTAATCCAGTGGTCGGCAAACTCATTAGTCAAAATATCAACAGTACAATGATTGAAATTTCTTTTGAGAGCCAAAATTTTTAAACTTAAACTTCTTCTAACACCACTTCTTCAAAATAGACTCGCCCAGGCCATTGTATTTTGTGGAAGAGCCACACTCAAGGGGCCAAAGAGCCACATGTGGCTCGCGAGCCACAGTTTGCTGACCAAGGCCTTAATCAATAAATAAGAAAACAAAAGGCATTCAAATTGGAAAGGAAGAAATAAAACTGTAATTATTAGCAAATGGCATGATACTATATATAGAAAAACCTAAAGAATCAATGTCATTAGTTTTTATTTTTTAAGTATGTTTTTATATATTTCAGAGAGTGGAAGGGGGAAAGAGAGAGAGAGAGAGAGAGAGAAAGAGAGAGAGAGAGAAACATCAATGTGAGAGAAACATTGATAGGCTGCCTCCTGCAAGCCCCCTACTAGGGATTGCATCCTAGGCATGTGCCTTGACTGGGAATTGAGCTGTGGCCCCTGGTTCATGGGATGACACTCAATCAACTGAACCACACTGGCTGGACATCAATGTCCTTACTTTTTAATCACATCTGCAAAGTCCCTTTTTTAAAAAATAAATCTTTATTGTTCAGATTATTACAGGTGTTCCTCTTTTTTTCCCCCCATAGCTCCCCTCCACCTGATTCCCCACCCCACCCCATGCCCCTTACCCCCCGCCACTGTCTTCATCCATAGGTGTAAGATTTTTGTCCAGTCTCTTCCCGCACCCCTCACAGCCCCTTCCCCCTGAGAATTGTCAGTCCACTCCCTTTCTATGTCCCTGATTCTATTATATTCATCAGTCCATTCTGTTCTTCAGATTTTTTATTCACTTGATTTTTAGATTCACTTGTTGGTAGGTATGTATTTGACGTCATTTTGTTGTTCATAATTTTTATCTTTACCTTTTTCTTCTTCTTCCTCTTCTTAAAGAATACTCTTCAGGATTTCATGTAATCCTGGTTTGGTGGTGATGAACTCCTTTAGCTTTTCCTTGTCTGTGAAGCTCTTTTTCTGACCTTCAACTCTGAATGATAGCTTTGCTGGGTAGAGTAATCTTGGTTGTAGGTTCTTGCTGTTCATCACTTTGAATATTTCTTGCCCTTTTGATGTGTAACATAACATACTAACAGGTTCTGGCCATTATTCTGTTTACCATACAGGGATTGACAATCTACATGGACCAGGAGACCAATCTGGTCTACTACCTATTTTTGAAAATAAAATTTATTGCATAGTCACACCCATTTGTTTACATGCTGTCTATGGCTACATTCACTCTACAACAGCATAGGTGAATAGATGGGACAGAAACAACTATGGCTCAGACACCTAAAATACTTATTATGTGATTATTAACTGAAAAAGTTCGCTGAGCCCTTTTCCGACAACAGAATAATTATTCTAAATCTTTCTGAAGAATATTAGCTATGTATTATGAATAAAAATAAACAGAATTTGAAATGTAATTGAGAAGAACGTTTACTGAAATTTAGGATACACCCCCAAATAGCTGTAAGTAGAGTACAATTCTATCTCAATTTCAGCTGTTGGCAGAGCCATCAATCTTCTTGTCTAGTTAGCATTTCATGACTCTCCTTTAAAAATTACCAAGAGCTTTACACAAGAAAAATATCAGAAATCTCTTTCTTCTACATGGACATAAAACAAGGGTAGAAAAGTAATTTTAAAAGTAAACATATGCATTCATATGAGCATAACCAATGGTCACAGACAGTAGTGGGGGTGAGGGCATGTGCTAGGGGGTGGGAGCAGCCGGGGAGAGGTCAATGGGGGAAAAAGGAGACATATGTAGTATTTTAAACAATAAATAATTTAAATTAAAAATAAACATAAATAAAAATAAAGGTATACAAACATCCTTTGTAGAAATTATAGATGCAAAGCCTGGACTTTAAGTTTTGCCAAGTGATTTTTAATTTCTTAGGTTATTATCAGCCTTTGATGTTCATAAAAATACCCACTGGTGAATGTTGGGATCTCTTTTCATTGTTTCTCATGCTTATCTAATGTTAACAAGCATATTCATTACAGTCTTCCATTGTGTTTCCCACTATTATTTACAAAGGCCATGGTTGATGATTAATTTTAGTTTATGCACATAAAACAAACTCCTTAATTTGTTAGATTGATCCTATTCATATGCAATCAAATATGGCAAAACATACACACTCCCACAAGTCCAAATTCCCATGACATCTCTTATGAATATGAGCAATTTGAAAATTACAATAAACCTGGTGCATTTTTTCAGTCCTGAAAGATAGCAGTATCACCCTAACAAGGCCATTGGAGTTGATGCTCAGAAGGAGAAATAAAAAGAATGACGAAAAGATTAGACTGAAGAAACTGCGGGTCAGATAATCCAATCTATCTCTTCATTAGAAATGGAACTATAGAAAGACTTTTTATTTGGAAAAATAATGTGTATTACAGCTTGCAATATTAATAAAGCACAAGATAACTAAGATAACTTATTCTTCTAACTCAGTTTAAAGGGATATTATCCACCTTAAAAAGTCACAGCAGGTTCAGATCTGTCAGACCCAAAGCAGCCTAATGATGGGTATGTGTACATGTGCATGTGTATATGTATGTGTGTACATACTGAAACACACTTGCCAGTGCTAACAAATTTGAAGCATACAAAGAAATAAATTCCGTACTCAAAAGCAATGTTAAAATTATTTTCCAGGTTTCAATGCAGTGAGGAAATCATGGCTATTCTAAGGTTTGAGGAAGTAGATAATGTAGTGATCAAACACACTCTCAAAGTTAGAATCAGTATGGCAAAAGTAAGAAAAGATCTAATAGATTAATTATTAATTATGATATTTAAGTTATTGCTGAGAGATTTGATAATTTCAGTAAACAATTTAGGAAGCCTGAAGCATTTTAGTAAAAAGTGGTTTACAAAAAAGGTAATTGTCACTGTTTATAAACCAAGGCTTTTTTTTTTTTTTTAGGAAAAATCAGAAATTACAAAATAGGTTTTGTAAAACAGAATATGATTATAAATTCCATTATGTCATTCACTAAGTATATCAACTTGGGAAAACGACAATCACTTTGTGCTTCTGTTCCTTACATGTAAAAGTCAACTTCATAAAAATTTTGCAAGGTATAAAAAAACCCTGTGTGTATACAACACAGGAGACAGGCTTACATTAATATTGGAAATATCCTATATACCAGGTGTACCAGTTAATAATGCAGATTTTGTAATCAAAGAAAACAGGATAATTTCAAGAGAAACATCAAAAGCGCTTTATTCAAAGTAATGTCCATCGCTAGCTACACATTTCCCCCATCTTTCAGGTAATTTGTGGATACCATCCCAATAGAACTTTTCTTGTTTTGAGGCAAACCATTCAGAGACCCAATTTTCCACCTCTTCGTATGTTTTGAAGTGCTGCTCAGAAAGTGCGTGTGCCATCCATCGGAACAAGTGGTAATCTGAAGGAGCAAGGTCTGGTGAATATAGCTGGTGGGTTAATACTTTCCAGGCAAGATCTTTTAACATGTCTTTAATTGGTTTTGAAGTGTATGATAGTGCATCATCATGAAGCAAAATTACTTTGCCATGCCTTCTGGATCACTCTGTTCATTTTACCATCAAAGCGTGGTTCAAATTGATTATTTGCTGTCAGTAGCAATCAGTATTAACTGTTTCACTTCATTTTAGAAGGTCATAATACACCACACCTTCCTGATCCCACCAAACACAGAGCATTGTCTTCTTTCCAAAGCGATTTGGCCTTGCAGTCGATGTTGATGGTTGACCTGGATCAACCCATGATTTTGTGCATTTGGGATTCTCAAAATAAATCCACTTTTCATCGCCAGTCACAATTCAATGCAAAAAAGACTTTCGTGCCGTTGAAACAACATTCTACTGATGACTTTTCGGTTTTCCATTTGTCTTTCATTCAGTTGATATGGCACCCATTTTCCTTCCTTTAAAATCTTTCCCATTGCTTGTAAATGATTGGAAATTGTTTGCTGAACAACATTTAATCTTTCTGCAAGTTGTTTTTATTTTAACATGCATCTTCATCCAATAATTCTTGTTAATTGTTGGTCTTCAAACTTTTTCAGTTGACCTAGATGTTCTTTGTCTTTCTAATTGAAATCATCACTTTTAAAGCATTTAAACCAGCGTTCACAAGTATCTTGTGATGGAGCATGTTCACCATAAACTTCCCGAAGTATACAATAACTTTCAGCAGCACTTTTCTTCAAAATAATGAATTAAAACTTCCCACAAATGCTCTTTTTTTGGCACAAAATTTGACATTGTTAAGCGTAAGAATATCTATGATGTTAACACCTTCAGCAAATTTGACATAAGAAGTTTTGAAGCTTGCTGTCAATACAACAAAATAGCATATCAAATTGCACATATATCAACATATGTGTAACTCCATCTATTGAAAAAAAATCTGCATTATTAACCAGTACACCTGATAATAAAAGCCTAATATACTAAGTGTCCAACCATTCGACCATTAGACCAGTCGCTATAATGCACACTGATCACCAGGGGATGGACACTCCTACTGGATGGTTAGCTTGCTTTGGGGTTTGGCGGATCGAGACTGGGTGAGACAGGCTGGACACACTTTAGAGCCCTCCCACGGTCCCTCCCTGCCCTGATTTTGCACCAGTGGGGTCCCTCGGCCTGGCCTGTATCCTCTCACAATCCGGGACCCTTCGGGGGATGTCTGAGAGCCAGTTTTGGCCTGATTCTTGCAGGCCAGGTGGAGGGACCCCACCAGTGCACGAATCCATGCACCAGGCCTCTAGTAATCATATAATTATGAAAACCATAACAGAAATCACCTTCCTTGCCCCTCCTCATTAATGACTTAAGTATTCAAAGTGATTAAAGGATAAGTACATATTTTAAATTTCTAAAAAGGACTGAACAAAATGCAAAGAATTCCAGTTGCAGTTGTATGGAGTTTACAAAGGGTTCTTGTCATTCTGGAATGGAGTATTTATATTTAGATCACTGGAGCATCTAGGTAGTAATAAGGAGCCTTTTCTGACCCTTGAATTAGCACTTTGAAAAGCTGCCCCCCACCCATTCTCCTACTCTGGAGTACCCTGGAGTTAACTTCCCTTTGTCTTATGTTTAAAGCTTCTATTGTTGCCTGCATATAGAAAGGGGCAAAAGTAGGCCTACAGTTGTATGTGAAACACAGAGTTTATTCTTATTTTCTTTCTTTATTCTTTTTTATTGAATTTACTAGAGGCCTGGTGCATAAAATTCATGCACTGTGGGGGGGTCTCTCAGCCCAGCCTGTGTCCTCTCACAGTCTGGGACCCCTCGCTCCTTACCAGCCACCTGTTTGCTGCTCTCTACCCCTCGGCTTGCTGCTCCTTAGTGCTGCCACAGAGGTTCCCACTACCCCTGCTGCACTCGCCAGCCATGAGCCTGGCTTCTGGCTGAGCGGCGCTCACCCTGGGGAAGCACACTGACCACCAGGGGGCAGCTCCTATGTTGAGCACCTGCCCCCTGGTGGTCAGTTCATAGCAACCAGTCATTCCACTGTTCAGGCGATTTGCATATTAGGGTTTTATTATATAGGAATGGGGTGACTGGCTAATAAAACTATGTAGAATTCTAAAATACATCATCTACATATTGTATTATGTGCTCACCAACCCAAGTTAAGTCTCATTCCATCACTACTTATGCCTTTTACATCCTCCTCTACTTTCCCTGATTCTTTCCTGCTGGTAATCACCATACTATTGTGTGTGATCTACAAAGTGTTTTGTTTAATTATTGTATTATTTTACATATAGATAGTTGTAAACCTACATTTGCTCAGCCTGTATAAACTATAAATACTGCCTGCAACTTAATGTATTTTTAACTTGATAATAAATGTATTTCTACTGGGTATTTAGGTGGTTTTAAAATAATTTGCTATCATAAATAATTAAATAAGAATGCTGACACATTTTTCTTTATTTCCTTTGAACAAATTCCTATATATAAAATTGATGGTTAAAAGGTGAAACATTTAAAAAGTTTTCAGAAAAATTAGAATAGTTTATTCAACAAGAATGTATAAAATTGCCTAATTTCTTTAAAATGTCACCAACTTTAGTATTGAATATAAATATTTTATATTTGACAGTTCTATGACAAAAATAGTAGCCAATGAGCATTTCTTCATTAATAATGTGGGTAAGTATTTTTTGGCATAATGTTATTTATTGCTTATATTATTTCTTTGCAAGCTTATTCTTGTCTTTTGCTTCCTTTACTATTGGTAAATGATATATATAATTTTTATTTGAGGTTTTATAATAAAAATTTTTAACATGATATACAAATATTTTCCTTGAAAAATATGTTGAAAATGTATTTTTTCTGCCATTTATTTTTATTTATTTATTATTATTATTTTTAATAAATCTTTATTGTTCAGATTATTACAGGTGTTCCTCTTTAATTTTTCTCCACCCCACCCCTTACCCTTACCCCCCCGCCACTGTCTTCATCCATAAGTGTAAGATTTTTGTCCAATCTCTTCCCGCACCCCTCACACCTCCTTCCCCCTGAGAATTGTCAGTCCACTCCCTTCCTATGTCCCTGATTCTATTATATTCACCAGTCCATTCTGTTCTTCAGATATTTCATTCACTTGATTTTTAGATTCACTTGTTGGTAGATATGTATTTGACGTCATTTTGTTGTTCATAATTTTTATCTTTACCTTTTTCTTCTTCTTCCTCTTCTTAAAGAATACTTTTCAGGATTTCATGTAATCCTGGTTTGGTGGTGATGAACTCCTTTAGCTTTTCCTTGTCTGTGAAGCTCTTTATCTGACCTTCAACTCTGAATGATAGCTTTGCTGGGTAGAGTAATCTTGGTTGTAGGTTCTTGCTGTTCATCACTTTGAATATTTCTTGCCACTCCCGTCTGGACTGCATAGTTTCTGCCGAGAAATCAGCTGACAGTCATATGGGTGCTCCCTTGTAGTTAATTAATGTTTGTTTTTCTCTTGCTGCTTTCAAGATTCTCTCTTTGTCTTTTGCCCTTGGCATTTTAATTATGATGTGTCTTGGTGTGGTCCTCTTTGGATTCCTCTTGTATGGGGTTCTGTGAACTTCCTGAACTTGTAAGTCTATTTCTTTCACCAGGTAGGGAAAGTTTTCTGTCATTATTTCTTCTAATAGGTTTTCAATATTTTGCTCTCTCTCTTCTTTTGGCACCCCCAAAATTCGGATGTTGGTATGCTTAAAGTTGTCCAGAGGCTCCTTACACTATCTTCATATTTTTGGATTCTTTTTTCTTTTTGTTTTTCTGGTTGGGTGTCTTGTTTCCTCATATTTCAGATCTTTGGTTTCATTCTTGGGGTACGTTGATCTACAGTTGAGTTTCTGTATATTCTTTATTTTAGACAGTGTATGCTTAATTTCTGACTGGTCCTTTTCCATTTTTATTGGCATTCTCATTAAGATCCTTAAAGGTCTCACTAAGTTCCTCAGAGGTTTTTAGAAGATTATTGAGTAATCTTATAAATGTGGTTCTGAACTCTATGTCGTCCAGTAGCTTGCTTTCCTCCATTTCTTTCATTCGTGACATGTTTCTTTGTCTCCGCATTTTGGCTGCTTCACTGTGTTGATGGAGTGGCTTTGTGTGGTAGGTGACCTATAGGGGCCAGTAGCTCAGCCTCCCCAATTACCTGAGGTGGACGCTCTTGGTACACCCCTTTGTGGGCTGAGTGCAAAGTCTTGGTGTAGTTAAGCCTTGATTGCTGTTGGTACGCTGGGAGGAATTGACCTCCAGGCCAATTAGCTGTGAGCACTCCCTGTGTCTATAATGGAAGAACTGCTGCACTGGAGACATGCTTATGGGACAGGACTTGTTTCAGTGGGGCTTTGGTGCTCACTGAGTCTGCCTTTGAATGTGTCACTTATGTATGTGAGGAGTTGAAATCTGGTGTCTCACACTGACCACTAGGTACACTGGCTTCTGGATCACTAATGGGGTGCAGGTCAGCTACTGTCTGAGGCCACCCAGCAGGAGCTACAGCGAGAGCTACAGTTTTCTCCTCTTTGCTTGGGGTTTGGAGGTTTTGGAGCTGTCTGACCCGGGCTGTGAGTTTGCTCTCTCATTTATCTTTAAATGTTATATATTTTTTTGTTTTGTCGTTATATTTTATTAATGTTAAATTTTATATAGTAAAGGCATTCCTTTTCCTTACAATCTTTGCTTTTGGTGTAGAATCCTGGAGAATATATGATTATTTGCCCACGTATTTTCCTAGCATTCTAATAATTCTTATTTCCAGGCTGCCAATTACAAAAGTTTGCAGGGCAGCATTCTTATATCAAATCAGTTATTGCTTTCAAATATTACTATCTCCAGAGGTTACATTAATGTATAGTAACTACCAAGGTTACTTACTTTTTTTCAAGTGATTAAACAGTAATCCAAATAATAATAATTATTTTCACCACTGATATAATATGATTTCTGCATCAAGTACTAACTTGGTTACTGGACTCTCCCTTTTGTCTACTGACCTATTTATTCTTGAGTTAGGAATGTATATTAACATCTGGTTGTACAGCTTCCCTTAATTTTATTATTTTTCAGCATTCCTTCTTTTTTTATTAGTCATTCCTTAAAAATAATTTAAGAGTCATACTGTCAAGCTCTAAAATACAGGGTTAGGCAAAAGTAGGCTTACAGGTGTGAGTACATGAAATACAAAGCTTATCATTGTATTATTATTTATTAATTATTGTATTATTTTCTATATGAACAACTGTAACCTACTTTTCCCCCACCCTGTATTAAATCTATGTATTTACATGGCAGTCTTCTCTACTTTGTGGTGAGACCTGTACTTATTCGTAATGATCTCCCCCATTGCCTAGCTCAGAGCCCAATAAAGATGTGTACACTGATGAAATATTTTCTATTATCTCAGATAAACTGAAGAAAATTTTATAATGAACAAAAGCGTAAAATAATATGGCATTTCATTTCTATAAATACATATCCTCATAACAAATTGCAACTCTAAAAAGCCTAGAACATGTTTTATGGTCTTATTGGTTAAAACATGACTGGCAAAAGATAAATTCTACAAGAAATTGAATAATACTTACATTAGACAAATGAGCTAGTTCTATCTCCAGGAAAGAATCTGTTGTTTTGGGTTCAGGCCTTATTGTGACCACGATGATTTTGGAATTAACGACAGTATAATTTCTGAAACACAGTAAATAATGATTACAAGGAGTAAGGATTGATGACAAATATAAATTCCTACTGCTCAATACATGTTGGAATAGTATGTTAAATAAATGAATCCTACATATATATATGGCAAACATGATACTAAACTACTATTCATGGAAAGAACAGTTCATTTTTTGTTATAAACAAACCCTGTGTGAACTAGAACATTTGGGGAAGTGGGAATCTATTGCTGACTGCTACCATTTTAGATGCAGGAAAGATGAAAAAGCAATAGTGCTGACAAGCTTTCGATTACTTAAATTTGATTCACCTATAAGAGAGATGGATTGTGAATTTAAACTTTCAGGTAATCTTTAAATGAATATAATCCATTGATCTCAAGATAGACCAACCAGGTTTTTGTTTTGTTTTGTTTTTCTCCAGGAGACCAAATATTCTTCTTGCAAAGTGCTGTCTTGGCATTTAAGACTATCTCAAAATTCATTAAGATGAATTTGTGGTGTAGCATGAAAGCAAGTAGAGTTTTAATATAAATAAATGCTGTTGATAATTATTGACCATCATTCATTTCAGTGACAGAGATTTACAGGCCACTTCTTTATCTCGTTATGCTCAGTGTAAGGAACACATTTGCCTTTCAAAATATCTTAACATGTACAATTCACTCACAGAGAAGCTTTAAAGATAATTATATTTACAAACTACAAAAATTATACATAAATATAAACACATAAAGCTGAACCAACTCCTTCTTGCACATATAAAGTTTCATCCAACATTTTAAAAATTCTATACATGTACTATTATTTAGAAACTTAAAGATGTCATTGTACTTTTAGCTTTTTGAAGAAATATATTTCTTTCTAAAGAAATATATATATATTGAATAAAATATATAAATATCTAGAATATATATAAATATCTAAGATATATTTTTTCAGCCTTACTTTTTGATTTGCTATAAACCATCTACTTTTCTATAGAACATGTACAATTCTGGGAACTCATAACAGTTTTCAAAGACAAAATTATTCACTTTTTTTCCTTGTTTTTGTTATTTAAGGCTTTAGTTACAGATGATACAATTCACCAATTTTAAGTGGGCAGTATAATGCTTTTGGTAATTGTAATTATCATGTAGCTACCACCAAATTAAGATGGACAACTGCTCCTTCACCCTCAACAGTTTCCTTGAGCCTCTTTGCACTTGATCTTCTCCCACGCTCATAGTTCCAGTATTTCATTTAATACTAAATGAGTTAATCAATGGAAAGGTTCATTGAGAAGGATATATATATAGTATACAGCTATTTTGTATTATTTAAAAAGTTACATAAGTTGATAGTTTATAAAAATAACCCCAGAAATTTATAAATTTGTCAAGATAGTTATGAAGATATCTTTGTGTGTATAAACATGTAGGGATTTTGACCCTTAGAAACTGGGCTGTGGAAAGCAAGATAAAGATAAGTAGGTAAGATAAGCAGCCTTCTGTAGGGTATGTTACTCTGAGCCAGGTGCATCAGCTACTCACCGGGCCTGATGGAGATGGTCCCTAGAGGAAGGTAGAGGAAGGTATATATATGCCTTATGGCTTTCGTTGAGAGAGAGAGAGAGAGAGAGAGAGAGAGAGAGAGAGAGAGAGAGAGAGAGAGAGAGAGAGAGAGAGAGAGAGTATGTGTTAGCTTACATGTATTTCGAATATATTTGGGAAAGGATGTATGTCAATATATTTATGTAAGTGAATGTTCTTATCATATTTATGTGAGTACCCTCTCACCTTATGCTACTAACATGCACTTATTTCTACCGCCGCACCCATTAATGCTATGATATGTCCCCTTCCACAAGATCAGAAGTTCCATGAGGACAATATTTGTATCTAGCATTTATATATCCCCATTTGTATTATGCTTGGCACATTTTAGTGCTAAAACATATTTGAATGTCTTATTAAGTAAACACATACTAAAAAAATCAAACTTTTGATCAAGTCGATTTAAAATGTAATTATAATATGGTATCAAAATGTTTAATGAAGGAAAAATCAGCAAATTTATATTACACAATGGGTTCCTATTAAAAAAGTGTACAGTGTACAAAATTAGCTTTAATTTATTCCATCAACTGAGTCTAATTTGCATAAGTGAAAAGCTGGCTCCTTATGTCAGGCTTTGTGATCTACTAATGCTTCTTGGCTGGGTCCACTAGTACATTTGTATTCATTGCTAGGAAAGCAGATCTACAGCCAAATTCATTTCATGACTAGAGTAATAACAATTTTTCCTGTCCTTGAAGTTTGTGTTACTTGGTATCAATAACATTTAAAAATGGGTAGAGTTATTCACTCAAAGGAGACCTAAGTTATTCTTCACATTTTAAATAAAGGCTTAAGTTACTAAGGGTATCTATGAAGTCTATCTCAAAGAAAGCAAAACAGTGATTATAAAATGCAATGCAACTGTTTTCAAGATGTTCACTTAGGTATAAGGACATACATGGCTAAACTGAAAGATGGAAAACAATATTCCATGTAAATGATGTCCAAAAGAGAGCAAGGATGGCCATACATCCTTTTGTAGCACACAAAATAGTCATTAAGTCAAAACATTGTAATAAGAGACAAATAAAAACATTATAGGATAACAAAAGAGTCAATTATCCAGGTAGATATAACAGTTATAAACATACATGTACCTAACAAGTGAGTACCCAAATATATGAAGTAAACACTGACAGAACTTAAAAGAGAAAGACAGTAACACAATAATAAAATAATGGTTAGATTAACCAGATAGCATAAATAAGGGAACAGAGAACTTCAACAACACTATAGAATACTTGGACTAACAGACACACATAACATTCCATCCAACAGCAGCAGAATATACATTCTTCTCAAATGCATACAGAGCATTCTCCAGGATAGATCACAGGTGAGTCCTCCAAAGGCCTTAACAGTCCTAGCCGGTTTGATTCAGTGGATAGAGCATCTGCCTGTAGACTGAAGAGTCCTGTGTTCAATTCCAGTCAAGGACACATGCCCGGGTTGTGGGCTCAATCCCCAATGGGGGGTGTGCAGGAGGCTGCTGATCTATCATCATTGGTGTTTCTATCTCTCTATCTCCCTCTCCCTGCCTCTCTGAAATCAATAAAAAAAAATAAAGGCCTTAAATTTAAGATGATTAAAATCATGTCAAGTTTTTCTTTCTGCTCTAGCCAGTTTGGCTCAGTGGATAGAGCATCAGCCTGTGGACTGAAGGATCCCAGGTTCGATTTCAGTCAAGGGCACATGCCTGGGTTGCAGCCTCAATCCCCAGTAGGGAGCGTGCAGGAGGCAAGCCGATCAATGATTCTCTCTCATCATTGATGTTTCTATCTCTCTCTTCCTCTGCCTTCCTCTCCGAAATAAAAAATATATATTAAAAAAAAAGAAAAAATGTTTTTCTTTCTGACCACAGTGGAATGAAACTAGAAATTAATGTAAAACTGTAAAATTCACACATATGTGGAAATTAAACAATACTCTCTTGAACAATCAACGGCTCAAAGAAGAGATCACAAACGGAATTAAAAAATATATTTAGTCAAATGAAAATAAAAACACAATATACAAATACATATAGAATGCAACAATAAAACGTCACACAATTATTAAAAAAACAAAAAAGTAACAAGTATTGGCAAAGTTGCAGAGAAATTAGAAGCCTCATGCACTGTTTTTGAGTATGTAAAATGGTGCATCTGCTATGGAAATCAGTATGGTGATTTTTAAAAAAAAATTAAAAATAGAATTACCATATAATCCAGAAATCCCACTTTTGGGTATAGATTCAAAAGAATTTAAAACAGAATTTCAAAGAGATTTGCACACCTATGTTCACTGCAGCATTATTCATGATAGCCAAAGGCAGATACTTCCTAAATGTCGAATGAGTGATATGAATGGATAAAGAAAATGTGGTACACAGGCAATGGAATTTTATCCAGTCTTACAAAAGACTAGAGGCCCGATGCATGAAATTTGTACAAGGGGCTCAGCCATTGCAGCCACGGCTTTGTCTGGAAGGCTGTCCGGTTGTTTGGCTGTCTGGTCTAATTAGCATATTACACTTTTATTATAGAGGGAAACTCTGTAATATGCTACAACATGCATAAACTTTGAGAACATTATGCTAAAGTGAAATAAGCCTGTCACAAAAAGGCAAACATTGCATGATTCCTCTTATATGAGGTATCTAAAATGGCCCATTTTTTTGAAACAGAAAGTAGAATGGTGATTTCCAGGGGCTAGGGGAGATGGTAAAAGGTGACTTATTGTTCAAGGAGTACAGAGTTTCAATTTTGTGAAATGAAAAATTTCTAGAGATCTGTTGCACGGTAAGGTTCATATAGTGAATACTCCTTTTCTGTACACTTAAAAATAGTTAAGAGGGTAAATTTCATGTAATGTGTGTCTTACCACATTAAGAAAAATGCAATTACAGGAGATATCAGTGGAGAGGGTTATGGAACTAAATGTTCAAATAAAGTATAACCAGATATATCCATGGAGAGGGTTATAGAACTAAATGTCCAGATAAAGTATAACCAGATAAAGTACAGTAAAAAGATCTTAATCATTTAATGAAAAATTTTAAAATCAGAGTAGCCTCTTCCCATGTTTAGAATATGGTTCATGTAATATTTAAATAGATTTTTCCTAATTGTTTTAAACAAGCCCCCCTCCTAATTTTAATAAAAACAAAATAAAATAGATGGTTTCACATATATTCTAGGAACTGGGGACTTCATCAAAATTATTAAGTTCATACATTTGTTTTTAAAACTAAAATCAGCTCATGGCTGCTAAAATGTAGGGTTAGAGTTAGGCTAACAGAGCTTTGAAAACTAAATGGAATTTAAAATTATGTTTGCTAAGGGGTGTTAACACTTAGGATTACAAAGAAGCTAAATAATCAGGGATTTAAACTCACTTGTAATAAATATGGCTAAATTAAATTCAGATTTTTGTAAATAATATGTAACACTATAATATTTAAAAGCATTAGCCACGCAAATTGTTATCCTCATGGAGGATTTTAATTTCCTCATGGTAGGACATTATTAAAAGATACAGAACATTACAAAACTACATTTCATTGCAAACTCAGAATAAAGGAGCAAGTTTCAAAGAATAGATCCTAAAACTGAAGAACAGGGTCAGTTGAGAGAATTGACTACTTCAGGTTGATTACCTTCAGGAAGTATTGGTATAAAAGGGATTGTTTTCACTTCTTTATTATTTTCAATATTACTAAGTACAATCGCTTTCCTGATAGCTTTTAATTCCTATAATATTGGATACTCTAATGAATTACACTTCCTAAATATGAAAAAATTCAGAATAATTTATCTCCATTAGGTTGGTGCACTTGAAAGCAAATTCATGTGATTTTGCATTATTGGAATTTGTTCATTTTTAAAAGATAATTTTCAAACAGCCACTTTTTTTTTTTTGATCAGCTGTATTTTTCCTGGCATTTTAATAATAGTGGAATTTGCATATAATTTTAATTAGATCCTTCCCAATATCTTGAATGTTAATAGCTATATTAAAGTGCTTATTATTTTTTAACAGGATTACAGCTTCTCCATGTCTTAGCAGGAAAACTATGCATTACTCCCACACTCAAAGGTATTGTGATTTTCCTACAAAATCAAAACCTGACTTTATTAAATGAATCAGAAAGTGGATTGTTTACAACTGTTTCTTGACCTCTTTGGCTTAAGTGTATGCTTGGATACACCTTTTTTCCTTAGAGATAATTTCCATAAGATCAGTCCTTAGAAATGGCATTTCTGTATCAATGGCAATGCATTTTTAAAGCATCTTGATATTGCCAAACTGTCCTACTAAAAGGTTATTACAGTTTAAAATCCTCACCAGCAGTTTCAGTGCTTGTCAGGTTGTGAATGGTCGTTACTTCTTTGACATGAGTGGGGCCTGTGTGTAGGCGACCTCACCTCCCCCTAACTACCCCTCTGACCTAGGCAGGCCAGCCTTCACCTGTCAGGCCCAAAAGTGGTCTTGAGCGGCTGGGAAGAGTGACAGCCTCTGGCCTTAGTATCAGTAGCCTGAGTTGGGGCCACCAAGGTGAACCCAAGGCACCTTGAGCTTGCCCACAAATGGCCACCTCTCCTGGGCCTTACAAGGTTTTCTGCAGAAGATACCTATGTGTACACACTAAATAGAGTTCCATGGGTGTACTGATTAAAGGAATGGATGTTAGCCTGATGGAGGCAGCAAAACAGTGGGAGAGTCTTGGTTTTGGCAGGCAGAATACTTGAGTTGGATTAGGACTCAGTCACCTACTGGACATATAAGCTTGGGCAGGTCACTGAAGCAATAAGGAGTTCAGTTGTTTCATCTGTAAAATTAAAGTTCTGGTGGGTAATAGCCTTTAAGGGTCTTGCAGCATTAATATCCACTGGTTCTATGCTTTTTGACTGTAAGAAATTATTCTGAAGAAGAATAAAAGTGGGAGGCTGAGAATAGCAGCACATATTTAGTTTGGACTTGAGTAGAGCATAATTCCTATATTGGAAGAGATTATTTGAATAAGCTTCATGGAAAAGGAAAGACAATCAAGCAGTAACATAAAAATTGCAGGAGAAAAAATAGTTAAATGTATATTAGGGCAAGAGAAGAAAAGAAAAACTTAAGTAAAAGAGTCTATATGCAGCTAATGTGTCTTTGTATGAAGGAAAAATTTTAAATTATATCTATTAAAAACATTATGTGAAGTTCTTTTTCCTAGTCCCCATGAGGAAAATTAGGCAAAGTATTGTTTTGAAAATGATTATATCAAAACACAAAATCCCTGGAAACTTAACAAGAATCCCAACATTATTCTATGTATGGGAAACTTGGCTGCAAAAATGTCAACAGATAATTAGCAAAATGATCACTGAGGAAAATGTGTTATGGAAATTTGGTAAATAGTAAATAAACCTATAGAGCAAATTTATACATATTTTTAAAATTTGAATGAGAAGATATTGCCTTTCCTATTGGGTTCAATTCAGTCAAATTTATACAATAAATAATATGTAATATATTTTCATATTTTAAACACCAAATTTCTATGTATCCCATTTTTTTATAAATGGCTTGTATGGGAAATCCTATCATTTAAAACAATTATTCCAGTAAAGATTTCTTGGACCTTTGTAATTTATTAAGCATTGTTCTGGGAATTTTGACCTTTCAGGAAATTTAAAAGAATTAAGATAGTAAGGTTAGCAGGGTTGCTGTTTAGTAAATGTTTATTGAATGACTGTAAAACAAGACATCACCCTTGCCCGTTAAAAGGCTTACTCTTACTTAGAAGATCTATATTTGGTATGATAGACAACTGTCCTGTGTAGGACAATATTTTGAAAAGGAAAAAATAACAAGCCTAAAAATGCTCACTTACATTATTCTACTGTACAAAAGAAAAGAAAATGAGGAGTAAATGCTAATATTTCAGTTTTCAAATAGTATTTAAATATTTCATCTTGAGCATCCTATGTCATTATTTCTGGTCAATGAATATAAATGTGAATATTGATTTCCCATAGTCATTTACCTAATTACTTTGTGCACAGAAAGTATAAGTTGATATACATAGCTATAATTCTTATTCAAAGGTTATTAAGGATTTAAAGCTAAATAATATGTCAGAACTCTAAAAACTTCATAATTTTACTGTAATAAAGACAGGGGATTTTTGAAGTTGGAAAGAACCTTTGAGTTCAAGCCCACTTTATAAAAAAAATCAGTGACTTACTCAAAGGCTAATCTGAATCTCTTTGTGTCACGGGGATTTTAGGGGATATTCAAGGCTCCAAATGGCTCCGGCTTTAACCATGAAATCACCCATAATACATCCTTTCATCTACCCACCAGCTGTAGTGACCACTGCCTCTGCCATGCTTTTAAAAAATGTTGAAACGCTAAATAAATGTGTTTTCTTTTTACAAAAAGCTGATATCCCTAGATAAATTTCCAATTCCCTTCACTGTATCTGTTTATGAAACTCGGAATGATGTGATTTTATTTGTGTGGGTGATTGAGCTCTGGTATAACACAAAAACAAGATGAATCACAACACAACTTTGTTAGTCATGTAGGGAAATTAATTCACAATCTAAATCACTTAATGGTGAATATTTTATTTGCATGCACCATACCCCTCAGCAGTAAATAGAGTGAAATTGCACATGAAGTGCTTCTATTTTTAAAGTTGAACTGAAGGCAGATGATTACTCAGTGACTGGACAAGTTAATATATTTTTTTGTTATTTTAAATTGGAATGAAAACCCAAGTCGCCTGATTTAAAGTAGTGTCTCACATTCTTGAAAGATGAACTTCACACAAGTGAACTCTCTATGGAAATAAGTATGTAACATTGAGTATCTGGGTACATGTAACTTCAGCTCATTTCCCCTCAAATGAAATCATACACAAAGGTAGAGGCAGTGCCACTATGAATCGGTTTTATCTATGGGTAGTTGTACATACCAATGTGTTTTAATAAAGCCAGTGGAAAAGTTGAGAGTAAACTTATTAGTTTTGAAGACTTGTTATGAGTAGAACAAAACCAAACACAAACCTATCAAATTCAGAAAGCCCAAATTCCATCCAGAGAAGGGAGTTAAAGACTAAATTCCCATAACTGTCTCTGTAGATGAAGGAGAACCTGCATTGTCACGAGTGGGACTCTTGATGACTCATCAACTATATTGCAATTTGCTGTACATAGACTTTCTCCAAAGAATTGTGACTACTCACTGCAGCTGCAAAAACTTAGTTGCTTCCTTGGGAGGCCTTTTTCTGCTAGACTGAACTCTAATTGGTTTTATTTATTAGACCATCTGTTATACCCCTGGTATAATGGTACATATCATTCACAGTCTCCTCCCTAAAAATGTGAAGTTGTATTCATGAGCGTGTGAGAAGAGCTCACTGCAAATGTGGCTGTATTGAACTGAATACAACTTTATCTCAGTCCTCCAAAATGAGGCCTGTTGGAGGCGACAGGTCATCATGAGTGGTAACATAACCATCCAAATAGATACAAGTGATGTGTTTTGTGAGATTAGGTAAATTAGTTAAGACAATAGAGAAAGCAAATGGATGTTGGTAGAATTACGATTTGTAGTTGTTTCTTTAAGGACTGGGAGAAAAGAAATGAAAAGATTTCTTCCAAAAATAATACTTTAATTGAACAATAGCATTTTTTCTCATAATGTAAGTATACTTGAGTATATATTTAGAAACAAATTGAGATCTTGTGCAAATGAAGGAAAAAAACCATGCATTCCCAGTCATCATGACACTCTTTTAATTTCATACAATGTTTATGAACAGTACCATTATGTACAAATAAATAGAGAAGAAATTAATTTTAAAACAACCCATTCTTTTATAAAGACTTGAGGTGGTTTTTTTTCCTCCTCATTCTTAAGACAAGTCAAGATTAGTCACAAAAGAACTGCAGGGCTATAATCACAGACCAAAATCATCCTTTCTAGTTGTTTTGAAATGCATAATATGCTAATAAGCTGTTCATTAAATTGGTATTTTCTGTTTCACATAAGAAAAAGCCTTTTGTATTAACAAAGCTTGTCGGACTACTTTCAGAGAATGAGCTATAATCACATTTTTTGGAATAATTTACAAAGGTTACAACAGCTTATTACTTTGCAGCTTACCTCAGAGTAGGCAAAATTAGATCTAAGTTTTTGTACAGGACTGCTCCAAGAACAAATACAGATGACTCATCTAATTCTAGAAAGAATAAAATTTTTAAATATTAGTAAAACAGCAAGAAAAATGCTATGTCTTATAAAACTTTAACCTACTAATTACAAAGGGATCCCAGGACCTGCTGATGAAAGCTGGGTAAAAGAGATGCCTTCTTAACCATGAATGGGAAGGTTATCCCCCCACACTCCACACATTAACTGAAGCTCTAAAAGATGTATTATTAGTGGTTTTGTGTCAGAAAATAACCATCCTTTGAAGTAAACTTCCTTCATCAGATTAAAAGAAGAAGCTATCATTATAGCTAATGAGTTTAAAGTCCCACAGAGATGAGGAAAGACAGCCAATTCTCCTTTTGCAGCTCTATGTCATGAGGTCAAAATTTCCAAGATAAAAATTAAGACCACAATGTCACTGTCCAAAATCAACATTAATTTTAGAGACTAATGAAGATGTTCTTTAAAACTTAACTTTTTCTTAAATCTGCTTTTATATACCAAAACAATATCTTCAAACCATAACAAATGTGAGGTGGAAGAAATAAAAATGACTTTGCATGGGAAATGCCAGACATTTTAATTACCTGAAGTTGAAACATTAAGCCACAGGCTTTCCAATGGGATAAGACTGTCAATACTGAAACCTGACCATGTTAAGCTTAGGTCTATACTTTGGACTTGTATTTTTTTCCATTTAAATTGATGCTTTGCTCCAGTAAATTGAGAGACTTAAAGACCAAATGTAAGTTTTCTCTTGCACAAAATTATTTTAGTTTAGTGACTGTTTCTAAATTGTTTAATATATGGAGATTTATGTCTCCATATATTTTTTTAGTTTTTATACTTCTATTTTTTTAAATATTTTATCTTTTCTTTATTTTTTCCCCTTGGGCTCCATGGAATACTATACTTGGCATCCTGTTTAAGAATATTTTCTTCTTTAAAATATTTTCATTGAATTTATTGGGATGACACTGGTTAATAAAACCAGATGGGTTTCAAGGGTACAATAATATAGACTTTTATTTTAAACTAGTGACCCGGTGCACAAAATTTGTGCACATTAAAAGGGGGTTAATTGGAGGAAATAATTTAATATCGCCATTTGCCATTTCCCTATAATAGAAGCGTCAGAGATGAAAGAAAATTAGGAAAATGTATATGAAAACCTTCCTCGTGTCAGAATCTGGAGCACACCATGGGACCCAGAGTCAAGTCCCCACCAACCCACATGCACCTCAAAATTGTGTGAGACCCAGACCTGGCCACCCTACCCCATTGGGCTAGATCCAGACCCGGCCAGTCCCACCCTTGTTAAGCCCTGCCGGGCAGGGGGCATATCCTCAGGTCCCTTGGCCCGGCACCAGGATGGGGGCCATGGCCTGAGGTTCCCCCAGCCCAGATCAGGGTGGGGGGGCGTTATCTTGAGGTCCTCCATCAAGCCCCACCAGGTGGGGGAGGCACAGCCTCAGAAACCCTGGCCCAGCACTGGTAGGGGGACACAGCCTCAGGTCCCCCATCAAGCTCTGCTGGGTGAGGGTGTGGCCTGAGTTCCCCCGACCCAGCACTGGGGGTGCACCTTGAGGTCCCCTGTCAAGACCAGCCAGGCAGGGGGCACAGCCTCAGGTGCTCTGGTCCAGTGCTGGGGTGGGGGGAGCAGCCTGAAGTCCCCTGTCAAGCCCCACCTGGTGGAGGGCATGCTCTGAGGTCCCCCGGCCTGGCACTGGAGCAGGGGGAGCAGCCTGAAGTCCCCTAGCCCAGCACCAGACAGGAAGTGCACCTTGAGGTCCCTGCCCATTGCTCATTAAGGCTCCTTATGGGAACTTGACTTCAGCTGTGAGTGCAGCCATCTTTGTGATGGAGTGATGGTCAATTAACACATTCCCTCTTTATTATATAGGATGACTCAAGGCCCGGTGCATAAAAATTCATGCACTGGAGGGAGGAGTCCTTCAGCCTGGCCTGCCCCCTCTCACACTCTGGGAGGCCTCAGGGGCTGGAGGTGACCCGGCAATCAGGGGAAGGTGATGCCCCATCACACCTCTGCTGCTGCCACTGCCGGCAATGCAACCTCAGCCGGCCCTGGTTACCTGAGCCTAAGGTGGCCCTGGGCAGCTGGGCAGCTGCCATCTGAGGCTTGCCTGGCCCTCAGGCTGGCCCTGTGTAGCTAGGGGCCTGAGGGGACTGAGGGACTCCAGAGGCAGGCTGCAGAGCAGCTGGACCCACCTAGGGCCGGGCCCAGCCATGCTGCACACTTGCTGCCCTGGCGGGGCTGAGGGGACTAGGTGCTGCCATCTTGTGGCTGTGGGTGCTGCCATCTTTGAGGGCATGGCAGTCAATTAGCATATTCCCTCCTTATTGGCTGTGGGTGCCACCATCTTTGTGAGGGTTTGATTTTCAATTAGCATATTCCCTCTTTATTAGATAGGATCTTAACAGAAATATGTTGTCAAAACCCAAGTTATCTCACCTACATACCTTTTGATGACATAGGAGTAAAAATGCTTTTTGGAATGACTACTCTGTCTTCTGAGTTTCTTGCCCAGTCAACCATTCCCTTCCGTCCTTTCATTGGGAAGTTGATGTCGGTCAGAACAGAGGCTGCAGGAAGCTTCTGAATGCTAGCCACTATTAAAAAAGTAATAATGTCAACTCAAACCTTCCAGTGTAACCAAAGGTGATCATATTAATCTTTATAGTATATTCAAAATAAAATTTCAAGTAAAAAAATTTACATTTATCAGAGTTACAATACAGATACTTCTTATTAAACAATATGCATTAAGGTTGCTAATTCTTTTAGTTATCAACCTGTGTTTTTGTTGCTTTCAGCAGGAATCATTCAATGATGGTCAATAGTGGGGTGGATATTCTAAAAGTACCTGCAGGTACCACCATACTCATTATTCATAGTAGGCCTCCATTTCAATTGTTCTAAGCCCATGCTGTGCTTTTGTTAAATATTTTGATTAACACACTGGATTCATAGACTAAAATTTGAATTTAAAGCTAAACTTTATTATATTCAGAACATTTTTTTTTTTTGTATTTACATCTGAACATTGTCTTTGGGACAAATTGTTCATGGATTAGGTGGGATGTCATGAAGACATGGAAAACAGCCATATTGCTCTGGGAGTCAGAACTGTCAGAATGCACATAATGAGGCACCATGAATGCTATAACCATAGAACCAATATAATATACAGAAACAGTAAACAAATACAACAATTCTTAAATGTGACCCCACAATTAAAAGTAACAAATGTATATTATATACATGAATAAAAAATTGTGTCTTTATTTGTAATAAGTATTTTAACATATTGAAAAAAATTATGAATTATGTTTGCTAATGCTTGAATACATGTTTTATTATATGTACTCAATAATATATATTTATTATATATATACACAAACACATATAAAACTACATGTAATAAAACTATGATGATAAATACTTAAGCACTTATTGATTATATACATTTTCAATTAAGTAATGTAATTTTTATAACCTTTACATCGGACCATAATTGTTCTACATTAAGTTTAGGTGCCCCATGAAGGATTTAAATGGAAAAGTAATAGGGAATCTCTAAAAGCTATCACAATAGGGAAGCAAAAGTAAGAAACCATTAGGCTCCTCATAAGCAGATTTCATTCTAAAGAAACTTGTAATTTAAACCAAGAAAGGATGAAAATGAAAAACTTAATGATATTAGTTGTATAAATATATTCCTGCACTACCGGCTGAGTTCCAAATTAAATTGGTTATGTATTATTGTACTTTAGTAAAGTACTTTATTGTACTTCATTAAAGCACTTTTAAGCTATTCTACACATCCATTATCAGCATCAGATGGAATTTCATTTGGCCTATAATCTATAATAATAAAAGTGTAATATGCAAATCGACCAAACGGCCTTCCGGACGTCCTTCTGGACGACCTTCAGGACAAAGCTGGGGCTGCAGCCACAGGATCGAGGCAGCCACCACACTGCGAAGGCCTACTTGCATTGGGCCTCTAGTTTCTCTAGTTTGATATAATAAGCCTAAAAAGGGATTTTGTAACTACATGGTGCAGGAAAGAGAGTACATAAATTAGTTATGAATGTTAAGTCCTGTTTTTGGATAACATCTCTAATTATTTTAATTTCCTTAATTTTTCAAACCATATAGTCTTTGTTGTCCAAAAATAACCCAATTCAAGTGTCCTTAAGGTCCAAATCCTCCATTGCATATAGATGCTCACTACATTGCAGCACACTCTTTCTTAGGAGTCCTACTGTAAGCTCTATCCAATATGCAAAACTAAGTTCATCTACTTCCAAACTCCTTCATTCTTACTTTAGTTTTCTTGGTGTTAAAGGAAATTTATTTCACCTCTGCTCTAAATCTGGTGGAAGAGAAATGAAGGTTTTTTTGATTGTTTGTTTGTTTTTTACTGTCACACAACTGGTTCCTCCTATTAAAAAAATAAGAGATAAATTGTTGGGCCTTAAAGTCTAATAATTCCTCTGTTTCCATATACATGAAAAGAAAAAAATTAACAGAAATAAGAAATAAAAAATGGAGAAGAAATAGTTTCTATCAACTATATATCATTTCATCCTGAATAAAGTTTAGTCTAATTAATATAAACATGTTATATTTAAATGTGCATCTATCTGTCTTTATAAAATGCATTCATTTTTCAATTAGAGGTGCATTGGCTTTTTAATTATGATTATGTAGATTATACTGTACTTTTTAACACAACCTAGATTCAAGGAATATAAAAATAAATTAGGATCACTCTTAAGTTTCTACAAAAGTCCTTTGAATTGAGCATAAAGATACATAAAAACAAACATTTATTCATTAATTTTAGAAAGAATGCATTTTAAAGATGGTATTTTTAATAAATCATTATAAAAAGGGATACTTCATAGATTCAAATGTTAGCCTTCAAATTATCAACATACATGTTCCTTAAAATATGAAGTATTTAAAATTGTACATCTTTACCTTAAACACACTAGGAAGGTCCTTAAGAAGACATTGTGGTTTTTTATGACCCTGCACTGATTAATCAGAAAACCTATTTCCACACAGCAAAAATGCTTTAAAGAGGGCTTTTATGTCCTGCTACTTTCAGTCCCTGTACCACACACCTGGACCAATCCGATTCTCAATTCTTTCCCTTCTTGACCAAGTTTAACCATTTAAAACCCTAAGGTAAAATTTAGATGCATTTATAGATGCAATTATTAATGCAATAATAATTAGATGCAATTATTAAATTAGGGAACTGGGAAGCTTGAAGCTCATATGTTAAGTGAGCACTACAGAGGTAAGATTAAAAATGAATGTCTTAAACTAAGTCAAAGTAAATATGCGCCAGCACTGGCAAAGGGACCTGAATGCAAAGCACAAGTGCAAAACTACATACTTTGGTTCTGTAATAATTTCTGCATTAAAACCAGTCATTGTGGGAGTTTAGATGATAGAGCAGCTTTCCTCAAAACCGAGAAAATGCCTCTTTTATTATTATTGAATTTATTGGTGTGACAATGGCTCGCAAAACCATACAGGTTACAAGTGTACAACTCAAGAAAACACCATCTGCACACTGCATTGTGTGTCCATCGCCCAAAGATTCTTTCCATCCTCCTTTTCCCCCTTTGCCTATCTCCACCTACCCCACATCTCTTTCCCTCTGGTTATCACCACCCTGTTGCCTCTATGTGTTATATGTATACATACATATATACATATGTGTATACATGTATACATATATTTTTACTTAATCCCTTCACCTTCTTTTTATCCAGTCCCCCATCTGTGACAGCTGTCAGTCTGTCCCCTGTATCCATGCCTCCGTTTCCATTTTGTTCATCAGTTTATTCTGCTCATTAGATCCCACATATAAGTGAGATCACATGGTATTTGTCTTTCTCTAACTGGCTTATTTCACTTAGCACAATATTCTCCAGATCTTTCCATGCTGTCACAAAAGGTAAGATTTCTTTCTTTCTTTCTTTCTTTCTTTCTTTCTTTCTTTCTTTCTTTCTTTCTTTCTTTCTTTCTGCCAAGTGTAAATGTAGAATAGCTTTTTTATACATTTATCTGATGGGCATAGATCTTGGCTACTGTAAATAATACTGCAATGAACATAGGGGTGCATATATTCTTTTGAATTAATGATTTGGGTTTCTTTGGATATATTCCCAGAAGTGGGATTGCTGGGCCAAAAGGCAGTTGCATTTTTAATTCTTTGAGGAACCTCCTTACTGTTTTCCACAGTGGCTGCACCAGCCTGCATTCCCACCAGGAGTGCACTAGGGTTCCCTTTTCTCTACATCCTTGCCAGCACTTGTTATTTGTTGATTTAGTGATGGCAGCCATTCTGATACCTTTGAGGTGGTATCTCATAGAGATTTTAATTTGCATTTCTATGATGATTAGTGACTTTGAGCAGAGAAAAAGGTTTTCTTATAGTAGTTAAAGTACTTAGAAGAAAACTCAAAAAGACACAGTGCCCCTGAACAAATAGGTACATCTTTTGAATGCTCCAAAAATTACCCTAAATTCACTGTATTGTGTTTTCATTACACTAGATTTGATCTCTTATGTAATAAAAATAGGTGACTCATCACTGACAAACGTTGGTGCAAAACCAGCTGCATTTTCATTTTGCAATTTTAATACTTTTATTTTGAACTTGGATATGCAGTCCACTGAAAGCATCTTGTCTGTTATAGGCCAAGCTCTTAAGGGATTCATGTTCAGTATAGATTTTTGCTCATCAGAAAGAATAAAAAATTTTTGCAGATGGATCTAAAAGCACAAGAGTCGGGGTTTTTTTTGTTTTTTTTGTTGTTGTTTTTGTCACCCCTGAGCCCTCCTTTGGTTCATCAAGCAGGTTGGTGCTTCTGGCCTTGTTTCACGATGTTTTACCCTTTTGCTTTTACCGAGGTCCTGGAAGATGGGGACCATGTGTTCTTCATTCTTATGTGAATGGTGCACAAACAAGTTAGAGTTAATTAATTTGTACACCAGTTGCATCATGGATAATGGAAGGCATGTAGAAGGAAAACACTGTGGAGCAAAAGCGCATGGGTGAATGCAGCAGGAAGAAGCCAAATGGGCAAAGGAGGGTCAATAAAGGAAAGTGGGCGCTTACCAGAATGGCTTAAGTGTAGGCTCTGTACCTGGGCTCTGGATTCAAACCCCTAGTCTTTTAGGGTAACTATAATGTTCTAATTTTTTGTGGGGCAGTCTCAGTTTATCCCTGTCTTGTGTAATTATGAACAGCATCCCCTATCACTTTCAAAAGTCTCATTTTAGAAAATAAATTCCATGTCCATCTTACATATAGTGTGACAATGGGCAAATGGCCTAACCTCTCTGTGCCTCAGTTTCTTCTTCTGTAATATGGGAATGATATTAACTACTACATGAGGATTTTTGAGGATGAAATAAGATAGACAACTGATAGTTTTGTTCATGCACATATAGCAAACACACAAGGATTGCGTAAAATCTACATTCAGTGTAACCCCTGGCACTTAACAGCTTAAAAAGCCCTGGTTTTTAATCCTCACCCAAGCATAATTTTCATTGATTTTTAGAGAGAGTGGAAGAGAGAGGGAAAGTCAGAGAGAAATATAGATGTGAGAGAAACACACCGATTGGTTGCCCCCTGCACGGGCCTGGCCAGGGCCTGGGCTGGGGAGAAGCCTGCAACCTAGGTACGTGCCCTTACCTGAAATCGAACCCGGGACTCTTCAGTCCACAGGCCTATGCTCTATCCACTGAGAAAAACCAGCTAGGGCAAAAAAAGCCATGTTTGTTATACAACAATGCTAAGGGCATTTGGAAGAGAAGGGAACAACAGCTGACACTGATTGTACAATAATTCAGTAAGTATCTATCAAATGCCTCCTTTGTGCTAGGCACTGCTCTCACCATGGCATTTAGCCAAGTGTCTTACACATGATATCTTAATTATACTTAAGACAACCCTGGGAGATACTGTTATTATCAGTATCCTCAGTAGTATATGATTTTGCACTCTGACACAGTTTGATTTTTCCTAACAAATGTATACCAAATTTAATTGGCCTTACTGTAATATTTTTTGCACTGACTATAAAAGACAAATATAATGATTCAAGTAGAGGAAATAAAACCATCTCACTTGTCTAACAGGAGATCAAAACTAGATACCACTGAAGAATGGTGGTTACCAAAAGGGGATATTGAGATTATATATATCAATATATGCAGCATAATCTTTATGTTTTTACATCTCTGTGAAAAATCACATTTTAGAATTATAAAACAGTGGTTTACAGGAAACACTCAGACATTCAAACAGACAGATTTTTAGTTGTTCTCTTCTTTGCTCTGCCTCCCTCATTTACTCTGTTTACTTTCCCAAAAGTCTGGAATGAGCAATATGAAGGTGATAGAGAAAGATCCAGTTCACTAGAGAGCAGTATGTAGCCATCACTTTCCAGGAAACAGAGCCACTAGGCAGGGGCGGCTGCAAGGACCCCAGAGCTGAGAGCACAGCGCACCCTCAGTTCCATCTCCACCATCCCCATTACACAGTGTAGGATCCCCCCATCCCAGGAACGCACACAGCGACTTAGATGGTCTCAGGCTTAGAAATGTTCTTCCCATGAGGAGTTTACAGATTGTTTTGTTTTGTTTTGTTTTTAGAGAAAAAAAACAGGATTCTTTTATTTTCAAAACTAAGACAAATTAGATAGACAGTCAATAAAGTAACTATATGGCATATCAAAGAAACTTTTTTCAACTTGTTGCTTTTTAGTGACATAGTATATGTATTGAAACTTTAATTAACCATTTTGCATATTCCTTTCCAGAATCAAAATTAAAAAAAGAACTTGCAAATTGTTCGTGAGTCATCAGCTTTAGATTCTATTTAGCCATTTCAATCAAGCCTTGGAGCCTTGACACAGGTGGGCGTGTTTCTCTTTCCCGCTCATGGTCTTTTGCAAGACTTCAGTGCTCTCAATGGGGGACTCCCTCCGCTTCCTCTTAGGTCTCCCCCACTTCCCCACATGCGCTCATGCTGACACAGGTGGCGCACGCACTCCATACACATGGCTCTGTTCGGCTGAACTGCCTCAACCAGGGACTGACCAACTATCACTCACAGGCCAAATCTGTCCTACCAGCTATTCTTGTTTGGTCTGCAAGCTAAAAATGATTTTCACATTCCTAAGAGGTTGAAATAAATGTTTAAGAACATTATTTCTTGGCATGTGAAAATTAAGTGAAATCCAATTCCCAGCGTCTACAAATACATTGGAACACAGACACCCCCATTCATTTACATGTCATCTAGGGCTGCTTTCATGCAACAGTGGCAGAGTTGGATAGTGACAGCGCAGACTGCATTGCACACAAATCCTAAAGTAGTTACTGTCTGGCCCTTCACAGAAAAAGTTTGCCCAACACAGCTCTAGATATATGTTGGAGAAGTCATTTTTAAATATTATACTTTTCCTTTAAAAAGAAATACATTCTAACAGCAACTTAGTTTGTGCACTTTTTCTGTTATCTGTTGCATGTGCTTTCTGACTTTTTCTTGATGTTACACAGAAGATAGTGAGGGAAGTTTGAATAGATCATGCCAATTTTTTTTCAGTTTTTAAAAAGCGTATGTTTAGTGGACTTTAAAAACAGCATTGATAAACACTCATCTTCTCTACAAAATGTACTTCATGATTTAACATAAATATAAAATAACTCCTAACATAAATATAAAATAAACGTGAAACTGAACTCACTTTTGCATGTATACCTGAACAGTAAAAAACAAATCAATATACAAAATGCTTTAGGAAACAAATTCTTCCTTTTCTCCCAACCAGTGAAATTAAGAACAGAGATCCTGCGGAGGAAGGAGCACTAAAGCAGTGGTCGGCAAACTGCAGCTTGCAAGCCACCTGAGGCTCGCGAGCGGCCGTTTGCCGCTCTGTTGATTATGAGTTTGCTGGCCACTGCTGTAAGGCATTACCCTTACCCAGAAGTTTTGACTTCAGGTTAAAGACATTAGCACATTATTAAAATATTTTTTAAGTGTTTTTCCCTAACTAAAAGATGGATAATTAACCAAGTATACACCTGAAACATATAATTTTATTAAACAATGTCACCCCAATAAATTCAGTAAGAGTTAAAAAATAGGAGAGCTTTTGTATATGCAGCATGATGGACTCTCTTTTCATGTGTGTGTTATTGTTTTGCTCTTAAGGGTGTTGAAACTTTCCTAGAGAAATAAGTGTGGAAATTAAGAGAAGTTAGGCACCAATCAGGCAAGAAACAACAGCTCAAGTCAACAATTCAAGGGCTTCCCAAGATAGCAAATCATCCATTTCCAGAGGAGTAAATGCAATAGCAAGTGAAAATAGCAAGGAGAAAAGAGGTCATTGTGGAAATTCACTCTTCCAACAAACCTCGGTTGAGCCCTAAGAGAGTTCCAAGCACTGGTCTATCACTGAGGATTTAGCAAGTGAGAAAGAGAGACAGATTTTTCACTCTTAAAAGAGCTCATACTCTCAGGGGGAACACACAACTATAAAGGAACAAACAATGCAGATGGCATGGAAGAAAAAAACTTGTGAGATAGAGGATAGTTGGTTGAGGAAGGCCTTTCTTAAGCGGTGTAACTGGGCTGAAGGTTGATGATTGCATATGAGCTATGGGAAGAGGAAACTGCCTGGCCTGGGAAAGGTCTGTGCAGTTCCAGAAGTGTCAGAACATTCTTAACAATGCTTAATTAGAGTAGGAGAGCAGACTGAACTTTATACTGTAGGCTGATCGCTGGTGATCTGGAGCATGATGCAATTTAGAACTTGGAGATGTAAACTGGATGCCTTCTAATTAGAAGTAATAGTTGATCATGTAGACATGGATATGTTCTCCTGAAGAGAGAATACAGTGGACATATTCATTCATTCAACAAATATTAATTGAGCACCTATTACATGCCAGGCACAGTTCTGGGCACTATAAATACATCAGTGAACAAAACAGCACAAGTCCCTGCCCTCAAGGGTTTGGCATGGAATCTGGGGAGAGACAGACAAGGAATAAATAAACACAACCAGATGCCAGTAATTCGAAATGATATGATAGAGAATGATGATTGGAGGTGAGAAACTTAGAGAGAGCTTCTTTGGTAAGCTGGCATTTGTGCAGACACTTGAACAAGTGAGATGGAGAGCTTTGCAGGTAATGAGAAGATGGCAGAAAAAAGCTGCAGAATGTAGTATAGGAAAGGCTCACTTTTAGAGGATTAAGAGAAATAAACAGAATAAAAACATAAAAGTAAATGGAGGAGGGGTGAGAGAGAGACGGGGGGGGAGAGAGAGAGAGAGAGAGAGAGAGAGAGAGAGAGAGAGAGAGGGAGAGAGAGAGAGGCAGAACAATAGTAAACTAATTCAGGAATAGAGAGGTACTTGAATATGGAAGAGTGGCTTTATAAGTTACGGGAAAGGGATGTTGGTCTAAAATTGTGAAAACCATTCTTTAACATTAGTTGCAGGCATGCTGTATTGTAGATGTTGGGAAACTTTTTCTATAAAAGATCAAAAAGTAAATATTTTCATCTTTGTAGGCCATCAGGCCTGTTGAAACTATCCAATTCTACTTGTAGGATGTGAAAGCAGATAATGAATATCACCCATAAAAATATGGTATTTAATCTTAATAAAATCATTATATGACCGTATTGTTTCTGCAGTCACATTATTTTTTTATTTGCTGTCTTGTTTGCTGATCCTGATCAAGATGTGCGGTTTTGTTTTATTTTTTTGTTCAGAGCTTTTCCTAACTAGACCATTCTTTTTTATTATTGTCCTTGAATTTCTGCTAAATTATTTTTTCCTTAGCTTGGTCTGTTCTCCACTGCCCCACCTAAAGAAATTCAACTTTCTCCCATTCCTATTATATAATCCTGTTTATTTTCTTTATGGCCCTATTCACAGTTCAAGTTTGTCCAGTTTACTGACTCCCACACTAGCCTATAAGTGTCAAAAGGAAAGGAATTTTCCCTATTTACTGTTGTATGATAGAATCCTAACATGTAGTAATGTTTGACAAAACACTATATATATATATATATATATATATATATATATATATATATATATATATTTAATGAATGGATTTTACCAAAGGCTTAGTAGGAGGTATTGGGGTTTAATGTGATAACTATGGGCCCTGGAGACAGACATAGGTTTCCAATTACTTTGTGATCTTTGACAAGTCATTTAATTGCTCTTCAGTTTGACCATCTGTAAAAATCAACAGCCTTTCATGATGATTAAGCCAAAGGCAGGTGGTTCATTCCCTATACACAGTAAGACACAAAATATGCCAATTCCCTTTTATTCTTCACCTTAACCATTCTCTGCTTTGTGTGAAATACTGCAGAAAATCCAAAAAAAGAAAAAGTTCTGCCTGAGCAGTGTTATTCTGTGGTTGGGGGTCCACCCATGAACCAAGAGGTCACTGGTGCCATTCCAGGTCAAGGCACATGTCCAGGTTGCAGACTCAATCCCTAGTAGGGGGCATGCAAGAGGCAGCCGACCAATATATTTCTCTTTCATCAATGTTTCTATCTATCTCTAAAAATCAATAAAACAAACTTTAAAGAAGTTCTTACATAGAAAAAGATTACAACTGAGTGATGAGATACCCATTTCACACAAATATTTTAAGTATAGGTAGAATGGGTGTAAGAATTTTTCTTCTGAACTCGAAAACTGTCTACCTTAACTGTCAATTAAATATCCTCAGGCATCTCAAAGGTAGCATAGGCAAAGCTTAACTCTTGATTTCCACCCATTCATCATCATATTCTTTACTTAGTCTTTCCCATCTATGTGTAGGGAACCTCCACCCATCCTTTTTGTCAAGACAGAAAACAGTAAGTTATCCCTGACATTTCCATATGCTCAACCCCGGAATCTAGTTCCGTGCTTGTTCTGAACTGTGCTTGTTCTTTCCCTTCCAAAATGCAACTTTAGGTTGTTTCCTTATCTCTACCTTGACTGCCAGACAATTGCCCATCAAATCTTGCCTAAATTAGAACAATTCACAATATTCACTGCTTCCACTCTTGCCCCTTTGCTAGTCGCTCTCTACATGGCAGTGAGTTATTTGTAAAGCAGAGTGGAATCATGTCATCTCCCTCCCCCCAGTGATTTCCTGTTACATTTGTATGAGATTAACAACCCTTTCCAGGATCTCCACCATCTGGTCCTTGACTTCTTCAGTGTTAGCTCCTGACTTTTCCCAGTAACAACTGCTCTCTAGGCACACAACCTGTCATTTCATTCCAACTCCTCCCTTGGCAAATTCTTAATCATTAGATTATGGCTTAAATGCCCAGGAGAACTTTCCAGCACCGAGCAACCATGGCCCTCATATCTAAATTAGGAATCCAGGTTAGTCTCTCTTTTCATATCATTTACCATTATTTAAATTATATATATATATATATATATATATATATATATATATATATATATGTATATAGTGTATATATATATATATATAAATATTTATCTCTCTATATGTATTTTTGTTCCTAAAGTTATTTTTTCTTATATTGCATATAATACAAAGTACAAGTTCATTCACTGACTTAAGTTTCATTTTTAGAAACTTAATATCTTTCCCACTAGAGTATAACCTCCATAAGGGACAGATTCAGGCATGTTTGGCTTATCTTTTTGTGACCAAAGCATAGTTGGTACCTGGCAAGCACTTAATAAATATTGATTTAATATAAGTAAGGGAGGAAGAACTGAAGAATAGGAGACTAATTTTAACTTGAGAGGGGGAACTGGGCACAAGGTTAAGTACATGATTCTAAGGTAATGGAACTAAGAACAAGGAGGTGATTTCAAGTTTATTCTAAAATTTTAGAATTTTAGCCACTTTTTCTTACCAAAAAATGAAGCAGGGGCCCTATGCCCTTTCCAAAAGAAAGAGGATTAAAGTTAGACCAAATGCAATTTTTTGAAGAAAGGGAAGGTACAGACAACAGTGATAGAGATACTCTTTACTGAGCACTTAAGTGCCAGTAAAGAGTATCTCTATCACTGATTCCAGAACACCCGAGAAAATAAGCACAATTAATCCCATCATAGGGCAGTTTCAGATCATGCTGTAAAAATAATCTTCAGATCCCAATGCCATTATAGTAGAGACTCATGACTTTATGGCTGGAATATAAACACAGTAAAGAATGACTGTTGACAACAATTACTATTTGATATAGAGATATTTGTGAACTTCATTTCTTTAACATCACATTTAGTAAAGCTTGGTCTCTGGATCATCAAGCCAAATAAACAAAAAATACCTGCAAACAAACAATAATTTACTCTTCCTCCCCCCCACACACGCAAGCACAAATACATAAAAACACACACTCTAAGATTAAGTTGAGTGTCCTATTTCATTACAATAATTTATATGTAGTTAAAAAGGACATACCAATCAGAAACAATTTTGTCACCTATGTAGTCTAAGTTATATTACACAATAAAATATTTACTTTCATGGTAAGAAATTGGTATTTAAAAAATAATATTCCATATTTCTAACATATTATGGCATTTTTTAAATAGCCTGGATTTTTTTTAGAATTTTAAAGATGATAGAGGTTATTCTCTTTAGTAAGACTATTATTATAGTTTAGAGAAAGTAAGAAAAAACTGAAGGAATTAGGAAAAATTAAAATAGAGTTAATCAGGCAATGAGTTTGGGGAAAGAAAAAGGAGATTAACTAGAAAAAAAAGAAGAAATTAATGTTCTCAAATAAGAGATTCTTCCAAAGAAGGAAGGTTCATATTTCAAAAAGTAATAAATCAGCTCAAATGGACACTGAAGTTGATTATTAAGAAACTTTGCAGTGGCAAAGAAACATTTCAGTATCTTAGTCTCAATTATATCCCTCTGTGTTCCTACTGTATTTAGAACCCTATTAATAATTTCAATATACCAGCCTTTATTTGATTTCAAAATATGTATATTGGATATATAACCTATTATCCAGTATAAATCATTCCCTTATGAACTATTCTGTCCCCACATGTATAATATTCTATTTTGTAGTGATCAGCTAAACCTTGAATAAAATACTGTTCAGCATGTAAGTCATATGTCCTTTAAATTTTATTATTGGATTTTCAATTTAGTTTAACTTTTATTAAAATGTTACATTCTTTGATGTAACATAAAATAAACCCCACTAATTTCCCCCTAAGCCCATAGCATGAATTTTAAAACAACTGCATCCATCTATAACAACTGCATTGCAGGTTTGAACACTGATAAATATTTTAGAACACACACACACACACACACACACACACACACACACACACACAGGCACACATACATCTGCTCTCCATATTCACAAGGCACAGACTGACATAGAGTATCAAATGAAAGAAAAAAACATTAATTTAGCCACAGGAGTAACTATTTACATTTCTTAAGTTGAAACTCTTCATGTAAAATTTTTCAGAAGGTAATAAAAGCAGAAGAATACTTTTGTTCAAAACACATTTAAGAACAAAAGAGAACAAACTCATTTATGAATTCAGGGGGATACAGTAATAGTACAGAATTATTTGATGGCTCTATAGAGATAACTGCTATAATTTTGCAGACTACAGGTGATAGATTACATGTTAAGGAGCAGAAATTATAAAATTAAAGTAGAAAAGATTGCTTTGTATGAGCCATTAAAGGGATCTAGGATCTGATTAGTGACAAATAAATACATGCAGGAGAGGAGTAGCTTCTTAAGATAGCAAAGTGCAAATAAAATTGAAATGTTTGTAGGGTTTTAGTGTAATTGTACCACAGAAGAAAACTGTGTCACAAACTCATTTTAAAACATACAGACATGCCCGACTGGCATGGCTCAGTGGCTGAGCATCCACCTATGAATCAGGAGGTCACAGTTTGATTCCTGGTCAGGACACATGCCCCGGTTTCGGGCTTGATCCCCAGTAGGGGGTGTTCAGGAAGCACCTGATCAATGATTCTCTCTCATCACTGATGTTTCTCTCTCTCTCTCCCTTTTCCTTCCTCTCTAAAATAAAAAATATATTTAGAAAACAAAGACACATACAGACGCATCACAAGTGGTGTTTGTGTTTCTATGGTTCTTTGTTTTCTAAATATATTTCTAGATTCAGTTATATTATCTGCCTACAAATCTGGGATCCTGGTCTACTTTCTGTAATAAACAATAAGTTTACTATTGAGATTTGAGTAAAATAAAAACAGCCAAGGCTATTAAATTTAGGTAGGGACTTCAGAAGCTCTCTAGATGGGCTGACTGTGGCTATGGGGCACTGAGTGACATGACCAATATCATACACCTGATCAGTAGCACAGCTCATATTTGGCCCTACATTTGTCCACTGCCAATTACTGAGGGCCTATTACATGCCATGTACTAAATGCACATCATCTTTTATCTTTACAGAAACTCCTCAGGGAAAATATTATAATGTCTACTTTAGAAAGGAGAAAACTGAGGGCTTTAGAGATAAAATAACGTGCAGAAGGTCAGTCAGTTGTAGCGTAGCCAAGGTTTGCAGCCAGTCTAGCTCTAGAGCCAGCATGTTTTCCCAGATACAACGCAGCATCCCTGCTTCCATCAGCACAAAGGGCTCCGATCTCTCGTTTGAGTCGTATTCTTTTCAGTTGTCACAGTCAGATGAGAATCTATGTGTTTGAAATTCAGTGAAGGAAGCAATGGAGATGAGGAATAATTTATCACAGAAATCTTGCTATTACCAAATTTAAAAAATAGAAAAAAATTGAAAGGGAATCAGTGCCTTTTTTCCCCCTCTTCATTGGTTATTGCTACGGAGGCAGGCCACTATTGCCATAGAGATAAGCAAGCATTGCCATAGAGACAGTTAAAATGAAATTGTTTTTCATATTCACACCAGGTCACAGCAATACCCTTCCAATTGAGTTGAACAGCAAAATCAGAAAGAAGGCATGCACCAGGCAGATTTCAGTAATTTCAAATCCTTATTGCATAAACCAATAGAGACGAGTGACATTCTTTTATAATATTCAAATTTAGTTTTTTTTGCAGGCTTTAGATTTCACATCTCTCTTCTGTGCAATAAATGCAAGTCTACCAGATTCTGAAGGAATGAGTCTCCAACAGAAGAATGAAATTGTACTGTGAAGACCAATTCCCACATCTTTCAGCTCCAGGGAACTGGGAGGCCATTTAAATTCCCATCTGGCTCCTGGGCTAATCCCACCTCTGAAAGCCTTTCCCTAGTTGGAGTCCTCCTCCAGATACTTTGAGCTGAGGCAAAACACTGGTCCCTTTATACAAACGCCTCTTCACAGCCTCCTTAGGGCACAGAAGTCAGGAGTAACTTCTTTGCAGAAACTGATTCTCTTTTTAGATAATAATTAAAGAAAAATCCAACCCCAGATGTTGGTGGTTAGGTCTATGTGTCAATAAGAGAGAAACCCAATAATTCTTTGTCTGTATTTTCACCAGAAATCTTAATTTTGAAATTGTGGGGAGTTTTTTTTTAATTACATATTTTTATTGATTTCAGAGAGAGAGGAGAAAGAAAGAGAAACATTAATGTGAGAGAGAAACATTGATCAGTTTGCCTTCTGTAGGTGCCCTGATCTGGGACCTAACACACAGCCTAGGTAAGTTCCCTGACCGGGAATTGAACCAGCAACCTTTAGGTGCACAGGATAATGCTTAACCAACCAAGCCACTCTGGCTGGGCAAAATTGTGTGTTTTTTGTATTTCAGGAAATCTTTCACAATCCATGTCCAATATACCAAGATGTACCACTAAAATGTGTATGTTCACCACTGCCATTATATACATTTTATTCTTTAGGCCTCAAACTCTTTCCCCAAAGATATGCATAGCGATGGTAGAAATCAACTTTTCCTCTGCCTTTCCTGTTCATGCTCCAATGCTGCTGAGCATCGCTATGCATTCTAGACGCTGCACAATTCCAACTGTGTTTTGTGTGACCTCATTTGGTTTTTTAGACCACAAGCATTTTCCCAGTAAATATAAAAATTCATAAGAAATAATAGGCCTCAGTGATTTGGTCTTTACCTAGGTATTCTTCAGGAGACAGTTACTAAAGAGATGAAGACTAAATGAGTAACATAAATTCACAAAATTTTCAGTGGCTAGATATGTTATAAAGATTCACCACAGAAATAATTCAGGCACCCTTTAAATATGGGTGAATATCCAGAAAAAAAACAATTTTAATTTTTTAAATAAAGTAGATATATATGAAAAATATGACTACAAATAAAAATAAAGGTCAGAAGTCATTCTTCCTTGATGTAGAAATACAAAACATGTTAGCAAGATTTCTATGGAATCTTATAAAAAATTACAGTGAAGTTTTTTTTACATAACAGAAGTAGGTTAGAATGTGGTTGGCTGAGCAAGATAATACAACAAATCTTTAACTTGCAATTATTAAGATGCAATGGGATAAAAATGCATCCTCTCTGAATGGGAAGCACTGGTGTAGGACAAACTGTGTGGATGGCCTAAACACTGACAGAAAGGTTGTTAGGAGTAAACAATATCATGAATATTTGTTAAAAGTGTTAATTTGGCAAGTGCTATATAATATATGGAATACTTTACCAAACATTTTCATATCATTGTATTCACTTCTGAAAAGAGTCCCTTAGAATAATAACCACTATTTGATACTAGGGAATTTTCATTAAAATGTAGACTTAAATAATGTATACACAGGGTACTGTAAGAAAACAGGCGTTTCCAGGCAGTGACATATAGATTCTATTCTTTCTTGATGGTAAATAAAACTACCACAAAGAAGCAAATGCTATTAAGGATCTGGGAGATTCACAGTAGAGCAGCAGTTAGGATTAGAGCTAGCAAATAGCATAATGCGGGGATAACAGAGGGAAAGTTTAGGGCATCTGGGTTACTCAAAATGAGAAAGAAGGGCTATTAACAATGTTTACTAGTGCAAGTTTCTTGGGACAAGAAGTATTATTTAATAATGACTCCATGAATAGTTATGTCCTTGAATATGCCTGTTTAAAACAATTTAGATAAACCTGGAAATATTATGTAACTATTTTCACCCCAGCTACCTTCTAAAAGGACACAGGCCTACTGATAATTTGAAACACTATAACATCATGAGTGTTTCCTACTGGAAGGTCCAGGGTTTTACTACAAACAACAATTTTTTAAAAGCTGGAGAGATCAGGGTGCTTTGCAAAGACCTTTTCAACTTGGCTAATAAGCTTTTATTTACTTTAAAAAATTTGTATTTAAAATATACATAATAGTTTAAGTAGAATGAAGCTGACCAGTTTATGGCTAAATGGTTGACCCCCAAGAATTATTCCATTCTTGAGGTTCCACGGCTTTATAGATAGAAGAAGAAACACACAAATGATAGGGAAGTAGGATTTGTTTCACCTGTTAACTGGCAGCTCAATGTTAGTTACAGCTTTAAATAGTCATTTTAAGGAACACTTTCATTCGAGCTTTTGTGCAATAACTCAGTGGACTGATGACAGAATGCTGATGGCTTCAAAGGATAACATTCCTTAACTGCAAGTGCAAGGATTTGCATTGGGCTCAGGAAAAGGAATATATAAAAAACAGTATGATGACTATAGTTAATAATATTGAATTGTATATTTGAAAGTTTTCAAGAGAGTAGATCTTAAAAGGTAACTATATATGGTGATGAATGTTAACTAATCTAATGGTGTGATCATATATCAAGTCATTATTGAATTTTATAATACAATGTAATATGTCAATTATATAGCAATGCAATTTTTAAAAAAAGAAAATATACAACAAACAACTTGTTTTAGATCCTAAACTTTAGAGACATTTAAATGATCAACAAGGTAGGTTATGACATTAGTTTATAGTATACAGGTGTGGAAAAAAATCTGCCTTATTTTTGTAGTAGGGTTCTTGGCAATGTAGTGTGGAAAGAACCTTGAACCTTCTCTCTCTTTCACACCCCACTTCTAACCATTAGTAAAGTCTATCAGATCAATCATTTATATACCTCCAGCATCTGACCACTTCTCACTATTTCCACTGGCACCTGGTCTAAACCACTGAGCTCCCTCATCCTGCCTATTGCAATCAATACTTCACCAGTCTCTCTATATCCAGCCATATCCCCAATGGTTTACTAGTTTCTACTCCATAGTTATAATGGTCCTTGTAGGATGTAAATCAGATCAGACCATTCTTCTGCTCAAACCTTCAGTGGTTTTGCATCTCATTCAGACCTAGTTAAAAGCCTAGTGCCATCCACAGTCTGGCACTCCCTTCCCTTTTAGACCTCATCTCTTTCCATCATCCCTCCCTCAGCCATGCCAGCACCATTGGCCTTCTTTAGTGCCTCCAATAGATCAAGCATCATGGCTCTCGTATTTATTGTTCCTTCTGCTAGAAACGTTCTGTCCCCACATATCACAGTGTCTCACGCTCTCCTGGCATTCAGGTACATATTTAAACACCACTTCTCTGATAAGAGCCTTCCATGAGCATCGACATAAGAAGACTCTCTCCTCTCTTCACTCCAACCCCTCGCCTGGGTGGACAGCTTTGATTCTTTTCATATCACTTATAACCACTGGGCACGCTAAATGGCACTTGTTTGACATCTGTCTCTGCTATAGAACAAGTTTCATATGAGCAAACAGTTTTGTCTAATTTGTTCACTGAAAATTCTCAGTATCTAGAACAGAACCTGACACGTATTTATGGAATGAATGTCTAAGATCCGCTAAAGGTGATTAAATCTATGATACTGACGCTAGGGAGCCACAAAAATGGGAGTCCTCAGCTGGATGGAAGGGAGCCATCCACACCCTGTGAGGTGCATGTCTTGCTTGCCACGAGAAAGGTCTAAAAGACCCTTCACAACCAACCTCCTCAGCGCCTCCACCCCTAACCATTTGGAAAAAGTGGGTCATAGAAAATACATTGAGAAATCCCTATTAAGTCAGCAATATAAACTCATAATGTGGCATATCATTCCAAGTCATAGTTTAAACCTATGATTGAACTATTTATTTTCTCAAGGGGACCAACATGTTAGTAGCATAAAAAGAAAAAGAAAAAAACCACACAAGTATTTTTAGTTTTTTCTTTCTGATCTACAGAAAAACACACCACTTACTCATGTATCTAGCAAGAAAGAGTGGTAGAAAGCCAGAAGGTGAGGTTAGAATTAGACATTTTCAGACTCAAGTCTAGCTGACTGAACTGTCAGGTGCTACAGATAAAAAAAAAATAAACAAAAATAGATGTTGAATTGCGTATTTCTCAGGCTCAGTGTCAACTGACTATAAGTGTCTTATCTCTAGAGAAAGGAAGTTAAAGAAGTGAAGATGTATGAGTGATAAAAGTCAGCAGCGACAGAAAGTTAAATAAGCCAAGAAAGATAAACTACTTTATTTTTATAATTACATCATCAGATTGAAGTTGTTTCTCAATTGAAGAACAAGATATTCTACCAAAGAAATGATTAAATTTACCAGTGAGTATAAGAAATAACAAAGACTTGATATTTATGAGACAGTGTTGTAGAGAGAAAGATGTTAAATTTTATTATGCCATTCTTCAGATTAAATTTTGATTCAATTTCAGAAAAAAAATCAAGTATGAATGTTCATTCTGAAAAGCCCAGGATTTCATATTTCTAGACCAAGAATAGAAAGTGATATTTAGCTTGGCAAAGAAAAATGTCTCAATTTTAATGTTTTTAAGGCACTGGCCTTATTGGATTACTGGAGAGTAACTGAAACTATACTTTTCAGAATCCTTTATCTCTTAGGGTTTACATATAGAAACCACTTCTGAAATTATCTATAGCTAACAATTATAACATTTTGTATTTGAGATATCATTAGCCTAAAAGTGTTCCCTTTTGATCTGATATTATTAACTTTGAATAATTCCTAAAGAAAACTGTAAAATAGCAATTTGTGTATTTACAGCATTGATTCATCTGTGCAAAGTAAATCCTTGGAGATAATTGTTTCAAAGTGTTAAGGTTGTGATCCACTGAAACCACATAAAGAATCATGTCTGCACTTTTCCTGGAGAAGTATCGTTATTTCATCAACAATCATATAAGATTTTGCTTAAGGCTAATACTCTGAACAATTAATATAAGTAGCATAATCATTCTGAAATGCTCTCTCCTATTAATTAAATGACAATGATTTTATGCTGTCTTGTTCTGAAACTCTTTATACATACTCTCTCTGATTATACTTACTCTGACTCTTTAGGCAACACCTTACATCTTTGGGACTCTGTTGTTATTGTCCTAATAGTGGAGAAAAAAATTTCTTTCAACTATTACTTTTACAAAGTCAATTACCAAGTATATATCATAAATTTCACTTCTCTACAAAAGTTCAAGACCTCATTTTATTTTTTCACTTGAGGGTTACACTTGAATCTAAATATTAATATGTAAAAGATATGCTCAAATGTTCATTAAATAACTATAATCTCAATTCCTCTCTCCTGTCTTATACCTCAGTCAGTTATGGAATGCTGCCATTTCTACCATCAGACAATCTCAAATTCATAACCACATTTTGGTTACTATTTCTACTACCAGTAATTCAAGTCTTCATTTTCTCCTATATGGATTATGGTACAAAGCCTTCTAGTGTTCACATTTATAGCATTTCTCAATTTCCACAAATTCTCTTTCTGCTTCAACACATTACTTACCAAAGCACCACCCTCATCAAGTCAAGCTTTCATAGCTCCTATTGTCTTCAGAACCATCCTACACCTTTTAGATTTTATTTCACCTTTACTTCCATACATATATGCTATTATCAAAATAGGCCATTTATACCCTACACACAACCTCAACTTTTACATCTCTATACTGTTTTTTGCTAAAGAATGTTCTGGAACATTACCATCTCTTTGCCACTCATGCTCCTTCATGTGGATGATCCAGTCATTGTCAATGATCCAGTCCACCTTTCAAAGTCAACACTAAGTGATTCCTTCCTAAGTTTTTCTAGATCTTTACACAGAACACTATCTCTTAGAATGAGTCTCTTAACATTTGTTTTTTTATGATACATACCAAGTGTACTTGGTATTTTACTTTATTTTATGTCCATAAATAGACTGCAATCTCATGTTAAGATTATTCATTTATTTTTAATGACCTGAGTCACTTAGGGAAATAGTAAGATATAAGGCATTTTTTAAAATGGAACATAGATAGTAGGCTGATAACATGTGACACATCACTGATGTTCCTTGAATTCAGTTTGATGAGTACAATTCTACTAGTAGTTCCAAGTTCAAAATTAAAACAATTTCTAAAGAACAGGCTATTCTTCCTTATAAATAAATCAAATATAAATTGCTACATGAAGTTTTTATGCAAAATAGATGGACTAAAAGCATAATGAAAAACTATAAAACACTGTGCTGCAGCCTTAGACAAATCTTCAGAACAATGGAAATGCATGAGTGTGCCCTATGACTGATCATGGGAGATCTCACACATTCTAGTCCAGCTTTGGAAGTGAAAACAACTGGGCCTCAAATTATTTACTTTTTTCCATTCAGTCCTTCATCCTCTTTGTATCTAAAAAACCTAACTTTTATCCTTTAATTACACTTTATACTATAATAGATATAGAAATGATAACAAAAGGTACAATTTCAAAAGAGTGTGGTCAGCAAGGTACAGAGGACATGAAGGTTGAAATATGGGAGGTTTAATTTGTGAGTTTCCAGAAGGCTTTTCAGAAAGGAGTTTCAGGAAAGTGATGAGAGAAATGCTGAACTGCAAGAGACTGAAGAGAAAATGTTTGGAGAGAAAGTATAGAAAGCAAGTTTTAAACAAATCTTTGAAGAATATTTTCAGTGAAGACAACTAATTTTAAATAATATTAAGATTTGGTCTTCCTGACTTACTTGATAATAAAAATGTTTTTTTAAAAAAATTCTCATTTTTTACTGAGATTAAAAACCACTTATACAGAATATTTAGAACATTTAGAATACAATTTTATAATAATCTGAGGCATATTGAAAGTTGAAATCTCTCTGTAGCATATCAGTTTTCACATTCATTAATTCATTTAATCAGTAATTATATTAGCTATTAGTAGAGTGATTAGTCTTTAGTAAATGCTCATTAACTTTCATTTATTATAATCATTATGTGTCTATTTTGAATTTCATATTCACATGTGAATATGAAAAATAAGTATTCCATTTAAGATAAATTATTTTACAAATGCATTAGCTTATTTAATATCTTTGTTCATAAAAGCATTTCTTCCAAATCTTGTCTTAAACATTTTTAGGTCATAAGTCTTTTAAAAAGTTGATCAAAGCTATGGACCTGCTCCCTCCAAAAATGAACATGCATGCATATATACCAAACTGTTCAGACTGTTAGCATATAAGAGCCTTTTATCTATCAAAAGCTGGGACAGGTCGGGACACTTTTTAATTTAAAAAGCTTCAAAACTTTTCATTTGAATCATTTTTGAAGATGTCTTTCCAAATATGTCACTTATTTTCCTGCCATATTATTTAGATTATAGAAACTATCATCTTGATGAATAAAGGCCATGTCTGTAGACCTAAATTATTGTCCTTTGGCCCTGGATGGTTGGCTAAGTTGGTTGGAGGGTTGTCCCATACACCAAAATGTTGCTGGGTTGAGTCCTGGTCAGGGCACATACCTTGGTTGTGGGTTCCGTCCCAGTCATGACCTATACTGGAGAAACCAATTGATGTTTCTCTCTCACATCAATGGCCCCCGTCCCTGCCTCTAAAGTCAATAAAAACATATCCTCTGTGAGGATTTAAAAATAAATAAATAAATGATTGCCCTTTGTCTTAGATATACTGTCCTCAAGTCTGAGGCATGAGGAGTAGTTTGTTCCCACAGTGTGGACTCCATACTGTGCTGCATCCTTTCAGTACTTCATGGTCCTTATTGTTTCAGCATCTCATCTATTTTATTTGCCACATATGTGCTTCCAACAGCACTGTGTCTGCTTCTGACTCCTTCTTTCTAAACCAGAAACCGAAATCAAAAACGCTGAAAATACTTAAAGTTGGGGAATCAGCAAGGTTCTGACTCTCTTATTGAATTTATGGTCTTTATGACATTTATTTTTGGCTGTTCAACTTTGTCTCTTTTTCAGGGACCTATTATCTATATTCCAGAAAAGTGAGGTGGCTATGCATATAGGCTTTATGAAAAAAAATGTAATCTCTGGAAAAGACATGATGATCTTTTGAAGCTCTTTAAGTAGTCTTAATCTAACACACTGTGAAGAAAAAGGCCATCAGGAATTATGAACCATTCTCAATTACCTAGTCTCCGTTTATCACACATGCTGTGTGTATGTGTGCATGCAAGCGTGTGTGTTTTCAGTATAATGAGCTTGATGCCAGATAATTAATATTTGGACTTTGCATATAAGATAAATGAGTACCAACTCACGTTTTACAATTTCTACTGTAAAATATTCTTTAAGTGTGTCCTTATCCAAATATCTTGGAAATGTCAGATAAACAGTATAATCACAAAATCATATATTAGTACCAAATTGGATAACATAAAAAGAATATTAATAGCAATTATTATCCATATTATCCAATTCAATACTAGTGAATTCTGATGCTTAATTTTATGTGCAACTTGACTGGTCTAAGAGCTGTCCAGAGACCTGGTAACCACTGAGCAACACTGGCAGGGCTGCTTAGCATATTTCTTAAAGTTTAGTGATGATAGCCTTGGCCAGTGTGATTCAATTGGTTCACCGAAAGGTAGCTGATTCCACTACCAGTCAGGGCATATGCCTGAGTTGCGGGTTCTGTCCCCCAAAGGGTCATTCAGGAGGTAGCTCATCAATGTTCCCTCTCATATCAATGTTTCTTGCTCTCTCTCTCCCTCTCCCTTCCTTTCTCTCTAAAAATCAATTTCTTTTTAAAAAGTTTAGTGATGATAAAGAAAGAAGGCAAACCTAGAGAACCTAATCAAAATGCAAAAAAAAATAATACACACATTTTTCAAAAATGTAATTTTGGGAAGTCCAGAGAAAGGTAAAGAGGAAATGATGTTTGAAATTTATGGAATTTTATATAAATCATACCGGTACTATAGAGAATTTGATATGATGTTATTCAAGCAGCCTGCTTCAAGATTCAAATTAAGTTTTCTAGACTCTAGGAAGAGTCTTTGTCTTTTAGAGTTTTTTCTAAATACATTTTGGACAAATGCTATGCATTACTCTGATAATACTTTTAATTAATAATGCCTTTCAGAAGTAGATATTAACGCTCACAAAAAGGGAAAAAACACACAATAGCTATTTGCTTCTTTTCAGTTTTTCTGGTACATTACTTTGAGAATTATCCAATCTGGCAGAGCTGTCTTCGTGTTCTTTCTCCAGAAAAGAAGTCAGAAATAAGGCCCTTAGGGGAGTGGTCCCAGCTTGAATGACCAGCATCCCTTGAAACTTCCAGGTTCTTCCCAGGTGCCCCCAAATCGTAGCTCAACATACTAACCCTTACCTGTAGATGACCTTTCTACTCTTTGCCAAGCTACTTTTGGAACAGACATATAATATGGATTTGCTTGGGTTTCTGAACTCATCAACAAAGATACTATTCTTCCTTTTTCTTCTCATTGGCCCTAGCAAGGGCCAGCTCATTCCATTCCTGAACCAGCACAAGCTGCTGATCACCCTCTCTGGGGAAGATCTGGGCCTTCAAACTGACTCTGAAGATGAATTATGATATAAATTGGACTGGTAAAACCTTATGCTGCATGAATTTGCTATATGGGGAAGAAAATGTCTTCAGACCCCATTGCATAGCTTTCCTCAACTGAAGAATCTTACTGGTAGTTAGCTATTACCCACTGCAATTTGAGGTCAAGTCACCTTTGTATAAGGTATCTTAGGATCAAATGAGTCTCTGAGGGACTAAAGGACCTTCAGAAGAAAACAAATATAAAGGGAACCACCACAAATCTTAATCATAGAAAAAGTATGCTCTATACCAGTTGAACCACCCGATAAGTTAGGTTTCTTCTTGAACCAGAAACTAACGCTTAAATATCCAGTGAATAAGAATGTGAAGTAAGATGTTTAGTTAAACACATTACTCTCTGTATTATAGCATGTAGATAAAAGAAAAACCTTCCTGAATTACAGTAACATCACGGGAAGAAACTTTAAGAAATGAGAAAACTATAAACCGATATCAATTCAATGCATTTAAGATCTGACCCTTTTTTTGCTCTTACCATTTTTTTTAACTACAAAGAGAAATGTGCCATTTGGTTAATTATTGTTGACTCAATGAAACTGTGGCAGCCTCTAAGTGTGTGTAGGTTTTGCTATGTAACTTTTCTCTATTAGGGGCAATATTAAGGCAACGAAAGTAAGAAATGTGTTTTCAGTGTATGTGTTCAACATTACAGAACCCACTACAGAGGAATCTGAGAGATCCAGTCTGTCTCGGGAGCCACTCAGGAAAAAGTTAACTGTAGTAATAGCACCATGATCATGACCCTTAAAGGTATTATGAAGCCTTCTACAACCCGTGCAGATCCAGCACTTCCTCAGGACAACTAGCAGGAGAGGAACTCGGCATCCTCATATGGAGAATTATAAAGACTCATTTTCTTAAGAAACATACTCGAGTGTATATTATATATTTTCAACATTAGATTGAAGAGCAATGAGCATTTGGCAATGGAAAAAGAAGCACATATTCTCCTTTAAATATGCATGTGCAGATAAACACCAGTAGGTCTATATGCATTCCTACAAATGAATGCAGATGCATGCAAATATGTGTGTATGTGGGGGCGGGGGGGGTGAGCTCATTTAAAAATAAGAATCCACATTACTCTGAGATAGGTAAAGATAGGAACAATGGACAATTACACTTATAAATGGATGATGCAGATACTTGCAATTTTTTAAAAAATTTCAGTAAGATTTTGGAAAAAATCCTATTTCTTACCTACATTTCCAGTCATTAAGTATGAATTCTGAAAGTCCATCATCCCCATTCCAACAATGTGTATAAAGTCTTCAATCACCTGCATCAACTCTATTGAGCCTGGATAAATCTACAAAAATAAGAAAAGATTAGAATGAAATAAGAAGTCTATGTAATGGAATATATAACTGGAATTAAAAAACAATACCAATTACATAATGAGGTCACAAACAAGTTCTGATTTATTTAAAGACATTTCTGCAACTGGCAACAATTGTATTTTTTAACTAATAGCTGAGAACAACAGCAGGTGTCACACAGCAAGAACTTTGGAAGTGATATGATGCAGTGATTAATCCTTTAAATGAATAGAAACTCAAAATATCCAACAGATGGTCTACTTAGAAATAGAGTGTCTTTACTTTTGATGGGCTCCTTCCCTCACTTAAAGGCAACATAGAACAAACACTGAAATTTGGGGGCTTTTTACATTTTATCTATTAGCATCTATATGATGGACATTACAAGTAAAACAAATATTATTGCCCCATGAAGATATTTACAAACTACCACATAATAACTAAATATCTTGGAAGTGGTATTTATTTCAAATAATTATAATACCCACTGTATTAATAACTTTAGGGATAATTTTAGGGCCATAATAACAGCTCTAGAGTAGGTGCTCCACATGTACTTATACAGAACAAACCTCAAATGATGCCACCCCACACACTACAAACAGATGAGTGCTTTCTTAAAGATGACCTGATTTTGCCAATAGCTCACAGTGTGTGGAACATGAAAGCCATTTAAAAGGTGACATGAATTTAGCAAGTATAACCCATAATGCTTCTTGGGTCAGCCTGCATTATATAACCATATTAGAACAAAGGAGTCTTTGGAAGTTAAATTCATTTCTTTTAGTCATTTAGCACCACTGCAGCTTCTATCCATGAGAAAAATGAAGTGGATTAAAGAGTTCAGTGGCTTTGTATTTGCAAAGGCTAGTGCAGAGGTGGAAGCCATGCTGATCAGCAGGAAAGCATACAGGAAGAGCCGGAAGAGGGCTAGAGGAGTGAGAAGACTTGGTCCCTGAGGGTAGCAGGCACGGTGTGTGTATGTTACAGGAACTTATGGGAGCACTAGTCTAAAAATCAGACATTGAGGATATATATTTACTTATATATGCTTGAAGATGTCAACAATGGATATTACATTTACAAATGTTTGTCATAGATAGCTGTTTTTTTTTTAATTCAGAAATATTTAAGGAGAAATTCTATTTCTTACCTACAATTCCAATCATGAAATATGAATTCTGAAATGTCATATTCCCCATTCTAAATATGTGCACAAAATGTCCATCCACTCCAAACTTCTAGCTACTACTGCATTTTTCCTTCTGTTTTTGTGTTGGTGTATGTGTATATGAGTATGTGTAGTGTAAGGGCAAATACAAATTAAAACTAAGAGGCTTTGCCTGGCTGGTGTGGCTCAGTGGTTGAGCATCAACCTATGAACCAGGAGGTCACGGTTCGATTCCTGGTCATGCACATGCCTGGGTTGCTGGCTTGATCCCCTGTGTGGGTTGTGCAGGATGCAGCTGATCAATGATTTTTCTCTCATCATTGATGTTTCCCTCTTTCTCTCCCTCTCCCTTCCTCTCTGAAATTAAAATATATAAAAACAAAAAACTAAGAGGCTTGATTTTCTCTGTTGAAAATAAGAGATACCCTTTCCCAAACCTGCTCCCCACTTCTTCCTGTTTCTTAGAGCATTTACGTTAGAAGACGAGTCATTGTTGAGTTCTTTCTCTGTCTCTTTGAAATATTGGTTAATCTTTTAAAAAGTGAAATAGCCTCTTACCAACTTAAAGACCCAGGCATGTCTTTCTTTGAAAGGTAAAAAGGGAGACAGTGCCCCCACTTCTCAGTTTCTGTGGGAGAGTCGGACCGGATTTCAGCAAGCACCTTGCTCTAAGGTGCAAAACTACCTTCAGTCATTAAAACATACGACTTTTCTTTTTTCTTTTTTTTTTTTACTTTGGATAAAGCCAATTAACTAACACATGGTCACCTCAATTACCAAGTGAATTTCAGATGAACTATGTGTGACAAATTGTGCTATCAAGTCCTCTTACTTGAGGACTAGTTACTGTTTATCCTGAGGGCATGTGTGTAATCTGTTGTATTCGCTGGGCTAAGCAAAGGGGTGAGATATCATTTTGTCTTGGTATTTTCATAGCGTGACCCATCACATTCTGGTGCACTTTAGTGCTTATTCAATAAGAAGAGAAAACTCTTTTCTTTCTCTTCTACCTTTGTGGAGAGGTTTGCTAGGTTGACAGATTTTGTTTTTAACTCTATTTCCCCAGCAATAGTCAAACATAGAGCAGAGGTTGGTAACCTTTTCATGTGAAGGGCCAGACAGGGAACAGTTTTGGTTTTGTGGGTCAGGGGGTCTCTGTTGGAACAACTTAACTCTGTCCTTGTCTCACAGAAGCAGCCATAGATATTCTGTAAATGAATGAGTGTGGTTATATTCCCCAAGTTTATTTGCAAAACACGTGTAAGGCTGGATTTGGCTCCCTGGTTGAAGTTTGCCCACTCCTGCTGCAGGTATGGGAATCTTCAGTATAACAAAAACACAGAAGGTAATATGCCTGAAATTAAAATGGCTTGTCTGGACTGAAATTGACTTGTCTGTTCACATCACAGTGATGGTGTATAAAATAGTGTAATACAAAGTGTTGTCTTTCTTCTTTTTTCTACTTTAGTATACTACATTTTGAGTAGAATGCTGAAACTAAATATAGTTTCATCCTTCCTAACAATGGCTGATGTGCAGCAAACAAGTTCTGAAAAGATTCTATTTTTTGTTGTTGTGTAATATTTTCAAAATACCTATATAACTAGTTTTCCAAATGCCTATATAGCCACGTGTTATATTTTACTTTGCTGAGGCAATTACGCTAAAATAAGATAAGGGGCCCACTAGGAACAAGGGGCTATCTTTGGTAGATTTTTAACCAGACTTATTTCTGAGTTCACCCTTTGCGCCATAAACTTGGAGACTCATCTACCATGTGGCTGCATTTATGAAAATACCCCTTAGTAAAAGCTACAAAAAACAGTTGTTTTTAATTTCAAATGGTTATTTTTAAAAAGCATTAAGGATCATCACCACTGAAAAAATAAGTAAAAGATATGACTATAGTTAACTTAAAATCATAGGTAAATAGATGGGTTATGGATTCAGAATTTTCCATTGCTGAGAAGTACTGCCACCATTCATTATTCACGCACGTGGGGACCTCACAATAAATACCAGCATCTGATAAACTGCTGTCTTGTTTTAAATAGGGTGTTATACATTTGTTCTAAATATATCCATAATTAATACTCACCAGGATTCTAGAAAGAGGTGCTTAGCTTCTGTGGCAGTTTACTAAGGAAAGACCTTTTACTTACAGTGAGTGGATGAGGCTTTCCACTTGAAAAAAATGCCAAGGACAAATATATAATTCAAACTAGTAGAAAAGGATTCAGGGTCTTAAACCAAAGAGTGCTTTTTTTTTTTCTATTGCTATGGCCAGAAGCACAGTACCTGATAATGAGGTAGACCCACCCTGGATTATTTTTGGAGCTCTTATCATCCTATCTAATAAAGAGGGAATATGCTAATTGACCATCACTCCATCACAAAGATGGCTGCACCCACAGCTGAGACCAAGTTCCCATAAGGAGCCTTAATGAGCAATCAGCAGAGACCTGAGGCTATGCCCTCCTCTGCCCCCGGGGGGCTTGACAGGGGACCTCAGGCTGCACCCCCCACCCGGCAGGGCTTGACAAGGGACCTCAAGGTGTGCTTCCTGTCCTGGTGCTGGGCTAGGGGACCTCAGGCTGCTCCCCCTACCCCAGTGCCAGGCTAGGAGACCTCAGGCCATGCCCTCTACCAGGTGGGGCTTGACAGAGGACCTCAGGCCATGCCCCCTGCCCCAGCACTGGGCCGGGGGACCTGCAGCTGCACCCTCCTGCCTGGCTGGGCTTGATAGGGGACCTCAGGCCATGCCCCCACCCAGCAGGGCTTGACAGGGGACCTCAAGGTGCACCCCAGCGCTGGGTTGGGGGAACTCAGACCGTGCCCCCATACAGCGGGGCTTGAAGGGGGAACCTTAGGCTGTACCCCCCTGCCTGGCTGGGCTTGACAAGGGACCTGAGGCTGCACCCCCATCCTGGTGCTGGGCTGGGGGACCTGAAGTTGTGCCCTTCCCCCCCCACTCCCCGCCCACGCCTGGCGGGGCTTGATGGAGAACCTCAAGGCACGCCCCCCGCCCCAGTCTGGGCTGTGGGACCTCAGGCCATGCCCCCCATACTGCAACTGGGCCAGGGGACCTGGGGCTACGCCCCCTGCCTGGCAGGGCTTGACAAGGGTGGGACTGGCAGGGTCTGGATCTAGCCCAATGTGGGGGGGCAGCCGGCTCTGGGTCTCACGTGATTTTGAGGTGCATGTGGGTTGGCAGAGACTTGACTCTGGGTCCCATGGTGAGCCCCAGACTCAGACAGGAGGAAGGTTTTCATATACATTTTCCTAATTTTCTTTCATCTCTGACACTTCTATTATAGGGTAAGGGCAAATAGCAATATTAAGTTATTTCCTCTAATTAATCCCCTTTTAATGTGCACAAATTTAGTGCACTGGGTCACTAGTAATAGGAATAAAGGGCATGTTCTACTCCCCAGGACTCAGATGTGATTTAAAGGGAAGAAGGGGTAGGTGGCTCATCTGAACCTCAGAAAATATTCTTATTTTCAAGAATGCATTGTTCCCTTGGAATTTTTAATAAGGGTCAAGTAGAAAACAAAGTTTAACATTCAGTTAAATTAAATTTTTATCGGATTGTAAAAAACATTTTCCTTTCCTTAACCTCTAACCTACTTTTTCTGCAATATAGAAAAAATGTTATTGACCATATTTCAGATAGTATTGCACCAGTGGCACTGCAAAGCATTTTAAAACAATAACTAAACCAATAAGGCCACTTGCTACACTGATCATGCACAGCAGAAAGAGAAAAAAAGCATAATTTTCCATTTAAACATTTAAAATGAGAACTCATATTTACAACTTTTGGCTTTGGATCAAAGTGCAAGTCTGCATATATGATCCAGATTATATACAGTGGGTAGTAAATGCAAATGATTTTATTCCTTCATACCCCACTCTTCCATTTGCAATATGTGCTTTTACATTTACCATTTTTACCAGCCTGAAGACAGGAAAAGAAATTGACTGACAAAGCATAGAGTTATTATGTATTAAGTCACAAATTACTTAAATCTGCTCAGTTTTCCCACATTAAGAAAGATCATTCATTCCATTGATTGTTATGATAAGAGAGATAACTTGTTTTCTGTAAGAATATTATAATCCACAATGACTTCTAAAAGTTCCCTTTTATGTTCTTGGAATGGCAAGCTATTAATTTCTTCACATATTTTTAAACTTTATTTAATCAACTTCACTTTACATTGTGAAATAACTCCAACCTTACCTGTTGTGCATCTTCCCATTTTTCTTTGTTTTCTTCATCTAGAAGGTTGCTAACAATTTGAAAGAAGTTCTGAAAATTAAATTAGATAAAGGTTTAATGTTACGGGAGAGTATACACTTTTCGACAATATCCATTGGGTCTGATTTTATGATGAGGGTATAAACCCTTTGCAATATTGTTGTATGGTCCTATCATTTTATTCTAGAAGATCTCTGAAGACCCTTTCTCAGCACTGTAATTCTAGAATTTCTACATAACTTCACATGTACACCTCAGGAGACATCAGAAAAGGTAAAACAGTGTCACAATAATTTGATCTATTATGGACTCTATATTCTATTCTGTCATACTATTGCTAGAAATTAGTTTTCTTCCTTTTGTAATGAAAAGTCCCATGTTTCTGTTGTTACAAGTTAACCGGTTGTGAACCACGTTTGCTACTCGAATTGCAGTTTCAATGAGCATTATAGTGAAGCAAAGCTGAGGCAAGTGACTGGCTTCCTCAGCTGGATCCTGACTCTGTCCTTCCTGGTTAGTCTTCCTTAACTTTTACAATTACCTATTTCAAAAATTACATGTAATTTTCCAAGTACCTGACATTTAGCACATGGTACACTCTCAATACACCTGAGCTATTTTCTAATTGATTTCTTTGGTCCTCTGCCTCCTGCCAGGAAGCTACGTGGAGGAATGAATAGACACAGTAACATGTTCTACTAAAGTTCCAAATTCTTGCCATCATCCTCATCATTCCTAAGTAACTGTTGAAGGACCTCCTAGCTTGACCTTAGGCTAGCAGTATGCAAAACGAGTTTTTGATTTTCTCTTTATGTGCAGACAGGCGGCACACTTTGACATTCATTTTTCATTCCCAGGGTCCACATTGCCAGAGAATAGGGCTCAGTTCGGTTCCATTGTGTTATACTATTTCACACATGGGGATGCTTACTGGAGAGACCTCCCTGAGCTCTCACACGCAGTGTCTTCAAGACACAAGAGCCAGGAGAGGAAAACCAGGTGCCTGCGGAGGATGAGCAGGGACTTGGGGTCGCAGGACACCTAGGAAGTGTAAAATGAATCCATGACATTTGCCTTAAACTACAGAGACAGTAGCCCTTGGTTGTGTTCTTGGAGGCTTTACTAACTGGTCTGTGTATACTAGTAATTCAGCAGGAGCAAGGCCTCATATGAATACATTAGTTCAGAAAAGGACTCCCTCGAGGGGGGAAATGATCATCATCATTTTTTTTTTTTTTTAGTCTCTTTAGTCATCCTCCCTATCTAGCTTTTCAAAGCAGACCTTTATTCTAATTCCAAATAAATTCACCTGGGTGTTTTTACAAGAAAAACAAAGCTGCTTCATTTCTCTTCTCATGTGGTTTGACACTGTCGGTATCTATATTTAATTGCCCTATTTATACTATTTATTTTAATAGTTTCTGGCAATCAGATGGTTGAAACATGTTTTGAGTCATACCCTCTATAAAAGTCACAGAATATTTTGTACAACTCTTGGGAAAAATTGCAAGTCTGTTTTAGACTTGTTTTCAATTCATTTTACTTTTTTGTACTACCAGCCATTTTTTTTCCCACTTAAAATTTCCTGGATGGAGCTATAACATTTTAAGGGCTTAGTTCATTGAGCTGTAACTCTACCTATGGGCAGAAAGAATTAACCTTCAGTATTCGCCAGTTGCCTAAGGCTGGTTAACTCAGTAGGACACCCGTTGCTAATGAGGCAGAAGTTGCAGATTTCATCCCTGTCCATGCCAGTCAGCTGTGCTGAGGTCCAGGACCCTGATCTGCATCCTAACCCCTGCCAGCTTTTACACAAAATGCATGCTGCTACTAACAAGAGATACCACGAGAATGGGGAACAATTTGTGTAAATGTATCTCCATTTCTGGGATACACAAAGAATGGTTTCCTCACAGGGGGTCAGTGACTACACTGTATATGAAGGCTAGTCAATTCCTGATCAAAATGATAAATTCAGACTTTGGTTATTTTTAAATCAGGAAAGGGCATACATCAAAAACACAAATTATTAAATTACATTCAACTAACCGGAGAGTATGAGAAATGTGTTTGCATCACTTTCTAAGGCCAACAAATCAGACTTTACTAAATCAGTGTGAGAAAGTAGTACAGAATTAACTTCTCCTTTTACCTCCCTGTCTACTAATTTGGGAACCATCAGCTGTGGGGCTACGGAGAGGCACAGTGAGCTAAGCCCACACATCTTGAGGAAGGGGTTGAGAGGCATTTATGGGAGACAGTATTTCTTGTTCATCAGTGTATCTTCAGCCTTGTCCATAGCAGGTGTTTAATGAGATCCCCACTTAAAAGAAATGCAGTCATGCACCACATAACATCTTGGACAACCATGGACTGTATATGACAGTGGTTCCATAAGTTATAATGGAGCTGAAAAACTCCTGTTACCTAGTAACATCATAACCATAGCACAACACAATACTCACATGTTTGTGCTGATGCTGCACAAACCCACTGTGCTGCGAGGGGTATAAAACTATAGCACATACAATTATGTACGGTGCATAACTCTTGATAATGATAATAAATGACTCTGGTAGTCGTTTATGTACTTTCTATACTTTTCATTGTTGTTTTTGAGTATACTCTTTCTACTTATAAAAGAAATACGTTTAATGTGCCATGTTAAGCCAGCAGCAGCCTCGTATATCTCACGTCTCTTGATTGCATAATTTTCTTTGCTTAATTTAATTGTGTGTTGTTTTGTTCAATATGGCCCCTAAGCATTCATGCGGCAGTGAAATCGCCTAATAAGGCATTTTTCAGAACACATACCATCTTTAAGTGACACATGACGGTAATGAAGTCACAAGGTCAGTACACCTCAGAGTACTGACTCAAGCATCATTCCTTTGAGCTGACCCTGCTCCTAATCTGTCTGATGCACACTGGAAAAAATAAATAAATTCACTTTGACATTTGCTCAAAGGTCAGGCTGATAGATAAACAGAGTAGAACCAAACACCATATTGTGAACCATCAGTTGTGGGACTCATAGCATTTCAGGCCACTTGACTGAAGTTTTGAGGAAAGAATTAAGTGCCTTCCATGGCAACAGATCCACTATTCACTAGAGTGTTTAAGAGCTCCGCTACTTGTGGTAATATCTCTCTTTTGATAACTCATGGACCAGGTCACTTATGTCAGCCCTTGAGTAGCGTGTGACAGGAGATCTTTGTTTTGCTGTGTTTTGATCAGGCCTGATCTCTATGGCCTAGACATACTTGGAAAATGGAGTGTCCTTGGTAGAGACTAAATTTAGAGCTTTAAGTAGGCAGACGTGGTTTGAAGTTTCCCCAACATTTATAAACTGAGTAGCTGTGGGCTAATGTTGCCCACCTGTGTCTTACTTCTCTAACCTGTAAGAGATGATAATAGCTGTTGTGAAGCTTGGAGCTAATTCTTAGCACAGTATCTGACACATACTAAGTGCTCGATATATGGCAGCATTATGATTTTATGCCCTCTGTGTTATCTTTTTTATGACTGGCTGCATGATTTGTCTTTATAGCCACATTATGGCAAATATGCATCTATAACACTGCTACAGACTTTCACAACTAGCAGCACTCTCTGCGATCCTCTTTTATAGCCTAATTCTTCTCTGGGCAATACATAGAGCACAGAGCTGATTCACCATTAACTTCAGTAAAAAACTGTCCTTCCTAAGAATATATTCTGCTGAGAGAAGTTTTCAGTGTTGCTGTCTTAAAACACCTACTATGTGAGAGGCACTGTACCCAACAATTATCAGGCACAAAAGGCATGACTGCTTTTTCTTCGCAGGAAATATTATGAAAATCAGTGCAGTAAATGGTTGTTATAAAGAGAAGCACACAAGTTTCTGCCACATTCAAAGTGCAATTCCTACAACTCTGGTTCTATTTTGGTTCCTCAGTTTATGTTGTTCATTATATTCCACAAATGAGTGAGATCATGTGATATTTATCTTTCTCTGACTGGCTTATTTCACTTAGCAGAAGCATTGAACAGACTGTCCAACCTATAAGGGAAGGCGGAGGGTGAGGGGGCAAGAGGTCAACCAGAAGACTTGTGTGCACGCATATGAGCAAAACCAATGGACACATGCTGGGGATGGAGGGGAGGGCACTTGCTGGGCAGCGGGGGGCAGCCGGGGAGAGGTCATGGGGGGGAAAAAGGAGACTTATGCAATACTTTAAACAATAAAGAATGTAAATTTAAAACAAACAAAACAACAAAGTGCATTTCCTATGTTGGACGACATGAGACTGAAAGGACACTCTCTTTTATGGAAAGTGGTAAATAATTCTTCATGCAACGTCTGATTGCTTCCACTTGACAAATTTTTCATGGGCTATATATAATTTTATATAGATACACTGAAGCATGTCATAGTGTTGAGCTTTTCCTGAATTCCATGTAGAAACAGAGTTGTAGATTAGGCTAATGGTTTAAGATATCTGAGTCCCACAGGTGTGCTCTCCTCCCCTTAACCCACCAGCAAAATACTTGGGCACTGAGAGACAAAGACTAGCCCTAAGCCAGTGGTCAGCAAACTGTGGCTTGCGAGCCGTGGTTTGCCGCTCCGTTAACTCATGAATTTGCCGACCACTGATCTGGCCCTTCCTATCTCTCCAAGTCTAATTCACTATCCTACCCCCTTTCCTGCCCCCTGCTGCTTCTGCTCCATATTCATCAGACTTCTTCATCCCCCAAGCTCCTTTGTGCCCAGCTTCTGGACCTCTACAATGTTGTCCCCTCCCTTCCACGGCTCTACTTCTAATTCTTTACTCAGATAACCCTTTCCTGTGTTTCGTGTCTAGATTTATATGAAATTTCCTTAAAAAAAAAAAAAGGCTTATCATACCACCCCTTCCCCAAGTATACTACGTCTGCATATTATTGTTTTTCTTCCTGATCTTGTAGAATGAAGATCTTTAATTTTCATTTCCCAATATCTTTGTCATTAGGCTTAGCACCCAATCCACAGGAAAAAGTAACAGCCAATATGCAGAAGTAATCAACCATGAAACTATGATGTGAAGAAAGAGGTTCTATCTACCACAAGGGGCCCTTGTTCTCTGATAGCCAGCTTTCCCAAACACAGGGTGAACTGGCCTGACAGTCTCTGACTCCACTCCACTCACCATCACACACAAGCGCCTCAGCAAAACTACCATACATTCACCATGGATGAAGAATTGCTCCTTCACTCTGAGGTAAAAGAGAGGAGAGTAATGCAGGCAACCAGCCAGCCGTGTAGCACCCACTTACAGGATGACAGGGGACAAACATGCGGACTCAGAGTGTTCTTTTTAAGTATATCACAATTTTTAATTATGATGCACTTGTATGATGATCCATTTAGGGCCTTTTCCTCTACCAGGCTATAATCTAGTTGGGCTTATTTGTATTTTGTTCACTCTTATGACCCTAGTGTACAGCATAAAGCATAGGATAATGTACACACTCAAATATTTCAATTTGATTGCATTCCTACTGTATATATAATCATTGGCTAGGCATTGAAGGAATAAAAAATCATCAGTAACTAGTCTTCATCTAATTTTCTACCTCCTCTCACTACCCTCCCCTGCCCCATCTTCAGTGCCACCAGGGTTTTCATGAAGCCTAGGAAAGAAACTATCACACTTATTTTTTAAATAATGCTTTTTAATTGATTTTTTAGAGAGAGAGGAAGGGAGAGGGAGAGAGAGAAATACCAATGATGAGAGAGAATCATTGACTGCTGCCTCCTGCATGCCCCCTACTGGGGATCAAGCCTGCAACCCGGGCATGTGCCCTGACTGGGAATCGAACCAGTGACCTCTTGGTCCCTATACTATGGTTTAGATCTTTTATCCAGAATACCTATCCAAGTAGCATGTCATCTAACCATGGGTAATTAGAAACTATCAAGGATTCAGGAAGACAGAAGATTATAGTCCAGGGCACCCCAGCAGGTTTCTGGGAACAATATATATCAAGAATATGATTCAGAGACAAGAAACTGAGCCACTGGAAAAGCAGGGGATAACTGGGGGACAAAAGATTGGGGTATGAAGGTTGGGGAGGTCAGAAGTGGGATCCCCAGCAGGCTGGATGACCTGAACGGTCAGAGAGCTCTGCCAGCGGTGCTGCCTGTCCCAGTTTGACCACTGCAATCTGCCAGATCTAGAGGAATGTGAGAGCAAATTATGGAAGTAAATACTCCACACACTCCTTAGTTTAGGGGCAAAAAAAACCCAGTCTTTAAGGACATCTCTTTTCTTCCTCTTTTAGTCACAAATCTGACTCATTCTGAAAACAACATGAGGGCATTGATTGATCCAGGAATCTTTCACACTAATCTCATTGATCTGTGGGATTTCCAAATAGCTTGGATGGACAATTTTTACACAATACTGCCAGTCGCTCCAGGCTAAATTGAGGATTAAGGGCTTTAGGAAGGGGTAGCAGAGTGGGTTTGCTTTGAGGTGCAGAGGGCATGGGAGGCTGCATGGAAAGAAGCAATAGCCAATGTTCTGTGCTATGGGGTAGGAACTTAGTCTTGTTCTGGGGCTCTCATCCTTTATAATGAAGATGTAATATGTAAATGATCATTACGCGTAACGACCGACTGCGTAACAACCAGATCACAGATCAACAGGAGGGTAGGGTGGGCGGCAGAGAACTACAGGAATGGGCAGGGCAGCAAACTATGAGCGGGGGGAGGGGAGCAGAGGGAGCTACAGGAGGTCGGGGCAGCGGGAGGAGAGCTACAGGAGGGCGGCAGTGAGCTACTGGCTACAAGGAGGCAGCGGAGAGCTACAGGAGGGTCAGGGCAGCGAGCTATGACTGGGGAAGAGGGAGCAGAGGAGCTACAGGAGGGCGGCAGCGAGCTACTGGTGATCTGTTGGTGCACAGATTCATGTGCAGGGCTACTAGTTTAAAAATAAGAGGGCAGAAAGTTGGTGAAACTAATACAATTAAATACGCTAAATGATTTTTTCCCCAGAAGTAGCCTGGCAAAATTATACAAACCTTGTAACTCAGGGTGGCAAAATCATCCTCAAATACAGACCAGGGGTGCTTCTTAAGTAAGGAATGAGGTAGTGACCCATCACCCAAGTTTGGGCAGGCCTGGCTGACACATCAGAGTCAGCATGTGTGAGAACCATGTGTGAATTACAAGATTACCCCTGGAAACACTACAGGCAGAAGCCATAGCAGGTCCTTTCCCTGGGGAAGAGGGCTGGCACATGCCTCTTTGCTAAACGGAAATTCTCACAGGCTTTCAAGATTCCCTATTCTAAGCTGAATAGCGGTTGCCCCCAAATTCATTAACTTAAAGCCCTAACCCCCAGGACCTCAGAATGTGAGAGTATGTGTAGACAAGGCCTTTGAAGGGGTAATTAAGTTAAAATGAGGCCTTTAGGGTGGGCCCTGATCCAATCCAATAGGTATCCTTATAAAATGACATCAGGACACATAGATACCACACATAGGTGCACACAGAGAACACAGCCAGATGGGGACACAGGGAAAGGCAGCCATGTGCAAAGCTAAGGGGAGAGGCCCAGGAGAAACCATCCTGGACTTCCAGCCTCTAGAATTATAAGAAAGTAAATTTTTGTTGTTTAGGCTATGTAGCTGTCTTATTTATTATGGCAGCTCTAGCAAACTAATACATGCCCCAGTAATTTTTTGGATTCTCACCCAAGGATATGTTTTTATTCATTTTAGAGAGAAGAAAAGAAGGGAATGAAAGAGAGAGAGAAGAGAGAGAGAGAGAGATTGGTTGCCTTCCATATACATCCTACTGGGAATCGATAGAACCTGCAACCTTTTCATGTACTAGATGATGCTCCAAGGAACTGAGCCACTGGGCCAGGGCTCTCCCAATATTTGATAATAAATGGAATCACAATAGAAAACTAAACTACCTGGAGTGCCCTAACTGGTTTGGCTCAGTGGATAGAGCGCCGGCCTGCGGACTCAAGGGTCCCAGGTTCGATTCCGGTCAAGGGCATGTACCTTGGTTGCGGGCACATCCCCAGTAGGGGGTGTGCAGGAGGCAGCTGATCAATGTTTCTCTCTCATCGATGTTTCTAACTCTCTATCCCTCTCCCTTCCTCTCTGTAAAAATCAATAAAATATAGAAGAAAAAAGAAAAAAAAAAAAGAAAACTAAACTACCTGTAGAGACATTGTTAACCTAAATCTCAGTATTTTATTGAATCCAAAGGAAACAATGGGGGATTCTGAAAGGACAAAACCACCTATCAGATGTTTTACTATGTTTTAGAAAATAAAACCACAATGATTTATTCACATTCCATGGCATTTTTAGTTGACAGTCTGCGCTATCCTATATAATAAAAGGCCAACATGCAAATTGACAAAACAGTGGAACAACCAGTCGCTATGACACGCACTGACCACCAGGGGGCAGGCACTCAGTGCAGGAGCTGCCCCCTGGTGGTTAGTGCTCTCCCATGGAGGAGCACTGCTCAGCCAGAAGTAAGGCTCACAGCTGGCGAGTGCAACAGGGGTGGCGGGAGGCCTCTCCTGCCTCCGCCAGCAGCACTAAGGATGTCCATAGGGAGTGGGCCTAAGCCATCAGTCAGACATCCCCCAAGGGCTCCTGGACTGTGAGAGGGTGCAGGCCAGGCTGAGGGACCTCCCTCCCCCCGCCGCCAAAGTGCATGGTCTCTGTCTCCCTCGCTTTGTCCACCTGATTGCCGCACATACTTTGTACTCTCCTATGGAGACTGTGAGCTCCTAGCAGCCAGAAGCCATCTGCTAAAGTCTGTTCATGGTAGGGTATACTCATGTTGATTTGTGAAGGAAGATTTGTTACTTAATATCTCACCCATTTAAGGACGTTATTTGGCATCGAATTTCTCATTTTCACCTTTAGAGTAAGGGCAAGGTTTAAATACTGACAAGAAAGAGCTGTTATTTGTACAAGGCTCTCTCTACCACAGAGAAACAACAGGGAATCCTCTCAGGCTGTTAAGCACCGAAAACAGCAGTCATTTACGACTTGGAGCAATTGTCAGCTGGGTGTTATGGTCCTGCTCAAGGCCTGGTTCCCACTGTGCCAGGAATCCAAGGTATTGATTTAAGCTATTCTCTTCATCCACATACTCTCCAGCTCTCAAATGGCCCTGCAGTGTCAACCTCAAGGACTGATGATTCTTTTCTGACTCCCATTTTCCTTGACATTTTCCCTGCCCTTCTCCTCTGCAGCGAGTGAAAAAGGGAAAAAATCAGCACCATTTTTTCTTAGTCAATGACATGAGGAGCATCTGACCTTCCTCTCTTGCTAGAAGACATAACAAATCCACCCCTGCATGGGCAGCAGACGCCTGTGGTCCAGGGATGCTTCAGGCTTTTGCTCCATCAGGGTACTGCATACCTTCTGGGAAAACAAGAGCTACATTTTTTGAGCTCTTACTACTTGCAACATGCTATGTAAGTTTTACATAGATTATTTAGTCCTCACAATGGCACCATAAACTACCTTTATCCCATATAATGGAAGAGAAAATTGAGTCACAGAGAAGTCCAGTAACTTACCTAGCATCACAGACTTAACAGTGTTAAAGTCATGACCTGAAGCTCAGTATTCTGCCTAGAGGGCAAGCATGCTTAATCTATACCCTCCACTGCCTTCCCTACGTCCCCAACTATGTCAAGATGGCAATACAGTTCCAGCCTAAAGATTGCTGGTTCTATAAAGGGAAGTAGAAAATTTGCAATTCAAGATGAGTTCAGTTTGTGCCATATTAAGCCTGAGATCCTAGCCAATCAGAAATGCCCGGAACCTTTGGAAATAGGAAACCGAAGTTTAAGTACATGAGATATTAAAGAAGATGATAAACTGGAGTTCAAGCAAAGACTATATATATATTTATAATATAATATATATAATATTTATATAAAAACTTTTTGAAAAATATAAAAATTTATAAAAGTTCTCTGGGATTTCAGAAAAGAGAAATCATTTTCAGATGGAGTTAGGGGCTTGCTGGTCTGGCAGTCAGAAAGACCTGTTAGAATTGGGCGAGGATTTTGACCTGTGGAGATGGAAGAAAAAAGAATTCTAGAAAAGGAAGGCATACCAGGTGCCTGAAGAGACAGCAGAGACAACAAAAAAGAAAAGAAAATGCAGCTCCTGCTGTGAAGGAATGACTAGGACACTGTTTGTGCAGAATATGGGTGTAAGTGGAGGGCTCAGGAGAGAGTAGGAGGGAAATGGAGGAACCTATTTCTGATTATGCCAAAGTGGCAACAAAACAGCCAAATGGCTCTGTTTAGTCCAACCAGCTAAGGTGCGTGACTAAGCCTTTGGTTAGATTCATTGCACATTGAGTCAATGTGCTGTAGGGAGTAGTTCAATCAAAGTACGTCCCCCCAAAACTGCTAATCTCCGCTGCTTGAATTTTACCACCTAAAACCTTAAAGTCCTACACTCTTGAGAGTTGGAACAGGCCCTAGGGATTATTTAGAGCACCATTCTGTCTGATGTTTCACCCATGATCACATGGCTGAGGAGTTTTGAAATGACAACATTTGTAGTATGTCAAGGACTTCAAATGTCATTTTTAATGTAAATGCTAATGAATAGAAGTATTTCAGAACTACAGGGAAAAGCTGTACTTGACTTACTTTCTTTAATTTAAAAATTATGGAACTGCTTCATTTTTTGTAAGGGAAAAAGTACCTTTGAAATGCTCAAATGTTGGTAATCTCCCTACCCTACCTCCCAATGTACTTTTACAATAAAAAATGTATTACAGGCCCTGGCTGGTGTGGCTCAGTTTGTTGGGCATCGTCCCTTGCACCAAAAGGCTGTCGGATCTATTATGTCAGGGCTCATGCCCCGGTTGCAGGCTTGATGCCCAGTAGTGTCCAAGATTCTTGGACACTAGTGATATGATATAGAATGCAGCTCCAATAATTCTCATAGCCATTACTTACAACAGAATATGCCTATATTTAATTAATATATGTGCCTTTTTTTTTTTACCAATCAGGGTATCAGTATAATTCATGAATGACTCCATAATTCCAAAAGCTTTTTTTTTCTCTCCATAGCTGATTTAAACAAAAAACAAAAACAAACAAAACCCTCTGCATTCTCCAACTGAAATGCAAATAAAACTCCCAAATGAAGAGTAGGCTGAAGGAAAACTACCTGATCTGGGAATTTTGCCAAACCTTTACTTTAATGAACTTTATGCAGAGATACAGGAAGGACATTAAGCTAGAAATGCAGAAATAGACTCAGCATTCTTGGCAAGAACACATTGTAGCCTACAGCACAAAAAGAGTTAATCTGAAATGCAAACTACAGTTATATTAAATATGCTTTGTTTGCCATTCAACAAGCATTGTTTTAATGACCAAGGCGATACTGAAATTGGGTGAGTACTTAAACTTTATTATGGAAGTAAATGAGGCTTCTCTAGACATCTTCCATTACAGGAAAAATATGCTGTGAGGACTTACTGAATTTCGGACTTTCTTATCCAGAACAATTCTCTACCTGCCTGATATTTTCAGGTAATGGTTCCACAAGATTAAATATGGCCTTCCCCCTTCTAGTAGCAACACCTCAAACAAAACTTAAAGTATGTCTTCTTTGCATGGTATAGTTAATGTGCTTTCATTATGCTTAATGTACTTTTAATAGTCTCCTATGGAGAGATGGTGATATTAAATGTGGGAAGAAAATATCCACGATACAACCTTGAATTTGCTACAGTGCCTTTTATCGAAGGGCTCAATGCACTTCCCACACATTCTCATTCAGGATCTCCTTGAGGTGTATTATGAGCATTTTATGGTTAAGGACACTGGGGTGTAGACTAAAGGAATCAAGGTCATTTTCAGAGCTCGCACTAAATACAACCTAGAAGCTTCCCCAAGCATGAGGGAGCACTCTCTCCTTCCTGGCTGCACTGACTTCTTAGGGCCAAAATTAAATTGCATCTTCACTAGTCTTTTCCTTCATGGGATTTCTCCCTTACCTGGACACCATCAGAGGCAGGTATGTAACTTGCCCTTTTAAATGTGTCTGTCACATTTCTGAGGATTTCCACAGACATCAAAAGATCTCCTGCATAGAAATTTTTCCTCTGAGTTAGATCCAACAGTGTCTTGGTCACTTGGGACATCCCGTCACCTGCCAGCATTCGCTGCCCCTTAGCCAGGTGTTCTTTAATCTGGATAGTCAAAAAAACAGAATAAATATCAGAATCTTCATTACTATTTCTCTGCAGATCTTCATCAAACAAATAAATTTCAATTGGAGACTCAACTTTAATATAGCTTTGCAACACTTGGGAGGATTTCAAAACGGCACATTGTGTGTGTCCCACATTCAACTTGTATATCCAGCAGGCAGAAACTAATGAGAGTATATACTTTATATTGAGCAGGCTTGACAGGCTTGCTTCTATCTTGTTCTCAGAGCACACAATTCAACACATTGAAGAAAGTGTGTATTAGCTTAGTTTTTAATTGCAGTAGAAATAAAAAAATTACTTTTGCATGTGATAAACAGGGAGATAGTTTAGTAAGGTGTGGTCAGAAATGGGAAATTATAAATACTTCAAGATTTCCAGTTTTATTGACACGCCAAGCTTAATTTTTGCCTTACCTCCTAAAATAAACATATCTTTCTATAGTAGCAAAGTTAAGTTGTCACAGGGACATTTTAGCTTTAGAACATATCTATAACTTTAGAGATCTATTATGACATGACTGAAAGCTAGATTGCTTTAGCTTTATTTAAAAAATAAACTATAACAACAAAAATAGGACAACAACAAAAACAAACAAACAACAAAAAATACCCCAAAACTCTCAGCTAGGTCTTCAGCAGCAAAACAAACTGTTAAGATGCAAGGCTTAGCCCATCTGAGCCTGGTTCTATGAACCAGGAGGTTAAGGTTTCAATTCCCAGTCAGGGCACATGCCCGAGTTGCAGGCTCTATCCCCAGTGGGGGGCAAGCAGAGGCAGCCAATCAATGATTCTCTCTCATCATTGATGTTTCTATCTCTCTCTCCCTCTCCCTACCTCTTGGAAATCAATAAAAAATATATTTTTAAAAAAGATTCAAGGCTTAAATTAGTCTGATGGCCAGAGAAATATGCTGTCAATTTTCATATTTGCTTATTTCATAGTTCAAGGGAAGAAAAACATCTTATAGTGTGAAAGAATGGTAATGTTAGAGAGGGTAAAGTGATAGCAATGATCTACCATACTTTTCTTTGTTTACTAAAAGGTTAATCCTTATAATCTCAGGGCTAAATTTGTGATAAAATTAATGTATCAGAAGTTCATGAAATAATCAAGAACTAACACACCAGAGAAATGCTAGAAAGGGTAACCTGTAATAATTGTAATGATCAATTTCCCATTAAGATTCATGCCAACAGTCCTGTAAAGCATGACAATCAATCTGAACTAATCCCAAAAGTTAGAAGTTTTCAAAAACGTATTAAAAACAAAGAACAAAAAACAACATCTTGCCACTTCAGATATTTTACTTTTCTTTAGTCTCCAGAACTTTGTCTAAAAATATTTTGGTAAAGTAAAAATCTTTAGACATACTCTATTTCCATTATTATGCTGAAAGACAACCTATTTATGTAGTTTATTTCTTTCCATTTTCTCCTCTTATTTATCTCCTGTCTCTCTTCAGTGGCAGCCAACCACTGAGTAAAGCCCAAAGGATTGGTATGACATCAGTGATCAGCCCATGCCTATCTCTTCTCTAATTTATTGATAAATATTTGCGACTTGTTCTTTAGGTCATGTGTTCCACAACTTCATGTGTTTGCACTGGCAATCCTGCCCCCTCCCTTACATCAGCTCATGTTTGTGCACCACTCAGATTTAGTACTGGTTCTTCTGAATATTTAAACGGAGTTAACTCCCTTCTCAGAGCTGTCTCTTCTCTTATACATCACTGTATCACACTGAATTGTAATCATTTTTTCATATGTCTTTCTGCCCCAGTAGTCCTTCTGGACCTGGGTGTAGGTTCCATGACTTAGAATATAGCACCAAAAAAATCTGTTAGAGTTAATTAAATTTTTATGTCTTAACTATACCTTTATGATATAATGCAATGGATGGTCTTTGAAGCCAGCAGTGTCCAGATTTTTATTTAAACTTTGCAACTTATCATTCTTACAATTGAATCCATAGGAGACTCAGATAGCATGTCTCCTTTGAGATTTGAAAACTATGCCTATTTCGTTAAAATATTTAAATATCATTTTCTTAATTTAAATGAAATCACATAAACCTAAGATAATTAGCATAAGCTACTGCATATCAGGAAAGCTTCTTGCCTCACCATGCTCTGCATGCCCTACATGATCCAATTCCTGGGACACCTTTGCCCTCATTCATTGTAATCTAGTCATTCCGGTAATTTAAAAAAAATATATATATATATATACACACACACACATTGTATTGATTTCAGAGAGGGAGAGAGATATAGAAATGTCAATAATGAGAGAGAATCATTGATCGGCTGCCTCCTGCCCACAATCCGGGGAGCCCTTGACAGGAATCAAACCCAGGACCCTTCAGTCCACAGGCTGATGCTCTATCCATTGAACCAAACATGCTAGGGCACTCTGGTCTTTTTGATCTTCCTTAAGCACATGCCTGTCTCAGAGCCTGTGCACATGCTTTTTCTTTTGCCTGGACCAGTCTTCCCACAGAGATCCATGTTTTTTTATCACTTCCTCCAAGAGTCCTTATCTGACTCCCCTATCAAATATGATACCATGGCCATTCATCTTACCCTCCTTCATTGTGCTGAAGCTTTCTTGCCATTGATCCATCTATTTCTTCACTTATTTTTTTTGCATATTCTCCCCACCCCCTGCCATCCTATATAATAAAGACATAATATGCAAATGGTCATTATGAGGTGAAGCATAATGACCAACTGCATAACCACGGGATCACAGATCAGCAGGAGGGTGGACCAGCAAGCTACAAGCAGGCAGTGGAGAGCTACAGGAGGGGGCAGGGCAGCAAGCTATGAAGGGGAGGTGGGGGGCAGAGGGAGGTACAGAAGAGTGGCAGCGAGCTACTGGCTACAAGGGGGCAATCGAGAGCTACAGGGGGGGCAAGGCAGAAAGCTATGGGGGGGCGTGCAGAGGGAGCTACAGGAGGGCAGGGCAACGGGCAGAGAGCTACTGGAGGGTGGCAACGAGCTGCTGATGTGCAGGGCTACTAGTTAGAATATAAGCCTTGTGAAGAAAGAGACTTTATCTGTATTGTTTACTCCTATAGTCCCAGCACCTAGAGGATATACACAATACATTGAACAAAGTAACTGAATCAATCAATCAATCAATCAATCAATCAAAATCCTTCTATGCTCACATTAGGTATAGGATTAAATGAGGCACACTTGAAAGCTGCCTTAACTCCCTCATCAGTACAGCCCATGGCAAACACTGGTATCAAATAGTATGAGAAATGCCTGGCTTAAAGAGACAGTGCAGCTTCTGGGCTTGAAACTGGTTCGGTAGGTAGAGTGTGCAGCAACTTTTAAAGTGAAATGAAGTTAATTGGATCTAACCTAAAAAATGTCATCATATTCAGCCTTCAGTTTTATGCTGACAATGCAGATCCCAGCCATGATGCTCAAAGCCACAGAGACTTAAATAGTTCTCCGTTAGGAAGAGATTGCATGGCTGCTGAGGTAACAGCCTCTGACTACTTCACATCAGCTCTGTATCTATTTTGGTAACAAGCATGCATGCCTGTGAGGGATCTAATTTGCTCAGATTTCTAATGTATCCTTCCTTAAAAACAAAAGCATCACAGTACTAGAATCTTAAGGAATAAAACATTTAGAAACATTTTCTGTTTGCAATAAGAAAAGTACAGAAGGCCCTGGGTGGCTCAGCTAACCAGAGATAGGAAAGCAGTCTTTCACTTCTGGGTCAAAATCAAATGTGGCCCCCATCAGTAGTAAATCAACGTCACTGCCATCTGACAGCTGCTTAGCAGGCTTATTCAGAATGAGTTGTTCTCAGCTCTTTGCAAACACCAATCCTCACAAATGGCATTAATTTGCATCTTTTGTTGGTGGAAAGCACCCAGAACAAATTCCTTGAAATAGCTGTACACACTAGTGTAAACTATTGGTAGCAATTATAAAGTGTACCAAAAGTGTTCAGCCAAGATAGGCATCCATCCAGAACATACTTAGTTGATTAAAAATCTCAGTTTCTTAATTTTCCTTACACAATACAAGTGCACTGTTAAAGGTTCTCTCCTTAAAACATGCCTACTATGAAAAATCCAGGTTTATCTGTTTTTCTCTTTTCTGGATCATGAAGTAGAATTAAGATTGAGTTTGTTCAACTTACTTTTTCTTTGTTTCAAATTGCCCTTTATTCACATGTTACCTATATTCCTTTGTTCCTATCTCTATGCTATAACTCTAGGGTTACACAATTTGAACCCCATCCGGCCTTCCTTCTACAATCCTTCCCTCTCTCAAAAGTATGGCCTGATATTGTTTATCTTAGTTCAATACCAACTTTTCATGTTGCTACTCCCTTTCAACTATTGTGTTCTTTCTGATTCTCTACAAAATAAAAATCAGAAGTATGAAATCTGATTTGAACCCAAGTATTTATCTCCTAAATATTCTCTCTGAGACTCTTACTAGTACATTATGTTTATAGAGCAAATGGAATCTAAAATCTGGATTTAGATTGTGGTTCTACTATTTATGACATAGGAGCACTGGGCAAACTATTTGCCTTTTTCCTAGCATCATTTGATTTGTCTATAAAAAGAAGCAAAACAAACATCATCACATGGTTGTTATAATGGGTTACTGCAAGATAGAGGTTAAAAGTGGACACTCAGAGACTTTCCCTTCTCTTCCTATTTTCAATTTCTAATTCCTCTAAATACATTTAAGTTTTAAAACAACCAGTGGAGGTGCTATAATTACCCATATTTTACAGATGAAAAAGTAGAGGCATGGTGAACTGCATTCTCCAGAATTGTGTAGCCCTAAATTGTTCCATGATTTGAGCTTCAGCGGTTTGATTGTAGAACTCATGCTCTTACCTATCACCTGCTTAGCTCAGGTTTTGTATAGTGCCTTGATTAGAAACTGTCAAGATGCTTAAATATTTAAAAATAATTTTCAACCACATTTATTTCAAGGAGCCATTGAATCTTTTTCATATATAGAAAGAATATGAGAAGCAAGAGAACTGAAGCAACTTGCCAGGCAGTTGAGATATTGCCAATTATTTGAGTAGTGGTTATTATTTTGGAATATAATGTATACATGTTACTAAAGCCAATTACCAATCAATATCTATATAAAATTTTTGTAGGTAGTTTTCTACAAGTAGACAGAAACGTCCCCCAGGATAAATCAAGGATTCTATTTCAATTGGGTCATATTTTGTAGTTCTCTTAAGTTAGTCAGTGAAATAGCTCAGAAAGGTTTAAGAATTTAAATATTTCCTTTAGAATTATAATTGTCAGTGATTATGTCTGCTCAGCTTGCCCTATTCAGTATTTTTGCTCCAAAGGACAAGCCTTAAAGTTTCTGTGTCATTCACATTTAATACTGTTGACAAGATCTCCAGTGAAAGAAGAAAACTGACATCTAAAAATAGTGCTTTTTATAGTCCTTGCTCTTTATCTAGAGAGATTCAGTGAAGGTCATAGTTTAAAGAGTAGGTGTGGTTTCTGAAATAACTTTATTCTTTTCACTTTATGCCTCCTACTTCCAGTTACAGTTGCCTCTCTTGTGTGAATCCTAAAAAAAAAAGTTAATTGTAGTCACTGTGCAAATGACAGTTTAAACTTCATATATTTATATATTATTTTCAGCATCAACTCCTACAATCCATCTGTAAGGTATATAAAAGGCTCTCACAGCTCTTAGTGGCTTCAATTAAAAGATAATTATACAAGCAACTTCTTTTCATAAAGCAATAATCTAAATATACATCTTTTTTTATTGTCTTAGTATTACAAATAGTAGTACATGTCTCCTTTTTTTTTCCCCTACTGACCTCCCCCCAACCTCCCCTACCCCCCAGTACATGCCTTCACCTGCCTGCCCCCCCACCCCCCTCCAGTGTCTTGTATCCATTGATTGTGCTTATATGCATGCGTACAAGTCCTTTGGTTGGTCTCTTACAGCCCCCCTCGCCCAACCTCCCCTGCCTTCCCGATGTAGTTTGACAGTCTGTTCAATGCTTCTTTGCCTCTGTATCTTTTTCTCACCATTTCTTTCCTTTAAAAAGTTTTGCCTTTGCAGACTAGAAATAAACATATAATAACAAAACAAAACAAAAATGTTTGAGTCCCAATTTCAATGTCCAACAGTTCTGAGTCCCCGTTTCAATGTCTAACAGTTCCTTATGTAAATATACATCTTTTGCTTCAGTTCAAACCTGTCATTTTCTAAGACCAAAGTCATTCACTAGATGTGATATTAAATTATTTGCAGATCTATCTGGTGTCACCAGGAAAGAAAGATATCACTCTGTATGGAAAAGAAAATGTACCCTTTGTTCTAATACATAAATAGTTCTTAACTTCCCCCGCATTTGATATACAGAGCTTGTGTTCATCCTGGAGCTGTCCTATGGTTAATAATTCAAATTTGAGGGACAATTCTTATCAAGAGACAATGCTATAGAGTTAGTCCATAATTCCCCGGGATACATCATATGTGTTTTGCAAAAAGCTCAGGATAAATAGCATTTGGCCATAGGGCATTGGGTATCCCAGTGTTTTGCCCCAGGACTTCCTGAAGTGAGGATTTCAAGGTATTGCTATGAAAATAAACTGAGTCATGAAGAAAAATGATGAAAACAAAACAAAACAAAAAAAACTGAGCCAGATATAGTGTGCTTATTTCCCTGGAAAACCTAGAAATTTCCAAATTAAGAATGAGAACATAGTAAATTTACCTACCCAGTAAAATCTAGAAATAGCTTTAATTTCAGAATTTTTGGCTAGAATTAGTCAAAAGTGCAATTCCTGAGCAAAGGACATAAGTAGGTGAGATTTCTTTTCCTACTATCAAATAAATCTAGAAGTTCTTATTAATATTCTGAGCCAGGGGATAGAATTGGAGCATCCTTCAAGAGCTCAAAGCAGTAGAGTGTTCCCAGACCAGGACCCAGACTTTCAGGAACCTTCTCAATGGGCGGCAGAGCATTCAGTAACCCAGGATTTCCCTAAGAGTTTTTCAATTATATTTCCATTACTTGAGTTTTCCAGTTCTAGGGATATTGCATTAGTCAGAATGGGCTAAGTTATGCTGTGATGACAAGCAATTCCAAAATCTCAGAGCCTAAAAATAATAAAAATATATTTCTCAGTCAGAGCACATACTCAACTCAGGTCATCAGGGAGGCTTTGTATGTCATAGTGACTCAGGGGTTTGGGATGATGGAGGATAAAATAATTTGCACTGGCAATGACATTCTCAGGCATGATACCACAAAGCTCATGTCCATACACAACCAATGAGCACATGTGGACAGCTAGTCACATACCTTCAAGAGGTAAAAAACAAACAAACAAACAAACAAACAAACACAATCCTCCCATATGCCCAGGAGAGGAAAATGAGATATCTATTATCTAATGATAATAGTACATCTTGTGATGGTATGGAGCTGGCTAGCATTCATTTAACTTCTTTGCATCCACCAAACTTTTACTTTTTAAAAATTTTACTTCCTTTCAGATTTTTTTTTTTTACATATTACTTCTTTGCATTTATTTACCAAACTAGAACCCTAAATGACATCTGCCATATGCTTCTTAAACTTCAATGTGCATTTGAATAGCAAAGGGAACTTCCAAAACGAAGATTCGGACTAGGTAGGTCTGAGACGGGGTCTGAGTTTCTACATTTCTAACAAGCTCTCAGGTGCTGCTGACACTTCTGGTCTTCAGAAAACACTCTGGCTCTACCAAATGCCTTTTTTTTTTTTTTTTTTGCACTAGCATCCAAGTAGCTCTTCTTTTGCTGGAGGAAAAAATCACAACTAAACTGACTAGCTGTACTCAAAGTTCTTTATACATCACCATTAGTGAAATATACTCATTCAATCTTAATCAAGGATACCACCACCTCCCACCTGGATTACTGTAGCAGGCTTCACGGGTTCCTGTTCTACCATCCTACAGTCCATTCTCCATAGAATTACCATAGACCCTCTTTTAATTAGATTGAATCACATCAGTCCTCTACTGTAAACTGTTTCCCTTTGCACTAAGAATAAAACCCAAACTCCTAGCACAGAATAATTGTTTCCTTACCCAGTTTTCCAAACTCATCTCATGACAACCTCTTTTTAGCTCACTACTCTGGCCACTGGATCATCTTGCCCTTCTTTAAGGACCCCAAGATTTTTCCATATGCTATTTTCTCCAAATGGAATGAACTCTCATTCCCTGACAAACTCATTCTCTCCAACTTTGCATATCTAAATCCACATCATCTTTTGGGTCAGACTTTTAAAGGGCATTTCCTCATAGAGACCTCACTGACTATTTTTTTTTTAATCTAAAGCAGTCCCCAAACATTATTCCCTATGTGGGCACTTTGTTAATTTCCTTCAACATATATATTAGTGTTTTTAATTATTTTAACTCTTTTCTTGTCTACTTTATTTTGTATTTGTTATACGTGTCACCTTCAAGTTGCACCCTTGTATAATTGCACTGTACTGCACAGAGTTAAAGCTCAGTAAATATTTGTATAATAAATTAGTGGGTAGATAAAAGGATGGATGAATGATTGAACAATATTATATACTTTTCCTTATATTTTTTTGTACTCTGGCATTTTCCAAAATATAATTCTCTATAGAAGAATATTCTATTAAATCATCCAATGAATAAGTTCCAAATCAGTGAATTTTAATGGCTAAAACTAATTCTAACATTTCTTCTATTTAGTCACAATAAATATACAACTGAGAGAAGCTTAAAAATCTCCTGGGTTTATGTTATAATCAGTAATATGTTATGAGTTTCTTTTTTAAAAAGAGGAAAAATAAGCATAACTGCTAGAAGTATTTCATTATATATCTATAGAATAGATTCCTTAAGATTCCCTAGGAAATAGCATTATATGTATCTAAAGGTTTTTTTTTTCTTTTTTATAATAAAGTCAAAATTTACTGGTTTAGAGAATGTAATAACTCATGTAAGGTCAATTAAAAGTATATATGTAAATTACTAAAAAATCATAATCTTCTAGAGCATCAGAGAGCTACAAATGAGATAGACTAATTTCCAGAAAGAGTAGATCCTTTCAGAGGTAAGCCAACAATTTCAATTGGTTTCTTTTTTCCCCTTGGGAATGTTGGCTAAATCTGGGCAAGAAGTGAGGAGAAGGTGCAGCCCAGGCAGAGGCCCATTAGAGCAGAAAGAGAAACTTTTTCGGTTGGCAAGTGCTGGAGAAATATAGGAGAAATGTAAGGGCCCCTAAAAATCTTGCTGGGACTTTTCTCCAAAAGACATTTGTTGAGTTCTTGAACTATGTAGGAAGCTGAGGAATTATAATGAAAACTTTTCAGCCACAGTATGTAATTTTCTTCATCCTTGTAAATAGGCATCTGACAATAAATGCCTAGTGAGAAGAGTCCAGCTTTAAGCAACCAGCTGGACTTCTCCTAGGCTTTTTGCAGTGTTTGAAGTTACCAAGGCAGAAAGCTGGGGCACTGAGCTGGGACCTTTTGTAGGGCAAAGCTGAATCTTCTGCAGTTTTTCAGGGTTGGTGGGATGGGTTCACACAGGCTCTCCATCCAAAATACACGATGGTAAAAGGGGATTAAGTAAATGTATTTTTACTAAAACTTCACCCAGACCAATTCTTAACTGCTTTGAAGTACCAGCTCCTCGCTGTATTTACACAACCAAGGAAAGGAGGAATACTTTTTGGTGGACATGAACATTGTCTGAAGTCCTCACACAATTATTTGATACAATGGGTGACATTCATTAAAAAATTACTAGGTATGCCAGATGATGTGACTGACAAAACAAAACAAAAACTAGTTTACAGATTATCCTGATATTAGATTTAGCTGTTAGGGTATTAAAATGACTCTGGTTAAAATGTTAAGGAAAACAGAAGGGGAAAAAGACAAAATAGACTTTGTCTATTTTTTCATGGAGAATTTTAAAAGAGTTGGAAACTTAAAAAAAAAAAAAAGGAATATATATTCTAGATCAAGAGTTAGTGACCTATAACCTGTGGGCCAAACCCAACCCATTGCCTGTGTTTGCATAACGTTTTATTGAAATACAGCCTTAGTCACTTAGAGTCTATGAGTGATCTTTTGACACAACAGCAGAGTTAAGTAGTTAGGACAGACATTATATGGTGTGTAAAGTCTAAAATATTTATCCTGTCCTTGACATATATTTTGAACTTTGACATATGAATTGTTTGAGACTATCAAGATTTAAACAACACCTTACTTCCAAATATCTATATTTTTTCATTAGCTCCTTCAGAGCAGATAGCATTCAATAACTGTGAGTTATTATCATTTGTTGAACAATTAGTGAACTCATAGTTTTATTTAGGATCACATGTTAAAAAAAATCTTTGGAATTGTGATGTTGAACTCAGAGGTTCAGATCCCCAAACCTTTAACTTGTGATCCTGAATAAACTTGCAAGGATTCCATCTATTTTAAAGGAAGTAATGTTCTTCAACTTTTCTTTGGCATTCGTGGGTTTTGCAATGATTACCCTGAGCTCTGGAAGTGAGGACTCTGACAAACTTTTGAAATTTGTCAAGAAGAATAAAGAGTCACTCAAGTGCTATGCTTTGCATATTTACAACAAGAGTAGCCACTTTGTCATGGAGGGCCATGTAATTACAAATACCTGTATATGGATGCCAAACTAACATTGTGATTAGTGAAAATAATAGTTCAGATTTATTGAATGTGTACTATAGTAACAATTGGTATTTGTTAAATTTGTTTTTATTGATTTCAGAGAGGAAAGGAGAGGGAGAGAGAGAAAAAACAGTACTGATGAGAGAGAATCATTGATCAGCTGCCGCTTGCACACCCATACAAGAGATAGAGCCTGAAACCCCGGCATGAGACCTGACTGGGAATCAAACCATGACCTCCCGGTTCATTGGTTAACACTCAGCCACTGAGACACATCGGCTGGGCACAACTCCATTTAATTGGCCTTCTGTGACCTCCCCATTGGTATTTTTTAAGAACTCTAATGCAATTATAATGTTCAGCCAAGGTTAACAAATTACTGATCTAGCTTTCTTCTCCTAGCTTTACCGTTCACTTGCTGTATTCCAATCATACTGCACAACAGAAAGCTTGCAGAACAAGTAACTCCTGACTCTCGGGCTCACTTCAGCTTAACTGATGGATATTTCAGAATTAAAATAATTTGCTGCTGGACCATAGTACTGGGTTATTGGTTTCTTAATTGCTCATTTAAAACAAACAAATGAAATGAAACAAAACAAAACAAAACAATGGTCCTGGCCAGTGTGACTTGATTGAGCCTTCAGTTCCAGATCAGGGCATATGCCTAGGTTTCAGGCTCCATCCCTCGCAGGGAGCTTGCAGGAGACAGCCGTTGGATGTTTCTCTCTCCCACTCCATTCCTCTCTCTTTAAAATCAATAAAAACACATTTCAAAAATTACACATATTTTTGGCTCTAAGTATTTGTCATAAACAAAACTATGGTGACTATTGTTTTCTTTCTTCTAAATAAGCTGCAGTAATAAAATGTATTGTCCTCTTTTAGGCAAGGTGCTGGGCATTTGAATTAAGAATACTTGTTACTTATAAAGCTGTTTTTTAGAAAATGGCTGAATTTTGTGGCCAAGTGGGCCAGCCTTCTCAGAAATTAAATAAGTGGCCAAAAATGCATGTGATACATGAAGTGTTTTGTTGCAATGGAGCAAAATTCCCCTGAAAGGTAGAAAAGATGAAGAGAACATAAAGCAAACCTATTCTATTTGTTTCTCTCTCTGATTCTCTCTTCCTCTTCTGCCTTGCTCCACCCTCACCCCCAGCTATCATTTTACTATCTTTATCTCTCTCTCCTAATGAACCACCATAAAAGTAGAAGAAAACAGGAGAAACAAAAACCTTAAACCAGGATTCAAGCTCCTTGATATCTCTTCCCATAAAGTCAAACCTTCAATGACTAGGTAGATTATTGCTCCAACTCCTGTCTTTAAAACGTTAAACAAATGTTTGAAAACAGAAACAGGTTTTAAGGAAAAACTTAAAAGGGAACATTTATAACCAACTATTCATATTTCCATATGAAGAAACTTATATTAGAATATTATATTTGCTTTTTCTCAGTCCCCATCACTCACTCCACCCAGGGAAGAAGGAGCGACTTATCTGTCTGATTAATCAAGGAGAAAGCATTATTATACCTGGTTCAACTCCTTTTGCTTTAGACAGCTGTCTACCTGTCAAGGGCATACATTCTGCCAGTTCTATGTAGTCTGTCATCTCTCACACGTGAGTGAGTGTGTGTGTGTGTATGTGTGTGTGTGTGTGTGTAAAAGAGGCAGTATGAGAGAATAAGAGAGAGAAGAAGGAGAAATAGGAGAAAAAGGAGAAGGAGGAGATGATGAGCAGGAGGAGAGGGAGAAGGAGAAGGAGGAGGCGGAGGAATAGAGAAGGAGAAAGAGGAGGAGATGATGATGATGAGGAGGAGGAGGAGGAGGAGGAGGAGGAGGAGGAGCAGCAGCTGCCTGTGATTGTCCAGGTGTACCAGAAACAAGGTGGATCTTTTTATTTAATTTCCAAGAAGGCTGGCCCACTTAGCCACAAAATTCAGCCATTTTCTCCAAACAGCTTTATAAGTAACAAGTATTCTTAATTTGTTGGACTACTGTGCCTAGTTCACAACAGGTTCTGATATTATTTCTACCTTGTCTGGTATAAAATTTAGAAAATGGCCTCGAGTATAAAATTAAACACTTAACATGTGGCAAAATATAAAGTTTTCAATAATCCCACTATATTTACTACTTTATGTCTGTATCCTCAATGGGCTGCCTCCTGCACATCCCCTACTGGGGATCAAGTCCACAACCTGGGCTTGTGCCCTGACCAGGAATCAAACCAGCAACCTCCTGGTGCATGGGAGGATGTTCAACCAACTGAGCCATGTTAGCCAGGCTAATTTTATGCTGTATAAGGTTTCCAAGCAAACTTTATGATTATTAGCTTATGGAAATCTCTCTGAAATTATCAAATAACTTCATAAAGAAATGTCATTTCTAAATATTTTAGGGCTAGGAAAATTTCACATGATGGGTAATATGTATTAAATTCATGTGGTTAAAATTCATAAACATTATGTCTGATGTATCACCTTCTCAGAAACTCCAGCTGCTGGTATCTTCCTACTGATAAGAAAAGTGGCAGAGTCATTCTTTATACAGCATTCACATAACCTCTAGCATATGCTTAGCATTGTGTTAGGCATGAGAGAATTAAGATTAAAAAAACATGGTTTCTGTCCTCAAAGAATTCAAATAAAATATTAATATAACAGATTAGTGATTTTATATATTAAACTGACTAATGACCCCATTTTGGCTATCTCAACTGATTTATAATTATAAAAGTTCATAGAACATACTCAACTAATATTTACTGGTAATAAAATGTCACTTAAAACTTAGTCTATTACTGTATATTAATAAAATATGCATATAACATTCTTAATCTATATATATGTACAAATATTATAATTTACATGTGAAAGAATTAGAAAACATAGATCTACCTATCCTAAATAATAAAGAGCTAATATGCTAATTAGACCAAATAGCAGAACGACTGTCTGGATGACCTTCAGGATGACCTTCTAGATGAAGCCAGGACTGCGAGGGCAGAGCCCCTTGCAGGAATTTCAAGCATTGGGCCTTTAGTTTTCATTAATTCTCTGAAGTAGGTGGCATTTAATGAGCTTTATAAATATAGATGTGCGAAAAATGAAATTCCTCAAGGAAAATAGAAAAATCTATGCATCCATCCACTCATCCATCCATCTGCCTACCTAACTAGCTATCTACCTATCTAACCTACTACCTACTCATCCATCCACACTTGAACGTATTTTTAGATGTACAGCTCAAGATAGTAATATGTTGAGTTCTAAAATTAAAAACAAACAAAACAAAATAAAAACAAATTTATAGAAACAGAGACCAAAGGTTGCCAGAGGGGAGAGGGGTCTGGGATGGGTAAAAAGGTTAAGAGAAATATAGTCAATAATGTGATACGTTTGCACAAGGACAGATGATTACAAGAATTAGTGGTTGAGCACATTGTAAGGTATAACAATGTCAAATCACTGTATGGTTCACTGGAAACTAATATAACTAATATAATATTATATAGCAACTTCACTTACATAAAGAAGTATAAAAATAAAAGTAAAAAAGAGACCATTTTTAACCTAATGCATTTTCTGTACACATAGATATGAATACCTCCTAGTTACACAGCTTTTATAACTTGCAAACATTTCACATGTTGTATCTCATCTACTTGTCCTCAAAACCTCCAGAGATGTGATTTCATTTTGCAAATATCAAGTCAAGACTTGAGTGGGATCATATGACTTTTTCAAAGGACACACAAGCAGAAAATTTAGGACAGATAGAATCAAAAGCTTAGGAAGTAGCATGGTCTCCAAAAAAGAGGTTAGTCTTTGGAATAACTGTACCTGGGACAGAATGTTCGCTCTTTGCCTCACGTAAGTGTATTGCTCCCCTGCAGATCTTCAGTTTCTTTCTATGGAAACTGAGGCAGGGCTATCATCTTGCAGGTTCTTGTGAAGACTGGAGTTAATTTATGCAAGTGCCCTGTTGAGTGCCTGATATTTTGTAGGAGATGAATATACTGATATTCATCTCCTACAAAATATATTCTAGAATATATTTTATTCTAGAATATCATGCTCTTGATTTATGGTATGCAAGTCAAAAAGAGCCATATACACATTGGCTGTCAAATTATTGACTGATTTCTATGGGTTTTAAATTCAAGATCATTTCTTTATTTCACAGAATGTTCCTGTTTCTCTCCATTATAGGATCACCTGCACTTAGAGAATACAAACTCATTTCATTATTAATGCACAAAACACTTAAGTTAGAAAGTAAAAATGTTCTATAAGAGTGATATTATTAATTTCTAACAAAATTTGTAAGGATTTATGATTTACTTAATCCATGCAATCATTCCTATTTATTCATTACCATGAATAAATAAGACCTGAATATTATTAAGATTAAATAAACAAAGTCTAATGTCTAAAATTAGAGGAAAAATAAAGTTCATTATAATATAAATTCATAAGAAAATTTTTAGTTATACTTAATTCTGAAATACACAGGTCTGAATATTGATGGGAATTAATAAAAGAAACTTGACATTTCATATTCTTACATTTTATATTTTGAAATGAAGTTATATATTACATTCTGTGATTACATGTGTGTATTCTCCCAGAAAAGTGCATTTTATAAAAACCTAACAACCAAATGCTGTCAGATATGTTTATATACCAAATCAGTAATTGAATTGATTACTGTATTTGACTACATACAACCTTATATCTTTTCTTTTGATTTTGATAGAAATAAGACTCAGTAAAGCCAAATGTCATTGACTACTGATATGCACATAAATCTATATATTATATACTAGAGACCCGATGCATGAAGATTCATGCAAGAATGGGCCTTCCTTCCCCTGGCTGCCGGCACCACCTTCGCTCCGACTGCAGCCACCTTTCTGCCTTCCCACACTGCCCAGAGGCCCGGAGCAGCTGGGGCAGTATGGAACACTTGCATCATTGCCATGGCGATGACGCAAGCATCCCGCCCCCGGCTGCTCAGCGCCTGAATATGCAAATTAACCAGCCATCCTTGTTGGGTTAATTTGCATACTCACTCCTGATTGGCTGGCGGACATCATGAAGGTACAATTAATTTGCATCTAACTCTTTTATTAGTGTAGTTATGCATTTATATGTAATCAGCAGTTATGTGTATATCAGTATTTACTATTTCTGTGCATATATCTACAAATATAAATGAATATATATATCCTATCTAATAAAAGAGTAATATGCAAATTGACCATCACTCCAACACATAAGATGGCTGCCCCCATGTGGACACAAGATGGCCACCACAAGATGGCCATCAGGAGAGGGTAGTTATGGGTGACCGAGCTGGCAGAGCAGGGAAGTTGGGGGGCAACCAGGCCTGCAGGGGAGGGCAGTTGGGGGGGACCAGGCCTGCAGGGGAGGGCAGTTGGGGGGAGGACCAGTCCGGCAGTGGAGGGCAGTTAGGGACAATCAGGCTGGCAGGGGAGCAGTTAGGCATCCATCAGGCTGGCAGAGGAGTGGTTAAGGGGTGATCAGGCTAGCAGGCAGAACCAGTTAGGGGCAATCAGGCAGGCAGGCAGGTGAGTGGTTGGGAGCCAGCAGTCCTGGATTGTGAGAGGGATGTCCAACTGCCTGGTGGGATTAGGCCTAAATGGGCAGTTGGACATCCCTCGAGGGGTCCCAGATTGGAGAGGGTGCAGGCTGGGCTGAGGAACACCCCCACCCCCGTGCACAAATTTCAAATTTCATGCACCAGGCCTCTAGTATATAAATATACACATACACACACACACACACACACACACACACACACACTCACACACACTCACAAAAATAGGGCTCACCCAGCCCTAACTGGTTTGGCTCAGTGGATAGAGCATTGGTCTGTGGACTAAAAGGTCCCAGGTTTGACTCTGGTCAAGGGCATGTACCTTGGTTACGGGCACATCCCCAGTAGGAGGTGTGCCCCTGATCAATGTTTCTATCTCTCTATCCCTCTACTTTCCTCTCTGTAAAAAATCAATAAAATATATTTTAAAAAAAAATAGGGCTCGCCCAGCTGGTGTGGCTCAGGGGTTGAGTGTTGACCTATAAACCAGGAGGTCATGGTTCTATTCCTAAGTTAGAGCACATGCTGAGGTTGTGGGTTACATCCCCAGTAGGGGGCACATGGGAGGCAGCCAATCAATGATTCTCTTTCATCACTGGTGTTTCTATCCCTCTCTCCTCTCCCTTCCTCTCTGAAATCAATAAAGATATATTTTAAAAAATAAGGTTCAATGTTGGCAAATCATCATCAAATCAATTGCTGACTTGGTAAGTAAACATATAAGCCAGCATTTGTTTTTCAGATTTTTTAAATTTTACTTTTTTTCTGATAATCATATACATTTACTTTATTGATAAGGGTTATTATTGCTTAAGATAATTCTCCATCCACAAGGAAGAATGTTACTTAGGTGTTTTTTTTTTAAAGAATTATATGTATTTGTGAGCAAGAGTGAGAAAATAAAGCAAAACAAAAGTACAACAAAACTTAAAGACTCTTAACTAAGTATTGTTCCTGCCAATGTTCAACTTTCCTATTGTCTTGTGTTCAAATTTTGTTCTAAAACTCATAATGCTTACTCATGTATAGTGTTCATCTTGACTGTTAAGATGTAATGATGACAGTATTGGAAAAAGACAATTATTTGCACTTGCAAAATACCAAGCAGTTTAACTGTGCTCAAAATATTCATCCATTATACTCTGTGGGAAAATAGGGGCTATTTTTAGAAAATCTGGCCTTTGTAATCTGTGTGAACAATTAATTTTCCCTGGTGTAGTAACACTGTGATTTTGTTCAGACTTTAATGTCAAAATGCAGTGAGAAAGTTGACACCTAAGTGACACAGCCTTATCAATTCCTAACTACTAAAAGTTAAAGAATTTAATTAAAAATGTATCGTATTTTAAAATAAGTTTCATATACTATTTAGCACAGATATGTGCCAATCATGATAAACAATCTTATTCCTATAGATAAAACTGTATAACAGATTTTTCTCATGCCTGTCAAGGAATTCTTTTATTTAAATAGAGGGGTCCATAAAAACTCAAACCCTAGGAACCAAACAGTTTAGCACAGACTTATAAATAATAGTTTACTATCACATCCTTTTTCCCTTTAGGCATTTTTTCAGATTTTTTTTTTTTTTTTACCAATTTGATTATACAGCAGAAGGTTAAATTCTCACGCAGTGATCATTAGCAAAAATAAACAGAGCAAGTACTAAAGCTGGCTTTGCACCTACTGAATGCTGCAAGTGTCTGTACTCATTTGATATGCATCTTGCAAAGCTCGGCTGTTCCCAGAAGGCCACTCCATGAAGACTGAGAGAGCAGCGTCTGCTAGTGGTGCCTGTGTGTCACAAAGAACAGAGAGAAGCTTTATAACAGGGATGCCAGAAGACATGGCATAATTGTGAGGCAGACTCAAAAACAGGGTTTGTACATTTTCTTGCTTTAAAAAAGCATGCAGATGAGAGTATTTTGATTATTTTGTAATGCTTATCAGTCACACTGAGAAACCATGTCATCAGCAACATTTTCTAGGTCTCTTCATTGGCACCACGTATGAAGCATTTCACTAAAATTGTCTCATTAGCTTCTTATTGGACATACTTAGTTATGGACATATGACAAAAGCATGACTTCATAAGCAAACATAGCATGCTGCTCCTGGATGGTGATCATCCTTTAGGTTTGAGTGGGTCATCCTACTTTACCTGTGGCATTCAGTGGACACTGATTGAAGGCCAAGTCGCCTGCTGGAGTCCTTTTCCACACCATGGATATCAGATAATCCTCTGGGCATATTTCATAAGGTGCTGCAATTTAAAACAGAGGGACTCGACTTTAGCAGTGTTTCTTTTTAAAAATATTGGCATCGTTCAAATGCATTGCTCTAACTGTAGAGCTCTTTCATTTTCTTTAAAGTGTACTAGTATTATTGATTGTAATGTTAGAAATGTCTTCATAAACAAACCAAAAAACCCACTGGGTTTCATTTCATTATCTTCAAAATCTTCACAGAAATGTACTTTCTTTTGAAAGTGCTTACTGTATAGGCTTTTTAAAAAAGTCATTTGGATTTGTCTATAAAGTGAAGATTACTTTCAGCATAAAAATAATGAACTCTTTCTGATATTCATTATGTTTTGGAATGTTACTCAATAAAATAATTTCTAATAAACTGAAAACCTTATTAAAATTATTAACTGTAAGTATTAAGAGTAAAACCAAAAGACAGTAATATATTACATTTAATTCTTCGTACTAGTACAGTGCAATAATGACATTCATAATACATTATATAAAAATAAACCGATTTAATTTTTTGGGCTTTATTATTTTCAAAAGCTCAATTTAATTACTGAGGCAAGAAAGTTAAAGGGAATATGAAGAATAACAGATGTGTACCAGAAATACTTAAATGGAAAGCCAAATAATTTGTAAAAGAACAAACTCTATCTCTATTGTGTTAAACATGACACCTTTCTCCCAGATGAGAGAATACATTAGTCCTTTCTCTAGACACACCTACTGTGGTGTTTTCCACACAGTGTTGCCATTTATATGTTCATATTTCTGCTTTCACTACTAGCCTGGGATCTTACTGTCTGCTTTTCTCTGTATCTTGCATCTAGTGGTATGTCTGGCACACAGAAGCTGCTCAAAATTGAATAAATGAATACATTAATATATGTTTATAGAAATACTACAGGCCCGGAGCATGAAATTCATGCATGGGGGGGGGGGGGGAGGGAAGGGGGCATCCCTCAGCCCAGCCTGCATATTCTCCAATCTGGGACCCCTCAAGGGATGTCCAGGTAGGATCGGGCCTAAACGGGCATTCGGACATCCCTCTCACAATCCAGGACTGCTAGCTCCCAAATGCTCGCCTGCCTGCCATCCTGATTGCCCCTAACCACTGCCCTGGCAGCCTGATTGATGCCTAACTGCTCCCCTGCCAGCCTGTTTGCCCCAACTTCCCTCCCCTGCAGGCTTGATCACCCCCAACTGCCCTCCCTTGCAGGCCTGATCCCTCCTAACTGCCCTCCCCTGCTGGCCTGATCGCCCACAACTGCCCTCCCTTGCAGACCTGGTCCCTCCCAACTGCCCTCTCCTGCCGGCCATCTTGTGGCAGCCATCTTGTGTCCACATGGGGTCAGTCATCTTTGACCACATGGGGGCAGCCATATTGTGTTTTGGAGTGATGGCCAATTTGCATATTACTCTTTTATTAGATAGGATAGAGGCCTGGTGCATGGGTGGGAGCCAGCTGGTTTGCCCTGAAGGGTGTCCTGAATCAGAGTGGGGGTTCCATTGGGCCAAGGGGTGGCCTGGGAGAGGGGCCTGAGGTGGTTTGCAAGCTGGCCACACCCCCCCGTGACCCAAGCAGAGACCCTGGTATCTGGGATTTATTTGTCTTCTATAATTGAAACTTTGTAGCCTTCAGCGGAGGCCAAGGCAGGCCAGAGCTGTGGAAACTTGGCTTTCTCCATCGCTGGGTGCAACTCAAGCCTCCTGCTCTCTCCAGCTCTGTGGTCACCACCATTTTTGTTGGGATTTATTTATCTTCTATAATTGAAACTTTGTAGCCTTGAGTGGATGCCTGTGCCCACCAGGGTGTGCGGAAATCTTGGCTTCCTCCATTGCCAGGGAAACCCAAGTCTCCTGCTCGCTCTGTGGCCACAGCCATCTTGGTTGTGTTAATTTGCATACTTGCTCCTGATTGGCTGGTGGGCGTGGCTTGTGGGTGTAGCAGAGGTACGGTCAACTTGAATATTACTCTTTCATTAGATAGGACTAGAGGCCCATTGCATGAAGAGATTCGTGCAATAGGCCTTCCTTCCCTTGGCTTCTAGCACTGGTTTTCCTCCAGCACCCGGGACCCAGGCCTTCGCTCTGACCGGAGTCTGCTGCCTTTGCAGCAGACTCCAGCCAAAGTCTGCCTCCTTTGTATTTGCTGCAGGCTTCAGCCAGAGTCTGCTACCTTTGTCTTTGCTGCAGACTCAGTCGGAGTCTGCTATCTTTGTCTTCCCTGCAGACTCCGGAGTCTGCAGTCTTGTCTTCGCTGCAGGCCAGAGTGCTGCTCCTATAGATCCCTTCGTCCCCTGCCCTCCCTCTCATAGCAGGCATCTTGCCCTGCACAGCCACCCCATGCCTAGAGCAGGTGGGCGGCTGCCCTTTTTGTCCTTCTAATTTGCATATTCCCTCCTGATTGGCTAGTGGGTGTAATGGAGTGATGGTCAATTTGTATGTTTCTCTTTTATTAGTGTAGATATTTAATAAATAAGTAAGGACCAAAAGTAGTAAGTACCTAGTATATACATGAGTGTGACTTCCTGGGAGAAATTTATTTCTTTGCAGATAATATACTAGTTAATCCATGCTAATTATAAGTCTACTGATACTAATTCTATTTCAACATTTATGAACTTAATAGGATACATTACAGTTATTAGGAGAAGAATGCAATTTGAAACATCACAATATTGAAGTAATATGTCCTTGATGATTACTAAGATAAGGTAAATGGTTTAAACATGGGGTCTTTTTAGAACTGAAAGTAACATTAAAAGTCTCATAGTCCAGTTCCTTCCTCTTTACAGCTGAGTACACCAAGGCCCAAAGAGAGGAGGCTTGTCTAAGGTGACAGAGCTGACAGAGGTATTGGCAGGACTAGGTTTCAGAATCCTGACTCCTCAGTAGCCTTTGTTTGGACTTCCCACATATCCTTTGCACTACCTTTAATTGTTCAATATAATCTCCCTAGCACTGACTTAACATATGTATTTTTTCAAACTAGATTCTCATTGAAACACATAGGCAATTGCTTCCAACTTATGGGATTTTGGCTTGGTGGATGGTTTAGCGATTGATTCAACCCTCACCACCCCCGTTTTCCTAAAATGTCTTCTGTCACCTCACCAATGATCTCGTAACTGTCAAACCTAATGTGCTCATCTTATTCATTACTCACTAGACCTTCTTTGAAGCACTTATACTTGGACTTCTCCCTCTTCCTTGAAAATGCTTTCTTTAGGGGCCAAGAATATTCTCTCTGAGGCCTCCACCAAGCACTTGGACCATTCTTCTTCCACCTCGTGTGTCCTTCACAGAATCATCCACCCCCTGCTTTTTCTTTTTTTAATGCTTTCCTGAGATAATTTCAAACATATTAATAACAGTAAGTCAATTTTACCTCAATAGAATAAGTCACATATATATATATATACACACACACACACACATATATATATATATATATATATATATTTTTTTTTTATTTGTTCAACAAGTTAAAAAATAATAGTAATAATCTTAAGCCCTTACTAAGAGTCTTAAATGCCTGGATTCATTTAATCTTCCCCAGCAACTGTATAAGGTAGAGATTATTTGCCCCATTTACCAGAAGGGAAAACAGAGAGGTGAATTACTTTTAATCTTCGGGTTCCAAACACTCCTTTTAGTACATGTTGGATTCAGAGAAAACACTAAGGGTAACTGAGAACAATTGGGAGGGAGGTGTCACCTTGCCAAGGAGCTCCCTCCCTCCCCTGTCAGGAGCCAAGACATGACTTCTTTGCCCCTTTGCCCCTGGGCGGTTACAGGGGGCAGGAGGACTGAGGTTGGCAAGGTCCCTACCTGGGAGCCAAGAGCTGGATTTGCCACTGTGTCTGGCCTGGGAATGGTAGTGCTGAATAGAAATGGAGTCATCATGAGTCAAAAATATAAAATCATAAAATAAAACCCATCACAAAAAAAAGGCAAGGTTCTTAATAAATGAATTCACCAATGTAGCAGGATATAAAATTAGCCCCAAGAAATCTATGTCATTCCTATACATCAATAGTGAACTTACAGATAGAGAGACTAAAAAAAAAAAAAAAAATCCCATTTACCATCACACCAAAACAATTACAATACCTAGGAATAAACTTAACTAAGGAGGTAAAAGACCTGTACTCGGAAAACTATAGGACACTGAAAAAAGAGATAGAAGAAGACATAAACAGATGGAAGAACATACCGTGTTCATGGATTGGTAGAATCAACATCATTAAAATGTCCATACTACCCAAAGCAATCTATAGATTCAATGCACTCCCCATTAAAATACCAATGGCATTTTCAAAGACCAAGAATGAACTCTCCAAAAATTCATCTAGAATAATAATAATAATAAAAAAAAAAGATCCCGAATAGCCACAGCAAACCTTGAGAAAGAAGAACAAGGTAGGAGGTATCTCAATACCAGATATCAAGCTGTATTACAAAGCCACTGTTCTCAAATCAGCCTGGTACTGGCACAATAACAGACATATAGATCTATAGAATAGAATAGAGAACCCAGAAATCGACCCAAGCCACTATGCTCAATTGATATTTGACAAAGGAGGCATGAACATACAATGGAGTCAAGATAGTCTCTTCAATAAATGGTGTTGGGAAAATTGGACAGATACATGCAAAAAAAAGGAAACTAGATCACCAACTTTCACCATACACAAAAATAAACTCAAAATGGATAAAGGACTTCAACATAAGATGGGAAACCATAAAAATACTAGAGGAATCCACAGGCAGCAAAAATCTCAGACGTATGCTAAAGGAATTTCTTCACTGATACTGCTCCTAGGGCAACGGAAACTAAAGAGAAAATAAACAAATGGGACTACAGCAAAATAAAAAGCTTTTGTACAGCGAAAGAAACCATCAACAAAACAACAAGAAAACCCACTGCATGGGAGAACATATTTGCCAATGTTATCACTAATAAGGGTTTAATCTCCAATATTTACAGGGAACTCATACAATTTAACAAAAGGAAGATAAACAACCCAATAAAAAAATGGGCAATGGACCTAAATAGATACTCTTTGAAAGAAGACATAAGGAAGGCCAAGAGATATAGGAAAATATGCTCAAAGTCACTAATCATCTGAGAGATGCAAATCAAAAAGACAATGTGGTACCATCTCACACCTGTCAGAATGGCGATCATCAACAAATCAACAAATGACAAGTGCTGCCGAGAATGCAGAGAAAAAGGAACCCTCGTGCACTGCTGGTGAGAATGGAGACTGGTGCAGCCACTGTGGAGAACAGTATGGAGTTTCCTCAAAACACTAAAAATGGAATTCCCATTTGACCCAGTGATCCCACTTCTAGAAATATATCCCAAGAAATTAGAAACACCAATCAGAAAGGATATATGCTGCCCTATATTCATAGCAGCACAATTCACCATAGCTAAGATCTGGAAACAGCCTAAGTGCCCATCAGCAAATGAGTGGATTAAAAAATTGTGGTATATCTACACAATGGAATACTGCGCTGCAGTCAAAAAAAAAAAAAAAAAAAAGAGAATTCTTACCATTTGCAACAGCATGGATGGACCTGGAGAGCATTATGCTAAGTGAAATAAGCCAGTCAGAGAAAGATAAATATCACATGATCTCACCCATTTGTGGAATATAATGAACAACATAAACTGATGAACAAAAACAGATCCAGAGACAGAGAAGCATTGATCAGACCGTCAAACCTCAGAGGGAAGATAGGGGAGGGTGGGGCTAAGGGGGAGAGATCAACCAAAGGACTTGCATGTATGCATATAAGCCTAACCAATGGACACAGACACCAGGGGGGTGAGGGCATGAGTGGAGGAATTGGGGGTACAATGGGGGGATAAGGCAACACATGTAATATCTTAATCAATAAAGAAAAAAAATAAATTTAAAAAAAGGCAAAACTCAAGTGAGGATAGAGACAGCCTCTGTGCAGATCTTCATTCCCCCAGTATCACAAGAACAGAAGAGCAGAGAAATCGCTTTAGGGATTTCTCACCAGCAGCCAACACCAGCCAAATGTCAGCAACCACCCACTCCCGCGTTCCCCACTGAGGTTAGCACGCTGGGAGCCACTCCCACTGTTGTGTCTGTCACCCACTCCATGAAGAGCAGAATGCTCCTGGACTTGCTGCCCCATTCAGTCTCCTACAGGTGGTCCAGGAGGCACAGGGAGGTGTCTCAGTCAATCTACATACACTTTAACTCCCACCACTTTTCTCCATAATGCTGCTTGTTTCCTTTCCTTGCATTTCCCATTGCTATTAGTGGACACCTCCCATCATGTATCCATAGCTAAAACCTTCAGATTCATCTTCTCATCCTTCTCTTCCTCTTATCCTATGATGATTCTACCTCCACTGCTTCCCCAGGCATTCACCCTGTCCCATTTGATTTAGAGGAACAACCTCATTTCATTTAGCACTTACCTACCATATATTCTGTTCCAGGGAGAACCAATGGTGCCTCATGGAACTTTCATTTATTGGGAGGAGACAGAGGTCAAACAATCCTATCATTACTTGAGTACAGTCACGACAAGCACTGCAAACAGAACATGGTGCTGTTCCAATATCAACACTGAAGAGCCAAATGACTTCCTGGAGGAAGTGATGATTAATTGAGACTGGCTGTGTGAGGTGCAATAAGCCCTCCAGGAGGAGGGAATAGTATGTGCAAAGGCCTGGAAGCACAGAAGAGGTTGGGGCACCTAGGCCACTGGAGGGAAAAAAATAAGGAGTGTGGAATAATGAATGGACTGGAGAAACAGGCTTAGATTAGCAACCAGGAGTGCACCCAGGCAGCCACCAAAAGAAGGTTTCTAAATAGCAATTGGAATGGGTTGATTTTTAATTTTAAGATCAGTTTTTCTTTTGTGAGTAAAAGATATGGGAAAGCAGAAGGTATGGTAAGACCACTGAGGAGATCGAGGCAGCGCTTTAACCCTGAAATGATGGTGGCCTTACAGGCTGATTGGACTAAAGATGAAAATACATAGTTGGACCCAAGGTAAATTTATGAGCTAGAATAAATGATGTAGGGAATGAGGCCCAAAGGGACAAGGACAATGCCTGCTTTCTGAGCTGAAGAGCTGGATATAAAGAGACACTGTTCTCCAGCATCTTCCCCCTTTCATCCAATTTGCCTGCCACATCAACAGAGTCCTCTCTAAAATGAAGATTAACCTCATAACTTGCTACTTAAATCCTTTCCATGGTTCTCTAGTACTGACAGGATAAAGGTAGTAAGGCTCAGGGTGATGAAAAAATCTCCCCTCGTTAGCCCTATCCTAGCTTTCCAATTATGGCTCATATTTATTCTCTTAGGCATCAGCCACAGAGAATTAACTGTCATCTTCCAAATATTCCACACCAATTCACACTTCGCAGACTTTGCAAAAGCTATGCTCTCTGCTTAAAATATGTTCTCCTCTTTTATTTATTTATTTGTAAAATTCCTACTTATCTTTAAAACACATCTTAAATGGTACTATCCTCTGGGAAGCATCCTTTAATACCTTAGTCAATGAACATACAAATATTATAGGTCTTTCCACAATGGGTTGAAAATATTTGGTTAAATGCTTTGGATATGTGTGTGAAACTCCAAATCCCCAATTTTGACCTTAGAAGACTCATGATGTTTTATCTTATTTCTCCTTAATCTGCAGTAATGAACTTCCATGGTGTCTAGCATATAGTAGATATTCAAATCACTCTTGTTAAGTAAATCATTTTTACTAAGGAAAAAACATAATAGGCCGGCATTGTTTATTGGAACTTCTTGCAATGATGAAAATGCTCTATTTGCACTATCCAATATGGTAACCACTAGCCAAATGTGTCTCTTGAGTACTTGAAATGGGGCTACTAAGACAGAATTAAATTTTAAATTTCATTCAACTTTAACTAATGTAAATTTAAATCTTAAAAGCTACAGTGTTGGAAAACACTGTAATATAAATTGTGTTTTCTGTAGAAGTCAACTAAAACTACTCTAAAATATAAAAAAAGGAAAATTAAAATACATATTACAACTCACAAAATACATCTTGCATAGTTTACTATATAATTAAGTTCTATATAAAACAACTAGACTGTTTTAAAAGATATACAGTCATTAATAAAAAATTACTATTATACTAAATTATTTGTTTCATATGTACATCCAAACTTCTGTTCAACATCTTCCTCAATATCTATTAATTTGTCATCTTTCACTTGTACACTTTTCAATGTTCAAACTCAATTTTTCTTTAGTTCTGTTGATGAAATATGAAATAAATTTCATAAAACTTCTTACGATAGCTTTCAGGTGCTTTTTTTTTCTTTCTGATTCAGTCTTGACCTAAACCAATGAAAAAGCAATTTGCACCCAAATTTATTTCCCAGTAGTGGTTTCAAAAAGCTTTTCACACCTATTGTTATTCTGAAAGTACTCCTCTTGGCAATGCCCCTCCCCCAAGGTTGCCTGTGTGGTCAGAAAATTTGGTAACTGCAAGTGCTAACCACTAGATGGCATGGGTGGGCCAATAGGGTGAAATGTTTACTAGGCCTGCAGCTGAAACTGGTAAAATTCAAAATCTAGGTGGGCTGAAGTAGTAGCTTAACTGTGCACTTAGAATTATCAGTCAGTGCTTGAATTTTGTTTAAAGGTACTCAGGAAGAAATAAAACATTTAGTGATCCAACTAGCCTCTTCCAAGGCTCTCCAATATGGCCCTTTCTCAGCTCCCAGTGTCTCCACCCTCACTGTCCCCCTCAGCTACACTGGCCCCCTGATGCCTCTCCAATACTCCAAGCAGGCTCTCCCCTCAGACCTTGTGCATTTTTCTGCCTGCTCAGGATTTCCCTTTCTCCCTGAACCTGTGCCTGGCTCTCATTTCTTTATTGTATTCAATTTTATTTACTTTATCATCTCAGAGATTTTCTGCCCACCCTCAAACACGCCCACATATTCCTCTGCTTTACTGTTCTTCAAAACCCTTGTTGCCTTACAACTTCTACATATATTTTAGCTTCTTTAGTATTATTATTATTTTGCCTCCTCCTGTTGGAATGTGAGCACTATGAAGATGGTGGTTTTTCTGTTTTGTTTCACTTCTGAAAATATAGCTCTTACAAGGATAGCATTTATGATATGCATAGACTTTTAACCAAAAATTACCACATACTTTCAAAATATCTATTTTTTAATCACCCCAATACTGAAGATGACAGAAAATGAGGATGATTTGGTAATGAGGACAGTATATGTAGTGTGTGTGTGTGTGTGTGTGTGTGTGTGTGTGTGTGTGTTTAATTGGTGGTATATGTGTGTGTATTTAATAGGCTGGTGTTCACTTAGAAGCTGGAAGAAATAGTTTTCCTAAAAATTAGTCAAACTAGGCATCCAGGGTACTGGGTTTTGAGAAAAATTGACCTTGTAGAGTGTGTCTGATGTGGTAAAAGTCTATGGGACCCTGCTCAGAATCCCCTCATGTGACTGGCATATAACCTAACTAGTGAAGGTAGAAGTTAAATAGTTATTAAATAGTTATTCTTTTTCCCATCCACAGCACTAAATATAATTCATGGAACTCACAGAACTCACAAAACCAAGAGTAGTTCTTTTTCCAACCACAGCACTCAGTTATCAATTCCCGTTTACCTAGTGACACTCAATATGGTCTACTTCAAGCAGGTCCCCTCCCCCCAAAAAATTCAGAGTAATTTTAGAGTGGTCAACACACATTGTTTTCTTCACTATAAATTCAGGAAGCCTTGGATTTATTATGGCTCATTGACAGGAACAAAGTTCATGAATTATAAGAAAGAAAGATGACAGGGGGATAATAGATTCACAGTTGCAAATTGGTCCAAGATTTTCAGCTTTTTAGTAGTCAGATCAAGTCCCACAGTTGCTTTAAATATTTCATCAAAGTGTGATTTGGCAGACTTTGAAGATTATATCTGTTAAAAATTACTTCAGAAAATTGGGCTATTTATGCTTATACCAAAAGCAAAACAGCCTAGAAATCAAAACAAAAAATTATTTTCTTCCATCCTGTTTCTGAAGACCCTGGTGGTGGCTCTCCTCAGTGCCAATTGTGGAATTCATTCATTGCACAGGATATTTACTGAGTTCTCATAATGTCCTCATCAACTTGTTAAATACTACACATAAAAAGAACGAACGAGAATAGTCAAAGTTTCTCAATTCTCCAGATGGTAAGAGAAATAATAAGTGAAGAAAATACAATTCAGAACGCCCACTGTAATCTCAGAAGTCCTGGCTGCTCCAAGTTCAGGGGAGAGAATGTCAGTGGAGGTTTCCAGAAAGGATGACAAGTTGTAGTGTAAAGGAGAAGCAGGAGTCAGCCAGCAGGAAAGGGGAAAGTATGCCTTGGGAAACACATGTGGGAAGACCCAGGGGGCAAGGAGAACACGGGGTATCCAAGAAAACTGAAAACATTTCAGAATGGCTGGAGTACCGAGTTGGTGATGAGTAGAGTTGGGAAGGAGAAGGGTGATAAATGATGAGATAAACTTGGAGTTTGAATTTAAGGGCAAGGGGAATTTATTATAATACTAGAGGCCCAGTGCACAAAAATTCATGAACTCAGGGCGTGGGGGGCGTGGGGGGCGTGGGGAGGGCTCAGCTTGGCCTGCACCCTCTCGCAGTCTGGGACCCCTCGGAGTATGTCCACCTTCCAGCTTAGGCCCATTCCCGGGGGGATCGGGCGTAAGTTGGCAGTCAGACATCCCTCTGGCAGCCCAGGAGGCAGGAGAGGCTCCTTACCACTGCCGAGGAGGTGGGAGAGGCTCCCGCCACTGCCGCTGTGCTCACAGCCATCAACCTGGCTTGTGGCTGAGCTGAGGAGCACACTGACCACTAGGGGGCAGCTCCTGCATTGAGCGTCTGCCCCCTGGTGGTAAGTGCTCATCACAGTGACCGGTCGTTCCAGATTGTTCCACCATTAGGGTCAATTTGCATATTACCCTTTTATTATATGGGATTTTGAATACTGGAACTGCAATTTGAAGAATGGTTTGAAGCAAAGTGAGACAGAAGGCAGGCAGGCCGGTGACAATTTAAATGGTATACTTGGGGAAAGGGCATGGACTCACAGGAAGTGGAAATGTAAAGTGGGTGGATTCAAAATCTAGTTAGTAGGTGGTATGGGCTCTGCTCCATGACTGCATGTAGAAGGTGAGGAAGAGAGAGAAATGAAGATGAAACTCAGGTTCCCAGGAAGTATACCTGGTGCGCTACACTTAGTTATAGCCCATGAGGCGGACTTGGGGAAGAAGGCAGTGAAAATACTTTTGAGCATGTCTGGTAATATCAAGAAGTCGGTTGGTGTATGGAAATAAAGCTCAGGAGAGAAACTTAAGCTAGACATAGTGATTTGGGTTAAACTTTTACTGTTTAATGCTACCTATGTGTATTTGGTAAATTAGAAAGTACATAATTAGCTCAGGCCACTCTCTGGGCTCAAAATTAAAACATATTATTTTGCAGCAATATGAAGGACTCTCACTTTATGCCTTAGTACAGTGGTCGGCAAACTCATTAGTCAACAGAGCCAAATATCAACAGTACAACGATTGAAATTTCTTTTGAGAGCCAAATTTTTAAAATTTAAACTTCTTCTAACACCACTTCTTCAAAATAGACTCGCCCAGGCCATGGTATTTTGTGGAAGAGCCGCACTCAAGGGGCCAAAGAACCGCATGTGGCTCATAAGTCGCAGTTTGCCGACCACTGCTTAGTAAAGCGGAACAGCAATTCTGTTCAGCAGCTGAAAGATCCCACTGTTTGCAACCACAAGTGCAAATGTATAAAAACCCATTTGTAAGACACAACTGTACTTGAAGCCACAAGTATGTAGTTAGCATGCTCCCTTAAAAAACAAGGTAGCAATTACCTATCAATTAGCTGTTCATCTGTCTATTCAAACTGATTTTCTGTCTCTTAAAAATAGCAAAAATTATACAGGGCTTAAATCAATCTGATGTGGAAAATCAGTTTTCACCTGGATGCTAGAATTTCAGCATTAAAGAGAAATTGATTCTAAAGTACAGAGCTGACAGGCAGGGCGGGGAAGGAGGGAAAGCACTTTGCATCACCCCACATTTCAAATTTCACTAGCTGGCCATTCATCCATTCTTACGTTTTGGGAATTCCCTGAGCTGGGGATGCAGAGGTAAATGCCATAGATCCAGTCTCTGTGCTCACACAGCTAACAGCTCTAATTGCAGCAGGGTAACCTACTCCTGTGAAGAATTTGTGGAGCTGCTAAGGTCTGTGGGAAAAAGAAGGGTATTTATCAAAGGTATTTCTTAACAGCCTTCCTCATATAGAAAATAGTTTGTACCAGTCTCAAGTTGAAAGAACAATTATAACCTAAGCACAATATTTACGCAATGCTATAACTTAGGTGCTCTTCTAGGTGCATTACATATTTTAATCCACATAATTTCTCATAATAACCTTATGAAGTGGATGTAATTATCTCATTTTAAATATGAGGAAACCAAGGCAGAGAGAAATCACTCAGCCAGGAGGTGCGGGGCCTATGTCAATCAAACACCTCTCTCAGTCCAATCTCAGAGATGTCACACCCTCTCCAAGCATTTGCTGTGTGGTAAACAAGGTATTTATATACTTTCCAAAAATTTGTTTCTAGTGTGGAAGTCAGCATAAACTTTAAATTCATTAGCAAATAATGTGCATTGTAGGTTACCTGTTTGAGTACTTGGTCTTCCAGGCAGTGTTTTACATATATACCCACCACAAAGTTCTGAATTATTCTTTTTTTTTTATTCTATATTTCAATTCATCACACAAGGTCACTATAGTTCCAACCTGTTCACAAAGTTAATAATAAAAATAGGCATCTACCTTTAGTTGTGAAGAATATTCCAAGTATAGCCATCACTTTTAGTGAGACAAAGTTTTATGTTAGAGATACTAGAGGTCTTTGCTAGAGAATTTCTTTAACTTGCCTTTTTATGTTATCTTAGGAACTAGTGAGGAAAGGGTCATGACACAGGTAGAAAATAATAACACTCAAAGGTACACTACAGTAACTGGCAAGGCCACTGGCTACAGCCCACTATATTGCCAACTTCCCTGAGACTTTAGGGGCCTGTATTTAGACACCTGGGGCCAATTCTAGCCTGACAAGTGGCTACAAGCCTGCCTTGAGGAGCTCTGGCCTACAAGAGTAAACTGGGCTGGGATTTGGGAAAACTGAGAAACCTTCCATAAAAAGTTGCATATTTTCCTTACTTTCAACATCTCAATGGTTTATTTCTAGAGAAGGGAGGATCATACCACAAATTGTAACTACAAAATAAAAATAACATATGTGTTTATAATGTCATTGAAATACTAATTAAACAGCCTGTTGAAAGAATAAAAGATTATAAAAAGTAAGGTATTATTATCATACTTATTTTGAAACATTTAATCATATGCTTTTACACAAGTGACTTCATTAGTCCAGTTATAGCATTTATGATATAGAATAAAAACATTCAAAAGAGCATGTTTCTAATGACCTACAGCATTCAACTAGGTTCAGTGCAGGATAGCAGATTTGGGAGAAAGAAAATAGACAACTCATTTGCAATGAAATGAGCTGGAATTCTAGCTAAGAGATATAACAATATAACTCTCTATATAAATATATAAAATAAAATACAGTAGCAATGTATAAAAAGAGAAGCACAAAGCCAAGTGTATAGGGGTTCAAAGAAGAAAGAGAGCTCATGTGACTGTGGAAGGGAAGAAAGATTAAAGGAAGGGGCATCTTTTAACAGACTGAGCTTCCAAGATGCTCTCATTTTGGCAGGTGAAGATGACAGGACAGGCACAACTCGGGAATCCAGGTGAGTAACAGTGCAAGCAACAGTGTAAGGGGAGAAGCATAAAATCATATACTGTGTGTGTGTGTGTTTGTGTGTGTGTGTTTGTGTGTGTGTGTGTGTGTGTGTGTGTGTGTGTGTGTGTGTGTGTGTGTGTGTGTGTATGACTATGTGGTGAAAGAAAAGCTAATGAGCTGATAGAAGGGGATACTAGAATCCCAGGGATTCCAGGATGTATTCACTTGGGGAATTAATGCAAAACAATGGAGGCTTTTTGAGCTAGTGAGTCACATGATAAGACCATGAAATGGGGAGAATGACCAGCGGAACCTGTGTAGAAGAGATTAGAAATGGAGGTTGTTTCGATCATATGGGTAAATGGACAAAGAGGACCTGCACTGCCACTTAATAGTTCTAATTAGTGATGGTATTTTATCATTTCATCCTTGAAACAATCTCTCCCGGTGCATATTATTGTCCCTGCTTTAAATGGGAGGATACTGAGGCCCAAAGCCAAACTCTTTTTGATTCCATGCCTCAGGCTCTTTGCTGCACTGTCCCTCCCCCAGTGGTAAGTGGTGGCCGGTGGGCAGTGGCCACTGAGGGAAGACTTGATGGAGGTGGAATCCAGCACCAGCCCATAAACTGGTGAGGAGAAATTACTTCAGATGACAGGAATGACTTGGTGGTTAGAGAGAAAAGCTCTAATGGTGACTCAGAGTCTTGTCTGATACCCCTGTTGGAAAGGTATAGCAATCATTTGGAAGACATTAGTCATAAAGATGCAGATCTTGAGTGCTTCTCTCACAGGTGATAGCTGATGAGAGAGAGAGAGAGAGAGAGAGAGAGAGAGAGAGAGAGAGAGAGAGAGAGAGAGAGAGAGAGAAACCAAAGAATACCAAGGGCAGGATCTTAGGGTCATTCACATGTTATGATATGCATGAAGAGGGAAATAAGTGGGAAGAGAAATGTCAAGGACTAGTATTATTCAGGTTTATGGTATTAATAAACATTGAATCAAAAAAGAAGTTCCAATAATTGTATTAATTTTAATCTTATTAATTTTAAAACAATTAAATAGTTTATAAAATGTTTATTTTTACTATAAAAACGATGTGGGATAAAAGGCAAACATGTGAAATGTGCTTAAATTTTCTATTTCAACTTGAGATTGATCCACATATTGTCAAATATTTCTAAATTGGACAAGGTAGGGTAATATAAGATTACAACAAATTGCTTTTTAAGTTTCTGCAGTGGCAGAAGCTGTGAGAATTTTCTGTCTCATTTGATGAGCAATCTGATAAGACCAATTATGATAATAATTATCTCCATAGCAACAGGTTTGAATCATGCACATATAGCACTATCTTGGATACTCATTCATTATTTTAGAACCCAGTGATTCTTCCTTAATTCTGCCTATGAAATTTAGCTGGCTTGTTGCAGAACCATAGATTGGAGTAGGTAATAAAACCCATGCTTTTCAGGAGGATGGGCTGCTTTCTCAGACATTTATTATGCAACAGGTGATGTTTCTCTCCTTTGGGGTTCTTCAAGTTCTAATTTATTTCCCTACTTTTTTATAATGTATCTGAGGTTATGTGGGCAGAACAAATAACACATTTAAAATGAAAGAAGTCAATACCTAGTGCCACCTACTGTCAACACAACTTAGTGGTTGTCTTTATGTGAACAATTGGGATGTACATTCAGGGTTGACAATATTTGCTCTGCCCAAAATATTCAGTGCAAACACTTGCCTGAATCTTTAAAACTGAATACATAATAATATAATTACTATACACATAATATCTGATAGCAGAAAATAATATAAATTCTAATGCATTAATAGATTTTTAAAAGTACTATTAGTGACAACCTTGTAGGTTGGAATGAAAAAATAAGTAACTCAGGTGTCAGTTGTATGCAAATACTTCAATATAGAGTAAATAGAGTAGTATGCTTTTTTCCTCTTTAGAAATGTAGAAACACTTTTTAAAGTATATGATTGTCTAACTATTATCTTGTGTATCTGAAACGAATACAAAATAATTTTGACTGTAAACTCTAATTGAAAAACAAATAAAACATAATATTAAAAAAGAAATATAACCCACCACATATCTGGGTTTCTAAAAATGATTATGTTTAGCTTTGAAACTGCAGTGGTCCCCACAGTTTAGAAGTTTGACTTACTAATTTATTTAACTTGTCTCTAACAATGACAAAATACTACATCAATAGTGATTAATTCACCAGTTCTCCAACTGGGAACTGAGGAGAAAATAAGTCAATATGAGCTAAGACTTTATCTTCCTCTCTGACACCCTGTGTATAACATGCCTACCTTACTTCACAAGTTTTTCTCAGCACATTCAATCCACAGGCTCACTCACCATTTTCAAATAAAGCAATTGTGACTCAGAGAAGGACATTTCACATGTACATTAAATTTAACATCCACTTGTGGATGGTAGGTTCCAACTTAGCAAATAATAACTAAGGAGTAATAGGTCTCAGAACTGGAGCTGTAGGAATAGCAAGCCCCTTCCCTGGGAACAGAGCAAGGAGGTCCCAGAAGCCTGACAGTTATCAAAAGCCAATCCACCAGTAGCATCTGCTTTCTGAATGATATTAATCAGGGAAATATTGGAAAACAGACTCAGAGGACTAACATTAGTACGTTTTAACAGTGTGGCAATGTACCAAAATCATAGGAGCTATTCATTACTTTTCTACTATTTTAACCTCATTTGGGGTGTAGAATGAGATTGAGATCAATGGAATTATCATTCAGTGAGTCTGACCAATAAAAAAAAAATTGGGTACTTAATTATTTCCCCTGTAGCTATTCTATTACTCAACTAACAATATATATATATATATTATATATATATATATAATATATATATATATATTATATATATATATATAATATATATATATATACTGTTAGTTGAGTAACAGTATATATATATATATATGTACTTTCCATCCCTCTAATTCTCTTTTCTTATGAAGACAAGAGAAATAGCTTATTTTTGGTCAGTGATGCTCTTTGTTTTTAATTCTACTTTATTTTATTTTTATTTTTTTCAATTACACTTTCCATTCAATATTATTTTATACTAGAAGCCCAGTGCATGAAATTCGTGCACAGAGAGGGGGTTCCTGGGACTGGGGGACTCCGGTGGGGCTGAGAGGACTGGGAGCCATCATCTAGTGGCTATGGGCACCACCATCTTTGTGGCCCAGTGACAGTCAATGCATATTCCCTGTTTATTAGATAGGATTAGTTTCAAATGTACAACATAGTGATTAGACAAGCATATACTTTACAGAGTGTTCCCTTGATATTTCCAGGACCCAATTGGCACTATACACAGTTATGATATTATTGACTATTTCCTTTGCTGTACTGCTTTTTCTGTTACTTTTATGTTATCTATTTACCAGTAAAGGAATATCCTTATCTTGATAGGGAATTTACTTTCCATTTTTAGTAGACACCATAACAGCTTTTATTCAATCCAGATGATTAATCATTATTTTCATTAATTATCCAGACAAAGATTTAGGTATATTTCTCTTTCCTGACAACTGAGAATTTCTTGGCAAACTTGATTAATTTGTTTTGCATCTAAATTAAGCAAAGCATAAAATAAATACTAGCTGTTTTGGGCAACTTGCAGAAAAATTAAGAATACACAGCACTAAAAATAATACTTAAGAAACATACTATTTTAAAAGGAATATTTGTTGTGGCTTTGTTATTGACAAAAGGAGAAAAATTTCTTAGTAACTGTTAAGATAATTTAAAAGTTTTGAGTTTATATTGTCAATGTGTAAATTTGGAGCCATTATATTGCTCCACATACAATATGATTTCAAATCATATTATTGAAAAGAGTAAAATAAAAATGTTAAAATTATTATCAAATACACAGGGATGAGCAAAAGTAGGTTTGCAGTGGTGAGTACATGAAACACAAGAGTGAATAAAGCTATTGTTATAATCATAATCTGCATGTCTTTTTCCATACGAACAACTGTAAACCTACCTTTGCCAACCCCTGTAATATAAAATAACATAACATAGTACATATAATATAAAAACTTTTTACCATTTTATATGATAATTTTTCAACCTGCTTTAAATCATAAAAGCCAAGGAACAAATCTAGCAAATAAGGTATAATATCTTCTTTTTGAAAATAGATATGTAAAAATGTTCTCTAAACAGCAGGTGGCAATGTTTTAAATTTGATTGCAGCAGCACCATCTTACCTCTATATAAGCAGATGAAATACAGTTTTAAAAACCCAAGACAGTTAAGAACCCTGGCATGCTCAGACTACTTTACCAGTAGGTAACTTCAAATATTAAAAGGATATTATTAAGCCATGCCCACTGGTCTGTAGGCATTTCTCCCTGGGCAAAGTAAATGTTTTTGTATACTTCTTCTTAATTCTTACGCAGCACAGGAACAATTTCACAGTGCTGACCTGTACAGGCGTCCTTCTCAACCAAAGCCTGCATGCTGGCTAGTCCTTATCATTCTACATTCCAATGGCCTTAAGAATGAACAAAACTGCCCTAGTTGGTTTGGTGCAGTGGATAGAGCATCGGCCTGTGGACTGAAGGGTCCCAGGTTTGATTCCAGTCAAGGGCACATGCCCAAGTTGTGGTCTCGACCCCCAGTAGGGGGCCTGCAGGGGGCAGCCGATCAATGATTCTCTCTCAGCACTGATGTTTCTATCTCTCTCTCCGTCTGCCTTCCTCTCTGAAATCAATAAAAATATCTTTAAAAAAAAAGAATGAACAAAACTAACTTCAGATCTTTGGTAAGCTCTAAAGACGCCTACTGACATTGCGCTCTTTGAGCCCAGTTTCTGTGGGTATTCGAGTTGAACTATAAGTATTAATATTTGAAGTAAGGTGAAATACCAAGTTTTGACCCTAGATATCTCTTAGATTCTGTGGTTTTTCTAAACTGCAGTAGTTATATTAGAGACAGAACTGCATAACTTTCTGAACTGAAAAAGGAACCTGGAACAGCTGCCCTCAGCAACCTCACTAGGAACCAGAGAGCCAGTGAGATCAGCTAGCTTCCCTACAGTCACACTAGCAGTAACAGGACTTTAACTGGGTCTTCAAATTCTCCAAGGTCAGCACTTACCCCTCCATACATAGCTGTGATATTTTAAAACTCTATCCTATCATCTTTTCTAGCATGTTTATAACAATGTTGCCATGATATCATTCTAAAATACTAATTTTCACATACTTATTAAGTCTTCACTCAGTATGTATGTCAATAATATTTTATGAAATGTGTGTACAATTAGGAAGGAGTCTTTGTTCCAAATAACGTTTTAAAATCCAGGGTGGGTGTAAGTAGGCTTACAGTTGTTCATATAGAAAATAGCACAATAATTAATAAAGAATAATACAAAAATAAACTGTATTTCTTGCACTCACAACTGTAAACCTCATGTAGATGATGTATGATGTCAGTAGTTTCTGACCTCTCATTTTTTTCTATGCTTATATGTCAAATCCTTTAATGTAGCAGTACTTCCATTCGTTTATTACTAATTAAGACCTTACAGTTTCATTTTAAAATGTGCTCCTCAATGGAATTTCCTTTTTCAGTGGAAAATGGGCCAAGGGCAAGTAAATGGGGATGTCCAAGGTCATGCATTAAGATGAATTAACAGCAGAATTTACAAGTGTCTGAATTTCAACATCATTTTTTAATCTTCCCACTTAGCTATCTAACACTTACCTCTTTATATTTCTACTATACATAATCTAATGCAATTTCTTATGTGTTCTCAGTAAACAAATATTTTACAAAAACAGTGAAAGCCCCAGCTGGGTAGCTCTGTTGGTTGGAGCATCATCTCATACACCAAAAGATTGCAGGTTCGGTCCCCAGTCAGGATGTATACAGAAGGCAACAGATCGATATTTCTCTCTCACATTACTGTTTTGCTCTCTCTCTCTCTCTTTCTCTCTCTCAAAATCAATTTTTAAAAAGTTGTGAATAATAATACCCCAAACTATTTTAAATTATATCTAGCTATGTTATTTTCAATATGGCTACCTTTGTATTATCACATTTTCAATGTTATTTTGCAGCAAATGATCTTAAAAAACCTATAGAATAGTCTATGACACATAGAGAGGAAACTCTATACATTATGGAAACAAGCAAATTGTCACATCATTAGCAATACTTCAATTGAGAAAGTACTGCCCTTAACTAATGACAATATTTTTAACCCCTTTTTTTTAAGGTAACAAATTATTTTCCCTGGGATCACCTCAGGTCATTCTCACCAGGACATCGCTGCTCACTGCATCTTCTCACTTCTTCACCTGCTCCTTCACATGGCTGCCCTGTTATCGCTACACCCTGACAGGTCCTTAGTCGCCTTTCCCAGCCACCATCACAGGACTTGGAACATCCACTCCAATGACCCCACTGATTCCACTGACCATTGGCTGAAAGAAATATGTCACGATCAGTGTCACAGATTTAGTAATTTTAAAATCTAAGAACCATTACTTAGTCTGTTCAGTTTTTACTAATCTACTACCATGGATAAACTTTATTTAAATATTTGACTTGCTGGTAAAATAAAGAGTATTATACTGAACAGAAATTTAAGTTTGTCAGAATCTTCAATATTTTGAAGAGATTGAACTTGTAAAAAGTACAAATTCAGTATTAAACTTCATCAATTTAATCAATATTTAAATTAAGACTTTCCTGAATTCTGCTTCTTTATTAATGTGACATGCAGTAGAATGAGTCTGGGTATAATTGGCTTCATTTAATAAAAATATATAATCATGTGATTATACCTTGACCATCTGGCATGGTTCTGTCACAATTTTTAAATAGCAAGCATCTCTTAGATATAGCAGTCAGGTCTTACCTGTACACTCTGGATTATAGCACTCTCTGCTTTCTGCCCATGGCCCTCTGCACTCAGAACCTCCATGAGCTGCTGCAGTACACTGCCGGCTTCTCTGCTGGGTCCCATTTGAGCAGGTCACTGAGCACTGGCTCCACGAACTCCACTCCTGCCACTGTCCATCAACTGCCAAAGCAAAAAGAGAGACCCTGTAAGGAGACCTTCCAGTAGAGAAGGCTGTATAGAAAGTACAAGGTAAAACTAGCCTTGAAGATGAATCCCAATCAAGGGACTCTAAAGAGATACATACAATGGAAGGTCACAATGGCATTAGATTGTATTACTTCCCTTAGAGCTACTATTACCTTATTTTTTTTCCACTTCTGTTTCCTTTTATGTATCCAGTATTTATTTTGATGCATTTATTTCTCAAAAATATTGGTTAATTACTCAAAACTGCAAGACCTTGATGGGCATAGAGAAGACTGAACAAAATAAATACTGACCAATAAGTCATAGAGCTCATATTTGAAAGTAGAAGTCCCTAGAATGAGTTACACAATGTGTTACATGCTTAACAGATTAATTATATAGCATTGCTGCAAAGGACACTTTCAAGATGCTGTGAGGTAAGAGTTTAGAGGGTCTAGGGAATCTTCCTTGACATGAGGTTTCAGGCAAGCCCTGAAGGATAATAGAGGAATACCTAGGGCAAGAGTCAGTTCCAGGAAGATATACCGAGGTCCTTTGCAGAAGAAACATGGGCACTTCCAGGACCTGAATGAAGGCCACTGTGAATGGAATCAAGAGAACCAGGTGAAGAATTCTACCAGAGGAGAGAATAAAATAGTAGATGCCAGATTTTGTAGGCTTTTTGTCAACGTGTTAAGGATTTGGACTGATATTCTCAGACTATTAAGAAGCTAGTGAAGGATTTAAATAGGACTTTACGATTAGACCTAATGCCAGTTGGAGAAAGAATTATGGGAGAGGGTAGGGAGGATCTGAGTGAGGATGATGTTGGCAAGGCCCATGGAGTGTCCTGGAAAGATTAGAAAGCTATTGGGGGAGGGGGCAAAGCAAGAGTGTCTCCTGAAGAGCTGGTCATGGGAAATGAAGTGGAGAGAGGGTCCAGATGACTCTCAAGTGTCTGGTGACTAAAATTTAATACAGGCTGTTGCACTTGTCTTTGGGAGATTCAAATTGAGACTGATTTATTTATTCATTCATTAAAATTATTTTTGAGATTCTATTAGTTATCACACACTATGGTAGTGTTATAAGAGACATAGAAATAAAATATAAACCCCAATCTCAAAAATTTTATAACTTAGTAGAAGAATGACATTATACATGCAAATAAGTAACAAGTAAAAGCAATACTGTCTTAGCATGGCAAATGGAGGCTCTCAGAGGATAGATCACATCCATTGGGGGATAATTATGTTAGATGGGTATGGTGAAATTCGGATAACTTAGAAAAAGGCAACAGCATTCGCTAAGGCATAATCACAAAATGCATGTAAGCAAATAATTCAGGAAAAAATATTTACCTAATTTAGAAAGCATTAATTAGCATGTAAGAGTTATAAATGCACTAGTATATGACTGTCTACTTTTTCCCATATCATTCCTTGGTTGTTAGCCAAGTTCCTTATAGTGAAAGAGAATTCACCATAAATATGACGTTCCAACATAAGTTAATGCTGCTGTGAAGACCCATCCAAACAAATGCAAAAGCCTGGTGGATTTTGACTAAGTACTTTGAACCTAATTTCAGGCCTTGCAGGTCGCTATTAAAAAGACAGTAGTTTAATAGATACCTAGATGTACTTAATAAATCCTTTGTGAGATTAACAATCATAAAATGCCAAGTTAATCATCCTATTCATGTAATTTTAGCATTTCACTGTATTAAAATACCTGATACAATCTTATTGCCTATGTAGTCCATTTGCCAGACAAAAAAAGAAAAGTCTAGTGAATCAATAGGAGTTCATAAATTACTCATTTCCTTTCTATTTTGGCTTTAAAGATAAGTATGCTTTTCATTTCAGAATCTTGCTTTTCAAAGAACATTTACTGAGTTTGCAAGATGAGTCCTCATCTCCTAAGCATTCTGAGAAGGGTTAAAAAAAGTAAGAGTCATTCCTGCACCTTGACATCTACTTGGCAAAAGAATGTATGGGTAGTCAAATTACTGAGAACATTCAAAAAGTAACACATGACAAAAATGAATTAGGTGATGCCAACTTTATTCTGTGCTGAGTGACTAGAATAAAGGAGTATGTGATACCCTTCATCATTCTGGTTACAGATACATTTTCAGTATTTTTTAATGAATGTAATGGTTACACACTCATTGGCAGAGAAAAGATCTCCTTCCAGCTAAGGAGAGGTGGAGTCAGGAATGAGTAAGTCAAATGGGGAAGGAGAAGATAATTTGGCAAGGCTTTGTAATATTGATGAGGAATGAGAAAAGACCTTGCTAAAAAGAGACTGGAAAGAATAAGAATATCTGTTAAATAGTTGTTTTTTTTTCATTAGGCTCTTCCTGTAAGAAGCTTTTACATCACGACTCGCAAAACTTAAAAAAAAAATTAAACTCATACATTTGTAATACTAGTTATTCAGTCCTTTTAGTTAATGTACACATTTTACGTTTTGACTAAAGTTCATAAAGGACTTAATATAAGACACTTGAAGAAACCTTTGTGGTTCAACACTACCATAATAATCAACAAAACATGTTTTAGATGGAATTGAAGATGTATCAAGTGGATGTTTTATTTCACACTGAGAACTATTAAGTTCCTTTTGTTGAACATTAACTGCAATATTATGAAAGAACTGGCCTGACAAAGTAACTGATTGGATTTTTTGAAAAGAGGAAAAATCCAATACTCCTTTAATATTATAAGTCCAAATTACTGAGAAAATGGAAAACTGAGAAGTTAGGAAGAGAGGGACATGTGAATGTAATTTAAATGAATACACAAAATACATTATATAACATTCATGAAAAAATTCTTTTGGTGCCATATATGGGATATTGTTTTATTTCAGGTCTTATTTTTCAGTTTGATACCCTAGAATTAACAAAACCACTAATTATGCTCTTTTTAGGGACATCAGCCCCAAGACCTTTCAGGAAATGGTAATGTCATTTTTTTTTTTTTTCTGAATGCAGGACTAGGAGGGTTTTGAGAGGTGAAAATTAAGAGTTCTGCTTTAGACATTTAAGTACTTCCCAGTAGGATATAAGCATTACATTTCAGGGATAACTGTTGAGATAATATAATAATGAAAATATTTATCACTTGATCTATCTAATATTTCTTTTTTTATAACCACGCATGTAGGTACTACAAAAAGTGAAGGGGCTGCTTCTTCCTCTTTGTTTGATGCTGATCTGGGATTCAGGGTGGAAATGAAGCTGCTTCCCCTTCAGCTGTGCACTCAGGCTACTCTGTACCTCCACTGAGTGTCAAGGCAAAAGTAACAATCCGGGCCTCTCCCACAGCCCATGCCTCTGTGTATAGCTGATTTCTGACGTTTATAAGAGATAACTCCCAGAGTCATGACAAACCCACAAATTTGAAAATACCTCAGTACTTTCTTTCTAAAACCCTGTTCCTATTGGAAGCTGATTAACATCTTGTCATTCAGAACATTTTTCAGAAAAGTGTTCCCTGATAAATGGGGAAATGTAAACACTCCAAAACTCCCCGTGGAGTCTCCTAATGCCCTGATTAAGTAAAGATTCACAGAGGATCTAGACTATGACCAGCACTGTTCTACTAGATTCCGGGCAAACTCTGATGTTAAGGACCAACCAAGCTCTGCTCTCAAAGAACAGTCTGAGGAGCTGTGGTGGAGACAGATGATAGACAAGTAAGCAAATAAGTAAGTAGGAAAGTTGCAGCTAGAAGAGCTGTGAAGACAGAAAGATAGAGGGCGCTGTGATAGGGACTCTCCAGCCAGGCCTCTCGGAAGAAACCAACTATAACCTGAGTCCTGAGACACTAGAAGAAGCCAGAAATGGGAAGATTCTTAGAAATCTTTTTGCAAGTGCAAATTCTTGAGTTCAAGAAGGCTTTGTGCATTCCAGAACAGAGAAAGGGCTTGTGGAGATCATGAAGAGGGAGAGGAAGGAGATGATTCAGATGGTGTGCAGAAGTCAGATCCCTTAGGGCTCTGTAGGCCATGTGACCAATTAGGATGAGAAGAAATGAGATGATTTTAAAGTAGGGAAGTGATGTAACGTGACTTACATTTTAACACATTGCGGTTGTGTGTAGAATGGATTGTACAAGCGCAAGAACAGATATTGGGAGGTGTTAGGAGTCTATATTGTAGCCTCTTCAGACACAGTTGATAGTGGCTTGGATTACGGTGACATTAGTGGAAAGAGAAAAAAGTAAATAAAGTTGAGATATTTTCTGGATGTAGAGATTATAGGTTGGGGGGGTATGGAAAAATGGATAATCAAAGTTGACTTTTAGGGTTTTGGCTTACTGAAACAGATAAATGGTAGAACCTTAGACTGAACTGGGTTAGAGTGGCATTCAAATAGCCCTGAAATCAAAATGTCAATTTTGAACATGCTGAATTTGTAATGCCATTATAGACACGATGCAAGGAGTCCTGAATTACATAAATGTGCCTTACACATTTATTTGAAAAGTGATCATCCTTCTTTTCTTTCCCTTTTTTATCCTCTCATGAAACATCATTTGGTAAACATCAGGTACATAAGGTTAAGAATAAACACTTTCTTAGGTTTTTTCAATTTCTCGTCATGTCCATCATAGATAGCATTTGCAGATGGATTTTTTTAGACCTACGTTTCAATTTAAAAACTTCAAAATGCTTATTACTTTATAACCACCTTACAAAGGTGAGTAAGAAGAGAAAACAATCAGGCTGTGCTTTGAAGCCGGGAGAGTGCTGAGAGATCAGTCTGTCTCATCATCATGTAATGTACTTCCTTATACAACACTGTCACACTGGGGACAGTTAAAATTTTGCTTCGGCAATGTGACACATGACCAGGTTTTTTGGACCTAGAAGAATTAAAATTGCGAAGGCTAAATTGCTAGATTCCTGGGGTTTACTTTGTTCTTTGAACTTCCTCTTGCTACACACACAGAGTTGCAACTATGTTCACCTGGATGAAAAACTTGTCTCCCAAGTATGGGGCCAAATGAAATCCTGTGATACATTGTAGTGAAAATATCATTTTAAGTCTATTTTCGCATCTTGATCAATAACTGGTGACAATATAGCATAGGATGAAAAACAAAAAACACAAGTTAGATTATGTACTCATCCACAAAGTCATGAATATTTGGATAATAAAACTGTCATTTCAGGGACTGTTCTGAGTTGATGGTTGCTGACTCATTAAACTATCTGTAGGAAGGAGTTGCAGGGAGAAGATTTCTGGCCATTGGCTTTGGAGCTATCTAATTTAGTGATGGCAAAATTCTGAGTCCAGATTTTTATTGAGTGGGAGTTTACCCAGGAAACTAAGAAGGCCCTCTGAGGATACAAGACTAAAAGGTAAAACTGCCATCCTCTTGCTTTGGACATATGCTGAAGAACATAAACCTATATTTCCCACTTGCCATTTTAAAATAAATTACAAAAGAAAAACTCAGAATGAAATACCATTTAAATATTAGAATTGAAAGTGGAAGCAAGAGCAATGATGACAAGGTTTATGCATACAAGCATAACAAATGGACACAGACACTAGAGGGGTGAGGGCATGAGCGGGGCGGTGGGGGGGTGGGGGGCAATTGGGGGATAAGGACACATATGTAATAATACCTTAATCAATAAAGAAAAAATAAAAAAAGTAGAAGCAAGTTATGATAAGGGCTAAGGAGAATTTTTTAAAAGTTGGTAAGTTAAGACAAAGTTTAAATGAGAAAAAAATATTAAATAATAAAAGCAAACAAGCCATGACTAATAAAGGCACAGTTTCTTAAACTCCTGTAAGCTAAATACAAAGATCACTAGAATCACTGAAATGACACAGAATGACTACAATTGCCATACAAAAGACTAGATGTTAAAAAAGATAAAACGCAAATCAGTTAAAGAACAGGTTAATGAGGTAGCATTTTAGTTTCAAATTGTAACATCCTCATGCAGAGACAACCAGGGACCTTTGAACCAAGTTCAGGCTTGTGGTTATGTAGCATCTTTCCACTCAGTGTCCTCACCAAAAGGGTTCCTTGCAGAGGGACCTTGGCCAGGACAACCTCTTGTAGCTGCTGAGAAATCAACATTTTAGGTCCACAGGAGACTGAAGCCTCTTGTTCTACATAACAGAGGTATTTGGGTCCCACTGTGTTCCTTTGTTGATATTCCCTCATTGCCAAGAATAACAAACACAACTTGTTCAAGTCCAGGTGTTATCCTGATGGTCTTTGACTGGAATGCATAGCTATAATACTTATACACTGTTTGCTATTTACCATGGTCTCTCCCTTATCATCTCACATAGTCCTCTCACCATCCTGTGTTGTATTACTATTGTCCCCATTTTACAGGAGAAGAAACTAGGCATCAGAGAAGCAACACGGATATTGAAAAGTAAGGTCTACATTTAAAAGTCCAAGTTCCTTTCATGATACCACATCAATGTATTATTAAATACTAGAGGCCCAGTGCATGAAATTCATGCACGGGGTGGGGGGTGTACCTCAGCCCAGCCTGCACCCTCTCCAATCTGGGACGCCTTGAGGGATGTCCGACTGCCCATTTAGGCACTGATCAGTTAAAATATTACCCATCAGTTTTCTCATAGTCTACCTCCCAGGAACTTTTTTAGAACTAAAATGCTTAGATATCAATAGGGATAGGGATACTAAGTTGTTAGAGTTCAGATAATAAACGGCATTACCTAAGTTGATATAGTTGTTGCTTTATCTTGCAAGTAGGGACTGCATGTGTTTTCAAGTACTTGTTTTAACAGTATTATACCATCATTAAAATCTCTCTAAGACCATAATCCAGGACTGCTGACTCCCAACTGCTCACCTGCCTGCCTTCATGATTGCCCCTAACCGCTTCTGCCTGCCAGCCTGATCACCCCCTAACCACTCCCCTGCCAGCCTGATTGATGCCTAACTGCTCCCCTGCCAGCCTGTTTGCCCCTAATTGACCTCCCCTACAGGCCTGGTGGCCCCAACTGCTCTCCCCTGCAAGCCTGGGTCCCCCCCAACTTCCCTCCTCTGCCAGCCAGGTCACCCCTAACTGCCCTCCCCTGCAGGCTGATCGCCCCCAACTGCCCTCCCTTGCAGGCCTGATCCCTCCCAAATGCCCTCCCCTGCTTGCCATCTTATGGTGGCCATCTTGTGTCCACATGGGGGCAGGATCTTTGACCACATGGGGGCTGAAGGGTGTCCCGGATCAGGATGGGGGTTCCCTTGGGGCGTGGGGCAGCCTGGGCGAAGGGCCTGTGGTGGTTTGCAGGCCAGCCATGCACCTGGTGACCCAAGCAGAGACCCTGGTATCTGGGACTTATTTATCTTCTACAATTGAAACTCTGTAGCCTTCAGTGGAGCCAAGCCTCCTGCTTGCTCCATGGCCATAGCCATTTCTGTTGGGATTTATGTATCTTCTATAATTGAAACTTTGTAGCCTTAAGTGGAGGCCAAGGCAGTCCAGGGCTTCAGAAGCTTGGCTTCCTCCATCACTGGGGGCAACCCAAGCCTCCTGCTCTCTCCAGCTCTGTGGCTGCTGCCATTTTTGTTGGGATTTATTTATCTTCTATAATTGAAACTTTGTAGCCTGGAGTGCAGGCCTGGGCCAGCCAGGGTGTGAAGAAAGCTTGGCTTCCTCCATCGCTGGGGAAACCCAAGTCTTCCTCCTGCTCTCTCAGTGGCCATCTTGGTTGGGTTAATTTGCATACTCGCTCCTGATTGGCTGATGGGGCATGACTGGTGGGTGCAGCTTGTGTGTGCCATGGAGTGATGGTTAATTTGCATATTACTTTTTTATTAGATAGGATATTCAAAAAATATCCTAAAAACATTTTGGAATGAGTACTAGAAATTTGGCTATGTACATGTCAAGAAAATCCATTCAACGGTAATTTATTAGATACTATCAGGTACAAAGTTGCATGGAGAGATAAAGAGGAAATGGAACAGAATACCAATGACCTCAAATACATTAATTAATGCTACTATAAACTTGATGCAATTAGTGACTGCATTGAATAATCAGAGAAAACAGAAAAAAACAGATTGGATTGCCAGAAGTTCTAAGTTTAGTGAGATAAAAGAAATGGCTCACCAAGACGATTGATCATACACACACATATACACACCCTTCCATAATATCACACATATTTACAAGTATACAGGAGAAAAGGTGGAAAATGAGTTCTCATTATTTTTATGAGTCAGTAAATGAATCATAGTGACTTCCGTTTGTTGCTCTATACCTCTTGCCCACCTTTCCCCAATCAACACTAGTCTCTATTCTTGGACATGGTACACAAATTAGTAACTATTAACTCAAACTAGGTTAATACCATACCTACACTTCACTTTTCTATTTTTTCTCCATAAATGGATCCCAGTAAATGGTTTACCCTAATCTCAAAAGAAGTGGAAATAAGTTGAACATTGACTAAGAAAAGTACCTGATCAAAATAGGATGACATCTATTTATAAGCTGATATCAAACTTTGCATAAATAAAATGTATTTCATAATTTGATGCAAACACTATACATCACCTCTACATAACATCCTCTTCAATATAGTGGTTATATGTGTTTCTTAAAGCAGAATGCTGGAATACTGTTTGACATGATCCCACACAAAAATGTCACTGTCCATTACCACAACCCACATGGTCAAATCCACATTTGTTGTTTCAAATGTTTCTTCTGATCTCGTCTGGTCTTCACTTCGCAATTGGCCTAACCAAGGAGAACCAATTGTAAGCCTTGGCCTACTATTTTCATTACTAATTAACTTCCTATGACAGTCTTACCCTTTAAGATGATGTCTTAGGAATCTCAGGTAGGTTGGCTAAAAGAAATGTAGGTTGAAACCACTGAGTTCTCAGATCACTACCTTTCATTGAGGTAAACTATTTTTTAAAATGTATTTTGATTGATTTCAGAGAGTAAGGGAGAGGGAAAGAGAGATAAAACATTAGTGATGAGAGAGAATCATTGATTAGCTGTCACCTGCACGCCCCCTACTGGGGATCAAACCCACAACCACTCATGAGGCCTGACCTGAAATCGAACTGTGACCTTCTGGTTCAAGGTCAACACTCAACCATTGCTCCACACCAGCTGGGCTTGAGGTAGACTATACTTACGTGTTTTCCATAACTGCACTCAAATTTTCACATGCTTATGTCTGAATCCTATGAAGAAATTGCAAATTTCTTGAGATCAGGAACTATATGTTCTTCTCACTAGTATCTTACATCTTGTTGATACTTGATGATGCTTTTTATATTTAATAAAGATGCCTTAGTTTAGTAATTAAGACAATTATATCTAAGGAGCATTCCAAATGTTTACACCAAATAAATCTTACCTATTTCAAAAGCATTATGCCAACATTTTTTGCATACATGGTGAGAATAGTACATCTTTTGTAATGCAAATAATTCAAGAATGGAAGTAATAGGAGTCATAAATGACACCTGATAAATTCATTAAGTAATGAAGATGGCTCCATAATGATCATTTATGAGAGAGCATGAGCTAGGCAAGATTTACAGATAATATAATCATACCTTCCAAAAATTAAGGACCTATACAAAAAAGAGCAATCTAATTTTTATGGTCTTAGAGAGATTCTAATGATGGTGCAATACTGTTAAAACAAGTACTTGAAAACACATGCAGTCCCTACTTGCAAGATAAAGCAACAACTATATCAACTTAGGAAATGTGGTTTATTATCTGAACTCTAACAACTTAGTATCCCTATCCCTATTGATATATAAGCATTTTATTTCTAAAAAAGTTCCTGGGAGGTAGACTATGAGAAAACTGATGGGTAATATTTTAACTGATCAGTGCCATTTTGACTTTGTCCTGGGGATCAAATGAGGCAAAAGAAGTAATATAACCTATTACGTTAAAAGATTCTACAGTTAGCTATTCTTTTTTATTTCTCCATGTTTTCTACTTTTTCATAGTTCACAAACAAATAAGAGTGAACTGTATTTGATTCTATAAATGTCAAAGCTAAGCACTTAAAAAAAGATTCTAACATTTCTATAAGCTTGCCCAAATCTTTGGAAAAAAGGCAGGACATTTGTGTCCTTGTGTGTGTATCTGTATGTTTACAGAGAAAGGTATAAATAAGATAGAACATAAAACTGACTTCATAAATAAACTTTATGGGGGTAAATTTGAAAATGAATGATGATTTTGACTCCCCAACAGTTATAATTATATGAACACCAAATTGTATGAGTTATAGTCATAATTCATAAAATTCTAGAAGAACAATGTTACTCAATATAAATATTACATCTTTAAATGTATGTTCATAAGTATAGGAACCTACTAGTCTTTCTCTAAATTATAATACAACAAATAATCTTATTAGATGATTATTGTATATCTATATTTTGGATGGTTTTTCATAGTCTGAAGATGTTTTAGATGCTTACAATTTCCAGAAGAACTTTGAATTATTGTCTCCATATATAGGATATTAACTTAAAGAATTTAAAGTGCAAATGAAACTGTGTGAGTTAGATAATGTGTTTGGAGCACATTACTGTCGTCCCAGCTACGTTGCTGCATGCAGAATATGTTACTAAATAGGCCTGTGAGAAAATCTCCCTAGGAGTAGAAGAATGATTATGTATTTCGGAATCTGCTACTCTTGTTAGCCTTTGTCATTTGCCACTCGTGTCTGCCTATAAATTGTGCCTTTGCTAGTCCTGGAAGATTTTATCATTAGTGTGTGTGTGCATTTTCTCCTATAAATGCAAGCCCTTAAACTGGAGATTAGGCTTTCCATTTTGCAGGTTTTATGTTTGAATGTTTCAATAACCTAAGTAACATCATTTTGAAGACTTATCTCTGTAATAATAGATGAAATTATTAAAGATAGATAAAATAGAATTTAAACACTTTAAAGGAAAGAAAATTTTAAAATAACATAAATACACTCTAAAAAAAGATTATATAGTCTTTATAATTTCAATAATTATGACATTTATGACCTAACCATTTGATGCATCTAGCAGTGAATCTAGAAGATTATATTTCCTAGAAAATATCTGTCATTTTCATGCATGGTCATTTGCACATTTCCACTCCTTAAATGATTGAGTATGAGAGAATAACATCTAAAGGACTGCTCTAAACCAGTCTCTCTAGTTACATTATGAAGGCTATAGTCATTCTCAAGACTTGGGGACTCCTAAATCTTGGTGGAAAGCATTAATATACATAATTATAGAAATCCAATAAAGTGAGCAATGATTAGTATTCAGTCAAGGAAATATTATGTACCATCGCATATGACAAAATCAAGAAGGGAACTCAGTTTTAACCAAGAAACAATAACCAAAAACCACATTTTTCAATGTGACAGAATGAAGGTTGTGCTCCTAATATTTCTTAATACACATCAGGGGCCACATATAAAGTACACAAATTGCAATGGTTACAGATGCAGAATACACTCACCTGGGCAGAGAGCAATATTACAAGGCTTATGATGTGTTTCGGGTCCTTCACATGGCCTTCCCCCATACTGAGGAGGTGTGCACGACCTTGTTCTTGTTCTTTGGCCTCGACCACATGTAAATGAGCATAAACTCCATGGTGACCACTCCTCCCAAACTCCATGTACTGTAATAAAGCAAAGAAGCTTCAACAACAAAAGCAGAGAGGTAAAATCAAAGATTTTTTTTCTCCTTATAATTAAGAAAAAACAATAACCACTAATCAAATAGACAAGTATGAAGATATTTTAAAAATTCAGTTAAGGTTCTTATTTGCAACAAAATATAAAAAGTAATTAGAAAGTTAGTAATTAGGAAAACTACATGTCCCTTTTTTGTATTTAAAGCTATTGATGTTATAAAGTTTAAATGTTTTCTTTGCTTAATGGAAATGTAGCTCTTTCCTCCATGGTAAAATAGACATGAACTATTTTTAACTAAAAGTAGTATCAACTACGGTAGTATTAGAAAAGTAAATTTCTCATAACAGGAGAAGATCCTCTAGAGTTAACTTTGCATTTAAATAGATACAGGCCTACCTAATTCTTCTCACAAAGTTTCAGGATTAATGACTTTTAGCATGTCAGGGAGAAAAAAAATCTGAAAATTTATGACACATATTTTAAAAAGCTTTTTAACCTAACATTTAAAAACTAAATGTACTTTTGTCACTTAAACAATTTTTTGAACAAGGGGGAAATTTCAATAACTGTATCTACTTACATAAGAGCCTCCTCTTTACCCTGTTTTAAAAGGAGTGGAAAAATGAAGATATCTTTCTAATCGCCATGAAACCAGAAGATGGCACTGGGAATCCTCCTAATTAATAAAAATTTCTTCAGAAGACAAATTATCTAATTAAGATTATGCCTAACATAATTAATTGATACAGCAATAGTTCAAGTATGCCATTGCAATAAATTCAAACTTAATCAGAAATACTAACACAACAGAAATAATAACCAGTGTCAATAAATATTGAGATTTTTTCACAAAAATGTCCTTTCCTTGCACTGCCAAATCACCAAATTCATCCCAATTCTTAATATTTGGGACAGTAAGTAATAGCACTCCATGGATAATACAAATAACTTTTTTGCATATATATGCTGACCAAGTTGCTATTATAAAAACACATAATACTTTAATTATGAGGTACTCATTCTCTTCTATTTATGCTATTGAGCTGCTCCAACTTGTGATACAAATATGTTCAGATACTGGAAAAATTAGCCAAATTGAGTACTATTCAGTGACAAATTCTTTAAGGTTCTATAAAACTTGCTAGAAAAAATATTTTTAATATATAGAAAAAAAGTAAAAGAGTGAGATGAATTACAATGTTTATATTTTTCCCATATAGATTTGAGACAACTGAAGCGAATTTGCACTCATTGGAATAAGAATAAATAGTAAGTATGTATTTAATCTAAAAAAAATACACATATACAGCCCTAGCTGGTTTGGCTCAGTGGATAGAGCGTTGGCCTACAGACTGAAGGATCCCAGGTTTGATTCGAGTCAAGGGCACATGCCAGGGTTGCGGGCTTGATCCCCAGTAGAGGGTGTGTAGGAGGCAGCCTATCAATGATTCTTTCTCATCATTGATCTCTCTTTCTCTCTCTCCCTCTCCCTTTGTTTCTGAAATCAATAAAATTATACTTAAAAAATACTCATATACATATATGTACATATAGGATTAATTATAGCAAGAAATTTTTAAAGTAATTTATATGAATATTTTTATGTTAAATATATACTTTTAATCAATTTTTGCATTGATTTTTAATTACGAAGATCTCTCCATTTAAAAACATTTTTTTTCTTTTTATTTTCTAAATAAAATGTTAATAGTCTGCATGGTATTCATATTGCTGTTTCTGTTCATTTTCCCTCGATCAAATCATATTACTCTATATACATTGAGTAATCCCAGAAAAAAAAGCTGCTAACCTGGCAGATATTTCTCTATTAATCTCAAAGAAATATTAATATTAACTTAAAATTTTTTAAGCTGTAATCCTCTGAAAACTAATGATACTTACTACTTTTTAACAGTCTTTATTGTTCCAGATGAAATTTTATGACTCTTCTATGTCATTTGAAAAAAAAAACACACTTTTTTATTTGAAAATAACACAAATTATTAGTTATTTAATTAGTAGGAAATTATAGCACATATCTTAAATTTTATAGATATTCATAAGATATGGTAAAATTAGATATTTTATTTTAATGGCAAATATTACATACTTTTTAAAATTTTTTCTGTAAAGTATGAAAATCCATAGATGATCTAGTTGATTTGAAAAACCTATCTAGTAAAACCAAGAAAAGTAAGTTAATCAGTTTTTATAGTTTTCTTCTTTACTTAGACAATAATTACATTATTATACATCTGTGCTACCTGGAGATGAAGTCAGAAATGCACAATACATGCTCAGCCGGAGTTGCTCAGTGATTGAATATCGACCCATGAACCAAGAGGTCACCAGTTCAACTCCCAGTCAGGGCACTTGCCTGGGTAGCAGGCTTGATCCCCAGTAGGGTCATGCAAGAGGCAGCTGATCAATTCATATTTCTCTATCTTTCTCCCTTCCCCTCTCTCTAAAAAATCAATAAAAACATATTTTAAAAATAAAAGTATATACTGTATAAAATAAATACACAATACACAAATTATATTACCACCAGATTTTTAAATAAACATACAAATTATCTTATGATTTAGATTGGAAAACTTAAAAAAACTCCTTTAAGTAAAAAGGTTATTTTTCTTAAGAATTAATGGATTTGAAAACTGACATTTGCATTTTTTTTCAAAACAATTCTTTCACCTAAATACATTTTGAGGGATTAGAATACATACAAAATAGACTAGTGGCTTTCAACCAGGGGAAGCTTTGCCTCCCAGGGGACATTTGGCAATATGCCGAGAGATTTTAGTTGTCACTGCTCAGGGGAAGGAGGAGAGCTACTGGCATCTAAAGGGTAGAAAAGAGGGATGCTGCTAAATATCCAAAGATGTGCGTGCTAGCTCCCCAAAACAAAGATTTATTTATGTCAAAATGTTAATAGTATCGATGATGAGGAACCCTGAGGCAGACCATAAAACTATAACTCAGAAATAGGACAGTAAATAAACAATTTAATGTAGCTCCCTACTTTTCTGAGTTTACTTTCTGTTAAGCCTTATCATTTTCTTTTCTGAGTAATAAGAGATTTTGAAGAAACTATAATTTCAAAGCAACAATTTTGCAACAGGATGTTTATCTTAGGATCCATATTAAGACATTATTATGTAATTTAACTAAGAAAACTCTTCTTTTGAAATTCGAATAATATGGGTAAAAGGTAACTAATTTATAACAACTGATTAGCTTTTAATAGTGCAAATAAATGTAAGCTCTAATTCTATCATTCCACATATTTTTGGAAGGTGACTTTCATATGCAGTTTGTCCTTTTATCATTTTTATTAATTAAATGCCAAATACACTTGAGTATCCACAGTATGACACACTGGTTATTGATTTATGAGCTTATTTTCTTCATGACAATTTTAGAAATGTAAAGTATTATTTTAGAAATATATTTACACGGTTTAAGGTACTAGTTAAGCTTTTAAATTCACTTTTTTGGTCTCTGTTTTCACGATATATTATACTGGAAAGAAACACATATTTACCAGAATGGCAAATAACTGAACAAAATACTGAACACAAAACATTTCATAACAAATGCATAACCATCTAAAAGATATCATAATGTCCCATAGTGGAGTGATTATTCTACATTTTTAAAATAATGAAGTTGCAAAATTATTGTTCTTGTTAGAAAATGAAAAAAAGAAATTTGTCTTTTCATTCTCTAATTCAACATCTGAACTATAATAATGATTAAAAGGTACACATTTCTTATTGTCAGTACTATTTAACCAAATTCAGAAAGACAACCTAGATGTATGTGACGGTGAAGAGAAACTAGTAATTAATTTCTAAGACTAGTAATACACGTCTTTAGTTGATACAATAGTGGGAGGTTTAAATATTTGAGGAAAAACTTTACACCAGAGAATATTACTCAGTTTTCTGGACATCAGGCCCAGAGTGAAAGAGAGAACACTCTGGTCCCACTGCTGATGCTCCTTGCCTAGTGAAGGGACTCATCAACAGCCTGGCAGATGGATGGAGATTTCCAAATGTCTGTATGAATGTGCATAACTAGTGGCTGGAAAAGTGAGCCCTGAATAGAGAATTGTGAACACTTTAGCACCAGCAGACTTCCATTTGGGCATCCATTTGCCATTAGACTCTACCCTTGCATGTTGAAAGGATCTTGAGTATCCAAAAGGATGCTGACAAGATACATTTATATATCAAGTACAACTCCATTTTCTATTGACACGTTTCTCATTGTCAAGGGCAGAGAACTCGATCCTGGAACCCTTAATACAAATACTGTACATAGGGGCCAGTTTAAGTGTTAGTGTAGACAATGTACTCTACTCACACTCGACTGAAAATCCCTAACTATTTATCCATAAGGTTGTTTCACCTACGATTTAGGCATTTTATAATTTTTAAAATCCCCAGCTCCTTCTTGCTCCTTGTTTCTCTCCTCTTGACAAACATACTTAGATTCTGTTTGTTATATGGCCTGTTTTTTTTTTTTTTATCATCTTTTCATTGTCTTCGCCTTTCCATGACCAACTTAAGAATTTTTACCACTCTAAATCTTTTTATTTCTCACTTTATGTTTTTCTCATGTAGCCTAATTCCTCCTGAATTTATGATGTTCTGTTTTCAACAGAAATTCTTTACTCTGTCTCCCCTTCCTTCTAGCTTTCTGCACTGGTTAGCTTTTAATTCTCCCTTCACCTACTGCATTGGATCTCCCATTTCTGTAATAAAGGCATCTCCCTTTTCATGGCATCATTCTTCCTCCACATCCTTTAACTTTTAGTTCTTTCAGATCATCTTTTATTTGTGATAAAAGTACATAATGTAGAATTTAGCATCAAAACTATTTGAAGTGTACAATTTAGTAGTGTTAAGTATATTTACATTGTTGTGTAACAAATCTCCACAACTTTTTCATCTTGCGAATCAGGAACTCCATACCTATTAAACGACTCCTCTAAACTGTCTTTGAATTGGTTGCCCTTGCCCATTCTGCTGGCAAATTGGGATTATCCCTGTACTTCCCCCATACCTCCCACTCTCTTTTCTTGCTTTTAGCAACTGCAGAACCAGCCATCTCTGGAAATCAAACTCAGCGGAAAACTTTAAAGCACAATTCAGCAGATGAAATGCTGAGGCAGTGCCAGCCCCTTTCTTTATGCCCACCCCCTTTTGGAAGCCTCTGGCAAAGCTGTAAATGCAAGTGCAGCAGTCAGTAAGTATGCATCAGCTTATCCACCAAATGGTTGAAAAAAATAAATCTGAGGCTTCACTATATCATGTGCTTTGGACTTCTTGAAAGAAGATCCAGATTCCTCTTAGTACTTATGTTTACATGAATGTCAGTAGTTTGAGAGGGAGCAGCACCTATATTATGTAATGCATTAAATGAGAACAAAATTTTGATATTTCATGGAAAATCTGACCCTAAGTGAGCAAGCTATTGTGCTGTGCTCCATTTAACACACAGGTATATATATTTTACAATGACTTTACGTTTAAAAGCAGCAGACAGCTCTGATGAGGGCAGCCACTTGAATGAAATAAATTAACAGGCAATCCTTTGGCCCTGATAGCGTCAAATAAATGGTAGGAAAATAGCTGACTTCCTTAATGACCATATCAACCACTGCCTTAGACAATGGGTAGACATCATACTTCCAGCATGCTGGCAAGCTATGTTATTCTTCAAACATGCAACTGGACATTTTCACCATCTAAAATAAGAAAATACATTGAACCTTAAATACAGTAAGAAGCAGATATAGAAATTTCAACTTTATAGTTCAGTGAGGAAGGGAGTCATTTATCTAATTTCTTGACTGCTCTGAAAGCAGAAATAATCACATACATAATAAAATTTCACAGTTGAGTAAGAATCACACTTATCCACTCTAATTAAAATGCCTATACCCAGTTCATATGAAAATAACAAATCAATCGTTCCAAATGCGTAGCATGACACAATTCAATAACATCCACAGTTGTAGTTGCTGCTAACACTACCTGGACAGAGGGCAGTGTTATTGCAAACCCTTGATTCTCTTAATGGGCCGCTGCAGTGTGTCCCGTAAGGTGATACACAAGTTCTGGTTCGCACCTGCGACCCTTGACCACAAGTAACTGAGCATGTGCTCCACTGGGACCACTCTTCCACACCAGATTCACCTGCGTGCAAGACAACAAACAGACATGAAATACTGTCTTGAATATTCGTATACTAAGCATTATACCAAACTGACATTATGATGTGCAAGAATAATTTAAATGTGATAACATGATAGTACATCAAAAAAGTACAAGAAAACACTCAAGAGAAAAAGAAATTTAAAGGGAGATACATATTACGCTATTGCAAGGTCCAAGTTTGCTATACCCGTTAGCAAAACTACTCTTCACAAATTCTACTGTGTCATGGACGCTGTGAAGGGGCCAGTCAGAATTTTACAAGAATTAATATTGAACTGATTCTCTTCAGGCTTTGTACTCTGATGGGAGAGGAAGGAAAAGGCATTGGTAATTTACTCTGGCTTTCTGAACGGGAATATATTGATGTATTCTTCCCTAATTCTGTATTGCATTACTTACTTTCTAATGCTGGATAAATTGGAGCCCTTGGATTTAGGCTTATCTAATTTTTATTGTGTTGAACACTGACACTTTATAATTTATCCCTAGTTCTATTCCTACTTTTTCATCCTACGACAGCTATTTGTTTGTGAGAATTTATTGAATACCTTCTGTCACAATTCCCTCCATGATCTAGAGTAGTGATTTTTATTTGAAATAAAAGAAAATGCTTCCATGACTTTTAGTCATTTAATATGGAACTAAATTTTACTCCAAAACAGGGCCCTAAAAAGCCAATTAATGTCTGACTTAATTAATTTTTCTTGATGTAAGCATCACACTGAAATGATGTTTAAATTTTACTATTATCAAAAGTCATGTCCCAAAATGACTTAAAGTGAATAATTTCTAAGACCATAGCAATGTGCTTCTGTTTCTTTTCTGGCATTATGTTCAGTATAGACTTTTAACTTATTTGAAAACTTGTAGTTGCTTTGCCCAAATTACAAAATCGGGTCATTTACTGGCAGGGACCATTTAAATTAACCATCTGTTGTTGAAAACATTTATAGGAGAAGTGTTTCTGAAAACTTTATAGTACTGACTATATAAATCAAGAAGCAATTTATATTTTATCCATTCTGTTTAGAATTTGTCTTTGGAATAGAATTCAAATAATAAATAGAATATGATAATCCATTTGTCCATGTGTTTTGAAAGGTTGGTAAATGACTTAGAAATTACTTGCAGTGCTACTCAAGGCAGCCAGTCCCCAGGCAGGTAATCCGGGACAGAAAGGGCTTAGATCAGAATATAATTCAATTTGCTGATTTCTTCACTAAGGATTTCTTTTTTTCAAATAAATAACAAAACAAACAAATAAAGACCAGCTGAAATAAAACATGCGCTTGCTAAAGTAGTTGAAGCTGCATTCTGGAATACGCTTCTTTTTTTCCAGGAGGGCCCATACAACTTGTTCACAAACAAGCATGGGTTCGCACACTACACTTTGGGTAACACCATCAAGAAGCATTTGCTTTTATATTGGTCTGCATAATTTACCCAGAGGCATAGATCACAATGCATTTATCACTGAAGATATACCATAAAGGGAGAACAAGGGGTAACGGAGATGACAAATTACATCAAATAGGGCTTCCTTTTAGTGTTGTGATCATGTTTGTCCTAGAAGTTCTATAAGGATCACCCTTGATTATTTCAGTATTTTTTACTTCACCGATTTATATATAACTAATTCATAAAATGTTATTGAAGACCATTTGAATAATATTTAATATCTGCCTCATAATTTGTTCTTTTATGTTAAAGAATACTCTATCAAGATTAAAAATCATTGTTTTATAAACCAAATAATGTGACAATGGTTAAAAATATCCACACATATATGTATATATGCACATATTTATTTAGCAATGAAAATTTAAGGTTAAAGTTAAGGAAAATGTAATGCAACTTTTTCATTTGATATTTCAACCTGTATTTGTAATGAGATTAAATGAAGTAGAAATATTATGGTTGTTAGTTATTTAAAGGCCAGAACATTTTGAAAAATGCGAGTTCCATAGTAAGTAAATAATAAAGATTATAAATAAAATTGGTTGCATTTTTTCCATAAAAGCAGTTCTTCTCTTCCCCTTGCATTGTTATGATGGCAGGAAAAAAAATAATTAGACTGAGCAATGAATCAGGATCAAGATCTACTTTTAAATGTATTTCTGTACAAATATGTACAAATTTGGGTTGCTTCCTCATGTATAATACCATAATGATGTTGAAAAGGCTAAGCAGTGACGCCTTGATCATGAGAGATTGATCATTAGTGCTCAGAATTGGCCTTCTTCACTCTCTCCAAACTAATGGTTTATTTTGTTGACCAAAACCAAAATAAATAAGTACAATATATATTGGCTTTGAAATTATGAATCAAATTTTACCTACCCAAAGGATAGCCATCCCTCAAATGCTCTAGTTTCAAATGTCCTTTCCACTTAATAGTTATGATTTTCATGCTGCCCCTTCCTCATTCCAAAAGGTGTGAAGATTATTCTAGTCAAACACTGGGTCATTGTGAGCAATAGCTAATATGTTTTATAAAGAGATGTTTGTGTTTTTATTAAATTCACTGATATTAAGAAAGTAAAGTATAATATAAAGCATTCAATTTTTAATATATGTGCTTGTGAAGATAGCACAAACTATTGTAGTTACTTAATTTGCACCTGAGAAGGCACATTAAATGTCATGAAGAAGATTTCTGTATCAAAGGCACTGTTGAGGTTCTTTATCCTGGCACAAAACACAAGGGGAAACTGGAAAAGCACGACAATTAAAGTCAAAAGACCTATGTTTGATGGGAAGCTACTGAATTATTAGCTCTGTGCCTAAAAAAGTCACTTTATTCCACAGAATCTCTCAATAAAATAAGTAATACATCTACCTCAAAATGTATTTGTGAGGATTTGGTGAGATTATGTATGACAGGGCATTTTAGGTTATCAACAAAATATTAATGTAGGTTTTGCTAGTATGTTAAAATCATGAAATTAGAAGCATACTTTTATTTTTCTGTTTTATATAGCATGCTATGTATTACTAATATAGGCTAAAAGACTATTTTTCTAAACAACTTTTCCTAAGCCATCTTATTGGCATTTAACTTATATCTTCATTATATGATCACTTCATTTAATTTTCCTTGACTATATATCTGATCACTTCACTTAATTTTCTTGACTATAAATACAAATTGTGTACTAGGCTATTGGAGCACTGTCCATTTTCATTCAAGCTAGCTATAACAATTACTGGAGTTATTTTGATAAAATAATCCTACTTATCAAATGTTACTCTTTAAAAATAATTCCACTCATTTGATTACTTTATGGAAAGTTTGTTTTTTAAATATAGGTTACTGATCATACTGACTGAAAAGTCCAGGTTACTAATTTTGAGAAGTAATTCTTAAATTATAAAGCTTGATAGCTTTTTTTTTTTCACGACTAATATAAAAGTTAGTTTTTGTTATTAGAATTTACCTGTATTGCATCATTCTTTGTTCTCAAATTAATGTTAGCAATATTATCATTGTTTATATATAACACCATTGTCTTGCAGAAAAGTTTTATAAGTAAAACAATTTTCATGGACACTTAGCTATATTTATTCAGACTAACTCCCTTAACACCTAAATAAAGTGTAATGTCAGAAAGCATTTAAGGAAAATCTCTTTTTATCTTTATAATTTTCTAGTGTCAGAAGTTTTTTTTTAAAAAACACTATTTATGTAATACAGTTTTCCAGTCTATTATCAATATCAGAGTGATATTTGCCTATATTATCTTTGGATAAAAGTGAAATAATAAATATTTATTATTCATCAATTTGAACTCCCCCAAATATTTTCAAACCATAATTTTGAAGTTCATTGTTTTTTCTGAATTATTGTTAACATTATGGGGATATGGTTTTAAAGCTTTTCATAGATCTATATAATAAGTGTTTCAACTATTTCACCAAGAGATTGTAATACCATATATTAGATACAGAGCAATTCCTGGAAAATGAATTAGTAATTTCTTAGTAAGGAAACATAATGTTCCAAATGATTTGCATTAGCAAATAAGGTTTTGGACAAAAACTGAATCTTCTTGGTATATATTGCAGCAAATCTCAAAACTAGGTAAAACTAGTTAAAACTCCTGGCCAAATTACATATTGTTAAGCATAAACTAATTTTACCACATTATTGGAAACTTAAAACTAAAGTTTATCATTTCACTCCTAATTGACCCAAATTTTGAGTATTTTTCAGTAAACCAATGCCTGCCACCTCTTTTGCGAAAAGTAAGGACACCCTTACTATTGTCCCCATAGATGGCACCTGTAGGAGGCTGTTGACTAGTCAGCCCACACCCTAATGCCTCTACTTAGAATCAAAAGTCCCCTAATCTCTGTGTAGTGGTTGAGACATTTTGCTTTCTGTAAAGTAGAAAAATACATTTAGAAATTTAAAAATGTGCCTGAACCTGGTAATGTACATTTGTCTTGTTCAAGCAAATCATAAATATATAAATCACCTTTATTTAAAAATAAGAAGGTGCACCAAAAGCAATTCAGATAAGAAAGTTTTCTTCATTTCTGGATTTGGCTGCAACATATATCTATATACATATACTAAAATATGTCCTTATTGTACAATTTATTCTAAACATCCTCCTATTCTGAGAATTCTTTGACCTACTTGCAACTAATGTATTAAAATCTGCCACTCACCCATTACCAAGAGCACAATTTATTAAGAATTTACAGTTTTAAGTTGGAGATTCAAATCTATTGTTCCAAACTAATGTTATCCTAAGAACATATGAACTAATGAAAATATACATTTGTCAAGGGAATTCCATAAAAATCATTCGGAATGTCATGTCAAAAGGCTGGTCACATACTAGAAACTTCTATATTAATGGTATACAGATTATTAGATCAAAATGCATAAAACTTCATAAAGACATAGTTAAAACTGTTAGTTTGTAATTTCCCAAAATAAAATGGACACCTGAAAATGTTTGTAACACAATTTAAACATGTTTCATCCAAGAATGTACACAAGCAATGTATCCAGATGAAATTACAGCCCATTTATTATGACGAGCCAAAATATGCATGTATTTATTTGTGTGTGTGTGTGTGTGTGTGTATATATATATGTGTATATATATATATATATATATATATATGTGTGTATATATATATATATATATTTGGAGGGAGGTATTTTAAAGTAATCTAATTAATTTAGAATTAAAAATTTTATAAGCTATAAAGTAATTTTGATATTTAATTATTTGTATTACAGCTTAGAAATAATGTCAACTTTTTATTATTTAGCTTATATAAGGAAACATTTTTCAAGTCAAAAGTACCAAATTATAAAAAGAACTGTTTCTAATACTTCTATACATTTTAACAATCAGTTAATATTAATGTGATGTATGACATTTGAAAAATATCCAACATATTAAATATTGTTAATTTAAATTTTATCATCTAAAGTCCTATTTATAATTTTGACCCTGAAGTCCTATCATTATCAATCATTGATGAAATAACTTTATTGACTTCCTTTAAAAGTCTAATGATTAATTTAAAGTAGTTAATTCACATAGTAAATAATAATATGTAAATCCTAAATGTCCCATAATGAAAGCAAAATAAACCTTAACACATTGTAGTTTTGCACTTTTCAATTCACAGCTACTTCATTTATGGACTTTAACTGGTGACAAAAATAAAAAATGGGATAAAAAAAATATCAGCTCCAAAAATTGACAAATGTGCAGCAAAAGATTATGAAAACATGCAGTGGTTCCATTAAATTAACAACAATAAATAGAAAAATGTAACTAACGTATTACCAGTTTGTGCCATAAATTTAGCAGCATCAGCTTGTTCCTGAGGGACCCTTTTCTCATGAACAGATCGAGGTCGCTGACTTTTAATTGTATGATCTCCCATCATTCCAAATTCTAAAGACAGAATAAAGGTATATGAAAGCTTGTGTGTAGACATTTCTCACAAATTACATTATTGTCTCATGCAATATGTTCCTGCATTTACCTAGAAGTTACCTGATTAAATTAACAATATTAAATTTGCTAGACTGAACTGCTTGGAATATTTCTAAGCTCAAGTCAAAAAATCTGTAAACAAGAACAAAGTTTCAAAAAACAATAACAGTCAATAAAATGACACATCAGGTTTTAACTCAGCTTAATTAACAGAAATAGTGTACTCTTCTGATAACGTTGTGAAGCAATATATCAGAAAAAAATACAACCAGTGTTAACTGTTGTTTTTCAGAGATAGAAGCCTGACTGCGTGACAGCTGCTGCTTTGCTGTTTAGCAAGGCCCCCCACAAGTTTTTCAGCACTTTTTATTGAGGAATGAGTAATCCTGTATCCTAGCTTTCCTGAGATAAACATTCATTTGCTGGATTATTTTTCCAAAGATGAGGTTGCCCTTGGTCCTCAAAAGCTCATAGAAAATGGTGGCTGAAGTAATTTTCATTCTCTCCTCTACTGCCTCCAAAGAAGTCCTCATCTCTTTTCTAACCACATGTAAGAGTTATGTTTAAAAAAGGGAGTGACTCCCGGTTTCTGCTATTTAATCCTTTAGTGGTATAACCTCCTCAGAAAGGTGAAAATCTGGGCCTAACTCAGAGACAAATGGGGGAGAGAAAAAATCAGCTGAAAAAATAATAGATCCCATGCAATATATTTTTAAAAATTCACAGGCTTACAAATATGCAAGAGTTCCAAGCTTATTGCACTGTTACTGTAAAATATTTTAATAAAATCAAAGCCTCACTTATGGAACTGTTGTCTGTTTGGGCTCAGAGGAGTGTAGGTAAGGGAAGGGAATTTCTGAGGAGGTGGAAATCATGGTGATTTCTGTTACACTAACAACATTCTTAAGCCCTTAAGACCAGGTATTTTATAGATGCCAAAAATGATTAATGATTGAGCAGCCTGGCTGGATGGTTCAGTTGGTTGCAGTGTTGTCTGGTTCACCAAAAGGATGCAGGTTCGATTCTGGTCAGGGCACGTACGTAGGTTGTGGGTTTGATACCTGGTCTGGGCACATATGGTAGGGGGGATCTCTCTCTCTCTCTCTCTCTCTCTCTCTCTCTCTCTCTCTCTCTCTCTCGGATTAAAAAATGATTAGGTAAAACAGATTTTATTGATAGTGCAGCTATATTGCCAGAACTAGCAGTGTTAAAATTTGGGAATGGATAATTTCACCAGCTCATTATTTTGCCTTTCACCATCTATCCTTAAATAATCTTCTGCTAAAATATTGCACAAAACGTACTTATGTAAATAAGCAGTGTATTTTGTAAGCATTGATTCTACCAACTCTTGTCTTTTATGTAAGGAGAAAGAGTAGCACACGTTTTGGTCCGTCCTGGCAAATCCCCACATAAATACTAAAGTATGGCCCCTGACAAGTTGATTTGTAAGTTATCCTTTCCAGATATTTCATGACATGAGACATTTGAGAAATCTAAATGTGTATTTGTTTTTTGTCAGTTTAGATAAATCCAAAGCAGAAAATGGAATTTTTCCTAAAATGTCAGTTGGTTTAATCTTCTAAAATCCATCACTATTTTCCATTACTGCCAACATCCTTTCATTCCATTCTTTTATTTGTACAGTTTGTGCTACTTAAACCATGTTTCATTATGCTAATAGGTATCTAATCACATATCATTTAGTTCTTTTGAAAACTGGCTACTTAAAATGTTTATATCTAGGCTCTTATGCACTATCATGTATTTTAAAATTGTATAGATAATTGAATTTTTCTGGATCTGAAATAGCAAAAGAAGTTTAAGTATGCTTTGCCTTCTTTCCTCTAGAATTTGTCATTTAAATTGTGTGTATATTATTGTGTGTGTGTGTCAGTTAGGGCATTTTAGGTCAGAGTGCATGTTTACATAAATATGTTGGGGTCTCTGATGCTCACACTAAGATAGCTATGGCACTGGGAGGGCAAAGGATATCAAAAGAAATTATTCCATGCCCACAACTTCTTAACTAAGTAACTTTATTACCTGTTCTAATAGAAAATTCTTCAACTCAGTGGTAACATGATAATAGCTCACAATCTGTTTCCTAAGAAAAAATAGTTTATTTGTACAGGGACTATGATCCTAAAATTCAGTGGTCTGAGTATGTTGGTGGACAGTGCTAAGATGATTTTAAAAGTATCATGTTCAATTTTTAATTATTTCTAAAGTTTAAACACAAATACAGTACTTGTTTTTTCTAAAACAGGCATTAGTAGTTAAGTGAGCTATTTCATATTATTAGCTGGGATGTGATTTATATCTCTCAAGCATATGTATAATACAATTTAATTTCAATACTATTCTTCACTGTAGTCACTTCTACTGATCATCAATAATGTTATATGAACATCAGTGTTGATAGCTTATAAGGAGGTCACAGTACTTAAGAAATTCTTCAATCATCTGTGAACTCAATTACATATTACTTACATAACCAAAAGTTGAAATAATATATTTGATAATTGCTCTCAATATAATTTATCTGAAAAATTACTTTTAAAAATTGAGAACTGCCCTGACCGGGTGGCTCAACTAGTTGAAGTCTAATAACACCAGAGGGTTGCGGATTAGATCCCTGGTTGGGTGTAAGGCAATCTATCCATGTTTCACTCTCACATATCTCCCTCTCCCTCCCTCTCTCTCTCTCTCTCTCTCTCTCTCTCTCTCAAATCAGTAAATCCATATCCTTAGGTGAGGATAAAAAAAAAAGTGAGAACTAATATGAGGCCTTGATAACACTGAAGAACTGAAGTCCCCAAAAGATACAAAACATACTAAACAATTTATTCCTTTTATGAGAGAGAAAAACAACACTATGGCAGTATTTTCTGAATGTCCCAACCTATAGTTTCAGACCCAAAACAATCTGAATTTGTAAGTAAAACATGTAAGCTATTACCTAATCAAGTGAGTTTCTTTTGCCAATGTTTATGTGACAAGTGTTTGAAAAACATAACTTCTTTGTCTTAGGGTTGTTATCAAAGGTAAGATTTAACAACAAATGTTATGGTTCCATCCATATCTTTCTATGAGATATTTTCAAAACATTTATGTTCTCTTTCAAATGATATCTTCTTCACTTCTAATGAAAAGAAAGGCTAATTGTATCATCCAAACTTAGAAAACAACATGGTATTGTTTTTGCTATTCTCTTTTGTAGAGAATATGGTTGAGGTAAATCTTTAACATAAGTTCTTCATGGTTTGTTGATTCATATTCCAATGATTCTGAGTTGGCAAAGAGAATATACTACATTAGTTACACGAGAAAAATAGCATAGCCAAATAAAAACATGATTTGCTTTGGTGAAAGCAAAGAAAAAAGTTATGAAATCAAATGAAGCATAATATTGTGTATGTACATATGATACATGGCTTATGAAAGTACAGGATTATTTCCTATGTCTTGATGTTGATGGTATCAATTAAGTGGCGGGTAAATAACTGCATTTAAGTGTAAAACTCAAATTATTGGAGATGAAATCCATATTTAGGTACATTTTCTCATAGACTCATTCACTATGTTTCTTGATAAAAAGCACTGGTCTCTAGAAGTAGGATGCAAATTAAGTTATGTGAAAGAAAGGTTTTGAAAATCTATTAAGTATAGTTTTATGTCTTTTCTTCCCCCATCCAAGAATATATAAGTACATCATTAAGAAACTAATAGACTTGAAAATTGACACTTGATGGTCAATTGCCAGTTATGAAGTTTTTGTCTGGAAATCAAACGTTATTAAAATGTGAAACTGAATGAATCAAAAAGTTAGAACACATATCCACTTGTTATTTAACCATGTGTGAATTTTTAATGTATAGATAAGCAGAACACCGGATTAGTTGATGTTTATGATAGCAATCTTTCTTGCAATGTAAACACTAACTTTCCTTTGCATTTCTGCAGAAATCTTCCTAGCCTGGGCTATTATTGCTTCTCAACAAACCTTCAAAGTTACGTCCTACTTACATTCTATGGCCAAATGGTACTATAATTTGTCATGGAAATAGTCAAGCCACTGCATCCTTTCTCCCAATTTTCTTTACTTGAAATGCCAGCTCTTCTAGACAGGCCTGCAACAAAGCTCCTTTCCAAGTCCAACTCAGAAGGCATCACTTCCATGAATTTTTCCCCTATTAGCCAATCATAATCAGCCTCTGTCTTTCTTATGTTTTGCTTTATGTCAATAATGGGCTTTCATTTTAACTATTAGATTAAGTGTCTTATTCCTCCCAGTATATTATACACTTCTATGGTAAGAAAACATGGTTGATGGATTTTGAAATCACGTCCTGTTTTGCACATAACTGGGGTTCAACATTTATTTATTATATAAATAAATTTCATGTTAACAATTATTTTTCCAAAATGTAAGTTTCTGGATATCTAGAGCTATTTCTTTAACTTTCTTGGAGAATAATTCGATGGGTAAAAAATTAAATTCTTACCAAAGTACTTGAAAATTAGTTATGTGTGATGATGATGGACAACATTTACTCTGTCAACAGGTTTATTATCCATTAATGTATTCTGGTTATTATCAAAATATTTTCAATATCACTTTACTTAGAACTTAAATCTCACTGCGCTTAAACAAAGCTTAATATTCTAAAACAAAGCTTGATTTTGTCAGTAAACATTTATTAATTACTTAATGTGTGAGGTACTTAAGTTACAAAGATAAAAAAGAGTCTCTGATATTCTAAAGCTCATAGCTCAAGGAAATCCACTAATCATGGCCTGATCCTCTGAAATATGTAAAATTATTTTTAATAAAAATATTAAGCTATACTTGAGAACCTTTTTATATTAATTTTCTAGATAACATATTATTCTTAACAATAATGACTTATTAATATGTCTTCGAAGAGAACATACATCTCTTAAGCATTCAAATAGACATTTGATTTGTCATATCATAGTGTGTAATAATATTAAAGGTGTAACTCTTGATAGAATATTTTGTTACCTGGCTGGATTATAGTGATGTAGACAAATTTTAAGAAACAACTAGAAATTTTCTGGAATAAGATTAATATCTTTTATGCATTTTAGATTCATAGTTAGTCAGGAGTATTAGTTATTGAATTTATTAATTTATTTGTACACTTAATGGAAGTACAGTTGGCTAAATGCATGCAAATAGCTGAGATTTAGACAGTGAAGAGTGACCCATATCACCAATCATTGACATCATCCTGTTTTCTGATATTTTTAGAAAATATTTTTTGAAATGTGCTAATACTTAAAAATTGTATTCTGTCACTCAAAAACTATTAGTTGAGTGCCTACTATAGCCAGATACTTTACCAAAAGATAGAGCTTAGAGGGGAAATGCCTGGAGTCTGTATTACCAAAGACGTTTCTAGAACTGGCATGAGCTATTATTAGAAACATGGAATTTTAAAAGAGGCATCAGTTGAAATTCTGAAGGACACTGTTTAAAAATTACTTTGTGCTGTTGATTATAAAAATACAAATTTTATTTTTCCAAAGAACCAAACAGAAGTAGAATAAGCAGACGACAACTTCCAAAAAATTCAAGAATAAAATTTTATAAATAATAATCATTAAGTGCTTAAATAAAATTGAGTAAATTAATATTATGAAATATTAAAAAATAAAGACATATTAAGACTTATTAAGAATCTGAGAAATCCACCATTGAAATTTAAGAAGTTAACTGATATTCTTTCCTCAAAATTTAATTTTTTGGTGCTACCATATTTAGATACCTGGTTATAGAGACCAAGATACTGCTATTTCTTACTATACCCAAACAGAATCTTTCTTTTCAAAATACTTCCACAAAAATTATTTTATTAAATAGTTGGCCATGCTTCTGTTAAGTAAATGGGTTATTTTGTAGCACTTACAGAGATGGACAAAACACAGAACTGTCAAGGATATACTGCTGGTATGTTTACAGAACAATTAAAAATATTCAGGAATTTTCAATTGAGTTGTTAAATTATAAAACACAAAATATTTTATAGAAATTATTATCAAATATATTTAGTGTATATATTCTTAAACAAGTATGCTGTAATTTACATTTCTTTATTCCAAATAGTAACTTTGAAATAATTACATATAATAGATTTTTAAAAGATATCCCCACATGTGTTTGAAAATTTTATAAAACATTTTATGTAGAATGATTATAGGAAATTTGGGGTATAAACCCTTAAATCATTATGTTTATACTTATTTTCTGTCTTCCTTCTGGGAAATGTTAGTAAATTGGATGTACTGCTCTATGTAAAAAATCATTAATGCATGTAATCATGTAAGAATTATTGTTAATATTTCTTATATATTATCCACTTGCATTTTATTATCTCGTCTTTTTTGAGATAATTATTGAATTTTTATAAACTATCAGTAGCTTGAAAAATATTTTATTTGTTGGTGATGAAGAAAGTAAATGTAGAAACACATATATGAAAAATATAATTCCACTTCTAATATTAAACTAATAAATGAATGTCTTTTCTTATTGACCTGTATCAGAATTTAGCACATTAGCACCTAAGTGGCAAAATAAGATGCTTTACTCTGAGCGCTAACAACTTCTGCAGAAGACTAAAACTCTTACATTATAAGATTTGGATAATATTGTTAAAGTGGCCAACAAAGATCTTAGGGACTCTTAAATATAAGAAAGTAAGCGGTTGTCCCTGGGTGAAATATTTCTATATTTTCCTAACAAGAACAGAGTGTGGTTGCTTATAGTCTTGAGGACATCTTTGGACCCCTGGGTCCAAACTATTGGCAACTCAAATCATTTAATGCCCCAAAAGTTTATAGGGAAAGAGTTTTATAAGAAAGTCAATGCTTTTAAAAAGTGACACTTTCTGGTTTGATATTTTATGTATATATTACCTTTATATATTTTTATATCATATCTATTTTATTATATAATGCATTTATTTAGAATGTTTAAGAAAAATGATTCCTCTATGATTTTTAAATTAAGGCTCATATCCATATGGCACCTTTCAACTTGTCGAAGCTCATTTTCACTTATTATAACAGTAAAGAATAATTTAATTTAAAGCAATATTACTGTATGCATACTTACTAAAAAGAATTTAATAAGATAATATATAAAAATAATGAGTACATTCTACAACCCAATTTAAGGTTTATAAATTAGATAAATGTTTGCTAGATCAAAATATTTCAATATATAAGAAATGGGCCTGTTTCTTTTTTCATAAGACATGGGTATCTGGATATTTCTGACACATCTTTATTGCACTTAAATTTTATTCAATTTAGTAGCATGTCTTCAAGGTTACTTTTTGTACCTGGAGTTCAGAGGGGATTTATTCTGTCTTTAAACATTTTAACTTATGTATTATGTTCCTACAGATGAATTTTAGAGAATCTAGTAATATCAAAGTAAATAGTTCTAGTCATGTTTTACATTTGTCTACTGCTATATTTTTATAGTTTATTATAGAATTTTTAGCTCAAAGCAATATCATCATATACATATTTAATGAAGGAAATAGCAAACTGACTTCCTTAATGAAAATGATTTTACTAAGACATACATATAGCATTTATAATAATTTTTAAAAATAAAAATAATACCATCTTAACCATTCCCTTACAATTTTAGTTTATATTTTAGGAACAAATGACTACACATGGAAAATATTTTCATTTTTTTCTAGGATATAAATTATCTATAAACAAATAGCATATATTCAAACTTGTTTCTTAAGTTATCATTATTAGTATTAAAGCCAAGTGACATTCCACAGAGAGAACTAAAAATTATGAGCTTTTTCAAAGCAGTGCTTCGTGTACCTAAAGATACTTCAGACCACTTTAACAATGTAAGCTAAAGCTGAATGTGGAGGGTGGACAAGTAAATGGGCAGCCATAGATGCAGCTCATATTTCAGAGCATCACACCTTACGATCTCTTGACATCTTTGTTCTTTTTGTAAAGGGTATTCTGGGAATATGATCTAAGGTCTTTTTTACACTCTACAGCTGTTTTTTTCAGGTTAGAAAATGGCCCTTGAACATATGGGTTATCTTTCAACAAACCAAAAGGCCTCCCTGAAGACACAGCAAGCTTGATTAATGGGGTCTGTACACAGACACATATGCATTAGAGTCTAAGTAAGACAAAAGTTGTATAGGCTGTTTCTAAACATTTTCTTGACTCAATCAATTTTGAACAGTTATCTTGATTCATATCTAGCACTAAATCATGGTTCACTTTGAATTTGAGGTCTCAGACTGCCTGATTCTTATTTAAATCTATGTATCTATGCTATATCTAGCATTCACATTGGAAAGTAATATTTTTAGAAGACAATATGCTTTTAAAAGCATTTGGTACTGAATAAATTTTATTCATTCAACAAATATTATATGAGCACTTTATTAAATCCCTGACGAGATTCTAGGCACTGGAGATAGAGTGGTGAACAAGGCAGTTGAAAGTTCATTTTTGTAAGAGAAAATTTTACAGTTAGCCTTAACCTGATATACAAAGCGTTTATGATCTTACTAGAGGTCTGGTGCATGAAATTTGTGCGCAGGTATGGTCCCTAGGCCTGGCCTGTGATCAGGGCCATCTTTCCCAGCTGCCCACAGCCGGCCGTGCCTCCTGCTACCACCCACCCTCTGTTCCCCATTCGCCATCTGGTGATTGGTGCCTGACAGCTGGGGAAAGGGATCAGGACATTGGCTGTTCCCACCCACTCACCGGCCCTGCCCCTGCCGCAGGTGGCCATCAGGGGTTCAGAGCCTGCCGGCCCAGGAGAAAGGGACCAAGAGGTGGTCAGTGCGCCTCATAGTAACTGGTCCAGCGGTAGTTTTGGTCATTCTGCATTTAGGGTCAATTTGCATATAACCCTTTTATTATATAGGATTAAATTTACTTTATTTATTGATTGATTGATTAAGGCATCACATATTTGTCCTCATCCCCCCATTCCCATCCCAAACCCCTCCCCCCTGTTGTCCGTGACCACTGGTTAGGCTTATATGCATGCATGCAAGTCCTTTGGTTGATCTCTCCCCCTTACCCCTACCCTCCCCTACCTTCCCTCTGAGGTTTGACAGTCTGATCGATGCTTCGCTGTCTCCGGGTCTGTTTTTGTTCATCAGTTTATGTTGTTCATTATTTCCCCTAGATGAGTGAGATTACTAGCTAGCTCTTTATAAAAATTAAATATAAGCAGTCATATACACATTAGTCACATTATTTTTTATTTTATTCATAGACTTGTTCATATAAAACTAATTTGCTTATATCTGAAACAGATCATTCTACAGAATTAAGAGACTCATTTAAATAAAATCTGTTGACACAAAAGGCATATCACTGTGGCCCCCAAAATATTGTGGTCTCATTGGTTTTTCTTGTATTTTCTTTAAATTTTTATTTCTCAAACTTTTAATTGCTTTTGTTAAACACTGGGTCTATTCTCTATATAACTTAGAAGAGACTATTTCTTCATTCTATTCTCTTATATCTTTTAAAATGTTTTTATTTTCAAAAACTCCTCAAGAAGTTGTCAAAAAAGTATACATATATGTATATTTTTTTCATTACACCATTCCTCATTGCTAGACATTTATGTTGCTTTCAAAGGTTTACTACCAAAGAAGAGATTCCTATAAATGGTTTTGCTGTGAGGAAGCACAATTTATATTTTGATAGATATTGTCACATTGTTTTTGAAATGTTTCTTCTAATGTACTTTACAACAGATAGTGTAAAGAGAGAAAATGCTAGATCTTTTTGATCTATTTTATTTTTATCAATATATAATACCCCTCTTTATTCTGATTAGTGCTTTTTCATATTTCAATATTCAATATTTCCATATTTGACTTTTATCTGGTATCAATGCTGTTATTCCTGCTTTATTATCACATTTGTTGGCTACAGCCTTTTCACAGTTTATTTTCAGCCCCTTGGAGCCATTTTAAACATATGTCACATATGCAACGTGTAGAGCTGGATTTTAAAAACCCCAACTGATCCTCTTTCTTTCAATTGGAAATTAAATCCATTGACATTTATTGTATTTATTAAAATGTTAAACTTATTTCTTCCATCTTATATTAAGGTCTTTCTTCAATATTTTCTAGCTATTTCTATTTCCCGCCCCCCCTTTCCTAAATTTCTTGGATTAACAGGAATTTTCAGTTATTATTTTTGTTCTCTAGATATACTACTTCAAATATTCATGTTATACACCAATTTTGTTACACTTACTTATATGTATTCTTTATCTATCATTATTTTCAGTGAATCAATATCAGTACTGTTTCCCAAACCAAGATAAGGGTTTGGGTGTGCTACCACTTGTCCTCTGCCTTAACACGCATACGTCATTTACTTCCAATATGCTATATGAGAATGCTGTGCTTCAATAATTTAGGCTTAACTAGTCATTGTATTAATTTCTTTGTTGATATTTTTCTTGGAATTGTTTTTAATTTTGTTCAAGTATATGCTTCAGTGGAGAAGGGGTCTAAAATGGATTTATTTTGCCTTACACTTGTATGTTAGTTTGGCTGGGCCTAGAATTTTTTTTTCCTCACTGAACTTTGAAGATAACTTATACTGAATCCCAGAATTCACTATTGCCTATAAGGTGTTTTTGTTTGTTTTAGGATTTTTCTTTTTACCCTTGGAGTTCTGAATTTTTACCAGCATGTGCCTGGACATTGGTCTTTTCCATTCCACTTGCTTAGTACTCTTTTTCCCTTTGCAGACAGGGACCAGCATCTCAGCTGAGCACACGGAATGAGTTTCCTGCTGAGCCACATTTCCCTTGTCTTATCCGTCCTGGGCATTCTGAGTTACTGCAATCCGCACTTCACTTTCATCTCAGCCCCTACGTAATCACTAAATACTATCTCTGGGAAAATGGAACTCCTGATTTCTGATTATTAAAGGGCATGTGCTAAATCTATTACTTTGCATTTCGTTCTCTGAACAATTCTCTTTCCTATTTAGAGAAACCTTTAAAGAGACCATCCTGGAATCCCTCTCTTCCCAGGCACCCGGTAATAAAAGGCAATCGGACTTCAAGCCTCCTTGAATGAAACTGCTCTCTTGAAAGTCATTTGCCTCTTAGAAACGATCACATTCATTTTGAGTCCTTCAGCATTGGATTCCCCCATCCCACAGCTTTTCCTAAAATGCTCACTCCCTTGGCTTCCAAAGCTGCTGATTTGCTTTTCTCCCTCCTCCTCACTGCTTCTCTGTCTCCTTCACTGCCTTGGATTTTTCATCCTCTTAATGTGAGTTTTGCCTCAGGTTCTGACTCAAGATTTTCTCCCTCAGAAATCCCATCCTTTCCTATAACAAGCAGTTTCTCACTTCCACAGTCTGATGTGCATCTTCCAAACACCGACCCTGCAGTGCCACCTACGTATTTTGATGGCAAACTCAGCATTTAGGAAAACAAGTGAATCATTTCCCTTATGAGAGGTGCTCCTAGCTATGCATTTCAAATTTATTTTTAATACACGTACGGTGCTCAATATAGTTTATGAATAAAAAAATAACAAAATAAAAGCTGACCAGATATAATGCAGAAAACTGTTTTAGGTTTACCAAATTATCTTGCTGGTCCAGTTTGGTTAAGTAAAGATAGGGTGTATGGCTTGATCTGGAAAAATGAATAACATATTCGCAGGTTCATAATTTGAAATTTACTGAGGTTGCCATGGAGGGAAGTTGAGGTTTACTGGAGACAAACAGAGAAAGGAGGTGAGGTTAAAAGATCTTGGGGAAGAAATAAAGAAAGAGGTAGAGGATGGAAACACCCAGAGAGCAGTTCACGAAACCCACTTGACAATAAATGAGATTTTAAGGGTTTGACATTGCTGGATAAGAAAATAACAGGTGAGAAGAGAAACCAAGATGGCGGCATAGGTAAACACCTAAACTGCTGCCTTGCACAACAATATCAAAACTACAACTAAAAGACAAAACGGACACCATCCAGAACCACAGGAAAGCTGGCTGAGTGGAAATTCTACAACTAGAAGAAAAGAGGAAAGCACACTGAGACTCAGAGGAGCTGCAAAAGGCTGAGGTACAGAGATGCGCACGTGCGGAGGGGACGGGCAGCTGAGTGCATGGGTGGCTGAGTGTGTGCCTGGCTTTCCCAAGTGGGAGGAAGACGGAAGCTTCCGACTTTGCTGAACTCCAGTCCCGGGTGAGACTATGGGAACCCAGATTCATTCGGGGGAAATCTGGACTGTCAGGAAAAGAGAAAGCACACTGAGACTCAGGGGATCTGCAGAAGTCAGAGGTCTGAAGGCGCATGTGTGTGAGCGCACAGCGAAGACTGACTGCTGAGTGCGCGGCTGGCTTTCTAAAGCGGAAGGGAGACGGAAGCTCCTGACTGCGCTGAACTCCAGTTCCAGGCAAGTTTCTGGGAACCTAGACTCATTCGGGGAGAAACTGGACTGTCTGGCAGCAGGCGGAACTCGAGGGCAGCTTTCTCTCAGAGGTGCTTGCAGCGATTACCACGAGACTCTGGGTAATCCCAGAGGCCCAGGGGCCCATAGGGCAGGGCTGACAGGAAGCCAAGGCTGTCTGCTCCGCCCTGAGACTCTGCCCCATCCAAACTGAGCACAGAGGCTTTTGCAATTTTGCAAGTCTTGTCTCATAAGGGTGTCTCCAGCACAGAAGTTCTCCCAGCATAGACACAGCTGATCCTCACAGCCAAGTGGCCTGAGATCAATTCCTCCCAGTGACACCAACAACAATCAAGACTTAACTACAACAAGGCTGTACACACAGTCCACAAAGGGGTGCACCAAGAGTGTCCACCTCAGGTAACTGGGGGAGGCTGACTCACTGGGTTATATAGGACACCTACCACACAAAGCTACTCTACTAACTCAGGGAAGCAGCAAAAATGTGGAGACAAAGGAACAGATCACAAATGAAAGAAATGGAGGAAAGCAAACGACTGGATATAGAGTTCAAAACCATGGTTATAAGGTTTTTCAAGAATATCCTAGAAAAGGCTGATAAATTTAGTGAGATCCTCGAGGATATGAAAAAGGACCAACTAGAAATTAAACATACACTGACTGAAATAAAAAATATTATACAGAGACCCAACAGCAGAATAGAGGAATGCAAGAATCAAGTCAAAGAACTGAAACACAAAGAAGCAAAAAACACTCAACCGAAAAAGCAAAAAGAAAAAAGAATCCAAAAACTTGAAGATAGTGTAAGGAGCCTCTGGGACAACCTCAAGCATACCAACATCCGAATTATGGGGGTGCCAGAAGAGGAGAAAGAACAAGATACTGAAAACCTATTTGAAGAAATAATGACTGAAAACTTCCCCCACCTGGTGAAAGAAATAGACTTACAAGTCCAGGAAGCACACAGAACCCCAAACAAAAGGAATCCAAAGAGGACCACATCAAGACACAGCATAATTAAAATGCCAAGGGCAAAAGACAAAGAGAGAATCTTGAAAGCAGCAAGAGAAAAACAGTTAATTACCTACAAGGGAGCATCCATACGATTGTCAGCTGATTTCTCAACAGAAACTAAGCAGGCCAAATGGGAATGGCAACAAATATTCAAAGTGATGAAAAGCAAGAACCTACAACCAAGATTACTCTACCCATCAAAGCTATCATTCAGAATTGAAGGTCAGATAAAGAGCTTCACAGATAAGAAAAAGCTAAAGGAGTTCATCACCACCAAACCAGTTTATATGAAATGCTGAAAGGTATTCTTTAAGAAGAGGAAGAAGAAGAAAAAGGTAAAGATAAAAATTATGAACAACAAATACATGTCTGTCAACAATCTAAAACTCAAATGAATTAAAAATCTGATGAACAGAATAAACTGGTGAATATAATAGAATCAGGGGCATAGAAAGGGAGTGGACTGGCAATTCTCGAGGGGAAATGAGTGTGGGTGGTACGGGAAGAGACTGGACAAAAATCGTATACCTATGGATAAGGACTGTGGGGGGAAGGTAAGGGCAGAGGGTGGGGTGGGAACTGGGTGGAGGGGATCTATGGGGAGAAAAAGAGGAACAATTGTAATAATCTGAACAATAAAGATTTATTAAATTAAAAAAGAGAGAGAGAGGTGTCCATTTAAATGGTGGGAGGACAAGAACAGAGGAGAAAACTAAGAAATTTTGGGGAACGGAATATCAGAAACAATTTTAATAACAGTGATATTGAAGTATAAATGTATGTGCTATGCTGGGGTGAAATATAATACCTCTCCACTAAAGCCAAACTTACCTTGTTTTAGAGATACTGATAGAAGGTGACTAGAGAAAAGAAACACTGATTTCATATTGAGAATGGCAAGTGACAGAACAAAGAGAATAGCCACAGAAGCAAAATACAAAGCAATGGTTGATATTATAGCTCAAATTAATGTAAGGGTGGACAGGAACCCCAGCCAGTGTTGCTCAGTGATTGAGCATCGACCTATGAACCAGGAGGTTAGGGATAGATTCCCGATCAGAGCTATGAGCTCAGTCCCTAGTGTGGGATGTGCAGGAGGCAGCAGGTCAATGATTCTCTCTCATCATTGATGTTTTTGTCTCTCCCTCTCCTTTCCTCTCTGAAATCAATAAAAATATATTTTTAAAAAAGAGTAGACAGGAAAATATGTAAAGAATATATGTAACCCCTTTCTCAAAGAATCCTTAGGAATATCAGGGAGATATTAAATTTCTAGTTCTAAATTATGTGGCAGTTTAAGACAGGTGTTTGTTTAAAAATTATCCTGAAGGAAAGACAGTCCTCAGAAGGCTGGAGAACTCAGGAGCATACTGATGACCACTCTAGGATAACAAGCAGACATTCTCATACTGGTATGTGGGTAGCTCACATTGGTAATGTCCATTAAACATGGTTTTTAACCTGATTTTGTACTTTCTTAACCATGTGTGAACCCTAACATCATCTAGCAAAGAGTAAAAGTTCATTAGCCATCATCATGGGTTTCTACAGAGCTGGTGGCCAAGGATAGGCAAGGGGGTTAAGAATGGCATCTCTTACATGCTAAGTCCTTCACTATTTCAGTTTAGAATTTTTCTTCCTCTTTCATCCCAAACTTTGCAGGGGACACTAGCTCTTACTACACAATTATAGTGAATTTTTTCACCAAGACTTAAGTGGGAGAAGCTTCTTTGAAGGGAGAATGTCTTCTTTTGTGTTGTTTTATTTATATTTTAATGTTTTATTTGATACTTTCCAATTAATTATAATCTCTTCGAATTGGTAGTTCCATATATTATTATAATTTGGCCAGAAGTTTGTCACAGAGTGTATCTTCCTAGCTGGGGTTCTCCTCGTTTTACAAGTTATTTTAAAATGGATATACTGGCCCTCACTGGTTTGTCTCAGTGGATAGAGCGTCAGCCTGCAGACTGAAGGGTCCCAGGTTCAATTCCGGTCAAGGGCACATGCCCAGTTTGCGGGCTCAATACCCAGGAGGCAGCCGACCGATGATTCTCATCATTGATGTTTCTATCTCTCTCTCTCTCTTCCTTCTTCTCTGAAATCACTAAAAATATATTTAAAGAAATAAAATGGATATACTGGTGTTTTTCTGATGACTAAAGTTTTGTAAGTCCACATTGGGCAAAAGCTGTACTAAATCTCATTTTTAAAGCATAGAATTCAGAACTTTTGGACTACTTAGCATTTATTTGTGGTCATCATTTTTTAAAGAAAAATATTTATAAAGTAAAATATATGGGAAGAAGAGTGCTTTGCATAGTAAAACAGCAACAACTGGAGTGAGAATCATGTCAAAAATTATAGTTTAATGTCAGGCTTATTTTGGAGATAAAAATTTTGAGTGCTCAATGGATAAGGCACTTTAGATAATAAATTCTAGGAGAAAAGTTTAAGCAAATTTTAATTGATCAAATTTCAATATAGAATTATAAGTGCCATACAAATATATTGTCATTAGAATAAAAAATTGAGAATATTTAGCTTAGGGGAAAAAAAAAAACAAAACAACCAACAACACCACCAGGAAGAAATGGTAACTTCCTTTGACTGTCTGAAAACCTGTCATGTAGCAGAAGGATTATGAGAAAATTAACTGTTACTAACTAAGAAAGAAAGAATTAAGGGAAAATAGGTCAACTCCGTAAGAACAATTTTCTAACAATTTGGGGCATAAAAAGGAATGGGTGCCCATATGAAGTACCAAGCTTTATATCATTGGAAGTGGAGTATGATTAATGAATTCTATAGATATAATTCCTACAGGGATTTACTTTGATTCCTAGAATCTGTGATTCTTATCTTTTCCCCCAAACCTATCTTTTATCAATTTCCAAATCTTAACATATCTCTAACCAAAGCATGTTCCAAATCTGTCAACGTCCTTCATCTCTGCCACTAACATTCTCGTCTAAACCCCAGTACCCTGTAACACTTGGTCCACTGCAATAGCTTCCTGACTGTCCATGCTACTGCCCCACCCCACCACCTCTCCACCCTGCCACCATTTCTCCTGCTTGTAATCTATTCTCCACATAGCAGACAGACAATTTAAATGGTAAAAGAGGTTATATAAATACCCTTCTTATTGTCCTTTTATGCCTCCCCAACTCTTAGAATAAGATGCAAGCTCCTTACACTCTTATTAAGAGCCCTATATAATCTGTTCCAGCCTGCATCTCCAAGATCATCTCATATCCTCCCTATTACCCACTGTGTTCCAAACATACTGGCCTTCTTTTAGTTCTTTAAACATACATAGTTCATTTCTCCTTTGCACTAATTGATTTCTTTAACCGGAAACTCTTCTGATCTTTGCATAGCTGATTCATTCTTATAATTTTTATTTAAGCTAAAATTTCACCTCCTTTCATAACGTCTTCCTAACCACCAAATAAAAAGTAGCTATACAGTCATTCTCTAGACTTGATTTTAATTCTCTGTGCAGAACTTAATCAATATCTGTCTTTTTTATTTATTTATGTAAGAACTATATCAACCTATTAAATTGTAAGTTTCATAAGAATAGTAATCTTTTCTATCTTGTCCATCATTGTGCCTTGTAAATGACTAAAAAGTATTTTGGAACAGAAATACAAAAAAAGGGAGAGAGTAAGTGGAAAAACAATTATTATTAGTGAATAACATCATGATCTTAATCTTATTCACTGCATCATGGTGATTTCCACAGGTCTATCTTCCAATTCACAAATATTCATCTTGACAGTGTCCAAATCAGTGCCTAACGAATCTACTGAACTTTTAATTTCAGTGACTATATTTTTATTTTTGGTAGTTCTATTATTTCCAAATCTATTTTTCTTCCATGTTGCTCTATATTTATTCTTTATTATTTCTATCCCTTTTTTAAAAAGCCACTTTAAACATATATTTTTTATGGTTTATTTAAGAATATTTTTTCTGGTTCTTAGTGTGCTCCTTATATTTTTGTATATATATTTGTTGTTGTTTTTGCTGATTCTCCTGCATGGTATCTGTTTTCTCACATAATTTATTTTATTTTGTCTTACCTTATTTCTATTAAGGTTCATCTTGCATAGTATTTTCCTCCTGAAACTCCTGTATTCCTCAATATAAAAGTGTCTTTCCACAGTAGTAAATTTCTTGACTTTAAGTTGCTACATCACAAAGTATAAATTCACACCATGCACCCACAGGGTACGTGATATCATATATTTATTTTTTGGGGGAAGGGTGCCTTTTCCCCTCAACCTAAGCCTCCTTAAAGAAGGCAAGCTTCCTTCTCACTGTTTCCCAGGGCCTTCATAGCCATTGAGTGATATCTCTCCAGGTTGTCTTTGGCAGAAAGGGCAGTTCTTTGATACCCGGGTTTATATAGTTGGGTTAACTTTAGTTCCCCAACCCACAAGGCTAAGGACATTCTTCTCTCCACAAAACAGCAAGGAATTTTTAATTCTCAGTCATTTAGAGATTTTAACTGTACAAAGCATTTAAAAGCCACCAGCTTACTCTTAATATTTTGCCTTTTGTCTTTTTATTATTACTGTTGTATTTTATGGACACTTATACATTTCCCTTTCTTTTCAGTTTAGCTCATTTTTGCTGTCTTTACATTTTATCCATTATTTCCATGAGTTTTCCATCTAACTCAGCTCATTTTGCTGTGGTAGAATTCTTTTCAATGAGTTAGGCCCTATATTTAAATGCTATTCTCCTCAGGAGTTAGGTTCTATTTCTAGTCCCATTTTAGATATGGAGTAGTAAGGTTTCAAGTAATTATGTTGCTTGCTCATCATTATACAGCTAAAATATGTTGGGCCTGGGACTCAAAAATCACATCTAATTAATGCTCAAGCCATGCTCTCAACTATAAGGCCATATAGTTAACTGGACCACTAGAGTCCCTTTCAACTTTAAAATTAATTTTATATCCCTGCACTTTGCATGATATACTTCCCTAAATTGGAATACATGGTCTTATGATGTTAATCATGGTGGAATATAGAATCAGGCTAATGTTTGCTCAGTTTTTATCATCTCAGCTGCAGGTACCTTCCAACTGTTTTGTAGGTTTTTCCTTGATATTTCATGGGAAGGAAAATATGCTAAATTAAGTCTCACAATGTGAATTGCTATTAAGTTGTCCTCCAAAAGAGTTATTTACATGAGGTTAGAGATAATGAAAATATTTTAATGGCGAATAATGTATCACACTGCTTCTTCCCTAATGCTTTCATTCTTGGCAACGGATGCCTTTTTAATTTTTCCTTCTACCAAAATCTCCTTTACTGAGCCTAAATAGGAAATGCATTTCTATTTTCAATGAAGCATTGAAAAATGTAAGTCCCAGTTGACATTCAGTTGATTCTCAAAGAGTCCCATTAAAAAATCAGAGAAATTTATACATTCAATCCTTAAGTTACTGAGACTGAAAAGACATTAATTAGAATGTAAAGGTTTCTGGGTCCAATCTTAAGAAAATACTAAAATTTTCATAACAGTACTCAATTCTTCTTTGTAAATGGCTGAGAAAGAGCTGAACTCCTTTTCCAGACAAACAATCTGTTAATTACTCGAAAAGGTCATAACTGAATCACACAAGAACTTAATTTTTCTATGTAACAGTGCTCTATGTTCTTCTCAAACTCTATGGTTTCTGAGAACCAGAATTTCCCACTACCTCAAAACACTAGATTGACCTCAAAAACAAGTCTGGAAAAAACAGCCTTCCACATTGAAAAAAAAGAAACACGAAAATCCACCAAATGATGTTTGACATTTAAGAATGACCTTTGTGGAGTAAATAAAGTCCTTTTCCAAAAAGCCAACATTCAAAATTTCCCAGAAACACATTTGCAAATGAAAAGACATCACCAGCTAAAAAAGTAATTACTAGCCAGAAACCTTTTAACACACACACACACACACACACACACACACACACACACACACACACACACACACACACATATACCACCCCCACTAAAATTAGTGAAGTTAAACGCCAAGACTAAGTCAAAATGTTCCATCAATTCTCACATCGCTTTTGCAACACTGCCGAATCAGTTTTGATAACTCAACTGAAAGAACATTTTCTTTTTAATTGTTAAACCTCCTTCTTGCAGCCTCCTCTAAAGATGAAGAGCATCTTACGCCGGTATCCAGCATGTCTCACAATTCAGTGACTTGCATACGTAAAGTAGGTTCATGGTTTGCTTTCTTGACCTCAGTCTTTGCCTTACAAAAGGCAATTTCTAGGCTTTAAGAAGAAGAATGGTTATAACCATTTAAGTCCTACCTTGAGATCAACAAGTGAAAAATCTCAACAAATCCATTAACAAAGTTACCAGGAAATAAACATATGAAATTACACTCAGTCTTTTTTATTTTTATTTTTTTGCACTTAAGTGAAGATTTCTTTAGCACCTACTATGTCATTGCGATTTAGTAGAAAGGTTGACTTTTTTACTTCACTTGTATTTCTATGAAATAAAAATTCTTACTCCCTCACTGAATGTAGGAATGAGGAAATAAAGGATAAGGTAGTAGTACCCAGTTACACTATAGAGAGCTGAGAATCAAAGTTAGGTATATCTGTTTTCAAGGCCCAAATTCTTTGTTCTACAATACTAAAAGTAAACTCACAAAGGCATGGTATTCTTCCCACATATAAAAGTAATTCAAGTTCATTCTAAAAAATAAAGATTTCAGAAAAAAAATGTATTATGTGTCTCCCTACTCCCCTACCAAAATATTCTTACTATCATTATCTTCCAAATCTTGGACTCTCTCTTTTGGAGGGAAGCATATATAATAAAAAGTTACTAAGTTTTTTTGAGAACTTGTATGAGGGGTTAACTAATAGTGAAAAGATTTCACAGTTGAGAACAACTTTACTGAATTAAAATATCCATTGTCCCCTAGGGACACAGAGCAGCCTTTACCATTGAAAGTCACCCCAAGGGAAGAGTATTGACAGGGTTTCTTCCAAAAGAAGAAAAAGAGGAGGACTCCAGGGGATCACTGGTGAATTTAGAGGAGACTGAAACATTTCATAATTGGACATTTACTTAATTCACCAGGTTTGTTTCCCAGCTTGGGTACTGTCAGATAAAGAGGAAAGAGAACCTGTGGGAGATCCTTCCATCAGACTGTGTCAGCTACAAATACAGGAGTGGATGATATTTCTGCAGCTGAGGGAAAGAGATGAGGATTTGGATACCTTCAGGGTTCAAAAATTAAAAAAAAAAATTAGGATAGAAATGACTGACTCTTTCAGTGACCAGGAAATCACAACATGGATTTACTTAGAAGTTTATGACTTTGAGTTTAAGGTGAAAGTGTAATTTTTCGGTGTTGTTGTTGCTGTGGTTTTGTTTCCACTGATTTTTAGAGATTGTGGAAGAAATGGGGAGAGACAGAGAGAGAAACATTGATATGAGAAAGATACATCGATTGGTTGCCTCCTGTACCCAGCCCTGCCAGGGATCCAGCCTGCAACTGAGGCATGTGGCCTTGGCCCAGAATCGAACCTGGAACCCTTCATTCTGCAGGCTAGGGCTCTATCTACTGAACCAAACTGATTAGGGATAGAGTGTAACTTCTTAATAGAGATGTTAACAGATGGACTAAGAATGTCAATAAGAGGACACAGGCTTATTGACTTTTTACTGTGATGGAGGTAGGGTGAGGACCACAAAGTGAATAAAAATTATCGGCTGCTTTGGGGAAGGCCCACATTTGGGGTTGCAAAAGGAAAGCAGAACTTTGAAGGAAGAAGAGAAGAAATAGTGAAAGTAGACAAAAAACTAAGAGAATTTCAAGAGAGTGTTTCACCAGTAAAGTTAAGATAGGCACATTCAATTAACAAAAAGAAATCTCTTGGGATTTTAGAAGGTTACTAGATTTGGAAATTAGTAATAGTGGTGACCCTCAAGAATAAAAAAACATTCCAAAAATATGAAAGAAGAAATAAATTGATGAGAAACAGAAAAAGCTTAGAATCAATCATTAATAAGGCCAATATATGTGGAGACTAATGAAACCAATGAAGACATAAAAATAAATGTACAAATTAAAAGGCCACCCAGCCGGTGTGGCTCTGTGGTTGAGCATCCACCTATGAACCAGGAGGTCACGGTTCCATTCCCAGTCAGAGCACATGCCTGGGTTGGGGGCTTGATCTCCAGTTTGGGATGTGCAGAAGGCAACCAATCAATGATTCTCTCTCATCATTGATGTTCCTATCTCCCTCTCCCTCTCCTTCCTCTCTGAAATTAATAAAAATATATGTAAACAATTAAAAGGCCAACAAATAGCTATATAATTTATTGATTTAATGATAAAGGTAATACCATATTTATACACATTAATATTTATTTGAAATTATTAATATTCAGAAAAAATTTGCAATAGTAATTCATGAAGCACAAGAAATATTTAATTGTCCAATAAACAAAGAAGACAGGAAATGTTGCTAGAAAGGACCAGATGTTGCTAATAAGGATCAGATTTATATACACTTGGGAGGGGTTGAATTTTAAACTTTTACAACAAAGTTATTTCCTGATACAGACAAAATGTTATAGAACTTGGAAAAAATAAAAAGGCACCAAATTTGTTCTGTAAAATGAGGGTAACCTGCATAGAAAATTATGACAAAAATAATTAAAATGAAAATCATAAGCAAAATAATGTATAAAAAATTCTAAATAAAATACTAGGTTGACGTTAGTAGTGCATGAGAGGAAAAATTTCTCATAACTAAGTAGGGCCCAGTCACAAGAATAAATAAGTATAAATATTGGGAAAACTGACAAAAATGTAATTTAAATGGATTTGGAAAACTTTGAAATTCATCAACTTTTCTGAGTTAAAATTCTTTTAAAACTAGAAATCCTTAATATGATTAGAAAAAACACACAATAAAAACAGTCTCAAATTAATAGCCATATCCTACATAGTAATGAAATTCTAGAGATATCATCATAAGTGAAAAGTACAAAACAAGGATGCTCAATGATTATTTAACACTGATTTGGAAGTAAATCCAACACAATTAGAATCAAAGCATTTATAAAACAAATAACAATGGAAAAAGAAAAAAGTTGTCTCTGTTTGCAGATAACAGAATTATTTACCTACAAAAACCAATTTTAAAACTGGTAGAATAAATGAGAGTGTTATGTCTGAATTTTATGAAAATACTCAAATGAATAATTTTATTATATTAACAATAATAACTTGTAACTAATTTCTTAAAATTACTAAAGCAAATTGTAAAACAAGCAACAAATTGAACAATAAACATGCAAAAGCTTTATGAAGCAAACAACAAATGTTAGCCAGAATTATAGTGTCAGACACTGTGCTTCACAATAAAATCTTACTTACTTCTCACAGTTATCGTATTACAAATGTACTATGTTCTTTTGAAGCTTAGAAAGATAAAAATCCCACAGATAAGTGGCGAGAAGAAGAAGAAAAGGGTGAAGGAAAAGAGAAAAGAAAAAGTTAAGAGAAAGTGGTGATTATACAGGCAAATATTCACAAACTAGAGGCCTGGTGCATGAAATTTGTACATGGCGAGAGGTCCCTCAGCCCAGTCTGCTCCCTCTCACAATCTGGGACCCCTCAGGGGATGTCTGACTGCCAGTTTAGGCCCGTGGGATCGGGCCTCTAATCACTTTGCCTGTCTCATCACCCCTAACCACTCGCCTGCCTGCCTCATTGCCACTAACAGCTTGCCTGCCTGCCTGCCTGATCGCCCCTAACCACTCTGCCTGCCTGCCTGATCACCCCTAACCACTCTGCCTGCCTGCCTGATGCCTCTAACTACTCTGCCTATCTGCCTGGTTGCCCCTAAGCACTCGTCTGCCTTCCTGATGGCCCCTAACCACTCACCTGCCTGCCTGATCGCCCCTAACCACCTCTGTCTCGGCCCTTGCTGCCAGAAGGTCGTCCAGCTGTCTGGTCTAATTAGCATATTACACTTTTATTATTATAGATGTCATAGATCTGACTGTGGAAGACTTTCTGTACATAATAAAATATGTTATTTATCAGAATGATCATAAATATAATCTAAGGTTTAAAAACAAACCAGGGAAGATATTTGCACAATCTTACTTGGATATATAATTCTGACAAAATAATGATAATAACTAATAAACATGTTCACTCCACTATCAACCCATATAAGATAAATTACAATAACTATTTTAATCTATTAGATTGGCAAAAGTTAAAAGTTAGAACCATACTTTCAATGCCATCATAAAATATGTACTCAAGGAATTCTCTACCTTTAGCAACTTGGCAATTTTTACTCTCTTGAACGTATTTGATTAAACATGGTGGAGACATGGTCAAACATTTATGAACAAATGTTTATTGCAGAATCAGCTGAAACTGCAAACAATTACAAACTAAGGAACAACTAGTAAATAAGAATTAATGCAGAATTTGAAAACCATTTTTTAAAGAAATTTTAATGGCAAAGGAAAATGTTTTGCTATATTTATAAGCACATTTTTAAAGAGCCTGTAGTATAGTGATCTCTGAGATTTATGAAAAAAAATTCTGTCTGTATAATTCATTTTCTTTTGCAGATTATCCACAATGATTATACGTATATCATTTCTAAAAAAGAGAAAACTTAAGAAATTGATGTCTCTAAGCAAATTCGTGTATTTAGGGAGAGTACGTGGCAAAAACAAACACAGAAACAGTCGTCAAGTTAATACATTCTATACTGTGGGGACAAAAAGGAGAAAATTGGGACAACTAGAAGGAATACTAGAGTTTAACTATTTGCGAAACTTTTTTACCTAATTTGCAAAACTCATTTACAGTTTGAAGACAAAGAACTGCTGTGAAGCAAGGAGACACAGGGATGATCACCGTTTTTGCTTAGTGCTGTGGAATGAGGTTGAAGATGGAGGTCACAGACCAGCCTGCAGCAGGTAGTCTTTGAAGTGGGACACCTGTAATTGTCTGCTTGGCCAACCAAGCAGAAATGGAAGCCTGCTAGAGTTGTAACTGCTATTGTGATTACAAAGGATCACAGCATATTTTGCTGCAAAATGCATCTACTTCCAAGTAGCCTTATAGTTTCAGACCACAATTAAAGGAAGTATTTTGTTCAATCTTTATGGACAGGAAGTTAAGAGAAATATAATAAGACAGAATTAACTTGTTATTAATTATTCTTAATGCCAGAGGCTCAGGAAGAGGTTTGTGCAGTTCATGTCAGCTTGAGAAAGGATAAGAAAAACATTAATAATGTAAACACACGGACTAGTTAGAAAACCTCCATATACATATCTTAAATGATTTTTCATCTTGAGGAATAAAGCTGTAATAAACCACGGCATGGTTTTGGACCTACTATTTGGAACTACTAATAAAGATATAATCTTACATGATGATGCTATACATTGGCTAGATAATATAAACTACATAAGAAAGCTCCAACAATCTAAACATACATTTTCTTCATTATGACATCATCCAATCTGAATAAATGTAATAGGAGACTATATACCTTATAGGCAATTATAAACTGGAGGTGGCTTTGAACTTTCTGGTACATACAAGGAATTGATGATTTAAAAGATAAGCATTAGGGAACTGTGGCTACAGAAAGCGGTTCTTACAATAGTAGGCTACAGTGCAAATCTACTGTTCATCTCCACAACACGGCCCTGGCTTTGGGAATGTCATGGATATTGCCTTCAAGTCTTAACTAAGTCAAATCTACAGTCAAAATACAATGAAACACTGGTCCCATGGTGTCCTGTGTCACTACCATAAGCACTGTCATTTGCATTATTTTGTTTCTAATATAATATTTGTACTTACAGGAACATTCTCACAGAAGCTTTTTTGAATTACTATTTTCAAATAAATATTTTCATGCCTAAACACCATTTTTTTCTTAATGTTAATGACTGAAAGGGTCAAACATGGTTGTGCCTAAGATGAGAGCATTAGGCACATAAACAGACCAGGGGTCACTGCTGGGTGTACATTCTTGGAGATCGTGTGTGATGTTCAATCACTAACCTAGAAACCTGATGCTTACAGAGAAGAATGTGATACTCCAATAATGCCCAACTATAAGGTTTACCCCTTCACTTTTGCTCTTTTCATTTTCAAATGTTTAGAAGAAAGAGCTTATGCCATGTTTATAAAACATTAGTGTGCCTAAGAAATACCAGATGCACTTTTAAGAAATGTGTATCAGGTTCTAATTCAGACCTAATGGATCAGATTCTAGGGTAGAGAACCCCAGGAACATGCATGTTATTACAACCACCAGGTAATTCCATAGAAGATCTCTACTTTCTAATAATCACCGCTCCTCAAATACCATTTATCCTTCACAATCTGTCCATGAAAGTGTTTGGTCTGGCTTACAACAGGTCTTACCATAAAAATTTCACATAAAGTATGTTTCTGACTTCTATTTAAATATCTGAAGATTAATTAAAGCCAGTCTTCTATGGAAAAAATACACAATTATTTAAACTAGTTATACTCTCCATTGATATGGTCTCTACTAGTTCCTAGATGCCTTTCTTATCAGTTTCACTAGTTTACCTGTTAGCAACTCTAAACTTTGGAATTACCAACACCTATATAGAATCTGGTTATTCCATCTCATAACTTAAATCTAATGTCTTACTTTAGACTGCTACTATGTGCTAAATTCTCTAAGTAAATTCTTTAGTTTGATTCAGCAAAAAGTCATTGAAAGTTTACTATAATTTCTCCAGGTTGAATAAGTGAGAGTGCTTTAGCTATTGCACTTAGGGTGTTAGAGGTATTACAAGGGCCATCAGTCTTAGAGGTAGTATCATCATTTTTTCAAGTTTCAAATGGCAGTAATTCAATTGCAGGTGTCCTAATTAAGTAAAACTGTCTATTTAAAAAATTCCACTAAGATATTGGGTTAATAGCTCTTTTTGGTTAAATTTTATCTATAGAATATTAAATATACACTAACGTAAATAAATGTACTGGACAGGCTATAAATTTTTGAAATATCATCATAAAATTTATAATCTTATTCCATTCATTAAGAAGTATGTGATCACAGCTGTTGCCTGAGCTTTCTGTTCATGCCAAGGTTGAAACCTCATGGTGGCTGGTACCATGGATCTGTCTCTCGCCCAGTGGGATGAGTTGTGTCCTCCCTGGAGAAGAAACCTGGGTTCCCCAAGATATGTGATCAGTGCAAGGGCCCCACCAGCAGGTGAGGGGATCCCAAGGCAGGTGCTGGGCGTGGAGGCCACGGGGGCATAGGCTACCAAGGAGACAGAACTGAACCTCACATCATCCTGCTTGGCCCCTGGGGATGGCTGGTTAGCCAGAGATGGGTAAGATTCCACAGGGAAGGAATAATCTAAGACAGGCACAGTCTCAGAGTGGCCATCAGGAGAGAACTAGGGGGTCAACAGAGGTGGGGCACAGACCCTCAACACCCTCCCCCCCCCCCTTTGCAGGGGCCTGAACCCTCACCCCTTCTGAGGGAGGTCTCCTGCCCCATGGCTGCTTTGCTTCCCATGCCCAGCTCAAATTGGGACCCAGGCAACAGACAGACTTGGCCAACAGCAGCTGCCCTCTCACTGCAACAAGACTTGTTTGAGTTGTCTTGTACCCATGGTGTGGGGAAGTGGATTTTCAATATCTAAATCCAACCTAGCATCAGGCATGCTCAGGACCTACTCAAGAAGGCAAATAATACTTTCCACTAATATTTACAGGGTAAAATAAGATTGCTGTTAGAATATTAATTTTGACAGTAAAATAGTAGTTAAGTTCTCAGACTAATTTAAATTGGCTAATTGAAATAAGTGAATATTCTAGAAAAATTAATGGTACTGGACAAAAAGAGGTTCCTATAGGGTTAACTAAAATTTTTATTGGTAGTTCACCTCATGATAAAATTGCATAACATGTAATGAAACTAAAGAAGTTATATTTTAGTGCAAAAAATTAAAATTTAAAAGCTATCAAGACTACATTATAAATTTTCCAAAAGCCTCCTAATATTTAAATCAAAAAAGGGGGGATAGTAGAAGAATATCATGCAATGAAAAATATCCTGTAAGTAAATTACATCTAGAAAATTTTTACTTTAGAAAATTAACTTTCATTTGAAATACTAACAGCAAGACACCCATGAAAAACACACATGGTGTCAAAACAAGCCAAAGGAAAATAGTTTGGGCAAAAAATGAAAAAGGGTCCCAAGTCAAATTTATAGAAAGGATTCCTTTATTAACTTTTGGTCTAGAATATGTTTGTATATTTTCAGAAAACAACTCCAAAGACCATGTGGATTCCTGCAACAGAGAGGAATTGACAGGACTGCTCCAGCCATGAAGACAGAAGAGAAACAGTCCAGAGATGGAAGACGCTGACGACGCCTTGCCATACTAGCAGTCAGCAGCTGTGCATCGCTGCAGGTTGCCCAGGACCAAACCAGAGAGGGTCAGACCTCATTACCACCATTTGTTCACCATCCAGAACTGAAATATCATTGCTGACATGTACACATAAGGAACTGTTTGACATTGAAATTGGGACTCAAAAGAACTGTTGGCCCAGGAAGAAACTCACTACAGACTGATTCATTTGCCTCTCAGCATAACCATTATTGCTTGTCTCATTTTCGTTTCTTATAAGTGTATTTCTAGTATCACATGATCTCACTCATCTAGGGGAAATAATGAACAACATAAACTGATGAACAAAAACAGAACCAGAGACAGCAAAGCATTGATCAGACTGTCAAACCTCAGAGGAAGTTAGGCGAGGGTGGGGGTAAGGGGGATAGATCAACCAAAGGATTTGTATGCATGCATATAAGACTAACCAGTGGTCATGGACAACAGGGGGGTGGGGGCATGCGTGGGGAGGGGTTTGGGATGGGAATGGGGGGATGAGGACAAATATGTGATACCTTAATCAATAAAGAAATTTAAAAAAAGAAGTATGTGCTCAGAATTTTTCATGGTGGATTTTCATTAAAAATTTATAATTTAAGCTATTTCTTGATGTTAAGTAATGAGACTTAGAGATATGTTAATGTGAAATATTATTATTATTTTTAAACCTTAAACTATTTAACTGTGTGCTGTCATATCTGTTAGGTACTATGATCCTTTATCATGGACTGTTACTTTAAAAGTCTCTCCTTGCCTCCCCAGATAATTCACCTTTTTTCCACATAAGATTTCCTTTCTGGGTAGATCACTGTGGCTGCTCCTAGTAAGCTCAACTCAGGCGTGGAAATTATGAGCCAATTCGTTTTTTAATCTGTGTCCTAGATTCAATCATATGCCCTAGACTTCTCAAGCTGTCCCAATTTAAAAACTCTGTACTCATAAATTCACCCATACTTATTAGCACATGTTGGTTAATATTGTTTTTATATTTCATATTCAAAGACACTCAGAAACCAGAAATCTTACCATGAGATATTACCGACTATTAAACAATTAAAAATATGTAAAAAGCATATAATGGGAGGTCAGAGAGACTTAAAATCACAACATCTAACCCCTTCAATCTATTCTATCACAGAGATTAAACTGGCAATGCTTATGCCAAGGTCATTAGATAGAGGTATTTCCAGTTTTTCATCCAAATACAAGAAGTCTCATATGATTAAACTTGGTAAAATGCAATTTTTTCCACTTTATAGCAAATACTCCAATTAGTTTTCCAAAGCCTTATCTGAACAAGATGGTAGTCTTTGCCATGGCTTCTTTCAAGGTTACCATACAACTAAGCACATTATTCACAATTTTGGTTTTTAATTCTGTACTACTAGTACCATATCTAAGTTTTTATTTAAATTAGCTTATTCTGCATATCAATTTAGGGGCACTTATGAATTTTTCTGGTATCATGAAGGGCAGTATAATGGAGGGCAGTAGACACCATTCTTTAGTGATTCATATTGAAAAAAGCAAAGAATCTCCAGGCTATTTAAGTCATGAAATGCTGTTTCTTGCTTAATGAAAGATACATTAAAATTATTTGACACCACCATATGTTAACAATCATTTTCTAAGCAGAAACACACACACACACACACACACACACACACACACACACACAACATTACTACAGACGGTTTGATTTCATTTCCTAAAAAAAGTTGCAGGGAACAAATCCTCTTTCTGTCACTACATTTTTAATGTGATAATAGTCACACTTTTCCTTGAGTAAAATAATTGAATATGTATACATACACCTGCAATTTTGAATCAGGTAGCAATATGAATAATGCCTAATTACTTGTGGACTAGTTTCAGAATATAGATAAGAAATCACATGGTACAAGATTGTGGACTCTATATACACCAGGATGATGTTACTGAAAACCAAATACCATGAGTAAAATGGTTTGTAGGGAGTCATCCATACTCTTAGTCATGCTCTAGCATAATAATAATATTATAACAATATATTAATTACATAATAATATATGAATCCATATATTAAGAATGTTTACTTTAGCTAAAAAGGAAATTAGCATTAAATATTATCAAGGTGCCATTTCTCTCATTTTAAAATATTTAATAAAAATATTTTAATAATCTTAAATAACTTTGAAAAAAATTAACCATGGTACTATCAATCTAACTCAACCCATTGTATTGTATTTTGTGACTTCCTTTCCAAGCTTGGTCCTCACATAGTTGAATAATTTTTTTCTGATTTTGTTTAAGATTATTTGATAAGAGGGGAAACCAAGATGACGGCATAGGTAAGCACCTAAACTGCTGCCTCGCACAACAATTTCAAAACTACAACTAAAAGATAGAACGGACACCATCCAGAACCACAGGAAAGCTGGCTGAGTGGAAATTCTACAACTAGAAGGAAAAAGAAAAGCTCACTGAGAACTGGAGGAACGGCAAAGGGTTGAGGTACGGAAAAGGGTCTTTGTGCACGCAGAGAGGAAAGGCGGCTAAGAGCCTGGCTGACTTTCTCTGGTGGGAGGGGGAAGGAAGCCCCCGACTGCACTGAACCCCAGTTCCTGGCGAAACCCCATGGACCCAGGCTCATACAGGGGGAGTCTGGACTGTCAGGTAGAAAGGCACTCGGAGACTTGGAGACCCGGAGGAGGGGGTCTGGAGGTGCCTGCGCTCCAGTGCCCACAAAGACTGAGGAGGTTGCCACAGGCTTTCCCTAGCAGAAGGGAGTTGGAAGCTCCTGACTGCACATAACCCCAGTTCCAGGCAAGCCCCTGGGTACACACACTCTTGTGGGGGGAATCTGGACTCTCCAGGAGAGGCTCGGGAGCTGGGGAAGGTGCAGGGGCACACAAGGGCAGGGCTGATGGGAAGCCAAGACTGTCTGCTGCGCCCTGAGACTTCACCCCTTCCAAGCTGAGCACAGAGACTTTTGCAATTGGGTAAGTCTAATCCTATAAGGCTGTCTCCAGCACCTAACTTCTCCTAGCTTAGACACAGCTGATCCTCACAGACAATTGGCCTGGAGGTCAATTCCTCCCAGTGATAACAACAACAATTAAGACTTAACTACAACAAGGCTGTACACACAGTCCACAAAGGGGTGCACCAAGAGTGTCCACTTCAGGTAACTGGGAGGCCGACCCACTGGGCCATATAGGAAACCTAGCACACAAAGCTACCCTACCAATTCAGAGAAGCAGTGAAAATGCGGCGACAAAGAAACAGATCACAAATGAAAGAAATGGAGGAAAACAAATGACTGGATATAGAATTCAAAACCACGGTTATAAGGCTTTTCAAGAATATCCTAGAAAAGGTCGATAAATATAACGAGACCCTCGAGGATATGAAAAAGGACCAACTAGAAATTAAACATACACTGACTGAAATAAGAAATATTATACAGAGACCCAACAACAGACTAGAGGAACGCAAGAATCAAGTCAAAGAATTGAAATACAAAGAAGCAAAAAACACTCAACCGAAAAAGCAAAAAGCAAAAAAAAATCCAAAAAGTTGAAGATAGTGTAAGAAGCCTCTGGGACAACTTCAAGCATACCAACATCAGAATTATGGGGGTGCCAGAAGAAGAGAGAGAACAAGATACTGAAAACCTGTTTGAAGAAATAATGACTGAAAACTTCTCCCACCTGGTGAAAGAAATAGACTTACAAGTCCAGGAAGCACACAGAACCCCAAACAAGAGGAATCCAAAGAGGACCACACCAAGACACATCATAATTAAAATGCCAAGAGCCAAAGACAAAGAGAGAATATTAAAAGCAGCAAGAGAAAAACAGTTAATTACCTATAAGGGAGCACCCATACGATTGTCAGCTGATTTCTCAACAGAAACTATGCAGGCCAGACGGGAGTGGCAAGAAATCTACAAAGTGATGAATAGCAAGAACCTACAACCAAGATTACTCTACCCATCAAAGCTATCATTCAGAATTGAAGGTCAGATAAAGAGCTTCACAGATAAGAAAAAGCTAAAGGAGTTCATCACCACCAAACCAGTTTATATGAAATGCTGAAAGGTATTCTTTAAGAAGAGGAAGAAGAAAAAAGTAAAGATAAAAATTAAGAACAACAAATACATATCTATTAACAAGTGAACCTAAAAATCAAGTGAATTAAAAACCTGAGGAACAGAATAAACTGGTGAATAGAATAGATACGGGGGCATAGAAAGGGAGGGGATTGATAATTCTCAGGGGGAAAGGGGTGTGGGGTGGTATAGGGAGAGACTGGAGAAAAATCTTACACCTATGGAGGAGGACAGTGGGGGGGACGTAAGGGCAGAAGGTGGGGTGGGAAGCTGGTGGAGGTGAGCTATGGGGGGAAAAAGGAGAAACAATTGTAATAATCTGAATAAAGATTTATTAAAAAAAGATTATTTGATAAGAATTTTTCATTATACTATGTAGTGTGCATAATACTGTTTGTAAACTTGTATTTTAATGTATGAATTTATTTCTCTATTGTTTATGTTGTTAGAATTTCATGACAATATTACATCATGATAAAATGAACCATTTAATTTTTATTGTAATAAGAACATTTCACATATCTGTCCTTTTAATACGTTTTTATTTACTTAGTGTGGCAAAAAGTGTCTAAGATTGCTCCCACTGACCTCCACTTCTGGCATTCACATCCTGTGTAGTTGGAATGGCTGTTGGGTGTGGCTAGAGAGTCAAGAGATTTACTGATTTTCAGATACAAAAATTAGTTTTTGCTTCTTTTGTTTGTTTTTTAAAATTATAGGCTCTGATCCCCCAAATCATGTATTAGAAATCATTTTCCCTGGCAAGAGTGTTAGAGGTGACAGCTGAACCAAGATGCCTAGACTAGCAGAGAGGCACACTTATATTTGATAAGACTGGATCAGGTGGCCTGGCTCTGGCTGGTGTCACAGAGCGGTTAGAGTGCTGGCCTGTGCACTGCAGGGTTACAGGTTCCATTCCCAGGTCAAGGGCACATACATAGGTTGCTGGTTTGATCCCCATCTCTCGTCAGGGCCCTTAACCAAAAAAGAAAAAAAAAGATTGAATCTGGTGATGATACTGAATATTCCTTCTATTAAAAATTCTTAGTGAGACATCAGATGCTCGATCCCCATCTCCATGCTCATTCCCCCTGATTCTGTCCTTTGCCTACACACTTGGTGCTTCCCCAGCAAGAAACAGGTTTGTGTCTGTTAAAGTTACACACCTGTGAATTTTACCTTTGCAAGTATGATTAATTAAAACAGGCAGTTAAGAGTTCAATTAAAAAAACAAAACTGTTTCTTGACTAAAGCAAAACTATACTCACCATTTTTTGTTTGCTCTATAACTTTAGTATCATCAATTTTTTTCCAATTAGTTATTTCCCCCTTTCTCTAATAGCTGAGAAAAATCAGACTGGTAGGAAAAAAGAAACTTTTGCTTCCCTTCCTGACAATTCCTGACCATGATTCCAAGATAATTTGAACTTTTCATCTGGTCTTCACTCTATATAGTATTTATTGGAACATAGAGGACATTCAGAAGGTATTATAAATTTTCAATTTCTTTTACATATTTTTTCTAAATTCTATGTGATTGGCTATAAGGTCAACAAGTTGTAAGCGAAGTATAGCTTTTAAGCATTACTTGTACCTGAATCCCTTTCCTTCTTCTGTTTATTATTGTCTATGTTCCTTTTAAGAGAAGCTGCTAGTTTCAGTAACCTTTCAATCCACCAAAAGGCCATGCTAACATTGTTTTTGGCTCTTGTCCTTATATCAGAACTTTATGTTCCTCATTGGAAATTGTTGCCCATACAAAGATATACCACTTCTATTTGTTTTGCCTTTTGCCTCCAGTTCCATAATTTCTTTTAATAACAAATAATTGTATGTTTTCTTAATAAAAACTAGTATTTTAAATTTTCGTCTGCTAGTGCAGACCAGTTTGCTAATAACATAAATTGTTTCTTTAAGAATATATACATTCAGCAGAAAAATGACATCACTGAAATTCCCATGTTCCCAACTCTAGGCATTAGATTTCATTTATCTGTTTTGGGTCTTGATATTTTGTATTTTTTAAAAATATATTTTAATATTTTATTGATTTTTTACAGAGAGGAAGGGAGAGGGATAGAGAGCTAGAAACATCAATGAGAGAGAAACATCGATCAGCTGCCTCCTGCACACCCCTTACTGGGGATGTACCTGCAACCAAGGTACATGCCCTTGACCAGAATCGAACCTGGGACCCTTCAGTCCGCAGACCGACGCTCTATACACCGAGCCAAACCCGTCAGGATGATATTTTGTATTTTTAACGAGCTGTTTGGTGACTAGTCATCAGAAAACACTAGGAAACATAGTGTGTAATACGTTAATCCTTACCAATAGGGAGTTTTAAGAGAGCAAGACTTTATATACTCATATTTAAAGATATGAAGTATTTTAATGCATGAGAAGTTCAGTTTATTCCCTTAACTAGAAGCATATGATAAGTACTGTACTTTTCCCATCTTGTAGGACCCATGCAGATCTATGGGGTGGGGCACAGACAGATCTCTTCAATTCTATCCTCTTGTTGAAGTCAATTTTCCCCCCAGACCCAAAAAGAAGTCCTTCCTCTTAAGCATCACAAATATTTGCAAAATCCTGGACACTAAATACACATTCCACATGACTTGCAAAAATAAAACAAAGGAAAAGGCAAGTGCAAAAGACATATTTCAAGTCAGTATGACTTGCTTCAAATCCTTCAATATGAAGTGTGGTCTGCACAAAATTGAATTTAGAAAAAAATCCATCTCAGTAGATTCAGCAGACTGTGAAGTCAAGGGAATATTTTCTGATCTAGGGAACAAGTAGAGTCACGTGTCTGGATTAGAATTATTATGCTAATGAATAATATTTGTTTCAGAAGAAAATGCCTTCTAGAATTTTTTTCCTGTGTTTAATTCAACAACAATTATTTTTTCATTAACTCTCTTTACCTATGAGATCTTAATTTTTTATTGAACTTATTGGGGTGACATTGGTTAATAAAATTATATATGTTCCAGATATTTGTACAATTATATAATACATCATCTTTATATTGTATTGTGTGTTCACCATGCCAAACCCAGTCTCCTTCCATCACCGTTTAATTTTGGCAACATATTGTGTGCGTGTTTTTCCAAAGTAATGCTTTCAGTAACTTGAAACATGCAGATTATCAAATGATAAATGGAATTTTGTCTGATTACATTCATTGTACACTGAAATAAAAAAATGTTAATTCACATAGCAAATGTATTAATAGTTATTTGAAGTAACAAATTAAACTTGTATCTTAACTGTTATATCTGAAGTGAAATGTTTATGCCAAAATTACAGGGGCACACCACATGTTCCTTAGACTCATTTAAATTTTTGAGATCAGGAGGAGTTAGTGTTTTGATGGAGCTATCTAAGTAATTACTTCATCTGCATTTCACAGGCCATTAGTGCATTTTCCTCCCATACTAACCAGCCCATCTGTGTATACAACATGAGTTCACAAGGTAATTATCTACTTTCTAACAGCCCCTTTAGGCAAGGGAGACAGATAAAGGAAACACACAATCTTTTGAGGACTCATGCGATAATTTTCACCTCTTGAGAGTCATCTTCCTTTTATTTTCTCAAATTCTCTTCCCTAGTAGGCTTAGTCTAGCAAGAAATTAATGTTATAAACTGTGTAAATCACATAGTACAGGAATTACTCCCCAGAATAGATGCTGTGAAAGTTCAACAGTTATATTCGAAAAACCTTACATGGCTCAGTCTCCTTTTCATGTCCCAAGTTTTCATTCAGAATGCTAAAACAAAGACCCACTGTGCTTTCTTTAGCTCATGTGGGGCATTAGCTAGAAAGTACAATATTCCTATGTGGGTAGGTTTTATGATAATCTAATTTAATAGGAATTGCCTGCTAAATAATAGGTCATGGAGTGACTATGGTTAATTCAATGGGACTATGAAAGAATTAGGAAAAAAAATTAAAATGTTATTTTATAGTATTATTCATGAGATTATAATTTGGGGAGAAATTTAGCTGTACTATGTTTTATATTAAAAGATTAATTTGTATATTATTTAAAAATAAATCACATATATTATCTATAATTATATTATCAAAGAAATTTTAAGCTTTTCAAATTGACTTTTGTATTTACCCATTAGGATATGGGACTGTTTTGAATGAAGGAAGATATATAAGTATTTGAATAAAGTTAATTTTAGAATTAGAATCTGTTTTTAAATTCCAACCTTATTTCCCTTGGAATTTATAAAGACTATGAATTGGTATAAAATTTAAATACATGGAACTTAATTCTTATTTTTAAAAAATAAACAGCATTCATTTAACTCATATTTTGGACATAAAAGTCACTCTATACTAGTGTATTAAGTTATACTGTTTTCTTTTTCTTTTCTTTCCACCTTCTTTCCCATTCCTTTTTTAAAAAAAAATCCTCACAGAAAGATAATTCTTTATTTAATTGTTTTTATTATTTTTAAAGAGAGAGTGAGTGGTGGGGAGGGAAACGGGGGAGAGAGACAGAGACAGAGAAACATCAATGTGAGAGAGACACATCCATTGGCTGCCTCCCAAACATGCTCCGACTGGCCAAGGATTGAGCATGCAACTGAGTGCCCTTGACCAGGAATCAAACCCGAGACCCTTCCGCGCATGGGCTGATGCTCCAACCGCCAAGCCAAATAGACCAGGGCTGTTTTTATAATGTTTAAAACATGACAGCAGTGGAGCAGGAAGCATTACACAGAAAAAGCAAAATAAAAACCAAACAGCTGATTATCTTGGAGAAGGTTTCCTTTTCTTCTATATGAGTAGATATAAACCCTATTTTAAATACTAAGGAAAAATACTGCTTTTCATATATGTAATTATATTTATGTTTAATTTTTAAAGATTTATTTTAGACAAAGGTCTTTCATTTTAAAAACTTAAATGTTGCACCATCAATTTCATTCCTAGTGAAATAAAATTATATGAAAATGTCATTTTCTTATTATTTAAGTAATGGAAGCAGTTCAACAGGCCACTGCTTATTTCACTCATACAATGAAAGTAAACAACTATTTATCTGGGTGATAAATTGTCCTTGTTTCCTATGTATTCCCAAACTGTAACAAATCCTTTCTCTATTAAACTGACAATCTGGAAACCACAGGTTTTATTTTTTGTTTTCTACATGGTAATAACAGTAGTATCTACCTTCCATTATTATTAACATTTCCAAGGAAAAAACCCTAAGTTAAAAGTTTCAGTGCTTTCAAGGGTCTTAGAACTTCAAAGAAAAATATCAGAGGCAGGCATTAGAAGAATATCGAAGGAACAAAACCTTCCTCTGGTGTAGGAAGAAGCTGGTTAGAACTACACAAGCTGAGAATTCTAGACTTGAGGCTTTTATAAAGTATAGAAGTTATGCAACTTCTTTCCCCACTCTCCAAATTGTGTCTTTCAACTGATATTATTTTAGTTTCTTCTGGTTAAATTTACTATTCAAGGTATATATTATACCAATCTGTATACATTTCTTTGAGTTTTTATTTGCTGAAATGTAGACATTTGACAATAACAAAAAAATATTTATGAGCCCGGCCAGCACGGCTCAGTTGCTGAGCATCAACCTATGAACCAGGAGGTCATGATTTGCATCTTGGTCAGGGCACATTCCTGGGCTGTGGGCTCCACCTCCAGTCGGGGGATGTGCAGGAGGCAGCCGATCAGTGATACACTCTCATCACTGATGTTTCTCTCTCTCTCCCTCTCACTTCCTCTCTGAAATCAATAAAAAAGGTTTTTTTAATTACTTATGAACACTTCCATTTAGTAGTTACATATTCTTTCAGGAGCCAGTGCTTTTGTTATTTGACCAACACTCAGCTATTGCACACATACCATATGCTAGGCACTCTGATAGGTATGAAAAACAGAAGACACACATGATCCCTGCCTTCAAGGAATTCATAGTCCAGTAAGGGAGGCTGAGGGAAATAAATGAGCATAGATTATAAACAGTGGTATAAAGAAAATAAATTGTGTTGCGTAGGAGATTAATAGGGCAATCTGGCTGATTTGGAAAGAGGAGCTCAAGGTAAACCTGAGGAATGACACATAAATAGAGGCCTGAAAGACTTTAAAAAAGTAAGCATGTAAAGAACAGGAAGAAATAGAGGGATGCATTAGAGAAACAAAGACCAAGGACTTGACCTGGGAAAGGATCAGCCTGTTGAAGGAGCTTGGCCCATGTGGCTGAAGCTTTGGTTGAGAGTGAATTCTCTTAGCCATGATTCAGTAGTTTGCATCCTATTCCCAGGCACTGAAGAGCCCCTGGAGAATTTTTAAGCAGGGGAAGGACAGGTTGCAATTTATATTTTAGGGATGTCACTTGGTAGTGAGATCAGAGTGTTTCAAAAGTCTCTTAATGCTTTAATCAAGCAGTAGTCACCATCCACATGTGACTATTTAAACATAAACTACTAATTAAAATTAAGCAAGATTTAAAATCCAGTTCCTCAAATTCCCATGTGGCTGCCGGCCACCATACTGGCCAGCACAGAGAGAAACGTTGCCATAGGTGCAGGGATGCTCTCCCAGGCAGCGCTGCTCTGGAACATCGGCTTGTCCATGCCTTCCTCGTCTCCATTCTTCAGCTCCTGCACCTTCTCGCAGGCTCTGCCAGCTGTGTGATGGCTCTTGGCTTCCTCATTCTCATTCCTCCTGTTCTTGGCTCTTCCACTTCTATGACTTCCTTCGCCATCAACACTTCCCCTTCCCTTTTCTCTCCCTCTGTTCCAGACACAGCTTTCCAGTCAACTTCACAGACCTGTTTTGATGGCAACTTAAATTCAAGGTGTCCATAAATGCATTGTTTTCCTTCTTGACCATTTACTTATCCTGACCCCTCTATTTTTTATTAATGACACTGGCAACGTCTTAGTCACCAGCTTTAAGTGATGTGCATGCAACCCTTTCTTATTCAGGCAGATATGCAATAGTTACTTAATCATAGGTAATCTACCTTTATAATATTATGTCTATTACTTACTTTAATGTCAAATATTGCCAAATTAATTTTTGCCTAGATTATTGTTATAATTTCCTTGAAAAATCCATTCCACATCAGCATTGGTAGATTAATCTTCTTAGAGCAAAGTTTCAAGCAAGGGCTTCAAAGGTACATGTTGCTTAAAGATACATACTGTTTTCCCAGGCTATAAAAATCATGAAGGATTTCCACTTTTTTTGTAGCCTACTCTTTTTCATAGCTTGTTTGCTATTCCAGGAACCCGTCCCATTCATTTCACCCTCAAACTTTGCTTATGATATTCCCTTTCCATCTGCAAAACATCTCTTCTCCACTCCATGAATTTTTATGGACTTTTGTTTAAGACCCATCATAAATGCTACTTGCTCTTTTAAGCCATTCTTTAGATTCAAAACTTAGTATTTTCTCTAATTCCAAGTACAATTTTTTAATGTCTTTTATTTCTTGAGTTTACAATTTTTCATCTTGTATTACAGTTTATTAATGTCTTGTACCTTGTAATCTCTACAAACAAGAATAGTGTATACATATTTATATCAAAGGCATTGTCAATCATATTTATCAAATTAAATTAAGTAATACAAATATCCTCAAATTTATTACGGATTTTATTGCAGTTATAAAGATATATTTTGCTTTGATTTAGCTAGGTATCAGAATAAGTCTTTTTAAAATTCAGCAAGTATGGTATAACAATTTCCTTTTAAAAACTTTGCAGTGAGAAGTGAAGTCTTCAGTCACTTGGGGTTACTCAGATGGAGTGTTCTTACCTGTGAAAAGAAGCATACAATTTTCTGGTTTTGTCAGGGAAAAAGCATTTGCTAAGGATAAATTGAACATCATATGTGAAATTCTCAAGTGACTGCACTTACCAATAAGTCAACCTCTGCCAAGATTTCAATTTTCAAATTCTTTAGCCCAAGATGAATGCCTGAGAATGCAAAAGTCACGATGTGCTCTTTGATACATGGCATGGTTCTCTTGATGGGCAGCATACAGAATGAAAAACAGATAGGCTGACATCTTTAAGTGTCTCATTGTTTCCTTAAGACTTTATTGGAAGAAGAGATTTCCAGAAGAAAATATTTTCATTATTTAAATCATAAGATGTACAGAACATATCATTGAAGTTTGATTTGGAGAACTCACTTGAACTATTTTAAATTCATAATTGGTTGATGGCCATCTGTAGAGCTTTACAATAGTAGTTGCTATTTATATGTATATAAATTTAATACTATTTATATATACTTATATATCTATAAAACATATGTAGATACAAAATCATATGTAAATTATACTTCATAATTTTGGTTTAATCTGCAAATGCTAATGACATGGTCATTGCTATGCATTTAGATGTAACAGTTATTTGATATCAGTATGGAACAACAAACAGCATATAGTCTAAAATATGGACATCACATACAACTGGTCCACTAGGTGCCACCAAATATACTCATGGTCTTGGGTTGATTAGCCATTAATAAAAATCCGGGATCCAAATGTGAATACAACTTTTGGATGAGTTATTGTTCTAAGATGTTACTTTCTTGTTGTTGTTATTGTTATAACTTAAATCATGGAAATCAAGATGCTGAGCTGAAATGAAGTCTCAATTTCAATGTTTGGATAAGCAGAACAATGTTCATTTATTTAGACTACACAGGTCATTCATTAGTCACACCACTAAAATATTTTTGAAATCTATACACTAAAAATTATACTTTATCCCATTATCTTAACTTTTCTAATTGATTCAACTTTTTCCCTGACATCTACCTCCATCAGCCCTTTAAGTGGGGTCATTTCTAACATTATAAAAAAAAAATCAGTGTGTCTCAAAGAAAATACCTTAATGAACATAATTTCCATGTTTGCTACTTTCTATCTATTTTGGCCAATTAATCAATTTGATATGACCTGTGAAACATTAAATCAATAAGAAAATGAGAAAGTAATATAGATTCCAAATAATCCTTGAACATGTTAAGAACCAAGCACACTTGTCTTGGGGCTGGCCTCCCCATTTGCCCTTGTCTCAGCCTTAAAAGCTCCATATACCAAATATGCCTTAAAAACTCCATATACCAAATATCTGCAGAGTTCTTCCAGGACCATGCTTCAATGTCATTTCCAAAAGGATCATTACCAACCATCTATGCAATAATCAGAGTCTCCATTTCTCTTTATGTACTTATTGTGCTTTATTTTTCTTCACAGCATTTATCATCATCCTTCCTCACATTTTACTGGAGGCCTGGTGCACAAAATTCTTGCATGGGGGCATGGGAGGAGGTTCCTGAGCCCGGCCTGTGCCCTCTCGCAGGGAGTAGGACTAAGCTGATAGTTGGACATCCCTCTCACAGTCTGGGACCCCTTGCTCATTACTGCTCAGCTGGCTGCTCTTTAATGCTGCCGTGGAGGCGGGAGAAGCTCCTGCCACCACTGCTGCACTCACCAGCCGTGAGCCCGGCTTCTAGATGAGCAGCGCTCCCCCATGGGAGTGCACTGACCACCAGGGGGCAGCTCCTGCATTGAGTGTCTGCTCTGGTGGTCAGTGCGCATCATAGCGACGGTTGTTTTGGTCGTTCTGCAGTAATGGTCACTTAGGCTTTTATTATATAGACTAAAGGCCCAGTACATGAAATTAGTGCACTCAGGGGGGGTCCCTCAGCCTGGCCTGTGCCCTCTCACAGTCTGGGAGCCCTCGGAAAGTAGGCCTAAGCTGTCAGTCATACATCCTTAGCGCTGCCAGAGACAGGAGAGGCTCCCGCCACTGCCTTTGCACTCGCCTGTCATGAGCTCAGCTTCTGGCTGAGCGGCGCTCCCCGCTGTGGGAGCGCACTGACCACCAGGGGGCAGCTCCTGCATTAAGCATCTGCCCCCTGGTGGTCAATGCATGTCACAGCGACCATTTGGTCAATTTGCATATTAGCCTTTTATTATATAGGATAACTACTTATTGTTTTTTTGCCATCAGCCTCCCAATTACAATGTAAATGGAGGGCAGGAGCTTTATTCTTGTCATGTATTCAACACCCAAAATGTATGTCCAACACCTGACAAATAAACATAAATTGAATAATGAGACCAAAACAATTCATCCTATTGGACAATTCAAGTGTGCATGGTCACCTGCATAGACACTCCTGATATCTACCTCTTCCATAATCATATAGAAAACTTAGGTTCATGAATGAATTCAACTGTTAATTATGGAAAAAATCCTATCAGACCATTATCATCTCTTCTTATCAATACATGAAAAAGTTATTAAACTGTTAATAAACCACTTTTGTCATTGATCTCCTGTAAAAACTTGAGAAGTGGGTTGTATGTGTTGCAGAAGTATTTCCTTTTTACCCTCTCATGTCTCCTCTGTTGCTAATTGCTCAGTGAACACCAACATAACCTTATTTCTCTGTCAATCTCAAATTGTACCTCTATACCAACATTTCCATTTACCTGATTATGAGGATACATTTTCTTACTCTAACTCATTGTACATCTGTAGATGCAAGCAGTGGACCTTCCCCACATGCCATGCGTGTCCATTAAAAAAAATGTTTTCCCTATGTGGCAGCCCTGACCAACTTTAAAATCATTTTTCATGAGAATTTTCAGCAGAAAGTACTCAAAAACACCCGAATTGTGAGTAATATATTTATTTTTATAATATCCATTGCAAATTGATTTTTTAAATTAAATTCAAAATATCGTGGCATGTGGGGATGTTTCTGTTATGGATGCGTGTTAGGTACCTAAGATTTTGTGAGAAACTAAAAGGCGCTGTTTTGGCATGCAGTAAGCATGACACTTGGAAGGGAGTGCCAATATGAGAAGAATAAAAACTCAGCTCCTTTCACCTATCAAGTGTATGAATGGATATTTTTATTTTTGTATTATTCGTGTTAACTTGGAATTTTTCTAAATTATTCTGTCTGCTCAGATGTTAGCACAAATAAGTGTTCCCTTTACGAGAGAAGTGTAGGGCTACCACTTCACTTTTTTGGCTATTACAAGAAATATCTCTTGATATATTTTAGGTATTTTTATGAATATTATCCCCATAAAAGAACAGTAAAATAAATTATATGAGATAATGTTGGGAAATCTCATCACTTATTTTAACTAAAACATATGAAATAAACAGTTTAGTGAAATTTGCACTGTTAATGTTAAATACCAGGTATTTAGTATCTGTATTTTTTGCTATGTCACAGAAAATTGTTTTGCTTAACATAAGGATATATATAACAAATTAATTATTTTAATAATCACTTAAAACTACTTGGGTTGGTTGATGATCATGAAATATATTTAAGAAATTGGTTTGAGGCCTTGGCCAAGTTGCTCAGTTGGTTAGAGCATCATCCTGATACTCCAAGGTTGCGGGTTCAATTCCTAGTCAGGGCACACACAAGAGTTAACCAATGAGTGCATAAATAAGTGGAACCCAAACAATGTTTCTCTCTCTCTCTCTCTCTCTCTCTCTCTCTCTCTCTCAATAAATTAAACAAAATGGAATCGGTTTGAACACTTGAGGAAAATGGGCAAAGAATATGTATAGGAAGTTCAAAATGGAAAAATACAAATGACCAATAAACAGTAGCATATATAATGTTCACTTATAAGTAACCTGCAAAATAAAAATGAAAACCCTATGATATATGTTCTAGATAACAGACTGCTCATTCTTTTATTGTTGAAAGAGTAAGGAAATGACTATTTACATATTGTCTTGGGGATAAAACTGACTTTTATAAGGCAGTTTGAAAACATGTTTTACAAGATTTAAAATTGTACAGCTTTGACCAAACAATGTTGTTTTTAGAAATTTACTCTAAAAATAATCAGACAAGTGTGTGAACATACATATCCACACGCATAAATATTGTGTGTAGTATTAAAACAGTGTTGCAATTAAATACTTTTTTGTATTTGTATGTGTGAGTACGAATATATTTTTATAACAACAGTATTTATAGTTTAAAATACTGAGAATCATCTAAACATAAAGAACTAGAAGTTTACTGAAGTAAAATTTCATAGAGGTTATAGGGATGAAACTGTACAATTATTCATTGAAAGGAAATTCACAACTAATTACAAGTTGAGAAAAACAGGTCATACAACAGTATATTGAGAATTACCACATTTTCAGTACATAAAATATAATCATGTTTCTGGGGCAAAATTTATATTTTATGTATATGCAGAGGCGATAAGCTGAGGGATTGATGCTAACCTATTATTGTTACCTTTGGATGATATGATTATGATTGATTTTAATTCTAATTTTTCCAGTTTTTTAAAATCCGTGATAATTTTATTAAGATATTTATTTTAAAAAGCACTTTAAAATATTGCCTAAAAATAAATAAGATATTTTGGTTGTAGACAGTTTATTAAACCATAACCAATTGTGTGTGGAAATTGTGGTGAGGTCTAACTATGATTTTATAAAGCTATTATTGAATAAAGAGTAATAAAGTATACATAAGAGACAGTTCATATTTCTGACAAGTGTTCCACTTTTACTTTCTGATTATAGAGAAGTTATAGCATCATAAATAGTGATCAATGCCCCAGATACATCCTTTAGAAGAGAGACTCATGGGGATTTATATTAAAGATGTATGCAGTAGGTAATGAATATTGCACTTCAGATTTCTGAAAAACATTAGTGAGAGTTAAGTAAATAATGTCAAAACAGGCTGTTGCCAGCATGCTATACTTGCAAGTCTAAAAGACCTGTATTTGATGACAGGGGGGGTATCGGGGCACTCACTCACTGTCAGAACAAGGGAGTGAAAATGTAGGCAAAAAATAGCATTTCTAGTTGATGTGTATGCTATATATCTTATTGGAAAATATGGTTGTTATTGATTTACTGAATTATAATTCATAAAACATTCCAATTTGTAAATAATCACACAAACCGTCCCCTAAATTTATGAGGTACATATTTCTGTTTTCTCAGGTTCCTCACGTTTCCTTGTGTTCCATATTCAAACAATTACCTGGTCCTGTCTTTTCTTTTACTTTCCCCCCTGTCCCCACTTACATTTGACCTCAAAAACACTCCTTTTCCATTTTCATAGCCATACTGTAGCCCTTGGCTGACTCAGGCCAGGATTCTTTCTGTTGGTTTCTAGGATGAGGATCATTGCTTCTTTCCAATCCCTTTGATAGGGCTCTCTCACTAGATACTTTTGACATGTCAATTTGATTCTAGCATTTTTCCTTTACAAAGCCTACAGTGGGTCTCAATGACCTAACAAATGAAGTACAAATTCTGAAGGCAGGCATTCCACATTCTTGGCAATCAAATTACCTGTCTTCTGATTATTTCATCAAATTGAAGTCACCCCAAAACATCTTCCAAGTTTATTTTCTATAATTTCCACTACTGTGTTAGTCCTGCGATGCCATAAATCCTTTTCTCTCTCTCTCTTTCTCCCTCTCCCTCTCCCTCTCTGGCTGTCAGCCCATGATGTACTTTCTGCCTTGTTTCTCCAACCTCATCTCAGACCACATGCTGGGCCTCTGGGCGATTTCACGCCTCAGGGCTTTTCTATGAACTCTTTCCTTTGCCTGGAACACTGGTTTCGTGTCCCTCCTCACCTGGCTACTGCTTTCTCATGCTTCATGTTTCAGCTTAAGCTCTTACTTCCCCAGGGAGACAAGTCCCGATTCTCAATCTAATTTAGCTTCAATTATCCTGTTTTTGTCTCCCCTGACACCTTTGCAGCACTTACCACAATTTCTATAATGTTTGTCTCCTCCTAGACCTGAGCCCCACACCACAGGAACTGTGTCTGTTTCATCCACTGCTCTATCCGTGGGCCCAGCAAGGGGCCTGGCATGACGGAAGTGCTCAGAAAGTACCTGCTGACTAAGTGAAAAAGTACAGAAAATCTATATTGACTCCAAAAATTAAATATATTTTAGACTCAGATGAACCGTAGAGATTTTGAAAACCAAAGCAGTTAATTCCTTCTAGAGACAGAGTGGGTCTTGGGACCCACACTGAGTGAGGAACAAAGCAGGGACTGAAACCAATCACTTTGAGTTCCAGTCAAATTATCTCTTAATTCTGCCACTCCTACTCATAATATATCATTAAATATTTATTGACAGAACAGCAATCTAGGGAGTATGCTTAACTTCTTTTTTGAATTCAAGCCTCATTCATTCTAATTTTAATTAAATAATTGAGATGTCTATAGTTTTAAAGCTATCTTATCTCAGTTTTTCCATTTGTATATGATAGCTCGTCAGAAAAGCGGCTTTGTAAGTGTATCAAAAGAACAGATTATAAAATCTCTTATTTAATCTTAACTTTAGTACGTTGAGAAGGACAGGCTTGATCTTTCTTTTAATCACTTACCTAAAATAATGATAAGAATTATAACATGGTCAATTAAGAATGAAGGATAAAGAAATACTTAAGAAAATTAATTCTTCTTCTGTGCCTTCCTATATGAGCAGTTCCAGAGCGTGCCTACAAAAGACTGTTTGTCACCATGAACATTTCCTTGCTCTGCAGGCTGGTCCATCACATCTGACTTACAAATCTGTAATAGAGTGTCCATTCATGGGACTGGGTGCGTACTGAATTGGTGTCCAAGGAAAATAAACATTCTGGGCTTCTTTAGTATCACAGCATTTAAAAAACCCCTTTGCAGTGTTTAGGTTGTATAAACTTGTTTCACAGTAAAAGCAGGAAAGAGCAGGAAGTCTACATTACTACAGATAGTACCTGAAATAATTTGTATAAACTACCATAGTTGAGGTTTCCTATGTCACAGTGTAAGGGAGGAGTCTAGGGGCCACTGAAAAGAAATAGGTTGAGCCCATTCACAGAGTAAACTTTAATTTAGAGAATTACACTGGACTAGTAGCCCTCTGTATGAATCCGTGCACCAGTAGCTCTCTGTGGGGCCTGGCCGCTCCATGCCCGCTGCCCAGAGGCTCTCCGCAGCCCAGAGGCCCATCCATGGCCAGGCGCGGAACGCTTGCCTCGCCGCTGCGGCAACAAAGCAAGCATTTTGCCAGGTCGCTCATGCTGCCCACTTTCAGTGGCCGCCCACCCCTGAGACTGGGGAACTCTGGCGGGGCTGCAAGGACTGGGCACCGCCATCTTGTGGCTATGAGCGCCGGCCATTGCTATGATGGAGTGATGGTTAATTTGCATATTACTTTTTTATTAGATAGGATAGTATCATAGAATTGAATGAGATGATGCAATCAAAAGGAAGCATATAATTCTTTCAAGGTCTTCCTTTGAAATAATAACTTTTTAAAAATCACGCCAAAGCATTATCATTCCACTGTATGTTTAACACAATATAATGGAAATCTGTGGCTCTTTGGATAGAAGAATAATACTACATTTACATGGAAAATTCCAAACAAGAAATGAGGACCCCTTCCTTAAATGTTATACATAAAAATATAATAACTATTATTTGTATACACACTACATTCATTACCAATATTGAATCATTAACTCAAAGGTGTTTTTTTAAAATACTTCGGGACTCTACAATCTAAATATATTTTTTCCTGGTGGTAATAGAGCAATTACTGATAATATCCATAATTTTCTGTGGAAATAAGATCCATATTATGTCCCAGGTTTAGAAAAAGCATTAGATAATTATTTATGAAATGAATGAGAATGTAACACTTATAAGACCAAGTCAAATAACCTTTAAGAGAACACGAAAGGTTGCTAATGGATTCAGTTTATCCACACCTAGGAGGATACAATAATGAACACAAAAGGATTCATAGACTTCAGACAAGCAATTAAAATGGATTATTAAAATCACAGACTGTGTATATAAAATCTGGGTGTAACTTGCCTAACAATAAAAACATAATTATGATAACACTAAAATATACATCAAATATTTTATTGAATCCAGAATAGAATAGATGCATATGATAATAATTTCTACTCTTTTAAACTGAAACACAATCATATTTTATTCATTTATCAAAAAAGCTAATTCAGTGTAGCTATTAAAAGACAGTAGCTACCTTCCAAAACACTAATCAAAATATTCCACAATGAACTCTAATCTCCAAGGTATCTGATCTCTGATATCTGAGACTAAATCCCCATAACCTTTTCTTCATGACTAACTCTTTTAGGTTGCTGTAATGTTGCCTTACAGTAACATTTGTGTTATGACATCCCCACATGCCTACACATACTACATGGAGAGCTACAAGAATAAAAGGAATGTGTCTTAGTCATCTTTGCATTACATAGAATCATGCCCCACACACCTATGCTCACTCTGGAAATATATACTGAGCTGAACATATACTAAACACATACTATGTGTCAGCATTATGCTAGGCTAAACATAGCGAATGCCATCCTTGCCCTTATGGAGCTAAATGCTTAACAGCAAGTGATAAAGTGATTGCAATAATATGTGCTAGGTGCTCTGATCCATGAAAAGAGGCTACAATGCAATGTTGAGGGTGCAGGGTGCATAATGAGGCAGTCAGAGAATCCTTCCTAAAGGAAGACATCATTGCCTGGCTTGTGTGGCTCAGTGGTTGAGTGTCAACTTATGATCCAGGAGGTCACGGTTTGATTCCTAGTTAGGTTACATGCCTGGGTTTTGGGCTCAATCTCCAGTGTGGGGTGCGTAGGAGGCAGTTGATCAATGATTCCCTCTCATCATTGATGTTTCTATCTCTCTCCCTTTCCCTTTCTCTCTGAAATAAATAAAAACACATATAAAAAATAAAGGAAGACCTTATTTGTAAAAGGAGCCCTGATGAATGAGAAGGAATTAAGTAAGGAAAGGCAGATTGCTTAAAAAAATATATACCATGTTGTGATGGTGGAACTAAAAGAAACACGGATGAATAGAATTATGAGCAGGGAGCGGGAAGATCTCAAATGAGGCTGGAAGCATGGGCCTGGGTGAAATAATAAAGAGCCTTGTAGCAAACTAATAAACCTGTCCTAAGAACAAAGGGCAGAGATTGAAGACTGAAAAGTAGAAGACGGACATAATCAATAGGTTGGCTGTTAAGAGAGTCACCCAGCAACACAGAGAAAAGATGAGGAGAAGGAAAGATTTGTGTTTTATCAACCACAAAATTGTGAATTTCACACAAAACATGTAAAAAAACCCACCTATTTTCATATTACTTTTCAATGATTTTAGGAAGAATGGTTGTTTAAAAGCTGGTGCTGTAGCAGTGTTAGTCTACTTGCCCCAGATCCATTGGCCACGCAGTGGAGGGCCATCCTATTAGCCCTTCTGGTGCCTGGTACTTGCCTGGCGAAGAGGGAAAATTTGTTTCTGCTGATGTTTTCCAACCAATACAAATCCAATTAAAAATACAAAAGGTGTCTTTTTTTTTCCTCACTCACTTTTTAATGTTTCACAAAATTGATACAGATAGTGAACTTTCAATTAGCTTTATATGCCTTGGCTTTTTTTTTTTTTCCAAATTAAGACCTGTATTTTTATGATAAAAATAAAATATCAATAACATTACCTACAATATTATGGGCAGCCAATATTTGTACCATAAATATAGATGAACTACAGTAATTTGTTTTCGGGCAGGATGATGGCTCTTTGGATTTTATTTTTCCTGTATGTGTTCTGTGAAACAATGCCCCCAATTTTACATTTGAATGGCAAAGTTCCCTGTGGCCCCTTGTTTATTTTTATTTATTGCACTAGAGAGAGAGAGAGAGAGAGAGAGAGAGAGAGAGAGAGAGAGAGAGAGAGAGAGAGAGAGAATGAGAGAATGAGATAAACTTGTTGTTCCACTTATTTATGCATCCATTGGTTGATTCTCGTATGTGCCCTGACTGAGATAGAACCCTTATGTAAATGTCTTCCTTAGAGAGTGCAAAACCTTTGAGGAGAAATGACTTGGTATTCATTTACACTGTACTATGAATTAGGAGAGTTTCATGATTCCATTTCTAATTATCATGGGTTTCACCAGATACTTAGGACGCTTGAAATAAGAATGCTGTGAGATAAAATGGGAAGGGATACTTTTGGGAGAGTGGAGTAGCTAAAATGAATAGAAGGCATAAAAGCTTTGACTGTGTAAGAGTTTTTACACTTAAGGAAAAATTCTGACTTATGTGCTCTCTGTTAAATTGATGACATTATGTGATTCTATAGGAAATAGAATGCATTTCCTGTATAACAGGTGACACTGGCCATCCTTGACATCACAACTATTGTTGTGCCTGCTTTAGCTGCAGGAGTTGTTATTGGATGGGGCAGCCTGTCCTTCTGATTCAACATCACAGGACTTTGAGCTATCATCCAGTACACCATAACACTCGCCCTCATTCCAAGGCAGTGGGGGTGCTAATCTGGAAGTCAAAAGTCAGAACATTTACCTTCTGAAAATATAACAATGTCCCTTGATTTAGAAATCACTCTGCTTTATACATTTTCAAGCAGTCTGATCATACCTCGCTACTATTACAAAGGCGTTATGACACACACAATCGCATTTTATTGAAACTGTTTTGCATCTCACAATTAGTTAGGCTGTCATGTAGACATGCTTTAAATGGAACTAGCCTCAATAGAAAGAGTGAAAGCCTCAATTTCTGCTTTGGTTCATCTGTTCTGAATTTTAGGGAACATAAAGGTCAACGGATAATCTTAAATGACCTGGACAGTGCAGGAGCTAAAATTTCTGTCAAGGCTTGATCAAAATTTGAACTCAGGAAAGATGTACATCGAAATGTTTAATTCTCTCATTCTACTAATATTTGTAGTACCAATATGCATAAAGAACTTCAGAAACCAAAGGTTTTCAAGGCAAGGCTCTTTTAAAATCTGGAAATGGCAGATTCACAGAAAAAAAAAAAAAACATTTTGAAGACACGGAAGCAAGTAACTGAATAACTAGGTCAGTGAGAAAGAGGACATCCCCCCTGACTATGTTCACATACTTTTCTCCCTCCCTTATTCCCCGCTTCCCTCCCTCCTTCCTTCTATCTCTTTTCCTCACCTTCTTTCTTCCTCCCTCCCCACACCTTCGCCCCATCCCCTTCTACCCTTTAATTATAACTTTATTCTAAAGAAGTCAATTATAAGAAGAAAACTAAAGGTTTCCATTTGGATGTGTTTAAAAAGGCATGTTATGCTTCCCTGCCAGGTAAGCAGACTGGGGGTGGTAGAAACCTTCTTTGACATCCCTTGGAAAAGATTTACTGAGAATGAAGCCCACTGAAAGGAAAGCAGAGAAGGGAGATGGAGAGTCAGGTTTCCTACATTCCTGTGAGTATGCTTCACCCTCAGCTAATTTAATTTTTTAGACAGACAAAATAAACAGATACCCATTATTTAATCTCCTAGATTAGCTATACATGTATATAAGCTTAGATTTAATTAATTACTTAAAATTTTATGTCTTTCTTACAATAAAGAAGTAAGCACTTAATAAAATATTTTGAACTTAAATGAGAATAAAAAATACTGGAACATATTCCAATAAAGCACAAAGATAAAAGAAAATGAACTATCAATAATAGTTACTGTAAAATTGTTTCCTGAATATATTAAAATCTAAACAGAGGAAAATAAAAGAAACTTAGGGTTTTTATAGAATGAGAACTTATATAGCAACAAGAATTAGAGTCACCATGGAAAAGCTGACAATGACCCTCTGTAAAAATTAAATGCTGAAATTCCACTAAATATCATAGATTCTACTGGTTACTTTATCTCTTAATGAAGCAATTTATGCATGACCTGAGTTCCATTAGGTACTTGAATAGTAAAATAAAATTACCTGACCCCAATTTTTAAAAATTAAAGTAAGGTAGGAGTGAGAGAGCAGATCAATTGAAGTGTCAATTACTCAACAACATTTACCTTTTGTGATGACTCTCTAGTCAGCAGCTAAGAGGGACTATTAACCAGAGTTCTTAACGTAAATTAGTTTTAAACTGTATTTATCCCTTTAGTTCTTACTATGCATTAATGTAAAATACTTTTAAACCAATGAATTGCAAGGAGGATGTCTTTTTATCTTCAATACTTCAGAAGGAATTTTCAGTTATGTATAATTAACCCAGACTCATTAAAACTGAGGATATGCTGGGCACAAAGGCCCTTAAGGAATACCCATTTGGAAGATCCCCTGCCTTCAATGAAAACATAAGTAGTGAACTACCATCAGTGAAAAACAATGAAGTAAAACAGATTTTTTATGGGAATAGATTAGACTTATGTGAGTGGGAAAGTACTTTTAAAAGTTCCAAAGATGAGACTGTGCTGTGCTTGATAAGAGCTTGTCCTGAATCTCAGTAAAAAGCATGATAAATCTTAAATTCTTTCTTTTGAACAAATGTATTATTCTCCAACATATTTTTTCTAAATGGTGGCAACAGTTATATAACTGTTCTCAAATGCTGCCACCTAAAGGATAAAGTTGGGTAGAACCTAATAATAATGTTTAGAAACAAAAAAAAGTACAGCAACAGATTTACAAACATCCCATCATCTCATTATACCCAAATATGAATTTACATGTACATTTATCTATCTGCATGTTTTTGAAGAGAAACATAGTGGTAAACTATTAAATTACTAATGAATATATATCAATGACCTTAGCAAAAGGAAGAAAAAAATCAGTAGTGACTTAAATGTGCACAAAAATATTAACATCAATAATACTAATTATTAATGTTAACACTAATAATGAAAATTTAGAAGATGTTTTATAGGTCATCTTAGAAATTAAAAGGTTTGAAGTATTGATTTGCTGATTGAACATTTAATATTAAGAAGCAGTCATGGGCTACATGGCCTTGCATGGGCTGATTACCTCTAATTTTGAGAAATGGTTTCATAAAAGCCATTCATGCAAACTATTTAAAACTATGAATAAAAAGAAAACTTGGTCATATGCAAGGATACTCAACACAATCTGCAAATATTTTGCAGAAGGCAAATGTCCAAGTCTAATTCAGAGGATTAGAGTATAGCCAGAGAAAGACAATACTTAAATATAACTGTTAACCTACATTATGTTTTTGTAATGGTGTTTTAGTAATCCATAAGAAATATGCATAATACAATACAGTATTCTTAACCTTACACAATATTTTA